>CM065358.1:25572917-27040417 GCA_033032245.1 Poecilia picta
CCTATGCTGACTGGTGTTCATCGACGACGAAGGCTAGAATTTGCACGCCAGTACAGCAGCTGGACGTCCACTGAGTGGCGACAGGTAGCGTTTTCAGATGAATCGCGTTTTATGCTCCATCGGACAGATGGACGTTGGCGTATAAGGCGTGAAACCTCTGAAAGGAACCACCCTGCAACCATTGCAGGAACGGTCCAAGCTGGAGGCGGGAGCATTATGGTCTGGGGAATGTTTTCCTGGCATTCTCTGGGTTCACTGATTATTGTGAAAGGCACGATGGATCAATACAAGTACGCATCTGTCCTTGCGGACCATGTCCACCCCTACATGCGCATTGTTTTTCCTCAGGATGATGGCATCTTCCAGCAGGACAATGCGAGGTGCCATACAGCTGCCAGTGTACGTGCGTGGTTCGAAGAGCACCAGGATGAGTTTACCGTCCTCCCCTGGCCAGCAAACTCACCTGACTTAAACCCAATCGAGCATCTGTGGGACCATCTCGATCGAGTTGTTCGCGCCATGGATCCTCAACCGCGTAATCTAGCGCAGCTGGCCACGGCATTAGAGTCGGCATGGCTCAACATCCCAGAGAAGACCTTCAGGGACCTAAGTGACTCTCTTCCTGCACGTCTCGTAGCAGTTCGCTCTGCGAAAGGTGGTTATTCTGGCTTTTGACAGATGGTCACATTAATGTGACTGGACTGTGTATATATATATATATATATATATATATATATATATATACATATATACATATATATATATACATATATACATATATAATATATATATATATATATATATATACATATATATAATGTATATATATATATATATATGTATATATATATATACAGAATCAGGAGAAAACGACTTTTCCACAGAACAAAATGAATTTGGAGAACAAATAAACCAATTTTGACAAGCTCCACAACTGTAAAACTGTTCAAATAAAACCCGGTTACACGTCCATAATGCTAGAAGGCGAGGTAGGGCACTCCTTTTACATCGGGGAGGGGAAAACAGAGTCTTGTTTTGGTATGAGGCCACCCATGGAGCGATCAAGATGCTCAGGAAAACCAGGCAGCAGATTAAGGGCTGAGGCTGCGTTTAGGGCCGTCACAGACAAGACTAATTTATTCCCAGCATTAACGCTGGTCTGACGTGAGCTTAAAAGTGTGCAGACCTGGAAGCTGTTCAGTCGGTTTCATGAAAGCAGTACTTTTAACATATATGGAAATATTATTCTGCTTTCTTTGTGAATGTCAGGAGATAAGATCTAAGAGATTGAAAGCAAAGACTTGCAAAAGACACACACCATGTCTGTTAAACCAAACAAATAGAACAGGAAAAAATTGAACTAGAACGTGTTTTTATTTTTTTAGACAGAGTCCAGCCATATTTTGTATTCTGGGTATTTACATCAGTGTGTTTGAATGTTTTTTTTTTGTGGTTCTCCACAAGGAAAGGAAGGCGGCAAACATGTGGGAGAAGGTATATACACAGTCCAGTCACATTAATGTGACCATCTGTCAAAAGCCAGAATAACCACCTTTCGCAGAGCGAACTGCTACGAGACGTGCAGGAAGAGAGTCACTTAGGTCCCTGAAGGTCTTCTCTGGGATGTTGAGCCATGCCGACTCTAATGCCGTGGCCAGCTGCGCTAGATTACGCGGTTGAGGATCCATGGCGCGAACAACTCGATCGAGATGGTCCCACAGATGCTCGATTGGGTTTAAGTCAGGTGAGTTTGCTGGCCAGGGGAGGACGGTAAACTCATCCTGGTGCTCTTCGAACCACGCACGTACACTGGCAGCTGTATGGCACCTCGCATTGTCCTGCTGGAAGATGCCATCATCCTGAGGAAAAACAATGCGCATGTAGGGGTGGACATGGTCCGCAAGGACAGATGCGTACTTGTATTGATCCATCGTGCCTTCCACAATAATCAGTGAACCCAGAGAATGCCAGGAAAACATTCCCCAGACCATAATGCTCCCGCCTCCAGCTTGGACCGTTCCTGCAATGGTTGCAGGGTGGTTCCTTTCAGAGGTTTCACGCCTTATACGCCAACGTCCATCTGTCCGATGGAGCATAAAACGCGATTCATCTGAAAACGCTACCTGTCGCCACTCAGTGGACGTCCAGCTGCTGTACTGGCGTGCAAATTCTAGCCTTCGTCGTCGATGAACACCAGTCAGCATAGGTGCACGAACCAGGCGTCCGCTTCGGAGGCCCAGACGCAGCAATGTTCGCTGAATAGTGGTTTGGGAGACACTTGTGGTAGCCCCTTGGTTCATTTTAGTGGTCAGTTGCTCAACGGTAGCCCGTCTATCTGCCCGAACGCATCTCCGCAACCGTCGTTCGCCTCTGTCATCTATGGCCCGTGGTGCACCACATTTGCCACGTCGTTGATTTTGGACAGTCCCATTTTGCCATGCACGGTACACTTTTACCACGGCGGCACGCGAACAGTTCACAAACTCAGCCGTTTCGGAAATGCTTCCACCCTTGGCCCGAAAGCCAATGATCATGCCCTTTTGGACGTCGGATAAATCGCTTCGTTTCTGCATTACGCCAACGATTGAAATGTTTTCCGAAGCCCACACACACCCTTTATATACTCTCAACTGCACTGTGCTGCCACCTGCCTTCTGTGATTGGTTATTTAACTCTGAAGTGGAAAGTACGTGGTGGTCACATTAATGTGACTGGACTGTGTAGATGGTATCAGTTATGATCTATTATACAACCTTCATATTTTTGCTCATTTTTATTCTTACATTTGCGTCTCTGGTGCCTGTAAAACCAGCCCAAAAACACCCAGTTGTTCTTTTGGGAGTAAGTTCGTGTTTTTTGGTGTCTGGAAAGTGACCTGTTTCAAAAATCTGCTTGTTGTTGAGTCACATTCCAGGGGTACTGCGGCGTTTCCGTAGCAACCCCAGCAGAGCCCACTCTGTCACCTAGCAACCAGAACTCCAGCATGTTTGGTCAGCTGCTGGAAAAGAAAAGTTGGTTGTTAACTCACCATTTAGAAACAACTTGTTGCATTTGTGTGAATTTCAAAGATGTACGGTTGTGTAATTGTGCATCTGTTAGCACCGTTGAGTTGGAGGGGGGGGGCTTGAAGTGAGCTAAAATATCTCAAAATAGGCAAAACTCTCAGAATCTAGAAAGGATTTTGTTCAGAAAATGTAAGGAAGTAGGGACAATGTGGCGAAGCAGGGGTTAAGTCACAGGTTCGATTCCCGGCCTGCTTTCTCTCATCACCCACTTTCCTGTCAATTCACTATCAAATAAAGACCACTAGAGCCAATAAAACCTTTTAAAAAAGAAAATGTAAGGAACATATTTTGTATAGCATGTGGTGGAAAAATTCCCACAGTGAAACGGGTTCCCGAATGCAGGAACAGAGAATCCGGTCAGAGTCGATGGGAAGATGGATGAACTGAAAAGGAGGGTAATCGTGTTAGAAATCCAGCAAGAAGGCTGAAAAATAACTTGGACTGATTCACATTTCACCCAGACATCAGCCCTGAACGTACTGGCAGAGCTGCAATGGACTGGTGTAGATAAAAGCATATATATTTGTGAAAACGGCCCAGTCAATGTCCACAGATACTAACAATAAAATCTCACTGAGATTGATCTATTTAGTAAAAGTGAGCAAACATTTCAATCTCCCGATGTGCAAATTTAGAGATATCCCACAATAGATTTGTAGCAGCAGTTGCAGCAAAATGTTTCTTCTACATTTATTGCCTCAAGCGGACTCAAAACAAATTTATTACACATCATTTGGGGTGTGTACATTTTGTGTTGGTCAACAAACTAAAATCCCAATTAAATACATTTAGGTTTATGGTTGTAATTTGAAGTTATATGAAAAAGTTCAAGGTGCATTTTGTGAAGCACCATATTTGTACGACGCTTAGCTAACAGTCTGCTGACTGCAGATTAAAGAGACAGTTTGGATTTTTTTTTTAAATTAACTCGGTTTTATGGATTAATAATAAACAATCAGTATCTTTAGTCTCAGTTTATAGTAGGCCCCAATAAAACAACAATACCTGTACGACCACAAAACTTTACATTAGTGGTTTTAATCAATGTTATATTGCCTCTTTTACACATTTACTTTGTGTTTGAGCAAAATAAAATGTATTTTATTATCCTAACTGATGCTCTGAAAGACATTTATGCCTTTGAATAATTTAACATACATAAACACAAATGGGAAGTCAAAGCATGCAGTTTTTGCTTTTGTAACGCTCAGATTTCCTTTCATTTGCTGGAAGTTAGAAAGTCAGAACTCTAAGTTGATTCCCAAAAGTTTATTTCTACTTTTGATTGGATTTGATTAAGCCAGTGGCTGTAAAATCTCTATTTTTGAAATGTTCCTATATTGTTTGAAAATTTAAAATGAAGAGAAATACATTTTAATTGGATCTATGGCTAATAATAGCTCTGCAACACTTCTAGAAAAAAACATATTTATTTAGATACAGAAATATATAAGGGCTGCAACTAACTATTATTTTTGTTATAGATTAATCGATTAATCAAATAAAAGAATCATCCAGTTCTGCAGATGTTTTCTCAAACCTTTTTTATACAGTATCAGAAATGCATTAGATATTCAAATAAACAAATACTTTAATTTTTTTTTTGTAGAAGAAAAGAAACGCTTGATCATTTGTAGAAAAGGACGACAAGCTCAGCCATTTTTTTATTGAGTTAAGATCAATACAGTGTAGGGCTGATCTGTTGATTATTTTTTGGATTAATGGATTAATAATTGGACTGGCAACGGTGCTTTATAGAAAATTTGGTTTACATAATTTGAACCAGCTAAAAATATCTCACTTCAGGAGTTCTGTGTAGAAAATATTTAGACATACGTTGTTGTTTTTAATCTTCAATATCAAAATGTATATAGTTTTGTACGACTTTGGCTTCATGGCTGCTCTGAATGTTGTTTTTTTAGTCTGTACACGCTAGTTAACAATGAATCAATTACTAAATTAGTTGAAGATTATTTCAATAATCGTTTCAGCCACAGATTTCCATTCAGTTGTGTTAAATTTTCTTTTTCAGACTTTGTCCAAAACCTCTGTCCCTTCCCGCCATTATGGCCTCCAAATGACACAACTTGGAAGCAAATGCATTTCATCCAAGAAAGCCTAAAAAAGCCTATAAATAATTTAAGTGATTAAGTCATATTTCTATTGCATTTCAGTGTCACAAATCTCCAGCGAGCCCATCATACCTGCAGATTTGTTAGAGAGGATGAAATCATTCAGTGCACACGTTATATCTGAGTCGGCAGCGTTGCTGGCACTACGATGTGTTGTGCCTTTGAGGTGTTTTGGCTGAAATCCACCTCAGAATCAACATCCAAGAAACCGGTCTGTGAATGCGCAGGCTGCAGCAACTTTGTAATACAGTCCAAGCAGATTTTCTCATTAGTCATGTTTGCTGAATTGTTTATGAGAACCATCTGAGGTCAGCTGTAATTGACCGAATGTATTGTTGAAGGCTTTTACTCTGCATTTCTAGCCAGTAAGCACCTCTATCTGCCTCAGGCAACTATTGAATTAATGCAGATAGAAAAGTGGAGGGTGCTTTTCTCTTTCTCCCCCATCGCTGTTCATCTTTCCCTCCCATAATGTTTCATATGTTCAGACCTCTGCTGCTCAGCATATAAAAGGATATCTATTAGCCTAGGTAATGCTAATTTATTATTTGGTTGGATGAGAGACTACTACAGCTCCATATGAACACAATGAAATCTACCAGCAATTCGTTCGTAAACTAAAAATGGTTCCTTTTTCTGATAAGAATCAACCTGTTAGTTTAATCTCCAGCTCGTCATAGTAGCAGTTTCTCATTTCTTACAACAAATTGTAAAATCTTATTGGACTTGCTTATGTCACATCATTTAAAATTAAATGCATTTGTGTTGAAGCTAATACTCATCATGTCATTGCTTTAGCCTTTACAAATAAAATAGGTAGTTCTCAAAATCTATTTTAAGGTGAATTTTTCCAGCGCCACATTTCACTATTATCAGCCTTGGGTAGGAATTAGTTACATTTACTTAATTACTTTTACTTGAGTAACGTTTTTGAAAAAAAATTACTTTTAGGACTATTTTTACTACGCTATACATTTTCCTTTTATTTGAGTAATTTTATTATGGAGTGTCGCTGCTTTTACTTGAGTAAAATTTGTGTATTTTCTATCCACTGAATGAAAAATAAACATGTTTAACCCAAAAATTCACCAGACTCAGACGGTTTTTATTAAAGTTTCTGAAGTTTTATACTCAATGTCTTTTTCCTGATTTTGTTATTTTTTGCTACTTATCTGAATTATTATTATTTTCATCCTTAAAATACCACAATTTCCACTTAACTTTATATTTTGGTCCATCTAATTGTGTAATTTTTAAATATTATGACTTATATTTTGATCAGTTTGTCGCTACTTGAGCAGACCTTTTACCAAATGCCTTTTTATTCTTATTTGAGTAATTACTTTTACTTGAGTACAATTTTTGGGTACACTACCCACCTCTGACTGCAATACGATATAATTTCTTACTGTTAATATCTTGAGATGGTATGTACATCAGGGACAAGGTAAAATGCTTGGCATTTTATGTCTTTAAATGTCTCTCAGACGCCTGACTGGTGAGAACAAGACACTAATTTAACAAAAAATTGTCCAATGATTGATGTTTAACGTGTAAAGTGTCTGCCAACCTTTATTTTAATTACACAGGTCAGTAAGTCACTGAGCCATTAATAATACTCATTACACTGAAACAATCCAAGCAAATTGTGTTAAGATAAATTACCTTCCTGCTCAAATTAAATCTTTAAACACAATATGCAAAAAAAGTTACAAAAAAAATCTTTAAAAAAATGTTCTCAAAACGTTTTCCGTGCCATTCAGGAAAAATACACAGTCCAGTCACATTAATGTGACCATCTGTCGAAAGCCAGAATAACCACCTTTCGCAGAGCGAACTGCTACGAGACGTGCAGGAAGAGAGTCACTTAGGTCCCTGAAGGTCTTCTCTGGGATGTTGAGCCATGCCGACTCTAATGCCGTGGCCAGCTGCGCTAGATTACGCGGTTGAGGATCCATGGCGCGAACAACTCGATCGAGATGGTCCCACAGATGCTCGATTGGGTTTAAGTCAGGTGAGTTTGCTGGCCAGGGGAGGACGGTAAACTCATCCTGGTGCTCTTCGAACCACGCACGTACACTGGCAGCTGTATGGCACCTCGCATTGTCCTGCTGGAAGATGCCATCATCCTGAGGAAAAACAATGCGCATGTAGGGGTGGACATGGTCCGCAAGGACAGATGCGTACTTGTATTGATCCATCGTGCCTTCCACAATAATCAGTGAACCCAGAGAATGCCAGGAAAACATTCCCCAGACCATAATGCTCCCGCCTCCAGCTTGGACCGTTCCTGCAATGGTTGCAGGGTGGTTCCTTTCAGAGGTTTCACGCCTTATACGCCAACGTCCATCTGTCCGATGGAGCATAAAACGCGATTCATCTGAAAACGCTACCTGTCGCCACTCAGTGGACGTCCAGCTGCTGTACTGGCGTGCAAATTCTAGCCTTCGTCGTCGATGAACACCAGTCAGCATAGGTGCACGAACCAGGCGTCTGCTTCGGAGGCCCAGACGCAGCAATGTTCGCTGAATAGTGGTTTGGGAGACACTTGTGGTAGCCCCTTGGTTCATTTTAGTGGTCAGTTGCTCAACGGTAGCCCGTCTATCTGCCCGAACGCATCTCCGCAACCGTCGTTCGCCTCTGTCATCTATGGCCCGTGGTGCACCACATTTGCCACGTCGTTGATTTTGGACAGTCCCATTTTGCCATGCACGGTACACTTTTACCACGGCGGCACGCGAACAGTTCACAAACTCAGCCGTTTCGGAAATGCTTCCACCCTTGGCCCGAAAGCCAATGATCATGCCCTTTTGGACGTCGGATAAATCGCTTCGTTTCTGCATTACGCCAACGATTGAAATGTTTTCCGAAGCCCACACACACCCTTTATATACGCTCAACTGCACTGTGCTGCCACCTGCCTTCTGTGATTGGTTATTTAACTCTGAAGTGGAAAGTACGTGGTGGTCACATTAATGTGACTGGACTGTGTAAATACATTTGGTAATTCTAACTAACCAAGAAAAGTTTAGTTTAGTATGATTTATCTTCAGACAGTGAGAAAATAATGTGTCTGTATCTCTTGTCCATATGTCTTTAAACATACTGTATGGACAAGAGATACATATGTATTTATTTATGTATTTAAAGTAACAGTGGTTGTTTTTTTTTGTTTTTTAAACCTTCCGTTTTTTTCTGTTATTTATAGATGTGCGTCACTTTTTCAGAATGCAGCTGTCCAGCTTAGTCTTTTAATGTAAAAAGTGTTGTGTTGCTCCTGTGGGGAGTAATTCTGCAGCATAAATTCGTGCAGACTCTGGAAAAAATATATATATGTATGAATACTTTCAGTTTGCTTTAATGATCTGGTCTTTTTATGAAAAGTAGCAGGCAGACCTATTGCTGTGCATGTCAGTTCCTCAAAGCCTGACTCTGTGTATCCCTTGTGGGCTGGGCAGACCTTGGGATCTCCCAGAATGTTCTGGAAACTTTCACCAGGGACGGGAATGTCCGTGTTCCCTCCTGGACCTGTTAGCTTTGACAGTGTTTCCCAGTCCTGGTCCTCAGGCACAGAGTCCTGCGTAGTTGAGATGTTTTGCTGCTTTAGCATTCCTGACTTCATTTGATAGACGGTTAATATTGAACTGCAATCATTTGAATCAGGTGTGTTGAAAAATGTAAAATATGGAGGAAAAACACTGGAAAACATTATCCCAATCAACTTAAGACAAGTGGAAGAGGATGGATGGATGGATTAATTAATGAATTTTAGACAAGTAGAAGAGGATGGATGGATGGATTAATGAATTAATTTTAGACAAGTGGAAGAGGATGGATGGATTAATGGTTGGTTGGTTGGTTGGTTGGTTGGTTGGTTGGTTGGTTGGTTGGTTGGCTGGCTGGTTGACAGCAGGACGGATGGTTGGTAGGATGGACGATTGGTTGGTTGATTGGATGGGTGGGTGGATGGATGAATGGATGGATGAAAGGATGATGGATAGCAGGAAGGATGGATGTTTGGATAGATTAATGTTTGGGTAGATGGACAGTTGGCAAGATGGATGGATGAATGGATGTTTGGATAGATGGATGTTTGCATGGATGAATGTTTGGGTAAATGGATGGGTGGATGGTTGATTGGTGGGTTGGATGGACGGATGGACGGACCGACCAACCAGTGATATTTTCTGTCCTGTCTCTTTAAACGCCATTTCTGGCCTCCTGCACAGAACATCCTGTCTAAATCCACTGGATGTGATTTTTCTACTGGACATTCTTCTTCATGTTCCTCACTGCTCTCTTTTGGCTCTCTGCGCCCGCAGTACCACGCTTTCTGTGTTCCTGACCGTGTCTTTTCCTGACCTCAGGCATCACCCCAGCCCGACTGCCGGCTCCGTTACAGCAGCCTCCTCCGCGAGCACCGTTCAGGGTAAGCCATCACTCCGCCGCATCAAGGGCCGCATCCACCGGAGCAAGAGCCTGGACAGCATCGACCTCCTCGACTCCAACGTGAGTAAACTGACTGACACGTCGACATTATCTATTAATGAACTATGTCGATCGCCTCCAGGCGCTCTAATGTATGACCAAAATGTACAGACCTGCAGACAAAGATGAAATTAATTTCTCATGGCTGGAGGCGCTCAGTGCTGACACAATAATACGCCACCTAAACAAAGTTGCACAAATCTTAACCCTGTCACTGGGTCACAAAGAAAGCACAACTATGAACTGTTATTTTTGCAAATGATGCATATACCTATATAGCTGGATGTTGAGAAAGCTTTTGATGGGTTTGTTGGAACAAATTCTGAGTTTGCTGACATTAATTTCTTAGATCTGCTCATTTTTCTCTTTATAAGTTTTGTTTAAGGAAGTCAGCTCTATGCAGAAAAATGTGTTTAAAGATGTTTGAAAAACAGTGAAGTTGACCCATTATGCAAAATTTCAATTTTGCATAATGGTTTTGTTATATTACATGTCCATTTCAGTATAATTCAAAATTCAAAAATATTTTATTCTTCCCAAAGGGAAAAAAAAATGTAATTAAACTACTCTGGCTCTAAACTGCTCATAAAAACAGTCCAAGCGCTTAAAAAAAAACACAGTTGTTTTTTGGCAATAAGTTAATGGTTTTTGGTATTTTGAAAATGTTTCATAAATCTGTTTATTGTTAAGTTACCTTTGAGGGGCACTCCACCGTTACCTAGCAACCCCAGCCAAGCCCAGCCCGTTGCCTAGCAACCCATACTGAATTCCAGCAGGTTTCGTCAGTTGGTTTTATTTATATTTTAGAAATTACTCAATCAGCCAGACTTAAGTATAAATTACTTGTATACATTTTTAAAAAAATAATTAAGTACAAATTATTTTAAATAGAGCCTAATTCAGGCATATAAAGACACATTTCTAAATCACTTTGTAAAACCAATCCCCACAGTTAAGGTCAAAATTATTCATACCCCTTGTAGATTTAGATTTCTGTTTGTTTCTGAAAGAAAATGAGACGGGTATTGTATCTGAAAAAATGGTAATTAAAACTTAAAATGTTTGAAATGATTCATTCCAATTTCAACAATACGAGGAAAAATCCTTTTCGGGATTGTCTTATTTGTCTGGGCCACTTTGGAGCATGACCATTTTCCCAATTAGAAGAAACAGATTGGTCAAATTAAGCGACTTTTCTAGATATAAGTCTTAAATTTGGACTTAAATGTTTGTATGTTTGAAGAGTGCAAACCGCTTCCAGTGACGAGACATTTTGTATATTCTCTTGTGTTGTACATGTCACAGCCCATCCATCCATCCATTTTCTTTACACCTTGTCCCTTAATGGGGTCAGGAGGTTGCTGGTGAATATCTCTAGCTAACGTTCCGGGTGAGAGATGGGGTCACCCTGGACAGGTCGCCAGTCTGTCGCAGGGCAACACAGAGACACACAGGACAAACAACCACACACACACACACACACACCTAGAGAGAATTTAGACAGACCAATTAACCTGACAGTCATGTTTTTGGACTGTGGGAGGAAACTGGAGTACCTGGAGAAAACCCACCAATCACAGGGAGAACATGCAAACTTCATCCAGAAAGACCAGGGCCGGGAATCGAACCCAGAGCCTTCTTGCTGCAAGGCAACAGCTCTACTAACCGCGCCACTGTGCAGCCCACATGTCACAGCAGCTTCTGTAAATAGAAAATAACATAAGAAGAAGAAATTAGATTTTCCACCAACAGTTTGTGTATGTGTCAGTTCATGAAGACTCACAAGACACTTCAAAATAATGTTATTCGGTTACAAGTAAAGAGCATGTTGCAGTATAACATATTTTGGAAGACTGTTTTTTGCTAAAAGTTATGAAAGAATAATAGCTTATATTATTGCCCACCTACCATATTAGACTAAAATGTGAGTTTATGCCAAAAGAAACTGCATGTGGGTTTAAAAGGACTGAGAGCCCTGTAAGAATGAATGAACTCTTAAAATTACCAGAATATTTCAGAGAAAAATCTGATGTGATCTACCAGTAAACTACAAAACTGGGTCTGACAGCAGGATAGTAATTCAAAACATAACCCCAAATCCAAACAGAAGTAGCTCCCCAGAGACAAAATAAAGAGATTTAGGAAAAGTTCAATGGTTGAACTGTAATCAAATAAAAGGTTGGATTTTTAGGTATTTTTAAGCATGAGATTATAGCGCTGCAATATAAAAAAAAAGTAAGACTTTTTACACATCTTTATCAGGGATTTAGGTGAAACACATCAAAAGATTATGAAATTCAGCGGCTAAAATGATGCCAAATGTATTAGAGTGATTACTGTTTGGAATTATTGTAGTCTACAGCTGCTGATAAAATTAATAGTGGATCTCAATTCCAACATACACACACAATGCACAGGTTTTAAATAGAGACTGGATTTCCAAGGTTTGAACTCGAGAGGTGGAAATTGGAAAGTGCACAGATTAAGAGCACAGATTATCAGCTGTGATGTGCAGAAATCGAAGCAGATCCAGACTCTGGTTGCACCTTGCTGTGGACCAAAGGACCTCCTCCTCTGGGGAGTTTTATCGTGTTGACACTTCAGCTATGACCTACCTGACTGTGAATTCAGCTCTATCTTTTCCATCACGTTAAAAGGATACAACAAAAGCCCCGAGCCGGATGAATTATTGATACAGGAATCGTTCGGCATTAGTGATATGGGCTTTTTGAGAGCGTGAGAGTTTTTTAATGCTCCCAGGGTGCTTGCATTAAATTTTCATCGTTTCTTTTGCTGCTTTGCAGTTTAATAAAACTGCTTAAAGAAGATTTTATGTGTTAACATTAAGGAGCTTCAGCTGCATTTCCAGCGACTCTGGAGCAAAAGGAGAAAATTAAATCCAAACTCATTAATGTGGAAAACCTTTATATCTTTTAAAGACTATTTTTGTCTTTTGAATAAGGTAACAGATTCGTTTTAACTTTAAATTTTTAAAGGTGACCTATTATGCTTCCTTGAACAGGTTATGATAGAGATGTGGCCTATACAAAACATGTTCACCACATTTTTTACACAAAATCATTCTTAGATAATGAGAGTTTAGTCTGATCAGTTCTGCTTATTTTGAGCTTTTTCAGAACGAGCTATTTTAGGGCCTCCTGTCACTTTAAGAACAAATAAGATGCAAATAAATGTTTACACTCGCTAACAGATGCACAATTATACAAACGCACATTTTTGAAAAGCATAAGTTGAGCCTCCAGGACAACCAACAAGGATTTGCATGGCAAAAACACAGTCTTACTTTGTATTTTCGGCTGCACCACTAGTTTCTACTTTCATTTTTATTTCGTGTTTTTGACATTTTGTTTCAATTGAAATATACATACACTTGACATAATTCAAAATTATTCTACAACTATATCTTTGAAAAGCAGAAGTGGAGCATCCTGTGCAACAAACAAGAATGCAGCAAGTGGTTTCTGAATAGTAAGTCAACAATGGAACTCTTGTCTTCTGTTGCTGCATTTGTACAGCATATTTACAGCGATAAAACCAGCTGAACAAATGTGCTGGAGTGTTGCTGACGTTGCTAGGTGATGGGATGGGCTTCTCTGGGGTTGCTAGGTAACGAGCAGTGCCTGCTGATTTGTGACGTTGCATTTGGATGGTTTTTAATGTGTCTTCTCATTTTCTAGACACCATAAAACATCAACATATGGATGTTGATGTTTTATTGACTGTGTGGTGTTTTTAAGCTCTTTTTCTGTTTTTAGAAGCAGTAGAAACCCAAATGGAAGAACACAAACATTCAAAATATGGATTTTAAATAATAGATCCCCTTTAAAAAGCCTTCACTTGATTACCTGTCCATGTGATTGTGAGTATTTGGTAACTGAGGAGGAATACAGATGTGGATTTTGAAGCTGAAGAAAGATTTTAGCTTTATAATCGTTTTGGACTCCTCTTTTTGTTTTATGTTTCACATAGCATGATCTTTACAGATCATGTATTTTATGTATGATCTAAAGGATGACCTTCTCTGAAACCATGCAATATTGTTGTGAGGTTTTTAATTTATTTTACATTACATACACAGATGTGCATATTAATGATTCTAATGAGCTACATATTAAGGATGCAGAGCATTATACTATGTACTAATAACAGACTTAATGGCCCCCTGCCTCATTATCATGGTAGACACGGCCTCCATTTTTCACTTTTTAATTTGTCTGACCAAGAAATAATTTCCTATCCATTTTAAATTGGTTGAGGGACCCTATCAGATATTGGTCTTGTGTTGTTCCTTTGCACAGTAATATTTCAACTTCCATTAGATTACCTGTGGAAAACCTTTTGCAGGTTAAATATGACTGCAGCTTCACTCATGATAATAATTTTAATGACAAAGTCGCCATTGTTGATAAAATGTTGCACCAACTTCATCAACAAGATGAATTAAATTTCATGCTTTGCTTTTATTAGAAAATAATAGAAAAATGATACATGGACAGTTTTTATTAGCTGAATTATTGTTTGTTTGTCTAAAATATTGTTAAACTGTCCAAAGATTAGTCTTGTGTAGAGTTTGTGTAAGTGTTTTTTTTTTTTTAGTTTTTCCTATCAGTCTGATAGGAAAATGTGTGCTTTGGGTTGATGTGACATTAATGCCGTGTACAAACATCTTTATAAAAAGAAAAAAACAAAACAAAAATCTCCACCACAGCATTTAAAAAAATAATACAAGGGATTGTTTTCAGAAAAGTTTTTATCCACCTGTATCAAATCCATCAATTATTCTGTTGATTAATCAATTAATCCGATTTAAAAAAAAAACTAGCATATTCTCCTGATTATTAATTGAGGCCTTTTTTGTACAATAATATACATATATTAAAAGATGTAAATGAACAAATAATTAAATTCCCATTTTAAATAAATATTTTATTGGCTAAAATGGAAGAACTTTTCATTTCTATCCATGCAGTGTTGATTATTTTTGGATTAACCAATTAATAAATGGATAACAAAAGGTGCTTAATATTTTTTTTTACAGAATTTGGACTGGGTGAAGCTGAAAAGCTACTTGAGGATTACTGGGTAGAACATATTTAATGACAAAGTTTTTTCTTAAATGCAAAATGTATATTTTTTTACACTTTTTGCCTAATCACTACTCAGACCATGTTACTCTTTCAGTAAATGGCTTTTATGTGAGTTTGTATATTTCAGTTGACACTAAATTACTAAATTAGTTGATGGCTATTTCAATAATTGATTAATCAGTATCAATCGCAATTAATCCGATTAATCATTTCATCCGTAGGTTTAACTTTTATAATTATTGAGATTTGGCCATGAAACATGTATTCTGAATTTAGCAGAAGCCTCAAAACCAATATCAACTTGATTGTGATCAGTCCTAAAAATCGGTGGATTAAAGTGAAAACATTTGGATTATCGTGATTTACCTTCTGTCTGTGTATGGATATCCGTATGAGATCATCTCCTGTTGGGCAAATCCATTCCGTAGTCAAGTTATTTCATTTCTGTGAACTGCGTGATGGATAATTTTTTTTGTGGCTGTGGTGGAACAGCTGATTGACTGACTTACATCTCTAAAGCCATGTCACAAATGTGAAAACATCACATCACTGAGATACAAGCAGCACGCAGTAAAGGTCGACAAAACATATCTCACATTGGGTTACACTTTTTTTGAAGGTTGAGCATCAGACTGACATGACATAAACATGAAGGAGTCTTCATGAACGTTTACGACTGCTGTCATGAAAGTGTCATTTGGCAAATAATGACACGTTTGATGTAAAGTTGCACCAAAAGTTGCATTAAAAATCAGTTAAAAGTGTCAGCGCTGCATTATTAGGTATATACTACACTTTTAAAACAAAGATGCTCTAAAAGTTGCATTAAAGGTCAATTAAGTGTCAACTTTCCATTAACTGGGTAAATTAAGTATTTTTAATGCAAAGTTTTGTTAAATGCTGCATTAAAAATCCATTAAATGTGTCAACTTTGCATTATTTAGTAAACATTGCAACTTTTAATAC
Source organism: Poecilia picta (assembly GCA_033032245.1). Taxonomy (NCBI): domain Eukaryota; kingdom Metazoa; phylum Chordata; class Actinopteri; order Cyprinodontiformes; family Poeciliidae; genus Poecilia; species Poecilia picta. The sequence continues at coordinate 25,588,677 of CM065358.1, forward strand.
AGACTTGCAGATCTGTTGAGTGTCAACTTTGTTTTAGATGGCAAATAATTAAATTTAATGCAAAACTTCATTAAAACTTGCATTAAAAGTAAGTTATAAGTGTCGGTTTTGCATTACTCAGTAAATAATGCAACTTTCATACAAAATCGCACTAAAAGTTGAATTAAAAGTCAATTAAAAGTTTCAACTTTCCATTGGCAAATAATGACATGTAATGCAAAGTTTCATTAAAAATTGCATTGAAAATCTTTTAAAAAGTGTCAACTTTAAATTATTCGGTAAATAATGAAATTTTTAATGCAAAGTTCCATTAAAACTTGCATTGAAAATCCATTAAAGTGGTCAGTTTGCATTTAAGGTGTCATTATTTATCAAGTGACAATTCATGACAACAGTCATAAACTTTCATGAATCTCCTTCATTTATCAGCTTTATGACAAATAAAGTGTTGCCCACATTTGAAATGTAAAATTTAAATTCTGGTTGCACTTGATTTTATTTTCAGATATCAAATTCAGGAGGACTGAATTCACAAGCACTCCACACTTCTCACATTTTCATTATAAATAATAAAGCAGGCTCTCTTTCTCACAGTTGAGTCTTCACGTCCCATTCTGCTTTGCTAGTCTTCAGTAAGTGACTGAACAAACTGCTCATTTGTTTTTACGGCCTGCCACTCAGAGGAGGCTTCACGCAGCTCTAGAGGCCATGATCTCTGCAGGAATCCAGAGTTCAGATGCAGCTTCTGCCTTTTCCACTCCTTCCCCTCTTCCCTCTCTCGCTCTCTCGCCATAAATATATATATTTTTTGTCCAGGCAGCGTGTGCACTGGAAGAAAACTTGCTGACTTGCCCAAACTCAAATGCAGCTGATGGAAGTAACGGTCCGCCTTTCAGTGAGTGATGAGCCTGCAAGATGCTGAGCTGAGGAGCGCTTTCCATTGCATTCGACTGAAATGTCACCACAGACACAACGATGCTAGCTGGATGACGAGGTTGCCTGTTTTAGCGCACAGCTGAAGCTAGCGTATGAATTCACGTCCGCAGCTATCATTGCTCATCACTGTGGAGCTAAATAATCAATAGTGGTTAAGACTTTGTTTAGATCGATTGCTTTTTTTGATTGCTTTACTCTCCGGGTTGTCCGGGGAGGACGTTTGGCGCGGGGCCGACTCCTGCTGTCATTTGTGTTGGCAAACGTTGCACTTGTTCACAGAAAGCTTGAATCAAATTTTAGTGCTAAGGCTGCAGAAAGCCCCTCGGAGATAAAGCGTGGCGGCGGCGGCGGTGGTTAATAACAGCCTTCAGCGTAGCCAAAGCCTTTGTTTGTCACTGGAGCTATTATTCTGGGTTTATTGACAACACTCCATCTCATTTTAAAGATGCTGCATTTACAGTATGGTGTTTATTTATTTATATAGCTTTAGAGAGATACAGTGATCTCTCTGTGCGCCGTTCACTTCTGGAATTTCTTGTGCTTAAATTTTATCTGCTCTGAAAATACAAACCCACTGCTTTGTGGTCTGTGTTTCAGATGTTAATTTATTTTTTTTGTAAAACTTTCTCTAATTTTAACTGACACAAATTCAGCATGGAAAAGATTTCCAACATATCCAAATCCAAAATTAGGAAAATCCAATCAATGACAATGTAAAATGTGATAAACATGTGATCAGTATAAGTAGTTAACACGTTTGATAGAATATTCAATAATTTCACTGAACTCCGATCCAGAACAGCACAGCATTCTGGGGAATGTAGGCAGAGGAGAGACTTTCGCTGCTTTAATTTAATTTGACTTAATTTAATAAAATATTTTTGAATCAAATTTAATTGAATTTGAATTCTAGCTAAGAAACTCACTCACTCTTTGGTTACCTAGCAACTCACTCACTCTTTGGTTACCTAGCAACAACCTGTTGAGTAACTTGCGCAGCAGCAGCTTCAGGTTTGTGCCTCATAAAATAAAAAACTGCAGCATAGAGTAAAAACTGTGGATAAAACAGGAAATGTCATGCCACCGGTTGGGCTGTATTTCATATATCTAAAACAAAAAAACAATCAATATTTATCAATATATATTCTGATATGATGCTTATATTGTGATGCAGCACATGCAGCATTCTCCCCTAACAAACAGATGTTGAAAGCAAAATAAATAAGCAGAGTAACTTTTCTTGTACTTCCTGTTATTTACTAAAAGTCTTGCTCTCGCTCACTTTCTCGCAGCCTGAATGAACAACGGACGACTCCTGACATGTTTCCTTTAAAATACGCTGTTACATCATTGGTTTATCCACTCATCTGCCTCTAATTAGAAAAATGGAAAGAAAGAAGGAAAAGGGCATGGATGTTTATTCTGCTTTTAGACGGTTAGAAATAAATGTTAGTAACTGGGTCTTTTGCTAATTAAAAATGTGTAAAAATAAGGCTTTTTTAAATGACAAAAACCATAAATTAAAAAAAATAATGTATGTTCAAATAATTAGAAAACTATGCTAAATCTGAAATAAATAAAGTAGAAGAATATACCTTTGTTGCCCCACAAAGTATAAATCCAGGTTATTACAGCATCAGGCAGTTCACACAAAAAGTGTTAATTTAATATAAACAGGATTAACAATAACAACAATAGTAGTATTGTTCTGTACAAGATTTGTGCACTTATTGGAATACAAATATTGTATTCAAAATCTTTCAAATGTGCATAATGTTCATGTGTGTTGAACTTAAAAAACACAAGAGACTATTTTACAATACAGAATATCAGTGCAGAAAGAAATTGTGTAAAATGTAAAACATAAGCGTTTAAAAGGACCCTAAAAAATAACCTTTAAAAGGACCTGGAACGTCCCTCAAGTCACCTTAACCTAGAAAAATTCAGGTATGATGCATCCACTGACAGAAAAAATATTATATTTTTCAGATTCAAAAGAGCAAATCAAGATGAATTTATGATTTTGGTCACAAGCCGAACGCTTAAGATATTTGTCAATTCAGAGATTTCTATCTTTTATCCTTTAAGGGGGTAAAAATTAAAATCTGCTTAAAGAAATAGCTTCTTTTTGTTGGCTTGGAGTCATTTGAAGGTTGTTTTTTTTTGGTGTGTTTTCCTGATTTGCAGACATACAGTATCTACTGCATGTACTGCTCCCTCAGCCGATTTAAAAAAATGTTACAGTAATGTTTGCTGCAGAAGGTTCTACCAGGTGAGCTGCAGAGAAAAGCTTCAACTGTATCAGCAGGAGCAGCGGCAGCCATAAGCCAAGATGAAAAGCACAATTAAATTAATTACTCCATAACCGATGAGGATCAGTCACCAGCTGGGTCTGAGGTTTGCACTGGTCAGAGTCTTAATCCCTTATTAGTTCTGCTCGCCCTGTTCCACTTTTCCAATCTTATTCTTGGCTGCGGTCTTCCGCGGACAGAGGCACTCCCCTCTAACTACCACAAGCGCCACAAAAGAGGGTGAAAAAAGCCCCGGCGTAAGCACTTATCCGCTGCTCAGTGTTGGAAAGTGCTGCAGATGCATTTACAGTGAGAGCAACTGCAGCTGAATTAACCAATCTGCATATTCAGAGGGCCTGTTATCAGGGGAGGTTGTTCCTGTGCGATGGAGGGCCGTACCTGAGCGGGGCACACCAAGGCGGGGCGGGGCGGCGCGGCGCCGATGGGTGCAGGAGATTTATCACCAGCGGCCCTGCAGGAGAGGGGGAGGCGCTGTGATTGGAGCGGCTGATTTCCTCTAAGTGAGGCAAGTCTGTTATGTAACAACAGTCGATTGGATGATTTTTTTTTGTCCTTTTGGTGATAAGCAGCAGAGGCTTGGTTGTATTTAATTCAGGGAAGGTTTTAGCTGCGTTTCCATTTCAAACATGGGCAAATCTTTATCCGTGTTCTGCTAAAAACAAACAAACAAAAAACGTGATTTTGCAGTTGTGGTGTTTCCATTAAATAATTAAATCAAAATTCATGTTGATGAGAGAAGACATTGAAAATCATGGCAAACATCTACATGAGATATATTACAGGGGAGGGCAGAGTATCCAAAAATTGTGCTCAAGTAAGAGTACTTCAACTTTTACTAAAGTAAAAGTAGCCATCCAAGAAATTACTCAAAAGTATTTGGTAAAACATCTACTCAATTACTGAGTAACTGATCAAATTATAAATCATTTAATATTTAAAAACCCCATAAACAGACAAACTGAAATATAAAGTTAAATGAAAATTTTGGTATTTTACAGAGAAAAATTACAATAATTGACAGTGAACCATTTAAGTAACAAAAAGTGACAAAATCAGACTAAATATTTTATATCCCAAATAAGTTTCTTTCAATAAAAAAATTAATGAAACTTTAAACTGCAGTTTTTGTTAAACTGTAGGTTTAACAAAAACTGCAGTTTTTTGTTACACCTGCAGTGTTTGTTAAACTGCAGTTTATCAAACACTGCAGGTGTGTTTCTGGTGAATTTCTCGTTATAACATATTTGTTTTCCATTCAGTGGGTAGAAAATTCAGAAATTTTACTCAAATAAGAGCAAAAATACTTCATAATGAAATTAAAATGCTCAGCGAAGTAAAAATACTCCTACAAGTAAATAAAAAAAAATACTCAAGTAAATGTAATTGAGTAAATGTAGTAGTTACTACCAAACTGGATATATTTGATGCTCATCATCTATCAGCCGTCAGAGGACGTTTTACTCAGGCATTGGAGCGGCTACGTCATATTTAACACGTTTGAATGACACGTGTGACAAAACAAACCATCATCCTCTGACTACTTCCTGTTGTCTTCTTTGTCATTTCCGCCAGTAGTGACATCCGGCTTTGGTCAAGTGACTCATGATGCAAATGAAATTTTTCCATTAGTGATGTTCAACACCACCAATTTCCTTTCAATTCAATGCTGAGTAAAATTGAAGCTGGTATCGGTAATACCAATTCGATACTGATACTTGGAATCGGTATTGGATTGGTATTAGATGATTCAAAATTTTAATTATCTAATTCAAATCTTAACTTCTCTAATGTATTCTTTTTATACTCAGAAGTACATTGAGGCTTCAGCTTCGCTTGTTATAGCTAAGCAATTTTAACAACATCCATCCATCCATCCAGAAAGATGGATAAGAGCTACTAAAAAGTGAAAACTGAAATAGCTCCATGCATGATTTCTTTTATGATCTGCCCTTGGGTATAATGTTTTTTCACATTACACACTTACAAGGCAGAAGAAAAAGTAGTTCCCATCAACCTGGTCTCATTTATGCAAGATCTCAATAATTTAGCTACTTTCTAATGTGCTGTTGTTAAACCACATTATCTCAAATAACTTCAGTATTAAAGGTATTCATACTTTCATTTGAGAATCGATCTTAAAGCTTATAGGTTTTGTATCAATATTTCAGTATCAAACTGCACATCACTAGTTTCTATTGCAGTTTTGCAAAATGCATCTATTTTGATATGGCTGAAAAAAAATGCTTCATCCTAACACTTTTGAAATTTAAATTTATTTTTAAAATTTCAATTTTCACAATTTTATGGTTAATGGAAACTCAAGAAGTGCAGCAGACCATGCGTGGCGTTTCTGAGGGTTGCATCGCAGATGTTGAGTCCATTTCTTGAAGCAAGGTCCATGTGTTCACCGATCTGACATATGGCGGGTCACTGTAGGCCGTTGTGCACAGACTGTATTTAAAAGCATTGTGTCACACACCGTGTACCAATATGTTGACCCTGTAGAAGTCCTGTCTGACTTTATTCTCATATTTTCTCATGAAAAAAACTAGAAAAACCTGAAATAAATGGGAAAAATAATCTGATGCACAAATACTATTGTTTTCAGACCATTTTCAAGCAATATGGCTTAATTTTTCAAGTTTTCTCTCTCAAAAACCAAAAATATAATTTAGTTTAAAAAAAAACAACTTAACACTGGAACTGGAAGATGCTTTGCATATCCAAAATAAAACACAATCAAAACAGTAAATAAAATGGAAATACAAAACAACTAACAACCAAATAATAATTGCAAGAGTATGAACTGTTTCCAATTTTGTCTCATCACAGCAACAAACTTCAAAGTACTTTATTGGGACTGTGAAAGACCAACACAAAATTATTTAAGCTGCGTAAACTGGGACCTGAGTCTGAATTTCTTCCAATAAACTGGAGTGACAATAAATATCCTCAAAAATTGTGAATTGAAATGAAAACCATCTCCTTCTACAGTCACAGACAAGTGTTTGGTTGTTGGTTTACCATCCAGAAACCACTTGCTGCATTGTAGTTGGTTGTGTAGGAGGCTCCACTTCTGCTTTTCAAAGATGTACGGTTGTATAATTGCACATGTGTTTGTTTGTTCCAAACTGTGGAAAAGTTCAAGGAAACTGAATACTTGTGTAGGCCTGTCACGATAACAAATTTTACTGGACAACAATTTGTCACAGAAATGATTGCGATAAACAATAATATTGTTGTTTTGAGACATTTTTCAAGAAATACAGTAAGTTTGTCCTCTCAAATTCATTAAAATTTAATTATGTAGAATACACGAAACACTGGAACTGGAAGATGGAAAATAAAACACAACCAAAACAATAAATAAAATGGAAATAACAGTCACTTACAACCAAAGCCTTAAATAAAAACCTTCAATATAATATTAATCTTCAGGAAGGAAATAATTCCCTGTCATTTTAGTTTATTAATCGCTTATTGTGACAGACTTAAACTTATGTAACATCTGTTCTGCACCGGCGTTTCTCCTTTCCTTCCTGTGTTTTCATCTGTACGTGAAGCACAGCACTGATTATTAGAGAACTTGTCAAGAAAAATTAACTCTATATAACATCGTCAATCAGCATGTTTCCACTGTAGTTCTCAGTAAGTCGTAAAAATCAAATTGTTCAGGCCATCAGGGACTCATTGCTGACAGGGAGCATTTAAAGGAAATGACTTGTGCGTTTGAATTTCTTTTAAGGTTGAGCTTGTGTAGCTCATCAACAGAAAAATCCCCTCCAGGGAGAGGACTTGAACCAAGATAAAACCCAACAACTCTATTCACTTTCCTCTGTGATTTATAGCAGGAGAGACCTGTATGATACATACCAGCCACAGCTGTGGATTACTGTAAACGTGGCAGTAAACCAGCATGTCAAAGCATATGGGTCTATTTATACTACAACAGCAACCTTTTTCATGATAATCCTCCCTTGTTTGTATAGAAAGCTGAATGTTCATGTTATTTTTTCACGTTTGAGCCGCTGAGCAGGAGGTCAAGTGAAGGACGTCCAGCAGGGTGACGTAATGTTGTCAGGAACCAAGATGGTGGTCAAGCATGAAGAATGAATCGACTGGGATTGTTGCACTAAAACCGGTTAATCAATCCTGAAGTTTGTCCCTCATAGCTGTGAAGCCTCAGTGGATTTTAATAGATGTTGGATGATTATCACAGATTCATATTTATTGTTTGTATTTGAGTATATGCCATCTTTAAGATTAAAAGATGAAAAAATAATCATACCTTTAAATAATAAATCTTTTATAGCAATAGTTCAAGATTATAAGCAGTGGATGCCTCACTATTTTATTGCCTAATGTGTACAATTAGGCATAATCTTCATATGATTTAAATCCAGATTGGTTGTTGGACAACACCGTTTTGGTGTTGTCCAAGTGGTAACAACACCAAAACGGATTTCTATCGTCTTAAAACAACTAAAAAATATGCTTATTGATTCCCTTCCCCCCCCCCATCCAGACCTTCTTGTCTTTTTGTTATATTATTGTAAAGGTATTTTACGTTAGGCATTTCTCATTGTTTGAATTTTGCTTTACCGTGAACCAAATTTCTCCTGTCAGTTAATAATTGTGATGTTACTAAAAAAATCCAAAATAAAGTCTTCTGAAAAGAAAAAAGAAAAGAAAACTAAAACATCTCGCAACTTTTTATTCAAATGCTTTCTACCAACTTTAAAACTATTGTCATATCAATAATGGAAGCTTATTTGCAAAGAAGTCAGTGAAAACTTACACTGGAAATTAAGAAAGGAAGCTGTGCACCGTCTATATCAGTGGTCCCCAAACTAAGGCCCACGGGTCGAATCCAGCCCGCCTCCACATTTGGTCCGGCCCCCTGAACAATACCAGAGACCATTTAGATTTTTTTCATATACCTATAATCCGCTACTTTTTTCTTGACCTTTGAACCATGTGCCTTATAGTCCTTATTTGATTGTGCTTTCTGGAAAACGATACATTTTTTTCATTTAGGTACTCCTGCAAATGTCCCACTTTTTCTGTTACAAACCGACTCGGCCCCCACCAGAGAAGGGAAAAATTATGGCCCTCACAGGAAGTTTGGGGACCCCTGGTCTATATTATTATTATTATTATATGTAAATATCACAAAAATTAATCTCCACTGAAACTACTGTAATATTTCAGCTTCTTTTATTGTTTTGCTTTTGTATCAAACAGTAACTCTTGCCAGAAAAACCTCTACATTTCACCTTAAATATGTTTCATTCAGGAAGATTATTGGTGGTGCACTGACTCCGACTTCAGTTTCTGTTGTTGTCATTTCGAGAAAAACTTGAAAATTAATTAAATGATTCTCATTTAATGACTCTTTCACACTAGCCACCATAAAATTTTGGGGACTTGAGTTGTTTTAAGATGGTAAGTCAAATTCACTTTGTCCTTTTCTGGATTAGCTGTTGGCTTTAGTTTCTAGAACCAATTAATCAGAATTTATAAAAATTGCTGAAACATTTTTCTTTTTGTAGTTCCTTGCCTTTATATTAAACAGAAACTCTTATCAGAAACATTTACATGTTCATTGATTCATTCAGGAGGATTATTAGTGATGCACCAACTCCAACCTCAGTTTCTGGTGCAAATGTTGTCTGTAATCTTTGTCTGTAATTATTAATATTATTATACGTTAAAACCATAAAAACAACAAAAATATTAGGTCCACTGAAGCTGCTGGGATATGTTTTACTTTTTGTAGCGCTTTACTTTCTATATTACACGAAACATGTACATTTTTCACTTTAAATATGTTTCATTCAGGTAGATTATTGGTGGTGCACTGACTCCAACTTCAATTTCTGTTGTAAATAATCATCCGGAACAGTTTAATGTTTAATTAAATGATGCTGAAATTAGCCAGTATGGTGTTTGGGGGACCTGGAGTTGTTTTAAGGTGTTAGTAGTTCACTTTGTTTTTCCCCCTTCTTTATAGGTTGTTAGTTTTAGCTTCTAGAACCAACAAATCAGAACTTACAACAAAATATTAAGATATTGCCTATTTGTAACCGTTAAACAAAATAATCCTGAATGGTCCCTATAAAATATTATCTTATCAGAATGTTATAACTTAAAAAAACGGTTATATTCTTTTATAATAAAACAAAAACAGGCGAAACAATTTAAGGAAGGAAGGAGTGTTGGCTCTTTCTGTGCATTGAAAAGTGCATTAGCGGTGCAGCCTGCCGTGTTGCTGCGTCGAGGCCCTGGGAGGGACCATATGCTTGTTTAGGCTCAGGAGCATGTCTTCCCTGCGAACACACACCCAACTTTTTGTCCTCTCCCTCCTCAACAACACACAGAATATCATCAGCCAGCTGGAGCTCAAATTTGGCAGACTGGCTCTTCTCACGACTGCATTAGCGCCACCATGAGTGATTTCCTTCACAGATTTCCCGCTGCAGGGCTTCGCCTCTGTCAGGCCTGACATGAATAAGACGTGTTCAGCTGAAGTCCTGCAGAGGGCAGAGTTTAACTACCAAAACGTTCAGAACCACAGGGAATCAAAACATTGTAATGGGGTTCTCTATAAACAGAGAAGAGGGGCTGAATCTGCTCTAACATGGAGAAATCAGATTAATCTTTAATGATTGACGGGAGAATTTAAATGCAGGATTTCTTTTTTTGGAAACAGTGGATTGAATTGAATTTTATACCACTGGCGCGAACATGTTTAATTAAGTTTAACATCCAGTATTTGTTTTAGAGATCCAGCACTGCTGACTGTCCAGTAAATGTGAACTGCATTTTGTTTTTGTACTTGTTTTTTCTCATTATAGTTAACAGTAAGCCAACATGTGCATGTGATAAAACATTAATTTTCAATTAAGTTGAGAGGGGAAGAGAAGATTCATTGTGTTTTCTGGCTTGTTTGCGCAGTGCGGTAAATTACCCCAGGGTGATTTTTCTTCCTTCTTCCTTCCTGTCTCTGTTACCTCCCCATCTGCCGGCCTCCCCAGGCTCCTTTTATTTTGGGTCCAAAGGGACCCTCTGATCCGAGACCACCAAGGCCTGAAATTGCCTCACTTGCATCCGGAGCTGAGCCCTCCATAAATAGATAACCTTTTGTTTTTCAGGATTATAGCAACCTCATTATTCAAGTTCATGTGATAATTTACAATATGGGTCACTTTATGCCTGAGTTTGCAATTTATTTTTTTGATATTCAGGAAATAAAACTAATCTGCTGCTTTCAGTTTCAGGTGGCCGACCAGCAAAGTTGTAGTTTGATTGATCAGAAATTGACTGCATTCAAAGGTTTCGTTTTCATCCTCATTTCATTTTTATATTTTATTTAATTCACTCAGTGATGAATATGTATAGTTAACGTAACGACTAAAAGAATTCATGAATGAAAAAGAGCAAAAAGAAGTATAAACTTATAATCTTCACAGAAAGAGAAAAATAGAAATTCAACTCAGAAAACTATTTGTATTTCAAATTCAAAAAAATACTAACACCACAATTTATCAATTTGCTTTTTAAATTTCTTTTAAATACAGGAATAAATTTAGATTGCTGTACCTCCATGAACTGACACCTTTAGCTGAAAAGCATCTTTTGATTGTTGCCATTTTGAATCTACATTTTTTGAAAATACCACTTCCTTTTAAGTTGTATTAGCGTTCTCTTCTGCAAATCTGTTTTAAATATGATGTGGTAAGAAACAAAATTATGCACTTTGTATATACATTTAACATATTGTACTGAATCAGTTCATGGAGTTTAAACACGTTTAACTATTTAAATGTTGGGCTTGTGTGTTTCTGTATCCATTTCCACTCTAACTACTCTCTTCAGTAAATTAAAAATTTAATGTTTTTGTGTTTTTAACAAGTACCACAAAATATATCAGATACGGAAAAATCAGTGAGCTATACAAAATATACAAGGCCTTTTTGTTTAGTAATTGCTTTACCTTACTTAAAACAGAAATTGTTTTCTATATTTTTACTTTTTATGTGATTTATATAAGATTCAGACAAATGAGAACAAAAAACTTAATTCATTTTTAGTTTTTTTACATCTCTAACAAGTAATTGTGCATTACCACTGTTTTATTTACTATTTATGTTATTTAAAAAGGAAATAGTTTAGAATATCTTCCCTTTTTATGATGCAAGTAATATTCAGAACACGAGAACATCAAAAAACTTATTTTTTTTTGCTTTTTATATCTTCTCAGACAAGTAATTGGACATCAGCACTTCTTTTACTGCTAGAATACATCATAAACTTCATTTTACCAATATTTTAGGACAATCTGCTACTATCAAACCATTTTTTAATGTTTGTAAATTAATTTCTGCTCTGCTTCATTATCAGCACTGCAATCAGAACAGGATATATATTTTTTCTTCTAAATTACTTACCTCTCCGGTCAAAACATCACATTAACTGATTGGAAATGTTCATCTTTATTAGGCTTTCCTTTTCTGTGTTAAAAATACTTATGTGATTGCTTCTCTGCTGCTGCGGCCAAGTCACTTGATCCAGGCAGGATTTGGATGTTGTTCGGTCATGTGATCTGCAGGCCTGATGTGTCTGAGCTCTCAGCTGTTGGTGGGAAAAAAGAGAGAGATTATGGGTTCATTTAGGGGATTCTGGGAAAAAAATGTATTATTTTCCTTTTACACAGTACTTGCAGCTTTTTGCTTTGTCTGTAAAAATGTTTGTGTTTACAGCCTAAACAGGTGCTTATCTCAGTTATCTGATTTTTATTATATTGCCATTTTATGAAACGCCAGACTGGAGTATACGACTGTTGGCAAATTCATTTTGAGTCACAGTTACACTGCAAAAACACAAGCATTGTTGTTTCTAGAACAAAGATCTGAGTGCACTTCAAACGAGACAAAGCTAAATTACAAGTAACTTTTCAGTAAGATGTAGAAGTTTAAGTTAATAATTCCTTAATATTGATGAAAAAAATTTCCTGCCAGATTATTTCACTTATGGGGAAAATGTCTTGTAATTAGTGAAATAATCTAACAGTGGAACTAGAACTTTTTCATCAATATTAAGGAATTATTTTCTGGAAAAATTACTTTCAAGTTAGTTTTGTCTTACTTAAGTGTACTGGACCAAAAATACTTGGTAAGATTTTGTGTTTTACAGTGCATGAATGGAAAAACGTTTCGTCCTTGATAATTTCTTGGGTTAAACTGCAAAATTGCTGCCTTATAAAGATAAATCCAACAAGGGTGAAATTTGAATGTTATATTGATTTTCTTCATAAACCACCATCTCAAATGCTGCTAACAGTTTCATTTGTCGAGGTTGCCTCTTACCCTTTGACCTTTGAAGATAGAGACCACCTAGTCACCAGGGGTAGCTAAGCTAACATAAGACTTTGCCGGACACCAGAGATGTATGCATCAGTATTATAATAAATGAAACAGATTTGAGTGAAAGATGAGCTAAATCTGAGGCAGTTGGTATTATCAGAGCTGAGGCTACATTCACACTGCAGCTTAAAGTGACCTAATTCCGATATTTTCATCTTAATGGGACCTGTATCTGATCTTTTCATGACAGTCTGAACAACACAGATTGTTTTTTTTAATGCAACCCAGGTCACTTGGATATCCGATACGTATCTGATCTTTCTAAATGTGACCTGAGTCTGAATGTCCAGGTCGCGGTCATCAGGTTTACGTTCAGCTGCACTTTTTAATCACATGGCTTTGCAAAGCCTTTTGCTCTCTTTTCTGAGCTGCGAGTGTGTTGTCATGTCACCGCGGTGACCTCCCCTGCTGGAGGTCAGGGAGGCTGACGGAGGACAACACAGTAATCACAGAAATATGAGACTTTGAACAGTGGACAGCTAAATCCATTACAGGATTACACCGCGCAACAACTGAGGAAGCTTAATGTTTTCTGGTGTCATCTTGCAGCTATGTTGCAGAAATATGTCTCGCACTAAAGTTGGAGGAAATAAATAGTTTTTCTCATGATCCTCCAGATGCATGTTCGGTATATTCTGTGGCACTGCATGGGCGCAGTCAGGAAAGCTCATAGACAGCATGCCAGCCTTTGCTTAGTCGGCTGTTTTTCCCGACCTGCGCAGTCGAGAGGTGACTCACTCTCTGTCAGGGGCAACGCACTGTAAAACCCGACCTGCTGTGAATTTCTAATTTGCCTTTCCACTCGTGTGATTTGTTCCTGCAGTTTTACTCCAATTTGGATCCATGCGGTGTTCCTTAAAAGTGCTGATGGGAAAAAGGAAGCTGCATTTTTCTTCTTCGTGGCATGTGAAACTCCCTCTGTGCTGTTGAAGGCAGTGATGCAAACACCAGTGTGGCAGTGACAGAGGGTGTTTCAAGGGCTTCAATAGAAATACATAAAGGGAGCTTATGGCCTCACAGATAGCAGCAAAAAAATCATGTTTATGTGCTTTTAGGAAGGTTATACAACCTGATTAATGTTTGGTTTTATGGATATGTTTCAAAAATTGAGTTGCTTGAGGTAATGATTATCATCTGGTCACCTTTAATGTTTAATTGTAAATTTTATTGAGTAAATTGTAGAGGAAGAGGTGCAAGTAATGTGGGTTTATAATAATATTCACCCTCTTACAAACATCATCTGTTTTTTTTGCTTTTATGTCACACTTAAAGGTGCAGTATGTAACTATTATAAAATAATACTTTTTCCATATATGTTGAAACTATCACTTTGTGGTGATGGTATGTTATAAGACAGATGACCTGTGAAAAAATTGAGCTCATCTGCCTTCTCAAGGTTCTAACGAAAAACAACCAATCAGAGTTAGGAGGCGGGTCTTATCGCTGTCTGTCACTATCTGTGTGGTGCTACTCTGCAGCTAGCAGAGTCTGTTGTGAATGCTAAGACTCGTTAGCATGGCCAACAATGACAGTAGATAAATTGTAAGTTGTTTCTTCGCTTCTAACAAGTACTTGAGGTTGATTGACAGCACTAAGACCCGCCTCCTGAAGTAGAGATCAATCGATCTTGTCACATATTATCTGTTTGTGACGTACTGCAGGTGCGCATCTGCAGACACGTTTTGTGACGAATTTTCTAATGAATTTTTGGTTAAAACATTTTTGTTCTTCATTTCACATTGGGTAAAGTATCCGGATATTTTCTCAAGACTAGAAATACTTCAACATATTTTTACTCAAGTAAAAGTAAAAAGTAACCATCCAAGGAATTACTCAAGTAAGAGTAAGAAAGTATTTGGTAAGAAAAAGGTACTCAGCTAATGAGTAACTAATCATTTAATATTTAAAAAGTACATCATCAGATGGACCAAAATATAAGTTATGTTGAAATTCAAAATGAAAATAATTCATTTAAATAACACAGTTACAACATCATGCAAATTAAAATTTTATCAATCAGTTTCTTTCAATATAAAATTTATGAAATTTTAACAAAAATTGCAGATGTGTATCAGTGTTTGGTGACGTTTTAATAAAATTTGATCTTCAGTGAAGTCACAGTAGGTAGAGTATGATTCATAATTTACTCAAGTAAGAGTAGCAATACCTCATAATAAAATCACTCAAGTAAAAAATACTCCCCAGTTACAGTTACTCAAGTAAATTTAACTAGTTACTGGCCAACTCCGTGATATAATAAGAGTTGGGGGCAGTTTTGTTGTATAAAAGTGACAAAAAAACAAAAACAAAATAAATCTGGAATGGATCCAGTATATTTTTACATTACTCTCCCCTCCTTTGAGCTTTATTTAAATGCACACCCTCCGCAGCTGCTGTTCATCATTCTTTGTTTTTCCCCAGGATATTTTTGCCTGCCCTTGTTTATCTAATTCTCGTGACCTTGGTCATCTCACAGTCTTCCATTCAAGATGCCGCCGGTCCCCTTGCATCCTCCTCCCGATCCTCCAGCGGACTTTGCTCTAATGTCCTAACGTCAGCAACCTTAGCGCCCCTTCAGCATTACATTCAGGCCTCTTTCTTCCTCTGGGCTCATTAGTGCCACAGGTAGAGTTGACAAGAACGGTCACGCAGTCTCAGAGTGATAAAATACAGCCCAACACAAGAAGAAGAAGAAGCTGCTGCAAAGAATTAGCCAGATATGGAAAATTTAGCACCAAATAATAATAATAATAATAAAACAACTAGCATGCACGACAGAGTCTAGAGAGTGAGGTTTGGTGCATTGCACAATTTACATTATACTGTATATTGATTAAATCTGTGCGCCCCTTGGGACGGGGTATTGAGCATCGTGACTGTGGGCTGGATTCTAATTCTATCCTCTGAATTTTAAATTACCTTCTGGAGCATGTCATTGCTACTTGAGTAATGTACCTCAGCTTTCTGTATAAAAGACGTTCACATTTGCTAAAAATGATGTCCATACTGAATCCTTTATCATTTGTTTTGCATGTGGAATGTGCTTTGCATCAGTTCTGTTTTTTACAGACCCAAGTGCAGATAAAATAAAGATAATTATTGCTTTCAAAGATGCAAAGTTTAAAATGTATCTTAAAGCTTCTAACCATTAGCTTCATGTTTTTAAGTCAATAACAACCTATTTTCAGTTTTCATAGTATTATTAATAATAATAATAATAATAATAATAATATCTATCCCATGATCAAATAAAGCTTTACTGCAGTGTTCATATGCTGTTAATAATTAATTGATGTTAATGCACTAACTGATAACTAGAATCAATTGGGTTGTATGTATGATTTAATTTAAATAATTTTTTGTGAATATTTGTTGTGAATTGGCTCCATGTAAATACACTGAACTGAATTGTGTCTCCATCAGCTTTAAGCATCAAGACATTTTATTTTTGACTCAATAATGTGGCAAATTGTGAAATAATTATTGCATTGCCATCAGAAGGAAGGTTTTGGGTTTGACTTTGACTTCCCTAGCTATCATATGTTATTATACTCTTGGGCAAGGCAGTTTATGAATATGGACATTTAGTGTATGAATGTGTGTGCAGCTGCCTGAATGAAAGTAACATAACAAATTGAATGGTCAGTATTACTTCAAAGAGGCTAGGTTAACTTTTCAATTCTCATTTGGACTTAATATTCATTTGGATTTAATTTTGGACACTGACTAGGCCTTTGTAAAGCAAACATATTATCTTTTCTAATATTTTCCAGGTCTGATTGTATGCTGAGGTTTGTTATTTCACTTGAAGATAAACATTTTGGTTTTTATATTCACGTAAGAGTTGCATTACTTTTTTGAGGTTGTAAAAGTTAAAAAGTAGCCGTCCAAGAAATTGCTCAAGTAAGACTAAAAAAGTATTTGATAAAGTAACTACTGAGCAACTAATCATACCGTCTACTTTAATATTTTTAAGTGATGTCATTAGACAGACAAAAAATTATAAAATTAGATACACATCCAGGTATTTTAGAGACTATAATGAAATCAATTAATACAAATAAATAACTAATTCAACCAGAAATATATATTTTTTCAATATAAAAGTAAATTTGTTTTTTAAGGACGAAAATGACAATAATTCACATAATCCAATCCAATCCAACTTTATTTATAAAGCACTTTAAAACAACCACAGCTGATACATAGTGCTGTACATTAAAACACAACATAATAAAATAAAATAAATTAAAAAACTCTTACAGTTTAAAAACAAAAACACACTTTAAGACTAGATCCTGCTGGAGTTAAAAGCCAAGTAAAATAAATGCCAAGTAACAAAAAAGAACAAATCAGGCAAAGTACATTTTTTCTACACCAGTTTCTTTCAATAAAAAACTTATTAAACTTTAACAAAACTCCAGGTGTGTTTCTATGTTTGGTGAATTTTTTGGTTAAAACATTCAATGGGTCAGTGATTCTTGACAATAGGGACAAAACAGGTCCTATGGATAAAGCACAAAATTTGAATAAAATATACAAATAATATAATTTTTTCAAATATCTGACTAAACTAACCTGGGTCATGTGAGCACAACAATGTATATTTTTCAGGTATTTGCTGAATATTTTTTTATTTTAAACATTGTAGTCGGTGATGATGCCTGTAAAAGCCTTTGTCCAGGAGCAGAACTCAGTACATTATAATAGTTTAAAACAATTAAAGAAATACTAAAATTATATATTATGACAATTAAGTATAAGTAGTCATATAAATAATTATAAAAGTACCAATAAATTGAATTAAAAATCATTTTTATATATTTTCCAACTCCATTGAAATTTGTCCTTAGTTTTTGTCAACACCGTCAGAAATGAAAAGAATGTAAAAAAAATCAGGCATTATTGGGGGCAGCAGAACTTCCGAGGACCCCATGACCCTTCCTTTCTCTTCCTTTGCTAGGAGGCTAGTTAGCTCTGGTTAGCTTTAGGCTATTAGTTGGTTAGCTTTAGGCTAGTTAGCTCTGGTTAGTTTATGTTATTCTTTAGTTTTTTCTTCCTTTTATTCCTAAGTTTTTTGTCACAACCATGATGTGTCAACACCGTAACTGACATTTTACAAAACTTTGATAAGATTTTGTGAAATAAAAGCTTAATTTTGGTAAATTGTAAAGATTTCATGGACCTGATGAGCTACAATATGGCCTCCTTCAGAATAACATCATATAAATTGAGGTAGTTTGGCTTTTTGTCACCTCCATCAGATGTCAACTCCATCAATTTTTCTGACTCTTTCAGTGAAATTGTTGTCAAATATCACTTAAATGTGGAGTTAATTCATTTTAATGCATTTTTACATAAATTGCATTACTTCACATGTACCAAGTTTTTCATTTTACTCACTAGTTTGTCACCACCTTCAGTTTTGTGTCAACTCCGTCATGCAGTGTCAATTCCGTCTGATGGATTTTTATGGTGTTTTGTTTTAAATAATTATTTTGTTTCTTGGAAGTTTTGTCTGCAAAATGAGTAAAAATATCACTAATAGGGTCAATAAAAATTATTTTTGATGTATTTTTGTCAGATGGTGATGACGACGTTCTAGGTCAGGTCGATTAAAAATGTAATTTTTTAAAAAAAAATGTTGCAACTGGGAGCCTGTACCTCAGCATCTTTACATTTCCAAAGCATTATTTGACATATTTGTATACATAAATTTGAGAAATAACAAAAAAAAATGGGAAAATTAAAACCCATTTTGTCCCTATTTTCAAGAATCACTGGGGTAGAGAATCAAGACATTTTACTTAAGTAAAAGTAGCAATATTTCTTAGTAAAATTACTCAAATAACAATAGTCATTTTTTTTTCCAAAAAGTAGATGTAATTGAGTAAATGTAACTATTTTACTGCCCCTCTCTGCTCATAACATACTGTTAAAACTTGGTGACAGTTTTAACAAATATGTAAAAAAGAAAACCATATATTTAATAAAAGTTACATACTGCAGCTTTAAGAGTAACGAGTCCACTCTGTCTGTATGAAATATTCCTTTTTAATGGAATCTATAGGAATCGATGACATAATGAACAGCCGGTTCCATTCCTCCTTCCACATTGGGAGCGGAGCTCATCCATAGATCATTTTTCCGCCATTCTTTTCGCTGTCTCGGTGGAACGGCGCTCCATGCCGCCGCCGCAGCCGCAGCCGCCGCCGCCGCTTCTTCTGCTGCTGTGGACGTCCTACCATCCTCCGCCTGCTGCATCCATCCCTTCCCTGCTCTCTCCCCCGCGAACAAACGGGAATGGTTTCTTCCGAGCCAGCCCGTCACTGCCACCGCGGCGGAGAGACGGCAACCGAAACGCGAGCGCGGAGCGGGTGGTGGTGGGGTCGGAGTGGAGACGGAAGGCTTCATCCACTGCCTGCCATTGCAGTGCGGCGGCTGCTGCTGCTCTGGAACCCTCTCCTCCCTCTGCGAGACCTCCACAAGCACGCCGCGGACACCATTGCAGTTCCGAAGGTGAATGGGGTTTTTTTTTTTTTTGTTTGTTTTTTATGGGTTTCATGGGGCGGAGGCGGCGGGGGGGCGAACTGGAGCTATTCCCCCTTCCTCCCCTCCGGGTACAACAAGCGGGCGATAACGGTCCATAGTAAGCCGAGGTACCTTAGCCACCGCGCGGCTAACTAACTGCATCCGCGCGCTAGCGACCGTTATCCCTCAGTGAAATCACCACTGATTTGAAACAACCACCACCTCCTCCCTCCGTCCCTCCCTCGGCTGTTTTTAGCTTCCACTAGGGGGGTCATGTTAAGACATAACCTCCCCGTCATCCCTGCTGTCATCGCCCGGACTGGCTGTTGAAATAAAAGCGCCAGGTCCAGGTACCGCTAGCGACAGGGAGCTAGCCTAGCCTTCTAGAACAAAATGTCGGCCAGTTAGGGGCTTGATTTATCCCAAGGAGGCTTGTATAAAAGAGGGGGGCCAAGAAAATGCATTGGGAGTCGGTGGGAGAGTGGGAACATGGAGTCAGTCGGTCCGCTGCTGGAAACGGGGCTTGCTTCGTGTTTCAGCGTTGAACGGAAGGAAGCTGATGCGGTGGCTCACCTTGTTCCGTTATTCAAAATCCAATGCGGTTGTTTTGGTTAAGCTAACTATGTTTTCATGTGGCATGACTTTCTGGGACATTTCATATCTAATGTCACGTCAGCTTCATGCGGGCTACTGTCACCGTTTGGCTCATTTCCCATATGATGGAAACGTTAGCCAGCTGTTATCACCTGTGGAATGCTAACACTGCTAATCTTGGTGAGCTGATATTTTGTCACTTTATGACAGTTAGTCATAGTTATAATATATCATTAGTCATAACTGGTAATTGTGGCTAGAACTGGTTTCTGCAAACCCCTCAAAATGAAAATATTAACATTTAAAGGTTTAATTTACTGTTTTGTCACACTTATTGTTATTTTATAGTTAGAGTTATCAAAGCTATTTAAATTATGTTAAAATTTCTTGTGTGCACAATAGGGCTGTAGTGATACAATAATCTCACGATACACGATATTCTGCCCACGATATGATATCATGCAAATATATATTGCAACATTCAGCAGATGAGACAATTCAATCCAATCCACTTTTGCGATTTTCTGAAAGATTTTAGAGGGAAAGAGTGATTTTGGTGACATTTTGTGACTGTTATAGAGTTGGATAAAACTAATATAACTGAAAACTGATTAAAAGCATCAACTACACAATACCTGGCTCTGATTAGACACGGACTTAAAGTCGACAGCTGGACAAATTGAATGGAGGAACTGATGAGAAAACTTGTAATTGAAATGGTACAAACTGTAGCTACTGTATATGCATTAGTAAAGTAAATAAAGTGAACCAAGTTCCTGCTCTGAATATTTTGATACCTTTTTAACCTGAACATCTGAAGGAATCACTCTAAACCTGATGACCTAATCACTCTCCCGACGAAGCAAGCAATGAGTGAACAAGGTGACAGTTGGATGTTACGATACTTGCAGATGAATATAGATTTTTTTTCTAGGAAATAAAATATTGATATATATCTTGATATTGATATTATTAGTGCACACTAATGTTTAATCTAATGGTTCTAGTAGATAATTTATAATGATACAGGAGGACAAGTGTATAGCTGAGCCATAAATTATTCATGAGCCTGCTATATTTAGATGGAAAATATTTTTTATTCAACCAAGAATTTTGGTTTGTTAAAATTAGGCCAGCATGTCTCACAAGATAATAAAACCAAGTAAAAGGACTATCATTTTTTAGGAAAATTAGTTTTTAATTTACAAAGTCAAGTTGAAATGTATACATACTAGAGGTGAGCCGATCGATCTGTCACCGATCATAATTGGCCGATTTCCGTGAAATCGGTGATGATCGGGATCGGCCGATCATTGGCTCTGTTACCGATACCTGATCACCTGCATCTCATTTCCCAGCCCGTCTGTCCAGCTGGTCTCGTCTTTCCTTCACTGTGCAGCAAAAAATGCTAAGCGATGTGTAACTATAAAGCACTGAGTGAATGAGGACGTTTGCGTGTTGCGGCGGAAAATAGAAGCAGGTCAAAATGCATCAACACAACGAAGCTAATAGACATAAAAACAATGACGGAGTTTGGCTACATCGAGGCTCAGTGCAGTAAAAAGACATGGAGGATCAGACAGCAGGTAAAGCAGCACAGCTACAAACACTCATGACGGTCAGAAAGCTAAACTAATAACCCGCTAAATGATTTAAGTCTTGGAGCTGCGATGTAAGACGCTGGTTCTGCTGTTGAACCGCTGCTACGCTACAGGTAGTAATATTTAATATTTAGTAATATTTGACACAGAGCCGCTTCTGCTCCACCTGGTAGAGACTCTCACACCGAACCTGTTTAAAGCTGCAGCATCCAACCTAAAAAAATACATTTTACATACGTATTAAAACTTTCACTGTCCTAACATGAGACAGATAATCTCTAAAAAAAATAATCGATCTCCTCCCTGTTACTCCGCTCAGTCAGAAACAGCCAATCAGAACTAGCAGTAACCAGCTAGCCGCTATGCTAACAGGAAGTTTTCATTCAGTAACTCTGGATTGTTTATTGTAATGGATCCTGTATTTTCCTTTGAATGTTAAGTTTTATACTTGAATTTTTTGGCAATGTTGAGAGGTTGTATTTTGGCTCTTTGCATTATTTAGCCTCTTCAGAGCCTCATATGTTATCAGTCTGTTAAAGATAGTATTATTGATAGCAGTTAAATTTGCACAATGCCTGTTTTGTTTAGTTTTCTTCTTGGAAAAAGTTATTAAAAACAAGTTTTTGTCTAAATTAAGGTGAATTCATGGTTCCTTTTTCTACATAATGTAACAGTAGTGTTTATGATAAAAAATAAATAAATAACAATTATGTGATCGGTATCGGCGATCGGCCCTCAGGGGTGATCGGTATCGGTATCGGCAGGAAAAAACCTGATCGGCACATCCCTAATACATACTCTACTCAGTAATCATTAGAATATGAAGGATGTGATTTTTGATTCGCGCTTCCTCTCTTTCGACTATTTTGGTGTCCTTGGTCAAGATTTCTCATTTGAATTTTAAATTATTTCATTCAACCAGAGGTTTGTGACAGGGAATGAGACAAGCAGCTCTCAAGAGATTAAACCATTTTAAAACTGCATCAGTTTTGATCAGTTTTTTAGTTAGGTTTCTTATTTAGCTTACACAAGAAACCACTTTTACACTTCCAAATGAACATCTTTATTGGCATTGGAGAAACAAAGCTTTTTTTAATTGCTGACCAACTTTCTGAATGTTTGCACTCGTATTTTCAGGATTTATTCATGGTGATAAACTCCAGGCCTTTGAAGTTGGAAGGCTTCTTCGCCATCACCTTAATCTTTAGCTCCCTTCACAGTTTCAAGGCAGAGCTCTGTCTGGGCCATCCAAATAATTATTACCTCCGGTTTAAAGAAATATTGAGTGTGTTCACACTGCAGCCTGAAGTGACACAATTCCGAATTTTTGGCAATTCTGATTTTTTTTGCCGGGGCCGTTCACACTGCCAGTAAATGAACCTGTATGTGTTCTGCAGTGTGAACGGGCAAACGACCTGAAAGTGTCCCGCATGCGCAGTAGAGGGCGCTATAGCGTCAGCGTTCTCAGTGTTCTGCCAACCGTCATAAGAAGAAGAAGAAGAGCTCAGTGTTTGAGGAAGTAAACATGGAGGCTAACGGTGGAGCTTAGCTTACATATTGTCTGGCCAGAGCAACATAGTAACAACTTAATCCTCATATTGTCCGTCATGATTGTTGTTTTTCTTCCCACTTGTGTATCAGGACTCAGAATAGTGAGATTTGTTGAGAATCAGTGACGTTCAGTTTGGATGAATGAGACCTGGACATTATGGTCGCATTTGAATCGGATACGTATCGGATATGGGTCACATTCGAAAAAGAATCCGACCTGAGCTGTTCACACTGCCATGAAAAGATCGGATACAGGTCACATTATGTAAAAAAAATCAGAATTGGGTCACTTCAGGCTGCAGTGTGAACGCACCCATTGTCAAAGTTCATACAACATTTTAGATTTAAAACTGCCAGGAGGTTTGAACAACTTTGAGCTCAACTGTAGCTTGATTTAAAAATTCTCCTATTTAGCTGTGGATGGTTTGTGCTAGCACTAAAATGTAACACTCTTTAGAAAGAGAAATTATAGATATTAAAACTTTAGGTTTAACAACAAAGTGAATTGATGCAAAACCAATAAATAGCAACAGTTTAGACAGTTTCTTAAATTACAGCTCCAATGCCATTGGAATTTTAATTTGTGCATTATCCCAATGCCAAAGAGCTGTTTGCCTGCAGAATTTGGTTAAATAATATATTTTTAGTCATATATTACCTGACTGCTTGCCTGTAATTTACTTGAACAGTTAAAGGGTATTTTGCTTCTCTTAATGTCAACAACTGATGGAAATTTTACAGAGATGGTAGAAATTTTGGATAATCAAAGGGACAGTTTGATGAAACAACACAAAAACCAATAAAGAATGCATGAACGCAACTTTCTTCTTCACAAAATATAAACAAAAGTGCAGTAGCGTCAGATTTTTGCGGTGGTAGGATGGATGATTTCTCTTTTGTCTTTGGTAAAAGCCATTTTTCCTGCTAACGCTAGTTTGTTTTGGTTCTACCTACCCAGAATTCGCAGTGCTATAATCAGCTTCCTGCTTTTGAAGCAAGAATAAGCCTAGTTTGTTCATTTCAGCTTTATTCCCTGCTTTGAAGATAAAGATTTTAAATAAAATCAATGTTATTTTTTAGTCTGACAGATAAAATATAGTTTTATGGTTGGATTTTAGAGCATGTTCATTTTACCACAGGGGCTCATCTGTGTCCACTTGTCCTATCATTATTTTTGCCCTTCAATGCTAATTATGCAAGCTATCTTATGCCAACCAATATTCCAGCTACTCGTCTGTGTCATGGTTGTTCAAATGGTTTCTGGAAGTTTTACAGACATCACTGCAATAACACAAAATCTTACCAAGTAGTTTTGGTCTAGTTTCTAGACCAGGGGTTCCTAAAGTTGATCCTCAAGGGGCGGCATCTTGCATATTTTAGTTTTCTCCCTGGTGGTAGTAACAACCTTTTCGGCATGTCGATGTTCTGTTTTGGTTCCAGGTGCGTTAAACCAGGGAGGGAACTAAAACATGCAGGATACCGGCCCTCAAGGACCAACTTTGGGCATCCCAGCTCTACAGCAAATATCTCGATACCCTTGAAATAAGATAATTTAAAAGTATCTTCTGCAAGATATACAAGCTTGTTTTAAGTCAATAATGTCTTTATTTGGTTGAAAACGTTCTGGTTCCACTGGCAGATTATTTACAAGACCATTTTCCCATGTTATAGGTGAAATAATCTACCAATATTAGGGAATTATTTGCTTAAAACAAGCTCCAATATCTTGCTAAAAAGTTACTTATGAGTTAGTTGTCTTATTTCAAGTGTATTAAGATATTTGAAGTAGATACGCAAAACGTACTTCGATTTAGATTTAGTATTTTTACAGTGATTCTAATGGTTTACAGCAGTCCTCTGTTAGATTTGATACACAGTGCATTACACTGAATCTTGCAGGCAGTGTGATTGGTTGAAGTTTGATGATTCACCATTCCCTCCTTCTCAGCATTAGCCCCCCTTCAGGGCCGTGACTAAAATGTGTCATCACTAGCATCATGTTTGTAATGCTGCATGAAGCAGCAGCTGGGCATGGTTAATAGATGTGTCAAATGAAGTGAGTGGGGCACATTGCAGATGATATTTGTGGCTGTAATTAGATGTTCTAATTTCTTAAGATCCCTCCACCCTCAGCACTTCAGAAATCATTCTGTTTTACAACGCTGGTTTAGGGAATAATTCAGGTAAACGCCTCACCTGAGAGGAAGAACATGTGTGGCTGCTGAAGGGCACTCAGACATGTTGGCCTGTAAATCATGTTGCCCCAAGCAGCCGTCATCTGAGTCATCGTGGGTTTTTTGAAGGGCAAAAGGATCTGATATTTTGCCTAGTTCGGATAAATTTGACTGACTGCAGCTTTGGAGTTGTGCGTATTTATAGAAGCCGTCTCGAGTGAGTGGCTTATCCATTTGCTTGTGACAACAGATGTCCTAATGAGATGGAAACACTGCGTTAATGGAGTGTTGGTGCATGGGGTCTAAACTTTGCTCTTTTTGTTACTCGTTCATGCAGCATGGCTTAGTTGTTATTGCTTAGCAGAACGTGGTCCAGACTATCAGTTTGAATTAAGGATGCACGATATTATCGGCGCAGTATCGGCTGATATTAGCTGTAACTTTAATATCAGACATCAGATATTCACTGATATAAAAGGGGTTGTTTTTATATGACAAACTAGTGACAATGATGCCTACAGCACAGCTCAATATCATAAGAAACTGTTAAGTATTAATGCATGACTGATGTGTTGCTTGTCTTCAAGCAACAAGTGAATTGCTTGATGAGTTGAGTTTAGTTTAGTTTTGTGAAGATCTACAAATCTGCATTGTGTTGTCATAGTCTTAGAGCAGTGGTTCCCAAACGTTTTCTCCTGCGCCCCCCCAGTGGTCTACAAACATTTTCTGAGCCCCACAGTTTGGGAACCTCTGTCTTAGAGAGAGTAGATGTCATGAATAAATTTAACATTAAACATAATGCAAGTTGAATAATAATTTCCAGCCTCCTATTTAGCATTTGCATTTGGTAGGAGGGTAAACTGACAAAGATAATGCAGTATTTTAATTCCACAGAGAAAGTTATACATTTTAAATGAGTAGGTTTGGGAAACAAATGTTGGTATTGATATCGGTTATCGAGTTTTAGTATATCGGATATCGACAAAAAATTCAATATCTTGCATCCCTAGTTTGAGTTATTAACTGATGTTATTGTCTAGATAGAGGATGCGCGAAAACAACTCCAGATAATGTTGGACAACTGGTTTTCGCTGAAATCCAACCTGTCGATTCTAATTTTTGGGAGACATTTACATCACATATACTTTAGCGCACAAATTGGGAGCTGCCCCTCCTACGTCTGTTGTTGTTTACTGCCGGTCAGCTGGCTGAATGAAGCCTACTGTAATTTTTCCATGCTTGTTTTTATACATTTACTTTTACTTGTATCTATGCATCAATATTAAATAACAATAAACCAATAAATGTCATAGATAACCATGTTAATGAAATAAACCTGCTACAAGGATTTAGCCACAGAACCAATTGGTAATGAAAATGAAAGAAATTAGATTATGTCATATATGTGTGGAAAATTCTGCACATGCTATAAAGCTGTGCTGTTTTTACTCAATTATCAAAGACCATCTCATATTGACCAGTGTGTTTTAAGGTTTAAAACCTTTTTTGAAAGTTTGTGTAGATAGTTAAGTAAGACCTTATGGAAAAAAGGAAGCTAGTGTTGAACTGTAAAAGTGTCATTGGTGCATCTCAGGACAAGGTTTCCACGCATCCTTAGAAAATATTAGCTACAATTAAAACCTCTTTTGCTCACGGCCTGTTTTTGAGCAACATGACTGAAAATAACATGCCCAAAATGAATTGAATGTATCTCATGAACTACAGAGTTTATTTTAATTGTTTTGGTATCAAAACAAAGTCAAGACCCTAGGGAATATGTTACAGCTCTAAAAACCACCCTACCTATTACTGAGGAAAGTGAATTAATATAGTAAACAGCAGAAATTAAGAAAAAAAATCAATTTCCGCCTAAAAAACCACTTCAATCTATGAAGGTTCCTTTCAAAGCATGCAGTTGAAAGCCAAAACATGTAGAAAACAACAGTTCACAATCTGACCTTTTACTGTGCCAAGTTTTATGAAAAAAAAAGTTAATCATATGAGTTTTAGAGAGGTACTACTTGATAAAAATCTAGGCGGACCTTCCAAATGAACCATTTTGGCACAATTTGTGCCATTTGAACTTTCTTAGTTTTTATTTCTGTAGGTTCTGTTTCAATCATTTATTTTTTTTCATATAATAAATGATTATTTATCATAAATAAGTAATTGCATCTAATAATTGTTTTGGGGGGTTCCTTTGAAAAATCCACATGCATTCATTCATAAAAAGAGAAAACGATAGACAAATTGTAATAAACTGAAAATGGAACAGATTAACTCACAATAACATTTCAAATAGAATTATATAACAATGAAAATGCAAATAGCAATTAAAACTCATGTTAAAATGACAAGATAACAGGAAAAAACTCACATATATCATAATTACATTACAATAACAATGCGCTCTGCGCGTAAAGTCATTGCATTCTGCATTCAGCCATTCACAACTACGCAGGGCAGTTTCTCGGGATCCCATTGGCCGATTTTAATGATTGACATATCGTTCGAACCGTCAGAGCCAATAGAATCCGAGGGCGTTGACATCAAGACGGAATCTAAAGTTGTTCACCAATCACAGGGGGAGAATCGTATGTGACGTACTTTTTCCGGGAATTTTGAATTTTTTTTTCATCTTAGCGATTTGACGAAAAAGGCTCTGCGCCGAACCGGAAACCATGTGAAATGGACGCAGGGAAAATGGATTATCGAACCAAGTGGAAATATTTACTCTAATATGGATTATGACCACGAAACAGCAAAGGTAGAACTGATTTTTTGATTTTGGCTTCGTGAAATGAGCTTTTTCCTTTTTTCTTCTTTAGCTGCTGGTTCAGTGAGTTTTGCACGTAGCCTGGTGACTCTGGTATTGTTGGAAACCGCAGAGCTTCGGCTTTAATCTGATATATAGTTTTTGTGTATCGGACCTCGTTGCTCTTTTGTTGTTCGGTTTTTTACCGGCTGTGCCTCGTTAGCTTCGTCAGCGCCTAATTGCGTTTCTTTTTATCAATCTGCTTAGTGTTCAAGCTGGGTGTTGTTGAGGTAGAAAATATTGTTTCTATCATTTAGAAGAGCCTTTTCCCTTTACGTGGATATGCAATATGCCTATATTGATAAATGTATAGCATGTGTTTTTAATTGATCTTTTTGGGGCGAGCGCGAGGACCCATATATGGGTCCTCTAGAGAAATAGAGGTTAAGACCTTAAAATGTCGTCAATTCAATTAAAAATGCGAGTTGGCCTTAAATATATTAATGACAGGTCTTCAATTTTGTGGCGGCACACTGTTTTATGTTGTGTATTCTATGTAGTGTATATTTCTAATTGGATATCGCTGACTAGCTGCTAAATACCTTTGCTAGCTAGCTGGTTTTTTGTGTCTATCCTGGGTAAGTGAAAATATATTGCCAGTTTGTCTACTGTATGATGCTACATTCATTCTGTGCAAACAATCTTGGCACTAACATTTACAAAATATGCAGTCTCCTTTCGTACATTCTGGTTGTTATACAGGCCTTAAATCCAATTCATAATGGTCTTAAATTTCAGTTGGTAAAACCTGTAGAACCCTTGCAAGGTAAAGGCAAATGTCTATAATTAAAATGAGTGGAAAATTGTAGAAAGTGGATAAAATGGTTTGTGTTGATGGTTTTTGGTGTGGATACTTTAGCCAGCAGATGGGTTTTAATGTCTTGTGTGCAGAAAATACTGGGAGTCGTCCAGTAGTTGGCTAATACTACACATTTCAGTCTTTAGTGCTATTTATCGTGTGTACTTCTATCATTAATAAATAAGTGTGGACAATTTTACTTCTGCTCATTTACTAAATTTATGCCTCATTGGCTCAATTGGGGAACAAACTATTTTTACAAGTAGTTTTGTCTGCTAAGCTTTTGTTGTTGTAGTTTTAAAATGGCTGCTTTCTGGGAGTAAATATTGTTAATATTTATTAACAATATTTAATATTTATTAACCATTAATATTTGACAATGGTTATTGTCAATTGCAAATATTGACAATATTTGGATTGGTATACTGTTTTTCTTTACCTTTTCTATGTAATTTGCATTTTAGAAAAAGTGATTGATCTGTACTTTGGCTGCCTATAAAGGATTACTAAGCCAAGACTTTCCCTCTCTATGTTCTGCACAGTAGACATCTGTGTGTACAAATTGCCATTCTGGCTACGGCTCCTGCAGATACAGAGGGTTTGCATGTATAAATCAAGTACATCATAAATCTTTGTGTGCATGGGGTGTGAAATTATCAGGGTGCGGGCTTTCATCAGTCACATTTCAACATGAACCACCTTTTTATAATGGAACAGAAACATCCTTTATCATTTCTGTTGTTCTTTGGCTCAGTTGTCCTCATTTCCATCACTGTGATGAAGAGGAGGAGGTGGGGAGCAAGTCGGTGCCTCAGCTTATCTCCACATTCCTGCTCTCTTGTGTGGGGCACTGATAACTTCCTCTGCGCTGATTGAGTTCAGGAGCTGATTTCCTGCTTCAGTTCTCACCGAGGCTCTGCTGCTCAGGATCTCCGACTCCAGAGACTGGAAATAGACATTGGTCACTCTGAACCCTGAGTATTAGACCTGGAATTTAATTTCTGAAAAACACATTTTGCACAGAGTTTTGTGGGCTTTATTTGCCGTGGTTTGTAGTAAAATGCACTTTGGTTTTGGCTCCAGATAGCTGACAGACTGAGTAAGCAGTCGTATAATGGATGTAAACCAGGGAGCTGCAGCCTCTTTAGAAGTTCGAAAGCTGAATATAAACTCCAGCTTTTAGGAACACCTGCTCCAGGAATACTTCATCCAAAAGTTGTCTTTAAACAAAATCACAGATTCATTTAATAAAAGATAACTAGTTTTATGTGATATGTTATGACATTTTAAATACCGTATTTTCCGCACTATAAGCCGCACCGGATTATAAGGCGCACTTTCAATGAATGGCCTATTTTAAAACTTTTTTCATATATAAGGTGCACCGCATTATAAGGCGCATAGAATAGACGCCACAGTTATGTTGCCACTTGTCCGGTATTGAACAGGACACGATTTGTTCCGTTCACTACAAATATGGATGTCTAATAATAAAAAATTGGTCCTGAGTTCTATATATAGCATCTGCACCAGTCATTGTTTCACTCACGGTTTTGGTGTTGTGATATTGTTTCCAACTGCTTTCTGGTTAGCACAGACCAACCGACACGCTGCCGCCGCAGCCTCTGTCTCTCTTCCACCGACCCCCACGGCTTTAAATGTATAGGTGCTGGTCCCTTGGTAACTCTAGCCGAAGCTCCCCGGATAAATGTCTAAAGCCACTTTGTTGACATAAAGAATGTCAACAAAACAGTCCGATTCCGGTCGCGAGGAGAACCTGGAGAGCGACTGGAATGGGGCGTCTGGACGATGGTCATCCGTCTCTGTTCGCGCACAGCATGTTGGTGGAGAACGTGATGCTAGATGACCTGCAGACGACCTGATTATTAGGTGGGTAGGTAGATACATTGACATGTCTATGGGTAGATAGGTCAGTCAAACTTTATTAACAAACCAGTTTTTTGACAACTATCCCAGCATGCACTGCACGCTTCTTCTACCGGGAAAATGAAGTCGGCAGCTGCTTACCGTAGTTGCTAGACCTGTTGTGGCTCAATATTGGTCCATATATTAGGCGCACCGGGTTATAAGGCGCACTGTCAGCTTTTGAGGAAATTTAAGGTTTTTAGGTGCGCCTTATAGTGCGGAAAATACGGTAGTCAGTTATTTCAGTGAGCTTCCAAGTTAGATTTTGCCAATCATTATTATTATTTTTGTAATAATTCGTAGTCAGTGTAAAAATATTCCAACTGTATATGATTGTTTTTTAATTCTTGTCCAATGGATCCCAATGTTGAACACACAGTAAATACAAAATGCTGTGTTTTCATTAGTAGCGTAAAGATTTATGTTTTAAAGAACTTGTTCAGCATTTAATAATCCAGTTCACATTTCAAACTTTCTGATTCTGTTGGATCTTTGAAATAGAGATTTGGATTATTGAAATAATCAACTAATTTAGTACTAGATTAAGTATTGAGACATTAAAAAAGGCAATCTGCTAAAAGTACAACAAAGTCAGAGCAGAAATTCAACCAAAACTGTAAAAAACATATAAGCATTTTGTATTTAATATTAAAAAAATCCCCTATTTTTCTGTAAATATGTTCTACCCATGTGTCTAGTGGCAGATTTTTAGCTTCACCTGGTTCAAACTCTTAAAAAATGTTATAAAAATCACTTTTTGCAGTGATTATTAATTGGTTAATTGAAAAAATAGTCAATAAATCAGACATTAACTGTATTGATGTAAAGTCAAGCAGAAAGGACTGAGGTTTTTCTCTTGTTGTTAAACATGCAGAAGTTTTCTTTGTTTCAAATGATCAAGCTATGTTGCTGCATTTTAGGCAATAAAATGTTTATTTTCATACTTAAAGGTGAATTATTTACATATTTCAAAGCATTTCTAATAATGTATATGAAAATCATAGATGGTTAAATAAAAATATTTACAGATTGTGCCAAAAAATTTTAACCAAAAATAATTGATTAGTAAAATAATAATTAGTTGCAGCCCTGCATGCTTGCCCTTCCTCTCATTTCATAACTACACAGTAACCCAGCTCTCTTCCTTGGTAGTGTGGATGTGGGGTATGCAAATGATGCCGTTTCAGCAGTTTTTAGGAACAGTCTCATAAATGTCAGTATTTTATAAGGAGCGATCCGTCAATGACGGGCAGCGCTTGAGGTTTAAGTGCACAAGGTTTAGCCGAGTGTGTTTCAGAATAAGCCACCCTGAGTTTTATGTGGCTAACCTTCGGTTCATGTCACCCACTGCGATAAAGTGCACAATAACTGTTGCCTGTTTTAATGCTCTACCATAACACTAGTATGGTGAAATCGCTCTGGCTTCATCTACTTTTTCAGCAATGCCTGTGCACTGCTGAACTCTTTTATTATAACGCTCTTATCTTGTGTTTTTCATAAGAAGTACTAGAGTTCAAGATTGATTGCATGTGCTGCAAAAGCTCAAATTTGCCTCGGGATGAACTCCTCTGTCCGTTCAATCATGCAGGATGCTCTTACAAAGAAAACATGCAAGCATTAGTATTGTAAACCAACTCCTGTTCAGACGCAAAAGAAAACAGATAATCCAAAAGTGTTGTGCCACAATGCCATCTAAACGCCGAATGTAAGTAAATCTCAAACGGCTGAAGCCTTGTAAGTTGTCCTTGTGACGCCAAATCCTGCTGAGCCGGACCGTAAAGAAGCTCCATCTTTCTGCGCTGCAACTTTCCAGTGGACAGATCCAAAATGCTCTGTGTAATCCTTAAAGCATTCTCTTACCGATGCAACGTTGAGTGTGACATGTTTTTAAAAATCAGCTGATAAAAAAACAGATTTTTAAAAACTCAGCCAGTGTCAGAGGTCATGCACACCAGAGGAACAAGGTTGGGAAAAGACCTGCATCGTGTTCACTGCATGTTAGTGTAACTTTTAAACAAGATCCGTTATATTTGACTTGATTTAGATCTTTGGTTACACTTTACAGTAAGATGGCTTCTATAGCTTGTAGATTTGTTATGAAATCATCTAGAAACAACTTTATAAGTGGGCCTGTTGCAATAAGAAATGAATCAATTAGATGATAAATTTAAACGGGTTAATTTCTATTTGCATGATTTATTGTTTTTCTACCTAAAACCTGAAAATACCAAACTCAACTCTTTTTTGAAGTACAGTTTTGTTTAAAGAGACTTTATAATTAATTTCATCTGTTATTTCTGTTGCTTTGTTTATTTAGTTTAGATATTTAAAATGTCTTCCAGTGTTAAAACTGTCACTTGAGGAATTTTGGTGTTCCTTTTAATATATCTTAAATGCATATACTTTGTACAGTTTTATCTTAATTAAATGGCCCTTTTGAGTTTGCATACTCTAATTAGCAATTAATAAATTAGTTGACAATTACTTCAATATTTTCAATATTCAATGAATCACGATTAGCCCCATTAATTGTTTCAGTCCAACAAAATAAAGTAAATGAACATTAGGTGTAGCAATGCTCTTAGGGAACATTAAGAACAAACATTATCAATGAGTTAAGTCATTGAGAAGTCTAAAACAGCATCAGGTTATAAAACAAAACCCTAAATGCCTCGCAGCGTTCTGCTTAATCCATCATCATCAGCAGGAACAAGGAAGCCTGTGAGAGTAATGGAAAGATGGATGGAGCTAAAAATAAGGATGAAACTGGAAGAAAACTTGAGACTGGTTCGATACCAGCAGGACAAAATAACGTAAATAGAGCCAGAGCTGCACAAAAAGCTTCATGTGAACGTTTTCATGTTGAAAGGATTCACTCACAGTTCAGAATCTGTGGTAAGATGTTGAAGCTCTCCGTCCCAAATATCTGACTAAACTATTAGTCATTGAACAAAAAGTTTAATCGGCGGCTGTAGAAAGTCCAGAAACGCTTTAGTGATTTCTTTTTTTTTTCCTAGATGGACAATTTTTATGTTCCAACACAAAGTATAATTTTCTTTAATGTTCAACAAGTTTTACTGAAAATCATACCTGGATTCATTAAAATCTGCATTTCATTAATTTGATGAAACTAATAAAACCTCAATACAGCAAACGTTGTCAAATAAATACTGAACCAAATCCTGTTATTGTTTCTAAGAATAGACGAGAACAATTTTATTTAAAATATATATATTTTGTTGCCGTAGTACACTTCATACATGGCCCATGAGACAAAACGTTTCCAATCGCACTTTTTAAATTTCCACTTCTATAAAAACATGACAATTTCTTTCCTATGAGTTTATCACACAAGATCCCAACTAAATGTGTTGACGTTTAGTGACAAACTGCAAAAGCTTTGAAAGGAAGTGTAATTTACTTTTCTCACTTTGACTTTCCACATTGCTCTACAATTTAATTGTGCTTTCCTCTTGCAAACTAAATCAGCTTGTATATAACTTTAGTGGTACATCACAGATTAATGTTATGTTTTTTCTTTTGACTCATTAAAACTGTTATCTTCGTCAATTACTCGGACATGTCAGTCAAATTTAGCTCCAGTTTCATCCATCCAACTAGTTGATTTGTCATCTGAATCAGTTGCTGCAGTACTTTTTCAAGAGGTTGCTCTTTCTAACTGAATCTTGATGACTTGCAGTATTTTTTATTTTTTTTTGCAACAGTTGGTACGAGCAGGTACCAACTTTTATTTCTTTTGAAAGTAAAATGATCTGTGGTTAAACACAATCTGCCACTGATGCTAAAATAAGTTTAAAAACGTTTCGGACGACTCCTCCTTAGCGTTGTTCTGGTCCGTTTGCTGTGTGGTGGTGAGGCTTTCTTTATAGAACCATTTATTTAAAATGAGTCGGGCATTTAAGGCCAGATTAAGTGATGGTTTCACTTTTATTTAGCTTCAGTCGGAAAGTGATTTATTTATAAATAGCTTCTGATTACTGACCATAAAGCTGTGCATCTTTTGCAAAGTGTCCCTAACAATATTCCCTCAATTCATGCATGTGTTGCAGCACAAATGAATGATAGCTACACATTTTGAGCCACATGGTGGATCGGTTCGGCCTGGCAGCGTGAGGGTTAAGTCCGATACAGCAGTTTACACTGCGGATGGATTTTCGCTAGTACAGAAGAGTCCCAGGCTGTAGCGGAACTGCAGATCCCTCGCAGATTGTTGCCAAGCTGGAGGGGATTTTTGATCCCCTGAGCGTGGAAGAGCAGAGTTTGAGGGAGCAAAGCGCTTGCGGGAGAGATGCCGGGTAAGACCGCAGACCCGTGCGGGACGCAGGAACTGTCGGGGAGTCGCTGTTGGGCATGTTTCCTAACCCCTCACCTGTGCTCGTAAATCCGTCCAGTGGCTTTTTTTTTTTTTTTTTTTTCGAGCTAAGGAAAGAGGGGAGAAGGAAGGTGGGGGTCAGTCCCTCCCAGCACTGATTGGTGCGGTCATGCGCTGCTGCTGATGTGCGTCTGCTGGAATCTCCTGCTGGATTTACAAAAAGGAGTAGCTAGATGCTGAGGACACTTTTGTCTGTTGTTTGTAATGACCCGAACGTAAGTACCCCCCTCGCCTTCCGCATGCAATGCCTTAGCATGAAGTCGAAGATGACGGCTCGCCTACGTCATTGTGGCTTTCACTGTTTTTAGTGACACCCAGTGTACTTTCACGTCAGCCTGGTTTCCTTGTCTTGACCTTGGTACAGACATTGCTGCGTCCTCGTGTGGAACCGCAGTACAGTGTCTTTCCATGATGTTGCATGTGCAGAGTGTCACTTTTCTCTCAGGGGAGCCCCCCACTGCCCCACTGTGACTAGTGGGAAGGTATGAGCCCTCATTAGCATTTGGCTACGTTCTCAGACAGAAGCAGGAGAGTTTCAGCAGTTGTCAGCACTTTGCAGCACATCGATTTCACTTTCTGAAGTGATCAATCATCTTATTTTCTTTTATTGCCTCACTGCCAGCAGCTATCCTGTTGTCATCCGCCTCTGGTCGCAGTGGAAGTCGAACAGGGTTGAGGAGAAAAGTTGTTTTGACTGAACAATTTATTCATTACCTCTGTAGTCATTTGCATCATGCCAGTTGCTGGTTAGCACATACATTTTGATCATCATATGAATCTTTTTCTGTAATATGAACCATGTTTTAGTATGAACACCACCTGCACTGGGACTCTAGATATTTTCTGAGCAGCTCTTGCCTCCGTTTGTCTCGTCAAAGTCTTGCAGAGAAATTCAACAAATGGGGCCCAGCGATGCATTGAATGCATTTCCTTTGCCATATTGCATCATTTGTTTCAGTCAGGCCGTTGCTATTCCATACAACAGGATCTTATTAAATGTTCTGCAGTGTTCATGCTGCAAGTTTGCCTTAAATCACTCTGTTGCTGCATCACAATGGCAGAATTAATGAGAGCTATTTTTAGCCGGTCCGTTCCCAGAGCGCTGTGAATTGAATAAGACTCAGCCGTACCTCTAAACCATACTACAGCAAAAGAAAAGAGAATGTAATCTTTGTCAGAGCATTCAGCAGCCCACCAAATTGCCTCCCACCCCTCGGTAGATGAAATGTTATTTAGTTTTTTTCCCTAAGTGAGTTGAGGGAGACTGTGCTGTGTAATTTTAATGAGACTTTTAACCGAATGCAGGATTAAAAAGCATCTTTTTTATCTGCTGTGCTGGACTGGTGCTGTTGTGACAAAGCAGTGATCTTCACGGTTGTCTGCATTAACATTCACCTGTATCAGGCAAAGTCTTACAGTTGATTTGACAGTGTGAGAAGTTATGCTTTTCAGGAGAATATAATTAACCATTGTCTGGTTTTGAGCTGCTCTTAAAGTTTCTGTCATAACAGCTCCATATGCATATTTATGCTAAGGACATGCCGCTGTGTGAAAACAGTTTTAAAGTTTCATTATTATTTAAAGAGAGACACAAATGTGACATTTAAGCCAGTTTTAACACATTATTCTGGTGATTAGTCCAACTAGAGTGGCTAGCTTTGCTAAAACAAAGCTTTGAGCTGCTTTTGTTTATGTTTGACCTACCTATTATCTCCTCATAGTGTGTCTCTCTGCAGCCTGAACGTTATGCAGATCTGTGTTTCCTTTAATTTATGCACCTCTGATTGTGAAAGTGACTAACTTTGATTCAGTAACCCTCACTACTTCTACACCAAAGAGTGTCTAAAATCAAGCCCTTAAACTAAATCCATTAGAAAAATGTAAGTAATGTCAGGTTTTAAATTTTGTTGTGTCAGGACTATTTTATCTCGTATTCTATGTGGTTTAGTGTTTTTTGTGGGGCTACCAGCACTAATTTGCTCCCAATATCCTAGACAGCTAGCTAGCTTTTTGTATCCATCATTGGTATGAGTAAATCTACTGCCAGTTGGCAGGACGACGCTCGTTTTTGCCACTGGATTCTTCAGTCATTCTGTTTGAAAGAGATGATCTATAGAAGAAGAATTAAACTTTCTTTTTATATTTCTTAAATTTGATTTATAAAGGTCTTAAAAAGTCTTAAATTTGAGTTGGTGAAGCATGCAGAAACCATGCATGGGATTCACTGTACTTTGACAGAGGTGCAAAATAAATATCTCTTGCATTATCTTTGACATAAATGCATATCGAGTAGCTGTTTTAACTACCTGATGTATGTCAGTAATACATTTGCCAATGCTGTTGGTAAGAGCACAAGAGAAGCTAATTCATATGTTTGCAGCTGCTTCTCTTGCTCCAGCAAAACAGAGTTTATTGGCTGCGTACAACATGATGAAGAGTTGGGTTTTTTCTTCTGGTTTTTGATGGTTTGTTTTGTCAGACGGTTCTTGGAAGATTTGAAGCCAACATCCTTTCATGCAGACAACAAAGTGTCTGCTACAAAATATGCTGATGCTGTTTGGTATGTTTGCTTTATAACCCAATAAAATGGCAATGAAAGTACGGGGAACTACCATCATGCATTGTTCAGGACAACAGTTGTTTGCCATGGAGATTAAAATGGTAGACCAGGGATGCGCAAAGTCAGTCCTGGAGGGCTGGCATTCTGCACGTTTTAGTTCTCTCCCTCAACCTTTTCAGCATGTCGATGTTCTTCTTAGGCCTTCTAATGAGCCATCGTGTGATCCAGGTGCGTTAAACCAGAACAAAAACATGCAGGATGCCGGCCCTCGAGGACCGACTTTGGGTTCCACTGTGGTAGACGGACATTATCTGTGATGTTTTAGAAAACATCATAAACGGGAACCACTGTGTTAGATGAAAATTATCTGTTTTGCTCTAAAACATCACAGATCAGAACCACTGTGGTAGACAAAAATTATCTGTTTTGTTCTAAAACATCATAAACCGGAACCACTGTGGTAGACGAACATTATCTGTTTTGTTCTAAAACATCACAAACCGGAACCACTGTGGTAGACGAACATTATCTGTGATGTTTTAGAAAACTCCCAGCTTGTGGGTCAAGACATGTGATTCTGCTGCCCTCCCAAATGTTCTTTGGTTTCCTGCATAGAAAAGTAAGAAGTTACTTTATCAAAAAATCTCCCAGACAAAATAAAAAACAATTTAATATCACTGTATGCTTATGAAATTGCAATAAATTACATGTTAGTTTAATGTTTTCCTTGACTTCAATAAGTATATAAACAAAACCATCTTATTGCATCTTGCTTGTTTTCTTTGTATCTTTTCTGTTATTTTATTATGCATCTATGTTAATTGTTTTGCCATAGGAAAATGTTTTTGTCTTTGTCAGCCTTGATCACTATCACAATTTACTTTTTAAATTTTTGGTTTTCGTCATTTGACCCAACACAGTCCCTCTTGACCAGTTCGATCCTCCATCCTGGAGCATGTTGTCCATCTGTGTTGTAATGCTGGCAGCTGAGAGTTCGGTGGTTGTAATCCCCCGAAGCATGACCCAACCAGCATGGTGGCTGCCAGTTCTGGCTCTGGCATGTGGCATGAACCATTTTCTTGGCTCGGGTTGTTTGTATCTAAAGGGTGCACACTTCCATTTTCACCAAAATTCACTTGCGATAATGGACAGTCTCTTCCTGATAGTTGCTTGGATAGGAATCCAAGCAGTGCTGCTTAAATGTTGGGTATAAAATAAAAGGGAAAAATATTGTTTTGTCTGTAAATGTGGCCGGGTTGTTTCAAGACCTCCCACGTTTGAAAGGAGCCTTCAGACGTGTCCTGGAAATGTCAGGCTACTCGAGCAATGCCACATTGGTCCCCTGTGTTACCAGAGCAACAAGCTGAGCAATTACATCCCCGAACTGAAAAATGTGTGCAGGAGAAAGGTAAACACAACACAAGGGGATCTGCACAGCAGGAATACATATGTTGTTTTTTATTATTCTTTACCTCTTGATTCGAATATAATTGGTCAGACATGGTTCACATTCTATTATAAAATAAATAAATCGCTGCATGGAGTTAAACATTTTTATTTTCCTTTGCTTTTGTTGAGTTCAGTAACAACAATAAACAACATGAGTCAGCTTTAGATTGATTCAGCTCTAAATACAGGGTTTCCTCTGCATCTAATTGATTGTGTCACATGGCAAAATAAAAGGTGCCAGTTTTTTGATTGTTTTTTAAAATATATTTTCAAGGGTTCCCCCAGAAAACTTGTTAAGCCTGGTGGTTGGGTGCTTGTGTGGTCATTTATCCAGCGGCCCGTCGTGTTTTTGAGTTAAAAAATGTTTAAAATGGACAGGAAACTTGGAAATATCACCTGATAATTATGTGTTATTGGAAGATTAATGCCTGAACACCAACTATAAAGTCTTAAAAATACTAACATTAAAAAAATGTAATAAATAAGCAATGCTTAGCCTGGCGGGGGCACAAGTAAAGCCTGGTAGCCCGCCAGGCTTATAGCGGACACCGGGGGAAATCCTGATGTTAAAAATATGTAAATAGACACATTGCAATTATTAAAGCAGTTAATAAAGTAAATCAAGCTGAATAATTTCCATTTACATGATTTATCATTTTTTTATTTGAAAAATTGGATGTTAAAAATCTTCAGTGTCTTGTTTTTGTCTCAACCATCCTTTTTTTTAAGGAGAGTTTTGTGTACAAAAACTTCATAATATTTTTTGTTTTTTGTGTATTTTGGATATGTAAAATGTCTTCCAGTTCCAGTGTTAAACGTTCATTAGGATTTAAAGTTTACTGATCTTTGAGAATGTGTTCTTACATTTATACTACTTTATACTTTATACTACTGGAAAATGGTCTCAAAACGACAATATTATCATTTATCACAATAACGTCAATTTAACATCCAGCAAAACTGACTGAAATTGGCTTAAATATAAAGCATTTACATATATGTGTGCAAACATATACCGTATTTTCCGCACTATAAGGCACACCGGATTATAAGGCGCATATAATAGACGCCACAGTTATGTTGCCACCCATCCAGTATTGAACGAGACATGATTTGTTCCGTTCACTACAAATATGGATGTCTAATAATAAAAATTAGTTCTATATATAGTATCTGCACTAGTCATGGTTTCACTCACGGTTTTGGTGTTGCCATATTGTGCCCAACTGCTTTCTGGTTAGCACAGACCAACCGACACGCTGCCGCCGCAGCCTCTGTCTCTCTTCCACCCACGGCTTTAAATGTATAGGTGCTGGTTCCTTGGTAACTCTAGCCGAAACTCCCGGATAAATGTCTAAAGCTACTTTGTTGACATAAAGAATGTCATTAGGTGATTATTAGGTGGGTAGGTAGATACAGAGACATCGTCTATGGGTAGATAGGTCAGTCAAACTTTATTAACAAACCAGTTTTTTGACAACTATCCCAGCATACACTGCACGCTTCTTCTACGGGGAAAATGGAGTCGGCGGCTGCTACCGTAGTTGCTAGACCTGCTGTGGCTCAATATTGGTCCATATATTAGGCGCACCGGGTTATAAGGCGCACTGTCGGCTTTTGAGGAAATGTAAGGTTTTTAGGTGCGCCTTATAGTGCGGAAAATACAGTACTAATCAAAATCATAGTTTTAAATGAATTTAAGTATCATAAAATGTTAACATTTACTTTATTTTTATAAACCAACGGGGCCGGCTCCAGCCTGTCTGGCTACTGTGTGCTGCGCTGCTTTCAGGAGTGAAGTAAGACTAGTCCGAAGTAGAGGGAGAGAAAAAGCTGAAGAAATGGTACCTAGAGAAGTTTAGGTTAAAAGCATTTTTAGTTCAAGCCTATGAAAGAGAATGTTGTAAAAGAATGTTGCATTTGAACACTAATGTAGTTAATAAATATCGTTTCACCTTTATGTGTCTCCCCTGTCGTCCCGCCACCACGGTTTAAAAGAAAGTCCTCGAGGAAACCCTGAAATATGATCAGTGCACAATCTAATTAGCTTTTGCACAATGCCTAAAAGATCCAGGTGTAAATCCCAGTGGTCCCCACAAATCCTTGTTAGTATTCAGGAATTGTTTTTCCATGTTTCATATTTGCTCTCCATTCTGTTTAAAAGATCAAAAGGAGTCGTCTCGTTCAAACTTGTGAGCCTCCCTCCCCCTTCGCTTTGTGTTTGTAACACAATCAGCTGCGATCCGGGTTTGCGGTTGATGCTGCCAAGCTGGGAACGTCTGAGGCCACTTTTGGCAATTTACTAAGCTGCCTGTGTTCCCAGACGCCAGCTGATGTTTGGCATTTGGCCGACAGGTCGTAACAGACGCAGAGATGATGTGCTGAAGGAGGCTCTGTTGGTCAAATAAAAAAACTGCTCAGAATCGCGGACCTGAACTTTCCTATTCCTACATGCACACTGCAAAAACACAAAATCTTACCAAGTGTTTTTGGACTAGATTCTACTGAAAATGTCTTGGTTTTGTCTTATTTCAAATGTACTAACTTATAAATAACCTTTCACCAAGATGTAGGAGCTTGTTTTAAGTCAGTGATTCCTTAATGTTATGAAAGTCTGGTTTTATTGGCAGACTATTTCACTTCACATGAGAATAATGTCTTATTAATACATATATGGTTTCTGGATGCTTTGACCCAGATATCACTGCAAAAACACAAAATCTTACCAAGTATTTTTGGTTTAGTTTCTAGAGCAAATATCTCAGTTCACTTGAAATAAAACAAACCTAATGTACAAGTAACTTTTCATGAAGATAAACAGGCTTGTTTTCAGAAAATAATTTCTTAATATTGATGAAAAAGTACCAGTTTCATTTTTCCTGTGCTGTAGGTTAATTTATCTCCCAATGGAACTAGAACTTTTTCCGTCAATACGAAGGAATTTTTTTTTACTTAAAACAAGAAAAGTTACTTGTACGTTAGTTTTGTTTTATTTCAAGTGTACTAAGATATTTGCACCTTTCTAGAAACCAAAAATAAGTTAGATTTAGTGTTTTTGCAGTGTAGTCATTTCTAATTGGACAGAAAACATGGACAGAAACATTACATAGATCATTTTTCTTGTTTTATCTCCTAACAGGTCGATCAGCAGGACAGATTCTGTTTGTGTTTCTTTGTATGAACTCAAAGAAAAGCATAGTGCATAAAAAAGAATGATCTTTTAATTTCTTTTATTTTGGACCCAAAAAGTGTCAAAAAGTGCTCAGTGTATTGAATTGCTGCTGTCAATGTGTGCTGCATCTCAATTCCAAAAGACTGCTTTAGATGCAAAATCTGGTGGGCTGTTATATTTCATGCACCAAGCATTCGCGTTACTTGCCAATAAAATATATTTTGGGCGTCTACTGACCTTTATGTGCTTCATAAATCCTCGCAAATTGATCCCTCTGCTTGAGCCTCCTCACATTTTGTTGCACAAAGTGAAATATTGGGATTTTGTGTGAGGAGAATTGTTCTAAAAGTCATAATCTAACACATGAAGCTTACAGGATTTATCAGATTAGATGTAGCGGTGCGAGTAGAAATCTGCCTTAAAGGGATAGGACTAATGTTTTATATGCTGCTGTTTAATGCTTCACAGAAATGCAGTGGATGTGAAATTACATCAAAGTGTCTGTTTAGTTTTTGTGGCTTTTATTTTCAAGGCTGCTTCAGTGAATCTCCATTATCTGGTGGTTTCATTTTGCTTTTTATTATAAATATTTCTTGCTATTGTGATGCATTGTGAACGCTGAACCCTGTACTATAGATCATATATAAAGAACAAAGCTGAACAGCAGCTTGTTTTTTAATAAAAACCAAACTGAGTTGCTGTTTGTGAAATTTTAGATTTTAAATTAACTGTCTGTTGGATGCCAAGAGAAAGGGGGAAGTGACTGCAGCTTTTACTTTATTAAGAGGAATGCTTTGTCTGTAAGGTTTTTGTTTTTCCCAGGTCCTAAAATGATGTTTCTTCACCCAGAATTTAATGTTAAAGTTTATTAAAAGTGCAGTTTTAAAAGAAGGAAATATAGCTTGTGTTTGAAATGTTGCATCTGAGTCTGAAGTAGAGATAAATGTGCTTGTTTGGACTTGTGACCAGGATGTTATTATGGTTTAATTTTAATATTTGCATGAAGATATGTGTTTTTTTTATTTCTGGTTAAAAACAGTTTTGTGAGCTCCATGCTTTTTGAAATTGCTTTTGTATTTATTTCAGGTCAGCTCTGGCTTTAATGATTGGTCAAACAGTGTCTATTTTGTTTTATAAGCTGTTAAATGTGTTTTTGATGTAAGGAAAGTATTGAATTCCTATATTTTAAATCCAAACCAAAGTGTTAAAAGTCACTTTTCCCTCTTGCTTCTGTGATCATGTTGACAAT
Source organism: Poecilia picta (assembly GCA_033032245.1). NCBI lineage: Eukaryota > Metazoa > Chordata > Actinopteri > Cyprinodontiformes > Poeciliidae > Poecilia > Poecilia picta. The sequence continues at coordinate 25,632,164 of CM065358.1, forward strand.
CAGGCTAAAACCGTTTGGCAGCTTTTAGCTCGTTGGACATGAACTGCATCTGAACCTTCGGCGCTGAAAACTTTTCTTCTTCTGTCTTTCAGAGTGCAGCGATGGAGGAGACAGTCATTTGGGAACAGCACACAGTTACACTACACAGGGTAAGGCATTCGCTTTTCTCCTTCCTGTTTTCTGGGTCAAAATCAGTAAAATATGACGTTGTAGAAATGTAGATTTATTTCTGTAACTCAATTCTCCAAGCAAGAATCGAGTTTCCTGAGGTTCAATTTGCGAAATGTCAGAAAACTAATATTTTGGAGCTTTCTTTGTATATCTAAGCATTTAATTTGTTTTGTTTATATTTCCTTTCAATTCATGTAAAGCACTTTGAACTGCTTTGGTGCTGAAAATTTACCTTGTAAATATAATTACCTTACCTTAAAACTTGCATTTAAAGTGCATTAAAAGTGTCATTATTTCCTGAATGACACTTCATAACATTTAGGAAGACTCCTTCAAATAAAGCGCTTTGTGTGATTCCATCAGCAGTTACTAATGATTCTGACTTTAACCTTATCTCTTTTACATTTTAAGTGATAGGTCACACATTTGATTCCATTAAAATCACAAAAACGTCACAGTAGTTGACTCTATAAAATCTAAAAACCGTGTGTGTGTGTGTTTCTGTATGCTTCTTCCCTGCAGGCACCAGGGTTTGGCTTTGGGATCGCCATATCAGGAGGTCGGGATAACCCTCATTTTCAGAGTGGCGAGACCTCCATCGTCATCTCAGATGTGCTGAAAGGCGGCCCGGCTGAAGGCCTGCTGCAGTAAGATTTTGTTCTTGGATGCTGGATCAAATCTCTAATTTTAGCTTTGAGTTGCTCTCCATAAATAATTAGTACATTTGAAACGCTCCAGAAAGACTCCAGTGGGTCTGTTCTTTTTTTCTTCCTCGTTTTTTCGCCTGCAGGGAAAATGACAGAGTGGTTATGGTCAATGCCGTCTCCATGGACAATGTGGAGCATGCGTACGCTGTCCAGCAGCTTCGCAAAAGTGGGAAAATTGCCAAAATTGTGAGTGTGTGTTGGCGAGCGTTGTGTTTGATATCTAAAGAATAGAAAAGCAAAACTTCCAGGGAGTTAACAATTGATTTCATCTGAAGCGACTGAATCTGATTTCATTTAGACAATCAGACGAAAAAGAAAGGTGCACGTTCCCATGGGTCGGCTGGGGGAGAGGGAAACCATGTCCGAACACGACGAAGAGGAGGACAGCTACGACGAAGAGATATACGAGACTCGGAGCGGGCGCAGCGGTGCTTACAGCGGCGTGGGCGGGGCCATGGGCAGGCGCAGCGGTCGGAGCAGCGGGCGGCGGGACCGGGACCGCGAGCGCAGCGGCTCACGAGAGAGGAGCCTGTCGCCGCGCTCGGACCGCCGCTCGCACAACCTTCCCCCTCGCCCCGCCAAGGTCACGCTCGTCAAATCCCGCAAAAATGAAGGTGAGGCTCGCAAAGTCGGGGATAGAAACGAATAACGGGACGTCGTCGTTTTATTCTTTCAGCCGTTCCAAGGTTTAGGTAGCTGAATAAATCTTCCAAATCAGCTCTGGTCAACTGCCAGAGTGAATAAAAGTTGCCAGCCTCGGCAAAATCCGAGCAAACTCAAGTAAATAAGTAAAAGAGCAATTAATCTTCTTTAATCAGTCTGTTAATCCCAGCGGGAGCAGCAGCTGTCGGCGTAGAGAGGTCGGTGGGGCTGCTGTCACGTGAACTCTCTGTGCTAACATCGTCTTTGTTGCTGTCGTTCACTCTGTAAGCAGAATATGGCCTGCGCCTGGCCAGCCACATCTTTGTCAAGGACATCTCCCCCGAGAGCCTGGCGGCCAGGGATGGCAACATCCAGGAGGGGGACGTCGTACTGAAGGTGAGCAGGTTGTTTTTTTATCTGAAACTTAATGTAAACCCTTTTAATTGTCTTCATTTAGGTCTGTTTGCCCTTTAGAGACCATATGCTTTTAATGAGTACTTTTATCATTTATTGTGTATAAATTTCACATATGAGCTCCACATAATGTAAAGAAAACTGCTAGTAGACGATGACTAGCATTGGGTTTAACTGTCAAGTTGTCATCATAACGCCCTAAATCTTAAATATAAGCATTGATGTATAAAAGAAAAAGGGATGCAATCCCAATCTACTAATTTTCAACACTACCACAAGAAAAAGTTTTATTAAAAAATGGTGAGGGAAAAGGAGTAGGTAAGTTATGCTAGCTTGACTTTGACAAACAGAGCATGTAGATGTGCTGCAGAATTCGGTGTGTCAGGTAAGAATAAAAAGGGGGGATCCACACACCAACTCCGACGAATCTACAGTGGAGCAGGTGTTTAAATTAGCTAATCTAGCACCACTGTGGTTTATTAGCTATTAGCAGCAGTAGCTAATCTGCTGTTCACTTATTAATAGTCGCAACGGACTGAATGTTCTGATCTTTGTGTGGGAAACGTTTGCATGTTTTTTGGTATTGAATCCTGATACATTAGTGGCGTTGTTGTCAGTCAGTTGCTTTAGAAATGAGTCTGCATGTAACATGGCCACACAGAGGGCGAGAACAAAGACAATTACGAGTGGTTTTGAGTTGTTCTTTAACGTTTTTTCTTTATTTTTCCATTTGCTGTGGCACACTGCAATAAATTAATAATACCTACATCTCCAGGTTTTATTTTGTCAACGGTGTCGTTCTACTGCAGCAGTAAAAAAAATCGTCTTTTTGCTCTCCAGTGTTGTGCGCATGTGCAAAACTTCTAGATGGAACCAATAACATACATGTCTACACAAATAATGTTACATCAAATCCTTTGATCGGTTTTCAACAAAATTACATTAGCAGGTTGTCAAACGTCTTAAAAGGTCTTACATTCATGTATGTAAAATTAAGGCCTTAAAATGTCTTACTTTTTCTATTTTAATTTAATTTGACCATAAATAATTAAGAATTATGGTTTTAAAATTTGTCGTGTCTGGAATATTTGTTCCTGAATGGGAAGGGAATTTTCTTTGCTGTCTGACTCAAGGTGATTGATGCTATCGCTAACCAGCTTCTAGCGTAGCCTTACTAGCTAGCTAGCTTTTCTGCCTCTATCATGGGTAAGTACTAATTTATCACCAGTTTATAAAATGCTGGTTTTCACTCACTGTGTCTTGCCAACCCATATGAGGCTGTGTGGGGAAAAAACAACTAATAACTTCTCTAAAAAAGATGTATATAAAACAAACCTCATGATTTGATGGGGGTGTACTTTCTTTTCTCCATGACGTTCTTAATGAAAGCTGACATCTCTTTCTTTGGATCGTCTCAGATTAACGGCACAGTGACAGAGAACCTCTCCTTGATAGACGCTAAGAAACTGATTGAAAGGTCAAAGGGCAAACTAAAAATGGTTGTCCAGAGAGACGAGAGGGCGACCCTTCTCAACATCCCCGACCTGGACGACAGCATTCCTTCAGCTAACGCCTCCGATAGAGATGGTGAGTGAGGGATTAAGTGTTGTTTTCATGTGAAATGATGGCAGATTAAGTCGTACCTGCTGGCTTCACTCTGCGCCCGGTGACCTCCTGACCTCTGTCTGTCCAGACATTTCAGATATCCATTCTCTGGCATCCGACCATTCCAATCGATCGCATGACAGACATCGTAGCAGCCGCTCCCGCTCACCGGACCGGCGGTCCGAACCCTCAGACCACTCCAGACATTCGCCTCAACAAATCAGCAATGGCAGGTAAACATTTATTCTACCAGATTTTACTGCTGAGGGTCTTTTCATGCTTCTAATATCTGCTGTAATACAATAGTAATAGGTGTTCCTATTAATTTTACATGGATTTAATGTTTAAGTAAAAGGAAGAAAAATCTATTAAGGTCTTTTGATATTTTTGTCGATGTTCTGACTAGGGCTGTAGTGATACAATAATCTCACGATACGATACATGATATTCTGCCCACGATACGATATATATTGCGATATTCAGCCAACGGTACAATTCAATACAATTTTGAAATTTTCTGAAAGATTTTAGAGGGACAGAGTGATTTTGGTGACATTTTGTGACTGTTATAAAGTTGGACTGAATTAATTTAACTGAAAACTGATTAAAAGCACCAACTACACAATACCTGGCTCTGGTTGGACATGGACTTAAAGTGGACAGCTGGACAAAATGAATCAAAGAAGTGGAGAGAAAACATGTTTCTTTTAATTGAAACAGTCCAAACTGTAGCTGACATGCATTAGTAAAGTAAATAAAGTGAACCAAGTTCCTGCTCTGAATAGTTTGATACCTTTTAAACCTGAACATCTGAAGGAATCACTCTAAGCCTGATGACCTGGTGAAGCAAGCAGTGAGTGAACAAGGTGACAGTTGGATGTTACGATACTTGCAGATGAATATAGATTTTTTTTCTAGGAAAGAAAATATCGATATATATATATTGCGATATCGATATTATTATACAGCCCTAATTCTGACATCATCAGGTTTTCAGCATTTTTTTGCAAAAACACAAAATCTTACCAAATACCTTCAGTCTATTTTCTAGTGTACATTTATTTGTACTCTTGAAATATGACAAAACTAACACATAAGTAACTTTTCAGGACGATATAGCAGCTTGTTTTAAGTCAATAATTCCTTAATATTGCTTAAAAATTACTAGTTCCACTGTTAGATTATTTAACTTATAACAAGATATTTTTATCATGTTGTAAGTGAAATAATCTAACAGTGAAACTCGTAATTTTTTTTATCAAGGTTAAGAAGTTATTGAGTTAAAACAAGCTGCTACATCATCCTGAAAAGTTATTTGAAAGTTAGTTTGGTACCAAAGAGTATTAAAGCAATACTAAGAAAATGTTTTAAATAATAATATTACGAAAAGAAACTTGTACAAGAATAAGTAATCACTTAAAGCTCCCATATCTTGCAGAAATATAACATGTTAAGTTAGTTTTGTACAACAGAGCATTAACGCAATGTGAAGAAAATTTAAAAAATAAAATAAAAATACAAGAATAAAGCCATAGGAGAATAAATAATGACTTTAAGCTCCTGTATCTTGCTAAACTGTTGCCTGTAAGTTAATATTTGTTTTATTTCAACTGTATTAAGATATTTGCATTGGAAACTAGTCCCAATATACCTGGTAAGATTTTGTGTTTTTGCAGTAAAAATTGGTATCTAAATATAAAAAAAAACACATGAAATGTTTTAAAACTAAAAGTGAGGACCAAGAAAGCCTTGTTAAAGACACACTGGAGGACAAAATTTCCTCCGACACCTTAGATAAGCTGCTCTAAAAATAGATCACTAAAAGAGTGGACAGGCAGAGCAATGACCTTCATGAATAAGATGCTGCTGCTGCTGCCGCCGCCTCCTACTCTGACTGTTCTCCGCTCGCACGTTTCCGCTCACGAGAGAAATTCACCGCCGGCAGAGCCTTTCGCTCCACAATTCATTATTCAGCGTCTTCCCCCCTTTCCCAGAGATTAATAGTTTAAAAAGAAATTATTTTTATCATCCGCAGTCACAGAAGTCGCGATGATGAACGAATGTCGAAGTCTGCCTCGACGCCAGCGAAGCTAGTGGAGGACATTCCTCTTCCTAAACCGAAGGATTCGTCCACCGCAAGAGAGGAGAAGCAGCTCCCTCCCCTCCCAGGTCAGAGCTGGGCCTGCTGCAATAGTCAATTAATTAACCGCATGATAAATTCAAACAAATGCAATCATTTCCATTTGCATGACTTGTCGTTTTTTTTCTTTTTTCTCTCCGTTTTCTACCAAGACCTCGATGATAAAAGTCTGTTTGGTGTTTTGGCTTCAACTAGTGCTTCTTTTAAATGACTTTATGTTGTTTTGTTATTTTGGATATTTTAAATGTCTTTCAGTTCCAGAGTTAGATGTTCATTAAACTCTCTGACAATGTGTTCCTTCCATTAATATTATGCCATTATTACCATTATGTTACTTCAAAACAACAATATTATCATTCATTGCGATAACTTCTGGGACAATTTATCGCCCAGCAAAATTTGCCTAATTGGAGCCCAGAAAAACTAAATGATGTGTGAAAATGATCAAATGCAAGTCGGTCCAATTTTTCTCCCACATCCATTTTGCCTCAGTGTATTTTATCTCTGGATTATTTTTGCTCTTCTTTTTTAAAAAACAAAAAGCCCAGCCACCATAAAAAGTTAGATCCAGACGCCTGCTGAGTCTGGCTGAGTCTGCCTGAAGCCAGGTGAAAATAAACCATATGAGTTGATCGAGTCTGACGTTGCTCTGCAGCCTGCGGCGCTCTGCTGAGTCTCGCTTTGACCTCCCAGCTAAGGACGCTGTGTGCTTTGCGTGTTTGCGTATGCACAAACGCCTGACTGATGCTTTGAACAGTTGGGCCTCCGTTTTTGTTTTGTTTTTTTTATTCCATCAGTGTATTTATTCCCAGCGGTACATATGCATTGTATTTATTTGGTGGATTAGTGTGCCGTCAGTGTTGTGTGGAGGAGCGCAGTGAATTTGTGGTTTACTTCTGTTGATATCCAGAGCCAAAGCCTGTGTATGCTCAGCCTGGACAGCCAGATGTAGACCTGCCTGTCAGCCCCTCTGATGCTCCTGTGCCAAGCGCTGCCCATGACGACAGCATCCTACGGTAAGATGAAAAATAAATTGCGTTAAAATATTCAGATTTCTTGGAATGAACCGTTAAAAATGAACAAAAGTGGGGTGGGTTTACATCCACGCAACGTGAATTATTTTTACTCTGGGACTCTGTTTTTAGGTTGTAAGGATTTAACTTACTTCTTATGGTAAATTTAATAAATACTGAACTGTACCATACCGACTTTATTTATAAAGCACTTTAAAACAACCACAGCTGATACAAAATGCTGTACATTAAAACACAACATAATAAAATAAAAAACTCTTACAGCTTAAAAACACACTTTAAGACTAGATCCCGCTGGAGTTAAAACCCAAGTAAAATAAATGGGTTTTAAGACGAACTTTAAAAGTGGACAGTGAAGGAGCCTCTGACCTGCAAAGGCAAGTCGGTCCATAACTTAGGACCCATGACAGAGAAAGTCCTGTCCCCTCTGAGCCTCCTGTCCCCTCTGAGCTTCCTGTCCCCTCTGAGCCTCCTGTCCCCACCTGACCCCTCTGAGTCTCCTGTCCCCTCTGAGTCTCCTGTCCCCTCTGAGTCTCCTGTCCCCTCTGAGCCTCTTGTCCCCTCTGAGCTCCTGTCCCCTCTGAGCCTCCTGTCCCCTCTGAGCTTCCTGTCCCCTCTGAGCTTCCTGTCCCCTCTGAGCCTCCTGTCCCCTCTGAGCTTCCTGTCCCCTCTGAGCCTCCTGTCCCCTCTGAGCTTCCTGTCCCCTCTGAGCTTCCTTCTGGATCTCAATACCTCCCAGATCAGCTGATCTGCGGACCTGAGAGACCGATAGGGTGCGTAGGGGTGAAGAAGCTCAGAGAGGTCAGCCGGGGCAGGATTATGTAGTAATTTAAAAACAAACATAAGAATTTTAAAATTAATCCTAAAATATACAGGCAGCCAGGGAAGTGAGGCCAGGACAGGGGTCACATGTTCCCTCTTTTGAGTTCCTGTCAAAAGTCGTGCAGCAGCTTCTGAACCAGCTGCAGACTGTAAGGTAATTTCATTTATATAGCACATTTCTGCAATAAGGCAGTTCAAAGTGCTTGTAGAAATGGCTCAAGTAAAAAGAAACATTCCAGAGCTTGTATAGTTTTGGATATAACTCTTTTTTTTTTTCTGTCTGTATCCGGTTTTTGTTTGTATAAACAGAAAGGAAGCACATGTCTTTAGAGCAGGATTGTCCAAAGTCGGTCCTCGAGGGCCGGCGTCCTGCATGTTTTAGTTCTCACCCCAGTGGTTGTAACAACCTCCTCAGCAAGTCGGCGTTCTCTTTAGGCCTCTAATGGGCCGTCATTTGATGCAGGTGAGCTAAGCCAGGGAAAGAACTGAAACATGCAGGATCCCCGCCTTCAAGGACCGACTTTGGACACCACTGCTTTAGAGGTTCCTTCAATATTTCCACATAATGTTCTTTCCTCATGATGCTGCCACCACCTGTCTTCACAGTTAGGATGGTACAACATCCCTGTTTTTCCTCCCATTGTAACATTAGCCATTACGGTCAAACGGTTCCGTTTCATCAAACCACAGAAGAAGTGATCAAAACTTTATTCCTGTGTGCATTTGCACACTACAGTCCAGCTTTCTTTAAGTTTGATTTGGAGTAATGGCTTCTTCCATGCTGAGCGGCGTTTCAGTCCGTGTCGGTACAGGACACGTTCCACTGTCTCCCCATCTTCTTCTGTGGGTTAATCCTCACGTTTTGGACCAGAACCCGTCTCCTTCCTGACCAGAACGATGGGTGGAGATTCCCTTCATGTCTATGTTTGCATATAATTACTTGAACAGATGAACTTTGCACCTTCAAGCTTCTAGAAATTGTTCCAAATAATGAGCCAGACTGGTTCCTCTTCCTAACTAAACTAAAACTGTTCGGATAAGTCAATTATCCAGTAAGAAGAGTTTAATTAAGGGAACCTTAATTGAACATTAGTGGGTTGCATCATGTACCAATTTTAGCCTGTATGTGTAATTTTGATTCTACGTATGTAAAAAAACAAAACAAATTTTAACTCATTATTTCTAATCTTACAAATCATTAAATCCTTAATAACTTAACTGAATCGTTAGAACAGTGGTTCTTAACCTTTTTGAGGTACCGAACGCACCAGTTTCACCAAGTCTTCTTAAAAGGTAGAGTCTCTGAGAACAGTTCTTCAAAATATAGTCAGTGTTTTCAGCAAAGTTGAGCTGACTGTCCAGGAACGACCCAAGGTATTTAAAATTTGCCACAGTTTCAACAGGTTGGCCATCGAGAGAAACTGTAACCACTTTAAGGTTCAGATCATTTAATTAGCTCTACATTCTTAAGAGAATGAAAAATTAATAATAAATAATAAAGACTTTGCAGTATTCTGATTTAGTAATGTAATCATATTAGTTGTGTTACCACCCCACGCCACTAGAGGCAGCACCAACCCCGAAAAGATGCGACTAAGGAGCAGATTTAGAAGAACACCAAAAGCTAAAGACTTTGGTAAAAACTGTGAGTTTTGTTGAAGTAATTAAAGACACAAGTTCAAATCCATGCTGAGAGTGGAGCTCCTCCAATCAGAGCTCCTATGCAGCTCTGATTGGCTCAGCATGTAACGTGATCCTTGGCTAAGCAATGTACGTGATCCTCTGATTGGCTAAGCAATGTAACGTGATCCTCTGATTGGCTAAGCAATGTAACGTGATCCTCTGATTGGCTAAGCAATGTAACGTGATCCTCTACAGCAAGTGATGGCAAAGTGGGGCGTCATCATGACTTTACACAAGTGAGTCTTTACCTCAGCGGCTCCGCCGAACCCCTGAGACCGACTCACCGAACCCCTGGGGTTCGACTGAACCCAGGTTAAGAATCACTGCATTAGAAGCTGTAAATTAGTTTTAATATAGTCCCTGGATATTTTGTTTTTCTGGTATCTGTAATGTAAAGATGAGCATTTATCAGCGTTTTTTTACCTCTTGGTTGTTAACAGCGGAATAACAGCGACCATTCCTGCTTCTTACAACATGATTTAAGAATCTCTTCAGGCTCCTGTCTGTCACCTTTGAGTCATTATTATGCAGCAGCGGAAATCAGTTTCAACTGCCGCGTTTCTCCTCAGGCCGAGCATGAAGCTGGTGAAGTTCAAGAAGGGGGAGAGCGTGGGTCTGCGTCTGGCTGGAGGGAACGACGTGGGCATCTTCGTGGCCGGAGTGCTGGAGGACAGCCCCGCTGCTAAGGAGGGCCTGGAGGAGGGCGACCAAATTCTCAGGGTGAAGCCTCTCATTTCTAACCCCACTGTGAATCAAAACACACTGGAACACTTTAACTGGACCGGGTTAAATGGTTATGTTCATGTTGGTTTGGGGGCAAACGAAATGTTTATGCCTTAGTGCAAAACCTTCTGGCCACAAATGTCAAGTGGAAAGAAATGTGGGAGGCCACAACATTAATTGTCACACCTACTTTTTTATTTTTGCCTGCTCAGATATAAACTAAACTCACAATGTTTTATGGAATAAGTAAGATTTCTGTAAATTATTGTAGATTTAAAACATAAAGGTCTTTCCAGATTTAAAAAAACACTGACAAACCGTTTCCTACTTATTTATTATGCTTCATTACTCACGCTGTATTTTAGTGAAAATCACAGGATGTCTGTTGTCCCTTCTCTATTAAAATAAATTACATTTCAAGCAAAAACCTGGATGAATACTTTGTGTTAAACTGCCTGTAACCTTTTTGAAATTGCCCCCTAGCTTTGTTTTTAAATGTGTTGTTGCATCAACTACCTTGCAAACCAAATTTAAGCCGATTCTTAAATCATGATCGAGGGACGCACAAAATCGTTTCGAGGGCCTCAAATGACCCCAGGGCCGCAATTTGAACTCCCCTGCCTTGGTGGTCTGTTTTTTTTAAAGGAAAACATCCTGAAACGTTGCCTGTTCTAATTTACACACTGGCTGTTCAGAAATTCCTTCATCATCAAGCTAGTCTCCTAGCAGGCGCCCCGTTGGGAACAAACACAAAAACAGATTCGTCTTGCTGTGTCCGTCCCGTTACCCCCGCACTCGTACATCTTACTGTTTGCACCTTTTCTTCTTCTCCCCAACTGTGTCCAGGAACGCCTAAACTTATGGGACTACAATAAAACTACTCGTAGTTATGGACAACCTTGGCCATCCTCTTTATGAGGCTGACTTGAGAGAACAGAGTTATCTTCAGTCAGAGGCGTTGTAACACAGACTGCTACAGCAGGTCTTCATAGTTCTACAATAACTATTTGAGGAATCTGAATTAATAACAGTTACAACATTTAATTTGTCTTTGAGATTAATAAAGTATATTTGAATTTGAAGACGTAATGTCAGTGTTGTAGTTTGGCCTCCATCCACAAGAGGGCGCTGCTGGTCATCCTTAAGCAGATCCAATTGATACAGAAACAAAGATGGCGAGGCCTTACCAGAACATGAAAGAGAAACGGTGCAGAGTCCAGTGTTGAATTCAAAATGCACTTTATCCACTTCTGTTTGGAAATATAGACGGTCAACACACTGCTTAAGTTTCACCTTCATTAATGCCGTTCATTCAGCCGAGCTGCATGGCGTCAACTTCTACAGATTCCCTCAAAGGAGAGGATGTGATGACAGAAAAACCCTGCATGAGCATCTCTATTCATGGGAATTAAGTATTTCACTTATTTTATCATTTTGACTTTCTTTTTTTTCTATTCAGCAAGTTATAAAAAAATAGTTTTTTATGTTATAGAAGCACAGAAGAGAAAATTCTGTTTTTTTTTAATTTATTTATTTTTTTACTTTATTTTTTACCAAAAACACATTCCCACAGTTACATTCTTCTGTCTCTTACTGACATATATCTTCAGCATTGTAACTTGACAAAAGACAAGACAACAAATGTTCTAACAAATGTAATAATGAAAACACAACAACAGAGTGAAATAAAAAGGCAGCTAACAGCAAAATGAAATAAACACAAAACACACGATTAAATCCCCTCTGAGGTACGATGGTCCACACATTCCTTACCACAATGATATTTTAAACCAACCCAAAAGTACACAGTGAGTGCAAGAGGGCAATCCTGTTAATGTGTCATATATATAAATTACATATTCCCTAAGGCCTCAAAAAACTGTTTTTTGAAGCCTTAGGGAATATGTAATTTCTTCCCTCAAATAGAAAATTCAGTTTTTAAGAAAATGGCCGCTTATGAAGTTTGATAGGATCGATCAACTTCAGATTAACTCATTACTTGATAACTTGCATCCCTACTAAAAATAAAACTTGTGGGACAATGTTTTCTTAACTTCCAGGTAAATAATGTGGATTTTGCAAACATAATCCGAGAGGAGGCGGTGCTATTCCTTCTGGATCTTCCTAAGGGAGAAGAGGTCACAATCCTGGCTCAGAAGAAAAAAGACGGTAAGAAGAAAAATCAAAACAAGTTAGAAATCATCTTCATCTGGTCGGCGTGGCGTGAAAGACTCGCTGCTCTGCGTTTCGCAGTTTATCGGCGGATTGTGGAGTCGGATGTCGGGGATTCTTTCTACATTCGGACTCATTTTGAGTACGAGAAGGAATCTCCGTATGGGCTAAGCTTTAACAAGGGCGAGGTTTTCCGAGTGGTGGACACGCTGTACAACGGAAAGCTGGGCTCCTGGTTGGCTATTCGCATTGGCAAGAACCATCAGGAGGTGGAGAGGGGCATCATCCCCAATAAGAACAGGTGAAAGCCCTTCGCTGCCTGGTGCTTGGGTTGTTCCTGGAGCAGGTTTTACGTCTTCGTCTTCCTGCCAACAGAGCGGAGCAGCTCTCCAGCGTTCAGTACACGCTTCCCAAAACGGCCGGAGGCGACCGGGCCGATTTCTGGAGGTTCAGAGGTCTCCGCAGCTCAAAGAGGAACCTGAGGAAAAGCAGGGAGGACCTTTCCTCCCAGCCGGTCCAAACAAAGTTCCCTGCTTACGAGAGAGTCGTACTGAGAGAAGGTGAGATGTAGGGGCTGAAACGATTAAATCGATTGTTGACAGAGCCGTGAGGTTTATCAGTCTGTTTGGAAAAGCCCGGAGTTCAATTGTCCATCCATCTTTTTGTTCATCTGTCTTCGTCTATTGATAGACTCTTTCATCCATCTATTTTCAGTTTTTCTATTTGAGCTTTAAAAATGGGCTAAAAAGTTCTGAAACGTGGTAAATGGCATGAAAAAGTACAGATGTTTAAAATAAGAAGTTCGTAGAAACCTCGTCTCAGGTTTGTTTTAAGGATCTGGCTTTTTGTTGTTGTTGTTTGGGCCTTTGTGCAGCTGGTTTCCTCAGACCGGTGGTGATCTTTGGACCTATTGCTGACGTGGCTCGAGAAAAGCTGTCCAGAGAGGAGCCGGATCTCTTTGAACTCGCAAGTATGTTTAATATTGTCGTGCAGCATCTTATTGTGATGTTTACCGCCATGTGTTCAGAGATTTTTCCATGGATTTCTTCACATTTTCCCTTTCAGAGAGCGAACCCAGAGATGCAGGAACGGACCAACGCAGTTCGGGAATCATTCGTCTTCACACCATTAAGCAGATCATAGACAGAGTGAGTGTCATTGTTTTTAGACTTTGCCATCGAACATACTGCCTTACTAAACCCGTTTTCATTTCAACACCATGAAGGACAAACATGCTGTGCTGGACATCACCCCGAATGCTGTGGACAGGCTAAATTATGCCCAGTGGTACCCAATCGTAGTCTTCCTGAATCCCGATAACAAACAGGGTGTGAAGAACATGAGGACGAGACTTTGTCCAGAGTCCAGGAAGAGCGCCAGGAAGCTTTACGAGCGAGCAATTAAACTGAGGAAGAATAATCACCACCTGTTCACCAGTAAGTTGGCGCAGTTTGTTGGAAAATAGTGACTTTAAAACCCTAATTGCCTCTTTGATGCAAAGCTTCTTCTTCTTCTTCTTCCTTGTGAAGTGATTTTCATGCAAACTATTTCCGTCTAGCAACCATCAACTTGAACAATATGAACGACGGCTGGTACGGCGCGCTGAAGGAAACCATCCAGCAGCAGCAGAATCAGCTGGTGTGGGTGTCGGAGGGCAAGGTGAGACAAAGTCCCGCAGCGCTTCTGTCCTTCATGCTGCTGATCGGTGACGGACTCTCTGCTCCGCTCAGGCGGACGGCACCACAGAGGACGACTTGGATATCCACGACGACCGTCTGTCCTACCTGTCGGCGCCAGGTAGCGAATACTCCATGTACAGCACAGACAGCCGCCACACTTCTGACTACGAGGACACGGATACGGAGGGCGGCGCGTACACCGACCAGGAGCTAGACGAGACCTTAAACGATGAAGTGGGCCTGCCCACCGAGCCTGCCATCACCCGCTCCTCGGAGCCCGTCAGGGAGGACCCGCCTGTGATACAGGACACCCCCGGCTACCCTGGATACCAGCACCCGGTGCAGCCTGACTCCGCCAGCAGAATAGACCCCGCTGGATTCAAAATGGCCGCTCCACAGCAGGTAGGGTTGTTGAGCAGTACTGGCTGAATAAATAGTAACCGCATCACAACAGGGCAGAGCGTTGGCCTCTTTTTCTTATTTTATATTCCGTGTGGTTTCTGGTTTCTTCTGATATTTAGTAGAGATGCACCGATCAGAACCTTGTGGCTGATTTCTGTTCTCAGGGTTTTTGTCTGTGGACAGTTTGAGAAAGACTGATGTGGATCTCTTGTAGCACGACGTCGCAAGAGCAAGAGCTCTGCTGGAGGGCAGAAAAAATGCTCGCTAACGATGACGAGCATAGGTTTTAGCTGTTAAACTGTCAATATGACGCACAATGTCTTAAATGTATGTGTGATGCATAAAAGAAAAAAGGTACGCAGTGCTTTGCTACTAATTGTCAACCCTACAACAGCTAGGTAACAAGGTTCAGAAAAAAATATAGCGAGGAAAAAGGGAAGTAGTTCAGTTATGCTAGTTTGACTTTGGTAATAGTAACCTGTAGATGTGATGTTTAATTTGGTGTGTTTTGGTTCAGGTGACCTAAACACCAACGCTGACAGATCATCAGTAGTGCAGGTGTTTAAATGAGCTAATCTGCCACTGCAGTGTTAACTTGGCTAATAACAGTGGTAGCTAATCTGCCACTGCAGTCTTAGCTTAGCTAATAACAGTGGTAGCTAATCTGCCACAGAGTTCACTTATTAATAATTGCAAAATAAATATCAAACCTGAAAACAAAAAACAGTAACAGACTGAATGTTCTTTGTGTGGGAAATGTTTGAGTGCTTTTTGGTGTTGAAACCTGAAACATGTAGTGGCGTTGTTGTCGGTTGCTATGGCAACGGGCCTCTGTGTAACGCAGCCAACACAGAGTGTGAGGAAAAAGTGGTTTTGAGTTGATCTTTAGCGAGTTTTCTGCATTGTTTTCCCTTTGCTGTGTCTCACTGCTTTAAATTAATAATTCCTGCATCTTCAGGTTTCATTTAGTTAAAAGACTTGTTCTACGGCCCGTAAAAGAATCGTCTTTTTGTCCTCCAGCGTTGTGCGAAATTTCCGTATATGAACACTAGCATGCAGGGGGTTCATGCAGGCTGCATGAATCCCCTGCATGTATTCAGTACAATCAGACAGTATACTGGTGCATCTCTAGGATTTTAGTTGTTTTTTTGTTTTTTTAGCAATAAAGATGTTTTAAGTTACGTAATGGGTATATTATCTATCTATTCTAACCACATTTCTTTATCTTCTGACTGGTGAGTGTAAGGAACCAGATGGTAGTGTTGGGGTGAGATGTTGTCTGTGTGCCCTTGGCGGCGCTGTGTTATAAATGTCTCTTAACGATACTTCACAGCCAGGTGAGGCAGCTCTGCCCCCGCTGCCTCCGCCGGCGGCAGCCTCCCCAGCTGCTGAGCAGCCTGTACAACTAGAGGAGCCGCCTGCTGCAGCCGCAGCTCCTCAGGCGGACTCCCTTAGCAGCCCCAGCCCTGCCCCTGAGCTAATTCAGCCCCCACCACCACCACCACCACCTCCTCCTCCACCACACGACCCCCCTGGCCCAGAACCAAAGGTATCCGCTGTTTCACCAGCCACTCGGACTGGGCCCGGCTCCCCCAGCCTGCTCTTTTTTAACTTGCCTGTCTTCTCACACATGCTTTCCACTCGCTATCTGCATGTCATGTCCACACCGTGTGACTCACTGAGCCCACTGTGAGCCTCTGGTTCCCAGAGGAAATGTGCGACTCGCTTGTCCACATGCACCACAGTGGGCCGGGAGACCAGAAGGACTGGTTACGTCTGAGTCTCTGATCAGGGTGAAGACATCCACAACCAGCCCTAACTGTTGCCTCTTACTTCCTTTGCATGGCTCCTGATGTTTTGTTTTTTGTTTATTTTTTTGGGTTCCTTTCAGCTTTGACTCTACTGTAGACAAACAGTAGCAGCACTGACGGTGGCCTTGTAGTGGGTAGATGTGTTGTCTGTCGTAGTGCTAGTAGTTTGACGTTGCATAAGTTGCAAACTGAATGTTTGTTGCATGATGAAAGCTAACCTGCAGACAGTACTCTGACGTATTAATACCTCAAACTTTTGCTGTAAACTCGACACATTTTCCCTGTTGAGCGGATTCTTCCAACATGTCGGCCTCCTTCCTTCACTGTCTGCAGGCTACTCTGCATCATATGTTTGAAATGAGGCCTTTCAGAAATGTGTAAATTGTTAAGAGGTTCTCAGTAAAAAAAAAACGCTCAATTGGTAAAATTCAGTTTCATTTTTCCTGAAGGGCATCTTGTCAAACAGGCATTCAGAACCGTTTTTCAAGAAAGAACAAAAAAAAAAGAAAAAGTTTGTAATTTTATCAATTGGTTCAGGATTTATTTATTTCTAACGATTCGGTCAGCATTGTGAATGTTGAGGTTTCAGTTTGTGGTACCTTGCAAAAATATTCACACACCTTCAACTTTTCCACATTTTATGCTACAGCCACAAACGTCGAGGCATTTTATTGAGGTTTTGTGTTATAGAGAAACATGAAATAGTGCGTTATTATTAAGCTGAAGGAAAATGATGCATGGGTTTATGTTTGGGCCTTTTCGTTCCTGAGGCTTTGACTGCCATGTTTCACCTAAAACATGGGTTTTATTTATTCATTCTCAGATATCGGTTTGTGCCAGAATGTATATGTAGAACTTCTTTAAAAGCTGTTAAAATTGTTTAATAAAGAGGTGTGTGTGCGTTTAATAAGTACTTCAATTTAAATAAAATATAGTGTCGTTTGTTTTTCAGCCAAAACCGCAGATTTTTGTGGAGCTAATTTAGAAATATTTACATTCATTCTTTAAATATTTGCACTTATCTATGGCAGTAATGGTGACTTTTACTTGCCATCTTTATGATATCAATTAAGGCTAAATATGAAACACTGCCACCTGCAGGTGGGAGTTGACAGTAACTTAAACTCAATGTTTTTGACAATTTTTGTGGAAAAAGGTTAAGTGC
Source organism: Poecilia picta (assembly GCA_033032245.1). Classification (NCBI taxonomy): domain Eukaryota; kingdom Metazoa; phylum Chordata; class Actinopteri; order Cyprinodontiformes; family Poeciliidae; genus Poecilia; species Poecilia picta. Next base: position 25,649,334 of record CM065358.1, read on the forward strand.
ATTAGCGCAAAAACATTTGAAGTTTGTTGGTTTTTGTGGGAATTTCCACAAAAAAATTGGAGGGACAAATGAATGTAGTTGGGGAATAAATTTATAAAAAAAACTGCTTTGATTTAAACCTATAACTGTTTTCTTGAAGGTTCTGTTCATGTGTTCCTCTAAAGTCGGATTTGACCCCTGGGCCTAAAGTTTGACATATGACACTTTAGATTTTTATTTGTGAGCAATTCTGAAAACCATTTATTCTTTTCCAACAGTTAAGTTTTGACTACAGATGGGTGCAAAACGTTGTTGATATTCTTGTTTAAAATGTCTAAAAAACCTAATTTTGCAATTGCAGTGTTTAAATTAAATAAGAAACGTGATAAAATCAAACATGTTTGTGCGATGAGTCAATAAAAAACATGCCACACTGTGATCCTCCTACCACTTCCTGTTGCATTCTTCGTCTTTTCTGCCAGTAGTAACATCCGATTGTTGATCACATCACTCGTGTGATGCGAGTTTTGTGAAATATACAAATTTTGATACAGCTGAACAACATTTTACCAAAAAAAAGAAACTTTTTTGTTGATTGGTGTGTTTCCGTTCCAGTTTGTGCAATTTTACGGTCAATAGAAGCCCATCTTTTCCACAGTATCCTTGTCTTAATAACGCATGATTGAAATAAAATACACTTGAGATTGTGGCTGCAACAGAACAAAATCTGAAGAAGTTCAAGAGTGTGAATATTTTCGCGTGGCACTATTATTAGGAGTTTCTTCTGGTGTTTTAGGAGAAATAACTTTTCCTTAACTGGGCATCTTCACTAATGATATCTTACAAATAAATGTAATTATTGCCATTTCTTTACAGATGTACAAGAAAGATCTATACAACATGGAGGACCCGGTGCGGATCAACCACGGTCTGAAGCAGTCTCTGAGCTACAGTCACCAGCCGCCGTTTCAGGACAAACAGCCATACCGCGAATACGACCACCCGCCTTACGGATACGACGGAGGCGGCTACGCAGAACCAAAGCCTCACAACTCTGACTCTCACCTGCACTACGACAACCGTGTGCCTCATTACAGCGAACAGTGGCCCCCATACGACCAGCAGACCTCGTCCTCACAGCCCGCCGGGTACCAGTCGGGCCACCATCCGGGCCACCAGCAACCAATGGGCTACAGTCCTCGCTCCCCCTACGAGGACGGGCCAGGGAGGGAGTACAGCCCGCCTCAGCCTCGCTACGACGAGGCCCCGGCGGCGGGCTACGACAGCAGAGCGCGGCACAGTAAACCCGCGCCCATTCGGTACGACGAGCCCCCTCCCCCACCTCCTGCCAGCTACGAAGCCCGATCTCCGTATGAGGCAGAAACCCGCAGCTTTCCCATCAACTCCCCTCGCTCGCCGGAGCCTCCAAAGCACTACTACGCTGACTCCGGCCTGAGGCCCGCCTACATGTCTGGGCTTCCAAACCGAGGCTACAAGCCGGGGATACACGAGCCGATCGTGAACTCCGAGCCCGCCGCCGTCCCCCCTCCAAAGCCGGACGCCCTGCCTTCACCCGCAGAGCCAGCAGTCACTCCGACCTCCAAACCTCTTCCTCCTCCCCCACGGGAAGACCTGGATGAAGATCCGGCCATGAAACCACAATCTGTGCTCAACAGAGTCAAGATGTTTGAGAACAAACGCTCAGTTTCTATGGACAGAGCTAAAGAGGGAGAGTCTTCTGTGCTCAGGGTACGTTCCTCATAAAGGCCAAAACGATTAATCAGATTAATCACAAATAATGACGCTTTAGTGGGTGATTTTTTTTTTTTTTTTTTTTTTTTTTTTTTTTTTTAAATGGTTCAGCCCATAAAATAACCCTAATTTTGCTCAGTTTCTATGGAAAGAGCTAAAGAAAGAGAGTCTTCAGTGATCAGGGTACGTTCCTCATAAAGGCCGAAACAATTAATCAGATTAATCGTGATTAATCGACTACTGTCTGAATAATTAGATTACTAAAATAATCGTTAATTGCAGTCTTGCAGACACCACTTGAGTGCGTGATTCTGCTTAAGATGTTATCTATATATCTTCTAAAATCATGTTTTAATTTATTAATTTTGGGACTGAAACAATTAATTGTTGAAGTCATCAGCAACTAATTTTGTAATAGAGTAATTGTTTAATAGAGAATGCAGACTCAAAAAAGGCCATTTGCTGAAAGAACAACATAATCAGAGCAATAAATAGCCCAAACTATACAAAATAAATATACATTTTCATTTAAGATATAAACATCTTTGTCTAGAAAAATGTTTTAACCAGAACTGCTGAAGTGATTTCACCTTGTTCAAATTCACTAAATGCTTGGAAATTGAATTAATTTCTTATTTAAAAAAGAATGAAAATATTTATTTGCATCTTTTAATCTACAGTATTTACAATGTATAAAAGACTGAAATGTCTTTATATACATTTTAAAGACATTTTATTGATGTACTGCCAATTTTTCATCAGAATAATAGATTACTAAAAATAATCGCTAGTTGCAGCCCTACATGACACTTTAATGGGTCACTTTTAACTGACTGGCAACAAAATTATCTTTAATCTATTTACATTTTTGAATACAACCTTCAACAAAACAAGATTTAATTTATCACTTTTAGAACTGAAATGATTAATCGTGATTAATTATTGAAATAATTGTAAAATGAAAAATGTTCTGATTAATTGATTAATCATCACTAAGATAATTAGTTGCTGCCCTAATTAATTTTATTTTTTGTTTTGTTTTGTTGGTTCCTAAAATAACTGTTCTTCTCAAACAAGCAAAGTGTAATAACTAGAGGTGTGCCGATCGATCGGTCACCGATCATAATTGGCCGATTTGCAAGACGCTGGTTCTGCTGTTGAACCGCTGCTCCGCTACAGGTAGTAATATTTAATATTTAGTAATATTTGATACGGAGCCGCTTCTGCTCCACCCGGTAGTGACTCTCACACCGAACCTGTTTAAAGCTGCAGCATCTAACCTAAAAAATACATTTTACATACATATTAAAACTTTCTCTGTCCTAACATGAGACAGATAATCTCTAAAAATAATCGATCTCCTCCGTTCTGCATATTACTCCGCTCAGTCAGAAACAGCCAATCAGAACTAGCAGTAACCAGCTAGCCGCTATGCTAACAGGAAGTTTTCATTCAGTAACTCAGGATTGTTTATTGTAATGGATCCTGTTTTTGCCTTTGAATGTTAAGTTTTATACTTGAATTTTTTGTCAATGTTGAGAGGTTTTATTTTGGCTCTTTGCATTATTTAGCCTCTTCATATGTTTTCAGTCTATTAAAGATAGTATTATTGGTAGCAGTACAATTTGCACAATGCCTGTTTTGTTTTTTTTATTGGAAAAATTTATTTAAAATAATTTTTTTCTAAATTAAGGTGAATTCATGGTTCCTTTTTCCACATAATGTAACTGTAGTGTTTATGATTTAAAAAAATAATAAATATGTGATCGGTATTAGTGATCGGCCCTCGTGGTTGATCAGAATCGGCAGGAATAAAACCTGATCGGCACATCTCTAGTAATAACTAATAAAACTTTAAAAATGTTTAATGACATTGAGCATGTCGGTTTTATAAAGCATGTTTTTTTATGTATCTGTACAAGTTCACATGAAGGAAAACTTGCTCATCAGAGGGAGAAATCGCTGAATCAGGATTTACTTTTTGTTCTCCAGCCTGCAGATGTTCCCAAACCTGTGAACGCTCCCGCCCCGGTCCTGAAAGCCAACTCCCTGAGCAACCTGGAGCAGGAGAAGTCCACCTACAGGTGAGCCGTCTGGTACCTCAGGACAAAGGGAAAAAGATTTAAGGAGACATGTTGCTGCTTGTGCTCCACCTGCTGGTCAAAGGTTTTGCCTATTATGGGACTCCAGAATGTTGCAATGTTTGTTTTTTCATACTTGTAGCCTAAAATTACTGATTTTACAGCAGCTTTTTCAAAATGTTAAATTTTTTAAGCTTATTTTTGCCATCTAACAACAAAAGTTGGGCTCTTAGAAAAATAAACACAACATTTTCACGTACCTTTTTAACATGGCATCTAATCCAAATCCAATCACATCCTGATGAGTTGTCAAAGTTAAAAAGAAGAATTAAATAACTGCATTCAAGTTAACATGAATTATATTCACTGTGTAGATTTTCTGTAGGATTTATCTTTACTGCCAGCATAAAGAAATCCTGCAGAACATCTCAAAATCATTTTTGGAAAAAAAAGAAAAAGTTTTTTTTTTTTTGCCGTCACAGATGCTTTCATCTTGCAAAAAGTTAAATTAGGAATGAGAGAAGGTGATTGGTTATAAAAGAAGGAAATTCAACTAATGTTAAGATGATTGGTCAGATTTGTGGAAAAGTTGTGATTACTGGTAAAAATGGCACCAGTAAAATTTGATAACTGAGTGAATTTGTATTCATTTTTTCAATCACAACATTGCAACTTCCTGGAGGGATTGAGATAGTTTATGTCTGAGGCTCTCAGAATCTCTTTACAACTAAATAGGCCTGTCGCAATAAATCAATCACATGATAAATAAAAACATTTCTATGATTATTCTGTCTTTCTACCAAAAACTGGATGATAAAAGTCTTCAGTTTGGTGTTTTGGTCTCAACCAGACCTTTTCATAATGGACAGCTTTGTTTACAGAGACTTCATTATTAATTTTATTTGTTGTTTTCTTTATTAAAAATGTCAGTTCCAATGTTAAATGTTCATTAGAATTTAAAGTTCATTCATTTTTGAGAAAGTGTTCCTGCATTATTATGCCATTATATTACGTGACAACAATGTTATCGTGTATCGTGATAACTGCAGTATTTAACGTTTCCAGCCTTCAGCTGAGGCCTCCTGGTTTACCAAGCAGACTGAAGAGACACTCAGAGTTCATCTTTAAAGCTCTATTTTCTTTCTTTTACACCAGTGGTTCTTAACATTTTTTGAAGTACCGAACCCCCCAAATTCATATGCACATTCACTGAACCCTTCTGTAGTGGGTTATGATCCCTCTTCGACGCCCCTCACCCTTGACACAGAAAATAATTTGCGGTATTCTGATACAGTAATGTAATCATATTAGCTGTGTTGCCACTCCCTCGCCACTAGAGGCAGCACCAACCCCGAAAAGATGCAACTAAGGAGCAGATTTAGAGTATAGAATTTGGTAAAAACTGTGAGTTTTGCTGAAGTAATTAAAGACACAAGTTCAAATCCCTGCTGAGAGTGAAGCTCCTTCAATGAGGGCTCCTCCTCAGCTCTGATTGGCTAAGCAATGTAACGTGATCCTCTGATTGGCTAAGCAATGTAACGTGATCCTCTGCAGTAGTGATGGCAAAGCGGGGCGTCATCACGACTTTACACGAGTGAGTCTTTACCTCCGCGGCAGCAGAGGCTCCACTGAACCTCTGGGGTTGGACCGAACCCAGGTTAAGAACCTCTGCTTTACACGTTTTGTCCTCTTTTGTCTTCAGGGCTCCGGAGCCTCAAAAGCCTCATTCGAAGCCTCTGGACGATGTGGTGCGCTCCAACCACTACGACCTAGATGACGACGAGGAGTACTACAGGAAGCAGCTGTCCTACTTCGACCGGCGCAGCTTCGACAGCAAGGCAATGGGCCAACCCAGTCCGGGTATCAACCGGTTTCACGACCTGTCCAAACCCGCCCAGCTGTCCTACCCTTACAACAGGTCAGACGTCTCGCCCTGCACCAGCAGCGCAGTTGGTTCCCAGAGCTCTGAACTGGGTCCACATCCAGGAAAAGGCTTGAATTTTAAGTCGTTTTACTAAGTGCTTAGTTTCTGTATGAAGTTCTTCATGTTCAGTTTGGTGATAAAGTTCAATCTGAGCCTTCAACCTGACAGGTTTCAACCAGTTCAAACCGGTTCAAACCTGGTTTCAACTGGCTTTACAGTTGAAGGCTGAGATTTTTATCCACCTAATAAAAAGGGAAAAAAATGTTTTCCCTCAGTATATGAAGTTAAATCAGATGAAACTTTTCTTATTTCAGGTCAGTTACAATTACCAAAATTATTTATTTTTGTTAAATACCAGAAAATGTAAAGAGAACATTTTTAAGAATATTTTTTATAACTTTGTTGTCTTTAAGCATTTAATTTGAGCAGGAAGGTCATTTACCTTTGATTGTTTCAGTGTCATCAATATTTATTATTCCTAATGACTCAGTGCCTGCTTGATCATCTTATTATTTACACTTTAAACAACTTAACTGAAATTAGTTAACTGTTAAATTAGTTTTGTCTGAAACAAAGCATAATTTTATTTTGTTTGCAAAATGCAGAAAACCACCATTACATCATATCAGTTGCAGTAATAAATTAAACCATATAATAACAAATGTCTTGTTTTGTTCATTTCTATTGATATTTTTTTTGTCATCTCCAGCATATGGAGTTGGAATAGTTTGAAAACTTTCCTTGAATTTTACCGCTGGAAACACTGATATGAGCCCTGCAGTCGCATTGATTGTTGTTTTATTTACTGTGTTATGTTTCTAAAGAGTTGAGTCTGTGGAGAAGGTGAGCCCAGTGGAGAAACGATACGAACCTTTGGCCCAGATCAGTCCCTCTGCTCAGTATGGACTCCCAGCTCCAGCCATCCCACCCAACACCTTGTCCAAACTCAGCCCTGCAGACGGTAAGTTGTAGAAATAATCTCTAAACAAACCCAAATAATCACTTTATTCTCCTCTCCTCTCACAGTTGGTGCCTTTGCACTTTAAATCAAAATTATTACGCCTCTAAAATGTTTCTTCACATTTAAAAATCATTCAAATGATTTCCTGCACGAATACTTCAAACAAGGAAAATCTCAGTAAAGATTATTTGTGTCCTCATTGAAGTTATTTAAATTTTGACCAAACCCAGTGGAAAACTGACACAACCATTCTTGAAATCTGAATCTAATTGGATGAAAGTAAAACCAACTTGTTCCTTTAAATCTGGACTAAAAACGCACCTGGCTGGCGTTGCCTTTAAATAAATGAAACACTGACCAACATGTGGAATGAGCTGCTGGGGAAAAAGGTCATATTTACTGGTTTTCTCAATCGTTGACTGTTTCTTTCTTTGACTTTGTATTTTTTGTGTTTTTATGCCTTGTTGCTGAAATGTGCTGCACAAATAAATAAAATTGATTTTAAATGCTAAATGTATGTATTCTCTGTTTAACTTTAGATGAATTGCTGCTTTAAACATGTTGTTAGTTCAGCTAATTAAGCTTTTTGAGGCTGCATACTCCAGATTCCTAAATTAGTTGACGATTATTTCAATAATAGATCATTCAGATTATTTGTTTTTGTCCTAGTTTTGAACTGAAGGTCAAAGATTTTGACCAATCTCTTTTCTTCCTTTCCAGCCAACTCCATGCCTGAGCCACTGAGCTCCCCGAATCCTAAACCCGACCTGGCAGCTCTCAGGCCGACCAGCAGGGACGAATCCACGCCAGGCGGCTACCTGCCACCCAGAGGCCTCCCCGACAAAGTCCCCGTCAACGGCACCGACGCGCCGCCGCCGCCGAAAACCCTGGGCGCTCCGCCTTCGACCAGCTACAACCGCTACGTCCCCAAGCCTTACACCAGCGCGGCCCGGCCCTTCGAGCGCAAGTTCGACAGCCCAAAATTCAACCACAACCTGCTGCCGAACGACACGCAGGTGAAAACGGACCTCCTCAGCAAGCCGGGGGTGGTGAGCAACGCCTCCGTGAAACCTCAGCTGTCGCCGCAGCCCCTCGACCACGACAGCGGCCTGGACACCTTCACGCGCACCATGGACAACAGGCCCAAATACCAGCACAATAACATCAACGCCATTCCCAAGGCCGTCCCTGTAAGGTGAGGCAGCAGAGCGCAGTGAGCGGCAGAAACAGACGCCGCACTCACCGCCTCTCCATTTTCCACTTCTGATACCGATATGAAGATTAGCATCAGCCGATACCAATATGGTACAGAAAAACGGTGCTGAATTAACTCAAAACATTTCATTTTTAAAACACAGACATAAACTAGGACATTTGCATTTCCTGTGAAAATCCAGTGAATGTTTTTGGTGAAAATATAAAAATCTCTCCCAGGCAGTATTAGAAATCGGTGCAGTGCATACAAAGCAAAACTCCAAGGTCACAACAGTTTGCAAGCTAAAACTAGCTAAAGATTCAATATAGGTTAGCACTAGCATGTTGACATAACCCGGGCAGAATGAAAAAATCCATGTAAAAGCTAAAACTAGGTAAAAACCTGACGCTAGCTAAAATTTAAATCATAACATCAACACTAACACCAGAATGGAGGCTACAACAAACAAGCTACATGCAGAACCAAGAAAACTAAAGTTGGAGCTCAACTTCTGAATCTATTGGATTGCACTTTGTCATTTTCAGTTTTTATGATGTAAAGCACCTTGAACTGCCTTGCTGCTGAAATGTGATACACAAATAAACCTTGATGGATTGATGTTGTCCGTTTTGTAACGGAAACTCAGCTGCTTTTCCCTGGAGGTTTGCTCTGCCTCCCTCTCTGACTGATGATCCCTTACACTTGTCCGCCTCAGCCCCAGCGCCTTGGATGACGATGATGAGGACGAAGGGCACACAGTGGTCGCCACCGCCCGCGGCATCTTCAACAGCAACGGAGGGGTCCTCAGTTCCATCGAGACGGGCGTCAGCATCATCATCCCCCAGGGCGCCATCCCCGAGAGCGTGGAGCAGGAGATTTACTTCAAGGTGTGCCGGGACAACAGCATCCTGCCGCCCCTCGACAAGGAGAAAGGTCAGCGCTCGGATCCTCCCTGCCCCGATTATGTCAGGGAATGACTTACAGCCTCCAAGAAAATCCTTGGAAGACAAAGTGCTCCGGATAGTAATTAGAGGAGCCTTTTTAAATGTCAGGTTTAGTTCTGCTACTTTGCCTAGATTTTGTACGAGAAAAAAAAAAAACATAAAAGGTTGTTTAGGCCTGAGCTTCTGCTGCTAAATTAAAGGACCTACTATGTAAAATTGGCATTTTTAACATTTTTGTACCTTCCATTTCGGTTTCTGCTGCTTCTAAAAATAACCCAAGCATTAAAAAAAAAATCACTTTGAATTATTTCGGTAATAAGTTAAAGTGTTTTGGTGTCTAGAAAATGAGCCCCTTCAAATATCCCCTGATTATTGAGTCACATTCAACAGGCAGGACACCGATACCTAGCAACCCCGGCAGAATTCCAGCCCGTTTACCTAGCAACCCCGGCAGAATTCCAGCCCTGTTACCTAGCAACCCCTGCAGAGTTCCAGCCCCGTTTACCTAGCAACCCCGCAGAATTCCAGCCCTGTTACCTAACAACCCCTGCAGAGTTCCAGCCCCGTTACCTAGCAACCCCGGCAGAATTCCAGCCTCGTTACCAATCGCAAACCCCTGCAGAGTTCCAGCCCTGTTACCTAGCAACCCCTGCAGAGTTCCAGCCTCGTTACCTAGCAACCCCTGCAGAGTTCCAGCCTCGTTACCTAGCAACCCCTGCAGAGTTCCAGCCTCGTTACCTAGCAACCCCCAGCAGAGTTCCAGCCTCGTTACCTAGCAACCCCTGCAGAGTTCCAGCCTTGTTACCTAGCAACCCTGCAGAGTTCCAGCCTCGTTACCTAGCAACCCCTGCAAAGTTACAGCCTCGTTACCTAGCAACCCAGCAGAGTTACCAGCCTCGTTACCTAGCAACCCAAGCAGAGTTACAGCCTTGTTTAGTCAACCGGTTTACTGCTGCTATGTGCTGCAGTGCAAAATCACAAAATCTTACCAAGTATTTTTGGTTTAGTTTCAAATGCAAATGTCTTTGTACACTTGAAATAAGACAAAACTAAATTAGAAATAAAACATTAAATAAAAATTGTTTTAAGGCAATAATTCCATAATATTGATGGAAAAGCATTATGTCCATTGGCAGATTATTCCACTTCTGACAAGAGAAAAAAGTTTTTATAAGTGAAGTTATCTACCTGTGGAACTAGAACTTTTAGGAATTATGTTCTTGGAGTAGCTAATTATATCTTGCGGAAAAGTTACATGTAAGTTAGTTTTGTGTTTTAGTAGATATTTGCATTAGAAAGTAGACCAAAAGTTCTTGGTATGATTTTGCAGTATTTACAATGGCTGCTGGAAAAGTTGTTGACTCACCATCCAGAAAACACTTGTTAGATTCTTGCTGGTTGTGCAGGAGGCTCCACTTCTGCTTTTCAGAGATGCATAGTAGTATAATTGCTTGTTTGCTTGCAGCCATTTTTACGTGTGAGTGTAAACATTGCGGTGGGAGGAGTGACCATCAGCAACTTATTTAAAGTGACAGGAGGCCCTGAAACATCTCAATCTGATTATCTAAGGATGATTTTGTGCAAAAAATGTAAAAATCATGTTTTATATCGTTTATAGACCTCTCCTAACCTGTTCAAGGAAGCACAACAGAACCATCCTGATAACCGGGACGTTTTTAAGATTGTTGGAAGGAGTAAACCAGCATGAAAATCTTTCCCTGTGAAATACCATAAGATGATTGTTTGGATTGCAAAATATTTCTTTTAGCTATTGGCCTGATTCATAGATGATTTAAAACTTCCTTAGTGCCATGTTCATTTATCAAGCTGTCCAATCAGTTGACCTTGAGTTTTGCCCCCAGACTTCGTTAGTTAAAGGCTAATCCGTGTCCACTGCTGAATTTCTCTCTGCTTAGTTGGTGGAATTTAAATCCTGTCGTGTTTCTGTGCAGGAGAAACGCTGCTAAGTCCGCTGGTGATGTGTGGCCCTCACGGACTCAAGTTCCTGAAGCCGGTGGAGCTGCGCTTACCTCACTGTGCGTCTATGACCCCTGATGGTTGGTCTTTTGCTCTAAAATCCTCCGACTCCTCGTCGGGTATGCTGTCCTCTCTCTCTCTGTCCTTTTGGGGTCTGTGGGCTGTGATCAAACATGGAGATCCAGAAAGAATAATCTGGACTCTGTGGCTTTCCTTATGCCCCTTATTTAATTTTTATAAATCCATGTAGAAAATGCAGAAAAATTAATCTGTGAATAACAGAACTGGGCGATAAATCGATCTGAACAATTAATAAAATGTTTTGGTTTTTGAAGATTACATTTTTGGAAGATCTGTATTTTTGTCACCAATGGGTTTCCATAGTTCAGAGTGATGTCAAAGCCGTCATCTTGATTGACTAGTTCGTTTTTTGACTTTGAATTCAGGTCAACGCTACGACAAACTATCAAGTCCAGGCTTGTTTAATTATACAGTCGTAGTAGTTGGATTTAAAAAAAATCCTATAACAATGAAGTTGAAATAATGTGAGAATAAACTCATAATATTACCAGAATGAAGTTGCAATTAAGGAGTAATTTTTACAAAAAGCCCAACACAAAAAAATAGCAAAAAATTTAAATGAGGGATTATAGGTTATACTTTATCGGTTTTACAGATAAAGTTTATTATTTAACATCAGCTTCAAATTATTATCAGTAGCAAATCTTTAAATTATCATGCAAACAAATCTAAGAACCGCATAAACTGAGCTGGTCTTGATAACCCTATAGAAGATTTTTTTTTCTCCTAATTTTAAAATGTTCAGGTAAAATTGTGTTTATATTCTGAATATATTATCATTATTAAATAAAAATGTTCATAGGCTGGACCTAATGCTGCATCGTGTAACGCAAAGAGCGGACCATAAAAAATATATTTTATGTTGTTTGTAATTTCTTTTAAAAAAGAAGGTGGCAAAAAACAATTAAAATTGGATGTGGTCTGAAAAAATTAGATTTTATTTTTAAGCCGTATCGCCCAGCCCTGATGAAAACAGAATTAATAATCTGTTGTGGGTGAATCAGCGATTCCACGTATTCTGATCTCCTTTCTTTTTGTTTATGTCAAATATATACTTGTTCATATTTTTACACGGTTTATCACATAAACATTAAAAAAAGTGCTCATTAAGAAAATTAATTAAATGTAAAACAGATGTATTTATCCCTAAAGGAAATTAAAGTGGTGATGCTGTGGGCATTAAAGATCTCCAGTAGCAGTCAGTCCTGCAACAAACCTGAAGAGGCCTCTGACTGAAGGCTCTCATAATTTATCTTTCCCAGCAGCATGTCGTGAATCAGACCACCTCTGCTAATCTGCCTCGTTTGCTTTTGCCACTTCCTTCATTTCTGTCTGGCTGTTTCATTAGAGAGCGCTACAATCGATGGCTTGTACGTTTAACTCCTCTGGGATTATTTGAGATGTTAATCAGCTGCGCCGGTCCGTAGAGACAACCCCCCGTTTCCATGGCTACGGAGTCAGATGTTGTGTCAGTAGTTGGTATGAAGAAAAACAAACACATCACAACTCGATCACCAAATCTTTCTTCAGTCGAATATCTTAACTGCTTCGTGGCAAAAGCAACATGTTTTTATTTGTACATTAATTACGCATGACTTTTAAGGAAAACTTGATTATGTCAAATTTGTAGAAGTTCCTCTTGACCATATAACCCACCAGGATAACTTAAGTTTGAAAACTGACCTTGAAAAGTGCTTGAATTTCACAGTGGGAAACGTTTACAAACTAGTGATTTTTGGAAACTTTTTTTTTGTGTTGAAAGTTTTTGGAAACTTTCTTGGCACCAGATTTGGTCCCAGATTACAATTCTCCCCCCGCCATGTTTCATAAACATGTTGATCAGCGTCGTTCGGTCCAAACTCGTGTTTTTCATCGTTCCGCTGCGGCTCTGGAGCCGAGAACATCAGCATCAGCCCGACCCGGTTACAGAGGTTTCCTTTGTGACGCCTCTGACAAAAACGCTGCTTGTTCTCAGATCTTTGTTCAGTCGGAGGAAATTAACAGTCACTGCGGATTTCTCTCCGTCTGCGGACGTAGCTGAGTGTTCAAAACAGTTTTACGTTTTTTTAGGCTGCTGAAGAAATCAGATTTTACTAAACCTGTGATCTGTAAATAGACAATCACCCACTTTAGGGCTGAATCGATTAATCGTGATTAATTGATTATTCAGTTTCTGAGAGAATAACATATTTAGAGCAGAAATTAACCCAAAACTGTAAAAATTATAAACATTTTGCATTTAAGATAGAAAAAGCTAAGCACATTCTACCCAAACTCAAATAGCAGTTTTAAAATCTGTATAAAAACAATTAAAAATCTCTTATCAAGAACCTTTTGCTTACAGTTATTAATCAGATCAGCTCTGCACCGATTTGATAAGTGTTTTGTTTTTTTACTGCACATATTCAAGTGTAAGCTAAAGTAATGCTATTTTATTGCATTTTAAACATTAAAATGTTTATTTTTATCATTTGTTCATCTGCATCTTTTAATGTATTTCCAATATTGTAGTTCATTAAAAAAATTGAAGTTTTGTTATTGATTACTAAAATAATCATTAGTTGCAGTCCTCAAAATTTCCATGTTTTTCCAAAAATTTCCTGATATTATTCTCAAAGCTTCTAAGTTTTTCTAGCAGATTTTTTGACTTTTTAGACTCTTAAAAATTTCATATTTTCTTCTAGCAAATTTTCAACTTTTCAAAATCAGAAACTTTCAAAAAGGATTTTCTAGAAAATGTTTGAAATTAATCAAAAAAATTCTGTTTTATGTGGAAAGGATTTGACTTTTGAAACTTAGAAAATTTTCAAGTTATTAGATTAATCTAAAAATTTTAGTTCCTGATAGAAAATTTTTCAACTTTAAAAATTCAGAATTTTTTTTATTTTTTTTTTCCTGAAAATCTCTGAGATAAACCTCAAAGTTTCGGGGAGTTTTTGACTTCCCAAACTCAGAAATTTCCCGTTTTTTTCCTTTAATTTAATCTAAAAATTTCTGAGTTTTAATTCTAAATTTCTGGGATCTTTTGGTGGTGATTTCCTCCTTTTTTTTCTACACACAATCCTTGTAATACACCTTTGTACAGTATTGACCTAAATGTCATATAAAGGCAAAATGATTCAAAATGCAATCAAGGATTTGTTTCATTTTGCATCAGTTATCACATATTGTTGTTTTAATGAAGTTTCATTACATCTTAAGCCAGATTTAATTTTATTATTATCCAAAGCAGCTTTGCAAACTTTAAGGTTATCACCATAAGTTTGTTTCATTTCTGCACCTCTGACTGCGGCTGTGTTTTTCCCTGCAGGTGATCCTAAAACCTGGCAGAACAAATCTCTCCCTGGAGATCCGAACTACCTGGTGGGTGCAAACTGCGTGTCTGTGCTCATTGACCACTTCTGAAGACGGCGACAGCTGGCCTGTTAACGAATGTGCTGGTATGAACTCCTTCCTCTCACGTTGTTTACTGTGCCCCGAAACGTTAAAAAGCAGAGAAACGCTCACACAAAGCGAGTCGGAGGAGGCCGGACTTTTCTTCATTTTTCTTTCTTTTTTTACATTTTTTTTGTTTGTTTTTGGTGCTTTTAAAGCTTGCAAAAAGAAAAAAAAAAACAAGTTATTTAATCTAAGGAACTGAAGTTGGAATGCATGACCATTGCTACAGGACTGGATAATCTCATTTTGACATTTTTAGCTCATTTTTTGTAAAAGGTTGCAATGGTGCGACAAAGAAGAAGAAGAAAAAACAAGATTTTGTGTGCTGTAAAGACGAGAAAAAGAAAAAACACACAAACACCTAAATTTATATAAGCAAAACTTTTGTTTTTGCGAAGGATCTCCGAGGACTTCATGAAGGAAGACGTAGAAACACAATGAATGAAAGTATTAAGTGTTAGCATCAGATTCCCCGTTTGTTTGGAAACGGAGCGCTCTCTGATTTAACCTGCTCTTTTATTTTCTTTCTTTTTGTTTTTATTATTTTTGTAGGGGGAAAAAAAAGAAGAAAAAGTTTTACCGTAGATAAATATACTGACTTGATTTTCCAGAAACTCCTGCTGTCTAGAGATCTATGCATGTGCTACGACTCAGGTCCAGAAGCCTGCTAACGACTAAGTTCAACACATGAAATCCCATCGTTACACTGCAAGCAGTGATGCCTTATCTGCATATTAACTTTTCAGTGAAGACCTTCAAAAACATCGGATCCTTGAGTTGTAACGATTATCCACGCGGAGGGAAAACAAAAAAAAAAAAAAAGTGTTTCTGCATTTCTCTTGGATTTAGCACAGAATAATTGGGGCTGATGATTTAAAAAAAAAACAGTATGCTTTCTTTTACTGCTATGCATATGAAATCTGAGGAAATACACAAAGCTCGAAGATGTTTAAAACACGTGGCTGTACATACTGCTAGCATATGGCCTTGGTTCTCTGTAAATGACCTTTTGTACATCTTTGTTATTTTGTATAAAAGAGAAAATGGTTTGTTTAAAAAAAAAAGAGGAAGAAGTGGTTACATTGGTTATGTTTATATTCTGATTATACCCCTGAGCCTTGGAACTGACATACGCAGTAATAAGTCCAACTTTTCTACCAACATATACACACAGACAGATACACTACTTAAGGCATTTTTAACTGTCAGAAAACTTTTTATTCTTATTTACAAACTAGAGAAGTGCTTGGTTTAACTGATTTTAAAAAGATGTACTTGAGGGGGGCTGCTTTGAAGAGCGGCCCCTTCCTTTATTTGTGATACTGGATGCGGTATTGTGTGCCCTGAAATGTATTTTTGTACTAATAGACGATTTATTATGGCACATCAGTACTATTTTTCTTTTGATATGATAACACAGCTTCAAACCAACTCTAGTTTTATTTTCCCGTGTGGCCCACATTCTTTTTATTTATTTTGATTTTTATTTCTGTTCAGTTTTGGTTCTTTTTTCTTTGCAACACATTTCTAAGTATACCACTGTATTACTAAATAAATTCATTTATAAAGTAAAGGGTTGTTTTATTCTACTGTTTTTATGCACATGTCCAGGGTGTAGTTTATTTCAGTAATTGCATTTAATAAGTGAAACTTTATCAAAATTGTATTAAAGTAAGGAATATTAGTAATTATAGTTCATTTTCCTTCCACTCAACTTTCTACTCACATCCTATAAACTTTCCGTTACTGTATCTGGGTCACATTTCTTTATTAAAATCTTCTGTTTTTAGCTCTTCTATGAAATATTCAGATTTGTTCTTTTAAGCTAGTCAGCTTTAACGAGTCCATAAAAAGTTTCACTTTTTGAATTTAATGACTGACATATTTAATATTTAATTTTCTGAGATGACGTCTGTGAACGCCTGCAACATTTTCAGGTTGTAAGCATATATTTCTTTGTTTTAAATGACATGAATAGATCAAGAAACAATTTTTCATACTGAAAAAACTTCATTTTAAACTCAAGACGGATTAATTCAACCTGTAAGGGTTTCTGTGAAGTTTATTTACGTGGCATTTAAAGGGGCATTATTACGTAAATGTAAAACGATGTAAAATTAACCTTTTTTTAGTTTTACTGTTATTCCCCCATCGACAACATACCTGGCGAGTTGCTGTGATTCTGTTATGCATGTTTCCATGTTGAATCGCCATGACAACCATTCAGCTCCTTCAGACTAGCCAACAGCAATTAGCAAACACCTGATGGAGCTCAGAGGAAAACAGCAGCTGGAGCTTTTAGCAGAAAAATCCTCCGATTTCACTGCAGAGGACAAAAAAAACCTCAAAGCATCATGCAGCCATCACTGTGCTTCAAATGAAGGAATGAAGGCTGAAGAAACAGAAGAAAGGAAAGAAAGATGAATGAATGGCAGAAGGATGAATTAATTTGTTAATTCCGATCATTTTGGTCTCATTTCACTTCAGTGAGAATAAAAGGTCTACAAAAACGTCTGGATTCATCTGTATGAAAAGTTGCTGGTAAAACAAGCAAACGGGAATATTTTTATATCGCCCCCTTTTATTTAAAAACTGATTTGAAGGCAGGATGATGAATTTAAAAAACCTCTAAAGCTGCAAACGCGTTAATGGAAAAGTCTCTTCAAACCGGAAGTGTCGCGTCAAAGTTTGTTCCTGAGATTAGTCGATCGTTACGCTCCACGCATGAGAAAACGTTACGTCTTCAATTAAAACACAAAGTTCACTTCAGAGTTAAGTTTCTGTTAGAGCTTCATTTTCCCTGCAGTGATGGCGCCGTGGATCTCCTCCGTCAGAGGGACGTACGTCTTCTGGTCCGGGTCCAGGAAGTAAAGCGGGTCGCTGATGAGCGCCGGGTTGAATCCGTCCTCCACCAGCTTCACCTTCTTCATCTTGAACGTCCCCGTCGTCTCCAGGGACGGCTGCCGAAACAGGACAAACTTAGCCAAACTCCGAAAGAGCAACAGCTTCATCCAACGGCTGGATCAAGAAGAAGCTAGGGGGTTCCATTTGTGCCAAAAATAAGTAGAAGTGAGTTCTACTTATTTAGACCAACATTTAGATGTTACTTTGCATCTTTCACTGATGTCTATGGTCTTGATGTTTTATGGGTATATCTATGTTTTATATGTGCTGACACAAATGGAGCCCCGTAAGAAGCAACTTCTTTGCAACCGCAATGTTTTATTGTAAGTTCATTTTAGTGTGAAGAGACAAAATCAAATCAGGATCTAGAAAGGAAACGTGTTGACGTCCACTGAAGCTGAGCTGCCAAACTAAAGAAAAAAAAAATCGCTTATTTGTAAATAAACCAGTTTAGAAATTCAGCCGAGGTCAAATAATTATTCTTTTAATCTCAATGTTCCCAGAAAAAAAAATAAGAATTCTGACTTTAATCTCAGAATTATGACTGATATTGTAATTCTGGCATTTTTCCTTAGAATTTCACATTTAACCTCAGAATTTATTTTCTTAGATTTTGACTTTAATCTAAATTTTTTCTTAAAACCCTGAAATTTAATTCAAAATTCTAAGAAAAGTCATAATTCTGAGATTAGTCAGAATTCTAAGAAAAAAATCTTTGCATTAAATTCAGATTCGACTCTTTTTTTTCTTAGAATTTTTAATTTAATCTTGGAATTTTAAGAAAAATCTCAAAACTCAGATTAAATGAAACATTCTAAGAAAATATTCCAAAATTCTGAGATCAGTCAAAATTCTAAAAAAAAGTTTTTATTTATTCTAAAAATTTTGACTTTTTTTTAGAATTCTGACTAATCTGAGAATTGTGACTTTTCCCTAGAATTTTTAATTTGATCTCTAAATTCCGATATCAAAGTCATAATTCTGAGAATAAAGTCAGAGTTCTTATTTTTTTCTAATTGCTGTAATCCTCTTCCGTAATTATGAGATTAAATTCAAAATTCTAAGAAAAAGTCACAATTGTGAGACGAGTCAGAATTCTAAGAAAAAAGTCAAAATCCTGCTTAAATTCCAAATTTACTTTTTTTCTTAGTATTTTGAATTTATTCTCAGAATTTTGATGTCAGAAGAGTTAAAAAAACTTAAATTATGAGAATAAAGTTATAAAAGTCCAACAAAGCCTAATATTACAAGAATAAAGTGGAAATAATGCAAAAAAGTAATGACTTTTTTTCCGCCATTGGCCCCTAATACTCCATCATATTATTAATTATTGGCATAAATTTATTAACAAAATTGACAATATGACCGGAAGTGTTACATTTGCTATTTTCTCCATTGTTTGTTCCACAAGAACGTCAATAAATATCAGTAAATTAAAATGTATCATTAGATGCAGTTACGATGCGGCTGAGTGATGCGAGTAAAGCGACTGTCCCTCTTTACTCGTTGTGTTTTTAATTTTTACCTGAACTCGTAGGAATGCGGGTCTTGCATAGGACGGCAGGTAGGTGACGACTTGCTTGTAGACGTCTGCAGAGTCGAAGGTTTCTCCTTCTTTCAAAGTGACGGCCGCCATGCCGATCCGACCCTCGTGACCTGATGGTTAGGAACAAGCAAGGGAGTGGAAACCATTTCAAGCCAGAAGTGACCCGTTAATATTCCTAAGTCTACAGGCTACACAAAACATGTTTGTTACATTTTGTTCACAGTCATTCTTAGATAAGATTTAAGCAGATTTAGGGCCTCTAGTTACTTTAAATCTAAACAACCTGCTGCTGGCCACGGCTCCCAACTCAAGCTCACGTGAAAATGGTGGCAAACGGATGTGCAACTAGCACATCTTTGAAAAGCAGAAGTGGAGCCTCCTGCACAACCAAAGAATCCAGCAAGTAGTTTGTGAAACAACATTCCAGCAGCCACTGTACAGCGCATATGGTAAAACTAGCTGGAGCTCAGGTTTGGTTGCTAGGTAACGGGCTGGGGTTGCTAGGTAACAGCGCAGTATGACTCAAGAACCGGGAGGTTTCAAAAAACATTAACTTATTGCCGAAAAACGGCTGGGTTGTTTTTTGAAACACTTTCACTGCAAAAAAAAAAAAAAAAAAATCTTAATGATTTTGTTCTGAAAATATATTAATATGCTTGAAATGAGACAAAACTAAAAAAGTAACTTTTCAGCAAGATATATCTGAACATTGATTTTAAAAAATGTACTAGTTACAATGGAGAATTATTTTTATTAAAATGACATTTTTTATGTGTTATGTGAAATAATCTGCCAATAAAATTATGGTAGTACTTTTTCAAGTCTAAGATATTTTCACTAGAAACTAGACCAAAATCACTTGGTAAGAAGAAACATTTTTGCAGTGTATGTCGTTTTTAGAAGCGGTAGAGACACAGATGGAAGTACAAAAATGTTCAACATGCAAACTTTTCATAAGTCCCATTTGGTGTAGTAAAATATTTTTATACCTCCCACTTTAACGCCATAAACATTTGCTTCTAGGATGCAGGCGGCCAAAGTGAGAATGTCTGCGACTTCTGACGTGGCAACGTTTTCACCTTTCCACCTGAAACGGAAACAAGAAAAAGAGGATTGGCGTCTCCGTTGGTCTCAGAGCGATAGATAACCTGTGAGCCTCCACTCACCTGAACGTGTCGCCCACTCGGTCCTGAAAATAAAGAAAATTTTCATGGTCAAACCGAAGCAGGTCGCCGGTGTTGAAGTACACGTCGCCTTTTTTCAGGACATTGAAAAGCCTCTTCTTCTCTGACTGCTGCTTGTTTCCGGCGTAACCGACGAATGGAAGGCGATGAATTATTTTTCCAACCAAAAGCCCAGTTTCACCTAAGCAAAACAAAAGACGGTAATAAATGACGTTCATTTAAACAGCTTTAACAAATAAAACTGAAAAGTGCGTCTATGGCTGGGCAGTCAATAGATTATATAGATTAATCAAATTTTTGTTTTTTTTTTCTCCACTAATGCATTTCTGAGGCTTAGGGATGTCAGCGCACAGGGGGCCATCTTGTTTGTACAGCTTCTGTTTATTTAAACTTTTAATGCAGGTCAACTTTATGCTAATATAATAATCAGGCTGCAGTTTGTCTTTACAAAAACAGTCATATTGTTACAATAATAAAGTTGAAATAATACAGAATAAAATCATAATATTAGGAGAATGAAGAACTTATTTTAGTGGAAATCCAACACAATTTTAAAAAATGTATTATTAAAGTTTTTTTTTCCTTATTAAAACTTTTTTTATTTTATTTTAAGATGTTCCTCTGGTAAAATTGCATCTTTATTCTGCTAATATCTTGACTATATTCATCTAGTTAACCAAAACTGTCGTACCCTAATCCTAATTCTTAACTCAAGAAATATTTTCTGTCATTTTTAATTTATTTTTCAGAAAAGAAAGCAAGAAAAATAAACATTAAAATTTTCAATTGGCTCTCTTATGAAATAAATTTGAGATTTTATTTTTAAGTCACATTGCCCAGCTCTTAAACTAGATAAGCAATAAAAAAAATAAGCAGAAAAAAAGTGAGATTAAAGTTGGAAATAGTTTTTAAGTAATAATACTGAATTAATTTGTTTCCAGTTTCTCTGATCTGCTTCCGAATCTTTCAGTTTTTACATTTCAAACATCTTTGCTCTTTGCACTGTTGTCAATATTGGATTAAATATTTAAAACTAGACTTAAAGGTTAAATCCAGCTGCTCATAACTCACCGTTTTGCTTTGATGCACAAACCCTCAGAGTTTCTGACCGGCTCCTCCTTCTCAATGTCAAACTTGATCACAGTGTGAGGAAGGAAAATCTGGGAGGAAAGAGCAAACGTCTCATCAGCGTCTGAGAGTGAAACAGAAACACTTCAAATCCTCTGATCATCTCTGATCTTTGTTTAATGCAATAAAGCAGGAATAAAACCTCTGACATGTAAAATTTGGTTCGTTTGTAAAATATTTCTAGGTAAAATAGAAAAAGCTGCATTCATACAGTTTCCTTACACCTTTAACATTTCTCATTTCCTGAACCAGAAACCTCCATGGTTTAAAGGTGAATAAATGTGAGCAGAAAGAAAAACGATATGGTTTTAAAAATGTTTTAACATGACAAAATGTTACGAAATGCAAAGATTGAATAATTTTCCAAGGCGCTGAAGATAAAATCGAACAAATCTTTTCAAAATTCACTTAAAAAATGCACCCAATTTTAACACGTTTTTAAATTATCCGTTTTCTATACTTGAAATGACTTTAGAGCGAGCGTCTCTTACCGGGTGCAGAAAGTTAACGCGTCCCACGGCTCCGATCTTGGACGTGTAATTGATAAAGTTCAGGTTTCCCTCGGTGGATCCGTAGAATTCTCTGACCTTGATGTCACCGAATCGATTCAGGAACTCGCTCCACACGTCGCTTCGGACTCCGTTCCCGATGGCGAGTCGAACTTTGTGGTTCTTATCGTTTTCTTTCTGCAAAAAAAACACAGATTGAAACCGCAGACGTACAGAAAACGATGTGGAAGGAAAACCGTATGTGGATTTCTCACCTTCGGCATGTTGCAGAGGTAACGCATCGTCTCCCCGATGTACTGCATCACCGTCACGTTGTACTTCCTGCAGTCGTCCCAGAACTGAGAGGCTGAAAACTTCCTCCTCAGAACCAGAGTGAGACCTGGAAATAACAGCGAACCACATGACTCATTTGCAAAAAGCGGGAATATATTTAATGTGACGCATTGGGCGCCACGCTGGAACGGGCGCCAAACGAAGGGCTACGTTTGTAAAGTTCAACAGTAGGAAATTAACAGCAATAATTTTTTTATTTAGCACGTAATAGTGAAAATAATGTGGGTATTCATTTTCAAAGTAATATTTTCACCATGTTATTTCTGCAATAATAGTGTCAGAGTTCTGCAAAACCCAGCTTTTATTTTGATATTCCACTTCCGCTTATCGGCAAGTCAATTTGCACATAAGTGACAAGACAAATGTTTAACTAGAACATTATATATATAAGTTATATATCTATAACTTAGATATATAGTTAGAAAGCTAAACATTCAGCGTGGTTGTTAAATAATTTGTTAAATATTTAACGAGCAAAATCCATCCATCCATTTTCTTCCGCTTATCCGGAGTCGGGTCGTGGGGGCAGCAGCTTCAGAAGGGAGGCCCAGACTTCCCTCCCCAGCCACGTCTTCCAGCTCCTCCAGGAACTACAAGGCGTCCCAGGCCAGCCGAGAGACATAGTCCCTCCAGCGTGTCCTGGGTCTCCCCTCCTCCCGGTGGGACCTGAACTCCTCATCAGGGAGGCTCCATCCTGACCAGATGCCCGAGCCTCAACTGGCTCCTCTGGACGTGGAGGAGCAGCAGCTCTACTTTGAGTCCCTCCTGATGACCGAGCTTCTCTCTCTAAGTTAGAGCCCGGCCACCCTGCGGAGGAAACCCATTTCGGCCGCTTGTATCCGTGATCTCGTTCTTTCGGTCATGACCCAAAGCTCATGACCATAGATGAGGGTGGGAACGTAGATCGACCGGTAAATCGAGAGCTTCGCCTTTTGACTCAGCTCTCTCTTCACCACGACGGACCGGTACAGCGCCCGCTTCACAGCAGACGCCGCCCCAATCCGCCTGTCGATCTCCCGCTTCCTTCGTCCCTCATTTTTGAACAAGATCCCCAGATACTTAAACTCCTCCACTTGAGGCAGGACGACCCCCCTGACCCGGAGAAGGACCTCTACACTTTTCCGGCTCAAGACCATGGCCTCGGATTTGGAGGCACTGAGCCTCATCCCGGCCGCTTCACACTCGGCCGCGAACCGTTTCAGCGAGAGCCGCAGATCACGATCTGATGAAGCCATCAGGACCACATCATCCGCAAAAAGCAGAGATGCGATCCTAAGGCCACCAAAACGGATCCCCTCAACACCTCGGCTGCGCCTAGAAATTCTCTCCATGAAAGTAATGAACAGAATCGGTGACAAAGGGCAGCAGCCTTGGCGGAGTCCAACTCTCACCGGAAACGAGCCCGACTTACTGCCGGCAATGCGGACCAGACTCTGACACCGGTCATACAGGGACCTGACAGCCCGTATCAAAGGGCCCGGTACCCCATACTCCCGGAGAACCGCCCACAAAGCCCCCCGAGGGACACGGTCGAACGCCTTCTCCAAGTCCACAAAACACATGTAGACTGGTTGGGCGAACTCCCATGCACCCTCCAGGACCCTGCTGAGGGTGTAGAGCTGGTCCAGTGTTCCACGACCAGGACGAAAACCACACTGCTCTTCCTGAATCCGAGGTTCGACTATCCGACGGACCCTCCTCTCCAGGACCCCTGAATAGACCTTTCCAGGGAGGCTTAAGAGTGTGACCCCTCTGTAATTGGAGCACACCCTCCGGTCCCCCTTTTTAAACAGGGGGACCACCACCCCGGTCTGCCAATCCAGAGGAACTGCCCCCGATGTCCATGCGATATTGCAGAGTCGCGTGAGCCAACACAACCCTACAACATCCAGAGCCTTAAGGAACTCCGGGCGGATCTCATCCACCCCCGGGACCCTGAGGCCACCGAGGAGCTTTTTGACCACCTCGGCGACCTCGACCCCAGAGATTGGAGAGCCCAACCCAGGGTCCACAGGCTCAGCTTCTTCAACAGAAGGCATGTTGGTGGGATTGAGGAGGTCTTCGAAGTATTCCGCCCACCGACCCACAACATCCCGAGTCGAGGTCAGCAGCCACCATCCACACTATAAACAGTGTTGGTGCTGCACTGCTTCCCCCTCCTGAGACTCCGGATGGTGGACCAGAATCGCCTCGAAGCCGTACGGAAGTCTTTCTCCATGGCCTCTCCAAACTCCTCCCACGCCCGAGTTTTGGCCTCAGAGACCACCTGAGCCGCATGCCGCTTCGCCCGCCGGTACCCATCAGCTGCTTCTGGAGTCCCACTGGCCAAAAAGACCCCATAGGACTCCTTCTTCAGCTTGACAGCATCCCTCACCGAAGGTGTCCACCAACGGGTTCGAGGGTTGCCGCCGCGACAGGCACCAACGACCTTGCGGCCACAGCTCCGATAAGCTGCCTCGGCGATGGAGGCACGGAACATGGTCCACTCAGACTCAATGTCCCCCACCTCCCCCAGAACGTGTTCGAAGTTCTGCCGGAGATGGAAGTTAAGGCTCCGTCTCACAGGGGACTCCGCCAGACAAAATATGATCTAAAAACTTTAGCTCTTTAAAATACATCAGAAAGCAGTTAGCTGACCCTTCGCTCACCTCTCTCGATGCCTCCGGTCATCCCGATGAGGAAGCCGGAGCTGTGGTACAGAGGCAGGTTGATGTAGAGAATGTCGTCTGCTGTGGATCCACTCAATGACTGGACGAAGGACGCGGCCCAAACCCTCTCATGGGTGATAACAGCTGCTTTAGGCAAACCTTTACCAGCCAGAGGAAAACATCAGAAAATCCCCTCAGAACATGAAGCTACAGCTTGATCCTTACAGAATAACGCCAGGGTTCAATTTCTCTGCTCAGGTTTAATTATCTGTAAAGTCAGTGTTTTATTCCATGCTCACTGCTTTCACGTTTCCAGGTATGCTGCTGCTTTTATTCACGCACCGACGCAAATACCTGCTCACTGAAACAAGCAGGTGAAGCGAGCGGCCAGCTGGTGAACATAACGGAGAATTTAGCATCTAAAGAGCGAAAGGTTTCCATCTGAACAGGAAGTGATGTAGTCAGGAGAGAAAAAGAGGCCCAGCAGTTCCTGACGGACTGGTATGATGGCGCTGACAACGAAGAGTAAATTTCCACCAAAATTCCAAAATTTGTGTGAAAAAATTTTTTCAGTTTTAGATCAATCTAAAGAATTCTCTAGAAAAAAAACAGTGAAATTTCTGAGTTGGAAAATTTAAAAATTTACTTTATAAACTTGTGATCCATCTCAAATACTTTCTAGAAAAAAAAGAAAAAAGAAAATTTGCTTGAGGAAACTCAGAAAATTTATAGATTCATCCCAGCATAATTATCAAAAAAGAAAAAAAAGAAGAATTTTTTTGAGTTTGAAAAAATTTGAGATCAATTGCAAACATTTTCTGGAAAAAACATAGAAATTTCCAAAAAAAAAAAAAAAAAATCAAACATTATCTCAATTTTTGACTTTCGAAACTTTTAAATTTCTGAGTTTTTTTTTTTTTAATTTTTTTAGAACATTTCGGAGATTAATCTAAATTTTTTTTTGAGTTTTTTTTTTTTACAGCAAATTTTAAACTTTTCAAATTCAACGTGTTCCTGTTTCTTCTAGAAAATATCTGAGATTAATTTCACATCTTTATATCCGAAGTGTTCCCCTGTCTTCTGGACTATAGTTCTTCTATCTGCGCTGGCCAACCACCTTCAACTGCTCGGCTTAAGTTGTATAAAGTCGCGGGTAACCATAGCAACCAGCGAACGTTTAACAGCCAGCCGAATCCTTCCTGTGGTCGAGTTGCGCGCGCATCCGCCGTGTTTACAAACAGAGAAGGCAACATGGCGGCGGCCGTACCGGTGGTGCCGGACGTGTAGATGTAGAGCGCGGTGCTGCGGATGTGGATGTTGGCCCGCAGCTCCGGAGGCAGCGGCCGGTCGGAGGCCTCGGCGGTCTGGTCAGACAAAGCGGTGATGCCTTCGACGCTGCACCGATCCGACAGGAGGAAAACCCGGATGCCCTGATCCCGGAGCGCCGGCAGAATCTCCTCCACCGCATCCAGCAGCTCTGCGGACACAGACCGGATTCAGACTGAACCACCGAGCTGGAGCCGAGCTGGGTCAGAACCTTTCTTTTGTCAGATTAATAGTACCTTTCGAAAATGACCTTTTAGCAGGTATTAAACATACCGCGAAATATAAATGTGTTAAAATGGATCTAATTAATCTACGCACGTCTGTCACTAGGTGATGGAATTACAAAGGAACTTTTCAGTCATATTCTAATTAATGAAATAAGTCTGTACATTTGCTCAATGCTAACAGTTTCATAATTCAGTAATAATCTTTGTGAAGAATCATAGTTTTATTGTCTGATTTTATCAAGTGCCAAAAAAATAAACAACATGAGATTTAACAATTAAAATGTTATTAAACGTTTCAAAAACAGAAGAAGTAACTTCTGTGTAAACCATCTGTCCCTGGCAGATTTATGTTTTCATTTTGGGATCAATAGGACGTGATCGCCTGATCACTTGATTAGCTAATTTAAACACCTGCACCACTGGCGGAACAAGTCAGCGTCGGGCCGGGGGCGGGGCCAATTGCCGGGCCCCTAACGAATCACCGGGCTCCTTACGTGCATCAATTGCGCTACTGGAGACTGAATGAAACTGAAACTGTTGAGTGTGTGGGGGGGGTAGTGCCGCGCTTGCCTTGATTGTTGCCCAGGAAGCATATCAGCTAAATCGTGAGTGAAACAGTCATTGGGACTGACTAGTATATATTCCATTGGGGAAGGTAACTTTAACTTTAAATGCACCTTTCTCAACAGGCGAGGGCAACTTTCTCTGTCTATAATCAGATAATCAGACATTTAAGCGATTTGACACCATTCCTCCCTCCCTGGCTCTATAGGGGGGGGGGGGGGGGGGCAGCGGCCCGCCCAGCCCCCCCTATAGCTCCGCGCCTGACCTGCACTCCTGATTATCCGTCAGGAGGGGCTGACGGATAATCAGCCCCTCCTGATTATCCGGTCCAAATTTCGGTCCAATTTTTGTGTTAATTGGACCGAAATACTCCGAACTGCGCAGCCAGAGTTTATGTTAAGGTGATAAAAGTTAAACTAGCATAACTAACCTCTCCACTTTATGTGTATTTTTTAAGTAAAGCTTTTTACCGACATGTGAGATGTGACCCATTTGGACCCTGTTATCTTGCTGTTGCAGTATTGACAATTAATATCAAAACTTTGCGTCCCCTGCTTAGATTCTTTGCTTGATTGTGTCATTTCCCGGACCACCGATATTTCTGACTCTTTGTAAAGCAACTTGTGGCGCAAAGTAAGTCACGTGATGTCGACTTCACAAGATCTCTGAGCAGTGGCGCAACTACACATTATTCAGGTGGATGCGAAAACCTAACCCCCCCCCCCCCCCCCAGTGGCGCAAAAAGTGTGTATGCAGCGTATGCAACGCATAGGGGCGCGGCCCCAGAGGGGGCGCCAAAACACCTGGAGGGGGCGACGCACCGATGATGTTTTTCCATACAGTTCAACGCGCCTTTCGCTCCTTCACCTCGCGCACATAACGAGGTAAATGCAGCGAGTTTTGCCCTTCACGTTTCGTCGCCTCGGGGGTTGTGAGAGCGAGTGAGCATCTCCTTCACCCTGACGTTCCTTCCCTGGATAATGTGTGGTTATCTCCCCCCCCCCCCCCCCCTCCTCCACACACACACACACACACACACACACACACACACACACACACACACACACACACACACACACACACACACCCGAGGGGTCAACACAGGAAGGGTACAACTCGATACATTTACCTCGTTATGTGCGCGAGGTGAAGGAGCGAAAGGCGCGTTGAACTGTATGGAAAAACATCATCGGTGCGTCGCCCCCTCCAGGTGTTTTGGCGCCCCCTCTGGGGCCGCGCCCCTATGCGTTGCATACGCTGCATACACACTTTTTGCGCCACTGTCTCTGAGCGAACATTTACGTTTTGCAAAAGAATTTTAAAAAGCATTACCTGGCTGTTAATGCTTTGAATACAACGCAGCTGCTGCCGAGTTACACAGATGAAGGAACATAAAGTAAAAAAAAAAAAAAAAAAGGGCAGGACATATTGGTGAGGACATGTCCGCACCAGTCCAAAAGAAGTTATGGTGTCATAGGTGATACGTGCAGGTGGAAGCTCTTTGAGGGACAGAAGAAACTAAATTATTGATAACATAAAACATAAAAACGGACACCGATACATTCTAGATGTGATATAATCAAAGTGAGGCAACGATTTTATATAAAAGTTTGGTTTCCAGCTTCAATGTTTTAAAGCCAAATCACACTCATATTTGTTTTGGGTTTAAAACAAAACAAATATTTAGCATAAGATGCGAAAGAAATGCGTGTTTGTTTTTAAAACCCACAGTGTGTCCCGTGCCAAAACGACGCCCCTGAAGTAAATAACGCGTTAAAAGGAAGCAATTAGAGTCGCTTGTTGCGCAACTTGAAAACTTGAACTGCGGTGACTAAATTCAAGACTTCGGTCGTTGGGTAAATGAGATAGTAATTTCTGCGAGCCGCTCAGTTTTGCTGCCGTTTCATGAAATGTGTGCGCAGGTTCCACCATCTAACCTGGAGCGGTAATGAGCACTTTGGCCCCGCAGCAGGAGAAGCAGTGCAGCAGAGACTTGGACCTGATGTTGAAGTTCAGCAGAGCCGCCGGGCAGCCCAGCTTGGCCAAGCCGAGCCAGGTCCACACGAAGCTGGGCTCGTTGGGCAGGAACAGGGCCACGGTGTCGCCCTCCTTCAGCCGGGCTTCAGCCTGCAGAGCCCGGGCCACCTTGTTGCTCTGCAGGTCCATCTCTCCGTAGCTGAATGTTCGCCCCTCGAAGTGGATGAAGGTCTTGTTGGGTTGCCTCTTCACCGCGTCCAAGAAACAGTCCAGGATGCTGTAGAAAGGTTTGGACTTCCCGTACTTGGTGAGCCTGATGCCAACCTTGAGGCTCCGCAGGATGTAGACGCAGTCATCGCTGAAATACGGGCAGAAAGTCCGGATGTACGCGAAGGTCAGGATGGCCAGGCCGGCCGCAGCGGTGAGCCACACGGACATGACGGCGGAGCCGCAGGACGGGCTGGCAGAGCGGCTGGGAAAAGTTCAAACTGTGTGGAAACCTGAAATGTGACAAAGTTCATGTGTTTGATTGAGGGCGGCGCTCAGCTGGGTTCTGTCCCACAGATCCCTCCTTCAGGCCGGGGGAGGATCCAGTTGCCAGATCGGCTGGATTTCCTCTAAAACTGCTGGAAAACTGAACTGAACTATTAAATTTCTATCTGCGCTCGCCAACCACCTTCAACTGCTCGGTTTAAATTTATACGTTGCGGGCAACCATGGCAACCAGCGAGCGTTTGTTTATCTGCCAACCGAATTCTTTCTGTCGTCGAGTTGCGCGCGCATCCGCCGTGTTTACAAACAGAGAGAAGGCAACATGGCGGCGGCCATGTTGATGTGGATGTTGGCCCGCAGCGGCCGGTCCGGGCAGACAAAGCGGTGATGCCTTCGGGCAGAAATTATCCTCAGGTAGGAGAAATTCTTTAACATTAGTCTGAATCCGGGTCATTTCTGGTTCTTCTTATTACGGGGCCACTGCAGACACGGAGAAAAACTGAATAAATCTCTGCCAAAAAATCCTCACATCACAGAAATTTTCAAGGAAAAAATTGTTCAAATTTCTTAGAATTTTTTTTTTAAATTAGATTTTCAGAAATGTTCTACAAGAATAACTGAAATTCCTGAGTTTCAAATTTGCCTAATGTCAGAAATTTTCTAAGGCAATTTTGGAAATTTCTGTTTCAGATTTGCTAGAAAAAAATATTTAAAAAATTATATTAATCTAAGAAATTTTCTAGAAAAATCTTGGAGATTTCTGTCAATAAAGCAATACAAAGTTGCAACTTTTGAAACGCATGAGAAAATTTCCAAGTTTAATCAAAACATTTCTGATTTTCTATTTTATATATTTATATTTTTGACTTTTAAATTGAGAAAAAAAATGTTCTTTTTTATTTCCATCTACCATGGCGTGTTGTATTAGAGCCGGTGGTGCAAAAACATTGTTGTGCATTATGTGCGACACAGGGGCGCCATGTTAGAGGGGCCGCCTTAACAGTGGTGGAATAATTATTTCTTTTTGGGATTTTCTGTATTTGACATTTGTGTGGTCATGAAAACTTTGTGCTGAGAAACTGAACTCGAACATATTTTCTTGCTTTCAGGTGAATTAAAAATCTTGAAAGAAAACAAAGCCTCCCCCCCCCCCCCCCCCCCCGTTTATTTTATTTGAATTTTTTTACTCCTATACACATATATGTATGTAAGAAACTAAATAAGTTATTTAGTTAATATTTTACTAAATAAGTATATACTTGTATACTAAATAAATATACTAAATAAGTATAGTTAATATTTTAACTAACTGTAAGATTAGGTAGTGGTTCTTCCATGTTTTTTCTCAGATGACGCTGCTGTGCCCAAAAAATGTAAAAAATTTTAATTCAGTTGAACATGCAGTGCTACTTTTTAGAGCGCAATGATCGCTGCAACAAGTGCAAGTGTGAGGCTGGGAAACTCAAAGTTGCGCCACTAAAACGACATTTAGACGTAAAAACTCCCCAATAACCTACCAAAACGACGCAAAAACCTCTGGACTGCGCACATGGCAACCCTCATTAGAAATGCGCAGCGTGGTGGGCGTGAGCTCGGTCCCACAGCAGCTGATTCACAGGGTCCAAATGTTTCGAAAGCTTCTTCTGTTCTCCGAACCAGAACCAGTCCTGCTGAAAACACGATCACAGCCTGTTCAGATTTACAGAAATGTACTATGTTTTCTCAAATTGCATCCAGGAAAGCCGGAAAAAACAAACAAAAAAACAAACATTTTCTGAATGCACGTCACGATGGTTTCTACTTTCATTTATTACGACTTTATATGACAGAACAACAACAAAACAGAGCATGTTTATGAAATGGAAGGAAAAAAATTAACGTCTGAAAAGTTTAGTTAAGTAAGACTGGAACTACTTCTAAATATTTTACTCAAATAAAAGTAAAAAGTGTCCAAATGACTCAAATAAGAGAAAAAAAGTATTTTGTAATAATTCTACTTTGCTGATGACGTCATTAGATGGAGAAACAATTATCTGCAAATGCTGATATGCATTTACTTTTAAAGTTCGTCTTAAAACCCATTTATTTTACTTGGCTTTTAACTCCAGCGGGATCTAGTTTTAAATTGTATGTTTTGTTTTTAAACTGTAAGAGTTTTTTATATAATGTTGTGTTTTAATGTACAGCACTGTGTATCAGCTGTGGTTGTTTTTAAAGTGCTTTATAAATAAAGTTGGTTTGGTTTGTGTTGGGAATGAAAATCCCGATCGATGAATCATAATTTGTATTGACACACGGACCATTAAAATCAGCCAAGAAAAGCAATCAGACTTTTTTTTATTTTATTCACTTCCAGCGCTGAAAGGAGACGCTTTAACCATTTCATCCGAGAAGAGTTTCTAAAAAAGTCTGAGGAGAAGGAGGAGGTTAGCTGATTATATGGACTGAAGACACTCCCTGAAATCACACCATGTCTTTGTGTCCCTGATAAAATGTTTCTTTTTCATGAGAAATGGACCTTGGTGTCTAACAGAATCAAAAATGTAACTCTTTACTCTGGGCCTTTGTCTAACAGTGCGACTCTTTCTCGACCTTGGTAAAGCGTCTCAACATTCCCCCTGTTGGGCTCTAAAAGAGCCCAAAAAGGAGAAGACAAACCCTAGAGTGGACACTGTCCCTTCCGGAAAACATCCCCCGAGTCTTTTACAGATGTTGATATACATAACATCATTTCAAGTATTGATGTTGTCTTTCATTCATTTCATTTTTGGGGGTAAAAACGAACAGGGCACCCCTATGCCTCTTAGGCGGTGGATCGAAATCACAATGTCCCCCTTACAATCTAATGAAGAACACGAAAATAAAGAAAATTGCTAAAGGATGTTAAGTGTCAAATTTGGAGGAACTTAAGTCAACCTACCATGGCATGACTGTTTTTCTTTCTTTTCTTTTTGTGGTGGAAGAAAATATTTGATGCAGTTTTTAAGAGCTTCATCATCTGTAATTACATCAAACATGCAGTCAGACTATGACACTTTCTGGAACCAAATATTTTTGCTACCACAGGTCAACGCCATGCCATAGAAGGGTAATGAACTATAAAAGAGCAAAGTCCGAAGTCTGCATTTTGTGTTAGTTGTGTCTTTGTTTGTAATCCAAGTTAAAAAGAATAAGTGTTAAATTTTATGAAAATATAAAATGGGTGAAGTGTTAGAAGGATATCATTTTTGACTTTAAAGTAAAAAGTATTAAAAATATATTCACCAAGTTGTTAGAGTTAACCAAACTGTAAATTGAATAAAATATTAGGATGATATTTCAAAATTTAATAAAATGCAAAAAGGAATAAAGTGTTGGGTTAATATTTTAAAATGCATAAAATGTAAATGAGTAAGAGTTACTAAAATCCAAAATCTATAAAATGTTAGGTAGTATGCAAGATTTAATAAACTCAAAATGAATGAAGTGATGAATAAATGTGAGATAGGACTTAAAATAGAAAATCAGGACAAAGAAATGTTAAGATGCTACATCTGAAGTTAATAAGACATGAATCAATGAAATGTTAAGCGTGTGTCCAGATGTAGAGGCGGCGCAGCAGATGTGAAACCCCGACAGGCCCAGGAGGCTTCAGTGGCGTTTCAGCTGTAAATCGATCCACCAATCGTGGAAGGAGCCCACAGTCTCACATCCCGGCTCACCCAGAAAGGACTGGACTTCATTCTACAACAGAAAAATCACAACAAAAAGCGAAATCAATGGATTATATAAAGAACATTAAAGTGATGGAAAACATACATTTTTGTCACTAGAGACTAGTTCTGCCCTTAAACTCTGGAAAGCTGGAGCTCCACGGTCGTCTTTCGGTTCTGGGAAACCATCTGATGGGCAGGTGGGGTTCAGTCGGTGCCGCTGCTCTTCTCTGTGTTGGAGGTGATGCACTGAACATCCAAGGACCTCAGGCAGGAAGCAGCAGCATCCACAGCTGATGAGGAGGGAAGATTCTTTAAGATTATGCATCATCATAATGTTTTTTATTTCTTTTAAAAGCTGCTCCTTGAAGCTGAAGATCCATCCATCCATCCATCCATTTTCTTCCGCTTATCCGGGATCGGGTCGCGGGGGCAGCAGCTTCAGAAGGGAGGCCCAGACTTCCCTCTCCCCAGCCACTTCTTCCAGCTTCTCGGGGGAACCCCAAGGCGTTTCCAGGCCAGCCGAGAGACATAGTCCCTCCAGCATGTCCTGGGTCTTCCTCTCCTCCCGGTGGGACCTGAACTCCTCACCAGGGAGGCGTCCAGGAGGCATCCTGACCAGATGCCCGAGCCTCAACTGGCTCCTCTCGACGTGGAGGAGCAGCGGCTCTACTTTGAGTCCCTCCCGGATGACCGAGCTTCTCACCCTATCTCTAAGGGAGAGCCCGGCCACCCTGCAGAGGAAACCCATTTCGGCCGCTTGTATCCGTGATCTCGTTCTTTCGGTCATGACCCAAAGCTCATGACCATAGATGAGGGTGGGAACGTAGATCGACCGGTAAATCGAGAGCTTCGCTTTTTGACTCAGCTCTCTCTTCACCACGACGGACCGGTACAGCGCCGCTTCACGGCAGACGCCGCCCCAATCCGCCTGTCGATCTCCCGCTTCCTTCGTCCCTCATTTTTGAACAAGATCCCCAGATACTTAAACTCCTCCACTTGAGGATGGACGACCCCCCTGACCCGGAGAAGGACCTCTACCCTTTTCCGGCTCAAGACCATGGCCTCGGATTTGGAGGCACTGAGCCTCATCCCGGCCGCTTCACACTCGGCCGCGAACCGTTTCAGCGAGAGCCGCAGATCACGATCTGATGAAGCCATCAGGACCACATCATCTGCAAAAAGCAGAGATGCGATCCTAAGGCCACCAAAACGGATCCCCTCAACACCTCGGCTGCGCCTAGAAATTCTGTCCATGAAAGTAATGAACAGAATCGGTGACAGGGCGCAGCCTTGGCGGAGTCCAACTCTCACCGGAAACGAGCCCGACTTACTGCCGGCAATGCGGACCAGACTCTGACACCGGTCATACAGGGACCTGACAGCCCGTATCAAAGGGCCCGGTACCCCATACTCCCGGAGAACCGCCCACAAGGCCCCCCGAGGGACACGGTCGAACGCCTTCTCCAAGTCCACAAAACACATGTAGACTGGTTGGGCGAACTCCCATGCACCCTCCAGGACCTGCTGAGGGTGTAGAGCTGGTCCAGTGTTCCACGACCAGGACGAAAACCACACTGCTCTTCCTGAATCCGAGGTTCGACTATCCGACGGACCCTCCTCTCCAGGACCCCTGAATAGACTTTTCCAGGGAGGCTTAAGAGTGTGACCCCTCTGTAATTGGAGCACACCCTCCGGTCCCCCTTTTTAAACAGGGGGACCACCACCCCGGTCTGCCAATCCAGAGGAACTGCCCCCGATGTCCATGCGATATTGCAGAGTCGCGTGAGCCAACACAACCCTACAACATCCAGAGCCTTAAGGAACTCCGGGCGGATCTCATCCACCCCCGGGGCCCTGAGGCCACCGAGGAGCTTTTTGACCACCTCGGCGACCTCTCCCCAGAGATTGGAGAGCCCAACCCAGGGTCCACAGGCTCAGCTTCTTCAACAGAAGGCATGTTGGTGGGATTGAGGAGGTCTTCGAAGTATTCCGCCTGAAGATTTTATATATATATATATATATATATATATATATATATATATTACAAAGCCAATAGAGGATCAATATATCAATAGCATTTGTTATTTAAGTTCTCCTCTTAATAATAGTTAAAGAAATGCTTAAATTAAGTAACACATTTCAACCTTCAAAAACAGCATTGCTTGTTGTAAGTGTTGCCATATTCATAGGATCAGACAAAATCAGAAACTAAACAAAAAAATCATGTAAAGGATCAGATTATAAAATGAATGTACAAAGCTGCCTGGTCCACAGTTATGTTTTATTTAATAAATATAATTTGAAATGTATATAGGAATTATCCCTAATAGAAACTTTACCATAAATCTTAAACCATATATACATCTTTTGTTTTGGTATTTTAATTAAAGTCAATCAAATAGTCCTCATTTAACAAGAAGTATCCCGCTACACTAAAGGCTTGTAAAATATCAATAGTGTGAAACATTAATAATTCGTGTTAAATTAAGATCCCTTGTAATATATTCCATTCATGTAATAAAAGACAACCCTATTTTGTCTCAAACCAAAAACTGTTAATTATGATTATGAGAAAAGTTTAGACGTTTTTACCTTGAATCAATAATTACTCACAGAACTAAACATTTTTGTTGTTTTTTCATTCCGTCAATCTGTTCGACCCGCTTTAAGCAGTTCCATAATTGCTCATTTGTAAATCCCTATTCAGACCAATTTAATTTGAATCATCATATTTTCTTCTCATTTTAAAACCTCATATAATGATTAGCCTGTTTTACAAGAATAAAGTTAACCCTGTCACTCCATATTTAACTGACTTATTTTATTTTCATCATGGTTTTAAATCCCAAAAGATCAACAATTTTAACTTTTGAATAATCGGTTCTTTTGAAACCCTTCTATGAAATATTTAGTCAACTAAATTACACTCTTTTGTAGTGTTTATCATATTTATCAATGTTTTTGGCAGTTTTGGGTCACATGACCAGAGGCGAAGAACCCAGGACCAACCATGGCAACAGACAAGCAGGACCGCCGCCGAGTCTCAGCCCAACTTTACATGCGATGTTCCATCAGAAACTGTCCAAGGCAGCATTCAGACCTGCTGTGCAGAAACATCTGGACAAAGTGTGTTGCCCCCCTTGACAGAGCGAGGGAGAGACAGAGATACAGCATTTGAGTCATTGTTTTCAAACCGCCGTATCAAGTCGGGCAGAAGCCGGTGGTCTTTTCCGCCATAGGAGACCCTCAGAAACGACGCCTGGGTCTCGTCCAGGTGTTTCCTCAGAGATCAGATCCTCTAAACTGCAATCCGTCCTCATGTGACAACAGGAAAAATCAATCCAACCTCACGGACCTCTAGAAGCTGTAAGAATCGTCCAACAGGTCTCTGCCCTCAAACAGCAGCCCAGCAGAAGATGGTGCAATTCATATATGTAGAAAGTGCGAATGTCCAAGTCAGCGCTACTTTTACCTCGTTATGTGCGCAAAGTGAAGGAGCGTAAGGCGCGTTGAAGTGTTTGGGAAAACATCATCGGCGCGTCGCCCCCCTCCAGACGGGGTTTTGGCGCCCCCTCTGGTGCTGCGACACTTGTTGAGCCACTGCCGTCAGACCACAAGAAGCACCTTCGGCACCTTTTGCTCACATTATTATAAATTAAATGTCTTTTCTGTAGCTTGTGATGTAGAGAAGAGTTGCCTCTTCTTTTTGTTTCTTTTGTTTTGTTTCATCCAGGTTCAGGGTCATTGGAGCGGCTCAGATAAGATCCACAGCCTAAACATAGAAATGCGTTAAGATGATTCACCCTCAGATGTTTCAAAATTAACCGATTGTGGAATCAACTCCTCAAAAACTATTAATCTAAACAAAATTTTGTATTTTCAGCTACTTGCACGTTTGAGAAATTGGTTATTCAAATGCATATGTAAAATAATTAATTTAATGGTGTCAATTTTACACAAAAGCATCCTTGTGAAAATACCATGTTTTAACACAATCAATTCTATTTTTGTCATAATTTAGGTCAAAAGAAAACTGTAATCAATTACTCTTTATTCCATTAATGAATGTTAAAATGAATGAATGAATGTTTACCATTATCCTGATATTTTTCAAAACAGTTGTGTTGCATTTATGTATTGTTTTCTTTTTAGAATTTAAAAAATTGTTCACATTTTGTCAGAATTTTCCTCCATGTTCCCTTAGCGGCTTCATAAAAATTTAAAGTACTTTTAAACAAAATGTTCTCAATTATAACAATTGCATTCAACTGTAACTTTATACAATTAAAATTAGAGATGATGCAGGAAATTCATCAATATGCAAATGAACATGGCATAGATTTTGATTGAAGCTATTCAATTTTAAGTTACCAATTTTAATTTAGTAAGAGCTTCTATATAACTCCGTTTCAGTCATGCAGGAAGGTAGTGTATTAAGGTATTGCTTATTAAATAAACTCACAATATGCCAATGTCAAATGAATTAATCCTAAAGTCTCGATTAACAAATTCATAATTAACCGTATCTATAAACCGACTGGGAACTAGAGTTTATTTCTTCTTCACCCCCTGTTGATATAATTAAAATAAATTTGAAAGCAATTTTGCATTTGTTACTATTCTCCAAAACTAAAATATTACAGAGTGTGTCACAAGTTTTCAAAATCTTCTGTCTAAAATTGAAAGTAAACTGAGATGTTTTAAATGTAACATTTTATCAGTTCTATTTTGTTTATCATTTACCATTTCCTCCTTTTGTTTTTTTATGTAAAAAGAAAAACATTTCTGACAAACATTCCTATTATCAGAAATATTTTTCAGAGATTCTTTTTCTGTACATATTTCAAAAATATCCAACTGAAACTGTACTGCAAAGGCCAAAAGTTTAATTATTTTAAAGAATTCAGATCAGAATTTGGATTGCTTTCCTAAAAGGCAGTGTCAATGTTCCGTTTGAACCAACAAAAGAAGAATTGATCAATTAAGGCAGAGAAGCAAAAATTGTAGACAAAGTTTATGCAGAACTGTAAAGTGTCTTTGCTAAGAGCCTGTCTGTGTTTGTTGGCTGGTATAGTTACCCACAAAGTGCAGATTTGCTCATATCTGTTGTTTATAGACATAACATTTTTAATTTTTCCAAGGCGAAGGATTTTTCCAAGGATACCAAATGTACCCCATGACCATGTTGATCCCAGAAAAATTTGCATTTTTTTCGCTTGTCACTGCCAGATTTTCTTTCCCTTTCTGCAGAGCATACATGTTGGTGTTATGCACTATATCATCTATGAGATACAACCTCACTAATAGAGCTTCTTTATTATTTGGCTGACTTTATGCAATCCACCAGAAAACAGAACCAGAAGAGTTCTGGTTCTGTCAAATTCTCCAGTTATTTATTGCAATTGTCGTGAAAGTTGGACAAAAACCTTCACCAGAACATCTGTTTTGTTCATTTTGATGGAAAACCACAAAAAAATTGAGAATGTTTTATGATTAGTCTGAACATCGGTCATTTCTGGTTCTTCGCATTTCAACTGTCCTAAGATATTTGGACTAGAATATGGCGTATTAGGGAAAGAAGGAAATAGGGCTGAATAAATGGAAAGAAGGATGAATGAATGAATTTTGTTCATTTGGTCTCATTTCACTTCAGTGAGAATAAAAGGTGTATGTAAACTTCTGGTTTCATCAGTATGAAAAGTTGCTGATAAAAAAGCAAATGGGAATATTTTTATATCGTCACCATTTATTTAAAAATTGATTTGAAGTCAGGATGATGAATTTAAAAAACCTCTAAAGCTGCAAACGCGTTAATAGAAAAGTCTCTTCAAACCGGAAGTGTCGCGTCAAAGTTTGTTCCTGAGATTAGTCGATCGTTACGCTCCACGCATGAGAAAACGTTACGTCTTCAATTAAAACACAAAGTTCACTTCAGAGTTAAGTTTCTGTTAGAGCTTCATTTTCCCTGCAGTGATGGCGCCGTGGATCTCCTCCGTCAGAGGGACGTACGTCTTCTGGTCCGGGTCCAGGAAGTAAAGCGGGTCGCTGATGAGCGCCGGGTTGAATCCGTCCTCCACCAGCTTCACCTTCTTCATCTTGAACGTCCCCGTCGTCTCCAGGGACGGCTGCCGAAACAGGACAAACTTAGCCAAACTCCGAAAGAGCAACAGCTTCATCCAACGGCTGGATCAAGAAGAAGCTAGGGGGTTCCATTTGTGCCAAAAATAAGTAGAAGCAAATTCATTGTAGTGTGAAGAGACAAAATCAAATCATGATCTAGAAAGAAAATGTGTTAACATCCACTGAAGTTGAGCTGCCAAACTAAAGAAGAACTCGCTTATTTGTAAAACAAACAAAAAAATAACAGTTTATAAATTCACCCGAGGTCAAATAATTATTTTTTTATCTCAAAATGGAATTAAAAATTCTAAGAAAAAGTCACAATTCTGAGATTAGTCAGAATTCTAAGAAAAAAGCAATTTTAGATTAAATTCAAAGTTCTAACTTTTTTTCTCAGAATTTTAAATTTACTCTCAGAATTTTGACATTTTTCTTAAAATTCTGAGATTAAATTAAAAATTCTACGAAAAAAGTCACAATTGTGAGACTAGTCAAAGTTCTAAGAAAAAAGTCAAATATCTGCTTAAATTCAAAATTGACTTTTTTCAGAGTTCTTTTTTTATTTATTCTCAGAATTTTTGATCTCAAAAAGTAAAAAATAAAATGAGTAGTCATAAAAGTACAACAAAGTCATAATATTACAAGAATAAAGCGAAAATAATGCGAGAAAGTTTTAATATTATGACTTTATTCTGCTAATTTTACTTTTTTCCCCCCATTGGCCCCTAATATTCCTTAATATTATTTATTGTTGTCATAAATTTACTTGAAAAAAATCGACGGCACGATTGGAAGTGTTACATTTGCTATTTTCTCCATTGTTTGTTCCACAAGGACATCAATAAATATCAGTAAATTCAAATCCATCATTAGATGCAGTTACCATGCGGTTGAGTGATATAATTGTTGTGTTTTTAATTTTTACCTGAACTCGTAGGAATGCGGGTCTTGCATAGGACGGCAGGTAGGTGACGACTTGCTTGTAGACGTCTGCAGAGTCGAAGGTTTCTCCTTCTTTCAAAGTGACGGCCGCCATGCCGATCCGACCCTCGTGACCTGATGGTTAGGAACAAGCAGGGGAGTGGAAACCATTTCAAGCCAGAAGTGACCCGTTAATATTCCTAAGTCTACAGGCTACACAAAACATGTTTGTTACATTTTTGTTCAGTCATTCTTAGATAAGATTTAAGCAGATTTAGGGCCTCTAGTTACTTTAAATCTAAATAAACTGGTGCTGGCCACGGCTCCCAACTCATCTTTAACACATTCACGTGAAAATGGTGGCAAACGGATGTGCAACTAGCACATCTTTGAAAGCAGAAGTGGAGCCTCCTGCACAACAAACAAGAATCCAGCAAGTGATTTCTGGATAGTGAGTAAACAACAAAACTTTTCCAGCAGCCATTGTACAGTGCATACAGTGCATATAGCTTTGGTTGCTAGGTAACGGGCTGGGGTAGATAGGTATGACTCAAGAACCGGGAGGTTTCAGAAAACGTAAACTTATTGTCGAAAAACGGCTGGGCTGTTTTTTGAAACATTGCACGGCAAAAAAAAATTAAAATTAAATTTTTTATGTATTATACAGTATGTGAAATAATCTGCCAATAAAACTAAGGTACTTTTTCAAGTCTAGTTTCTAGTGAAAATATCTTAGACCAAAATCACTTGGCAAGAAGAAACATTTTTGCAGTGTATGTCGTTTTTAGAAGCGGTAGAGACACAAATGGAAGTAGAAAAATGATCAGCATGCAAACTTTTCATAAGTCCCGTTTGATGTAGTAAAATATTTTTATACCTCCCACTTTAACGCCATAAACATTTGCTTCTAGGATGCAGGCGGCCAAAGTGAGAATGTCTGCGACTTCTGACGTGGCAACGTTTTCACCTTTCCACCTGAAACGGAAACAAGAAAAAGAGGATTGGCGTCTCCGTTGGTCTCAGAGCGATAGATAACCTGTGAGCCTCCACTCACCTGAACGTGTCGCCCACTCGGTCCTGAAAATAAATAAACTTTTCGTGGTCGAACCGAAGCAGGTCGCCGGTGTTGAAGTACATGTCGCCTTTTTTCATGACGTCATAAAGCCTCTTCTTCTTCGTCTGCTGCTTGTTGCCGGCGTAACCGACAAATGGAGACCGCCGAGTTATTCTTCCAACCAAAAGCCCAGTTTCACCTGAGCAAAACAAAAGACAGCTTTAACAAATAAAACTGAAAAGTTTGGCTGGCCAATCAATCGATATCGATTAATCTAATTTTTGTTTTCTTCTTTGTGAAGTATAGCACTGATTATCAGACAATTTGTCAGGAAAAATTAACTATATAACATTGTCAGCCACCATGTTTCCACTGTAGTTCTCAGTAAGTCGTGAAAATCAAATTGTTCAGCCCATCAGGGACTCATTCGCTGACAGTGAAGCATTTAAAGGAAATGACTCGTGCGTTTGAGTTCCTTTTAAGGTTGAGCGTGTGTAGCTCATCAACAGAAAAATCACCTCCAGGGAGAGGACTTGAACCAAGATAAAACCCAACAACTCTATTGACTTTCCTCTGTGATTTATAGCAGGAGGAGAGACCTGTACGCTACATACCAGCTGCATTGCATTCCAAAAGAATGCAATGCAGCGTTTAGCTTCCAAAAAGGAGACATTAAGTAAGGATCTCAAGTTGTTTAGGATAAAGTCTTCAGGATAAATATTCAAGATGCACATTTTAGGATTCAAAGGAACCTTTTTATCAGTCATTTGACCAATCACAATCAATACATCCTTCCAAAAAGCCAATACTCGAGGACACATACAATGAAATAAAGAACCTTTTTGGGAAGTACATTTAATGCAAGTGTCAGGAATATTAGGGTTAAAATTATGCAATTTAACTGGAGTGATGTATTACCTAGCCCAAGTGCCCTTTTGGTCATTTTTTATTTTTTTTGGTATAATTTTCTAAGCCCTCTTCTGACACATAACATGTACTAAAATTAATATTATTAATAATTTTTTGTACCTTTGACCCTTTGCCCGTGACGCATGACGCAGTTGCCTCTCGCGCAGTGAGATGAGGGCGGCTAACTGGAGCTCAACGTAGCGAACGTTCCAGATTACGGAACAGTTTTTGGTGTATAAAGTGGAGTAGACTTGCTACTTGTCAGATGACGGAAAACGTTGAACTTATCGTTTTTGATTCAGCAAAGAGTAGCGGTTTAAACGAATGAAATACAACGGACACCGACAGGCCTCTGCGTCTGCCTTTCTCTGAAGAACCACTGAGCGGGAGGAGAGCCAGATG
Organism: Poecilia picta; assembly: GCA_033032245.1. Lineage (NCBI taxonomy): Eukaryota > Metazoa > Chordata > Actinopteri > Cyprinodontiformes > Poeciliidae > Poecilia > Poecilia picta. The sequence goes on from CM065358.1 coordinate 25,691,605, forward strand.
AGGAGAAACTGTTTTCTATCGATTCAGTATTTTTATCATACAGACATTAGGCTGTTGTAGTTGTGCTATTAGCTAGCTGCTAGCAAAGCAAGATAATTAAAAGCTTCTTCCCTGTATGTTAATGATAGCGGTCATTCTTCAGTATCGCTTATGCAATGGACCTTACCAAGCTCTGCCCTGAAACGCCCCTCGAAAGTCCCACGTGACTACATGTCTCACAAGCAAAGCCTCGTGGTGCTTTGCTTGCTATATGTAAACAAGGCATTTTTCATCTTGACTGACTCTCTGCAGAGTATTTTTGAGTCGATTAATGCAGCATTTCTGCCGGATTTTCACAAAATATCAGCCACGTCAATGGACAGGGGAACCAACAAGTTCATGTCATCTTTTTTGGACGACATCAAGATGTTTTAGCCACGCGATGCCTCCATGATTGTGCGCATCACAGCTAAATGCTACGCTGGTTGATGAGGAAAACAGCAGATCCTCACACCCTCAGCATAAATATAGCTGTGGACAAGATCACTGATGCCTATTGTTCTTGCGAGGCTGGGTAAGTCGGACATTCATGGTTTTGAGGGTTCGAATGTGCCTAGGCCTTATACACGGGAACTCGGTGGTTAACACGATTAGCGTGGCTAACATGATTACAGATTAGTAAAAAGCCTTTTCAGGTAAAGTAAAATCTTTAATGTATGTCAGATATGGTACACATTGCATATTAATCTGTTCAGCTAACGTAAGGCTGTAACAGACAGGCTTCAAGGTGTAGAAGTTGTATCGGTGCTGCCATTATGCTGTACTTAGCTAAAAAGTTTTCATAATGGATGTGTTTATTATTGACTATTTCTTTTCATTCACTAAACACAAAGAAAGCAAAGCAATAATACTTACACCAGCAAACACTCCTTTGTTCATATTGATCCTAGAAGGTTGAGCTACAAATGCGGTCGTGCACAAGCTTTGATCCAAGCAAGGCTTTCCGTTTCAGATTTTGGAAATCTGTGAATTTTAGTTCCACAAATACGATCAGGATGCCCAACATCGCCTGTACAGATACTCCACTGACGGAGAACCATTCTTTTTCGAGTCCTGACGCAAAAACTATCTGCCGGTCTTCTAGTCCACAATGTACATTACTATAGTAGCTTGCGTTTGTGAGACGGTCAAGCACGTGGTTGTGACATAAAATGGGCATTAGCCAATGAAACGCGGCCCCTGTGGTAAGGCCCCTGTGGAAGGGCACATCGCCCGTCCAAAACCGATCAACACCATAGTGTATATATGTCCGATCTTCTAATTTCCTTTGCTGCATAATGTACACTGCCTTTATTCTGGTGTTAGGTAAATGTATCTTGAAGGAAAATAACACTTAAATAAAAGTCCAACAAGGATATTCAAGTTTGTCATTAATGAAGGGGCAAAAACTCAACCCAGACTTTAAGTAAGTTTAGGGTCTGGTTCACAGAGTATGCAGTTAAATTTTTTCCCCCAATTATTAAATGGGGTAAAAAAAACTGACCTAGTTAAGTAAAATACAATTGTAATCAAAACTTTTGGAATTGTAATGATTTCTTTTTTAAAAAACAAATCATTTTGTTTAAAAAACTTTTTAAAATAACTAATTTTTGTCTTGTGAACTTAAAGTTATTTGCCAAACAAACTTTTATTTGCACACATCAGAAGTCTTTTGTTGCGATTTTGGGCCCTGTCTACGACGTCATGTGAGAATCACAAGCAAAACTTTGAGTCAAACAAAAACAATGGTTCTCTGGTCCCTCCTATTCCGGCGAAGCTGCACAGATCACTGCCAGTTCACGAAGCTGAAGTTGGTTTCCATTTCTAGCTTCCAATAGCTAAAGGGCGATTCCACTTAATTTTTCACTACCTTCCTCATCATTAATCAAAATCTACTATACCTAGACGCTTCAAACCTGGACTAGATTTTTCTGCTCTAATAGCAGAATATTTAAAACTATGTTTGGGATTTTTGAAACCTTTTTCTGATTTGTGAAACTTCAATAAAGGTCGAAAATCAAAATGTTTTTAGCATCTCTCATTACTAAAACTGATCTAATCTAATTAAAAATCTACAACTCATAAACTCTTCAAACCTGGACTACATTTTTCTGCTCTAATAGCAGAATAATTAAAACCATGTTTGGGATTTGTGAAACCTTTTTCTGATTTGTGAAAACTCAATAAAGGTCAAAATCTAAATTTTTTGGCATCTCTTTCATTACTAAAACTGCTCTAATTAAAAACCTACTACATGTAGCCACTTCAAACCTGGACTACATTTTTCTGCTCTAATAGCAGAATATTTAAAACCATGTTTGGGATTTGTGAAATCTTTTTCTGATTTGTGAAAACTCAATAAAGTCGAAAATCACAATTTTTTGGCATCTCTTTCATTACTAAAACTGCTCTAATTAAAAACCTACTACATGTAGCCACTTCAAACCTGGACTACATTATTCTGCTCTAATAGCAGAATATTTAAAACCATGTTTGGGATTTGTGAAATCTTTTTCTGATTTGTGAAAACTCAATAAAGGTCGAAAATCACAATTTTTTGGCATCTCTTTCATACTAGAACTACTCTTCTTAAAAAACTACAACATCTAGACACTTCAAACCTGGACTAGATTATTCTCCTGTTCAAGAAGAATCTCTATAACCATGTTTGGAATTTGTGAAATCTTTTTCTGATTTGTGAAAACTCAATAAAGGTCGAAAATCACAATTTTTTGGCATCTCTTTCATACTAGAACTACTCTTAAAAAACTACAACATGTAGACACTTCAAACCTGGACTAGATTATTCCCCTTTTCAAGAAGAATCTCTATAACCATGTTTGGGATTTGTGAAACATTTTTCTGATTTGTGAAAACTCAGTAATATTCAATTTTTACCATTTTCTTTTGCATCTGAAGCACCATAGATCTGGTCTAATTAAAAAAAACTACAACTCCTATTCTCTTCATACCTGCACTGTATTTTTCTGCTCTAATAGAAGAATATTTGAAACTATGATTGGGATTTGTGAACCTTTTTCCTGATTTGTGAAACTTCAATAAAGGTCGATTTTCACAATTTTTTGCATCAGGATCATACTAGAACTGCTCTAGTTAAAAATCTACAACACCTAGACACTTCAAACCTGGACTAGATTATTCTCCTTTTCAAGCTGGATATTTAAAACCATGTTTGGGATTTATGAAACATTTTTCTGATTTGTGAAAACTCAATAAAGTTCGATTTTCATTTTTTTGCGTCTTTATCAACACAGATCTGCTCTAATTTTAAAGTTACAACACCTAGATTCTTCAAACTGGCACTGGATTTTTTTTACTCTAATAGAAAAATATTTGAAACCTTGTTTGTAATTTGTGAAGCTTTTATCTGATGTGTGAAACTTCTGAAAAGGGCGATTTTACCACTTTTTGGCATCTGGATCACTCTAGAACTGCCCCAGTTCCTAAAGTACAACTCATAGACTCTTAAAACTTGGACTAAATTATTCTGATCTACTAGCAGATTATTTGAAACCATGTTTTGGATTTGTGAAGCTTTTTTCTGATTTGTAAAACTTCAAAAAAGGGCAATATCACCACTTTTTTAATCTTTTATCACACAAGAACTGCTCTAATTCCAAAGCTACAACACCTAGATACTTCAAACCTGAATCAGATTATTATCAATTAATAGCAGAATATTTAAAACCATGTTTTGGATTTGTGAAACCTTTTTCTGATTTGTGAAACTTCAATAAATGTTGATTTCAGATGTTCTCCGGATCTTGGTCACATGAGAGCTGCTCCAGCTCTAAAACTGCAACACCTAGATAGTCTTCAAACCTGGACTATATTATTTTTCTCTCATAGTAGAATATTTTAATCTATGTTTGGGATTTGTGAAACCTTTATGTGATTTGTAAAACTTCACTAAAGATAGGATTACTACTGTATTTACACTTGTTCCATGCGGTTGTTTTCAAATTCAATTATAATTCAAAACTACTTCATTTTAATAATAAAGTTCAGATTTAGTAATCCAGTGCAGGTTTGAAGAGTCTAGGTGTTGTAGTTTTTAAATTAGAACAGATCTATGGTGATAAAGATGCAAAAAATGATGAAAATCAAACTTTATTTAGTTTTCACAAATCAGAAACATGTTTCACAAATCCCAAACATGGCTATAAAGATTCTTCTTGAAAAGGAGAATAATCCAAGTTTGAAGTATCTACGTGTGGTAGTTATTTGATTAGAGCAGTTCTAGTATGAAAGAGATGCAAAAGTCGTAATATTGCCCTTTTTGAAGTTTCACAAATCAGAAAAAAAGCCTCACAAACCCCAAAAACAGTTTCAAATATTCTGCTATTAGAGTAGAATAATTTAGTCCAAGTTTTAAGAGTCTGAGTTGTATTTAGGAACTGGAGCAGTTCTAGTGTGATCCAGATGCAAAAAAGTGGTAAAATAGCCCTTTTCTGAAGTTTCACACATCAGATTAAAGTTTCACAAATCCTAAACATGGTTTCAAATATTCTACTATTAGAGCAGAAAAGTCCAGTGCAGGTTTGAAGAGTCTAGGTGTTGTAGCTTTTAAATTAGAGCATATCTTGTGTGATCCATATGCAAAAAAAATAAAAAAAAAATAAAATCGAATTTTACTGAGTTTTCAGAAATCAGAAAAATGTTTCACAAATCCCAAACATGGTTTTAAATATTCAGCTTGAAGAGAATAATCTAGTCCAAGTTTGAAGTGTCTAGGTGTTGTAATTTTAGAGCTGGAGCAGCTGTCATGTGACCAAGATCCAGAAAACGTCTGAACTCAACATTTATCGAAGTTTCACAAATCAGAAAAAGGTTTCACAAATCCAAAACATGGTTTTAAATATTCTGCTATTAAGTGATAATAATCTAGTTCAGGTCTGAAGTGTCTAGGTGTTGTAGATTTTTAACTAGAATAGTTCTAGTATGATCCAGATGAAAAAAAATTGTAAAAATCGACCTTTATTGAAGTTTCCCAAATCAGGAAAAAGTTTCACAAATTCCAATCATAGTTTCAAATATTCTTCTATTAGAGCAGAAAAATCCAGTGCAGGTATGAAGAGAATAGGAGTTGTAGTTTTTTTTTAAATTAGACCAGATCTATGGTGCTTCAGATGCAAAAAAAAATGTGAAAATTGAATATTACTGAGTTTTCACAAATCAGAAAAATGTTTCACAAATCGCAAACATGGTTATAGAGATTCTTCTTGAAGAGGAGAATAATCTAGTCCAGGTTTGAAGTGTCTAGATGTTGTAGTTTTTTAAGAGTAGTTCTAGTATGAAAGAGATGCCAAAAATTGTGATTTTCGACCTTTATTGAGCCCCTCCTCCTTGGGCTGCCACCTTATTGTGGTGGAGGGGTTTGTGTGTCCCAATGATCCTGGGAGCTATGCTGTCTGGGGCTTTATGCCCCTGGTAGGGTCACCCAAGGCAGACAGGTCCTAGGTGAGGAACCAGACAAAGCGCAGCCTGAAGACCCTTATGATGGAAACGAACTTTGAATCTCGCGTTCCCTTGCCCGGACGCGGGTCACCGGGGTCCCACTCTGGAGCCAGGCCTGGAGGTGGGGCACGATGGCGAGCGCCTGGTGGCCGGGCTTTCAACCACGGAACCCGGCCGGGCTCAGCCCGAAGAGGAGACGTGGATTCCCTTTCCACTGGGCTCACCACCTGTCGGAGGGGCCAAAGGGGTCGGGTGCAATGTGTTACGGGCGGTGGCCGAGGGAGGGGACCCTGGCGGTCTGATCCCCGGCTGCAGAAGCTGGCTCTTGGGACGTGGAACGCCACCTCTCTGGTGGGGAAGGAGCCGGAGCTAGTGTGCGAGGCTGAGAGGTATTGGCTAGAAATAGTCGGCCTCACCTCGACGCATGGCTCTGGTTCCGGAACCAGTCTCCTTGAGAGGGGCTGGACGTACTTCCACTCTGGAGTTGCCCACGGCGAGAGGCGCCGGGCAGGAGTGGGCATACTTGTTGCCCCCCATCTTGGCGCCTGCACGTTGGGGTTTACCCCGGTGAACGAGAGGGTAGCCTCCCTCCTCCTACGGGTGGGGGGACGGGTTCTGACTGTTGTCTGTGCTTACAAACCGAACAACAGTTCAGATTACCCCCCTTCTTGGAGTCCTTAGAGGGGGTACTGGAGAGCGCCCCTCCTGGGGACTCCCTTGTTCTGCTGGGGGACTTCAACGCTCACGTGGGCAATGACAGTGAGACCTGGAGGGGCGTGGTTGGGAGGAACGGCCCCCCTGATCTGAACTCGAGTGGTGTTCTTTTGTTGGACTTCTGTACTCGTCACGGTCTGTCCATCACGAACACCATGTTCAAGCATAAGGGTGTCCATACGTGCACTTGGCACCAGGACACCCTAGGCCGCAGTTCGATGATCAATTTTGTCGTCGTTTCATCGGATCTGCGGCCGTATGTCTTGGACACTCGGGTGAAGAGAGGGGCGGAGCTGTCCACTGACCACTACCTGGTGGTGAGTTGGCTCCGGTGGTGGGGGAGGAAGCCGGTCAGACCTGGCAGGCCCAAACGTGTAGTGAGGGTCTGCTGGGAACGTCTGGCGGAGTCCCCTGTGAGACGGAGCTTTAACTCCCACCTCCGGCAGAACTTCGAACACGTTCCGGGGGAGGTGGGGAACATTGAGTCTGAGTGGACCATGTTCCGTGCCTCCATGGCCGAGGCGGCTTATCGGAGCTGTGGCCGCAAGGTCGTTGGTGCCTGTCGTGGCGGCAACCCCCGAACCCGATGGTGGACACCTTCGGTGAGGGATGCTGTCAAGCTGAAGAAGGAGTCCTATGGGGTCTTTTTGGCCTGTGGGACTCCAGAAGCAGCTGATGGGTACCGGCGGGCGAAGCGGCATGCGGCTCGGGTGGTCGCTGAGGCCAAAACTCGGGCGTGGGAGGAGTTTGGAGAGGCCATGGAGAAAGACTTCCGTACGGCTTCGAGGCGATTCTGGTCCACCATCCGGAGTCTCAGGAGGGGGAAGCAGTGCAGCACCAACACTGTTTACAGTGTTGCCTTCTGTTGAAGAAGCTGAGCCTGTGGACCTGGGTTGGGCTCTCCAATCTCTGGGGACGAAGTCGCCGAGGTGGTCAAAAAACTACTCGGTGGCAGGGCCCCGGGGGTGGATGAGATCCGCCCGGAGTTCCTTAAGGCTCTGGATGTTGTAGGGTTGTGTTGGCTCACGCGACTCTGCAATATCGCATGGACATCGGGGGCAGTTCCTCTGGATTGGCAGACCAGGGTGGTGGTCCCCCTGTTTAAAAAGGGGGACCGGAGGGTGTGCTCCAATTACAGAGGGGTCACACTCTTAAGCCTCCCTGGAAAGGTCTATTCAGGGGTCCTGGAGAGGAGGGTCCGTCGGATAGTCGAACCTCGGATTCAGGAAGAGCAGTGTGGTTTTCGTCCTGGTCGTGGAACACTGGACCAGCTCTACACCCTCAGCAGGGTCCTGGAGGGTGCATGGGAGTTCGCCCAACCAGTCTACATGTGTTTTGTGGACTTGGAGAAGGCGTTCGACCGTGTCCCTCGGGGGGCCTTGTGGGGGGTTCTCCGGGAGTATGGGGTACCGGGCCCTTTGATACGGGCTGTCGGTCCCTGTATGACCGGTGTCAGAGTCTGGTCCGCATTGCCGGCAGTAAGTCGGGCTCGTTTCCGGTGAGAGTTGGACTCCGCCAAGGCTGCCCTTTGTCACCGATTCTGTTCATTACTTTCATGGACAGAATTTCTAGGCGCAGCCGAGGTGTTGAGGGGATCCGTTTTGGTGGCCTTAGGATCGCATCTCTGCTTTTTGCGGATGATGTGGTCCTGATGGCTTCATCAGATCGTGATCTGCGGCTCTCGCTGAAACGGTTCGCGGCCGAGTGTGAAGCGGCCGGGATGAGGCTCAGTGCCTCCAAATCCGAGGCCATGGTCTTGAGCCGGAAAAGGGTAGAGGTCCTTCTCCGGGTCAGGGGGGTCGTCCTGCCTCAAGTGGAGGAGTTTAAGTATCTGGGGATCTTGTTCACGAATGAGGGAAGAAGGGAGCGGGAGATCGACAGGCGGATTGGGGCGGCGTCTGCCGTGAAGCGGGCGCTGTACCGGTCCGTTGTGGTGAAGAGAGAGCTGAGTCAAAAAGCGAAGCTCTCGATTTACCGGTCGATCTACGTTCCCACCCTCATCTATGGTCATGAGCTTTGGGTCATGACCGAAAGAACGAGATCACGGATACAAGCGGCCGAAATGGGTTTCCTCCGCAGGGTGGCCGGGCTCTCCCTTAGAGATAGGGTGAGAAGCTCGGTCATCCGGGAGGGACTCAAAGTAGAGCTGCTGCTCCTCCACGTCGAGAGGAGCCAGTTGAGGCTCGGGCATCTGGTCAGGATGCCTCCTGGACGCCTCCCTGGTGAGGTGTTCCGGGCACGTCCCACCGGGAGGAGGGGAGACCCAGGACACGCTGGAGGGACTATATCTCTCGGCTGGCCTGGGAACGCCTTGGGGTTCCCCCGGAGGAGCTGGAAGAAGTGGCTGGGGAGAGGGAAGTCTGGGCCTCCCTTCTGAAGCTGCTGCCCCCGCGACCCGATCCCGGATAAGCGGAAGAAAATGGATGGATGGATGGACCTTTATTGAGTTTTCACAAATCAGAAAAAGGTTTCACGAATCCCAAACATGGTTTTAAATATTCTGCTATTATGTGATAATAATCTAGTCCAGGTTTGAAGTGTGTATGAGTTGTAGATTTTTAATTAGAACAGTTTTAGTAATGAAAGAGATGCCAAAAAATTGTGATTTTCGACCTTTATTGAGTTTTCACAAATCAGAAAAAGGTTTCAAAAATCCCAAACATGGTTTTAAATATTCTGCTATTGGAGCAGAATAATCAATCCAGGTTTGAAGCGTCTAGGTATAGTAGATTTTGAACTACAGTCAATTAATGATGCGGAAGGTAGTGAAAAATTAAGTGGAATCGCCCTTTAGCTATTGGAAGCTAGAAATGGAAACCAACTTCAGCTTCGTATTGAGAAATTGAGACCGACCGTTAGACGTTTTAACATGTTAGCTTCAAGCTAACGTTGGTGTGCAGTGATACTGTGGAGCCTTGCGGTACTGCGAAAAAATTACAAAAAGCAACCGCAAGACTTGCATTTTTATACTGTTTTCATTCCATCCTAATAGCAGTATATTCAAGAAATATTTAAAAGTATGACAAATTTTATTTTCTGACTTCAAGCTTCCTTGATACTTTGCAAGTTTTTTCTTTACAAATCTTTAAGCTGAGGCAGTAAAATGTGATCTTATTTCATTGTATGAATTGCTAAGATGGAATGCTGTTCTTTTTTTCTCGCAGTTATCCTTATAATGCAGACAGACTGAATGAATATTAATGGTTTCTGGACATGTCGAATCTAGTAAGTTTGCTTCTTTTCCCCCGTAGCATTATGACTGACCCTGCGATGATCTACTTCTAGTTTTCAAAAAAATCTTTTGCTTTCCTTTGTTATATCTGGACTGAGTTTGGAAGCCTAACAGGTGAACAGGTAGACTTATTTCTTCATACAAGGGAAGCCGACATCATACCAAAACTCAAAGACATGGAGAAAGGTATTTATGTGGTACCAGGGATTCGTGAACTTTGTAAATAAAATCTTATAAATATAAAACTAAATTCAGGTCCTAAAGTTAAAACAGGAGAAAAGTTTACATATACAGTCATGGCCAAAAGTTTTGAGAATGGCAGAAATATTATATTTTCACATGATCTGCTGCCCTCTGGCTTTTATGTGTGTATGTCAGATGTTTTCATCACATACAGAAATACAATTGCAATCATGAGTAACAAAAGCTTTGTTAATGTTATGAGTTAATGCAGCAAGTCAATATTTACAGTGTTGACCCCTCTTCTTCAGGACCTCTGCATTTCTCCCTGGCATGCTCTCAATCAACGTATGGACCAAATCCTGACTGATAGCAGTCTGATCACTCTTTATAACACTTTGGAGTATATGCAAATTGCCATTATAAAAACTGAAACAGTAGACTTTGTAAAAATTAACATTTGAATCACTCTCAAAACTTTTGGCCATGACTGTACACTTTTTGTTGATATTTATCAAAAAATTGCAGTGAAATCTTTAAGAGTTTGTGGTTGCAATGTGAAAAATAGTGGAAAGCTTCAGGTCAGCATATGGAAATCCAGCTGCTCATAACTCACCGGTTTCTGCTTTGATGCACAAACCCTCAGAGTTTCTGACCGGCTCCTCCTTCTCGATGTCAAACTTGATCAAAGTGTAAGGAAAGAAAATCTGGGAGGAAAGAGCAAACGTCTCATCAGCGTCTGAGAGTGAAACAGAAACACTTCAAATCCTCTGATCATCTCTGATCTTCATTTGATGCGTGAAGCCGCTGCTGATGGGAGCAGCTTCACGTTTGATGACGGATCAAAACAGAACATTAAAGCATTAAAAAGTGAAATTCAGGAAACATTGACGACTGCAGCGCTCCAATTGGACATCCCAGTTTCTTCAAATCAAATGAAATTGGTGTCAAACATTTGATCAAGCAGGAATAAAACCTCTGACATGTAAAATTTGGTTCTTCTGTTAAATATTGCTAAGTAAAATAGAAAAAACTGGATTCATACAGTTTCCTTACAGCTTTAATATTTTTCATTTCCTGAACCAGAAACCTCCATGGCTTGAAGGTGAATAAATGTGAGCAGAAAGAAAAACTACATGGTTTTAAAAATGCTTTAACATGACAAAGTTAAAAAATTTTCCAAGGCGCTGAAGATAAAATAGAACAAATCTTTTCAAAATTCACTTAAAAAATGCACCTCATTTTAACACGTTTTTAAATTATCCGTTGTCTATACTCGAAATGACTTTAGAGCGAGCGTCTCTTACCTGGTGCAGAAAGTTAGCGCGTCCCACGGCTCCGATCTTGGACGTGTAATTGATAAAGCCGATGTTTCCCTCTGTGGCAGCGTACAATTCTCTGACCTTGATGTCACCGAATCGATTCAGGAACTCGCTCCACACGTCGCTTCGGACTCCGTTCCCGATGGCGAGTCGAACTTTGTGGTTCTTATCGTTTTCTTTCTGCAAAAAAAACACAGATTGAAACCGCAGACGTACAGAAAACGATGTGGAAGGAAAACCGTATGTGGATTTCTCACCTTCGGCATGTTGCAGAGGTAACGCATCGTCTCCCCGATGTACTGCATCACTGTCACGTTGTACTTCCTGCAGTCGTCCCAGAACTGAGAGGCTGAAAACTTCCTCCTCAGAACCAGAGTGAGACCTGGAAATAACAGCGAATCAATGACTCATCTGCAAAAAGCGGGAATATATTTAATGTGACGCATTGGGCGCCACTCTGGAACGGGCGCCAAACGAAGGGCTACGTTTGTAAAGTTCAACAGTAGGAAATTAACAGCAATAATTTTTTCATTTAGCACACAATAGTGAAAATAATGTGGGTATTCATTTTCAAAGTAATATTTTCACCCTGTTATTTCTGCAATAATAGTGTCAGTTCTGAAAAACCCAGCTTTTATTTTGATATTCCACTTCCGCTTATCGGCAAGTCAATTTGCTTAACTAGCAACTTGGGATATATAGCTAGAAAGCTAAACATTTAGCATGGTTGTTAAATAATTTGCTAAATATTTGACAAGCAAAATATGAGCTAAAAAATTTAGTTTGAAAACTAAATATTTACCTTTGAGTTTATTTCTCAAAGTAAATGTTTAGTCCAGCTGATGCCTAAAGTATGTCAGAAAGCAGTTAGCTGACCCTTCGCTCACCTCTCTCGATGCCTCCGGTCATCCCGATGAGGAAGCCGGCGCTGTGGTACAGAGGCAGGTTGATGTAGAAAATGTCGTCTGCTGTGGATCCACCTGATGCCTGGACGAAGGACGCGGCCCAAACCCTCTCATGGGTGATAACAGCTGCTTTAGGCAAACCTTTACCAGCCAGAGGAAAACATCAGAAAATCCCCTCAGAACATGAAGCTACAACTTGATGCTTACAGAATAACGCCAGGGTTCAATTTCTCTGCTCAGGTTTAATTATCTGTAAAGTCAGTGTTTTATTCCATGCTCACTGCTTTCACGTTTCCAGGTATGCAGCTGCTTTTATTCACGCACCGACGCAAATACCTGCTCACTGAAACAAGCAGGTGAAGCGAGCGGCCAGCTGGTGAACATAACGGAGAATTTAGCATCTAAAGAGCGAAAGGTTTCCATCTGAACAGGAAGTGATGTAGTCAGGAGAGAAAAAGAGGCCCAGCAGTTCCTGACGGACTGGTATGATGGCGCTGACAACGAAGAGTAAATTTCCGTCAAGAAACTAGGAAACTTTCAGATTAAGCTCAGAAATTTTCTAGATAAAAATAAATGTCTGTACTTCAGCAGCTTAAAAAACTAAAAATTTTTTTATTATTAATCTTCTTAAAAAATATTTTTAGAAAAAAAGCTCCAAAAGTCTAAAATTTGCTTGAGGAAACTCAGAAAATTTTTTAGATTAATCCCAGAAATATTATAGAGACAACAAAGTGTAACGCTTTATTTGAAGGGGTGTACATAAGACTGACATGACTCCTGTCATGAACATAAAGAAGTCTTTATGAATGTTTATGACTTTTGTCATGAAGTGTCATTTGGTAAATAATGACACTTTTAATGCAAAGTTGCTCTAAAAGTTGCCTTAAAAGTGCCAACTCTGCATGATTTTGTAAATTATGATAATTTAATGCAAAGTTGGCATTTTTTAATGGTCTTTCAATGCAACTTTTAGAGCAACTTTGCTTTAAAAGTGTCATTATTTACCGAATGACACTTCGTGACAACTGTCATAAACATTCCTAAAGATTTATTTATGTTCATGACAGGCGTTATGTCAGTCTTATGTACACCCTTTCAAATGAAGTGTTATCAAACAAAGAAATTTCTAAGTTTGAAACGTTCAAATTTTACTTTTGAAAGAAAATTTACAATTTGAGATAAATTGCAAACATTTTTTGGAAAAAACATTGAAATTTCTGAAAGTCAAAAATGTTCACAAATTTTGACTTTTGAAACTTAAATTTCTGGGTTTTTCAGAACATTTTGGAGATTAATGTCAAATTTTTTGAGTTTTTTTGGTAGCAAATTTTCAACTTTTCAAAATCAACGTGTCCCTGTTTCTTGTAGAAAATATCTGAGATTAATCTCAAAATTTCAAATTTTTATGGCGGAAATGTTCTGTCTTTTGGATTATATTTCAATATGCGCTGGCCAACCTTCAACTGCTTGGTTTAAATTGTATGAATTCGCAGTAACCATAGCAACCAGTGAATGTTTAACAGCCAACCGAATGGACCTTACTATAGCGCGGGCTGTTCATTGGATAATGCCCATTTCACGTCACAGCGCAGCTATCAGTGGGTCACCATCTCACAAACTCATTTTAATGTACATTGTGGACTACCAGACCGACAGGTTTTGCATCAGGACTCAAACACAATGGTTCTCCGTCAGTGGGGAATCTGTACAGGCGATGTCGGGCATCCTGATCGTATTTGTGGAATTAAAATTCACCGATTTCCAAAATTTGAAACGGAAAGCCTTGCTTGGATCAAAGTTTGTGCACGGCCGCATTTGCAGCTCAACCGTCGTAGGATCAATAAGAACAAAGGATTGTCTGCTGGTGTAAGGATTATTGTTTGCTTTCTTTGTGTTTAGTGAATGAAAAAAAGAAAGTCAATAATAAACACATCCATTATGAAAACCATTTAGCTAAGTACAGCATAATGGCAGCACCGATACAACTTCTACACCTTGAAGCCTCTGTTACAGCCTTACGTTAGCTGAACAGATCAATATGCAATGTGTACCGTATCTGACATACATTAAAGATTTTATTTTACCTAAAAAGCTTTTTACTAAACTGTAATCGTGTTAGCCACACTAATAGTTTTATCCACTGAGGACTGTGTATCAGGCCTAGGCAGATTCGACCCCCCAAAACCATGAATGTCCGACTTACCCAGCCTCACAAGAACTATAGGCGTCAGTGATCTTGTCCACAGCTATTTTTATGCTGAGGATCTGCTGTTTTCCTCATCGACCTGTAGCTTTTCGCTGTGACGCGCACAATGATGGAGGCATCGCGTGGCTAAAACACCTTGATGTCTTCCAAAAAAAGATGACATGAACTTGTTGGTTCCCCTGTCCATTGTCGTGGCTGATATTTTGTGAAAATCCGGTAGAAATGTTAACCTAATCGCCTTACAAATACTCTGCAGAGAGTCAGTCGACTCCATGTTAACTAAGCCCGGCAAGGCTTTGCTTGTGAGACATGTAGTGACGTGGGACTGTCGAGGGGCATTTCTAGGCGGAGCTTGGTAAGGTCCATCCTTTCTGTTGTCAAGTTGCATCTGCTGTGTTTACAAACAGAGAAGGCAACATGGCGGCGGCCGTACCGGTGGTGCCGGACGTGTAGATGTAGAGCGCGGTGCTGCGGATGTGGATGTTGGCCCGCAGCTCCGGAGGCAGCGGCCGGTTGGAGGCTTCAGCGATCTTATCAGACAAAGCGGTGATGCCTTCGACGCTGCAGCGATCCGACAGGAGGAAAACCCGGATGCCCTGATCCCGGAGCGCCGGCAGAATCTCCTCCACCGCATCCAGCAGCTCTGCAGACACAGACCGGATTCATTCTGACCCACCAAGCCAGAGGGCCGAGCTGGGTCGGGTTACCAGAACCCACTGAGGGATGGCAGCACTACATCAACAAATTTTTAACCAAAGTAAAAGTAAAAAGAAATTACTCAAGTAAGAGTAAAAAGAATAATTTGGATAAAAAGGCTACAGAGGAAAATATCAATTTAAAACAGAACAAAATATAAAATTATGTGGGAATTTGGGGATTTTTGAAAGACCAAAATTAAAACATTCATATAAATGACATTAATTTCAAAATCAGGTAAAATTAAAACATTTCCAAATCAGTTTCACAGCATATTTCTGAGATTACACTAAAAAAATTGTATCTTTTTTTTTTTTTTGCAAGCAAATGTTTGACTTTTGGAACTGAGAAATGCATGTGTGGTATTTCCCAAAAGGTTACTCAAGTAACTGAGTAGATGTAAGTAGTTATCCCCAACTCTGAGGTTCTGGAAGTTCAGCTGAAATGGTAGGGCTGTATAAAAAAAAAAAAAAAATCGATTTGGCAATATATATCGATATTTTCCTCGCTTGGAAAGTATCAATTTTTCATCCGCGAGTATCAATTTTTTAAACCATAGGGATCCATAGTCTTATAGCTCTTATTAACGTCTAGTTTGTTACGGCGTAGCAGCGAGACTCCGCCTCCCTCAGCCTCACTTTCAACTTGAACTTAAAGTGCACATTATAAACTACACACCAGTTTTTAAATTGTGTTAATAGGCCAAGTATAACCGGAGTTATGCTAAAATTAGTAAACCATATTTTTCCGAATGTCAGAGAAATGTCAAAAGCGCCTCCATTACCCGGCTTTTCCGGTTATGTGAGAGGGAATGAGCTTCCAAACATAAAAAAACGAAACATTAGATTCCTGTGTTTTTGGACATGTAAAATCTTCAATAAATAACGATGGGCTGTATTTTGTTGCTGAGAAACAAAGTAAAGTTGCGCAAGTAACTGTGAAAGAGAAGCAGAAAGGAGCAGCGGCGCGGACGGAGCAGCTGCAAAAGCAGTGAGATCGCAAAATTAATGCTAATTTCTACTGGTAGCATTCACTTCGTAATTAGTTTTTAGCTTAGCGGTTTCTGTTCTGTATATAAAGGATTACCTGAAGAACGAACATGGGTTGATAACATCCGAAGCGGCACTGTGTTTGGAGCAGGAAGACGAAGAGGAAAAACCGCCAGCCAGAATCCGCGGCGCAGTGAGGATTTCCATGACAACAATGGCTGATCGATCATTTTTATTAGAAACAGACAAAGAGTATCAGAGACTGAGAGAACGATGAGATCCTGGCAGACTGAGAGGAGCTACTCAGAGATCCAAGCAGGGGAATAGCGGCGCTGCATAGCTGCAGATCACTACGGGTGAGGCGGAGCTACTACTTTAGCAGTTAGTAGTAAACAGCTTACAGCCACAGCTAACTCTGGGAGCCAAGGTAGAAAAGCCTTTTTCCCCATAGTCCAAAACACTGCCTTTGTGGCTGCATTTTTACACCAAAATGAAGCCACAGTGTCCAAAAGAAAAACATAAGTGCATCATTTGCATCTTGAGAGTCTACAGAGGCTGATAATCTCTCCACTCTGCTCCTGGATTACCGTTTAAACTTTTGAGTTTTATGTCAAATCCATATGAATTAAATGACAGAAACTAATTCTCTCACTGCATCTTTTATTCATTTTGTCCAGCTGCAGACTGTCCAATCAGAGTCAGGTATTGTGTAGTTGGTGCTTTTAATCAGTTTTCAGTTAACTAAATTCAAGTCTATGGAACACAAAATGTCACTAAAACCACTCTGTCCTTCTAAAATCTTTCAGAAAATCGTAAAAATTGTAAGAAGCGTATCGAACTGTATCACTCAACAAATACCGTGATACATATCGTATCGTGACCAGAATATCGTATATCATATGGTATCGTGAAATTATTGTATCACTACACCCCTATGAAATGGGTGAATTTCAGATGAAGAACATGAAACCGAAGTCGGCCATGACAGCTCACAGGAGAACAGATAAAAACACTCAGAATCCAATGATGAGTAAACTAAGCTATTAAGATTTGTTTTGGCTTGCGAGTCAGCGTTTCATCTTTGCAACAAAAATGATGTGGTTAATAATCCATACATATTTCAGTAAAAGTATTTCACTCTGTGTAATAAACCCATTCTCTTTTTAATATTTTTAGGAACTTTCTTATCTCCAATGCATAATCACATCCTCTAACTGTAAATTTAATGCAGTTGTTGATTGAAAAACTAAATTTTTTAACCATAAAACCTTTAGTGGTACAAACCGTTTATATTTTATAAAGATAAAATGAATGAACGCCATCTTATAGAATGTGGCAGAATGCTGGAGTAGTTCTATGTTATGATTTGTTTTATTTGAAGACATTTTTCATAATTTTGTCGAGGGTTTTTGTAGTTTGTTGGTTTGAATTTATGCTCCTACCTTTTACTTTCAGAGAGTTGCTTTGATGTGTAACCATGGCAACAAGCAGCTGATTAGCTCAAAACCTCAAATAAAACCTGAACTATGACCCCAAATCCCAGCGGAGTTGAAAAGGAGGCTTCATGGATTGATCTCTTCCGACATGTGATCTGTTCGGCTTCCTGACCATAAATAGATATTTTCATGAGGTGGATTAGCAGTGCTTGCTAACAACTGAGGCTTTCATCAGGACATTTAGCTGTGGAAACTCATATTTGCCGTTAGCTTGTCATGACAGCAAACAGATCAGATCAAACCATCTACAGTCAGATTTGTTGCAAGTCTGACTGCTACTGAAGATCCTTCCTCCCCACAGCATCACAATCTGCAATGACTCTTTGAAGATACTTTGAGTAACGAGATTTAATTTTTGCATAAATAAAGTATTTTTTTAATTGAATTGGTTCATAACAGAAGCTAACATCTGTAAGCTAACGTGTTGACAGCTTGCTAACAGACAGTTAAACATGTGGTTAACATTTAGAAGAGCCAACAATGAATAAGAATGTGCTAACTGCCATCATCTGTAAGTTAACGTTGCATGACTTTACTTGAACAGTTTCTCTCTTTCTGGCTACTGATGGGATTTTTTCTAGAATTAAACTGGAGGTAATTTTCATAGAATCCCAGGTGAGGCCAGCAGATATGAAGTTAATATCTTTGGGACTTTAAATTTCATCTCAACTGAAAGCATTAAACAACCTGTTTATTTATACAAGTTGTCTCAAACTTCACAGTGAGATATTTCTGGAAATCTCGTAATTCCAGTCGGCCCAGATCCACTTCACCATCTGCCTCCGGGAGTTTCATTTAGAGACGCAAACATTTTCTTTTACGTCAAACCAGCAGATCAAGATTTTTTTATTATTATTTTTCCCTCCTTGGGACGTTTGTTGTGAATTGGTGCTATCTAAATAAAACTTAATTGAACTGAACCCGTATCAAATGAAAATAAAAATGCAGCAGCTTTTCCAAAAGGAGAAGTTTTGGCTAGCAGAAAATTAAATTCTCCAATTATACATGCTGAAGAATGTTTCCAACAACAACTTGTATGGTTTCTTCTAAACTTAAACATGCTACATCGAGAAAACCCGAATGATCAGATGACATTAGTTTTTGATACTGCGAGTTTCTAGTTTTCATCGATTTAAATGAGCAATAAAAATGTAAGGAAACATTGGCCAAATCCAGACCTCTCCTCGATTGATATTTAATTGTACTGTTACCAAATTTCCGTGAAATCCATTTTATAACATACCAGTAAATATCTGATGTGTGATGTAATTAAAAACATGCACATTAAAAATAAAACACAAACAAACAAGAAAAAACAACTTTTCCTCGTAAATAAACACCAAATAAGTGATATGCCTTTTGTGAAGTCAGCAATGACGCGTGCAGGTGGAAACCTTGGGGGACAGAAGATCTTATTTAAACTAAATTTATAAAATAAAACATAAAAACTGACACCAATACATTCTAAATGTGATATATGATAATATCCAAAGTGAGGGAATGATTTTATATAAGTTTGACTTGCAGCTTTAATGTTTTAAACCCAAATCGTGCTCATATTTAACCAAGATGCTAAATAAAGGCTTGTTTGTTCTCAAAAGGCACAATGTGTTCAGTGCCAAGATAACACGCCTCAAATAAATGCGTTAAAATGAAACAACTAGATTCACTTGTTGCGCAACTTGAACTCCCACTGTCTAATTTTAGGACTTTGGTCGTTGGGTAAATGAGATAGTAATTTCTGCGAGCCGCTCAGTTTTGCTGCCGTTTCATGAAATGTGTGCGCAGGTTCCACCATCTAACCTGGAGCGGTAATGAGCACTTTGGCCCCGCAGCAGGAGAAGCAGTGCAGCAGAGACTTGGACCTGATGTTGAAGTTCAGCAGAGCCGCCGGGCAGCCCAGCTTGGCCAAGCCGAGCCAGGTCCACACGAAGCTGGGCTCGTTGGGCAGGAACAGGGCCACGGTGTCGCCCTCCTTCAGCCGGGCTTCAGCCTGCAGAGCCCGGGCCACCTTGTTGCTCTGCAGGTCCATCTCTCCGTAGCTGAATGTTCGCCCCTCGAAGTGGATGAAGGTCTTGTTGGGTTGCCTCTTCACCGCGTCCAAGAAACAGTCCAGGATGCTGTAGAAAGGTTTGGACTTCCCGTACTTGGTGAGCCTGATGCCCAGCTTGAGGCTCCGCAGCATGTAGACGCAGTCATCGCTGAAATACGGGCAGAAAGTCCGGATGTACGCGAAGGTCAGGATGGCCAGGCCGGCCGCAGCGGTGAGCCACACGGACATGACGGCGGAGCCGCAGGACGGGCTGGCAGAGCGGCTGGGAAAAGTTCAAACTGTGTGGAAACTGAAATGTGACAAAGTTCATGTGTTTGATTGAGGGCGGCGCTCAGCTGGGTTCTGTCCCACAGATCCCTCCTTCAGGCCGGGGGAGGATCCAGTTGCCAGATCGGCTGGATTTCCTCTAAAACTGCTGGAAAACTGAACTAGAGGCGGGCAGAAATTATCCCCGAGTAGGAGAACTTCTTTAAGATTACAGGTGCTGGTCATAAAATAAGAATATAATGAAAAAGTAGATTTATTTCAGTAATTTCATTTAAAAAGTGAAACTTGTATATTATATTCATACATTACATACAAACTCGTATATTTCAAATGTTTATTTCGTTTAATTTTGATGATTACAAATGACAACAAATGAAAATCTCAAATTCAGCATATCAGAAAATTAGAATATTACTGAAGACCAATAAAAACAAAGGATTTATAGAAATGTTGGCCAACTGAAAAGTATGACCATGAAAAGTATGAGCATGTACAGCACTCAGTATTTAGTTGGGGCTCCTTTCATACGTCTGTGTGTGGTGGTTCTTGAAGCACTCACTCCAGCTGCAGTCCACTCTTTGTGAATCTCCCCCACATTTTTGAATGGGTTTTGTTTCACAATCCTCTCCAGGGTGCGGTTATCTTTCTTGCTTGTACACTTTTTTCGACCATATCTTTTCCATCCCTTCGCCTCTCTATTAATGTGCTTGGACACAGAGCTCTGTGAA
Source organism: Poecilia picta (assembly GCA_033032245.1). NCBI lineage: Eukaryota > Metazoa > Chordata > Actinopteri > Cyprinodontiformes > Poeciliidae > Poecilia > Poecilia picta. The sequence goes on from CM065358.1 coordinate 25,711,889, forward strand.
CAGCCAGCCTCTTTAGCGATGACCTTTTGTGTCTTGCCCTCCTTGTGCAAGGTGTCGATGGTTGTCTTTTGGACAACTGTCAAGTCAGCAGTCTTCCCCATGATTGTGTAGCCTATAGAACTAGACTGAAAGACCATTTAAAGGCCTTTGCAGGTGGTTTGAGTTAATTAGCTGATTAGAGTGTGGTACCAGGTGCCATCAATTTTGAACCTTTTCACAAGATTCTAATTTTCTGATATGCTGAATTTGAGATTTTCATTTGTTGTCATTTGTAATCATCAAAATTAAACGAAATAAACATTTGAAATATGAGTTTGTATGTAATGTATGAATATAATATACAAGTTTCACTTTTTAAATGGAATTACTGAAATAAATCTACTTTTTCATTATATTCTAATTTTATGACCAGCACTCGTAGTCTGAATCCAGGTCATTTCTGGTTCTTATTATTACACTAGGAAATAGGGGCCACTGTAGACACGGAGAAAAACAGTAAATCTGCCAAGAATCCTCACATCTCAGAAATTTTCTAGGAAAATCCGGGAAATTCCCGTGTTTCGAATTTGCTTGAAAAAAAAAAAGTTTAATCTCAGAAATGTTCTAGAAAGATCTTGGACCTTTTTGAACCTCAGGTGAACTAAAAATCTTGAAAGAAAACAAAGCCTCCCCTTATTTGAGTTTAATTTTTTTACTCCTATACTCATATTATATATATATATATGTGTGTGTAAGAAAATAAGTTATTTAGTGAATATATAGTCAATATTCTAACTAATTGTAAAGTTAGGTAGTGGTTCTTCCATGTTTTTTCAGATGGTGAAGCTGCTGCGCCTAAAAATGTTAAATTAATTCAATTGAACATGCAGTGCTACTTTTTAGAGCGCACTGATTGCAGCAACAAGTGCAAGTGTGAGGCTGGGAAACTCAAAGTTGCGCCACTAAAACAACATTTAGACGTAAAAACTCCCCAATAACCTACCAAAAAGACGCAAAAACCTCTGGACTGCGCAAATGGCAACCCTCATTAGAAATGCGCAGCGTGGTGGGCGTGAGCTCGGTCCGCACAGCAGCTGATTCACAGGGTCCAAATGTTTCGAAAGCTTCTGTTCTCCGAGGTTTCTGTTCGGTCCAATTCTCCGAGGAAATATAAATTACGATGTTTGTTTTAATGTGCAAAGTCTAAAACAAAGTAATAATTTAAAGTGTATGAGTGTCATAACAAAGATAAAAAAAGTAAGCCAAATTTTTCTAAGAAGCAAAAATAACAAGTGTAGAAAATCTGCTTATTAAGGCGGATAAAAGAAAATTTCTCTTTTCTTGCATCGACTTTGGACTACAATGTCCAGAATGCAATGCGGCAGAAAAAACTCCATTTGTACATTTAAACGTTTTCAAATCTGAAAAGCTGCAACGACTGAAAGATTTCTCTTCACTTTTAATATCTAATGTGAAACATGAAATAAAAAGCAATAAAACTATGAAGTGTGTGGATGTTGTTCGTTTAAATGTAAATCCATATTACAATTTTTTTCCCCTCAAGTTTAGTAACTAAAGCTCAAACTCGTTTGGTGTTGACAATCTGATTCATGCTGAACCTCAAACATTTTCTGCTTCATTTTCACTATAAAACATTTTAAATTAAAACTTTTTTTCACAATACTACAGCACATAAAATCAGCCGAATCACCAGAAAATGGACTCAAATAAAGAAAACCTGCTCAGTTTTCCATTCTTTTAAATGTTCTGTCTCTTTAAGAGTCTGAAAAAGCCCGGTGTGCTCCAGCAGACCGGTTGGTGAAATAAATCAATCAGCAGAGGTTACATTAAGTTAAGAGTCCATGCACATCTGGGCTGATAGCAGCAGGGTTCACTGTAGTGAAAGTTAGAGATAAAATCACGTGTAGTTTGTTTTAACAGGGCATTTTTATTTGTTTTACATCACTAATTAATCCTCTGATAAATTGTTTAAGTCAAAACTTTGACTTGACCAGTTGGAGGTGGACTTTCCGGTGTGTTTTGCGACATTTTGTCCTGATGCTTCCGTTAAAGCAGCAGTATTTATTTCTTTATTTAAAACAGGTTTTTAAAAACAAGTAACCAGTGGGACATGAGATGTGAATACGAAACCAAAAACAAAAATAATTAGCTAAAAAGGAAGAGGTGAAAACTTATTTATGTAACTACTACTTACAAATATAAATGTTTTTTTACATATTAGTTGAAACTGTTGTGGTGACAGTTTGGTATGAGACAGATAATGAACAAATACAGCTCAGTCATAAGCAACCAATCAGAGCCAGGAGGCGGGTCTTAGCGCTATCAATCATCCTCATCCTTTTTCTCTGCTGAGCTACAGTTCAACACACTGCAGGCAGCCATGAATGCTAATGCTAGCTAGCATGACCACCAAAGACAGCAGATAAACATTAAATAGTTTCGCTGCATGTACAGGAGCATGATTGACAGCGCTAAGGCCTTCCTCCTCCTGGCTCTCACTGGTTGTTTTTGACACATAGCAATAGCGTAGCAATAGGAGGATGTGGAGGAACTCAACCTTTTACCTCTCATCATATAGTAAGTTTAAAATATATGTATTAAGATTTTTTTTTTGGAAATGTTATAGTTGATTTAAGCTCAGGTTTAGTAAATCAGTTCTCATGTAACGCCACACACATTCAGGAACTTTGTAGCCGACAGCCATCTTGGTAGGTATCCCTAGCTAACTCGTGACAGTTGCTATGACGATAAACAAACCACATTCTCCATCTTGAACAGGTCGATCCTGACAGCAGTGATTTTGTTGGTTTATCTGTTTTGCTGGTCAAGAGTGTCAACAAACTTTGTTTTTGTTGATCTCGAAGCCATCGGGCCAAAATTGATCCTAAAACGTGATCAATCTGTGCCTCAAAAAATAAAAAACGGAAGATTTATGTATTTTTTTTCCAAAATCTTTCTCTTTCTTAGTTTATTCAAAGTCACATGCTGTTTTTTTTTTAATTATTTACAGCACCTTGAAATGCCTTGCTGCTGAAATGTGCTATACAAATAAAATTTGATTGATTGATTGGTAACAGAGGCGATGCATTTTCACAGCACTGTATGTACTTAACCACAGCAGATCTTTTTTTTACCATTTAAATAAGGATGAAGATAAGTGGGTTCAGTGGGTCTAAACTCCAGAACAAACCCGTTTCTCATCTCCCTTTTCCAGCAGCCGACAGCCGACGCGCTCGTGATCTGGTTCAGTCAGAAATATGTGCCAAAGTTTATGACTTCAGCTGACCCGCGTTGAGTCAACACCCCTGGAAAACTGACGCAAGCTCCAGTGAGGTCACAGGATCAGACCCTGACGATTGTGTCGGGTTCATGTCCAGCAGGTGAGAGGTACAGTTTGTTCCCCAATGTTAGAAAGATTTACAGCATTTATGAGGACTACAAAAAAAAAAAAACTACTGGAAATTGCAACACATCTGCAACTCTCTTCTCCCATTCGTGTCTTTTTACCCCCTTGTACTTTTGACTGTTATAGCTGAATTTCTACATCGATTTTATGAAACTAATCAGTCTTGACTATAATCCCAGCATTTTAATATTAATTTCATTAATCTCTTTTCTCACAGTTTTGAGTTTAATAGAGGAATTTCCACATTTCTTTTTTTTAAATCATAATCCAGACTTTAATCCCACAATTTTTATATTAATCATACAATTCTGTCTTTAATCTAACGAATTTTACATTAGTCTCAAAATTCTAACTTTAATCCCATAATTTATCAATTTAATCTTTGAATTCTGACTTTTCTTAAATCAGAAATTTGACTTTAATCCCAGATTTGTTTCATTAGGCTCACTATTCTGTATTAAATTCCCTCATTTTTACATTAATCTTTAAATTGTTTTTCTTCTCAGAATTCTGGTTTTAATCCCAGAATTTTTACATTAATGTCCAATTTCAATCTTTTGTCTCAGAATTCTGACATTAATCTTGGGATTTTGTCTCAGAATTCATAAATTCAGACTTTTTAGAGAAAAAAAAAGAAAATTCAGATTTTGCTCTCAGAATTTTGATTTTCTTTCAAAATTCTGGCTTTTTTCACCTCAGAATTGAGATTAAAAGCATATGTTTTTTCTTCTGTTGCCCTAATCCCATTCTGCAGGAATCCTTATATTCTGGATTATGAGCTAAATTAATATTCATTTAAAACCGTTTTATCAGGAGCTTTAAAAGGAAGAAAGAAAACCCAGATCAGTAACCGAGGATCCTGGTGCGGCTCGGCTCGTTGTTGGTAATTAATTTCATCTTCCTGTTTGTTGTCGGAGCAGAAAAGTTTCACGCTGACCTATTAGCGAGTCTTCAAGTTATTCTTTCCACGCAAAACCAAGTAAAACAAATTTAGGTCTTATAGAAATAAATCTTTTCAGTCTGAAATAAGTACAAGATTTATTAAAATGACAAATATAAATACAGAAACAATTATAATGCATGCAGAGCTCATCTTGTAAATCTAAAACATTTTACAAACATGAACATAAAAACATGTTTCAAACAAAGAAGCAGAGCTTGAATATCTGGGATTTTATTCTGTTTGCGCCCTTTAGTGAGAGCTAGCTGCCATTTTGTGTCTCTCAGACATTTCTCTGTGGATGGAGTTAAAAAATATATTCAAAAATATTCACTGTTTTGCTTTTAAAAATAAAAATTAAACTTTTATCCCTTTAAAAAACAAGATTTTATTTGAAATGACCCAGCTGTAGTATTAAAAATGAGGAGTATAATAAGTTCCCTGAGTTTTTCTGTGTTTTAATCTGTTTTTTGGCGAGTAACAGTGCAATTATTTCATTAAAGTTAAACCAAAAAAAGGCGCATGCTAAAGCTAATGTGACATTTTGTCTGCAGAGGCACTTTTAAATTAACATTCACTGCTACAAACTGCACTGTGGAACCCAAGTTCTGCTGCAGATGCTTCTTATTGTGACCAAAAACAGAGGATCAATGCAGAAATCGTAGCAGCTTAGCAAATGCAAAGCTAAAATCAGTGGCAAATGAGATTAGCTTTGCACAGTGAAGCGAAACAGAATGAAACATGGAGGCTGACTCTGGCCTCCAGCAAGTCCACCGGTCAATAATTAACAAGTTTTATCTGCTTCATGCAGCACAAAACCTCCCTTTGGCTCAGTGCAGATCCTCACATGTGATAAAATAACCCGAGTCATAAATGTGCAGTGGAGGCTCTTTCTGCCTATTTCATTATCTATGAAATGGGTAACATAAGGAGGATTATTTTGTTTTTATGCACAGCGCTGGTCAAAGCTTTAAATAAACTCATTATGAACATGAATATTGTGCAGATTTTGCTTTGTGTGAATCATTATTTTTCAGGGTTTGACTCCAATGTAAAGATACAACCTCACTAATTATATGGAGCTTCTTTATTGTCCTGCTGACTTTATGCAATCCACCAGAAAAAAGAACCAGAAGAGTTTTTAGTTTTAAAAGCTTCAAGTCAAATTCTCCAATTTGGTTGAAGTTATAGAAAAACCTTCACCAGAATATCTGGTTTGTTCATTTTGATTAGTCTGAATCTCGGTCATTTCTGGTTCTTCATATTTCAAATGTCCTAAAATATTTGGACTAGAACACGGCGTATTAGGGTGACTGCAAACAGAAAAAACAGGAAGAGTACATGTCCACTAAAAATCCTCTAATCTCAGAAAGTTTCTACAAAAATCTTGGACATTCCTGAGTGTCAAAAGTCAAAAGTTTGCCAGAAAAATCTCAGAAATTTTGAAATTAATTAAAATATTTCCAGAAAAGTTGAAATTTCTTAGTTTCAAATTTGCTAAAATAAATCTAAAATTATTTTTAGATTGATCTCAGAAATGTTCTAAACTAAATCTCAAAATTTTGAGTTTTAAAAGACTAGAAAAAAACAAAAAAAGATTAATCTCAATATTTCTAGAAAAATCTTGGAAATTTCTAACTTTCAAATTTGTTAGAAAAACTAAAATATTTAGATTGATCTCAGACATTGTCTAGAAAAATCTTAGAAATTTCCAAGTCTGAAAAGTTGAAGATTTGCTCGAAAAAAAACAGCTTTTCAAACTATTCAGAATTTCTCAGATTAATCTCAAAATTAAAAAAAAAAAATGAAATAAAATATTCCAGTAAATTTTGAACTTTTGGGGCTCAGAAATGTCCTTGTTCTTTCTGGAAAATTTCTGAGATCGAGCTCAAAAGTTTTTTTTCCATCTCCAGTAGCCCTGATACGTCGTAGAAACTAGACGCCGACGACAGGATTTTGTGTTTTTGCAGTGTAATGAAGAATGTTCCCACCGTTTTAAATGTAAACATGACACTGAAATAAAGGCACATTTTATTGGTCTTTACCTTCTCCATCCTCTGTTATTTCTGCAGGTAGAAGGGGCTGTCGAAGCCGCTGTCCTGCTGCCGCTGCCTCAGCTCAGAGAACGGCGGCCTGGAGAAAACGTCGCCGTCTGAGCCGGGGATCGGCTCTCTTGCCAGAATCTTCTTTGCTTTCTTGGGGATTTCCTGGTACACCGTCAGGTCCGAATCGTCCGGAGTGGCGACCCCTAGTGGTCTGATGTGAGCATCGGAAGCTGAATTGGCAGAAAAAGGCCTGAGCGGGTCGGCTTTGCGCCGCGGTCTGGCCGCGTTTGGGCCGCTGTCCGAGTCGGTGCTGGTCAGGCTCCAGTCTGTCTGCTTCTCCTCTCTGACTGGAGCCTCGTGGACGAGGAACGGCCGGCTCTGCCGCGCCGCCTCCGCCTTGCTGGAGTCGCCTCTTTGCAGAAACCACTCGGCGCTTTTCCCCCTGGCAGACAAACCGGCGAAACCCAGGTGGGATTGGGAAGGTTTGTGGGGGAAAGAGTTTGTATCGAAGCTTTGTGTCTTCGTCACGCAGCCGTCCTCGGAGTCCTGGTGGGTTAAAGGTTTGGTCCTAAATGCTGCCCTTGATTTGGGGCCTGAATCAGCAGAAACTTTTTCCCTTTGGGGTTGCTGCTCTGGTTTCCCGTCAGGAAGTTCGTTTAGCGTCGTCAGGTTGCTACGGAAACCTGAGCCTCTAGTTGGAACGCCAACAATGGTGCCGGAAGATTCCCCCGTCGAACAACCTGCCGATGCCAAACAGACCGAGGTGACACAAAATCATTCTCACATAATGGGATTTTAGTTCTGAGCTCCTGTGAGAATTAAATCTTTTAGGGCCTCTGTCACTTTAAATCCAAATAAGCGCTTCTGGCCACACCCCCCCAACTCAACGTTTACATTCGCCCGTGAAAATGGCTGCAAAAAGATGCACAATTAAACAACTGTACATCTTTGAAAAGCAGAAGCGGAGCCTCCCGCACAACCAACAAGAATGCAGCAAGAGGTTTCTGGATGGTAAGTCAACAACAAAACACTTGTCTCTTCCTGCAGCCATTATACAGCGGTAAAACCAGCTGACAAAATGTGCTGGAGCGCCGCTTGAGTTGCTAGGCAACGGCGCTGTCCCCATGGAATTTGACTCAACAATCAGGAGATTTTTGAAATGGTCAAAAAACATAAATTTATTGCCAAAATCTCATTAGATAGATTTTTTTTTTTAACTCTTTGGAAGTTTTCAGAAGCAGTTGAGACCCAAGTAGAAATGTAAAAACTGGTCAAATGTGAATTTTGTTTGTTAAGTCCCTTTTAAGCAGCTTTCCTCATCTAGGACTTACTTGGTGGAGAGTAATTCTTTCCAGAGTTACTTTTTACCGGGGTCTCCAGCACTTTAGCCATGGCTGCCAGCTTGCTTGCTGCACTCATTATTTTCTTCTCAGCACTGCAGAAGACAGGAAGATCGATACAATTAGCCGGCGGAGCAATACTGCAGCAAGCGAACAAGTTCGGCACAATTAAAGCCTCTTGCCCCGTGGCTTTCCCCCCGTCCTCCAGTAACTCCTGCAGACAGGTCAGATAATAGCGCCGCATCTTCCTGGCCGTGTCCTGCCTCTCTCTCTGCACCTCGCTGCGGATCATCTCCGCCGCGCGCTCTCGGCTCTCCTGCAGGTAGAGCAGCATGTCCCCTGGCAGGAACACGCAGTCGGATTGGTTCGTTTGTGACTCAGGGGAAGTTTCTCTGTGTCAAAGTCAACACTGACCTCTGATCTTTTCCACCGTGACGAGGTATTGCTGCTTCATCTCTTCCAGGCCCTGCTGGAGGTTTTGTTGGTGATCCGAACTTCTGGGAGGAAAAAGGAAACTTAAAAAAGAAAAAGTTCCCCACAGTTGTACTGACCTGACCCAATTAGAAAGCCGGGAGACTTTCAGATGTTTAAAGTTGTGTGGAATTACTTTTACTATTGGAATTTTATTAATATTAATTTTTTATATTTCTTGCTGTATTTTGTACTGATTTTTGGAGACAAACTAACACACATAGGATGTAACAATAAAAAAATATATAAATGTTTCTAGTAGGATTATCCTGCAGATTCTCTGTCCTCGCTACAGGAAATCATCCTTCGTGGCATCCTTCATGGCAGCATGATGCTGCCATGTCTCACGAAGGTTTGAAGGTGTCCAATGTACGGGTAAATGTCATAATATTTTGTGTGAGAACAATAAAACGGATGATGAAAAATTATTTATCGCTTTCTTTAAGGTAACTGCATAGGACCACAAGCATAAATGTTGTTCTTGAAAAACATCTATATTAGAAAAAAGCTTCTTCAGGACACAAAATACTTGATTTTTATTATTAAACTGCACATATAAACTTTTAATTATATTTTTAAATGTACTGATGTTTACTGATACAAAAAAGAGGAGAAAATTGTGAAATTAATTTTTTTTTAAACATTCACTGAAATTTATCATGACGATAAATCAAAAATTTTAAAATAATAAATTTTTCATAATAAATGATACAATATGCATTGTTAGTTCTGACCAGAGAGCTTTGTCCACATCTGTTAGTTTGTTGTTACGTCTGAGTTGTGTGGATCTACGTTGCTCCTTTTGGCTGCGGCTCTGATTAACGTTATTTCAGGAGGCGGCCATGTTTCAGTGTTTTTACGGCTTTAAACTTCAGCTTTAAATATCTGCACACTTCTATCCCACTCCTGATTCTGTTTGTTCAAAACTCAAAAATACTTCAAATAAGCAAATATATTTACACTTAATAGTTGATTTGAACACTTGAAGAAGTCTCGACAAGAAGGCTGCTTAGTAAGAGTTTTCCAGTCTTTTGACAAAATGAACTCAAATTAATATATTCTTTGGTATTTACAGGAAAAATATATATTTTTACTAGATAAAATAATTTATAATGAATATTCTGGATGGATGGATGGATGTGAACAACAAACCCTGAAGATTCAGTAGCTCTCTTCACTTCTTCCAGCTGCTGCAGATGTTCCTCTTTCAGCTTCTGAATGCTGCTTTCATGCTTATCTACATTTTAGGGAAAAATAAATACACAACAGAAGTGCAGAGTCAGTGTGGGGTCAGGGTTTTATGGCAAAAGTTTAAATCACTTAAATCCACCTCGAAGCTGCTGCACGGCCGTTTTGTGCTCACGGATGCGATGCTGAAGTTGACGACAGGCTTTCTCTAGGTGTCTCTGGATCTCCTGATTCTTCTTCTGCAGCTTTCCCAAACTCTCAGTGCATCCCTTCCTGCAGCCAGGCTGCTCCTTCCTCTGAGCAACAGAGCCTGGAGACAGACAACAGGCAGTTATGAGAGAAATTTAAAAAGTGTAAAATTATGCAATATTTTAGGTCCAAGTGCAACGCACACCTTGAATTTCGTTGATTTGTCTTGTGTGTTTCTCTTGTGTCTCTTTTAGGATGCAGCTCAGCTTTTCTTCACACAGCTGTAAAAGGAAAAAAAACAGAAATTGTTAACATCAAATAAATTGAGTTTGTTGCAAACTTCAAACAGTTGATCAATAATCGAAGATACGTTGGCTTTTCATAAGATCCGAAAAAAGGGCAGCAGAGACTCAGAGACTTTCTGAGGAAGTTAAATATTTTTGGTGTAAATAGGAGCCTCTTTTATCAAATTTGTTTTAACTTCTTCTATGTTTGCCTGGTCTGGAAATGTAAGAGTTCAGAATAAAAACTGCCTATAAATAAAGGGTAAAAAAAATAAACATTTTATTTTTTCCTAAAATGGAAATACAGCATCCTTGTCATGTGCACTTGATCATTTGAGCAAAGGTTGCTTCTGGAGCTAAAAACAAATACTATTCTGTTTGTTTGGTTTTTTTTTTTTTTACTTTTTGTAATTGGACGGTAAAATGTGCTTAATAAGAGGTTTTTCTTTTCTTTAAAAAAATTGAACCAGGTGAAGGTAAAACTGCCACCTGAGGAGGTTTGACTAGGACATATTTACAAACAAAGAAGATTTTTCATCCTTAATGCAGAATGTTTATAGTTTGGTACAGTTTTGAGTGAATTTCTGCTCCCACTGGGATGTTTTGTCAGGATTTTGTTTTAGTCTCTGTTAACAATTAATAACTTAATTAGTTGACGATTATTGTCATCATCGATTAATCACGATTAATCGTTTCAGCCCTAGTGCTTTCGCGTACAATAAAGGAACTGAACAAACATCAGAAAAATTGTAACAAATGAACAAAAACCTACTTTCTTCCACTCCTTCTTGGCCTCTGTTAGCGCTCTGTTCATCATGTCTCTGCACCATGTCTCAATGGTGTTTGTGATGGTACTTTCTGACGGGGATCCACCGGTTCTCCTGCCGTCCTCAGCCTCCTGATGCTCCGTTTCAGCAGGCCTGAGAAGCCGTGCAGAGACCTGGGCCAGAGCCGCCTGAAGCTCTGACACAAACTTCTCCTTCTCCTGCCGCCTTTCAGCCAGCTCCTTCTCTTCACACTGGCTCCTCCACTCCTCTTCTCGTGTCCTCAGGGTTTGCTGAAGCCTGGCCTCCAGCTGCAGCAGCAGCTCCTTCCTCTGGAGGTCAGCGTCGTCTCTGGCTTCCTGCACAGCCTGCTCCAGGTTTTTGCGCTGGTCCTGCAGCTTGGTTTGGTAGGTTTGCTCGTTTCGGGCCTGGATGATGGAGATCTCCTGCTGTTTGTCTCTGGACCATGCGGCTCGGGCTGCAGCCAGCTCCGCTTTCAGCAGGGCGGCTTGCTCTCTGCTGGCTTGCTCCAGCTGGCTCTTGAGAGCTGCCAGCTTCTCCTGAAGGTCCACCGCGTTTTGCTGCTCCGCTTGGTTTTTCCACCACTCTTCCTCTGCTTCCTGCAAGGCCTTGGATACCTGAAAATATTAAAAATATGGAAAGAGGAGGATAAACGGCAGTGACAGTAATTAGAAAAATAACTAGGGCTGAAGAGATTAATTTGATTAATCATGATGAACTTTTCAATCGATTAATCGTTAACTGGAGTATACGAACTCAAAAAAAGGACATTTGCTGATAGATACAACCAGGTGGTTTCCTTTGCATAACTCACTTATATTTACCAAGACCGAAACAATTAATAAGATTAATCAATTACTGAAATAATTGTCAACCAATTTAGTAATCGATTAATCGTTAACTAACTGGAATGTACAGACTCAAAAAAAATAAAAGGCCATTTGCTGGAAGAAAAAGTCAGTCTGAGCAGTAATTAAGTAAAACTTGACATTAAAGATAGAAAAAATAACTTTATAAATATGTTCTGCCCAAAAACTCCTAAGATAGCAAAGATTTAGCTTCACCTAGTTCAAATTCAGTGAAAAAATGTTATTCTTAATTTAGTTAATCAAAACAAATTAAGAATGAGCTATTCTTAATTAGCAGTTAAATGGAATTAAATTGTTTATTTGCATATTTTAATGTATTTTTAATATTGTACAAAACAGGCTTACGATATTTGATGAAAAATCCAAAATCTGCCAATTTTTAAAAATCTCATTAATTGATTAATTATCTTAATAATTGATTAGCTGCAGCCCTAAAATTAACAAGTTTCTCCTACTTTTTCCTTTGTGATTTCTTCCTGCAGCTCTTCCCATTTCTCCTTTTCTCTTTGCAGTAAAATTTGGTATTCTGGTAACGAAGACAGATCCTCGATCCAGCGGCTGTAGGCTCGAGTTACAGCCCCTTCAACCTGAAACACAAATAAGCATAACAGTCTATAGGATTAATGTTGAGAACAACCTACAAATGAATCCCAACTGATGTGAGGTAAAGCTTATTCTCTGTGAACTAGCTTAAAAAACTCACCTGCTTGGCCATGTCGTTCAGGTGTTTCTCTTCCAACTCTCTCTGGATTAGTTTCCTGGCTTCCGCCACAGCTTTGCGTTGCACTTTGTCAGCTTCCAGTTGCAGCTGCTTCTTCTGGGCAGCGAGCCTGGAGTCCAGCTCCTCAGCAGAAACTGCCCGACCGCTGGCTTCGAGCTCGTCTGTTTGGCAGCTCACCTCAGCAGCGTTTCTCTCTTTCTTAGCCTCCTCCAGCTTCTGAAGCCACGTCTTCTCGCTCTGCACCCCAACAGAACGAAACATACTGAATTCAGTCAGAATAGGTAGGTGAGCCTCTTATATTTAATAAGTCAAATAGGGCTGCAACTAATGATTATTTTTGACAATTAATCGATTAATCGGATAGCAAAACTGGCAGATTTTTCATGGGAAGACTTAAAAAAATATTAGAAATATATTAAAAGATGCAAATAAATAATTCAATTACTTTATGAGATAAGAAAATAAACATTTTATTGCCTAAAATCCAATGACATAACATTCCTTTGGCCATTTGTAGCTAATGATGCATCTACAGCTAAAAAACATACCAGGGTTTCCCCCAGTGTACTGTAAGCCTGGCGGGCCACCAGGCTAAGCATTGCTTATTTATTTAAGTCTTAATCTTCAATTACACATAAATATGAATTTATGTACTCCAGTTAGCAATTAATCGATTACTAAATTAGTTGACAATTATTTCAATAAACGATTAATCACGATTAATCGTTTCAGACCTTTTGAAGCTCCCTCTTCCATTTGGCTTCAGTGGAAGCTACATGGCAGCTCACTTCCTGCTGGATTTCAGCCTCTTTCTCTTTGGTCCAGTCTTCTTTAAGCTTCAGCATGGCGGCCTGATGCTGAGCCTCCAGTTCACCCCTGAGCTTCTCCAGCGCTTCACTACTCTCTTCTTCCTGTTTCTTCTGCACAGTCTCCTCCAGGAAACACTTCTCTTTGCACACAGAGATGTAACATTCCTGCACGGCCAACATCTTATCGCTGACCTCTGACAGCTGCTTTCTGTGGCGGAAGTAAAAACAGGTGCGTTAAGCAACGTGTAAAGGAGAACAGATTTCGGTTTTAGGGACAGAGACTTACTGCAGCTGCTGAATCTGCTGCTGGTGCTGTGCAGTCAGCTGCTCCACCTCAGCGTTGTGTTCTAGCAGGAGTTCTGTTCTGACCCGGTTCACCACATCATCTCTGTACTGCTGATTTATCCGCTCAGTCCTAAAACAAACATGCAAATGATTTACAAATAGCAGGAATGCAACTAATGATTGCTTCAATAATCGATTATTCTTACGATTAATCAGATAGAAATAATGATTAAATTAAGTTTTTAAATAATAGATTTTATTACCTGAAATGCAACAACATAACATTCCTAACATACTGCATGTTTGATAATTTTTTAGACTAATTGATCAATAGTTGGAGGAGTAGTTTTGGTAGAATATATTTGCAAACAAATGTTTCTTTTTTTTATCTTAAATGCAAAATGTTCATAGTTTGCAGTTTTAGCTTAATTCCTCCTCTGACTCTGTTGTTCTTTCATCAAATTGCCTTAGTAAATGATGAATCGATAACTAAATTAGTTGATGATTATTTTAATAATTGATTAATCGTTTCAGCAGATGAATAAATGAACCCATCTTGTCATGGGTCGTACCTCTGAGCAGCTTCTTGCTTTTCTTGGTCCAGTTCTTGGATCATCTCTCTCATTTTGGTGCACAGCTCAGAGTTGGCAGATTTCAGCTTTTCCTCGTTCTGTTTCAGCTCTTTATTCTTCTTTTCAAGCATCTACAGGTTGACAAGAAAACAGACTTAACATTTTGTCTTAAATAAACCAAAGAAGGTAAATCAAATGGACAAAACTCAACCTCCACTTGTTCCAGCAGGTGTGTCTCTTCCTGCGATCTCAGCTCTTTCTGAGAGCCTTCAGTCGTGTCCAGGTGTTTCCTCTGGCTGGTCTCTCTGGCCTGAGGAGCAAAAGTTAGTTATTTCAGAACAAGAATAACTTCAGATAGCGTGGTGGAGTCTTGTTGCAAGTCTTCCAGGACCATTTGCAGTGTAAAACTGTTCATTTAAAATGTTTTGCTAAGTTTTTCATGAGATAAACCAGGAGTCAGGAACTGTTTCAATCCCAAAAGGCCTTTTTGCTACAAAATAACTTTTGTCTAGTCGCATATAATAATTACAATTGACTCATTGATTTCTATTTGCATGATTTATCATTTTTGTCTTTTCTCTCTTTCTATCAAAAACTGGATTTCAAAAGTTTACAGACTGGTGCTTTGATCTCATCTAGCCCTTTTTTGAAGACCAATCTTGTTCAAATGTACAGACTCAGAGAGACTAAAAACAAACATTGTAAAAAAAAAAAAAAACAAACAAATAACAGAATAAAACAACTGCTTCCATCCCACTTCACTACTATGCACGACTCTGCTGGTCTATCATGTAAAACCTCTTTAAAATACACTGACTGAGGTCAATACAGGATCACAAGCTGGCAAATGTAAGTTGATCTTTAAAAGCGTCCACCAGGGGGAGACCTTACTGCAGAGCAGAGCTTGGCCTCCTCCAGCAGGGCCTCCAGCTCCCCGACTCGCCCCTGAGCCAGGCGCAGCTCCTCCTGCATCTGGCTGATCTTCTGCCTCTTCCCCTTCAAACACCCCAGGCAGCGCTGCATTTCCACACGCAGCAGCCTCAACGCGTCCTCCTTGGGCAGCTTGGAGTCGGACAGGTGAGTCACGGTGGTGCTGAAGAGCCAAAGGGAGACGTTTCATGAGAACCAGGAGATCTGATGCTACGTCTGCAGGTTTGTTCACTTTTTAACAGTAAAGTTCTCAAACTTTTACAGCACCGAACTTAAGAGATAAAAACAACATAATTTAACTAAAAAATAGACAGTTTGAATTCACTGTAATATTATTTTTTACTGTTACCAATAAAGTCTTGTGGTAGTATTAAACATTTGACAGTAAGAACAAGGCAAGCTAAAATATAACAAAATTTTATGTTTTTAAATGTTTCTTAAACACATGTGACAAAACACTAATTTAATAATAAAAAAAGCTCCCTAGTTTTAATAACAGTTGGACGATTGGGCTGAAAAACCTATCACATTTCCTATCAGTCGATATCAATAATTATTGATTAACTTTTTGTTTTAAATGTCTGAATTACTGCCAAACTGGTGGAGTGACCTTTCCTGTTTTGTCCACAGTTTTCACTCCACAATGTTTATTATTTCTAAGCAGTTTTCGGGACCAGTGGTGGAACCTTGAACTGCTGCTGTGCGGCAGTTACTCCACTGGCTGTTGCTAGGTAACCAGAGAGAGAGAGAGAGAGAGAGAGAGAGAGAGAGAGAGAGAGAGAGGGAGAGAGGCGAGAGGAGAGCGAGAGAGAGCGAGAGAGAGAGGAGAGAGAGAGAGAGAGAGAGAGAGAGAGAGGAAGAGAGGAGAGAGAGAAGAAGAGAGAGAGAGAGAGAGAGAGAGATGCTAGGTAACCAAAGAACGAAAGAGTCAGTTGATTCCACCAAAATGAGCTGGTAAAGGATTTTCCTCTGCCTACATTTCCCACAATGCTGTGTGGTTCTGAATCGGAGTTCAGTGAATATTCTGTATGTTGAACATTCTGTCCACTGATATTGATCAACGTGTCCATCGTGATATATTTTGTTATTGATTTATCTTCCAGCTCTAAGCCAAACCTATACTTCAATTACACAGATCAGTAAATATACGATACATTGAATACATACATTAAATGACCTTCATGCTCAAATTAAATGCACAAAGAAAGTTGCAAAAAATATATTTATAACAATTTTGTTGCTAGGTTTTCTGGCATTTAGTAAATGCAAATAATTTTGGGAATTCTACCTAATATAAAACAAGTGAAGTTCAGTTTCATTTAACTTCAGATAGTCATAAAAATAACTTTTTTTTTTTGTTGAAAAATACCAGGTTTCAACTGTAAATTATGTTTTCCTAATATGTTTGAATATCAAGCACTTTACTTGAAATTCAATAATTTTAACGGGTTTCAGGAAACCCTGTGTTAACCTCAGTAAAACCCCAGTGATCGCAGCCTACCTGTGAACTGTCCCGTTCTTCCTTTCGGGTTTCTTTAGTCCCAGATCCATGCAGGACTCAGACAGCTGGTTCTCCCAGTCGTTACTGAGGTCAAACGCTATAACGCCGTGTTTCAGGGCAGACTCATACAGCGTAATCTGCTCCTTCAGTTCAGCCAGGTCCTCCTTTCAGGTGAACAGAAACAGGTTTAGGTTGACAGGTTTACACAGCCCCGTCTCTGGAGAACATTTGACAGTAATTTAGTAGTAATAAAATAAATGGAAAAAAGCAAACCTGTAAAACTTTGTTCATGTTTTCGCTCAGTTTCTTGGCTGACTGAGCTTGTTGTAGTTTGATCTGAATTTGACTCATTTCCTGAACAGAATCTGAAGAAAAATAAGCAACAAAACTCAACAATGGCTTTTTCTTAAGTAAAATCATAACAACCTCATTTTGTATTTACACGTCATCTTTGTCTGATATCAAAAGGTATTTGACGATCCAAGACATTTTCTACAAAATGTCTCAGAAGAAAACGAAGGAAATCTGTGAGGGTGTAAATACTTTTCCCAGCACATGTCTGGACTCGTTACTGACTCGTCTGCAGCAGCTTGGCACATTGTTGCTGACTCTCTTCGAGGCGCTGGCTCAGAGAATTGACGATTCTGGCTCTCTCCAGCTGCTCTTCTTCTCTGTGGCGCTCCAGCTGCTGAACCTGCTGCTGCAACCTCTGACCAACATCAACCTAGAAGCAGGAAAGCAAACGAGAGCAACACAAACACCACACTTACGATGTCTCTGCACAAACCGCTGATGGATAAATTGTTCCAAATAAAATGACTGACCTGGTCATTCAAAGCCTGGGAGGTGGAGTCGAGTTTCTGCTGCACGGCCAGCAGCGCCGCTTCGTGCTGCTCCTTCATGACGGCGAGGTCTCTGTCGTGCTGCTGCCGCGCTCTGGACAGCGTGTCAGAGCGGCAAAGCTCCAGCATCTGCTGCTTCATGCTGTCCACTGCAGCGTCAGCAACCTTCAGCTTCTTCATGTTCTGCGACACGAAACGCTTCGGCTTTAAACACAACACCTGATTTATTCTCCAAATGATCTCAATGACAGAATATCTAAAGCAAATGAAGGAAGAATGTCAGCTTACATTTCTTAATGTGCATTATTTCTGCATGTGGAAGGTATTGTTTTCAACTGCAGTTCATAAATGCAACATAAAGTCATTTTAAATGACAAAATTAGCAGTTTCATGACAGTATATTAGGGCCACTGCAGGCTGAAAAAAGGAGTTAATTTCTGCAACAACAGAAAAAACTCAGAAATTTTCTTGGATTCATGAATTTTCTTTGAGATTTTTTAAGAGAATCTCAAAAGTTAATCTCAGAACAAGTTCTGAGATTAACTTCAGAATTGCTGCCTACTTCAGCTGATTTTTCTAGAAAATTTCTAGGTTTATCTCAAAATGTCCAAGTTCATTAATTTTCACATTTTTGTTCTAGAAAACGTCTGAGAGTCTGTCAGTTTTTTTCTAGCATATTGTTTTGCTTTTGGAGCTTAGCGAAACTTTCTTTCTTTTTTTTTTTTTTTAGAAAATTTCTGAGATTAATCTACCAAGTTTTGAATGTTTTCAAGCAGATTTTCAATTTTGAATCTCAGAATGTTTAAAGAAAATTCCTGAAATTTCAGAATTTTTTGGTAAACATTTACTCCTTTTTTCTACCCACAATGGCCCTAATACATTGTTGTACAGTTTAATGACTGTTGATGAAAGATTAGCAAATAAACTAAGCAACAAGCAGTAGGGATGAAGAGGTGAAACGGCGTCGTTGAAACGTTTACCTCCTGGTCTTTCTCTTTCAGGCTCTGGACCTGCTGCTCCAGAGCCTTCAGTTTGTTTTGCATCTGAGCTTCTCCTTTCTTCGCTTCTTCAATCAATCGACTCGACTCTCTGAAACTTACTGCCAGGCCGTCTTTTTCATCTGTCAAAAATAACCGGAGGCTCTCATGTATGTGGTTATTTTCACATAGTGTGGAGACAAATGGAGTGAAACTAACCTTTGACGATTGCAAACTGATGCTCGATGTATCTCATATTTCGGCGCGAATCCTCCAGCTTCCGCTCCAGGTCTTCGATTTGCCTCTGCTGAGCTTTGTTTAACACCTGCAGCTGAGCGACCTGCTCCTTGTCTGCAGTTTCTGAAACGCCACAAACATTTTAAACCCCAAATTATTCACAGTTTTAACAAAAGCAGTATTTTAAAAATACTCCCGATTACAAGGCACCTGTTGTTTTTAATAAAATTAAAGGGTCTTATAGTCCAGAAAATACCGTAGACTATTAGTTGGTAAGGGTTTTCAATCTTCAGCATTTCAGCACAATAAACAATAAAACCAGCAGTTCCTTAATGCAGCATCAAAACAAAGGTCACTGAAACTTACGTTGCGTCGAATCAAGAAATTCCCTCTGCAGCTGTACGAATTGATCTTTTTGCTGGGCAATATGAAGGTTTAACACTTTTGGCTGGTGGGCTGGATGCTGAGGGTTATAATTAACCTTGAACTGATTGCTGCCATGGTCACCTGGTCCAGAGGTTAACTTCTGAGCATCAAATCAAAGAAAAACTTGTTATTAACACACATGGAACTAAAAACGAAAACTTCAGGATTTCTCCAGACAAAGATGGATAACTCACTTGGAAATGGTTTCTGGTGTTGTGGTCGCCGTGGCACTGCGGACTCCGGTAGCCTCCGTCGCTGTTATAATCCAGATTGCTTCTGGTGCTTTCAGGGAACAACCGGGGGTCACACTCTGCAGAATAATCCTCGGTCTCTGCATATTCCTCTGAGTCCATGTTCGTTCGATTTTCCTGAGCAAAGTGACGACCCTGGTCCCAGCCGGGAGGCAGACTGTGAGGCAGGTGTCCGATAGCGTGTCCGTTAGCGTGTCCATCCTCGTACGCGCACCCATCAGGCGAGCCGTGATCGTAGTCGACTTCGTAGGCCTTCAGAGAAACAGCAACAGCGTCACTGATCTGTTTTTCTTTTATTTACTTTGAATGTTGGACAGAAATGATCTAATTAGGGCTGCAGCCAACAACTATTTTAGTCATGATAGCAAAACTGGCAGATTTTTAATTTGTTCACTTATGTATTTTTCATACAGTATTGCAAATACAAGAAAAGAAGCAAATAAATAATTTAGTTCCTTTTTTATACAACAAAATGAACATTTATTGCCTAAAATGCAATAACAGATTTGATGAATCTGCATCTAAAACAAATACTTCCAACATCAACATGTGAAAAGCTCAGCTCTTTCTTGGCTTGTCATCAATCCACTGTAGGGCTGATCTGTTTTTATTTGAATTAACCAATTAATAATTTGATAGCAAAAGGTGCTTAATAGCAGATTTTTATTTACAGAATTCGAATCAGGTGAAGCTAAAACTGCGACATGAGGAATTTTGGGTAGAACACATCTATAAATATCTCCATATTAAATGCAAAATGTTTTTTTGTACAGTTTTGTTTGAGTCTACACTAGAGTTAACAAGTAATCAATTACTGATTTGACGATTATTTGAGTAATTGATTCATCGCGATTAATCGTTTCGGTCGTAGATTTAACACAAACACAAAGTAAGACAACCTGTGTGTGAGAGGTTGGATGCGAATGATCAGACCAATCCTGGTTCCACTTCGTCTGTGGGCTGAGAGAAAACAAAATCACTCTCAACCACTTCTTAAACTCTCCAGACTGGACTGATGGGTGAGCAGAAACATGCGTTACCTGCTGCCAGTGTTTTTATTGCTGTAGGTAGAGCAGTCCAGCTCCGGGGAGGAGGAGTCTCTGCTGTCTTCCAGCATGTCATCTGGTAAGTCTGTGAGCAGCTTGTGCAGCTGCAGAGACACGACACATGGAGATTAGTCAGCAAGGTTGCTCAGCAACAAAGTTATAAACTAACACGGTGTAAAGAAATAACAGAGAGCCGATCAATGACGACGTGAGAAGCAGCAAGACGAGGCGGCACTTTGTTTGTTTTCTCATAAGTGACAGAAGGTATTTTCTGATCTTCCTAAATGTTTCATGAAGATTCTGAAACTAAACTAAAAAAAATTTATTTGTTTTGAAATGATAGTCGTTGAACAAACTAACCAAAGGTTTTCAAATGTGTAAATTTTTACTTGAATCAGTAATAAAACGCCTTATTTATACATTTTTGCACCTTTAAAAAAAGCAGAGAAAGTTTTGTGTCAGTAAACAGGCTATCAGAAACGAGCAGAACCTACTGGACTTACTTCCCACAAAGATTCCTGAATATTCCTCAGATCCTCGACTGTGTCCACGACCGACGGACCCATATCACCACAATTACACATCTAGAAAAAATCCTCCGCTTCCATCTATACCACCAACATATCCTAATACATCTGCGGAGACGACCTCCTGTGTGAAACATTCAAAGTGCGCCCGGCATGTCGTCGGCTCCCTGTGACATCACTGCGTTTCGCTCCCAAAGACCTCCATTGTTCAGAAAAAAAAAAACATATAGCAGGGTTAACTGGAGCAGAAACATTCCAGTTACTGGCAGCAAACGAGTTCCCCTTGACCAGTTTGTGTGCAATAAGTAGGTTACTACGATTTGATAAAATACAATGAACTCGGAGGGAGGAAGTTAGTTTTGAATCCAATCAACAAGCAGCTCAGCAACATTTCTTCCCTCCTAACTCGAGCTCAAACGGGGGCAAGAGTGGAAACGAATCGACTCAGAGGAAGGAGAAAGTAGGGAGGCCGCAGGGCAGAGCGAGTTTCAGCGGGACACACCTGGAGGGAGGCCTCTCCGCCGAGCCAATAATAGCTCAGACACATGGAGTAACAGATTGTGGGTGTGAACAGCGCTAAGTGGAGGGTGGCTGCGATTTGTGACATTCAAACAATGAACACTTTACTGTGTCTACAAACAGCAGAGAACAACCTGACAGATTTATCATTTACTACCACAATCCAACAGCAGTGGACAGCTCTCCCTGTTAGGCCGGTAGCAATAAATCAATTAATTAATCGCATGATAAATAAAAATGACCTCAATCATTTCTATTTGAATTATTTATCATTTTTCTCTTTCTACCAAAAACTGGAGGACAAAAGTCTGCAGTCTGGTGTTTTGGTCTAAACTTTCTCTCAAACTTTTTTGAAGGAACATTTTGACTAAATAGGTAATTTTATTTTTTAATCCGACGTTTTTTCTATTATTTATTTTGGATATTTAAAATGTCTTCCAGTTCCAGTGTTAAATATTACTTATATTAGATTGCATTTCTTGAAAATGGTCTCAAAGCAACATCATTATCATTTATTGAAATAACTTCTGGGACAATTTATCGTCCAGCAAAAATGTCTTCTTATGACAGGCCAACTTTCACTTTCTCCAGAAGGTCTTTGCACAATTTGATCTCATTTTTAACTCAATACACTTCAATTCTATGTACCAGGACAGCCTTCCCACACTGCCAAAACCAAAGGTGCTGATGATACCAGTGTGTTTGACTAGATGACAGCAGACCCAACGGTGCAGATGAACTGAAAGCCATCATTAAAGTAACCCAGACTTCCTTAACACCTCAGCAGAGCCACACGATGACTGAACCGACTGCACAGATGCAGTAACTCATGCAAAAGAAGCTTCAACAATACATGGAGTACATTTACTGTAAAGTACATGGAAATACTTTATAGCAGGCAGAGCTTTCTGTTTGAAAAACATTGAAGTACATTTACAGCGGACAGACAGATGGCTCCAAAAGCTTCGTACATTAGTTTGACGCCATTTTTATATGATCCCATAGGTTTCCAGGCTATTTTACTTTCACCCCTTTTCACCTCTAGTAACGTTTTTTTTGTCTATGCGACTGAGAGTAGCCAATCCAAAACATTAATTTTGCTATTCTTCAACTCCTTTCCATCTTGGCTGTATGCTGTTGATCAATGCCAATAAGACCGATTTGTTGCCAAGCTTGAGTTACTGACTGATGTCTTGAATATTGCTTCCGCACTGTCTTTTCCATACAACACCATCTGTTTTGGAAAGTCCACCAGTCTCTCTTGCCCAAAGCAACAAAGTTGCCAACTCCGTACTTCACAGCAGGAATTGTGCTATAAACCTTTGAAGTTTCCTCCCAATTCCTCTGGATGCAACGGTAACCAAATAAAAAGTAATCCGACTCAGTTGGACATCCCTGGGATCCGGAATCCAATATTTTTATTTCTAATAACTCCAGTATTTTGCTGTTGTTGTCTTATACAGTATGTTATTAGTATTATTGTTGTTGTTATTAATCTTGTTTCTAACATGTTAAAAACATTTTTGGAATTAACTTTAATACTGATGCTGCCAACTGACCTAAACCTGGAAATGTCTAGTCATTTAATGTCATTAAGACAGAATAAAAACAAACTAATCCTTTGTATTTAAACATGTAGATCCAACTAAATAACCATGACACAAAAAGCCGAATATTAAGCTGAGGAAAGTAGGTCCCCTAAACACTGTGACATGCTATATTTTGCACCTCTTGTTCTCTTGCGTAGTCTTCCTGGTCGTATTCATCTTCCTCGTGTTGAGTCTGAAGGGCAGCGCTGTCAAAATCAATGGACATGTTGCACTGCCTGCTTGGAAACAAGAGTAAACAGTCTGGTCGGTTCGGTACGCCGCAGCAGTGTAGTCAGGCGTCAACTTAAAAGATAAGTAAAATATATATTAAATTAATTTTTTGTTGTCACAAGCAGATATGCGTGTTAATAACTTACCAAGTGGAAGGGGTAAAAAAACTTGGAAGTTCCTTTTAGTATCTCATCCAAGATGTTGCTGAGTGCTGACCATGCTACTGTTTACATTATAAAGCAGCGATTAAAAAAAAAAACCTTGTTGCTTTTTTTAAATAAACAAAAGCATAAAACCCTTTCACATCGAACGGTATCTGTAGACGCCGATTCTTTTTGCTAGTGCAGAGTTTAACAGAACTTTCCGAGCAGTTCCCCTGGCAGAAAACTCTAAAATCAGAAGCTAACAGAAGTTAGCCGGCTAGCTAGCTTGTTGAACATACGCGTGACGTCGACTCCCCCCTCTTTGAAAACTCGCGCGCATTAGCAGCGCCAAACCCTCGCGGAAAAAAGGAAAGGGGAAAACAGGAAAAAATAAAAATGCTGCCCAAAAACTTTATGCAGCTTCATGAAGAAGCAAACATACTGTTATTTCACTGATTTAGTTATTAAAATTCCGTTCACTTAGTCGAACAGACACGCCAGAAATGTTTTTGTTCTCTTTCTAATTCCGGGAGAGGTCTAGGTTAGCAACGTCTCCATAGTAACAGCTTTAATGGAATTATGGGTAGGGTAGTTCTTGGTATGTTCTACTGATAGTTGGCACCAAACACTCTCCAGAGCGAATAGTTTTATTTTATCATTCCAGGTTTTTTAGATAACTTATATTTTCTTTTCTTATGATCAGTAGTAAGTAACAAACTCAAATAAATCATAAAACTAAAAATATTTGGCCTAAAAAATCTTGAATTATAGTCTTTATTGGGCTTGTCAAAGTCACAACCTGCATACTAGGAATTCTTACTCATTATTCTTTCAGAAATC
The DNA here is from genome assembly GCA_033032245.1 of Poecilia picta. NCBI lineage: Eukaryota > Metazoa > Chordata > Actinopteri > Cyprinodontiformes > Poeciliidae > Poecilia > Poecilia picta. Next base: position 25,735,852 of record CM065358.1, read on the forward strand.
ACTTCAGGCTGGAGGTTACTAATAAAATAATACAGTAATGTCCAGTCTGAAGTCGCTTCGCATTCTACGGTGGCCAGTGTTGTAATTTCTCTTTCCATTTCCGCGTCTTGGCTCTGCAGCTGTTCCTGAGTCAGTTCACTAATCAAACAGCAGCTAAATGGACTGAGTAGATGCGGCTTCGGCATATCGGAGGTCAGCGGTTTCATATCCGGGATTTCTGTGGGACAGTCAGCTGACAGCAGTCAGGCTGCTGTGTGAGGACTTCGACAAGAAACTGATTAAAAACCAAGTAATCTCTGAGCAAGTCAACATGGCATCTAATCCACCCAAACTGAAGATTGAAATAACTTCCAATGAAAGGTGAGAAGCACCGATTGTCCGGGGTTCAATGAGCAATGCATGCTTACCAATTTTTTTTATTTTCTTCATGCACAGGCTGAAAAACTTGAAGGATCATTTCGAAGCAAAGTTTGGAGAATCTCCTCTCTTCTACGCATGTGCACCTGGAAGGGTAAATCTAATAGGTAAATTAACAACTTAAAAGATCATTTCAGACTTTGACCACCTTACATTTTTACATGTAAATTGTGTTCAGTTTTTTATATTCAGACGTTTCTGTGTCACCAAATGAGGTTGTCTAAACCCATTAAACCACATTTACCATGTTAAACTGCCGAGGTTTTTCTATACATTATGAAAGTACTAATACTCCTAGTATTTTTTTTTATTTGTTGTACATGTAATTAACATAACACATAATGGTACATAATTATGAAGTGAAAAGTCAAGGATATGAGTGAATTTTATTTTATTTTTTACAAAATAAAAATATAAATGTATGACATGTAATGAATACTTTCTAGAACCATTTTTCAATGAAACATTGGATTTATAATGAGATTGAATGAGACAAAGTTGGACTTTGTTTACTAAATCAATGAGGAAATAGATTGGCAGTTGGATGCACTGGAGATTATCAGGTTACAATCGTAGAAGCAAAAGTTAAAACCTTAAAGAAATTTAACAAACACCTAAATACTTTGGATAACAAATCAGAGTTTTTAGATAGAAATATTCCTAATTTTACAGAACTTGATTAGCTAAAATATGGAACCAGAAGTGCCAAAACAATTGAATTATTTGAGATTAATTGTAAGTTTTTGTTTTTCACCAGGCGAACACATTGACTACTGTGGATACTCAGTCCTGCCGATGGCCATCGAGCAGAACATCCTGGCCGCCGTGTCTGTGAACAACTCCGGAACGATCCAGCTGGCTAACACAAATCCTCAGTACCAGTAAGACGCCAACAATTACTGCACTTTTATTTTATATTTTTGCAACTTTAATTAAGGGTTTTCAAAAGTACTGGGGCTGCTTTATGTTTTTTTTAAAGGCTTTTGGTTTATTTGCAGGGATTTTAAAGTGTCCTGCTCAGAGGACATCGTCATAGACAGAGAAAATCCAAAGTGGTATTACTATTTTCTCTGTGGAGTCAAAGGTATCCAGGTAAAACTGTGGCTAAAATAAATACAATTTAAACCGAAAACAGTTGAATAAAAAAGGCATACATCTTCTTTTTTCAATTGGCTGAGGTTAAAACAAACTTCTCTTGTTTTAGGTCAGTTAGAATTAGCAAAATTATTTTTATTTGCTAAATGACAAAATAATGAGAGAAATAATTTGTAAGATTTCTTACTAAAACCAGAATTTTACATACAGAATGCTTATTTCTTTTATGCAATGATCAATGGTCCTTTCATGGCTTTGACAACTTCTGGTTAAATGGAGGCTCACTTCTTAGATCTATTTTTACCCTATTTTGTATGATTTCAATTTACTAAATAGAAATAATTTTGATATATCTAACTGACCTGAAAAACAAAAGGAAGTTTGGTCAGATTTAATGTGAGACAGTGAAAAGAACATTTATTTTGTAAACTTTCTTTTTTAACTATATTGTGTAGTTATTAAATGTTAAATGTTCTTTCAGTATTTTATCTTGGTCTGATTTTATTTTCTCCAGGAGAAGTTTGGGATCGGTCGTCTAGCTGGAATGTCTTGTGTTGTTGATGGAACCATTCCTCCCAGTTCTGGTCTGTCCAGTTCAAGTGCCTTAGTTTGCTGTTCTGGCCTCTTAACAATGGAGGCCAACCAGAAATCTCTTTCTAAGGTAAAAAAAAACAAAACAAAGCTTGCTTTATTGCAAGTTAGAAAATGGTCTTAACGTCTGGGACAATTTATCATTTTCCAGTGCTTTGGGTTGTTCCTGCCAACAAATTCCCAATAAAATATATTTAAGTTTGTAGCGTAATGCAAAAAAAATAAAAATTTCAAAAGCTATGAATGCTGGGACAAAGATGTTCTTAAGTGGGGGGCAAAAACGCAAGAAAATTATCCGTCAAATTAAGACAACCCCTTTGTGTGTTTACCTTTCTATTCCTCAGTGTAAGGAAGTATTTTGTGGAGCGTTCATGAGCGTTTTCTACTTCTTTACTCTGTTTTTGTCCTCTGTAATCTGCCCTAAAGGTGGATCTAGCTGAGATGTGCACCAAAAGTGAGCGCTACATCGGGACAGAGGGAGGAGGCATGGACCAGTCCATTTCATTCCTGGCAGAGAAAGGAACTGTACGAAGCTTCTTTTTTTTCCCCACCACTGCAATGTTTTTCTACATTAATGTTTATTGAAATGACAGAATTTCAACCACTTATCAGGCGAAGCTGATAGAGTTCCAGCCTCTGAGGGCCACCGATGTCAAGCTCCCAGACGGGGCCGTGTTCGTGATCTCCAACTGCTGCGTTGAGATGAACAAAGCTGCTTCTTCTCACTACAACATCCGGGTGGTGGAATGTCGGATTGCAACAAAGGTGCATCTGAAACTGAAACAAGCTGGAAAAAAAGCATTGCGACTTATTCTTTCATCCTGAATTTGTAATCTTACAGTATTTTAGGCTTTTCCCTGCTTCAGCAAACATGGTTTCAGTTGATGTCTCATCAATACTCTGAATGGGGTGTGTGGAAGCAGGGAAACATCTAAAATATGCATTTTAGATTGGGAAACGCTGATCTAAAATTTTAACAACTTACCAGGGATGCAAGTTATCGATTAATAAGTTGATTGCTCTTATCTATCGAATAGCGATTAGCTACTTTATAAGTGGCTACTCTTGCGTCAACTGGATCGACTGTCTTTCCATAACATGAAGAAATACATTTTTCAAAAAGAAGCACATTATTATATGTTAACCTTTTGTGTTACTTTGCTAAATACTGGCTACATAAACAAAAAGGTGTTTTTCTTACATTATTACACTTAGAAAGCCCTCAAAATAAACCGCACTTGTATTCCTTACGTCATTTGCCATTACTTTTGCAATTTTTCTGAGCTATTGGTTCATAGCAAATCATTAACTATTGGTCGAAAAGCTGACATTGTTCCATCATACAGCTTGACTGAATGACCGTTATGGACCTTACCACAGGGGCCGCGTTTCATTGGCCATTGCCTATTTTACGTCACAGCGCAGCTACCACATGCTTGACCGTCTCACAAACACAAACTACAGTAGTAAACACATGTTATTGTACATTGTGGACTAGCAGACCGGCAGAAAGTTTTTCCGTCAGGACTCAAAAAGAATGGTTCTCCACTGTCAGTGGAGTATCTGTACAGGCGATGTCAGGTATTCTGATCGTGTTTGAGGAACTAAAATTCACAGATTTCCAAAATCTGAAGCGGAAAGCTTCGCTTGGATCAAAGCTTGTGCAGTGATTGAAAAAAATAGTCAATAATAAACACTTCCATTATAAAAACCTTTTAGCCAAGTACAGCATAATGGCAGTACCGATACAACTTCTACACCTTGAAGCCTGTCTGTTACGTTAGCTGAACAGATCAATATGCAATGTGTACCGTATCTGACATGCATTAAAGATTTTATTTGACCTGAAAAGGCTTTGTACTAAACTGTAATCGTGTTAACCATGCTAATTGTGTTAGCCACCCAGTTCTGTGTATCAGGCCTAGACACCTTCGAACATTTGCCAACAGAAATCACCCTCAAAACCATGAATGTCTGACTTACCCAGCCTTGCAAGAACAATAGGTGTCAGTGATCTTGTCCACAGCTATATTTCTGCTGAGGGTGTGAGGATCTGCTGTTTTCCTCATCAACCAGCGTAGCATTTAGCTGTGACTCCACAATGTTGGAGGCATCGTGTGGCTAAAACACCTTGATGTCGTCCAAGAAAGATGACATGAACTTGTTGGTTCCCCTGTCCATTGTCGTGGTTGATATTTTGTGAAAATACGGCAGAAATGCTGCATTAATCGACTCAGAAATACTCTGCAGAGTCAATCGAAATGAAATAATAGAAACTAAGCAACTGCGAGGCTTTGTTTGTGAGACATGTAGTCATGTGGGACTATCGAGGGGCGTTTCTGGGTGGAGCTTGGTAAGGTCCATTATTAAGTTGATAACGCAAGAAGCTTGTCAGCTGTTTATACTTCAAAACAAAACTGCTTAAAGCACAGCTAGCGTCCAACAGCAGACTCTGTTGGACACGTAGACACTTCTGTCTACGTGGATGTTATTAGTTAATTGAATGGAAAAAAAAATCTAATAAATAATTAATAGTTATTTTATTGCTTGCATCCCTAGTTTACACAACTTTGTGGTATCAACAACTAAGTGTCTTTGTTGTAACTTTGTGATAACACTAAATGTCTCCCGGTTTGGCTCAGATGTTGGCGCAGGCTCGAGGTCTGGATCCGAGCAGGTTGATGAAGCTGTCTGAGGTTCAGACGGAGCTGAAGGCCTCCCTGGGGGACATGCTGGCCCTGGTGGACGAGGTGCTGCATCCTGAGCCGTACAGCCGTGAGGAGATCTGTAAAGTGCTCAGCATCACCGCCGAGCAGATGTGCACAGAGCTGCTGAGCGCTAACACTCAGCATGGTGGGTAACTGGACACATCTGCACAATCTGGAGGGAAGTCACCTGATTTAGACAAAAATCTTTGGTATAATTAATGCAGCCAGTATCCACTAGTGTTTCTCACAAATCAGCCATTTAGGGCTGCAGTTAGTGATTATTTTAGTAATCAATTATTTAGTCAATTAATCAAATCGTCTGATTCTGAAGATTTTTCATTGAGAAAATGTGATTAAAATCGGAAATTGAATTCGATATATCACCCAGCCCTGTTTTCAATATTAAACTACAATTAAGTTGCATCACACTTAAAATGATGCAATATCTCAATTTGTTCTGTATATTAAAAAAATTGGAAAATTATATTTAACCCCCAACGTTAGCTGGAGATCGGCACCAGCACCACTTAGGGACAAGGGTGTAAAGAAAATGGATGGATGGATATTTAACCCCACAAAACTGGAGTTTTCTAAATCACACCATTAAAATGATTAATTGTAAGTTGTTGTTGTTTTGTTTTTTTTTGTCGATTTGTTTCATAGTAACAAGCTTCAAGCTTCACCAGCGAGCCAAGCATGTGTACGGCGAAGCTGAACGCGTGATGAGGTTTAAAAGCATTTGTGACGCTGGAGCTGCAGGATCCATAGCGCTGCTGGGAGAACTGATGAACCAGAGCCATGCGAGCTGCAGAGACCAGTACGAGTGCAGCTGCCCAGAACTGGACCGGCTGGTGGACATCTGTCTGTGAGTACAGCAAGTCAAACCAACACAAAATAGAGATTTTTTAAATGAATAAACTGGAATTAAATAAAAATTCATGAATTTGGTAGCAGAAAAATATTTGATTGTATTATAAGGTCTATAAATGATTCTAGTGGAATGAGTAAATTAAGTTAAATTTTTAGGGGTTGTTTTGGATCGTAAAACAAAAACTCTGAATCTATTGGACTTCAAGCTTTTGTTTTTTCATATCTGATTTATTGTATAGAAATTTGGGGAAACGCATGGATTATTAAAAAAAATCTTTTTTGTATTTAAAACTTTTGACTTTAATTTTCTGAGATCAGAAGTCAAAATTCTCTGATTAAAATCAGAATTTTGAGGAAAATAAGCCAGAATTCCTTTTTTTTAGTTTTCTGTCCCTATTGTAGGACATGGCATTAAAAAACCTTTTCCTTAGTGTCATTTAGGAGTATGAAAACTTACTAAAAATAATCTGTAAACTAGGCAACAAATAAACACCTTCAGCTGAACTCATGTACCTCTAGTGCCACCTTGTGGACAAACTTTCAAACTGTGCTTAATCAATATCAGTTCTTCTTTTTGACTTATGAACAAAAAAGACAAACTATTTATTGTAATTTACTGCGTTGCTTCTGTATACCTAGTTCCTTTTACAAAACTCTTAAGTGTGCATTTTTATTTTTACTGCCCTGTGTTTTACAGCTAGCATGATCAATTTGCTATCACACACACACCACACACACACACAAAACCACATATCCAGCTATTGATTTCAGCTTTTACCACTGCAAGCAACTGACTCAGTAAAACCTGTTTCAGTTCAATAAAACCGTATCTCTCTCACTTTGATTTTTTATAAAGATTAATGACGCTGAAAGCTTCGCCGTTTCTTCTGGTTGCAGGGAGTCGGGAGCCGTCGGGTCCAGGTTGACCGGAGCGGGCTGGGGAGGCTGTGCCGTTTCCATGGTTACCAGCGAGAAGGCGGCGTCTTTCCTCCGAGCCGTCAGAGATGCTTACTACACGCCGGACCCGCGCAGAGCGGCGATGGAGAGACGGAGTCTGTTTGTGACGAAGCCGGCGGGCGGAGCTGCAGTCCTACTGGAGGAGTGAATTACACAACCCACGTTTACTCGTTTTATTTTGAAAACAAATCTACTAAAACAAATGCAAACTGTAATTTTTTTTTTTTTTTACATTCAGGAGGTGGAAATTTAAATTAAAATCCTTAATTTTATTTTATTTTTTTGTTTTTTTACAGATGGGAACATAAGGGCCAAATATACACTTTTGTGGCATTTTCTTATGATTTAAAAAAAAAAAATTAATCTGGGAGATGATGTCAGATGATTTTGTACCCAAAAATAAAATCAAGCTGTAAAATAAACTTTATATTTATAGTGTATAAAATACTGGTGTACTTTATGAAGAGATAAGTAATGTACAAACAACTTTAATTAAAAGGTTATGAATAAAAACATGGACAGTTCAATTCACTAAACCTAAAATAAAACAAATGGAAACTGTAATTTAAAAAAAACAACTGGAAATTATGGTCCTATTTTTTTTTTACTTTTCTACAAATAGTGACACAAGGGCAAAATATCCATCTGAAAGTATATATTTTCTTATTATTTTTTTATTAATCTGTGAGATTGTCAAAAGATTTTCCACCCAAAAATAAAACCAAACTCTAATTTTTTTACATTTGTAGTGTATACATTTCTGCTGCACTTTAAGGATAAATAAAGTAGAAAAAAGTTTAATAAAAAAAAAATAACCTGGCAATATTATTTAAGACAATTTTCAAGTTGTGAAAACCTCTAGATGGGTTTTACCTTCTGGGCTGTTTAATTCACTGAAATAATCAAAACAACTTTTTAATATTGAGGGGCTGGAAATTATGGTAATTTCTTTTTTTACTTTTTTACATATGGTAAAACGGGAACAAATAAGGAACAAACCAAGGATGGATTTAAAAAATGAAGAAAGAAAGTATTACACAAGGGAGCCAGAATATGTCATACTATTTTTCTCTATTTTTTTTAATTCTTGTCCAGATCTGGAAAATACTGAACTCAAATTCCAGATTGTGCAGAGACCCAGAAATTCCCCCCGACTTTCTGGTTTCACCAAACCCTTGACACAATTCACAGTATTAAAAAATGAGGTATGCTTCGTAACCATGTGAGCTTCCATTTACCCAAATAATAAAAAATCTCTCACAGTTTGTGCTTGGTTTGTCAGATCCATGCAAATATAAAATATATCACTTCAGAATTCAAACCCTTTTGGTTTTTTCCACATTTTCTTACATTACAACAAACTTAAATGTATTTCATATGAACAAGAAACATAAGAAAATATTGTGGCCACTTTTAATTTGATCCAGAAGTTACATAATTAGTTAATAGAGTTTAGTAATTCGTAATTAATAGAGGTATATGTTGTAAGAGCAAGGGCTCTAAAACTTTAAAAAACAAACAAATAGAGCCATTGTATCATGTATTGTTTATCGTGATAATGTTTTTCATCATGAGAATTTTGATTTATCGTTGTCACCATAAATTCCAAGTAATGATGTTTAAAATCTCTCAAAACTGTCCTGATTGTTATTTTCACTTTTCTCCATAATATCAGTAAATATCAATATATTTAAATATATGATTAAATGCAGTTACTGTGTGTAGTTTAGAGGTACAAATCACACTCCTTTATGTGACTGATGTCCTAAAGAAGCACATTAAAATATTGGTGTAGAGGTTTTCTACATCCATGGTGAAGAGAATACTCTGTTTTGTGACTGTATGTGTGGCCATTTTTTGTAAAAAATCTAATGTCTTTTATGTAACTGGGGTGTTTTTGGGAGAGGGGGTTCAGTAAGTGTGCCGAGCCGTAAGATTCGCTGCTGCAGTCGGATACAATCGGTCTCCCTTTAGGGATCTGGAATGGTTTTGCCCATTCAGCGGGTTCTTTTTGGATTTTTGGAAGTAGGTAGAAATACCTGGGTCTGGGTTGGTCAGCGCCCGTTAGAAAAAGAAGTTGTTTGTGGTCAATGTATTTTTGTTTCTCTAGTTGTTTGAGCAGGTGGCGTATCATGGTTCGTGTTTCCGGGTAGACTGGTGTTTTCAGTGGTTTGTAGTATTCCCTGTCTTGTAGTTGTCTCATGGCCTCCCAAGCATAGTCTGTTTTGTCCATAATGATTATTGTGGAGCCCTTGTCTGCTGGTTTAATAATGATAGAGTTGAGGTTTTGGAGTTCTTTAAGTGCCTCTGTTTCCTCCTTTGTAAGGTTGTGTTTTTCTGTTTCTATTGGTATTTTTTTGGGGGGTTTTTTTTCGTCTTGTTCAATGAGTTCTAGAATGAGGGGGTGGATTTTATCAATTGATGGTTCCCATTTGGGAAAGGGGTAAGAAAGGTGGGGGCGGATCATTTCTTTTGTTGTTCTTTTGTTGTTCTGGAAGAATTCGGCTAGGTGGTATCGTTGGATTTGGCTGTTGAGTAGTGATTCCGTCTTTAGTGTTAAGTTAATTGGTTTCTAAAAGATTAGTTTTGGTATTTATAGGATTTGTTCCCTGGGGATCGAGGCTAGGCTTCCCGTTTGACCAAAACGGGAAGCCTAGCAGTTTAAAGCCCGGCACCAATGTTCCCAGATGTGGTGTGCTGTAGGGGGTGTCCAGTGTATTTTGTCTTCTGTTGTGTGGAACCGTGTTTGTGGAATTGGTGGGATGGTGTGGTGATTTAGTTTTTGGGAAACTTCTGTGATGATCTCATTGATCTTTTTTAGGGTTAGAAAATGTCAGTCTCAAAGCTGGTAGTATTAAGCTCCAAAAGACCTGGACCCGTGATTGCAATAAAAGGTTGTAGTCTATGGTGTTGACTGTATAGAAATACATGCCAAACTGTTCCAGATTTTTATTTGTAAAACATTTTGACAATGACATATATTAATTTCCTTCCACCTCGGCTTTTGGCCAACAATATAAAATCTTACTAAAATTAAAGTTTGTACTTGTAATATAACAAAAATGTGAGAAGTTAAAATGGGTGCTAATACTCTGGTTAGGCACTTGAATCCTTTCGTGTTACTTCAGCCTGTCTGCTTTATGGCTCTCTGCTGGTTCTGCTGAGACTTCGTTCTTCCTCTTCAGTATATTTTCTATCCAGCTGGAGCTCTGTGCTATTCTTTCCAGGGTGTGAGTGGAAGACAATGCGCTCACTCTCATGTTTTTGCCTGAGGTGATCAGCTCTCCATAGCCTTGCTGGTGGGAGAAGGCGTAGGCAGAGCGGCGGGAACTGGTCCGGCGGACTCGCCTCAGGTTCTGTTCCTGAGGCCTTTGTTTCTCCCTGGACTGCTGCAAACGACGAACCTGTGAAGACGAACCAGCGATCTCTTAATTCCCCTAAGACGGTCAGATTTCACAGCATCTTCTCTACTGACTGTATAGAAACTCTCACTGTTCCTGCACCTTGTCTGTTAGAGTTGGGAAGAGGTCGACTCTCAGGAAGCTCACGACTAAGCCAGGCAAAATGCAGACCGCAGTGGTGAGCAGGATGACCAACCACACGCTCTTCTCTGAGAGACAGTTACGAGCCGTGCCTGTGGAAAAACAGCAATATGAAATTCCTTCTGCTTCGTTTCCACTAGTCTTTTTTTTTTAATCATATTGAGCCAAACTCACCAATAAATGGGAAATTACTCGGAAAGATGCCGAACAGGCCGTCACTTTGCATTGCAAACAGAATGGCAAAATACACGATCAGGCTGCCCCACATGAACAGATGATTCACTGCGGTCCAGTAGTGTGTATCCAGTCCAATCTAATAACAAAGACATCACACATTTAACAGGTTAGGATAGATCTATAAATGATACTGTCATAAAGCGGGTTGATGGTGGTGAGGAGAGACGCAGAGACCCAGGTTATGGTGATGATTTATTTAATGAAGAGCTCACAGTCCGGAAACAGGCAGAACGTAGCACACAGCTAATACCGGTAGCAACTGATTTACTAAGAGGACTGAAACGCGAGCTTGGCTAGCCAGGACTTAAACAGTTCTACTGGCAAACCGACAGACAACAACTGACATGCAGTAGACAAAGACAAGGACCCAATGAGGAACACAGACAACAGGGGAGACTAAATACACACGGGGTAATCAAGGGAACGAGACACACCTGGGAGACAATCAACGGGGAAGACGCAGACTCACAGGGAACAGGATTACAATAAACAGGAAAAAACTCAAAAATAAACACAGAAAAACACGGATCATAACAGATAAAAAAATTTTTTTTTCCTAAATAGTGAGATTTTAGCCTGCTCAGTTGGCCAATTTTGTCACTTTAAATCTTGTCACTTTAAATCCAAATACACAGTCCAGTCACATTAATGTGACCACCACGTACTTTCCACTTCAGAGTTAAATAACCAATCACAGAAGGCAGGTGGCAGCACAGTGCAGTTGAGCGTATATAAAGGGTGTGTGTGGGCTTCGGAAAACATTTCAATCGTTGGCGTAATGCAGAAACGAAGCGATTTATCCGACGTCCAAAAGGGCATGATCATTGGCTTTCGGGCCAAGGGTGGAAGCATTTCCGAAACGGCTGAGTTTGTGAACTGTTCGCGTGCCGCCGTGGTAAAAGTGTACCGTGCATGGCAAAATGGGACTGTCCAAAATCAACGACGTGGCAAATGTGGTGCACCACGGGCCATAGATGACAGAGGCGAACGACGGTTGCGGAGATGCGTTCGGGCAGATAGACGGGCTACCGTTGAGCAACTGACCACTAAAATGAACCAAGGGGCTACCACAAGTGTCTCCCAAACCACTATTCAGCGAACATTGCTGCGTCTGGGCCTCCGAAGCGGACGCCTGGTTCGTGCACCTATGCTGACTGGTGTTCATCGACGACGAAGGCTAGAATTTGCACGCCAGTACAGCAGCTGGACGTCCACTGAGTGGCGACAGGTAGCGTTTTCAGATGAATCGCGTTTTATGCTCCATCGGACAGATGGACGTTGGCGTATAAGGCGTGAAACCTCTGAAAGGAACCACCCTGCAACCATTGCAGGAACGGTCCAAGCTGGAGGCGGGAGCATTATGGTCTGGGGAATGTTTTCCTGGCATTCTCTGGGTTCACTGATTATTGTGGAAGGCACGATGGATCAATACAAGTACGCATCTGTCCTTGCGGACCATGTCCACCCCTACATGCGCATTGTTTTTCCTCAGGATGATGGCATCTTCCAGCAGGACAATGCGAGGTGCCATACAGCTGCCAGTGTACGTGCGTGGTTCGAAGAGCACCAGGATGAGTTTACCGTCCTCCCCTGGCCAGCAAACTCACCTGACTTAAACCCGATCGAGCATCTGTGGGACCATCTCGATCGAGTTGTTCGCGCCATGGATCCTCAACCACGTAATCTAGCGCAGCTGGCCACGGCATTAGAGTCGGCATGGCTCAACATCCCAGAGAAGACCTTCAGGGACCTAAGTGACTCTCTTCCTGCACGTCTCGTAGCAGTTCGCTCTGCGAAAGGTGGTTATTCTGGCTTTTGACAGATGGTCACATTAATGTGACTGGACTGTGTAAGTTGCTGCTGGCCAACTCAACAGTTACACTCACACATGAAAATGGCTGCCAACAGGTTCAGTTCAATATAATTTAAAAATACTTTATTGATCCCAAAGGGAAAATTCTTCAAAGAAGTTATTGTAGATTGTAAGTAAACAACAAAATGCTTGTCTTTTCCAGCAGCAGCACTGCCAAACGGGCTGGATCGGAGCTCTGTTTGGGTTGCTAGGTGACGGGCAGAACTCCCCTGGGGTTGCTAGGTGACGGGCAGAACTCCACTGGGGTTGCTATAGGCAACGGGCTGGGCTTTGCTGGGGTTGCTAGGTGCTGATATGCGAAGTTATATTTGGAAGGTTTTTGAAGCGGCTTATTTTCCAGACACCAAAAAACATTAAATTATCGCTCAAAAACAGCTGGGTGTTTTTTTCTAATCGCTTGGGCCGCCTGTAGAAGGAGTAGAAATCCAAATGGAAGCATGAAAACGTGCAAAATCCCCTTTAATGTAGCGTGTTGGTTATAATTATAACACTAACGGAACAGTTCAGTCTGCTCAGAAAACTCACCTGAACACTCACAACAATGACTAACGTGGTTGATATGGTGACGGCAAACGCCTGCTGGTCGGAGAAGTCGGAGCCGTTGTCCTTCAGCGTGACGGAGAACGCTCCGTAGGGAATAAAGAAAAGCAGGAATGACGTCACCATGCCTTGCAGCGTGCAGAGGAAGAACTGCCGTTTGTTGAAGAGCAGGTTCTGTTGGCCCGGTTTGTACAGGCTCGGGTAGCGAAGGCTGTTCTGGTCGTTGACGTCCTGGCAGAAATAAGTTGGTAATTAAATTAGTTAAGCAGTTCCTGATTACTAAAGTCTAATAGCTACAGGGTTAGCAAGACAAATGGTTAGTTGAGGATAACACATAGTGAGTAAATTAGTATTAGTTGTAGCATAAGGGTTGAAGAATTAGTAACAGATTAGCTACATTTATTGTGATGAGGATATATATCTTAAATATCAAGGAGGTTTAGGGCAGCATAACCCAATATTCACCTGGATGGCCTGACAGAGTCTTGAAAAGACAAAAGTTTTGGAAGAATTAGGAAGTTGACAAACTGTGAATATAATTTGTTTTATTCAAAAAGGCACAGCTTAAGCCAGTGGTGTCCAAACGTTTTGGCATGGAGGCCAAAAATGTTAAACTGCAAGTACTCTGGGAACCAGAACATTTCAATATGTCTTTTTAATTAAAAATGCAGAAAAAAATCTCCTTTTTGTTTTTATCAGCTAAATAACACACAATGTTTAAATTAAATTAGCAGTTTTTATTTTCTAAACAAAAGGAGTTCTACAGGTTTGCCAAATAAAACATGAAAATGTTTCTCAAGTTGATTATATTTTCAGCAACAACAAAAGTTTATAGTTACTTTATTTTTGGTAAGTTTCTGCATGTTAGTAGAATCCACTAGATGGTTTTGGTCCCAGTTACTAACAAATTTAATTAAATTGAAAGCAAAACACTTTGAGTTCCACCTTACATTTCACGATTTTAATTGTGTCTGTTTTGAACGGCTTGTGAAAAATCAATAAAAATTTCACTCTAACTTTGTTTTTAAATGTGTATCTGCATCAAACAAGCAAATCCAAGTTTAGGCTTTTCTTGAGTTCTGATTAAGGGCCGCACCAGAATCGTTTTGTGGGCCGCAAATGGCCCCCGGGCCACATTTGGACATCCCTGCCTTAAGATATACAGCACCTTCTATTTGTACCATCATATGGAAGTTTATGTTTATTATTTACTCCATGTTTTCTAACAATACCTGATCAAAAAGTCCCATTGCCAGAACTGGTAGCGATGTATAAACAATATTGAAGAGGGTTATGAACCACTGGTCGTACACAGTCTGTGGGAAAAAGGAGATTAAATACTTTATTTTAAATAAAACTGGTATTATATTTTGATGTAGACGACAGTTTTCTCACCTGTGCAGAGAAACCACAAAAGAAGCCGTACCAGAAGTGGACCAGTGTGAAGGCAAAGTTCTTGTAGAAAAAGTAGACCAGGAAGTTACACATTCGGAAGTAGGACCAGCGCCCATGAACCAGCAGGAGCCTCTGCAGGTACCGAAACTGAGCGAAGGAGTAATCTGAGGCCAGGACAGCTTGCATCCCCTCCTGTCCGCTGATGCCCACGCCAATGTGGGCGGCTGACGCAGCACAAGAAAAACGCATAATGTGGGTCATAATGTGGAATATCACACATATTAAAGGCAATATCTAGGATTAAAAAGCTCACGCCTACAACTGGGAGCACACAATGTAAGACTGCTATTAATAAAACCGTTGGAATACATAATGAGATTATAACATGATAGGGCGCGTTCACACTGCAGCCTGAAGTGACCCAATTCCGATTTTTTTTGACATAATGCGACCCGTATCCGATCTTTTCATGGCAGTGTGAACAGCACAGGTCAGATTATTTTCACATGTGACCCATATCCGATACGTATCCGATTCAAATGCGACCATAAGTCCAGGTCTCATTCATCCAACTGAACGTCACTGATTCTCAACAAATCTCACTATTCTGGTCCTGATACACGCAAGTGGGAAGAAAAACAACAACCATGATGGACAATATGAGGATTAAGTTGTTAATATGCTGCTCTGGTGGGACAACAACTTCAAATATGTAGCTAAGCTCCACCTTTAGCCTCCATGTTTACAAACTCTGAGCTCTTCTTCTTCTTTTATGACGGTTGGCAGATCACTGAGAACGCTGACGCTATAGCGCCCTCTACTGCGCATGCGGGACACTTTCAGGTCGTTTGCCCGTTCACACTGCAGATCACATACAGGTCCATTTACTGGCAGTGTGAACGGCACCGGCATAAAAAAATCAGAATCGCCAAAAAATCGGAATTGAGTCACTTCAGGCTGCAGTGTGAACACACCAATAAAGTCATAAAATGTTTATATTTAAATAAAAGCAAATAAGTTGTTTTATGAATTGTCTGTTTTTTTTGATTGGTTTGCCTGGTTTTAATGAAATCTGAATAATGAATTATCAGACACTGCAAAAACGTCTAATTTTAGTGCAAACATCATAGTGCGATTGAAATAAGACAAAATTATCGTAACCTAATAGTAACTTTTTAGCGCGATATAGGAGCTTGTTTTAAATTAAAAACTCCTTAATACTGCTGAAAAAATACTACTTCCACTGACTGATTATTTCACTTCAAACATGGGGGAAATGTTTTTTTTTAGAATTCTGACCTTTGATTTCCAAAGCTTAAAATCAGAATAGTCAAAATTCAGAGATTAAAGTAAAAAAAACCTGAGATTAAGGTCAGATTCTTAATTCTCTTCCGGCGGCCATAATCCTCTCCTGTATTTCTCAGAAAACAAAGTGAGAAGATCAAAACAAAAGTTGTAATTTTTGAACCATCGGCACCGGCTTTTACTCACTTTTGATCATGCTGACGTCGTTGGCGCCGTCCCCCACGGCCAGCGTGACGGCCATCTTGTGCCTCTTCACCAGCTCCACCACCTGAGCTTTCTGCATCGGCGTGACCCGACAGCAGATGACCGTTTTACACAAACAGGCCAGATCCAGCAGCGTGTGCTCCAGCTGGGGCTCCAGCGCATGAGCCTGCGGGCCGAACACATACATCGCACCTGATTAACACGACACCGTCCCACGGCGGCGCTGAAGAAACGGCCCTGCTGAGGCAGCAGTGGACCTTTTCCCATCCGGCTGCAGCCGGTGAGGAAATGGACGTTAATGAAAACCCATAATGAAGCCGATGGCCGTCAGCAGACCAGCAGCAGCTTTCTGCTAATTAGACTTTATTTAGTCGACAGCAGGTGAAGAGAGATGCAACATTCAGCAGAAAAACAACCAGAGTAAGTAAGAGTAGCACCACTTCAACAAGATTTTACTCAAGTAAAAAGTATTTGGTAAAAAGTCTACTCAAGTCCTCAGTAACTGATAAAATTATCAATCATTTAATATTTAAAAATGACATCATCAGACGGACCAAAGAATAAAGTTAAGAGGACATTTTGTTATTTTAAGGATGAAAATGACAATAATTCATATAAATAACAAAAAAATAACAAAACCAGGCAAAAGAAAATTTTACAAAACTTTAACAAAAACAGCAGGTGTGTGTGTCTGTGTCTGGTGGATGTTGGGTTAAAACATGTTTGTTTTTCATTCAATGGGTATAAAATACAGAAATTTTACTCTAGTAAGAGTAGAGATACTTCATAATAAAATTACTTGAGCAGAAGTAAAAATAACAGTGTAGTAAAAATACTCCAAAAAATAAATGTCCTCAAAAAAGTTATTCAAGTAAATGTAATTGAGTAAATGTAACTAGTTACTACCCATCTAAGGTGTTTATGGTTAATGGTTCAACACTTGCTGTGCCCAAAACAAATGAAAAAAAGTCAAATTGATTACATCTCACCAGACTGTGGCCACTGATGACCAAGGCATATTCGGAAATAATCGTTTCTTCAAACACTGAATCTTCTGCAAGCATGTCGTCTTTCTCGACGTCTCCTGTGCTGCTCACCCGGCTCAGGCCCAGGATGTTCTCCTTAGCGTTCCTAAGAAGAGGGGACAGACCTGCTATGCTTGCTTGAACATGTTAGGGCTATAAAAAAACATATTACATTACAAAATCACTCTAAGACAATGACACTTTAGTTCTCAGTTTCTTTTAAAATGAGCTCTTCTAGGGCCTCTTTAAGTCTAAATAAGCTGCCCAGCCGCCCGACTCAACGTTTAAACTCGCACATGAAAATGGCCTCAAACAGATGCACAATTATACAACTGTATATCTTTGAAAAGCATTAGTAGCACCTCCTGCACAGCCAACAACAGAGTGCAACAACTGGTTTCTAGATGGTAAGTCAACAAAAAAACACTTGGCTTTTCCAGTAGCCATTGTACAGAGGAAGAAACAGCTGGGCAACGTGTTGGAGTTCCACTTGCGTTGCTGGGATTTGCTGGGGTTGCTAGGTAACAACGCAGTTCCTGCGGCTTTGTGATGCTAGATTCTGGATGTTTTTGAAATGTCTCGCTCTCCAGACATCAGAACATTAACTTATTGCTATAAATAAGGACAAAAAGTACAATAATTTAACAAGAAACCAAAAAAAAAACAAAATCAAGCCAAGGAAAATGGTCCCAAATCAGTTTCTTTCAGTAAAAAACTTATAAAACCTTAACAGGAACTGCAGTTCTATATCTGTGTCTGGAGAATTTTTGGCTAAAACTCATTTGTTTTTCCTTCACTTGGTAGAAAATCCAGAATATTTTTTCAAGAGTAGAGATATTTCACTATCTCTTTTATTACTCAGGTAATTTTATTATAACAACAGTAATCTTATTTCAGCCCACTAAGGTAACAGGCTGAAAACCGTTGAGTTAGCGCGGTGCGTTTACCTGAGCTGCTGCTGCACCTCCAGCTGCGTGAGCCCAGAGATGACAAACACCTCATTCATGTCGTCCCGCAGCATGTTGCAGGAGTAACCGATGCTCATCGCCGTCTCTAGAACAACACAGTTCACAGATCTGAAACTCCCCACAGCGTGCTAGCAGTTGCTCATCATCCAGATCTCTTCAGTTGCTAACTACCTAGCTTGTCCCCTGTTAGGACCCAGATCTTGATGTCGGCTAGATTCAGGCGGGCGATTGTCTCCGGCACTCCTTCTTGAAGTTTGTCCTCTATCGCTGTGGCTCCAAGAAGCTTGAACCAAGTCAGAAGTCAGTCTGCAGCTGTTGGGTAAGATTCATCGCTTCAACAGTGCAAACAAACACAAAGGACGCCGGTTTTACCGTCATGCCTTGCTCGACTTCCTCGTAGAGAGCAGCCAGCTGCTCTTCACGGTTCTCAATCACAGTGCTCACGTAGTGCAGCTTCTTCTGCCACACCTGATAATATTCTTCACTGAGGTCTTTGTAGGCAAGAGCTAGAGTTCGAAGCCCTTCTCCTGCAAATTCCTGTGAGGAAACCAACACAATCAACAGCTCAAAGAACGTTTGAAAAGTCAGTCAGCTAATCAAGCAGGACACTTGAGTTGTTAAAAAGCAATCAAAGCTGCAGCCCTGCTTTTTTGTGTTCTTTAGTCAAAATGCTAATACAATCTGGATAGATGTAAATTAAAAAACATATTCAAGAAAACCATGTGGATCCAGATTAGTTCAGCTGCTGCAGGAGTGCTCAAAGCACACAGATGCATTTTGTCACTTAAATGTGCTGAGTCAGACTATAATCCATAATATATAATCCTTTGGATGCTTCTTTTTCAGGTTTATAAATATTTTTTCTGCATGTTAAAATTATGCTACGCCATCCTGGCTAAAAGAATGACTCAGATCAAATACATTAACACATAAATTAAAATAAAAAAACTCTCATGTGAAAATTATTCAACTGTACATCTTTGAAAAGCAGAAGTGGAGCCTCCTGCACAACCAACAAGAATGCAGCAAGTGGTTTCTGAATGGTAAGTCAACAACAAAACACCAAACTTTTCCAGCAGTAAAATCCGCTGACCAAATATGCTGGAGTTCGGCTTGGGTTGCTAAGTAACAGGTGGAATTCTGCTGGGGTTGCTAGGTAACAAGCTGGGCTAAGCTGGGGTTTCTAGGTGCTGACATTCTGAGGGTTTATGAAATGGCTCATTTTCCAGACACCAAAAAATATTAAATTATTGCCTAAAAAATGTCTGTGTGTCTTTTTAAGCGCTACTGCTGCTTTAAGAAGCAGTAGAGACCCAAAATGGAAGCACAAAAACATTCAAAATGTGAATTTTTCATGGTAGCTCTCCTTGAATCGCTCAGGTAAAACTCACACTGAGGTGTTCTGAGGTAGCGTACATGAGGTCTTCGCTGGACGGATCCAGGCGGTCAAAGATGATCGTGTCGGCTCCTTTGCAGTACAGTTTAATCTGACCTTGGGGATTCCTCACTGGATCAGAAAACAAACCAAGCAAAAAAAAAAAAAAGGCTTTAAAAAAATCACATAAGTAGATCAGGAATGTCAAACTCATTTTCATTTTAGGCCGTCTCACGATTGTGAATGCTCTCAAAGGGCCGGTTGTGCCAGAATATTGATAAAACCCATTAAACTGTATGTTTATGTTGTAAACAAGTATATCTTTAGCATTAAACGTCTAAAACTGTGAATTTGTTTCATTGTATACAAAAACTAGCGTGCAGTTTTAAGATTATATCAGATATTTTTAGTTTTTTTATAGTATGAATGTTAAGGTTGGAAGAGTGTGTTTCTTTTTGTGTGTACATACAGCTCTTAT
This sequence comes from Poecilia picta, assembly GCA_033032245.1. Classification (NCBI taxonomy): domain Eukaryota; kingdom Metazoa; phylum Chordata; class Actinopteri; order Cyprinodontiformes; family Poeciliidae; genus Poecilia; species Poecilia picta. The sequence continues at coordinate 25,755,432 of CM065358.1, forward strand.
TGTGAAACTAAGGTTTTATTTCTATTAAATCTCACTGTTCATCAGTAAAGCCTCATCCTTCATTCGGGGGAATCTCATGATTTTTCATGATTGCAAAAAACTGGAGAGACTGGTGCAATCTGGCAGATAAAACCTGCTTTAATTCGATCGATACAATAATATTTAAGCACACTACTGTTAAGTTAAAGGTCAGTTATTTATGTGTGTCTCTGGAGTCCAAAGGGTCACATAAATTGTTAGAGTGGGCCAAATTTGGCCCGACTCTCGACTTTAACACATGTGAAGTAGATGAAAAGTCGCTCACTTAAAGCGAGCAATTTTCATTCATTCTGCTAAAAAGAAAAGTGAAGTCATGTTGACTACTAGTGCTATTATACGTAAAGACCTAACCAATGACACTCATTCTCTTGCGCACGTTGTTGAAGTCCAATATGGCCAGCAGCTCGTAGGTAGCCGCTCTTCCCATCTCACAGAGCGTGATGGTTTCTGGAGTTCGAGCCCGGAAGATAAACCCAAAGTTTCGTGCCGCGGTTACCAACGCTCCCTCATCCGGTGACTGGGCCTGGTACGCCAGATTCCCTTCATTTAAACAGAAATAGTGATCAGAGGAAAATGTCCTGGACGATATAACTGTAACAGATGTGAGTAGCTTTACCTTCACTCTTCTCCTCTGGCATGACGGTGTGGCACAGAGCCAGCAGTCTGAAGAAGTCCTGCACAGCAGATTCCTGCTGCTTGACGGCTTCAACCAGGCTGCAGTCGTAAAACTTGAAGGCTTTGTCACAGAGCGGGTTGAAGGAAAAGTCTACGCACGCTGTTTTCTGAGGATACAGACGGTTATTGTCAACTTATTTCAGGAATAAAAGTGACATTTGATAGAGAAGCAACGAGATAAACTAAACTGAGACGGGTCAATAGGTGCTTTCACCTGATAGCCTGGTAGACTCGGTTCAATAAGGGGCCAAAATTGCAGCATTTGTTACATTTTCAGCTGCTGCAGTTTGCTTTCACACTGCATCATGTGGAATCAACCAAACTGTTTGAAAAACCTGTTCCCTTCCTCGCCTGTGGGGGCGCTGCACCAAGAACCACTGAAGGAAACAACATGAAAACTTCTGAAGAAGACATGAGCGCAACTTCCTTCTTCACAAAATGTAAACAAAAATGGAGTAGCGTCAGATTTTAGCGGTTTTAGGATTCCTCTTATGTCTTTGGTCAAAGACGACAAGCCGTTTCTCCTGTTAGCTCTTGACCTGAGCGTTGTTTTGGTTGTATTTACCCAGAATGCCCTGCCCTATTGTCCACTTCCTGCTTTTAGGACAATCTCCAATCCCCTTGCATCCACATATGTATTTGAAAGCCATGTAATTGGCAAAATAAGCAATATTTTAATTTCAATATATTTTTGCTGCCTAATTACTGAATATATAGAGATATGAGCTCAACAACAAAAATATATCAGAACTGAGAAAAATATACTGAGAAATATCCAAATATAACTAACAGCCTGAAAACCTGCTCCCACAATTTAGTGAAATATTTTCTTTCTGGACATTAAATCACTTCCTTAACTTTATGCACAGCAGAAAATCATAATTTTATTACTCTGCACATCAAGAAGAGTTTTTTTTTTATTTGGAAACATCAGATGAGACTTTAGTTTGTGAAAACAGTGATTCTGAATGGTGTGGGTGTCTTGATAAGAAGAGTGGATTTGTCACAAGTGCCCACTCATCAGGTGGGTAAGTTAGAGTGCAGTTATTTGTAGACCGTAGTTTTTAGCTGTTAAGGCATTTTATGACCAAACAGAGCTTTAGTGATTGTCTGAAATCTACATGACTTAATGTAGATTAAACTACATGAACTAAATTTAGCATACAGATTTTACAAATAAATACTACCTCAGACTTTGTTGTCCTTTTTGTTCTGTTGCAGCTTTTGTATTTTATTGACCCTTCTGAGCCACCATACCAGACACCAAGGCACAAAACTTTCAGTTTTATGATGAACTTCATTGTTCAGCATGAAATTGAATCAAAGTAGCTTAAAAAATCTCAACAAAAGAAGTCTAAAGTTTTGCCCTGTCAGAAAAAGGTTGTGCAAAAGAAATGTTCTGCCAGTATCACAGATTTGGACCAAAAATAGATGGAAAAAATGTCCAAGTCAAGATGTGCCATGATGAGAAACTACAACCCAAGAAGATTTAGCTGTAATTAACTACTATTTTAAGCTAACAGGACACTTCTGCAGTCAAATCGTTTATGTATTTTCTATTTTCTCCCCATTGAAGATTTCTTTAGTGAATGATTTTTTTTTCAGTTGAGTTGTACTGAAAATTATTTTTAATAAAACAGAATTTAACAGGACTTCACCATTTTTTATATGCAATTATGAAAGAACATAACTTTAAAATAAATAGTCAAACATAAAGGAGTTAAATCTAACATACCTCTGTAATTTCCACCTTCTGGTTGAATTCATCATAGACATCACCTTGAGAAAAATAAAAAATTCAAACATTCAGCATCTTGTCAGAACTTAAACAATAACTCCAAATAAGGCTGAAAACATTCTGGATTGTCTGTTGAATTAACATTACAGTGGTTTAATTTCACACAATCTGAATTTTATTTACAAAATAAATAACAGGAGATGTAAAATGTTTTACCATCAACATTAACTAAATTATATCTCACTTAATTAGTTGTACTGATCTTCCTGCAATCAATGAATAACAAAGTCAAACGACTCATAAATAAAAAAACACACAAGTGCTTTTACTGTTGCATTTTTAAAAACAGGAATATTTGTAGGCCTGTCACAGTAACAAAGTTAGCTGGACAATAAATAGTCCCAGAAGGTATTGTGATAAATGATAATATTATTTTGAGACCATTTTCAAGTGATATAATATTAATTTAAATTCTAATAGACATTTAGTATTGGAAGACATTTTCAATAACTAAAATAAATAAACAAAACAACAGAAACAACAAATAAAATGAATTATGAAGTCTCTGTAAATAAAATTGTTCTTTAAAAAACAGCTAGTTGAGATAAAAACACCAAAATGAAAACTTATCATCCAGTTTTTGGAAGAAAGAGAAAAAAGAGAAAAATGATAAACCATCCAAATGGAAATTATTGAGTTTGATTTAATTTATCATTGACTGATATATTGTGACAGGCCTAATGTAAATGTAAGTCCCTCAGTGTGGTTCGAATGCAAAAACACAAACTCTTACCAAGTATTTAAGTAAAATAATCTGCCAGAGGAGCTGGAGATAGGCACCAGCACCTCCCGACCCCATTAAGGGACAAGGGTGTAGGAAAATGGATGGATGGATGGAATCTGCCAGAGGAGATTTTCACCATATTATAAGTTAAAATGTCTTATTCCACTGGGTGATTATTTCACTTATAACTAATCTTTTTTCATGAACATTAAGGAATTATTCACTTAAAACAAGCAGCTATTGCTGAAAAGTTATTTTTCAAGCTTGTTTTGTTTTATTTCAAGTGAACTAAGACATTAACTCTAGAAACTAGACTAAAAATTCTTGGTATAAATTTTGTGTTTTTGCAATGTTTAAAAATATTAACGTCTATTTTTAATGGTACGGCCATTTGTTTTTATTTGTTACTGAGATTAAAGAGCCTCACTCCTACCGTACGTCTGCCCATTAATGGAGCACTTGCTGAACACCATGATGTTCTGCGTCAGCGTGCCGGTCTTGTCAGAAAAGATGAACTCGACCTGTCCGAGCTCCTCGTTCAGGGTGGTGGTGCGAGCCTCGGCCGGCGTGTCGCTCGCGTTGTGGTACATCTTCTGGTCCCAGTTAATGAAGAAACTGTGACCGAGCCGCAGGACCTCCACACTGAAGGAACGAGTGAGAAAAAACATTTGGTGTTCTGCAAACTGTCATAAGTGAGGTGATAAATTATAGCATCGAGAAGGAAATGAGGTTGTTTGCGTCTACCTGACATACAGAGAAATGGGGACAAGAGTGTTGAGGATGATGATGTAGGACCAGAAGGTGAGGAAGCCAGAAAAAACGGCGCTGCTCTGAAATTCGTCCCACGGTAGGAACAGCTCAAACTTTATGCCCACACAAGTCTCCCAAATGGTGTTTCCTATGGCCAAAATCACCCCCATGCAGATGAGGAAGGCAAAAATCTGAGAAGAGAAACAGTATTGACCGTTTGCACGAGGCGTCACGCTCTCCAGAACTCCGCCATGACGGACGTCAAAACAACCAGTGTTGTATAAAGTACTGAAATCTCAGAGTCAAGTAAAAGTTTAGGTTCCTCTCCAAAATATGACTTTGGTAAAAGTCCAAGTCACTAACTGAAATGTTACTTGAGTTAAAGTCTTAAAGTATCTGAATTTCCTTGTACTTAAGTATGGAAATTACTGTAAAAATGTATGGACTCAAGTAATGTAATGAAAAGAATAAGTAAAAAGTAAAACAGGCAAATGCAGTTTGAATTACATTTTTTATATTTTAGTAAACTTGTCAAATACAGTTAAAGTAATAAACACAACCAAGTTCAGGCAAAATTAAACCTGCTAATAGATAAACCTGCAGGTATCATTTAGTTAAGAAAATTAGGTGCTTTACCTACAATGTTAACTTAACCTGCTTTACAACTGAAACAGCTTCTGACATGAACCACATATCTATGCATATATATATGCATATATGTGCCACATATATATGCATATGTGGTTCATGTCTCCATTTGTGTCCAACTTTGTAGCAGTCAATCATTAGTTGGGGTCAAAACTCCAGCGTTTCTCTCTCTCGCTTTTTGTAACGAGTAACTAAACCACACATTGAAAATGTATCGGAGTAAAAGTATGAAATTAAGTTAGGAAATATAGTGAAGTAAAAGTGAAAGTTATCAAAAATTTTCATACTCAAGGAAAGTATGAAGTACTCCAAAATATACTTGAGTAAAGTAGTGAAGTCTTTTTATTTCGTTACTAAACAAAACACTGAAAACAACCAACGCGCTCCGTCAAAGAATGTCAAAAACAGGCAGCCGATATCCTAATATCACTTTTATTCAGTTGACTTCACTTTAAAAATGGTTTGGCTGCATAAACAGACAAGGATAGAAGCCAAACTTGTCATTTTATAACTTGCAATGAGGAAAGTTATGGCGGCAATGGATGTCAGCCGTTAATCGTAACGACTGTCAACCCTCGGTGTAACCGCAGATTTACAGCGAACGCTTTTTACAAGGACAGAAGATTAACAATCATTTACTTTATAAGTAAAAAATGTATCTGAAGCGACAAAACGGAAATGTTTTCAAAAAAGAAAAGCAACTTCTTACCCATAAAACCAGTGTGTTCATAAGTTTGTCAATGCTGGTCCGTTTGAATTTAGTCCGCCCACAGTTCTGCATCAGCTTGGTTTGCAGCCCTGATAAAAGCAGAAATAAAAAGCTGATAAACAACCAATATTGAGACAAAGCTCACGATACAGAGGCTGAAATCATTAAATATTGATTAATAATACCAGCAAATATGACCATGCCGAAGCACCACTCAGTGTTTCTGAGAACACAACCGCGCAGCAGCATTTTTTCATTGTCCAGAGAGTATTTACAGTCTCTCCAGTGCAGCGTTCCTGTAAATTTATCCAGCTTGTTGTTCGGCGGTTCACAAATGACTTCTCCTGAGGAGAAACAACAAAACAAAAGGAAGTGATCTCACAAAAACATTAAGATACAGGCCAAGTCTCGTGTTCTGGTCGGGGAAGTACCGTATTCTACCTCTCTTTCCCTCCGTCCTCCTGTATTAAAATGTTCCTGTAAACTTCACCTATCATAATAGAATAATTTTAAGAAAGCATTTCTATGCCTCAGCATTTCTGCAGCCACAAAATTTTATTGTATATACACAGTAAAAATGCCAGTGTTGAATTAACACCCAAAAGTGTCTATATGTGTCCAAGTCAGCAGGTGTTAAAATAACACTTTTTAAAGTGTTAAAAGATTGACACCCATTTTTTTGTTAAATTAACATTGGTCTATATACTGAAATGGGTTTAAGAAAAGTTAAAGTTTCCATTTCTATGTATTGTTTTCAATCAATCGATCAAATTTTATTTGTATAGCACATTTCAGCAGCAAGGCATTTCAAAGTGCTTTACACAATTTAAAATAAAAAATAAAAATGAAAACAGAAATAGACAGAGATTTTGAAAATGATTAGAAAAAGATAGAAACATTATTAAAAGTAAAAAGTAAAAGTAAAAACATTTTAAAACATCTCAAACCTCGACATCATACAAGGATTCTCAAACCTCAGAGTTTTTGTATCTTACAAGGATTCAAGGCATTTCAAAGTGCTTTACACAATTTAAAATTAAAATAAAAACAGAAAGAGACAGTGATTAATTAATTAAAATAAAAATAAAAACATGAGGAGACAGAGAGTTTGAAAAAGACTTAAAAAGATTAAAAGTAAAAATAAAAGTAAAAGCATTCAGCTTATCCATAAGCAACTCTAAACAGCATGGTTTTAATTTTAGATTTAAAGACACTCAGTGTTTCAGCGGTTTTATAGTTTTCTGGAAGTTTGTTCCAGATTCGTGGTGCATAGAAACTGAATGCTGCTTCTCCTTGTTTCGTTCTGGTTCTTGGGATGCAGAGCAGGCCAGAACTACAGGGAGCCAGTGTAGATACTTTAAAACTGGTGTTATGTCTCTATCTTCCTGATTTTAGTGAGAACAGCAGCAGCAGCTTCTGGATCAGCTGCAGCTGTTTGATTGATTTGTTAGTCAGACCCGTGAAGATGCGGCTAAAGATAAACACATGGATAAGCTTATCTAGATCTCGCTGAGACATTAGTCCTCTAATCCTGGAGATGTTCTTCAGATGATAGAAACCCGACTTTGACTGATTTGATGTGACTCTGAAGGTTCAGGTCAGAGTCCATCACTACTCCCAGGTTTCGGGCCTGATTGCTGGTTTGTAGTTGTTGTAACTGAAGCTGCGCATTGACTCTGGTTCGTTCCTCTTTAGGTCCAAAGATAATAACTTCAGTTTTGTTTCTGTTCAGCTGGAGAAAGTTTTGGCTCATCCATACATTGATCTGTTCTAAGCATCTGTTCAGTGATTGGATGGGTTCAGAGTCACCTGGTGACATCGTGATATAGAGCTATGTATGATCCGCATAATTGTGGTAGCTGATCTTATTTCCTGTTATAACTTCAGCCAGTGGGAGCCTATAAATATTGAAGAGAAGGGGTCCTAGGATTGAACCTTGGGGTACCCCACATGTGACCTTTGACCTCTCTGATGACAAATTTCCGATGGAAACAAAGAAGTCCCTGTTCTTTATGTAGGATTCAAACCAGTGGAGCACCGGCCCTGAGAGTCCAACCCAAGTCTCCAGTCGATTCAGTAAAATGTCGTGGTCAACAGTATCGAAAGCTGCACTGAGGTCCAACAGAACCAGCACTGTGGTTCTCCCACAGTCTATATTTATAAGGATGTCATTGAACACTTTGACTAGGCCGTCTCTGTGCTGTGGATGAGCCCGGAAACCAGACTGGAAGGAGTCAAAGCGATTCATTATTGTTAGGAAGTTATTTAATTGTTTAAAAACTGCTTTTTCTATAATTTTGCTGATGAATGGTAGGCTAGAGATCAGCCTGTAATTCTGTAGTATTGATTTGTCCAGATTGTTCTTTTTTATCAGCGGTTTGATAACTGCTGTTTTCAAAGCCTGGGGGAAAACACCTGAAGACAGTGATGAGTTACTATTTGGATCAGATCATTAGCAACGACTGGCAGGACTTTCTTAAAGAAATGTGTGGGTAGGACATCCAGACAGCAGGAACCGGAGCTTAATAGACTTATGATTTCTTCTAAGGTGTTATAATTAAGTAGTTGAAATTGGGTCATTGTTCCTGCATTTGTTTTGTTTGGGCACAGGATTGGTAATGGCTTTGGAGTGGATGTGCAGATTAATCCTCTGATCTTTTGGATTTTTTCTGAAAAAAAAAACTGGAAAACTTGTTGCAGGCGGCATTAGATTGAAGTTCAGGTGGAAACGTCATTGGAGGATTTGTTAGCCTGTCAACAGTAGCAAATAAAACTCAAGCATTATTAATGTTTTTGTTTATGACATCCGCAAAGAAAGCTTCTCTTGCATGTTTTAGTGTTTTGTGATAGTGACGTAATCTTTCTTTGTAGATGTCATAGTAGACGTAAAGTTGAGCTTTACTCCATCTCCGTTCGGCCCTACGGCAGAGTTGTCTTGCAGTTTGAACTGTTTGTTTATTTCTCCATGGAGACTCTTCCTACCAGTCACAACCTTCACTTTAATGGGGCAATGTAATCAATGATATCTGAAAGTTTGCACTGAAAATCATCTACCAACTTATCTACGTCATTATGGCTTAACGGCGAGGAAGAAGAGTAGATTTGATTAAATATTTCGGCTGTGTTTTCTGTGAAAGTACGTTTTGTGATAGCGGCTGTTTGTCCAAGTATGTTAGCAGATAAAGAACCGTCAAAGATAACAGCAAAGTGGTCCAACAGGGCGACATCAGTTACAGAGACATTGGAAATACTGTATTCACACCCTTACTGATAACCAGGTCCAGTGTGTGTCCATGAGTGTGTGTTGCTTGTTTGACATGTTGTGTCAGACCAAAACTCTCTAATATATTACAAAGCTTTTTAGCCCCTCGGTCTTGGGGGTTGTCAACATGAATGTTGAAATCACCGACAATTATTAAACAGTCGTAATCAATACATATAAGATATAGAAGCTCATTCAGGTCCGTAAAGAAATTTTCCACATATGTTGGACTTTTGTATAGAGTTAGTGTCAAAGTTTGTTTGTGGCCTTTTACCTCGATTGCAAGATACTCAAAAGACATATTTTGAATATTTTCCACTGGATATGATTGATATTGACACCTTGTGTGTCAATTATTTACTTTTTTAACACCAGATTATGTTTTGTGATCAACACTACACTGGTGTTACTTTTAATATATTTTAACGCCAGCACAGTTGTAATGTTAATGTGACACTCTGTAGTGTTGAATTTAACACCAGCTGACTTAGACACATATAGACACTATTGGGTGTTAATTCAACACTGGCATTTTTACTGTGTATATTAATACATTTAATGTAACTAGTCAAAACGGCAAATGTAACTAGTTACATTTACTTGAGTAATTTTTTGGGAAAAAAATTACTTTTAGGAATACGGATTTTATCGTATTTAATAAAATTCTGGCAACTACAGAATTTACAACTACTACAGAATTTTATTACATATAGATATATAATTCTGTGTGTGTATTTTACCGTATTAATGCTAATATGGGGGAACAGATTTCCTGTGTTAAAATGTGAGGGATGCTGGATCTAGGCTGGACTGGTGTGAAGGCTTTCAGCGGGTAGCATAAAACGTCCCTCGTTTTTAAACCCAAAACATGAGAGGTGTCCATTAACAGCGCAAATCCAAACACTCTGCAGCATCTCACCATCAAAGTCCATCAGTTTTGAAACGTCTCCCAAATCTGAGGTCACACTCAAGGCCTGGCGGACTTTCAGATTTGTTTCCCTGTCGGAGGGGAAACGGCAATCTGTAAGTTTCGCTTCATAAACACAAACGGATCAGTTCTTTCTGATCATATTTAGTAAAACTGGTGCAGCTCTCACCCGTCCAGCTCTGCTGTCTCGATGTAGCAGAGGCCATAAGGCTCGCTGCTGCACAGGAGGAGGATGTCGGCCTGCGAGGACATCCAGATCAGTCACATCTACTTTTAGAAAGAATTCACCTTTAGGCGTGCTTTTGCTATGCTTTTTGCTTTTACTTGAGAAATTTTATTGCAAAGTATTTTTCCTCTTGAGTAAAATTTCTGGATTTTTTTTACCCACTCGATAAAAAACATGTTTTTTTTACTGAAAGAAACAGATATGGGGGGAAAATTGCCTGATTTTATTGTTTGACACTTATGACACTTATTGTCATTTTCCTCATTAAAATACCAAGAAATTTCAGTAAATGTAACTAGTTAAAACTTTATATTTAGAATAGAATAGAATAGAAGTACTTTATTCATCCCAACCGGGAAATTACTGTGCAGTAGCAGCATACACAAACACAGAGATGAAGTTACCAATAAAAATAATTAAAAAAAATACTATAAAAATGTAGAATGTAAGATGTAAGGTTCAGAAAATAATAATAAATAATAATCTATATGTTAATAATATATACAATATGTACAATAGTGCTATGTGAACAATCTGTGTAATGGTGACTAACTATTGTTATACACAGTCCAGTCACATTAATGTGACCATCTGTCAAAAGCCAGAATAACCACCTTTCGCAGAGCGAACTGCTACGAGACGTGCAGGAAGAGAGTCACTTAGGTCCCTGAAGGTCTTCTCTGGGATGTTGAGCCATGCCGACTCTAATGCCGTGGCCAGCTGCGCTAGATTACGCGGTTGAGGATCCATGGCGCGAACAACTCGATCGAGATGGTCCCACAGATGCTCGATTGGGTTTAAGTCAGGTGAGTTTGCTGGCCAGGGGAGGACGGTAAACTCATCCTGGTGCTCTTCGAACCACGCACGTACACTGGCAGCTGTATGGCACCTCGCATTGTCCTGCTGGAAGATGCCATCATCCTGAGGAAAAACAATGCGCATGTAGGGGTGGACATGGTCCGCAAGGACAGATGCGTACTTGTATTGATCCATCGTGCCTTCCACAATAATCAGTGAACCCAGAGAATGCCAGGAAAACATTCCCCAGACCATAATGCTCCCGCCTCCAGCTTGGACCGTTCCTACAATGGTTGCAGGGTGGTTCCTTTCAGAGGTTTCACGCCTTATACGCCAACGTCCATCTGTCCGATGGAGCATAAAACGCGATTCATCTGAAAACGCTACCTGTCGCCACTCAGTGGACGTCCAGCTGCTGTACTGGCGTGCAAATTCTAGCCTTCGTCGTCGATGAACACCAGTCAGCATAGGTGCACGAACCAGGCGTCTGCTTCGGAGGCCCAGACGCAGCAATGTTCGCTGAATAGTGGTTTGGGAGACACTTGTGGTAGCCCCTTGGTTCATTTTAGTGGTCAGTTGCTCAACGGTAGCCTGTCTATCTGCCCGAACGCATCTCCGCAACCGTCGTTCGCCTCTGTCATCTATGGCCCGTGGTGCACCACATTTGCCACGTCGTTGATTTTGGACAGTCCCATTTTGCCATGCACGGTACACTTTTACCACGGCGGCACGCGAACAGTTCACAAACTCAGCCGTTTCGGAAATGCTTCCACCCTTGGCCCGAAAGCCAATGATCATGCCCTTTTGGACGTCGGATAAATCGCTTCGTTTCTGCATTACGCCAACGATTGAAATGTTTTCCGAAGCCCACACACACCCTTTATATACGCTCAACTGCACTGTGCTGCCACCTGCCTTCTGTGATTGGTTATTTAACTCTGAAGTGGAAAGTATGTGGTGGTCACATTAATGTGACTGGACTGTGTATAAAGTGATGGCCTGTGGCAGGAAAGATTTCCTGCATCTGTCCTTACGACAACGGAGCTGAAGCCTCTGTGTGAGAAGCTGCTCCGCTGTCTGTCCACTGTGTGGTAGAGAGGCTGCAGCTCGTTGACCATGATAGACAACAGCTTCTTCAATGTCCTCCTCTCCACCACATTCTCCAGGGTCTCCAGTTTCAGTCCAAGTACAGAGCAGCTTTCCTGATGACCCTGTTCAGTCTGTTAGAGTCGCTGGATCTGATGCTGCTTCCCCAACACACAACAGCAAAGAAAATGGCACCGGCAACAACGCTGTGGTAGAATATCTCCAACATCTTGCTGCACACATTGAAGGATCTCAGCTTCCTCAAAAAGTAGAGTCTGCTCATCCCCTTCTTGTACACAGCGTCAATGTTGGATGTCCAGTCTAGTCTGTGATCGGCAACAGTCTAGACTGGACATCCAACATTGACGCTGTGTACAAGAAGGGGATGAGCAGACTCTACTTTTTGTAAATGTAAATGTAAATGTAACTAGTTAAAACTTTATATTTTATCTGATGTAATTTTAAATATTAAATGGTTTATAATTTGATTAGTTACTCACCACTTGAGGAACATTTTTAACAAAATACTTTTTTACTCTTACTTGAATAATTTCTTGGATGGTTAGTTTTTACTTTTACTTGAGTATAAATACTGTATGTTGAAGTAGTGATACTTTTACTTAAGTACATTTTTTAGGTACTTTACCCAATGTAAACATTTTGCAACATTTTTATGAAAATTTAATTTGTACTTAAACTTTGTCAGCATATAATTATTTTTAATAAACCTGCACTGATCATTTCACTCTGTGGATTCTTAGTTATTTAATAATTTTACATGTTTTTAAATTAGTTGTATCACCTTTTATATGTTTATTTAGTTTGTATTTAATTATTCCTGTTCACTTCATACAAAATAATAAATTTTAAAACAAACTGTGGCATTTAGAAGTGAAAAAACTCAGAACTAAATTGATTAAATTCAGGAGTTTTACAGACAAATGCTTCTGAATATATAAAATTAATCTTATTTAAAACAAACAAACAAAAAAATAAAAATAAAACATATTACAGTGATTCTTTATATTAGGGATAATAATGGGTTTCCAAAAAAATAAATGTAATTATTTCTAATCTTATCTATGCAAATATGATAAATAATGTTTTGTAAACGTAATTTGAAAACCAACTGGAAGTAATTGAATGTTTGTGCATTTAACTCACAGTAACAAACTGATTATTCTCCAGTTTGATGATGTCTCCCACTCGAACGTTCATCCATTTCTCCTTCTGTAAACTTAAACAAATAAAATCCACAATCAGCAGGTTTGTTTGTTTGTTTGTTTGGGGATTTTACTTAAAATTGCTGACAGGATCAGCCAGAAGTACCTTCCTCTGATGAGAACCTGAGACTGGCGGTTGTTGACTTGCCGATCGCTCTTGTGTCGAAACTGAAGTTTGAAAAAGAAGATGATTTTTTAAAGTTTTTAAATAAAAGTAATTGCTTTGAGGTTGATGAATAATGAGGAGGGGAATTGTAATCCTACATAGTCGTCGGTGGCATCTTTGACAGCTGTGATCACCAGCACCAAAACCAAAGGCACGATGGTCGTGAACCAGGACAGAGACGAGACTTCTGGGATTAACTATAAAGAAAATCTGCCTTAAGACTTTCTACCAATCTCAAGTTTAGTTTATAAACTAGACACATTTCAGCAACAAGGCAGTTCAAAGTGCTTCACATCACAAAAACATAGTTCAGTCATCCAATATGAAACAAGCATTAAGCTTTACATTTCATCAAATATCACCGAAATGATGATGATTAATCAAATATTAACATTTATCAAATATGTTGATAAACGTTCAACTTACTACTAATCAAAAGCAACTTTAAACAGGTGGGATTTCAGTTTAAAGGAACTCAGCATTTCGGCTGTTTTGCAGTTTTCTGGAAGTTTGTTCCAGATTTGTGGAGCATAAAAGCCGAATGCTGATTCTTTGGTTCTGGTTCTGGGGATGCAGAGCAGAACCAGAACCAGAACCAGAACCAAAAGACCTGAGAGGTCTAGAAGGTTTATATTGTGGTGCTAAGCCGTTCTGTAATTTATAAACTAACAGCAGTATTTTAAGTCTGTTGTTAGTTTAGAGGCTTTTAATTTCATGCTGAATTTTACGTGTTATTTGTTTAGAGACAAATAATAAGAAACTTCACTGATTTTTAAAATACAAGACCTAGAGAGCCAGTGTAAGGACTAGAACTGGGTGTTGTTCTCTATCTTCCTAGTTTTAGTCAGAACTCCAGTAGCAGCGTCTGGATCTGATTGATTTTTTAGTCAGACCTGTGAAGACGCTGTTGCAGTAATCAATGTGACTAAAGATAAAGACATGATTGAGTTTCTCTAGATCTCCCTGACACATCAGTCCTCTAACCCTGGAAATGTTCTCCAGGTGACAGAAGGCCGACTTTGTAACTGTCTTTATGTGGCTCTGAAGGTTCAGGTCTGAATCCATCACCACACCCAGATTTTGGGTCATTAGTTTCCAGCTGTAATAATTAAAACTGTGTGCCAGCTTGTTCCTCTTTAGTCCAATCTGTTCTGTGATTGGATGGATTCAGTCACCTGGTGACATCATAATATAGATCTGTGTATCATCTGCATAGTTACGGTAGCTAATCTTCTTTCTGGTTTTAACCTGAGCTATCATGTAGATATTAAATGGGAGGTGACCCAGGGTTGAGCCTTGTGGTACTCCACTAACGAGCAGAAGGTCTGCCTACCTGGAGAATCAGCAGCACAACAAAGTAAGCATTCGCCACCCTCTGGAACTGCTCAAACAAGTTGATAGGCAGGAAGGTGAAGACGTTGTACTTTGAAGTCTTAATGTGATTGTTCTGCACAACAACAACAACAAAATAACATAAACAATACAGATTAAATCTTCAGCTGTGGGTAAAGGCAAAAGCAAAGACTGAAGCAACTGTAAGGTTTCACTTACAGCGTACGAGAACTTCTCATTGTATTCTCGTGCGTTGGCTTTTACACGCCGTTCCTTCTCTGCAGTCACAAAACACATAGTTTGATTCAAAATGTGAATATTTTCAGGGCTTAAACGATTAATCACGATTAATCAATTATTGACATAATTGTAAACTAATTTAGTAACATATTCAGTTATATAATCACAGCAGAAATTAAGCCAAAACTGTATAAAATATATTTTGCATTTAAGATTAAAGAAAACACTTATCTGGGAATATGTTTTACCTAAAACTCTAAAATAGTTTTAGCTCAAATTCACCAAAAGAAAGTTTTGTTATTGCATTTTAGGTAAAAAAATAAATAAATAAATAATTTTCTCATTTAAAAAGGATTTTTTTTACTTCAATGTTTTAATGTATTTCTAATATTCTATAAAAAATATATGCTTAACTGGTTCAATGAAAAATCTTTAAAATGTGCCAATTTTTATCTGAGTAATCGATTAATCACGAGATTAATCAACTTGAAGTGTTATTCTTTTAGAGACAAATGATACAACCTGAAGTACAAGACCTAATTACACAAGTTTAATATTTTTACACACTGTCAGAAATTACACAGAGAATCAAGTATTTACAGTGAACATATTTAGAGTCTGTCACAATAACACATTTTGTTGGACAATAAATAGTCTCTGAATTATTGTGACTAATGATAATATTGTTGTTTTGGATGATTTTTGACCAAAACCAGAAAATCTTTAGTATTTTGGTCTAGTTTCCAGTGCAATATCTTAGTTAACTTGAAATCAGACCAAACAAGTAACTTTTCAGCAAGAAACAAAAGCTTGTTTTAAATAAATATCAGTAAACTTTAATTTCTCATCTATTTCACATTGGGAATGTAAAATATCCTTGATATCCAAAATAAATAAACAAAACAAATGTAAACAAAACAGTTACCCTTTAAAAAATCGGCAAATTGATACCAAAGCAACAAACTAAAGACTTTTGTCATCCAATCTTTAGTAGAAAGAGAGACAAGAGAAAAACAATCTGGCAAATGGAAATTATTGAGCTTGCTTTAATTTATCATGCAATTAATTGATTTATTGCTGATTGAAAAGTATATTAATATCCAAGATGAATTTATGGAACCTCCTGGCCCAAATTGCCAAACTTTTTAACAAAGTTCAACATCCTTTAAGAATAAAACATCATTCAGCAGCTTAGTTTCCATGGAGGAAGCAGAAAAATCTGTTTGTCCAGCAGCTTATTAATTATTTTAATATCCCAGTCCTTCAAAACTTAAGTTGCACCTCATGCTCTTGAACCGTCTCACATAAAGCAACGGAGCATTTTTAGATGCAATTTTATCCTTCATAGTAGGAGCAGCTATGAACAGCAGTGGTTTTGCTCCATATTGATTTATTATTTAATATCCTGCATATTGTTGTAACTGGTGATGATTTAGAAATCTGGAGATGAACTTTCATAAAAAGAAATTACTCCCTAGAGACTTTAATGGGAAAACTGAGTTAGATTCACAGCAGATATGACAAATATTAGTCATTTCTAACACTTTTATTTAACAATTTTACCACAATAAACCTTCTAACTAAGAGGAAAATCACTGCATTTCAATCTGGTGTGAGACCAACAAATATGAAGCTCAAAATATTCTGGTTATCATGTCAACAAATAAAAACTGGGCATTGATTGAAGGAACTCATATTGGGAGAAAATAGCAAAAAGAACATTTCCAATAACACTCAGTTTTGTTTCACGTCATTAATTGGAATTTATCAAGACTAATGAATTACAATTTATATTATGATGGGACATTTTTGAAGCTAAATGACACAATTCAATAAATCCCTACCTGCAGTAACACAAGTCTATCAAGCCAATATTAGCTGATTAGTCAGGCTATCTGCAGTCGTCTGCTTGTAGTTTGTAACAGAGCTACTTTAAAAGTAATGATTTAGTTATGTTTAATTTTGGTTTATGGAGAGAAAACTACCCAGATCAAACTGGATCTTTGTGAAAAAGCTAAATAATGAAGCTCAGTTGCATTATTTAGCTTTTAATTTTGAGTTATTAAGCTCAAAAGAATAAAATATGGAAAAGCTGTAAGGCTGACCAACTAAACTGAACCTAAAACTCACAACAAAACCCAGAACAGCAACTAAAGCTACCTGTATGTCAGCCTGGCCTCATGTTAGGGTCAAAGTTCATAATCCAACAATAATCAAAACACTTTAATCAACCAGGAAATGACCAAAATGCTGAGCAAAAAAAATAAAATTAAATAAAAATCCTCCATAGGAGAGAGTGGCAACCATTAGTGACCAAAAACAAAACAAAGCTCTGTCTCACAATTCCTAGATACAAAAGTGGCCTAGTCAAAGCTGCCTGGATTTAAACCTGATCGAAGTGTTCAACCTTAACCAGGCCGTTCAAAAAACAACACAGGAAACCTTTTCACACAGGACCAGCTTCGACTGGGTATATTTTCTTTTTCAAATTAATTAATGAAATCAAAATTTTAAAGTCACATTTTTGTTTGATGATCTGAGACATGAAAACCAAACTAGAAAAGAGATGCAATGTCTATGGTTTTATTACACTCTGTTTTATCTCTGTCTTTATCTTACATGTAGAGGCTTTTAACTTGGTCTACATCAGTAATATGGCAACAAAAGGTGAGAAAATACCTGTGGCATCTTGAGCTTGTCTCTACCTGCCCATCTTACCCCACCAACTCTGTAAAAGGTTAACTATTCATTCCCCTCTGGGTTCATTTAAGGGGCATTATCATGCCCCATCTCATTTAATTACGCCTAAACGGTAAACGAACCCAGTCAGAAACACCAGCCACAACCTCCCAGTCGACTTATCGAACGTTATCTAACATTTCACACAAGATAAACCTGCTGTGTCCAGACGAGGTTAAACTGTTACTCAATTATGAATAACATACCGGCAGCAAGCTGCAACAAGACAGATGATCTCACACATCGACTGAGATCAGCTATCAGTTACTACAATGATGAATTATTAACAAACCTGCTTCGCTTCTTCACTTCGGCCTGCGATACATTTATATGCATTCAGTTTATGTTAATTCAGGTTAGTTTGTAATTTTTGTCTCTTCTTTTCCACAGAAACTCCCTTGATGTCTGCAAGTCTGAGCAGGTCAAAGTGAAATGATGCAATAAATGCTTCTGGAAACATTTTTGACTTTATTTCGTCAAAGTTTCTTCCTAAAACTAGAAGAATTAAAAGATAAGCCTTAAAAGAATAATTTTAATTGTTCCAGAGGAATCAAAGTGGATGGTTTCTGGTCCTGCTGTAAAATATTCCACATTTACAGTCTTTAGTCAGAGGCTTCTTTAGATTTACTGGAAGGCTGACTGCTACTGGTGAACTGGTCAATATGAGTTATGACTATTTAATTTTTGTTTGTTAACTGATTGTGTTATTCTGTTGTGGAAATTCTGGGCAAATATACCATGAAAAAAAAGGTTATTGTGAAAATTACTTTGAAAATCTTGAATTATTGCTGTCTCAATAAATTTCCTTTAATAGTATAAAAAACTGACATTATTGAAAACAATACTTTTACTATTTGTTCAACAAATATAGGTACATTTGAAAATATGATTAAATATAGGTTTTGTGTGCAGATATAAATATTTTTGTAAGTAAGTGGCATCCTGGAGAAGTCAATTTATAATGGTGAACATTTTTCAAGAGGTGCTATGCTTCCTGTGTCTTAAGGTTACCTAAAAAAATACAGAAGCAGTTTTTCATTTTGTCACTATAGAACCATAAAATATCATGACAAAATTCTTTGTCTGTATCGCCCACTCCTATAACTAGCCTTTATAATTTTTACATTTTTCAAATTTAAATTTTTTAGCCAAAGAACAGCAAACAATTTCTAAGTATCAGAAATATTTCTGTCAGAATACAGAATAAACACAAGCAAATGTGTCTTACCAACATATGTATTTCTCCTCCAGAATGGCATTTTTTCCTGGGACGTTCCCAGACTTTCCCTGGAGGAAACATAAAGAAATAAAAAGTTTAACAATTAACAGCACACAAAACAAAATACACCATTTTAGTTGCAAACTTTAAAAACATGAATAGAAGAGGTGAGAAAATCCCCAGACTAACTAAAGATCCCAGGTGAGCAGAACAGAGTGGGCCAAAAATAAGACAAAACTAACTTACAAGCAACTTTTCAGAATCACATAAGAGAGAGTTTTAAGTAAATAATTTCTTATTATTGATTTAAAAAATTCTAGTTTTATTTGCAGATACCTTCACTTATGTTACACCCATGGCACACTGAAGTACCACTCTGCATCTCAAATATGAAATATTTTGTTTGCTACTTCTATAAGGTTATAATCAACAGCCATAATAACACCAGTGTGATAAGTTAATTACAAATTATGCTAATAATAGTAGGGATGTTACACACAAACAGCAGATTAGGACCGATAAAGCGTCTGGTGTTGACATGTTGGTACGGGGCCATAAGTGAAAATCTGCTTAGGGCCCCAAAAAGGTTTGGACTGGCCCTGACGTTTACTTTAAATGGAAAATACTAGATCTTCTGTTATTATTGACGTTAAAATTACAACATGTATTTAGTTTAACCGCTAAAGTGACTGTTTATATTACATTTTCTGTCTTATCAGCTGTCAGCGAGAGGAAGCAAGTACTGATTGATGAGTATTTTATCATATTCTGGATAAGTTTCACAGACCTTGTGTCAGTTTTCACAAAATGGGTGCAGGACCAGCCGGTGAATGCTCAGTCTCTCTCTGGTCTTACCTTGTACAACTCTGTGACAGGCGCAGTCTTGTGTTGTCTCCATGAATCCTGGCAATCTGTAGCGACCGTTTGTTTATTCCGAGCGACGCATTCCGCTCATTTTCCTCACAGTAAATTAGGCGCCGCTCGAACCATGATGTTCCCCACCAGAACCAGAACCAGAGCCAGAGCCGACTCGGCTGGACTCATGCGAAGATGCTGCAGAGCCGAGGTGAGTAATAGGCAGCAGCTGCTGGGGGGAGAGGGAGTAAAAAATGGTGCAGGCAGAAAATTCGTCCCGCTCCTCTGAGACTCATAATCTGAGGAGAAACAGGAGAGGAGTCAGCAGAGAGGCAGGAGCGGTTCTCGAGACAATAAACAGATTATCTCCGATTCTAACAATGCGCTGCCAATTAATTACTCTTAATGTCTATTTTTGTTTTTTTTACTTTAAAAACATAAATAAAAATAAACAAATAAACAAACAACAAAAAAAAGCATCTGATCTTATTTAATGTTACATCTGAATTATTGAAATAAGGGTGTTTATTAAATATCTAGAGGTGAAATTAAGTAATTATGTTAATCCTTTTACTTTGTTTTCTTTCTTTATTCCCAACAGTAGGTTTGATTTGCATGATTCTAGCTCCCTCTCGTGGTGTGCAGGTAGAATGCAACTTATTAATGCAGGGAGAATAAATGGTTGACTCCAATGGTTTCCAAACTTTTTGAACCGAGGGTCAAAATCAGCTTAAAATACGGAGCCTGCTATTTTCTTTTCTTTTGTTGTGTTGTGTGTGTATTTTATGTACAACAGATGTCAATTTAAAATTGCATGTTTATACAAAGAACCTCAGTGAAAACGTGTTTAGACATTTTTTTCTGGTGCAAAAAACTGATTGAAAATCGATCTGTTAATGCGTATTCATGTTTGTTTTTGTAAGATTGGGATGGTATTGCACATGGAAATAACCTTTATTAGCTATTCAGACTACTAACACAGAAAGACACAATCTAAGCTGTCAGATAATTTTGTTACCCCATGAAAATAACTCAAAAATAGTCCTTCTTTGTCTCCCTTTCTTTTTTCTTCTTCCTGTAAAACTTAATTCACCAATGAGATATTGACGTGGAGAAACCAAAACCTTATAAGATAGCGGAAAGACTTTAATTATTCATTCATGCGGCATAAACTAATCAATACATTATTGCGAGGGAAGGCAGTACATTTGCGAGTTAATGCAAAAGAAACAAATAATCCATGTCGGTGGAATCAACTCACTCTCTTACATTTTGGTTACCCAGCAACCCACTCATTCTTTGGTTACCTAGCAACAACCTGTTGAGTAACTTGGCAGCAGCAGTTTAAGGTTTCGCTTCCATGACTCATGTAGCTCTTTAAAAATAAAAAATAAAAAAACAGTATGAAGTGAAAACTAGACAAAACAGGAACTAATATCTGAAATACACTAGATTGGCTGTAGTTAAGATATTTAAAACAAAAAACTAATCAATAATTGTCAATATCGACCAATATGAAATGTTTGCATGTCGTATTTTGTCAGCCTTGTGTAAAACAAAATTTCAAATATTGTTTTAGGGAGTCCTAATTTTGTTATTTCTTTAAGCTAAGCTAGGTTAGCTATTTTTTTATAGCTAGCATAGTGGCTATCTAACCTACACACATATGATGTGAATTGATGTTTCTGATGATGTCACTCGGGAAAATGTAATGTTTGTTACTGGTTTCTGAAACTGACTTTTTATTTTTGTGCTTTTATGACATAAAGCACTTTGAACTGCCTTGTTGCTGAACTGTTCTCTGATTGATTGTCTTTTGTCTATATCTTCAGCTAACTGTATGCTAGCATAAATAGCCATGAACTTGCATAAACATGTCATGCTGCAAGCCCAAACTGTTTTATTTGAGAGACGCTCAGCTAGCCACGCCCTTCCAGAGGCTTCCTATGGGCACCAATTAGAAGGAAAACTGTGAAAATCTTTAAAAACCAAGTTTCATTTTACACCTCAAAATTAGGTGTTGCTCCTTGTTAATCTGTCGCAAATAAACCAGTAAATAAGGAAGCTTTACTATAATGAAATGTGGAAAATCTTGAGGCTTTGTGTGCCTTGCTTTGTGTGCAGTAGTAACAGACTGGAGTTCCTGTGCTGTGAAATAAATAAACAGGTGTTCAGAGGGCAAAGCAAAGCCTGCAGGGAATATACAAGCACCAGATGCTGTTATTAGATAGATATCACTGCTCTAAAGCTTGTTTATTCATTCAGCATTAATGACACAGAAGTGCATATATTTGGAGAGTCCAGAGTGTTAAATCAACCAAGTTGAGTAAAGATGGAAACTGAGGGAAATGGACTACCACTTCTGTATGGCCAAAAGGCAAATAGACACTGCAGCTCTATTTGTATATAAGTAACAGAATGGAGGCTGTTTCTATGAATGATACAGAGACCAGTAAAACCAGTATGAGGAGTGGAGATAAGCTGAGTCATGGTGATGAAGAGATTTTGTGTTGTGGCTTATGTGTTCCAGCAGACGTCTCAGATTGTGACCTTTCGGTTGCTACAAATGCTTCAGTACAGCAGCTCTCAAACTGTTTATAGCCATTACAGCCTCAGCAAACAGTTTGTTATCCAAGTACGGCCAACATAGCACACATTCCCACTGCTGAACTGAACTGTACAACAGTACGGTCTGTTTTGTCCTGAAAAACAAAAGAACATGCTTTAATTGAGTTTAATTTCTACTAAAAGAATTCTAATTTATCAATCTCCAAGCAGGAAAAACATAAAGATAATAATCCCTGAAAGCCAGGAATTCAAAATCCATATTTACAAAGGTTTGTTTCATAAAGTCACTCTGCTAGTGAACAAGTTAAAGTTAGCTTACCCAACATAATGAATTGAGTTTATGTTTATGCAAATGAATCGTTAAATTATTTAAATCACCGTATAGCAAAGCTTATTTATTGTCTGTAACAGATTTAATTCAAAATAAGGACACAATTTATTTCTGTTAATTTAAATAAATATGAGCATTGAATATATATGAATATTACGGCTAATGAAAATTAGTTTCTAAGAAAATTTGAAAAACTAAAAATACTTTTAGTTTTTGTCACATATTTTCCTTCCACTTAACTTTCCATTCCATTTTGATTCAGCACTCTGAACATGCAAAGGAGATACAGAGCTGCCAGCTGGATAACTGTCAAACTACGTTTTGTTTTTGTTTTAAACAAATTTACTTTTAGGAGTATTTTTACTATGCTGTACTTGAGTAAAAATATGCTGGAGTAGTGCTACTCTTACTAGAGTACATTTCTGGGGTACTCTAAGCCACATTCATCAAAATTAACAGTTAAATGTTTCGCATTTAATCCTGTCGTGGCCTCTGAATTCATAATAATTTTGCAGAAACCGATAACTTGTCTGTTTCCATTTGTAGTGAGTATCGTTAGAAAAGCTCTGCTGCGTTCCAGTGCTTGTTCCCTTTACCTAGACAAAGAAAGTGACAAATATGTGTTTGTACTGTACACATGTACTGTAGAAACAGTTCATGTCCCGGGTGCAGAACCACAACCTACGCGCTGACGTAGAAAAGCCCTCAGGACGGTCTCAAAGTTACGTAGCACCAAATAACTGTCACATTTCCAGGTACAGAAGTTATTATCCGCACCACTGATGTGCCTTACATTTTCCACATCGTTGCGAAGGTCAGATGTGTTTTAGAAAATTTAAGCTAATTGCGTAACTTTGTACGGTTTCAGGTGCTGCTTTATGATTGGTCAAGCGTCCAGAGAGGCGGGACCAAATGTCGTGGGGGCGCTTTCTGATTGGGTGCTCGCTCTGTCCGTCGGGCGAGGGGCGGGATCTGCCAGGCTCATACTGCGTCGGACTCCGCCGTGCGGAGCTATTCCGCTGTTTTTCCACCGAGGAGTAAACAGGAAGAATTTAATCGTCCATTTAGGTTTTCTTCTTCTTTTTGCCAGAATTGGCGGCAAAAACAGGCGGTTAACAATTCCTGCTCTTCAAGGTAAGTGTCAGGTCTTTTTTTCTACAACCGAAAATAATGTCCATGTATGTGTTTATGTGCAGGAATGATTGTTATGAGGACAGCTGACTATGCAAAATGCACCTAGATTGAGGTCAGTCCGGATCCGCTCCCTCCTACTGTACCCTGATAAAGACAATGTTTACTTCTGCTGCTTGTCTGACTGTACAAGGATCTTTGCGTTTACTCGGTATTAAATTTAAGTTAAACAGAGAAATCATTTTTAATTGCTAGGTTCACCTCACAGATAAATAACCTCTGCTGTTACATATTGTGAGTTTTGCACATTCTCTATGCTTTTGCAAAGGTCGCTGTGGTTCACCCGTATGTTACAATGTCTGTGGTTTTTTTAAAGCCACAGTCAAACCTTTGGGCTTATAGCTGTTATATGACTGCAGCAGAACAAGCATGTGTTTAATCTCCAAAAACAGTGTAAAGAAGTTACCTAATTCTCTGTTTCTGCCACTTAAAAAAAAAGTTGCCACCTCAACTCTGTCAAATCCTTCATGCAGCAGCAGCAAAACAGGAAGTGCAGATTGTTGCAAGATTTAATGAGTTTTGAGTCCTTGGTGAAACTGTTGCTGAGCAGAAACGATTTGTCCCCAGAGGACCAGGATCAGAATGGCTTCTTCTCTGCGTGGTTTGAGGCTGTGCCACTCCACGGGCGTCGCTGTCTCTCATCTCCACACCAGCAGCAGGGCGTCTGCTAAGCAGCACTACAAGATGCTGGTCCTCGGAGGAGGAAGTGGGGGCATTTGCATGAGTGCACGGATGAAGAGAATGCTTGGAGCCGACAATGTGGCTGTGGTGGAGCCGTCCGAGGCAAGGATATGAGAGGAATCGGATAAGTTATTATGCATTGGGGTGCACTGATAAAACCAGACGATTTCCTTAATTTTGGGCGATCATTGATTAGCCCATACTTACATGTGAAGTTGGGCTGTAGTGATACAATAATCTCACAATATGGTACACGATATTTTGCCCACAATATGACATATATTGCGATATTCAGCAAATGATACAATTCAATACATTTTGCGATTTTCTGAAAGATTTAGAGGGACAGAGTGATTTTGGTGTTATTTTGTGACTATTATAAAGTTGGATTGAATAAATTTAACTGAAAACTGATTAAAAGCACCAACTACACAATACCTGGCTCTGGTTGGACACAGACTTAAAGTGGACTGCTGGACAAAATTAACCAAAGAAGTGGTGAGAAAACATGTTTCTTTTAGTTGAAACAGTCCAAACTGTAGCTGACATGCATTAGTAAAGTAAATAAAGTGAACCAAGTTCCTGCTCTGAATAGTTTGATACCTTTTAAACCTGAACATCTGAAGGAATCACTCTAAGCCTGATGACCTGGTGAAGCAAGCAGTGAGTGAACAAGGTGACAGTTGGATGTTACGATACTTGCAAATGAATATCGATTTTTTTCTAGGAAAGAAAATATCGATATATATTGTGATATTGATATTATTATACAGCCCTAATGTGAACCCGATCTGACCTACCTTGGCAATTTGCATTTGCATAATTTGTTATTTTTCTCCTTTCTACCAAAAACTGAAAGTCTTCAATCAAGTTATTTGGTCTGAAATAGGCCTGTCAGAATAGCAAATGTTGCTGTATGATAAATTGTCCCACAAGTTACTGCAATATAACATATTGTTGTTTTGAGACCATTTTCAAGTACTATAATGGTAATAGCATGATATTGCAAGATTGCATTGTCAGGGATTAATAAACTTTAAATTCTAGTGAACATGTAACACTGAAACTGGAAGACATTTCAAATATCCAAAACAAATAAACAAAACAACAGAAACAACAAACAAAATTAATTATAAAGTTTCTATAAACATAATTGTCCTTAAAAAAAGGGGGGCTAGATGAGCCCAAAGCACCAGACTGGAGACTTTTGTCATCCAGTTTTTGGTAGAAAAAGAGAAAAACAATAAGTTATGCAAATGGAAAGGTTGTTTGATTGATTTATTGCTTATTTTGAGAGGCCAGGTCTCAATTAGCCCAACATTTCAGACAAAGAAATCAGTGCTTACTAAAATCAGAATCGGCATGTTAGGATTTTTTTAGACATTGGTAATCGGTGATCGGCCAAAAAACTGCAATCGGGGCACTCCGATAATAACTACTGCAAAAACACAAACTCTTACCAATTATTTTTGCTCTGGTTTATAAAGCAAATGTCTTAGTTTAGTCCTTTTTCAGGTGTACTAACTAAAAGTAACTTTTCAGCAAGATATAGGAGCTTATTTTAAGTCAATAATTCCTTAATATTGATGAAAAGGTTCTAGTTCAGATGGGAGATTATTTCTCTTAATATGCTGGAAAAATGTCTTTTACAAGTGAAAACCTGCCAATAGAATGTGTACTTTCATTAATATGAAAACTAAAACATATTTCTAGCTGAAAAGTTACTTATGAGTCAGTTTTGTCTAATTTCCAAAGAACTAAGATATTTGCGCTAGAAACTAGACCAAAATTCTTGGTAACATTTTGTGTTTTTGAAGCGTGGAAAGTTTCCAAAGCAACTTTCAGACTTGTTATCTAACTTTTTTTTTGCTTCTCTCAGGTGCATTACTATCAGCCGATATGGACGCTCGTTGGGGCTGGAGCTAAAACGGCCGCCTCATCGGCTCGTCCCACTGCCAGTGTTATGCCGTCGGGTGTGAAGTGGGTGAAATCCAAAGTTCAGGAAATACACCCAGACAAAAACACCGTCCTTGTAGACGACGGGACTGAGGTGATTTAATTCTTCTAGACTATGACCTGAAAGATTTGTGGTATAAAACATGAGTCTGACGTGATTCTTTTCTCCTCTACAGATCTCCTATGAATATTTGATAGTGGCTCTTGGCTTACAGCTCCATTATGAAAAGGTAATAATGCTTTCTGCACCTGTTTGTTTTTCCTTTTACATTCTGCGTAAATGTAATTACATAAAGTGCTGGTCATTTCATGGCTTCACCAGCTTCAGCTTGTGCTGTTGTGGCGTTTTCATGACTGACTTTTCCTGATATGAACTGGCAGCAGGAAGTATTTCGTTTTATGGTTTGATCAGAGGTCATAATCTTATGCACTTCATAAAATTTAACTAGTCCAAACCAGGTTCATAACCATATTCAGTGGCAATGGGAAATTACATGTAGTTCAGTCAGTTAAGTGAGAGTTTTAAGCATTTTTATAAAAGTATTTATTTATCAAAATATCTAACTCCTAAAAGAAAAATCAGGAAATCATAAAAAAGTTTATTTATTAAACCAATTCAGCTGACATTTATTTATTGACTTACACTAATAAAGAATTGTCAGAAAATTAAATAATCTTTATTTAAAAAACAGGACATTTAAGACAGAAATGTCTTATTATGGTCTTGACAATCACTGGCCTCCAGCATGGATTTTAACCAGTCATTAAAAAAGCCAGTTGTTCAGAATGCTGTATTTGAGTACATTAATGGAAAGTTGAGTGGAAGGAAAAACTTCCTTCCTTTCACTTCCTTAACAAATGCAGTGAAATGATCCCCAAACATGTACTGAGTGAATATACTACACAGTATGTACGTATATGTTTTTTTACTAGGCTGATCACAGAAATACAGAATTTGGTGTTTTCTTTAATCAGAAGTCATAATGATAAACATTATCAGAAATATCGGTGTGTGTAATTAATCTATATAAATTAGAAGATTCACTTTTTGAACAAAATTAACTTTTCAATGAGTATTTTGAAGTGGGGATTCTTGTGGGTCGGAAATGGTTTGTTTATAGGTACAAAATGGAGGTATTAAACGCACGAGTACAAAATGATGGTACAAATTACAAAGAGGTAATTTATACTCTTTTAAATGTAGATTAAAGGCTTGCCAGAGGCGTTTGAGCATCCAAAGATTGGATCAAACTACTCTATCCAAACTGTGGAGAAAACCTGGAAGGCTCTGGAGAACTTCAAAGAGGGCAACGCAGTGTTCACCTTCCCAAACACACCTGTGAAATGCGCCGGAGCGCCACAGAAGATCATGTACTTATCGGATGCTTACCTGAGAAAGGTTCTTAGTCTTTAACGTATTTAAGAGTTTAAATGTGTTGTTCTGAATTTCACAAGGACACTTTATATATATTTATGTATTTATGTATTTAAGACAGGAAAAAGGGCAAAGGCTAATGTGATATACAACACATCACTTCCTGTGCTCTTTGGGATCAAGAAATACGCCGACACGTTGTGGGACATCGTTAAAAGCCGCGACCTACAAGTAAACCTCCGACAAAATCTGATCGAAGTGCGGCCAGACAAACAGGAAGCAGTGTTTGAAAACCTCGACAAACCAGGAGAGACCAAAGTGTTTGAGGTAAATGCCTTTATATTTTTCATTGTCCATTGTT
Source organism: Poecilia picta (assembly GCA_033032245.1). Classification (NCBI taxonomy): domain Eukaryota; kingdom Metazoa; phylum Chordata; class Actinopteri; order Cyprinodontiformes; family Poeciliidae; genus Poecilia; species Poecilia picta. The sequence goes on from CM065358.1 coordinate 25,783,312, forward strand.
TCCATTTTCCTTTAAAGGTGACCTATTGTGCAAAATTCACCTTTTTGCATATTTTCATACTTCCAATTCAGTCTCTGCTGCTTCTAAAAACAGTCCAAGCTCTTAAAAAAATAACACATCCAGATGTTTTGACATTAAGTTAATGGTTTGTGGTGTTTGTAAAATCAGCCATTTCAAAAAGATTTGGAATGTAATGTAACAAATTACCAGCCTGTTACCTAGCAACCCCAGCTGAGCCCAGCCCGTCACCTAGCAACCGAAGCTCAGGGACAGAAGCCCTAAAACAGCTCATTCTGAAAGGGATGCAAAACAGGCAAAACTCTAATTTTGTTTAAAAAATGTATCAATTTTGTTTTGTATAACCCGTAAACCTATTCTAACCTGTTGAGTGAAACAAAATAGGTCACCTTTAAATAAAGTTATTTTAAACTTATCATGATAATTTGATGTTAAACTTCTCTGTTTTTTGAATTAGTACGAAATGCTTCACGTTACTCCGCCAATGGGACCCAGCCTGGTGGTTAAAGGCAGTCCGCTCGCTGATGAGAACGGCTGGCTGGATTTAAACAAAGAAACGCTCCAACACAACAAATATCCAAATGTTTTTGGGATTGGAGACTGCACCAACCTCCCTACTGCCAAAACTGGAGCCGCCGTCGGTAAGTGGTTAATAGTTTAAACACTCCAGGAAACTGCTGTAATCCAATTAATAACTGTATTATCTGTGAGCAATTTATTTATTTTGTACTTAAGATGCTTTATCTTTAAAGTCTATATTGTTTACACTTCGTCATAAAGATATAAACCTACGAAAGTTTAAAAATACAGGGACTTTTTTGCATTCGGTCATCTTTATCTCGAAGATAATTATCTTACATTTCATACAAAAAAAATCTGGTGAACCCTGACTGTCAGGTTTGGTCAGATTTTCTGTCACAGTTGTAATCTAGTTGATATAAAGATTTTAATATCAAGGCAGTGTGACGCAGTAAAGTGAATCTATTTATCTCTCTTTACACATTCATTGTAAACATGATGTGATTTTTCCAGAAGGGATTCTTTTTATTGCAAACTGATATCTCCTTTTATACGTAAAATTCATTAAAAACTTACATTTTTATTGTCAGGTTTCTTGTGAAATATTTTAATGAATGTTTAGGACAGAATAATTTACGCTTGTAGGAAGAAATGCATTAAGCATTTAAGGATTCAATCCTTTATGTAAGCATGAAGCCCTTTAATTTGATTTGAGTAATTTATCCTATCTCTCTTATGGACTCCATCAAGTATAATAACTAAACCCCTTGTTAAGCCAAGCTTAACGTTGAGTTTATTTCTTTGTTTGTTTTGACTAAATCTAGAATGGCGTTTGGCTTGAAAAATCTTAAAGGGTTTCTACTGCTTCTACAAACAGCTCAGGCGCTTAAAGAAACATCCAGCTGTTTTTTTTTTTTCTTCTAGCAAAAAGTTAATGTTTTTTGGTGTCTGGAAAATGAGCCGTTTCAAAAACAGTCACATTTGATGGCCAATGTGTCGTTACCTAGCAACCCTAGCAGAGTGCTACCTGTCACCTAGCAACTCCAGTAGAACTCCAGTAGGCTTGGTCAGCTGGCTTTACCTCTATGTGCGTTGTACAATGGCTGCTGTTGACTTACCATCCAGAAACCACTTGCTGCATTCTGATTGGTTGTGTTGGAAGCTCTACTTCTGCTTTTCAAAGATGTATCTGTTTTCAACCATTTTCACTTTCGGTTAATTTATCTGCCAATGTAACATCCATCCATTTTCCTACACCCTTGTCCCTTAATGGGGTCGGGAGGTGCTGGTGCGTATCTCCAGCTGGCGTTCCGGGCGAGAGGCGGGGTTCACCCTGGGCAGGTCGCCAGTCTGTCGCAGGGCAACACAGAGACACACACAGGACAAACAACCATGCACACACACACTTACACCTAGGGGCAATTTAGACAGACCAATTAACCTGACAGTCATGTTTTTGGACTGTGGGAGGAAACCGGAGTACCCGGAGAAAACCCACCATGCACAGGGAGAACATGCAAACTCCATGCAGAAAGGCCGGGGCCGGGAATCGAACCAAGAACCTTCTTGCTGCAAGGCAACAGCTCTACCAACTGCGCCACTGTGCAGCCTTCCAATGTAACATGTAGCTAAAAAGTTAGTCGTATTTCAAGTTTACTGAGATATTTGTGCTAGAAACTAGACCAAAAATACTTGGTAAGATTTTGTGTTTTTGTAGTGTAAGAATGATTAAAAAAAAGAAGTAATAATTATGTTTTGTATAACCCAAAGACAAAGAAGCATAATAGGTCACCTTTAGGACTCACAATACTGACCAGTCTTTAAGTAGGCATTAAAAATAGCATCCAGGGTTTGGATGGATTTGTCAGGTCTCATATAGATCCATAAATATCTGTCTGGTTTTCTGATGCCAGATCTAGTATGGCACAGACAAAGTATAGCTCTGTATTGTGCAAGAGTTGTTACACATGAGGAAATGAAACAAAAAAGGCTGCAGTCACATGTCCAACATGCAGTTTGGACTTTGGTTATCTGCTGTGATCCTTTAATTTTAGGACATAGAGAAATGGCTTAATGTCTTTATCTCCTCTGCCAGATATTTTTCTTTGAGCTTGGCAGTCTTTACTCTGACGTCACAAATGCATTCACGTCTTGCTGGCAGTAAATTCTCCTTTTAATGATGTTTTTACATGTTTTCTGGACCAGACATTTTTGTTACCGTACATCCAGGCTGCCTGGATTAAGTATGGAATGTCTCAAGGACGCTTGTGCATGTGTGAAAACGCCATGTCCTGAACCCAATCCAGTTTAGATTTTAGCTGAGTCATTGTTACACTGAAAGGAGAATCCTGTTGCATCACAGTAGAAAGAGTTACCTAAAGGCAGAAGCAGAAAGTCTGGGAGGGGTTTTTGTTTTATTTTGATTCCCTCCATGGCTGTCAGGTCCAACATTTACGGAAAGCAGTGAGTGGCAAAAGTATTCCTACCTGCAAAATTTTTCCTCATTTTGTAATGTTACAACCTTAAACTTTATTGGGATTTTCTAGTAAATAACAGTGCAGAATTTGTGGAAATAAACATTTTAAAAGCGTGGCAGGTATGTTTAAACCGACCCACGTTCAGTCTTTTGGAGTAATATGTTGCTACCAGTGGATGTCTTCACCTGCACAACTATTGTAAATAAACTTTTACCCAATCTTTTAAGCACAGCCAGAATGGATGGAGATTTTACCACAGTTCATGTGGGCAGGACTTTGACTGGGCCATCCTAACAGATGAATATGCTTTGATCTAATAATATCATAATGCATGAACACATTTTCGAAAACAAATGAACGTTTATATTCTTTTGAGTATTTAACTCTGAACCTGGAAAACATTTTAAATATCCAAAATAAACAAACAGAAGGTCTCTGTAAACACAAAAAAGAGCTAGTTGAGACCAAAACACCAAACTAAAGACTTTTGTCATCCAGTTTTGGTAGAAACAGAAATGATAAATCATGCAAAAGGAAAATTATTGAGTTAGTTTTAATTTATCATGCGATTAATTGATTTATTGCGACAGTCCCAACTAATAGTTGTCCTGTTTAAATATTTTTCCACCTGAGCTGTGGAAAAGCTCCTCCCGAGTTACAACAGGTCTCTTGGGTTCCTCTTTGAGAAATTAAACACAAGGCCAGCACTAGAGAGTTTCCACAACTAATATTCGGTTCCATTTGGGACCAAAATGGCAACATTTGTTTCATTTTCAGCAGGTGCGGTTCGCTTTCTCACTGTTCTGTACCAAATGATCCAAACTGTTTGAAAAACCTGTTCGCCTCCTCGCCTGTGGTGGCGCTGCAAAGAGAACTACGGGAGGAATTGGGACAAAAACCTCAGAAGAAAACATGAGCCCAACCTTTTCTCTTCACAAAATGTAAACAAAACTGGAGTAGTGTCAGATTTTAGCGGCTGTGGTAAAACCCCCCCGACTGATTTCTCCCGCCAGCTGTAGTCTCTCGTGTTTGTTTTGGCAGAATCCCCTGCGTTGTAGTCCACTTCCTGCTTTTGGAGCGGAATCTGGTCTGCTGTATGCAATCGAATCGCGCCAGATTTCACTTCACCAGACCAAAGTTCAATTGCTCATTTGTGCCTTAGATTTACAAAACCAACCAAAGATGTGATGGTAATTTACATAATTATCTGATTTGGGACTCAAATAGCTACAATCTGTGACAAGGACAACGGTAATTAGGTTATAATTCATGTTTTATTTTTGATAATTAAGATAATAGAGATTAGTGAGTCATAATATTGTCACCATGTGACTGCAAAGCTAATCAAACTTTCCGCTCCGGGAACTGAAGTAGCAAAGTGCAATGTGACGAGGGCAGGTAAAAACAGGGATGTGCATAATGAATGTCATCTTCAAACTACAATTAATCACAAGTCGAGCTCTAAGGAACACTTCAGTGTTTAACTGCGTCTATTTCTGCCAGAAACGACACGCAGGGTTTAGGTTTTCCAGTAATTATCAGGTAGTTTATAACAGTTCAGATCGTAGATCTTTGTCCTTTATCATTATAGGTTGAATTTAAATGCTCTTGCAAAAAAGGAAAGATTCTCGCATTTCTTAAAAATAACATCAATTAAAATCAGCTTCTAAAACTGAGTCAAAAACAAAGGATAAAAATGTGGGATTAAGTTTGTCTCTGTGTTTGTATGGCTTCATGTTACATATTTCAGTTATGTAGGTCACTGTACTATAGAAAACTCAACAACAAAAATTACATAACAGTTTAGGTTCCCTTTTTAAATAATTTCTTTTATCAATTTCATATGCAGCGTAATTATGCATCCACTTCAAAATAAAATATGTTTCCTTATATTTTAGCCTGTAATTTAACCTCAGCTCTAACATGAACATTGTGGCGCGTGTGTTAGTGTTTCCTGCCGTGTGCCTCATTTAGAGCAGCGACTGGGCCAAACATTTTAACAAGCTGCTGGCACTTGGTGATAAATTTAGTCGGAGCTGCAGAGGTTGGAGAGCGAGCTAGCTGGCGGTTTTCCAAGCTTGCATTTTCAGATTTTGTATATTTATTTCATTATTTCACAATGATTCTGCATCATGTTTACACAGCCAGTCAGATAAAAGTGACACTGAATCAGTTCATAATGTAATCAGTTCAAATGTGAAACTCTTGGGTTTTTTTTAATCCTCTGAAGCTTAATTACCCCGAGCCCTTAATCTCCTCTGGACTGTTTGCGTATATTTATATCCTGGAGTAGAGATTGGTGGTGCTCAGGTGAAAAAACATATTTTTCCAATCAATTTTCAGGTGTTTATTAAAAAATAGTCTTATTTTTTATTAAAAGGAAGTGAATAGATTTTGCATAAGCAACAGAAATGTATCTTCTCTACTCAGTGATCATTTTCTCCATGAGACTGTCTTAGAAAAATAGTTTCTTCAGTCAGAGGCTTATTCAAAATAGCTGCAATACAGACTGTTACAGGAGGTCTGCCCTACCTACCCATCACCATCTACAATAACTCTTAAATTTTTTTGAATTGAGTCACAGCAACATTTAATTTCCTTTTGAGATCTAAAGTATTTTTGAATTTGAATAGAAAAGCATCTCTAACTCATGCCACCTCCACTACCGTACTTTACATTGTTAATCAGATTATTTCCTTGAAATGCTTATAAGCCTAACATATATTATCTACTCTGGTGTGTAAATAAGTTGAGACGCGTCTAAGTGAGGAATATTTCTTCATTTCTGGTCGTTGTCTGTTTTCTCTTCAGTAAGACATTTAAGGCGGAGGCATACATTTTTATATCAGGAGCAGAAAGAGTCTGGTTTGGGTCCTGAGCTGACAATTTAGGGCTTTTGGAGACTTCTTTTAGCATCTTGCAGACTGTTCTCAAGATAAAGTCAGTTGGACAGACAGATATCTTGCCAGTTTTCTTCAATTATGGGCGCATTATTATTCAGTCAGAGGGGAGAAGGAGTTTAAATGTTGGAGTGTAATGTATAAAACTAAGGCTGCAACTAAAATGGTCTTTTTTGAGTCTGTGTAGTCCAGTTAAAGATTATTCCATTACTACTTCAGTTTATTATTTTAATAATAGATGTCTCAGCTCTACATAAAACATACCAGCTGGTGTAAGGTCATTTTTTTCATATTGGTGAATTAATCCATTGATATCAACCAGGCAGAAATGTTACTGCTTCTGCAGAAATATACTAAAACTAAGACATGCAGTGCAACAACTATACATTTGGTATAATTTTGTGATTTGTTAACTTCCTTTTGTACCGAGCCTGGGGTTAAATGTTTTTCTACCCAGGATTTAAAGAGTCATTTGTCTGAAGAGGCAACACTGCCCCCTGCAGGAGCATCTCCAGAATGGCACACAAACCACAGTAAAATTAAACCACAGTATTTCACCGCAGTTACAGTTACTATTGTGGAAATCTGTTGGCAAAGTAAAAGCTGCAAAATGAATTGTGTCAAACCAATAATAAGGAAATATTAAAATAAGTGATTTTTAGCAGTAAAATTACCTCATTCTTCATTTATCAGAAAACTCAGGGCTGCCATTATCACACAAATAAATCATCATAAGAATCTGCAATAATATTTCTATGATGCACAAATATTTGGTCAATATATTTAGAGTTTTCTGAGTTCACACTCTAATATTCATCCTGTTAGATGTGATCACTGCAGTAGACGCTCAGACATGACGGATTATTGTACTGAAACACACAGAGGAGCGACAGGAAATGACCATTTATCATCACAGTATTTACCAATAGTATCAGATGCAACCCTAGAAAACATGTTGTGAAATATCCACTCACATCTTCCACATTTAGTCTGTTGTAATTCAGTCCATAAATACGTAATTTATACCAAAGAAAAAATAAATGGTGTCGTAAATCATACTATGCAACTATCTTCAAAAAGTCTCTGGGCAGGAACGATCTCCAGTAGCAGTCAGTCTTGCAACGCATCTAAAGAGGCCTCTGACTGAAGACTGTTGCTGTATTAGAGTTTAATATAATGACATTCTAATAGCTAAATTTCCACGTAGGAGATTATATTTCACAGTAAACATGTTATAGGCCTGTCACAATAAATCAATTAAAGGCAGGATAAATTAAAATGAGCTTAATAATTACCATTTGCATGACTTATTATTTTTCTTTTTTCTCTTTTTCTACCAAAAACTGGATGACAAAGTCTTTGGTTTGCTTTGTTCTCTACTAATGCTTTATTTGAAGGATTATTTTATCTAGAGAGACTTTATAATTCATTTTATTAGTTTTTTTTCTGTTTTCTTTGTTTATTTAGTTTGGTTATTTAAAATGTCTTCCAGTTCCAGATGTGATTTTGCTGTTCCCATTTAAACCTTTATCTGGCTGCATGGTTGGAAAGCGGAGCAGAGTTTGAGTCCGTAATATGATCTTTGCTCATCATGTCTGGTGGAAAATGTGATTTGAACTTCCTTGTTCTCTCTGAATCAATTGATGTTGGGCTGAAGTACATCAAGAAAAACATTAAGGTTGGTGAATACCAGGACATATAATCCTCTCAGTTTGATGAAAACATCATTAGGTTGTCATGCGATTTAAGTAGTGGCAATATTTTAACAGAAACCTGCTTCAAAAAAGTGTCACTGTCTCTTTAAGGTGTAACTGTCTACGTTCATCCATCGGCGCGAGGATTAGCAGGATGTGTTTGTTTTGGTCAGAGCATGCTGGGACAGGCTGCAGCTCCTGAATGTGAAGGATGTTTCAGGACGGTGAAAGTCTCTGGAGTTTTAACTCATTCCTGTAAAACAAGTTAAATCTTTCTTTGTTTTTCCTTTTTTTAGCTGCACAGTCAGCGATCCTGAACAGAACCATCAGCAAATTACTGAAAAAACAGAAGCCAGATAAGAAGGTAAGTGATGCTAATCAGCTCTTATGAGTTTTAGTTTTTGCTTTAAAGGGATCCACAATTAGTTTGAGGAATATTTGTTTTATTTTGCTCTTTTTTATTACAGCCAAGAGCAACACAGGGTGGCATTGTCTAAATTTACGCCAACATTATATTTTACTCTGTAGAAAACGGATCCACAGGCGGAACAAATGGCGACTTCAGTGGGTGAAAAATATAAAACAACGGAAGATATAACATTTTTGAAGTAGTTATGAGTTTTTACATATCACAAACAGCATTTTTTAGTAATTTTAGTTAAAATTACAACACGTTTAAGCAAATATGTTCACCTAATAGTGGGTAACTTTAAATAAATCTGCTGGATTTGTACTGAAAATGTCTGCTTTTTGTTCATCTAAGGCTGGATTCACTCCTTTATTCTGCAAATAACTATTTAGGCCTGTCAAAACAGTTAGTCAGTTAGTCACATGATAAGTTAAAATAAAAAGTCTTCAATTGGTCATTGCTCTCAAGAAGGGATTTTTTTGATGGACATTTTTAATTAGAGACTTTGTAATTAATTTTATTTGATGTTTCTGATTTTTTTTTAGAGATATTTAAAGTGTCTTCCATTTCCAGTGCTCAATTGTCATTAAAATTAAAAATGTGTTGATCTTTGAGAATGTGTTTTTGCATTATTACCATTATATTCTCAAAAGAACAATATTATAATTTATCTTAATAACATGTGGGACAATTTATCGTATCAAAATTTGCAACCGTGACAGACCTAACTGTCACGGTTGCAAAATGGGCAAATTCAAAATTAAAATTTTGAATTTGCCCATTTTGTTTTGGGTTCAAACAGAAGTTGTCTTGTTCTTTGCAGTACGATGGCTACACCTCCTGTCCGCTGGTGACGAGCTACAACACAGTGGTCCTGGCAGAGTTCGACTACAACGGGCAGCCGCTGGAAACGTTCCCAATCAACCAGGCCAAGGAGCGGAGATTAATGTACTACATGAAAGCCGATGTGATGCCTCACCTGTACTGGCACGGCCTTCTCCGGTATGCATACGATCAATAATCACCCATAGAGGGATTATCAGTCAGGCTGCACATGTCGCCTGCAGAAAGACAGCAGGAAGATATTATCACAATGATTTAGTCTGTTTATAATTAGGCTAATGAAATCCGTTTTGATTTCTGATGGCTTAGTTTATTCTGATGCAGCTGCTTGTTCATTTTTCTGGTCGTCACCTTCCTGAAATGGAATGATCAGGTCATTATTTTAGGAAGGTGACGACGTGATGCATCATTTTCACAAGTGATTTTCATATGTCAAATTCTGGAAAAACTTTACTAGAACGGTGCAAAAAAATCCTTGCAGTCAAAATGACGCCAATTGTGACCAAAACGGGGAGAAATTATCGTGTTTCATTTGAATGCTAAATATGAATTAAATTTTTTTATAGAAAATTAATAGTTTTAGGAAAATCCTATTGCAGCTTTCTTGCTGGCTATGGACGGTTTGTCTTGTTTAGACACTGAACCAAATTGCTTTAACATTCCTAGTAAGTAATCTCTGACGTATCAGTTCGGTAGCAAGATTCCTTTTTCACGCTGTTGTAAGTAGTTGTAGTTCCCCGACACCAAGCTAGCTAATGTTAAAACAGCAAGACAAGGGCAGGTAACCACAGCAACCGGTGACAGTTTAAAGGCAGCCCATCTCTTTCTGCAGTCAGGTTGCCATGGTTACAAACAAATAATCCCTCTACTAAATGCTTTAATTGTAACGCCCTGTTTTTTTGTTTTTTTTATTGTCTTGGCTGCTACCAAATCTTTTAATTTCTGTTTTCAGGGGCCTGTGGGGCGGACCCGGTCCATACAGGAAGCTCCTCCATCTTGGAATGAAGTAAAACAAAGAAACCAGTGAAAGAATGCAGTTCAAAACTTCATAACCCCTGAAAAGACGGATACATGCGTATCTGTGACATCATAGCAAACAAATTCATCTTAACTGGCTTAAAAAAGGGGATCAGTTTTGTGGTAGCAACAAAAATAAATAACGTTAATGTGAGCTACTTCTTTAGCTTCATTTGATGAGGTAAAGGAAAAGTGAAACTGCTCTCCTGAGACGTTGGTTCAAAGCTGACAAGCACAAAGATGAACATGATTCTGTTTCTGGAACAATCACATTATATGATGGATCATAGAAACGCCTTTAACTCCACAGCTTTAATGTTGATGGTGGTATTTTAAAGCATTTGTATGAATGTTTTGATCCAAGTTGCTAGTGAAAAGTGTTGTCCTGCTATTAGTTGTTTTAACTTGATCAGATTGCGTTTATTTTCTCTCACTTTAGCAAAAAACCGAGGCGTGCAATTTATCAATTGGCATTCACTTTAAAAATGCTGCACTACAAACATGAGAACTACCATAAGTGCTTCCTCACACATTTTATATGTCAGTTTTGGAGATTTTGTCTTACGTTTTAGATTTTTATTCTAAATACCATTGTGACCATTCAAACAGAAATGATTTAAATTAACAAAAATGTATTGCTCCTAAATCAATAAAATGACAATAAGGTTTCAAATCCATGGAACTTTTTTTTGTGTTTTATTAAAACAAAAATGAATCTTTTGCATGGTGTTAAACGTGTGCTTACTCTGCAGTATGTTTATCAAAATATAACATAAAGCTGTAACCTTTACTGTGTAAAATGTGTTGCTATCTGGGAGTGAAAGTTTATTTCTTTTTGATAGATGATATATGAAAAAGTGATGCAAGATTTCTCATTTTTAACTGAGTTTCTTTTATGTGTTAAAATAAAAACACATTTTTTTAACTAAAAAAATCAGAATAGAAAAATATTTATTTGGGTATGTGTTCACTTGTAGAACAATGGTGCGATTTTATTCTAAAATTTTGTTTTTTCAAGAGTATTTTACTATAAAATGGCATATATTGCCATTTTATAGCATAATCAAGTAACTCTTACCTTCAGCTGTTATACAAATGCTGCACATATCAAATATGACTTAAAACAAATTTGATTTCATAATTTATCGCCTTCAAATTGGGCCTCTGTCTCTTTAAGAAACTCCTGCTCTTTCTGAAACTCCGCCTTCAGGATGTCATTACAACATGGCTCCTTTATTGAGCCTTGGAAACATTTTTACCAGCATTGCACTGAGAAGTAGCTCGAATAACGAGCTCATTAGATGCTCAGCATCACCAGGCGTTTGCTAATTGCTGCCAGCTAGTCTGAAGGAGCCGAGAGGTTAAGGCTTAGGGGAAATGGAGCTGTGTGGAAAAAGCTGCCATCGGTGAGATGGTCCCAGATGGTTGCCATGGGAGATTCAAGGATTTCTCAAACATGCATGTGTAACCGGATCCTTTTCTGCGTTGTGCTGGTTATCGATTGAACTGGCCGTGACGCAGTTTATCTTTTAAGAGATGATTCTCGGTGAGAATACAGACAAAACAACCGTGTTAAAGGCGGCCCGCTCCAAGTCCTACACAAAACAAAAGTATAAAACAAAAATTAACTTAATAGATCTATAAATAAACTGAATGTATTTAGATGGAAAAATAAAACGCACACACCTCTCCCGCAGGACAACATGTCAAAAGGGGATGAGCTAACGGGTGCAAACAATTTAAAGACAATACCACAGAAGAAGACATAAAAGGGAGGGGCTTCAGATCTTAAAGTAACACGGTTAAAACAATGACAGAGGTGTTTCAGTAAGATAAGGAATACGACAAATAATAAAAAAAGACATTTTGTGTAATTATAACAAAAGAATTACAACCAGGTTAAACATGAAAGAATCAAAGCATCACTTCAGGTATGTTTTTGATTTAATTAATAGCATTATATGACACTTCTAAGAAAATCATGTTCATAAAATCAGAAAAAAAGAAATTTCTGAGTTTGAAAAGCCAAACCTTTGCTAGAATTTTTAGATTATTCTCAGAAATTTTCTACACAACATTGATATTTCTAAGTTTCAAAAGTCAAAACATTATTTACTTGTAAATATTCTGTTTTTTCTAGCAAATTTTAAATTTTTTAAACTTAAACTAATTTTTTTTGGAGAAAATAAACTCTTCCTTTTTTCTATCTACAATGGTCCTAATAGACACATGGTTAAGAAAAAGAAAAAATGGATTTCTGCTTTTATTTTTAATTATGTTAGTTTTGGCTTCCATACAAGGCCAAACGAAAACAAAACGTATATATTTCTTGTTGAAAATGCATGTGTAAGGAAAAGGAAAAACAAAAGGGTTTCTGCTTTTATTTTTAATTATGTTAGTTTTGGCTCCCATACAAGGCCAAACGAAAATAAAACGTATATATTTCTTTTTGAAAATGCATGTGTACGGAAAAGGAGAAAAAATGGGTTTCTGCTTTTATTTTTAATTATGTTAGTTTTGGCTCCCATACCAGGCCAAACAAAAACAAAACATATATATTTCTTGTTGAAAATGCATGTGTAAGGAAAAGGAAAAACAAAAGAAAATGGATTTCTGCTTTTATTTTTAATTATGTTAGTTTTGGCTCCCATACCAGGCCAAACAAAAACAAAACATATGTATTTCTTTTTGAAAATGCATGTGTAAGGAAAAGGAGAAAAAATGGGTTTCTGCTTTTATTTTTAATTATGTTAGTTTTGGCTCCCATACCAGGCCAAACAAAAACAAAACATATATATTTCTTGTTGAAAATGCATGTGTAAGGAAAAGGAAAAACAAAAAAAAATGGATTTCTGCTTTTATTTTTAATTATGTTAGTTTTGGCTCCCATACCAGGCCAAACAAAAACAAAACATATATATTTCTTGTTGAAAATGCATGTGTAAGGAAAAGGAAAAACAAAAAAAAAAATGGATTTCTGCTTTTATTTTTAATTATGTTAGCATTGGTCCTCCATATTATATTACTACACCATAGCACTTTTGACAACAAAGAGCTGGAAAGCGTGGATGCCTATAAATGAGATTGCTATATGCTAACTTGGCTTGCCATACCCGCCTCGTCGCATCCCGCCGCGCTCCGCCAGCGTTCTGTTTGTGATGAGGCGGGAAATGGCGTCCAAAGACACGGCTGCTCTGCGACTTAGCCACTGAGAGACGGACGTAGCTGACGGCAACAACAACGGCTCCACATCTAACGGTGGCCGCCACGGCTGCGGCCGAGACTGACAACGCTGTGGCGGGTTTTGACGAGCTCCCGAAAACAGCGGTAGGAAACAGATGCCGCGTAAAAACAACACATATTTTGCCACTGTGAAAGTCCAACTGCTGCTAGCTTAGCGGCTAACGTTAGTCAGCGAAGGGGGCGTAGTCTAATGGCTGGACGTAGTTACGGAGCGAACAAAACGAGTTGTTGCTTTTGGGTTGTGATGCGCATTCAATGTGATGGGTCACGGATTCACATTTAACATAATTTATAAAACTGATTATTGTCGTAGGTAGTGCGGGATGCAACACTTGCTTGTTCTGCCTTTGGCGTTTTGTTAGCCTCGAAGCTAACAACCATAGCTCGTTAGTCACTGAACCCGCTCACGGCATTTGTTTTATCTGCGTTAAAACCGGTGGCTGACGCCGATAAATGTCAGGCTGTGTTCACGTCCACGTAACGTGGTGCGACCGATCATTAAAAAGCAGCGTCAGCCTCCTGCTGGGTGTTGCGGACTCCGGTTCCGGTTCGGGTGCTACTGGGCTAAACGCTGTTTGTGTCCGATGTTGCGTAACGACAGGCAGCGGTGCTGTTTGCTGTCAGATACTGTTCAGCTGCAGAGCGCGAAACTAAACCTACAAAACGACAAACTAACTGATTCAGAGGCTGTTTCCATCTTTAATTAGCTACAGATTTAGCTTTTCATTGGCTGAGTCAAAATGTTGCCAGTGACTTTTTATATATTCTGGGTTTTCTTAATCGTAAATTGATGCAGATTTATGTAAAGACGTGACCGGTTGTTTTAAATTTCTCGATCTAATTTAAAATGTTGTTTTTATTTTATTTTTATGTTTATTTGATGGGGACAGACACGCATCGACATAGACAAACTGAATAAAACATCATCCCATGTTTGCATCATGGTGCAATAGCAACAGCTAATTCGCAGCACTTGTCCCTAGATGGGCTTTTTAAAAAATAACTCTAAAAATTGAAGTGAAATCATTTGAAATAACACAACATAATGTATACAAACAGAGAAGTGTAAAAAATTAAAAATGGGTACAGGTCTGTTCTTGACATAACCAGAGTTTTGTTTGATTTTTGAATGAACTAAAACTGGTTGCAGACTTTAAATGGACAGGAAGTGAGTTCCAGGCTGCAGATCCTCTCACAGATCCACTTTGAGCAAAAGCTGCTCTGGTAGATCTGCTGTTGCCCTGCAGTCTCCGTATGTAATCGCTTAATGGTATTGGTGCAAGTCCATTTGAACACTTAAAAATCAATTTTAAAATGTTATAATTTAGGAAATTTGTAAAATCCAAAATGCCAAATTTAGCCAAAAATGTGACAATGATGGAATCTAATTGGCTTTTGATATAAAACCTTTAAGGCCCGATTATAAAGACTTGCTAGTGGTTTGAGAATAGTTTGATTAGTCTGAGACAATGACAGTAACTCCGTAGGTAAAATGTGAGAGGATCAGTGAGTTTTCACAACTTTATTCAATTAATTTCAGTTTATGCTGGAGATATGGACACAGGTGTTTTCAGCTTCGACCTTAAAGTAGATTTGTGTTTGTTCTGAGTAGATTTAAAAAAGGGAACTGGAAATTTACAAGTAAAATCACCTGATGACACATTTATGTTCTTAGAAAATCCTAAATATAAATACTACATGCAGCTTTCACCTGCATTTCTTTCTCATAATGTAACAATACTGGCCACATTGAACAGTTTCTGTACATTCATTGTATTTTATAGGACATCCAATGTACAATTACTTGCAAAGAAATTCATACCACTCCATTTTTATTTTCCTTCATCATGTTTTGTCTCAAAAGGATACATTAAGGTGTTTTTTATTATTATTACTATTTTATTTATCAATTGTTTGGTAGGAGGCAAATAGGAAGCATTTGTATCCATACCATTTTGCACATGAAAATGGAAAATTATAAAAAATAGCTCAAGTTCAGTCAAGTTGCGTAATCAGAACATTTGATTCAAACCTGTGGCCACTGATTTTTACCTGGTTTAGGGCTGCACTTTGACTAGACCTTTATCAAAACCGTGTATCCTTTTCCTTCCACTTCACTGTTATATGGGTTGGATTTGCATAAAATACCAAATTCATTCAAGTCTGTAGCTATAAAGTAATAAAATATGTAAAGGTTTGAGACTACGTTGCCAAGTAATGGTTTACTAACTTGTTGCATTAAAATGCTGGTTAAAAGGATAACAAGTTGGGTAATGACCATTTTTGTGCACGCAGTAACTTTTCACTACATCTAAAATAAAGCAAAACCAATTTGCATGCTGAACTCCCAGACAAATGTGACTGAAAACGGTATTTTTCTGCTATGGTTTCTGCTCTGGCCAGGTTTTTCCATGTGACGTCGGAGCATGATGAGGCTGAGAGTGCGTAAAGCTCCTCAGCACCCCAGCAAAGGCCACAGAACGGTCCCATACCAGGCCAAACGGAAACGCAGCGAAGTGGAGCCGTCGTCCCCGGTCAGCGGCCGAGGCAAAATGCAGAAAAATGAATCTGGGCTCCTCTCCACCATAAAGAAATTTATCCGTGGGAACGCTGTCAAGGTAAGAGCAGATTTACTGCTCTAGTTTTGTTTTCATCACAAAAAGATCCTCCGTCTCTCTGGGGAAAATATTGTTATTCCTGTCATAAGTTTACTGAGCGATTAAATTGTTCCAGAAGTTAAGCAGTAAACAATAATATTGTTGTTTTGAGACCATTTTCACTTTAAATTCAAATGAACATTTAACGCTGGAACTGGATCTAAAATAAATAAACAAAACGACCCATAAAATGAATCATGAAGTCTATTTTATCTTTCAAATAAAGCACTAGTTGAGACCAAAGCACCAATCTGAAGACTTTTTTTTATTCAGTTTTTGTAGAATGAGAGAAAAGAGAAAAATGATAAATCATGTGAATGTAAATAGTTAGATTCAATTTATCATGCAACTAATTGATGTATTGCTTATTATGACAGGCCTAAAACTCATTTTCGCTGGTCAAATAAAGTACAGCGATTATGTATTAATAGTATTTTCAAACATTTAAAAGCAAACACTTCTTATTTCAAAGATGTAACTGGAAACAAATTGATTCTGGTTGGAGGAAATGGAAAATAACTTGTGAAAAAAGTCTTTATTTTTCGTCTTAAATGCAGAAGGGCTTCCAGTTGTTACATTATTATATCTGACATTATTATATGTGTGTTTCTAATAATAGGAACAACCTGCTTTTCCCTGATAATTTAAAGGGAAGTGATTTTATGTTTATAGAAAAATGGAATCCTGGCAACAAAAAGCAAATTTAGCTACTGAAACGACATGAGTCCTGTTTTATGATAAATATTTAAACTATTGTTTCTTAGAAAAAAATCCTTGTTATCAATACTTTTGTGTTAAATAGCAACACAACATCATTTGATGTATCACATCAACATGGAGGAAGCGTTCATAACTAATTTTAAATGCATTGACTCCAGTTAAAAAGTGGGACAGGAGGTTTAGTTCATAAGTTTCACAACAATCAGATAATTATAAAAGTTTCCAAGATCTTTAGACTTGAATTGCTGATAGTTCTGTCAATTTTCTGGTTCCCCTCGTTTTATTTTTTCTGTCAACAGAAACGGTTACAGACACCATGGGGCTAAATTTGGTGATTTTTGTTTGTTTGTTTGTGTTTTTAGGTGGAGCAGGAAATCCCGGCCAAGAGGAGCCGCATTGATTGTAATTCAGACAATGACCTCATTACTTCGACACCCCAAGGTCTGTCCAACAAGTCCACATCAAGAGTTTGCAGAAAAACTCAAAGTAAAGGTACAGCAGGGACCTCTTGCGTTCCACATTTCATATCTTTCTGTTAGAAGGTTCAGCATGTTTAAGTTTTCTTTTTAAAAAGGGACTTCAGTTTACGTTACTAAAGGTTTGGATTTATTGCTGCTTTCCACTGGGGGGGGGAAGAAGTTTCTGAATCTAATTCTGCAGACCTGAGTTAGCAGGTCAAAGTTAGACCTCTGAATTACAGTTTAGAGTTTATTTTGAATTGTTTGCACAAATAAAAAATGTTTTTATTTGTGCAAAAAATAAAAACATTTAACCTCTAGATGGAAAAGGAGCACATTTGGTATTTTACTGTGTTGAAGCCTTCAACATGCTTTGCTACAAATGATCAAGCTAAAGGAAAACTACGTTGTATTTTAGGCAATAAAATGTTTTCCTCAGTTAAAAAAGAATTTTTTATTTGCACCTTTTAATGTATTTCTAATGTATCAAAAAGGCTCAAAAGAAAAACTGACAGAACATGGTAATTTTCCTATCCAATTAATCATTACAATCATTGATTAATCATTAGAATAATCGATTAACAATTAAAATCACCAACTAATCGTTTGAATAATAATCGTCAGAATTATTTATCGGTCATTATACTCACAGATTGTTAGTCAGATTAATCGTTACACCCATTAGTCGTTAGAATAATTGGTCATCAGAATCATCGATTGATTATCAGAACAATTGATTAATCATCGGAATAATCAGTCGATCGAGTCTTCGGTTGATTTCTATACTCATTGTTTGATTGACAGAATCATCGATTAATCATTATAGCCATTTATCGTTAAAATAATCTGTCGTTGGAATCCTCGATTAATTGTTAGAATAATTGATTAATCAGCTGTTTCTGTCTTATTATCAGACACGATGACCTGCAACAGTAAACCCATCAAACCAAACGGTAAACTGGAGGCGCCCGTCGACTCGCCCAGCAGCCCGCCGCGTACGACCCTACTGGGAACCATCTTCTCTCCGGTTTTCAACTTCTTCTCACCAGCAACTAAAACCGGTAGGTAGCGAGCCGCTTGGTCCTGAGGATGCCGGGCCGTTTCTCACATCTCTCCGCTCGTGTCGCCTTCAGCCACTCCGGGCTCGGACTCGCCGGGCCAGGCGGTGGAGGCGGAGGAAATCATCAAACAGCTGGACATTGAGCCGGCGGAGGAAATGCCCGGCAGCACCGTGACGTCCAGGGAAGGAATCACTCCGTGTCACACGGTCCAAATGCTGCCGCAGAGGCTTCAGATCAACTCGGACACGACCATCGAAGAAGGAGAAATCGTCACCGAAACTGACATCCCCCCGCTGACGGGTAACCGAGCTCGGAGCCCATCCAGAGAAAAACCTGAGAAAGGGTCAGCGGTTGGTACCGGCTTAAACAGGAAATGGATTTATGCTGCTTGAAATCCTTCAAAATGGATTTCAATTCAAAAAGAAGGCCTTAATATTAAAGTTGCACAGTTTGGTAATAAAGTACAACCCAATATTTGATTTAAAGCCTTAATTTAGGAGATTATTTACAGGTGAAGCCAGATATTTTGATACAACTGTTATTTTCTGTCTAAAGTTAAAGCTGATTAAACTTTTGCTGTTTTAGGTTTGGTAAGGTTTTTACATAAAATCAAGAAAATTATGGACAACCCTCTTTAGTGTCTTCAGTCAGAGGCTTTTTCAAAATCTCTGTAACATGGACTGCTACAGGAAATCTTTCATGTCAACAGCCATTATCATCTACGGTAGCTTGGATTAATGAGTTGCATTTAATTTCATTCTGGGGATCAAAAAGTTATTTTTGAATTGGATTTTGTTAGAATCACAAATTATTTCCATTTGCTAAATAACTCAAAACTGACCAGAAACTTTTTATTTATCTATTAGATTTTTTTTGTAAATTGTGTTTAAGCTTATAATTTGAGCTTGAAGATCAATTATATTATAATTTGTTTGGATTGTTTCAGTTTACTTAATATTTATTATTCCTAATGGCTCAATGACTTATTAATGTAATTAAAATAAATGTTGGCCTATATTTTATACGTTAAACATTATTGAATTGAAATTGTTTTTTTTAATAAATTAGTTTTGCTCTCAGACCAGTCAGGTGTCACATTTCAAAACATAAAATTTAGCAGTTTCATATCACAAAACATTATTAATTAAATATCATATAGTAATGAATTAAAACTATCCTTTTGAATTTATTTGTATTATTTTTATCTCCATGTGGCGCTGGAAAAGTTTTAACTTTGCAGTTTTTATAACCTATTTATTTTTTTATTGCTAAAACTTGTTCAGATTTTCTGGTTTTGTAAAGAAGACATGGCCGAGTCGTACATGCCCTTACCGTTTGGCTTTAATTCTTTTGTTTTCATGTTTCTCAGCTCCTGGCTGCATGCCAGATGGCAGCTACCCCCACTCTTTACCTTCAGCACCTGCAGAAACCTCGTATGAGGAGGACTGGGAAGTGTTCGACCCGTAAGCCCATCAACTTTGTTTTATGTTACTTATAAAAAATATATGTTTAAAAAAAAAGTAGTATAGACATTTAAAAACACTAATACTAATTTGCATTTGCTCCACTTTCTGATATTTGTAGATGCATGGATGAGGTTTAAGGTCAAACATAAAGTTTCCCTGATATGATTTTTGTTGTAATGGGAATGTTTAAACACTAGATGGCAGCAAAAGGCCGTGTGTCTATATCCCAGCTGATGTTTTGGGTTTTAAAGGCCAGTAAAAACGAGTCTTTATGATTTTTGTTTGGTAATTTTATTTTTTCTAATGGTACAACACTAATTGTAAGGATGATTCTGAATCTTTGAAAAGAGATGCTGTTTACAGGACAGAACTGTCTTATGGCGTTCCACCACTTTAACCAAAAACTCACCGGACACAGACACACACCTGCAGTTTGTGTTAAAGTTCCATAAGTTTTAATTGGGAAGAAACTAAGTTTGGATTTTTTTTTTACTAATATGAATTATTGTCATTTTGATCCCTAAAATACCAACATTTCCACTTTATATTTAATCCGTCTGCTGTCATTTTTAAATATTAAATGATTGACAATCTGATCAGTTACTCAGTGGTTGATTAGACTTTTTACCAAATATGTTTTACTCTTGCTTGAGTAATTTCTTGGATGGATATTTTTCACTTGAATAAAGTTTGTGGGTCCTGACTTTCACCCAGGTCTGTTTGTTTTGTTTTCCATCCTTTAGGTACTTCTTCATCAAGCATGTGCCTCCGCTGACTGAAGAGCAGTTAACACGTAAACCAGCGTTACCTCTAAAAACACGCAGCACACCCGAGTTCTCTCTCGTCTTGGATCTGGTAGGTAGTAAAATGTTTATTAAGTAATCAACTAACCTTAGAAATAAATGTTCATTTTGTCCTTTTGCTGCCAGGATGAAACTTTAGTCCACTGCAGTTTGAACGAACTAGAAGATGCAGCTCTGACATTCCCTGTACTCTTTCAAGACGTCATATACCAGGTAGCTTTGAAAATTTATCAAATCTCTGACTTTTATTGCTGGTTTAATTCACTCTTTGTTTGCTTTTTTCTTCTGAAGGTCTACGTTCGATTGAGGCCATTTTTCCGAGAGTTTCTTGAACGCATGTCTCAGTTGTACGAGGTGAGATTAATCGCCGCTGCTGAATAATCACACAGGTTTCGTTTGTAGAAATACGTGATGAAATGTTTGTGTCGCTGTTCAAATTTCAGATTATTCTCTTCACTGCTTCAAAAAAGGTCTATGCAGATAAGTTGCTCAACATCCTGGATCCGAAAAAACAGTTAGTAAGGTAAGAATTTCACTTTAAATTTCATCACGGTGCTTAGAAAACGTTTGAAAGTCAATTAGACGTTTTCGCTTTTGTCTTACATTTTTATTTTAGTTTTCAGATAGTGACATCGACATTTCTCGTAATATAGACTCAGATTTGTAGGTACAACTTAAGCAAATCAAAGAAAAATAAATGTTTCACACCAACATGAACATTTCACGTAGTCTTTTTTTTCAGGTTTTGTTTCTGAGAGCAAAAATGAAGCAAATGAAAAGCTTAAGCTGGAAAGTTGAACTACAATATACGTATGTGACTACAGATCAGCAATGCAATAGATTGAGTCAATAAAGTACAAACTAAAGTCAAGTGGCATTGTCCTGAATGTTTTATTCGTTTCGCAAAGATACTCTTAATTATTTCCAGCATATATTGTTTGATATATTTTGTCCATTTATTTCAATGTTTGAAAAATGTTTGTTTAAATTGAGTGAATGATACTTTTTCCATTTTTGTAAATATCTAATAATTAGGTGTTTTCAAAGTTTGGAAAGTGTTTGATGTCCAAACTCCAGTTTTTCTAATAAAGTTAAATCTATTGTTTAATTAAAAGTCTAAATTTGGAAAAAATATATTTATAAAACCAGATATTAAAGATAATAAAAACACACCTACATTTTCTCATCTCCTGAAGTTTAATCAGACTAAATTTTTCTTGTTTTGGTTAGAATCATTAATTTTTCTCATTTTCTAAATGCCAGAAAACTTGGAGAAAGTTTTTTTTTTTGTTTTGTTTTTTTTTTTAAAGAATTTTTGGACTAATATTAGAGTTTATACACGTTTCCTACTGTAGGTTTTCAACTTTTCCACATAAAATTAATATGAATAAATTATAAATGAGTTTGGGTTTTTTTTATTAAAGAGAAAACATAAGATTTTGCTACTGTTTAGTTTGCTGTTGAATACAGAATAATATATAGTTTAAAATGGTAATAAAATAGTTTATTCGTATTTTATCTGTAAAACCTACCTTGAAAAGCTTGAATGTCTCTGTGGGAAACATGTAAAAACTAATATTCATTATATATGTATTTGAAACATTTTTATTTTTGTTTACTGATTGTTTGAACATTTTATTTCTGTCGTTTAATTTCCATTTTCTGTCTTTTCCCCAGACATCGACTGTTTCGAGAGCACTGCGTTTGTGTTCAAGGAAATTACATTAAAGACCTGAACATTCTGGGACGGGATCTGGCAAAGACGGTAATAATCGACAACTCACCCCAAGCCTTTGCTTATCAGGTAAAAATATGTTTTTACCAAAAGTTTTTTTATTTCTTTCCTGTCTTTGCTTGATTTAAAGATGGATTCTGTTTTTTGCAGCTTTCTAATGGAATCCCAATCGAGAGCTGGTTCGTGGATAGAAATGACAACGAACTTCTGAAGCTCGTTCCTTTCCTTGAGAAACTGGTGGAGCTGGTATGTGTTTTGGATTACAACATATGATGAGTTGGAGATAAACCATATGGTTAGAAATGTTGATCTTTAAGCATCTGGGGTCCAATATTCTGTTTCTGAAAAAGGGGAATTTACTTGACAGATTAAAGTCATGAACTCAGTTTGTTCTGATCAGTCTGTCAAAGCTTTTTTTTCCTCATTAAAACAATGTTTTCTCTCATAATTTAAGGTGTTTTTATGGAAAAATATTTTATTCTGCTAATAACAGATGTAAAAGATGGATTTACTTTACCCTCCCTAGTTCATTGTATGAGAATAAATACCATCAGTCCTCATATTACCAGAATAAAGGAGTAATTTTATGCAAAAATAAAAAATTACAATCACCGTTGAGCATCTTCTGAAGTTATATGTTGGTATAAGATAAATACTGTCAGGACAAACTCATAAAAGTAACTTTTTCTCATAAAAGTAACTTTTTTCTTGTAATTCAAGATGTTTTTTCTGGAAAAATTATCTTTATTCTGTTAATAATAGAACTATATTCTTGTAATTAGACAAAATCTGGAGCAGATTGTTTGTAATTGATTTTTTCAAAATAGATCTTTGACATCATCAGATGTCAAAGATGGGTCTACTTTAAACCCCCGAAGATTGTTGTTCAAAATTACTTATTTCAGGCTTCAGTAACTCATGTTTTTGTACCTTTTTGTCTGGATTTTTAAACAGTTTGATTTTAAAACTTTCCTTAAGTCTCTTATAGAAGCTGCAAGACTTATTTTGTAAATTGTTTGCCTCTGTATGACAGAACGAAGACGTCAGGCCACACATCAGAGAACGATTTCGTTTGCACGACCTCCTCCCTCCAGACTGAGGAACCTTCATGGACGCGTCACTTCAGTATCGTTTGTGGAAAAGGCTCAACAGAAGGATATAATCAGTGGTTTTCTCTTTACATTACCGTTGCTTTTTTTAAAAACAAACAAAAAAAAACGTTTAAAAAGAAGAAAAAAAAACTGAAAAGCTCTGTTTGATTCAGAGTCCAGGATGTTCATATGACGTTGAACAGACGACCTTCTGGAGGGCGGTTTGCCTCCAACTAAACCATTTTGGATTGACAAAAGCGAATGTTGCGTGATGTTGGTTCATATGGACCCTAAACGGCCGGTCAAACCTGTATATTATTCGTTATCGTTACCTGTAAATATATGTACATAACTGTTTTATTTTGTTCTTTTAAGTTTTTAAGTCATTTTGTTTTCACTCTGGATTTTTAGTATGTATTTTTCTTTTGATCGGTTACTTTTATAAAAACCCACAAAATGTCATGTTTTCTTTGAAATTGTTAAGCAGCAGCTGCTTCTTTTCTCCTGTTGTATGCCTGCAGTATTCCTGTAATGCTTTACTCCATTACATGCAGTCGTCTGTAAGAAGGTGCAGTTTAAAAAAAAAAAATATATATATATATATATATATCTTTGGCAGAAAAATATTTTAAAGCGAAGACGTATAAGCTAGAATAAGGTCTCAAATGAATACAAAGCCATAATGGCCAAACAATAATTTTAGAGATTTGTATCTGAGAATCCATTTCTGATTTCGACACTTTGATCGTCCTCTGGGTGAGGTTCAGGCATCTTGCACTTTGACATCCAGCCCTTTGTAAGTTCATATATTAAAAATCTTGTCACTTTTGTACACAGGTGTGTGTCACCTAAATTTGTTATTTGGGGTAAAGAATAGAGAAAATTGTAGCACCAGCAAATTGCCAACATATTTGCTTTCAAATCTTGTTTTCCAAACGTCTTGTATGTTGGATCTCTGATGTAAGGGTCACGAGTTTTATTGACTATTGAATGATCACTCCTGGTGTATTCAGTGTTACTTAATGGTTTTCTTGAAAATAAATACATTTTTATACGACTCAAACTGATTATTTATGGAATGTAACTAAACATTGAACAGGAGAAATTATTTTACTGTGACTGCATGTCCCAGCGTTCATAACATCACGGATATTTTTGAAAAACATTCCCATTTGAAATAGGTTTCTTCATGATGTTGTGATTTATATCACTGCATTTAATCATTTTACTGATATTTATTGATGCTCATGAAAAACTGTAGAAATTAGTAAAAGTAATTTTACTTTTATTAATGTGTTCCACTGTGTTCAAGTTCCATTGAACATATAATTGCAACATTTGACATTTTGAAAATAAATTTCTTTAAAAGCACCAATTTCAAAAATAAAAATAGTTTTTCGGCTAAAAGGTTTTGGCGCTAGGATGAGTTTTTATGGCTGTATCTTAATTGGTATATTTGGTAAAATGGCGATGGAAACTACGTCACGAGTCACAACTGGCGCAAACCACGAAGAAGACGACAGGAAGTAGTTTGACAATGGCAGCATGTTTTTAAAGACTTATCACGTGAACAAACAAATTCACTCAGGCGTCTTTTTTAATTGAATTGAATTGCATTTGTTTTTTTATACTTATTAAAAATATTTAAAACCTTTTTTTGTTTTGTATATTTGTAATGGAAATCCTATTTAGTTTTTTCCTATTCATTGAAATTTATTAACACAACTTTTAATTAATTTGAAATTTGTCAAATTAATTTATCAATCTGACAAATAAAAATTCAGATGTTTTTATGATAAATAAGATAAATGCCCTCCACTAATAACTATTACATGTATCTCTTTCTAACAGGAGTTAAATCAAACAAAATGTCTAGTTTTAGGTCAATTACAATTAAAATTATTTACTAAATATTTAAATAATGAGATAAATTTGTCAGATTTGTTAATTATTAATGTCTTGGAAATCTGAAGTTTGAATAATTTCTTCAGTGTTTGGTAACATTGCTTTGAAATTGTACTTTTGTCAAATGTTTTAAGTTTTAAATTAAAAATGTAACAATAATCATCACGGGACTTTACTTTGATTACACCACAGGACACCATGTTCTTTCCCCTATTTATAAAATGCAATCTGGCTTCTTTAACATTTCATTTTGGAGAATAATGGTTTCCTTCTTGCTGAGTGGCCTTAAAGCCTCTTGGTACAAGAAACAATTCACTGTGGTTGACTACGGAAGACCATAAGTGCCTCAAATCACCATTTCTACCTAATGTCTGATTATAAAGTCACACAAAAAACATGGATTTATGAATTAGGATGCTGTAAAATATGGCAAAAATCCCTTCGATCATACGTAAAAAGTGGTGCTCAATGATTTGAAAAGACGGCTTAATATTCACCGTTCAGAAGACAATTTAAAGTAATTTTACGGCATCCTAAGACATAAACCAACATTTTTTGTGACTTTATCTAGATGTGATGCAAAGTAGAGATATGAAATATCATATTTTGTGGTATTGTTGTGGTAACAATAAAACAATCAAACCATTTGTAAAATATTATTAAACAACAATGAAACTTATTTTATGGTGTAAAGAAACAGGGAAATTTTATTTTCTTTTTTAAAAGTTCATTTGTGCCAATTTTACAAAATGTCCTTATTCAAAAATACAGACCAGAGAAAAATAACTATCTTAGATACTAAAAAAATTTTTGTTTCAAATAATTTCTTTTTCTTTACAGCACCTCAAAACAAAATTAAATTAAACTAAATAAAAAAAGTTTAATTGTTCTTCTGGATATTAATTTTGAATGGTGTTTTTATTAAAGCAAAACTTTCAGAAAAGTTTGTAGAAAACTATTCATTCACAAGTTAATTCAGAGATTTCCAGAATTAACTTGTGATATGTAAATAGATATATAGATCTATATATATATATATGTATATATATATAGATTATATATATACATATATATATATATATAGTTTAGAGAATAGATTTATAGTCAGTGCTTTTTTTTTGCTTCATAAGTTTAAATATCTAGTTTAGATATTTTTTATCTACTTACTGGTTTTCAGTACATTTCCTGAATACGACTAAATAAGTGAGGCTGTTTGATAATAAAATTATATTTAAAACATGAAAGAAGCAAAGTGATGTAGTAGAAAGCTGATTGGTTACTGACAGAAAATACAAAAACAATACAAAGAAAGTTTTTTCAATGAGAATCTGATAAGGAAATGGAGAAACTTCCAGCCGCGGACCATCGTTCATTGTTGCGTTGCCAGTTTTTATTCGCCACATTACGAGACGTCTTGATCAGATAACCTGTTGTTGTCTTGATCCTTTTGTTCTTTTGAGAAATGGGTCATTACCTGATCGTAAGTGTGCGGTGAATTGCCCCCTTCGGAGGTCATGTGACTCCAAATACAAAGGGGGCCAGTCTCTACACCTTCGCCACACTTATCTTTGTTCTGAACTACGAATTATTTCCTAACAAAAACCTTGCTGTTGATAGTGTGAAGATAAGATGAGGGGATGATTAAACCCCTCATCTATTGGCTGCCAGAGGAGGTTGTGGCTTATAAATCACCACACAGGGGCGTGACTAGGCTTTTCTTCCTATGGGAGCCAGGCAGCAAAAACTGCAGGAGGTTGAACGCACAATACAAATTTTATCTAAAAGTATTGCAGTATTAGATTGCAATAAAAACTGCACTGAACCCCATTGAAAATCTTGTGGTTATTCCAACAGATATTAGATTCTGAACTCTTCCTGAGTTAAAACCTTAGTATTGCTGTTTCTAAGTGAATATTAACTTGTTTCCTTTGCATTATTTGAGCTCTGAAAGCTCTGCATCTTTTTTGTTATTTTGGTCATTTTTCATTTTCTGCAAATAAATAAAAAAATGTTGCTTGGAATTTTGGAGACATTGTCAGTAGTTTATAGAATAAAAAATAAGATCATTTTACTCAAACATACTGTAGACCTATAAACAGTAAAATCAGAGAACTGATCATTTTAAGTGGTAAAAAATAATGCCACTTAAACTCGCGTTAACCCAGAAATTATAACTTCTTATTTCCTGTACAACTCTTTAAAAGTCACTGCAGATGAGTTAGAGTGGTTAAAAACTAGTTGAAGTTTTAAATGCTACCCAGTTGCTAATGTTTGACCGTAATGTATGTAATGCGCCAGTTCAATGCAGTGAAGCTTACCTGAAATTGCCTGTGCTGTAAAGAAAGTCATCCTCAACTGCAAACAGAGCGAAGCTACGATCCAAACAACATGGCTGTTGATGTTAAATGAATCTTAAGAAACGTGTTCACTTCCTTCGTCGCCATTGCTAAAACGACAGGCAGACTACAGTCGATGTCATCACACAACCTCTTCTGTTCACTGATTGGCCGAATAAAAATCCTGCCAGGGGAATTCAAGTAGATGGGAGAAAGCCCAGCCTGTCTATGACGTCAGATTTTAATCGA
Organism: Poecilia picta; assembly: GCA_033032245.1. Lineage (NCBI taxonomy): Eukaryota > Metazoa > Chordata > Actinopteri > Cyprinodontiformes > Poeciliidae > Poecilia > Poecilia picta. The sequence goes on from CM065358.1 coordinate 25,810,913, forward strand.
GTGGAACTGCAGAGGAAGGCAGCAAATGAGAGATTTCTATGGTAACAATTTATTTGAAGACTGACATGACGTATTATAAACATAACACCCAAACATAAATATGAAGGAGACTTCATGAATGTTTATAACTGCTGTCATAAAGTAAATAATGACATTTTTAAACCAAAGTTGCATTAAAACTTGCATTAAAAGTCCTTTAAGTGTGCCAACTTCGTATTACTTCATAAATAAAGCAAAGTTGCAAATAATGCCACTTTGCTTTTGAATCAAAAGCTGCTTCAAAAACTTTGTTTGAAGCAAACTTTGAAACTTGCTTCAAAGTTTTAATGCAACTTTCAAGCAATGTTGCATTAAAACTTGCACTAAAAGTCCCTTAAGAGTGTCAACTTTCCATTATTTGATAAATAATGTCACTTTTGAAGAAAAATTGCATTAAAACTTGCATTAAAAGTCCTTTAGGAGTTTCAACTTTGCATTAAAAGTCTCATTATTTTCTGAATGACACTTCATGACAAACGTTATAAACATTCATGAAGACTCTTCCATTTTCATGAAAGGTGTTATGTCAGGTTAATGACGGTGTCATGAACCCCTCATCAAATTAAGCGTTACCAATTTCTGCTCCTGGAACTAGCCAATCAGTGTTTGCGTTGTAGAAACGCCCTCTTTACATCAACCCATCGCCTCGCCTTGCTGCTGCGATCGTCATGATTATAAAAGCACCAACTTTTCCTCCACTCACGATCACACCAGTCCGACCCCAAGCATGTGGACGCTCCTCCTTGTGTGTGTCCCATTGGGGGTGCTGGGGTCAGAGGGCGCCCGGCCCGCGGACGGCCAGCAGCTCCAGACCCTGAACTGCCCGCCCTGTGAGCGGATCCACTGCTCCTCCAGGCGGGCGCTGAGGCTCCAGTGCAAAGGCGGCGTGACGACGGGCGTCTGCGGCTGCTGCCCCGTGTGCGCCAGGGCGGAGGGGGAGAGCTGCGGCGGGAACTGGGACTACCTGGGGAAGTGTGATGAGGGGCTGGTGTGTGTTTCTCAGGAGGCTGATAAAGCAAACGCAGAAACTAAAGGCATCTGTAAGGCAGGTGAGCTCAACATGGAAACTCTTTGATATTTAATCAAAATATTAAAAAAAGGAAACAGGTTCAACTGTATTGCGTTAGCATTATTCTAGTTCGCCATATATCATCTAATTGCATAATAAATTAAAACAAGCTCAAAACTTTCAACTTGCATCATTTATGGTTTCTACCAAAATCTGGATGGTAAAAGTCTCAACTGTGGTGTTTTGGTCTCAACTGGGTCGTTTTTTCAGGGACAACTTTGTTTACAGAGACTTTATAAATAGTTTTATTTGTTGTGTCTGCTGTTTGGTTTATTTATTTTGGATATTTAAAATATTTTCCAGTTTCAATGTTAAATGTTTAAGAATTTAAAGTTGATTTGTCTCTGAGAATGTGTTCTTGCATTATGATGCCTTTACCCTAATTTTACTTGAAAAATGTCTCAAAACAACAACATTATTATTGCTAATGGTAATACCTTCTGGGACAATTTATCATCCAGCAAAATTTTTTATTATTTTGAAATTTTGTTTTAGATGCATTTCAACAGAGCTGAGCGGATAAATCAAAATACCAATAATATCGATATCAAGTCGGTATCAGTATCAGAATCAGATCAGTAGTAGAGTGATAGATCAATACTTTAGTCTCAGATTCTTTCTTGAAATTTTGTTTTATTTTTGCATTATAACTCCTCAACTTTACTTCACTTACAATGATAATTCTTTGCACATTATTTTCAAAAAATTTACACAAATCATGTAAATATGTGGTTAATATGTTTAGTAGAAACTTTGTCTAAATTATGTGCTGTTTGCTAAAAATAATTGAAAGAAAAAAACCACCAAAACACATAAATATCAGAAGTTTGATAATAATAAGTATTGGAAATGACCCAGTATTTACTTGATATCGGATCAGTACCAAAATATGGACACTTCTACTTCTGCTGCCCCCCCAATTAAAACACAAGAGTTTATCTTAGATGGAAATGGATAGAAACAGAAATATGGCGCCATTCTGCTGCACACTCTGATACGTTGATCTTTGGTAGGGTTTGCAATGGGAACGGAGCCAATATGGTAAACCGCGTTTAAGAGCTGTGAAGACTGATAGCGCAGCCAACGGTTCCTTTGATCCAAAAGGTTTCCGCTCACATAATTGTCCCTCTTATCTGTCCATGATGAAAAGAAGTGTCACCGCCACTGATAAGGCCTGATGTCAGGCATCCTGCGAGAGGCGCTTTTCATGTTTGGCTGTACAGAACCCAACAGATTATTAATATTTTATTTTTTTCAGTGATTGAAACCCTCAACCCAGACAGCTGCAGCCCAGATTGCACCAAGGAGTTCTGTCAGGCCAATCCTTCTGCAATCTGCTCCGCCAGGTGACCACACAAAAAATCCACATTAACTCCTTATTTATCGTCAGGTTTCTGGTTTAAAACCGTTTTCCTAATTTCCGTTTCTGCAGGTTTGCATCTCTGGAGAAGAAGGAATGTCAGGGCTCCTGCCAGCACACTACCTGCTCAAGCTGCGTCGTGCTGAAGCGTCCGTCCTGCCCCCAAAGCTGCGCCGCGTCCGATTCCGCCTGCCTGCACCGCTTCGGCAGGTGTGTGCACAATCACCTGAGAGCTCATCCCGCCTGTAGCAGTGACATACAGGTGAGTCAACACCGGAACAGCAGCAGCAACCAGGGGTGCACCGAGAAATCACCACCGATTTCCTGAAGTTTTGGAAATCAGAGATCAGAAGATACTTAAATGTGAAGCCGATCTCATCTACACTGCAAAAACAGAAACCTTACCAAGTAATTTTGGTCTAGTTTCTGGAGGAAATATCTTAGCACAATTTAAATAAGAGAAAAACTAACTTTGAGTAACTTTTCAGTAAGATGAAGAGGCTTGTTTAAAGTAAATAATTTTTTACCTCATTTCCTTATTATTGATAAAAATATACTAGTTTCACTGGCAGATAAATTAACTCATAACATGGGACATTGTTATAATTAACTTATAACAATGTCTTGTTATAAGTGAAATAATCTGCCAATAGAACAAGTGTATTTTTATCAATAAGGAATTATTTACTTTAAACAAGCCTCTTCATCTTACTGAAAAGTTACTCAAAATTAGTTTTTCTCTTATTTAATTTGTGCTAAGATATTTCCTCCAGAAACTAGACCAAAATTACTTAGTAAGATTTTGTGTTTTTGCAGTGTAGATAAGATCTACATTGCAGTTAACCATAGTCACCCAACTATTATCAACTGAGCAACTTTCTTGCAATTATTTAGCACATTTAGCCTGTTAAGTTTTTGGTAGAAAAACAATAAATCATGCAAATAGAAATTATTCCGCTTGCTTTAATTTATCATGTGATTAATTGATTAATTGCTTATTGCGACAGGCCTAACTGGTCATCAGTGATCTACCAGAAAACTGCAATCAGTGCACCCCAAGCAACAACATAAACCTGTATTTAATTATTGTTTTATTAAAACATGCCTGTTGTGCTTTATTCTCTATAGAACAACACCGAGGGGAATTTAGTGTGTTTGGTGCCGGACTGTTTACACCCGAACCCACGGCTGTAAACCCACAAAACACCAGGATTTGATGGAAACCACAAGATAATGTAGCAAAATGGAAAAAAAATGGCAGCTATTTTCCTAATGTCAGTAGCTTGAAAATACTTTATGCGATCTTATTTTATGATGTAAGCTGTAAATATGTAATCTGGCAGTTTGTAAAATAAACTTTGTGTAAATTTCTTCTAAATAAACATCCAAGAGATACTCAACTGTCTGGTCCAATTGGTCATCCTGGATTTACAGTATCAGAGTCTGACTTCCTGTTTACCCTTTGTGTTGCACGTTGAAAATGTACCGTGCAGTTCGATAAACTTCCCTGACTTTAAGAGAGGTTTGTGGAAGCAACTAAGGCAGTGTTTTTCAACCACTGTGCCGCGGCACACCAGTGTACCGTGAGTGATCATCAGGTGTGCCGTGGAAATTATTAAATTTCACCTACCATATTTTCTGGACTATAAGCCGCTACTTTTTTCCTACACTTGGAACCATGCGGCTTATAGCCCGGTGTGGCTTTTCTGTGGATTTTTCTTCAACCACCAGGGGGCTCTTTAGCAGGAAGTGAATCATTGGAAGTCAAAATTGGAAGTCAAAGAAGAACGTGCTAATTTTAATTTAGGACAAGCACATGCTAGCAACAGGCACGACGGAGAAACATTTTCAAACTCATATGATGCAGCTTTTAAGTTGAGGAGTATCGATCTGGCACTACAGGAGTGAAATAAAGCCGCTGCACGTAAACTCGGCGTGAACAAAACCGAATTTGGAGACGGGGAACTTCGTCCTTAATGTATCCAGCAGTTATTAGGACGCAGCCCTCTGCTGCCCTCTTCTGGGTCCTTATGGGAAACCAGCCGTCTGTAGCCCGGTGCGGCTGATATATGTAAGTTTCCAGGGGGAAGTTCAAAAAATTTGAAGGTACGGTTTATAGTATGGTGCTCTGATAGTCCGGAAAGTACGGTAATTGGTCTTAAAATATTTTTTGAAAACAAATTAATTATCTGCAAATAATGCCATCTCTGAGTGTCTCTGCTGTAGTAGTGACTAGCGGCGAAATCATGTAATTTTCTTACCACTAGATGGCAGTATGGCAGTAGGTATAGAGCATTTTACATTAAAACAAGACACTTTGATAGGAATGCCTATATATGTAATATAGGCAGCTACAGAGTATGTTTGTTTACATTTCGGGTTGGTGGTGCCTCGTGATTTTTTTCCAATTAAAACAATGTACCTTGGCTCAAAAAAGGTTGAAAAACACTGAACTAACAAGCTGCACTCCTTCTATGGTTACCTAGCAACTCACCCATTCTACCGTTACTTAGCAACTCACTCATTCTATGGTTACCTAGCAACTCACCCATTCTACCTTACTTAGCAACTCACTCATTCTACCGTTACTTAGCAACTCACTCATTCTATGGTTACCTAGCAACTCACCCATTCTACCGTTACTTAGCAACTCACTCATTCTATGGTTACCTAGCAACTCACCCATTCTACCTTACTTAGCAACTCACTCATTCTACCGTTACTTAGCAACTCACTCATTCTATGGTTACCTAGCAACTCACCCATTCTACGGTTACTTAGCAACTCACTCATTCTATGGTTACCTAGCAACAACCTGTTGAGAAACTCTATCCACTATAAGTAATTTTAATTTTACTGAGTGGTGAATGAACATGTTTCAACCAAAAACTCACCAGACACACCTGCAGTGTTTTTAAAAGCTTCATAAGTTTTATATTGAAGGAACCAGATTTGGACAAATGATTCTTTGGTTAGTTTGCAATTGTCTTATTAATATGAGTTGATTTCATATTGGTTTTTAAAATACAAAATTTTCCACTTATCTTTATGTTTTGGTCCGTCTGATGATGTAACTTTCAAACAATATATACATCAGTTATTCAATACTTGAATAGCCTTTTTTACCAATTACCTTTTTGTTTACTTGAATAAAAATATGTTATAGTACAATTTTTGATTACTCTACCCCTGCTAACCATAATAATCTGATATATTGTGTCGCAAACAAGCATAAGAGGGACATCTACACCTTCGCTTCTGCTTCCTTTGTTTCCAAAGACAAGTGAACCTTTTAAAACTTTAAGAATCGATTGATCTAGACTGATCTAGACTCTTCTTGTTTTTGTCAGTTACATTTCAGATAAAAAGCAAGTTCCCTCTACCATGACTACCCCCTTCCCAGGTTGTAGTTATTGAGTAACAGATGGTTTATGAGGCAGCAATAATGAGGAAAGGGGCTGAAGTGTGGACCAACAATGGGTATTTGTTCTCTGGCCTTCAAAAGTGAGCAGCTTCTGCAGGAGAGAGGAAGTTTTATCTGAAGGATTTCGCAAGAAGGAATTAGCTTTAAAGCCAAAACAAAGGCCTGCATTTGCTTTCATCTTCATTTAACTGGGCACACACTTTCATTTGTTGATTTCATATTATCATCCAGTATTTACTAGAGATTAAAAAAAAAAATAAAGCCAGGAAATGATAAATTTTTTTCTTTATTTTTTAAACCCATATTTATCTCATTACTGTTTGCAGAAACAAGCATTTTTTTTCTTCAGCTAGCTGATTAGCTTCTGTTAATGCGTATCATTTTATCAGCTATTAGGGCGAAGAGACCTGCCATTAAAGCGGGCCGCCTCCGATATCAATCCCACTTATCAGTCTCACTTTTTTTACTGACACAAAACACCTGATAGCGCAGCACCGTCTGTGTGCCAGATTAATTAATGAGTGACCCACGTTAGCATTTGAACGCAACACAAAAACAGACAACACAGGGTTTCACCGACTCAAACTTAAGACTTTCATAAATCATTATGAATTAAATTTGAGACTTTTATTGCAACAAATGTACAATATCCGTACATATATTTATATATTTTAAATTTACACTTACCCATGAGAGATGCAAAATAATTCAGCTAGCTAGCTAGCTACGGTTGCTAACATAGCTAGGACATGTTAGCTAGGACATGTTAGCTAGGACATGTTAGCTAGGACATGTTAGCAACCGTCTTCGATCGCAACGACAGAGAAGTGCGCGCGACACAAAAATACCCGTGGAAAAGAAAAAAGAAATCGTTTAATTAATTGTTCTTTTGTTAGTTTGCAATTGTCTTATTGATATGAGTTGTTTACATATTGGTTTTTAAAATACAACATTTTCTACATAACTTTATATTTTGGTCTTCTGATGATGTAACTTTCAAACAATATCAGTTACTCAATACTTGAGTGGCTTTTTACCAAATACTTTTTTTTACTCTGAACAATTTTGTACTTTTACTTGAATAAAAATATGCTATATTACAATTTTTGATTACTCTACCTCTGCTAAGTATAATAATATATGGTTAAATAAAATGCAAAATAATTCAGCTAGCTAGCTAGCTAGGACATGTTTTTTTTTTTGTAAACAACAAAACACAAATGTGCTGTGTACATATTAGAAAATAAAACATAACAAAAACAAGACAAATATAATTGCCAGGGGGAACATAAAGAACAATAGTGACAAAAGAAAATGAGAATCAAAATAATCTTGCATAAAGAAAATAGTACAAATTGTGGTGCATGTGCAAAAATTACAGAGAGTTAACATAAGAAATAATCCAAACTCCAAGTTGACTGCAAGTCCATATTGTTGTTTTTGCTTTTGGATTGGTTGAAGGTTGAATTGTAAATATATAATGTTAATGTCAATTAAAAAAACTGAAAAGTCTGTTTTTTTCCTCAAAAATTTACCATTTATGTAGGTGAAATTTAGCTTTAATAAGTAATAAATTGATAAAGAAACTTTTCAAATTAATTTTTTCATTTTGTTGAAAACCAAACAAGACATTTTTCCAATATAAATTAAAACGTGCTGATATTTTTGAGTCAACAAAGTTACAAAAATGTTGCGAAAATACTTTAGAGTATAGCTAGGACATGTTAGCAACCATCTTCGATCGCAAGGAAGATGTGCGGAAAAAAAAGAAATCGATTAATTAATTAATTAATTATTCTTTTGTTAGCTTGCAATTGTCTTATTGATATGAGTTGTTTACATATTGGTTTTTAAAATACAAAATTTTCTACATAACTTTATATTTTGGTCTTCTGATGATGTAACTTTCAAACAATATATACATCAGTTATTCAATACTTGAGTGGCCTTTTACCAAATAAATTTTTTTTACTCATATTTGAACAATTTTGTACTTTTACGTAAATAAAAATATGTTATAGTACAATTTTTGATTACTCTACCCCTGCTAAGCATAATAATATATATGGTTAAATAAAATGCAAAATAATTCAGCTAGCTAGCTAGCTAGGACATGTTAGCAACCGTCTTCGATCGCAAGGAAGATGCGTGCGACAGAAAAGTCCCGCGAAAAAGAAGAAATCAATTACATCACCCTCCATTTTTTTTAACAAGTTAAAAAAATAAAGGACGATTGGCAATTATTTTAAAAAGGCGATGATATGCGAGATTTACGACTCAGGAAAAATAAAAAACCAAAATTACCAGTATAAAATTCCAATATTAAAGTGGTACTAATATGAGAATAAAGTCAAAATAATACAAGAACATATTCATAATAATGAGGAAATAATGAGGACGCAGAGGATAGTAATATTCCATATATAACTATTTAGAGAAGTAATTATGGATTATTTTGAGAGCAAAATCAAAATGATAGAATAGTCATAATATAATGAAAAGTCATGTAGAAAGTCATCATTTTAGAAAAATAGAATTGCGAGAATAAAGTCGTAATATTATGATTATTCTCATATGATTTTATTGACATTCTCATATGACTTTATTTTCGTACTACTTTATTCTTGCAATACTCTGACTTTATTCTCATAATTTTATATATTTTACATTTTCTTAGCATGACAATAAAATGTATGACCTCTGAACAACGTATTTAAATTTTTTAAAAATAATTTAAGACATTTTAAGGCCTCAATTTTATATAAAATTTTAAGGATACGGTGACACTGTGTAAAATAAAAAACTACCAACCATGTCCTTACTCAGACTTCAGAATAATTGAGCAATCTTTAAACGTCTTTCTGTTCTATACAAATGTCTTTTCTTGCAGCAATTTGACAAATGTAGAAGCAACACCATCCAAACTTAGTCTATGCAATGTTTTTATTGAAGATAAATGCAAATGTCCAGTTTTTAAGTTTCAAAATAGAATCTTTAAATTATTAATTAAACCACAGAAATTACAGTTAAAACATTGCAGACCTTTATTAAAATACAGAGCAGCCTCAACAGGTTAACACAGAACAGGGTGCTATAACTGTGATTTAAAAGATCCTGGATAACAGTAAACAGGAGCATTCTTACAGTAGAGGAGTAAAGTTAAAGGTGCATAAAACATAATCATAGCTCAGGTCTGCATCTCGGCATCTGATCAGAAAAGGCACTGCAGATAGTAAGCAGCTGGGGCGACCCTGATGCTGTCCCGTCACCTGAATAGTCTGTTCCAGAAAGATACGAACGAGGTGGAGTTAAAGGCACCGATGAAAATGAGGAGCAGGAGATAGAGACTCATCATGACGGCAAAATGGTGCCTGAGGAGCCACGACCTGCTGCGGGAATGCCTGACCAAAAACAAACAAGAAACAGCAGCGAATGACTCTATTACTCTATTCATTTTGATTATTTCGGATGAGTTAAAAGTAGATTTCCGCACATCTTACTGGAAATGAGACCTGAACCTCTTACCTGGCCAGGTGTTTCCCCTGAGAGTACACAAGCAGATACTTGACTCGTAGAAGCTGGTTGTTGGTGACTATAAAGTATTTCTGCGGAACGTCGCCCCCTTCGCTGTTCTTGGCTCGTGAGCGCTGCCTGTCAATGGCATCAGAATCTGAAATGGCAGACAAATAGCAAGCAGCCATTAGCAAAGTTACTGCTGCTTGAAATGCACCGATTGCAGTTTTCTGGCCGATCTCCCATCACAGATTTTCAAAAATCCTCACCTGCTGATTCCGAGTTTTAGTGATGACAATTTTTTTTTGCCTGAAATGTCACTAATTAGTAGGGCTGTAGTGATACAATAGTCTCACGATACGATACACGATATTCTGCCCGCAATACAATATATATCGCGATATTCAGCAAGCGATACAACTCGATACACTTTTGCGATTTTCTGAAAGATTTAGAGGGACAGAGTGATTTTGGTGATATTTTGTGACTGTTAGAGTTGGATTGAATTAATTTAACTGAAAACTGATTAAAAGCTCCAACTACACAATACCTGGTTCTGGTTGGACATAGACTTAAAGTGGACAGCTGGACAAAATGAACCCAAAGAAGTGGAGAGAAAACATGTTTCTTTTAGTTGAAACAGTCCAAACTGTAGCTGACATGCATTAGTAAAGTAAATAAAGTGAACCAAGTTCCTGCTCTGAATAGTTTGATACCTTTTAAACCTGAACATCTGAATGAATCACTCTAAGCCTGATGACCTGGTGAAGCAAGCAGTGAGTGAACAAGGCGACAGTTGGACGTTACGATACTTGCAGATGAATATCCATTTTTTTTTTCTAGGAAAGAAAATATCGATATATATCAAGGATATCGATATCATTAAACAGCCCTACTAATTATAGCAAAAAAAGACGCAGAGTTTGCAAAAGTGGGGTAACAGTTGTTAACTGCAAATGTGCAGATATGACCTGCTGGGCTGGTCTGTTGGTCAAACCTCTCAGAGGAAAGCAAAAAAGGACAGTGGTTGATTTTGAGATCTTTGCTGAGGGTAGATAAGATCAGGGGAGAAGATAAACTTCACATCTAGGTATCGGCTGATCATCAATCTCACAAAATGAAGGAAATCAGCACCGATAAATTGGGTGGCCAATAAATCGGTGTGCCCCTAGTTACTGTGATAAACGATAATATTGCTGTTTTGAGAAAATTTTCAAGTACAGCTGAAAAACTGCACTCTGGATGACCAATGATCTTTGATACCACATTATTAAAGATCAATAAACTTTCATTTGTAATGAACATTTAACACCGGAACTGGAAGACATTTAAATATTCAAAATAAATAAACAAAAGAAATGAAGCAACAAATGAAGTCTCTGTACACAAAACTGTCCTTCAAAAAAAATGCTGAGTCAAGTCTAATGCATCAGACTGAAGCTTATTGTCATCCAGTTTTTGGTAGAGAAAAGAGAAAAGCAACAAATCATGCAAAGGAAAATTATCAAGCATGTTTTAATTTATCACACCATCAATTGATGTATTGTTTGCTGCGACAGGCTGAGCTAACAGTAAGTCAAGCAGCAGCTTTTCGTGATTTTAATCCGTGTGATGTTTTGGGAGTCACCTTTTTTCTTCACTTGGCATTTAACGTCTGGATGGTCGATGATTTCACACAAGGCAACACAGCTGAGCTGAGGACCCAGGATGCTCTCAGGCCAGCCGCTGCTGTGGGGACTGTAGAGGACGGCCATGCTGAGGTCGCTGGTGAGGTACGTCCCCTCTCCAAACACAGAGTTCTGCACCGTCACATCAGGAATTCATTGTTCCATAAGAGAAATGCGTGGGACCGTAGTGAAATATCGATTATTCTGATGATTAATTGAGTAAATTTTCCGCTTTTAGTTGCTACTTAAGCTTGTAAAATAAATATGTGAGAAAATTAACTTATAATGAATAATTCAGTTCTTTTTTTTTTAAATAAGAAAATATAATACAATTAAAAAAGCACCACTTTTGAAGTATGATTTTTTTTAAGTGATGAGAAATAAAACGTTTCACATTAACTTTTGAAAATTAAAAAATGTTTAACTGAAACATTAAACACTGGCTTTTATGTAAAATGTCCCTTTGAATCAAGTTTATGATGGCGTATAAAGGCCTTTAGTAAAGAGGAGTAAACGTTTAGAAAAATATTGGAAATTTTTAGAGTAAGCTCCAAAATGTGAGAACTTTCTGTGTTTGAAAAGTTGAAAGTTTGCTATTAAAAAAAGTTACAAAGTTTGGAGATTAACCTAAAAAAAATTCCTGCAAAATTTAAGAAAATTTTTGAGCTTGAAAAGTTGCAAATTTGCCAGAAATCTTTTTTCCATAAAACTCAGACATTTCAGAGTAAATAATTCAGAAATTTCCAAGATTTTTCTAGAAGATTTCTGAGATTTTCTAGCAAATTTACAACTTTTAAAACTCTGAAATGTCCTTGTTTTTAGCAGAAAATTTCTGAAATTTTTGGACCGAAGTTTACTCCATTACTATCTTTTTCTATTCATTGACACCTCATTTGTGGGAAAGATAATCCTCCTGCCGTCGTTGCGCTAAACAGTAAATCATAATTTAACTGTAATCTTTCAGTGAATTGTTGCATTCCTAGATGCGTGTAGTATTTTTTACTTTTAAAGCTCAGACCTTGTTGAGGTGACAGTGCAGCCCGTTGTGAATGATTGAATGAAAGTTCTCCAAGCGGCTCCCGTGGAATGCGTAGAAAACTTCTCGCCCTTCTCTCATCTTCTCAAACCGGGTGTTAAAGTGATCAGGGTACTCCAGCTCAAACAGGAAGTCTGGTACCGGTGCAGAAACTCCCTCGCTTTCTGTCAGCTTGCAGAGTTTGGCGTACTAAAGATCAAATATGACACAGGGTGAATACAAGTGGGAGAACAGAATATGATGCGTGTTTGTGTGCAATTACAGCTCTGCACCTCATCTTTTTGCAGCGTCTTCACAGCGAAGCTCTTCGAGGAAAGAATCCAGTGTACGAGCGCCAGATGATGATCTCCTTCTCTGGGCCTTAAACGCACCAAATCTCTCACACCAGGCAGAGATTTCACGTCTGCCAACTGAAGAACAAAACAAACATTCTTCGGCACATTAACACAAAAGCTCAAAAACGTGGCAGCTAGAGGGGGAACTTCGGGTGGCACCTGCCGCAGCTGCCGGTGGACCTGCTGCAGCTCAGCACAGGCAGCTTCCAGCTTTGGAGTGTCAGATTGAATACAGAGTATGAATAACGTGATTTTGAACAAATAAAAACAAAAATAGAATGCTTATACATACAAAAGCTGTGGCATCTGACACCAAATCAGTGGCAGCTGTATGTATATGTGTATTCTGTTTGTTTTGTTTATATTTATTTGTTTGAAATAAAATGATTCATGCTCATATTCTATATTCAACATGACACAGAAGCCGTGGCATGTCACTGATACTGGAAGCTGCCACTACTAAGCTGGGGCAGGTGACACCAGAAGTGCCACTATTTTTTCTTCACTAAATAAAATTACTGAAATAAGTAGTTTAGTGTTATTTTATTAGCGTAGCACTATGCTGCATACTATAAAATATCGTTTATTAAGGTAGGGGTGCAATAAACCGCTGTACATTTTACCTAGCTGGCACATACGTTGCTTCAATGTGCAAAAACAAAACACTTTCTTTAAAGTTGTTTGGTATTCATGTGCAAGGAGACTGACGGACAAAAGTAGCAACATTAGTAGCACATTACTGCCACCAAGTTTTTGCATAAAGTACCATCATCTCTATAATGTGTGCAGGTAAGGTGTAAGGTGAATAAACTGAAATCGCAGCATTTAAAATTAGATCCCATTAATTAATTAATTAAAAGTTAAATTAATTTATTGATGGCAGTATTAACTTTGTCTGTTTTTCTGGTAGTAACTAGTTACATTTACTCAACTCCATTTACTTGAGTAACATTTTGGAAATAATTTACCTAGTATTTTTACTAAACTGTACTTTCTTGTGGGCGACTGTGGCTGTGTGGGTAGAGTCGTCGTCTTGCAATCGGAAGGTTGCAGGTTCAATTCCAGCTTCCTCCTGCCACATGTCGCTGTGCCCCTGGGCAAGGCACCCAACCCCAAATTGCCCACTGAGCTGCATATCGGTGTATAAATGAGCGTTTGTATGGGTGAATGTGACTCCAGTGTAAAGTGCTTTGAATGGTCAAAATGATTGGATAAAGCGCTATACAAGTTCAGCCCATTTACCATTTTTACTCTTACTGGAGTAAAATTTTTTGGGTATTCTTCTCACCTCTGACTAAAGATTAAATACAATTTTTAAAGATGAACGTTTGAGAATCCTTGTAAGATGTCGCTCTGCTAAAACTCTGTTCGAGGAGACCCCATAAGGGCAAGTCCTCATGTGGATCAATGTTTTTAAATGTTTTTATTTTTACTTTTAATAATGTTTTTATTGTTTTTAATCTTTTTCAAAATCTCTGTCTCTGTTTTTATTTTAAATTGTGTAAAGCACTTTGAAATGCCTTGTTGCTGAAATGTGCTATACAAATAAAATTTGATTGATTGATTGATTGATTGATTGATTTAGAACAAACCAGCAACTACACGAGCGTTTCATTGTTTGCAAAGCTCTTACCAGGCCCTCAAAGTCCTTAATGTCACCACTTATGTATCGAGGAGGGAAGGGTCTGAGCAAAGAGTCCCTCTTGTAGCTCTGTGCAGAGGCCACAAACAGGCTGCAGCGCAGGTCCGCTGCTACGGGGTCTCTGTGCAGACAGGAGCTCACCAGCTCTCTGACAGCATCAGGTGGCAGAGGTGGCTGCATTCCCAGCACTGAACAAACAAAACACAGGTACAGTGTTGTATAAAGTACTGAAATCTCAGAGTCAAGGAAAAGTCTAGGTTCCTCTCCAAAATAGGACTTTGGTAAAAGTCCAAGTCACTGACTGAAATGTTACTTGAGTTAAAGTCTTAAAGTATCTGAAACATCTTGTACTTAAGTATGGAAATTACTGTAAAAATGGATGGACTCAAGTAATGTAATGAAAAGTATAACTCAAAAGTAAAACAAGGCAAATGCAGTTTGAATGACATTTTTTATATTTTAGTGAACTTGTCAAATACAGTTAAAGTAATAAACACAACCAAGTGCAGGCAAAATTAAACCTGCTAATAGATAAACCTGCAGGCATCATTAGGTGCTTTACCTACAATGTTAACCTGATTTACACCTGAACCAGCTTCTTAGTTTCCCCTCCAGGACAGAAATACAAAGTTTTTGTAAGCCTTAAGTTTTCCCTTCAAGTGAGGTCAGTACAGAAAATGTGGCCAACACGAAGAAAAAAAGCCGTTACGATTAATTACTTTACTTCACAAACTCCATTAGTGTCCGACTGTAGCAGCCAATCAGCAGGTGGGTCAAAACTCCAGCGTTTCTCTCTCTCGCTTTTTTGTAACGAGTAACTAAACCACACATTCAAAATGTATCGGAGTAAAAGTATGCAATTAAGTTCGGAAATATAGTGAAGTAAAAGTGAAAGTTATCAAAAATTTTCATACTCGAGTATGAAGTATGAAGTACTCCAAAATATACTTGCGTAAAGTAGTGAAGTGTTTTTACTTCGTTACCATAAAACACTGCACAGGTGACGAGATTCAAACAGGTCCACGCCAAAACAAATGTTCTGCTTTTATGCACTTTATGTTCAATTTTAGGACCCACGTTTAAATTCAGGCGTTGTATATAGTCAAAAGTGTCAACGTTAAATTAATTAGGCCGCATTTGTTAATAACTTTTTCCCTGCTCTTCCTTTAAGAATTAAAAACGGGGAGTCGTTTCTGCAGGGGTTACTAAACTTTACAATACACCTAAAGGTCTAATTTAGACCTTTATTGAGGTCTAAATTAACTTGTACTCTCAACTTCAAGATCAAACTTGACAACGGAAGCCCACTTATTAAACAATAACATTTAAATTCCGCATTTTTTGTTTTTGTTTTGCGACTTTGAGCCTTTGAACTACATGCTAGTTGCTGTAGAGAAGCTAGCTGGCTACGACATAAATATCTTCCACAGCGTATCGATATCGGTGAAAAATATGAAACATCTAACTCCTGTGTGTTAATTGAAACGTTTAACAATGATTCACTGTGTGGCTAAAAGGCGATATTTCTCATTAATAACTGATCTTACCTGGCTTAAGTCTTCCTCAACTCATAGCACTACAGTTACAGGGAAAGCTAACCCAACGTTAGCTTGATTTCTGCTGCGTTCAAGTGCAGTACGAACTTTGTGTGTCAGAATTCAACGTTATGAATGAGAGGGGAAAATACAACCGCAAAATAAAAATAAGTCTTTGTAAAGAAGCTAACTTGTGTATAAAACTGCGTTATCTATTCACGACTAAACCCATAAACATAAACATAGTAAAATTGGCCGAACATTTTAGATTTTTCAACCCTTTCCATGGCACCAAAGCAGCTGACAGTGGCAGATACGAAGACACGCAAAAGCAGCACATATGATACAAAAATAAAACATATTTCCTTCTAGAAAATATTTGGTAATATCTTTTCTATTCCCCTTAATCTTCAAAAATATATTTGCTGTGTTCTCTTACTTACTATTCAAAAACCTCAAAATTAATCATTTGCATAATATGATGACCTCTGACGAATAGCCCAATTTTTATTTTAATATTTTTTGGCCTTTTTATTTTACTAGATAATAATATTATTCTCTGTCAATTTACTTTATCATTTTAAGAACTTACAACTAAAGGTATTGCACAATGACTATGTGGCAAATATAAACAGTGTGATAAAATGTTAGCTGGGTCCTTCCTGGGAACATTTTACTCTATATTTATATATCATAAATTAGAAGTGTGATTAATTAAAAGTGCTCTTTAGCATTTACAGTGTAGGAGTCATTTTATATTCATATAACGTCATCATTTAGAATCTCAAATTAACCAGACATGTAGACATTTTGACCTTATACTCCTTTTTCCACTTGTATTTACAAATTTGAAAACTTAAAAATTATTTTCCTCTTATATTTGTTTGGAGGCAGCCTGTTCTGGCTTCTTTTTCACGTTTGAATGCATTTGATGTCGATGCCATATTAGTTATATGCTGTTAATAAATAATAATAATAATAATAATAATAATAATAATAATAATAATAATAATAATAATAATAATAATAATAAAGTAGCTTTTTCACGTTTGAATACATTTGATGTCGATGCCATATTAGTTAAAATCTGTTAATAATCAATCAATCGATCAAATTTTATTTGATCGATTTATTATTTTAAATTGTGCTTTACACAATTAAAAATAAAAATAAAAACAGAAAGAGACAGAGAGTTTGAAAAAGATTGAAAAAGATAAAAAACATTATTAAAAGTAAAAATAAAAACATTCAGTTTATCCATAAGAATCCGTGTATGGTTCGTTCTTTGGTTTTTTCGTTTCAAAATAAAATTGGAAAAACAAAACAAGCATCTGTTTTTTTGTTTTTTCGTTTATAAAACGAAATTAGAAAAACGGCAATTGCAAAAAGAAAAAAGAAAACGAGCTGTCAGTGTAGCTTTTCATTATTTCACTGTTGTCAATCGGTCTGACCCGGAAGTTCTCTCTGTGCGACTTTGGCAGTAGCTAAGACAGGTTTACACAGGGGCCGTTTCACACACACACACACACACACACACACACACACACACACACACACACACACACACACACACACACACACACATTATGTCCCGCACTTTGTTTTTCTACACTCCTCCAAAGCGACATGTAAATTAATTTGATCATGATACTTTCACACAGCCTTTAACTCCGACTTTGTTTTGTATATGAAGCTAATGGCTGCTAAATGCAGTATTCAGTAAATATCTAAAGGGCTAGTCCGTCCAATTGTTTTTTGGACGGACTAGCCCTTTAGATCGTTTAAAACCAGAGCAGATTTCTTGATCTGCTCTGGTTTAAAAAGACGCTCAAACCGCGACATTCTACCAGTCATTGAAACCCTTTAGTTTAAGTTTTCTGAATAGCATACTAATTATAATCCGGTATGTCATGAACAAGCATGAAAAAAAAGGTTATCCAAAATGTACAATATCTTGGATATTTATCCAAAATAAATATACAAGATATTGTATACAAAAACGAGTATATACAATATACTAATAGATAGTATCTATTTCAGGCAAATACCTGTAAATAGAACCTATTTCTGGTGGAAATATATTTCTACCAGGTATGAAATGTTCGAAATAATGTGCCAGATTACTAAAAGCTTAACTAAATAAATGTTTGCCTACGGAATAGTATTTGGGAAAGAAAAAAAAGGTCTTTATTCTGTCTTTAATCTCAGAATTCAGACTTTAATCTAAAAAAAAAAACAATCTTGGTGTTAGAACAATATTGCAGGCCCCTTATCCTGTTCCGTGGTTTAACACCTCACAATATCTTTTCAGATTTTCATAAATGAAGTAGGACTGTCCAATTAGAAATGAAAACCTTTGTCCCCTTCATGAGACTGTTTATTCTTCCATCCATTTTCTTCTTATCTGGGGTCGGGTCTCGGGGTCAGCAGAGGCCCAGACTTCCCTCTCCAGCCACTTGTTCCAGCTCCTCCAGGAACCCCAAGGCTCCCCAGTAGAGAGACATCGTCCCTCCAGCGGCTCCTATTTATTATATCTTATTAGACTCAACTGACTAAACATAATGAACAACGTTTGAATTGATACTTTTCATTATTTCTTAGCTCTGGATTTATAAGCAAGAAACATTAAAAGGATCATTTAATATTTAAGTTGTATCGATCTATAGTCAGAGCCTTAAACTCAAATCTTACAAAATTAACAGAGACAAAATATTTTCATAAAAATTATTTATTACAATAACATATAAGCAGATATTCAGCCAGTGTTTGGGGAATCATGAACAAATATTCCTATAATTTATGCAGATGAGGAGACAGTGAGGAAGACGATGTCAGGAGGAGGAAGAGGATCAGTGGGAGATTCTGGGAAGCTGCATCCAAACCTGGACTCAGGCCTCTATGAAACAATTAAAAAGGTTCACACTGCACATAACAAGCCAATCGAAGGGAAGAATATATGTCAAACACACAAATAATATGAATTTACAAACTATAAAAAGATCAGAGGAAGGGAATATTAGTAACCGGTATTGGAAGAGAACAATGTGCCAAGAATCATAAGATACCAACATCTCTAGAAGTATCGAAATCTCCAGAGAGGAATATTATATTTTGACACACGTATCAAACTGTATATATGCAAACACATTAAACTCTTCATGTCCCACTTTGAGACGCTGCGATCAGATATCAAGCAGCAGAAAACGACAAGGTGACTTGCGGAGATCAGACCGCGGTTAGCGGGGTAAACACGCTCCACCGGCCCGCTGAGCCTGGAGCGAGAAACCCGGAGTATATTTCAAACTGCACATAACTAAGTGCGTAAATGAATCTGTATGGGCAACTTTCTAGCCTAAAAACATCTTAAAACAACTTTTTGTGACGAATTAATAGTGAACTTACCTCTGTTTATCGCAGTTGGAGGCGCAGTGGAATGGCGGCCATCTTGCTGGTCCAGAGACAGACGGTATGGCTGATGGAAAGCCACGCCCCCCGGTGCTCTGGCCTTTCAAAATAAAAAACTTAACTAAAAACTCAGGCTAAACATTTTTCTCGGTGACCAGATATTCGGTGTTATTTGTTTCTCACAGAAGCTTTACTTGAACTGGTTTGCGGCTGGTAGAAAATACCACAGTATATAGTCTGAAACGAACAAGCTCGTCTCCCTGCAGTCTGCATAATATGTGTGATACGGTCCCAGTGTAAACCCGACAGAGAGAACTTCCGGGACAGACCGCTTATCAAAAATGAAATCATGAAAATCGAAATTGACAGCTCATTTCATTTTTTGTTTTTGCAATTACCGTTTTTCTAATTTTGTTTTAAAAACGAAAAATCAAAAAAACAGATGCTTGTTTTGTTTTTCCAATTTTATTTTGAAACGAGAAAACCAAAGAACGGACCATACACGGATTCATAAGCAACTGTAAACAGCATGGTTTTAATTTGAGATTTAAAAACACTCAGTGTTTCAGCTGTAATAATAATAATAATGACATTATTTATTATTATTATTATATTATTATTATTATTATATTATTATTATTATTATTATTATTATTATTATTATTAAATACTTCCGGGTTGGTAGCCAATCAGAGCAGACTCTTGTTTTCGACACTATGGATGAAATCTAAAAGGGGGCGGGGCTTGGGCGAACATTCCTGCTTTCTGATTGGTCATATGGGTCTCAGCAAATCCCGTCTCATCGGGTTACAACGCAGGGGAGGAGAGTTTGTTCGTCAAAAAAAAAAAAAAAAGAAAAGAAAAAGAAAAGGACCATCACACGTCACGTGACCACTCCTGACTCCCAGCCCCATCATTTGAGGAATAACGGCCTCCATATATCCTATATATGTTTTTCCTAAACCAACCAAATTCCTCCTTTCAGCAGCGAGTGTTAACGGAGGGTGGGAAATAAAAGAATCATAGGATGCAATTTAAAGGAAAAGGAGGATTATAGCATCGTTCTCGGATTGGTAAACGGGAGGTAAGGCGTTTTAAATCAATGCATTTTCATTCATTAGACACCTATAGCTTACAGGGAGGGCGGAAGGGAAACCAGCTGGATGAGATGACTGCTGAGTGAAAACCCTGGAGATGTGTAGGCAGCTTCCTGCTGGAGCTGCGCTTCGTCTGGATGATGAGGATGAAGCAGCAGCAGCAGCATCAGTAGCATCACCGAGGCTCCGTGACTCACAGGCTGAAGGACGCTCCTGCATCCGCTGTGATCACGATGCACCGCGTCCTGCTGCTGCAACACCGACACCCGCTGAAATATTTCACATTTTACATCATCATGGCAAAAAAAACAAAAAAAAAAACACCATCAATCAGGACGTTCTGTGACGGATTAAGCTGTTTATCTATCGGGGATGAATGTGTCCTTCATACTTGAATCACATGCACAGTCAACGATGGTTACTAACAGTGAAATGATGCAAGAGGGGTTTATTATAACCATTTATATGAAGCTCATCAGTCATCTGTGATAAATATAGTGTAATAATGTAATATAGTGGATTCTGTACTTGCATATTCCGGTTTTTGTGCATCTAAAGCATAAACAAGGCCTTACATTCAGCTAAACATACACAGTAAAAATGCCAGTGTTGAATTAACACCCAAAAGTGTCTATATGTGTCCAAGTCAGCTGGTGTTAAATTCAACACTACAGAGTGTCACATTAGCATTTACAGCGGTGTTGGTGTTAAAATATATTAAAAGTAACACCAGTGTAGTGCTGATCACAAAACATAATGTGGTGTTAAAAAAGTAAATAATTGACCCATAAGGTGTCAATATCAATCAAATCCAGTGGAAAATATTCAAAACAATACAAAGAAATTGAAAGTTTAATTTTTATTAAACTCATTTCAGTATATAGACCAATGTTAATTTAACAAAAATATGGGTGTCAATCTTTTAACACTTTCAAAGTGTTACTTTAACACCAGCTGACTTGGACACATATAGACACTTTTGGGTGTTAATTCAACACTGGCATTTTTACTGTGCAGTGGTAATGTCCACAACATGTATCTCTGTTTCTGCAGTTTTGCTCAAAAATTGTACCCAAGTAAGAGTAGTACTACTTCAACATATTTTTACTCAACTAAAAGTACAAAGTAGCCATTCAAGAAGTTACTCTAAGAGTAAAAAAGCATTTAAAAAATCTACTCATGTGCTGAGTAGCTGATCAAATTATCAGTAATTTAATATTTAAAATTATGTAAATACATAATCAGACAGACCAAAACGGAAATGTTGGTATTTTAAGGATCAAAGTGACAATAATTCATATAAGTAGCAAAAATAACCAAATCTGATTTGGAAATTTTTTTCAGATCACTTTCTGTCAATATAAAACTTATCAAACTTTAAGAAAAACTGCAGGTGTGTGTCTGGCTGGTAAATTTTTGGATGAAACATCTTTGTTTTTCATTCAGGGTAGAAAATCCAGAAATTTTACTCAAGTTAGAGAAGAAATACTTCATAATAAAATTTGTTTAAGTAAAAATAAGAAGTACAGCGTAGTAAAATTACTCTTAAAAGTATTTTTCCCCCAAAATGTTACTCATGTAAATGTAATTGAATAAATAGAACTACTAATACCCAACTCTGCAATTCTGTACAGTATATTCAGACAGAAATAAAGCTTAGCTTCTCTTTTTTTTTCCTTTATTTTTTGCAGTCAAATTATTGCAACAATTTAAAATTTGATGGACAGGAAAGCAGCTGTGTCCTCTGTAGTCTTGGTGATGTTAATGCAGTTTTTCTTCTACAGTTTTATTTCTGACGGCCGCTCAGATTGAAGTTTCTGCATCTGTTTGGAAAAGTGGAGGAAAACACTGAACAGTGATCATGGCTGGTAAGCTTTACCACTTTTGAGTCACTCAGATACACAAAGTGTTTCCCATTTATTAAATGGGATCCATTCATTCATTAGTGATTCAATCTTACTTTTCCCGTGTTTGCCAGAAAACAACTTCCCTCCCTTGCCAAGATTCATCCCCCTCAAGCCATGTTTTTACCAGGACTTCAACGAAATCCCAGAACAACGGCGCTCCATGTGCAAGAGGCTCTACTACCTCTGGATCTGTGAGTGAACCTGCATGGGAACAATAGTGAATATTTTGCTCTACACATTGTTTATTAAAGCATCAGTTTGTCTGCCTTCAGGTCATTCACAAAGATAAATCTGCTTATGCCATGTCATATTGTTTACCAAAAATTACATTGATATATACAGTATATATAAAAAAGTAACAAGTTAAATGATTAAATGGGCTAAGTGACACATTTACTGTTCCTTTATGTTTTTTTGACTAAAAAGATAAAATAAGAAATTGGAAGAATTTGTTAAAATGACAATTGAAAAAAGATTTGTTGTGGACCTTTTATGAAAAATTCACATTTTTCATGTTTTTTTGGGTTTTTTTTGTTCTTCCATTTGTGTTTCTGCTGCTTCTAAAAACAGTCCGAGTGCTGTGGAAAATGAGTTGTTTCAAAAACGTTCTGAATATAACTCACAAATCAGAAGCCACTGCCCGTTACCTAGCAACCCCAGCCAACCCCCGCCCGTTACCTAGCAACCCCAGCCAAGCCAAGCCCAGCCCGTTACCTAGCAACCCCAGCTGAGTTCCAGCATGTTTGGACAGCTCCAAAAATGTGTTACCTTAAAATTGAAAGGAGAAAGAACATTTTATGTTTTGACACATCAGAATAAAATAAAGTCTGGACTTTATCAGGTTCTAAAATACAACAAATCTGACCTCAATTGACCAAAATTCACAATATGGTCTTACCTGACAAAGGTCAAGGATAAATGGAAGTGAAACATACTGTACTGAGATTGTTGAGATATTCTGGCCCAACCCCCTTATCCCAACAATGTCTCCTTGTGTTCATGACCCAATTTCACCAAAGCTGTTAGACAGTTGGCCCACATTTGACTCTGTTGTGCTTTGGTATTCAGGAGACTTCGTGGTCAAGCTTTACCAGGAGTATATTTGTAAATCCTCCTGCCATATTCCCTTCAAACGTTCTGGCAAACGGTGCTTTTCCTAATTAAATGGCCATTAACTTTAACATTTAAAATGCTCACTGAAGTCTGGAGATTTTAAGACACTTGTGGCTCTTAACTTTAGGTAAATCCACAGCTATACACAGTAAAAATGCCAGTGTTGAATTAACACCAAAAGTGTCTATATGTGTCCAGGTCAGCAGGTGTTAGAGTAACACTTTGAAAGTGTTAAAAGATTGACACCCATTTTTTTGGTTAAATTAACATTGGTCTATGATACTGAAATGGGTTTAAAAAAAGTTAAACTTTCGATTTCTGTGTATTGTTTTGAATATTTTCCACTGGATATGATTGATATTGACACCTTGTGGGTCGATTATTTACTTTTTTAACACCAGATTGTGTTTTGTGATCAACACTACACTGGTGTTACTATTAATATATTTTAACGCCAGCACCGTTGTTTAATGTGACACTCTGTAGTGTTGAATTTAACACCAGCTGACTTGGACACATCTAGACACTTTTGGGTGTTAATTCAACACTGGCATTTTTACTGTGTATAGCCACACCAGCGAAGACTAGCAGTTCCAGTTAGCTCAAGTTTTTCCACATCTATTTAACATAAACTCGGAGCAGAGACAGAATGACCTTGAGGGTGTTAAAGGAATCCACACACAGTAAAAATGCCAGTGTTGAATTAACACCCAAAAGTGTCTAGATGTGTCCAAGTCAGCTGGTGTTAATTTCAACAATACAGAGTGTCACATTAACGTTTACAACGGTGTTAGTGTTAAAATATATTAAAAGTAACACCAGTGTAGTGTTGATCACAAAACACAATGTGGTGTTAAAAAAGCAAATAATTGACCCACAAGGTGTCAATATCAATCAAATCCAGTGGAAAATATTCAAAACAATACACAGAAGTGGAAAGTTTAACTTTTCTTAAACCCATTTCAGTATATAGATCAATGTTAATTTAACAAAAATATGGGTGTCAATCTTTTAACACTTTCAAAAGTGTTACTTTAACACCAGCTGACTTGGACACATATAGACACTTTTGGGTGTTAATTCAACACTGGCATTTTTACTGTGCGGTGATTAAATCCTGCTGCACCCAGCTGACGGGTTTTGCTGCTCTGTGTCTCTGCCATGCTGACAGTGAACAGTGCCACGCTAGCCGTTAACCTGATTGGCTGCCTGGCCTGGATGTGCGGAGGTGGAGGAGCTACCAACTTTGGCATGGCCTTCCTGTGGCTCATACTCTTCACCCCATGTTCCTACGTGTGCTGGTTCAGGCCCATCTACAAGGCATTTAAGTAAGCACGCCTCTCTTTCAGCGCGCGTTTTAAATAGTTTCTGCTGAATCATTTATTCTGTCAATCATTGTCTCTCTGCAGGACCGACAGCTCTTTCAACTTCATGGCTTTCTTTTTCGTCTTCATGGCTCAGGTGGTGATAAGTATCATCCAGACTGTTGGCATCCCAGGTTGGGGGGTCTGGTAAGAGCTCTCAGTAGGGCTGTATAATAATATCAATATTACGATATATATCGATATTTTCTTTCCTAGAAAAAAAATCGATATTCATCCGCAAGTATCGTAACATCCAACTGTCACCTTGCTCACTTACTGCTTGCTTCGCTGGGAGAGTGATCAGGTCATCAGGCTTAGAGTGATTCCTTCAGATGTTAAGTTTTCAGGTTAAAAAGGTATCAAACTTTTCATAGCAGGGTACTTGGTGCATTTTATTTACTTTACAATAAGCTACAGTTTGGACTGTTTCAATTAAAAGAAACATGTTTTCTCACCACTTCTTTGATTCATTTTGTCCAGCTGTCCACTTTAAGTCTGTGTCCAACCAGAACCAAGTATTGTGTAGTTGGTGCTTTTAATCAGTTTTCAGTTAAATTAATTGTCACCAAAATCACTCTGTCCCTCTAAAATCTTTCAGAAAATCGCAAAAGTGTATCAAATCATATCACTCGCTGAATATCGCAATGTATATCGTATCGTGGGCAGATTATCGTGTATCGTATCGTGAGATTATTGTATCACCACAACCCTAGCTCTCAGTGTGAAAAAGTATTCACTTCAGTACAGATTTCTTCTATTTTCACTTATTTTCTTCTTCTTGTGTCACTTAAATGTTTCAGGTCTTGAAAGGCAAAAAAAAGCAGATTTGAAAATATTTAATTTCTTAAATATAAAATTTTGGATGTTTTTATAAATCCAACTGCTTCCATAAACAGCACAAGCGCTTAATCCTCCCCCCAAGTAAATGTATGTTTTTTTATGTCTGGAAAATGAGTCGATCGTTGTAACAGCAGATGACCAAATCTGCTGGAGCTCCTTTAGGGTTGCTAGGTAACGGGCTGGGCTTTGCTGCGGTTGCTAGGTAGCACTTTTGGAAGGTTTTTGAAACAGCTCATTTTCCAGACACTAAAAAGCATGAACTGATTACCAAAAAAACGGTTATGTGGTTTTACAGTTCGTCTTAAAACCCATTTATTTTACTTGGCTTTTAACTCCAGCGGGATCTAGTCTTAAAGTGTGTTTTTGTTTTTAAACTGTAAGAGTTTTTTATTTTTTTATTATTATTTTTTATTTTATTTTAATTTATTATGTTGTGTTTTAATGTACAGCACTTTGTATCAGCTGTGGTTGTTTTAAAGTGCTTTATAAATAAAGTTGGTTTGGTTTTATAAGGACTTGAGCTGTTTTTACCTGCAAAATGTAAATTGTACTTAATTTGTCCCCTTTAAATGTTGAATTTTTTCGGTATTTGATCCTTCTCAGGTTCTGTTTGCCATGCATGCCATTATTTTACGGTCATGTGTGACTCAGGATCTGATTGTGGTTCTCCTCAGCGGCTGGCTGGCCACCATCACCTTCTTCAGCACCAACATCGGCTCGGCTGTGGTGATGCTGATTCCCACCGTCATGTTCACTGCCGTGGCTGTGCTCTCGTTCGTCGCCCTTACTAAGGTGATCATTCCGTTTTCCTCTGGGTGAATCAGGAAGCTCTTTTCGATTTGAGTTGGGCTTTGCCTTTCAGTCGCGTTCTTTAAATTTGGTTTATTGCATATTATTTGTGCACAGTTTGTTTTGTTTTTAACAAGAGGTTCAATTTCAGTTTGAGTAGTGATTAATTTATCTTTTATTCTTTCACAAGTATGGTTTTTATTCCTTATATCTGAGTCTCTTTCTGTAAAAGATTAGATTTTCTTTTTTAATCTTGTATAGTTATTGTACAGTTTTGGCTTAATTACTGCTGTAATTATATATTTTCTTTATTTTTACTTTTTAACGAAAATTGCACATTTGAATCTATGCTCTAGTTAACAGTGTAATCAATTATTAAATCAGTTAACATTTTTTTCAATCATCGATTAATCAAGATTAATGCAATTAATCAATTTAGCCCTACTTAAAAGCAAAACGTGTGTATATTTTTGTACAGTTATGTTTTAATTGCTGCTTTGAATATGTTATATATTCAGAAAATTGTCTTGTTTTGAGTCTATACTCCAGTTAACAATTGCTAAATTAGTTACCAGTTTTATTTCAGTCATCAAATTTCAGCCGTACTTAGTATAATAGTAATTTAAATTTCTTATAATTTTGGCGTAGTTACTGCTCTGAGAGTGTTTTTTTTTTTTAGCAAATTGCCTTTTTTGTGTCTGTAAACTCCACTTAACGATTAATCGCTTACCAAATTAGTTGATGAGTTTTTCAACAATCGATTAATCTGAATAATCGTTTCAGCTCTAGTTTAGGCAGTGATTAATTCTCATGCTCTGCTTGGTCCAGGTCCACAACTTCTACCGTGGCAGCGGTGGGAGTCTGGGTAAAGCCCAGGAGGAGTGGGCCACGGGGGCCTGGAAGAACCCACACGTCCA
Organism: Poecilia picta; assembly: GCA_033032245.1. NCBI lineage: Eukaryota > Metazoa > Chordata > Actinopteri > Cyprinodontiformes > Poeciliidae > Poecilia > Poecilia picta. The sequence continues at coordinate 25,837,965 of CM065358.1, forward strand.
GCAGGCGGCCCAGCAGGCGGCCATGGGAGCTGCACAGGGAGCCATGCAGCAGAACCAGTACTCAGCGGCTCCCACCTACAACTACGACGACCCAATGTAGGACAGACATTGGGCCCGGCTGGAGGAGCGGAGAGGGAGAGCTAAAAAGGGAACAATTATGAACACAACTAAGAATTAGGTGCCCTTCATTTTAACGCAGGACAGGATCATTTTTAGGTAGAAAAATGTAGGGAAAAAGGAGACAGAAACGTACTTTTAAGCAAATTTAAAAGTTTTAGAAAGTTCACTCTTAGATTGCTGTTATTGTTTTGCTGCTCAGCATGTGTTGATTTTCTCCAGTCTGATGTGGCTTTAAGAAATCCCCTGAGGTGTTTATTTTATTCATTCAGGTCCCATCATGTGTTGCAGCACTCAAACTCGCAAATTGACATTTCCTGCTTGATTTTGAATCGTCTTTGTTTTGCTACAAGGAGTAGCAGCTAGTTTCTCAGCTAATACTCATTGGCTAGCATAAAAATATCAACATAACTTGTTAGAAAAATCTCCAATTTGAGGACTAGTTTTGGAAAAGTGTAAACATTCATTAGCAGCTTCCTAGCTAGCTAGCTCCTGGCATTTGTTTGATATCATGGCTCCCTGTTTAATAGTTTCTTAGCTTGCTCTAGCCATTATACAACTAGCTAGCTAGCTATATAAGCTGGCTAGTTAGCTTATAACTAGCCAGTTATAAGCTGGCTAGTTATAAGCTAGCCAGCTTATAACTAGCAGTATAAAAATATATCTGACTCTGTTTGAATGCAACAAAGGTGTTACAATCAGCCCAAATTCTGTTTATTGCATCTTAAAACAGGATTTTAAGGGTAATTTTTTTGTAAGTTTTCTAGGAGTCAAAGTCATTATTCTACCTTCTCATTTTGCTGTTATGCTAGGTTCATCTGCTAGCGATAGCATCAACGCTACAGCTGAAACTGCAGTTCAATCATGTTTTTTGTCAAATATTATGAAATGTTCAGTGTGTGACAGATTCAGACAAGTATGTTGTCACCTCTGGTAAAGATGTGTTAAAAATCTTATTATAAATGCATCTGTCATTGCAGCAGAATAATTCCACAAGAGAATTATTAAATCCAAACTTTATCTTGCATGTATTTATTTGATATAAAAAAATGTCAGGAGGTAATAGTTAAATTTCTAATCGGTCAAACAAGAGTTGTTGGGCACAAGGCAAGAAAATGTTCTGCCAAGACGACGTAGGCAGAAATGATTCAACAATTAAAGTGCGCGTTCACACTGCAGCCTGATGTGACCCAATTCCGATTTTTTTTTACATAATGTGACCCGTATCCGATCTTTTCATGGCAGTGTGAACAGCTCAGGTCGGATTCTTTTTAGAATGTGACCCATATCCGATACGTATCCGATTCAAATGCGACCATAACGTCCAGGTCTCATTCATCCGAACTGAACGTCACTGATTCTCAACAAATCTCACTATTCTGGTCCTGATACTCGCAAGTGGGAAGAAAACCAACAACAATGACAGACTAGATGAGGATTAAGTTGTTAATATGCTGCTGTGGTTGGACAACAACTTCAACTATGTAAGCTAAGCTCCACCGTTAGCCTCCATGTTTACTAACTCTGAGCTCTTCTTCTTCTTCTATGGCGGTTGGCAGATCACTGAGAACGCTGACGCTATAGCGCCCTCTACTGCGCATGCGGGACACTTTCAGGTCGTTTCCCCGTTCATACTGCAGAACACATACAGGTCGCATTTACCTGCAGTGTGAACGGCCCGGCAAAAAAAATCTGAATTACCAAAAAATTGGAATTGGGTCACTTCAGGCTGCAGTGTGAACGCATCTTTTGAGAAAAACGTTTCAGGCTTTACTAAGCTAATTTACATGAAAATGTCAAAATTAGTATAGAAATATAATGATAACAACCTAAACAACATGTTTAGACAGTTTATCAGTTAAAAAAGTTGATTTGGAGTTATCTACGCCAGCTGCTTTTCCATTGACAATAGTTTGGGCACAAGGCAAGAAAAAGGTTCTGCCAAGACGACTGCATATGATTGCACAAATTGGAATTATGAAAATAAATATGCATAATGGAAAGAAGGCAATCTAAAAAAACTTATGTTTCTCAATAAAAGGTTGAAAGGATGAAATTTTGCAACATACGAGACAAGTCGTGTGATCAACAACCGAATGTTACTTCTGGCAGAAAAAAATGAAGAAGACGACAGGAAATGGAAGGAGAATGATGGCACATCATGTTTTTAAACCATTTATCGCATAAACAAATGGATTCACTTTTGATTTTAATTGCGTTTCTTTTTTAATGTTAACACAGCATCTGCAAAATTGTGATTTTTTTGATATGAGCGAAAGATCAGCAAAGTTTGGGGCACATTTGTAATGGAAACACAACTTCTTTAAGTCTAATATAAACAAATCAAATTGTTTCAGTTAAAGAATAAAGCAGTGGGTCTTTAATACACACATTTATTTCTTAATATTATTTTCTTTTCAACACTGAACAGTAATCACATTGAAAGTTGGATTTCTAACACATTGAAAACCTGATTTATTTTAAGGCCTTCTTCACATCTTTGCCAGTGTTGCCAATTAATTTATCTTCTTCTGCTTAATCAGGTTTATTGTTCTGGGACCTGTTTTGTTAAGATTACTTGATGTTTTCTACATTCTCAGGTAAGGTACGATAGCCGTTTTTAAGCCTGTAAAACATCAAGGTTTTTGGATTTATTTTTTGTTTGTTGGTTTTATTACCCCCAGCTTACCCATATTGGAGTGATTGGTTATAAATGTTGAGCAGGCTGATTTTGGTTCAGTGTTTAGGATTTTTATTGGATAAACATTCCAAATCAATGTTGTACAAGGGAAGAGTGAAGGAAAACCAAAACTACAGTTAAAAAAGACACAAAAATGGTAAATTATGGTAATATTTGTTGTAGGTGCTCAGAGTGATGGATGTTTCCCTCCCCTCTTTGGCATATTCTTCCATTAACCCCCTACATGTGGATGCTTGTGAACTTCAGGCCTTACATTAGTGTGTCATCCTGTGGCTGTTGGTGTTATTCCATGAATTAATGTAAAATAACATAGAATATTAAATTGAAAGTCAATTATTTCCACGTAAGACTGAAGACAAGGTGTGAGATTTGGTGACTTTTCCAGCCAGAAAATTTCAGACTAGTGTAATTTGTTTGTTTTGAGATCTTCCTCAGCATTCAGTAGACGGTTATTACGGTAAAATAAAGTATTTCGCTTGACAAAGCTGTGAAGATGTGTAACTAAATGGTCATTATTTCAAAAACCTGTGGGTCGTCTTGTCCCGTTGTGATGATGTGGTTTTTAATAAGCTCTGTTTTTACTTTTCTTGTTTTGGTTTTGTATGCACCGCTGTTTTTCCTGTGTATTTCGGGTAACGTGAGGTCGAGACTGAAGCACATGCTCACGGAGTCCATGGCTGTGGTGAAGTGTTGCTCAAATTATAATTATTTGAAAGATGTTTTTTGATTTAAACCTGCAGTATGTAACTTTTATTTTTTTTTAAAAAAATCACATATTTGTTGAAACTGTATGGTATGTGTGGAAAACGTTGATCTTTGTATTCTCCTAGTGCTAAATAGAAACAACCAATCAGAGTTAGGAGGCGGGTCTTAGTGCTGTCAATCACCCTCTCGCTAGTTAGCATAGCCACTGCAGACGGCGGATTAACGGTTTCCCTGTATGAGTTGTTTCTCCACCGTTGGGACTTTTAAGAGCCAGTACGCAAACTTAATTCACAGCGCTAAGCCCCGCCTCCCTGCCCTGATTGGTTGTTTTTGTGCGTTTTATCAGTTAGTAATCGGATCTGTTTGAGGAGGTGGAGGATTTTCTCGCAGATTATCTGAAAAATACTGTCAAGACATGGTGGCATTTTTAACAAATATGTAAAAAAAACTATATATATTTTAAAATAAAAGTTAAATACTGCAGCGTTAATTAAATGTTTGTGCTGGGTTTCCTGTAGACATTCACGATAAAGTAAGTTGAAATTACAGTGAAGCAATACTTCCTTATATAGTCAACAGACTCTAGTCAGGTTCAGCACAAACTGGCTTCTTTTTAATTACCTGGCTTTATCACAGAGTATTATGAAACAAAAAACTAGGCTTGATTATTAATTTTACGACTTTTTTTCACCAGCAGAGGCACATAAAGTAGTTATTACTGTAAAGGACATGACACCTCTGCTTTTTCTCCTCCTGTACAGTAAATGTAAAACATTGCACACACATATGCAGTTCCTGGGATTAGATGTGAATTTATTGTTTCCCAGTGGCTGCTGGTTCCTGGACAGATGTCACTCTGCATTTCGTGTCACAGTATCAAAGCCTCTGGAAGCCATTTTCCATGTTTCCCACCATTACTGTACTGTATGTTGTATGAAATGTATTATCATATATTCTATCATAGGTAGTCCTGAATATTTAATGAGGTAAATATTTGCCACATTCAGTAGGAACATGCTGTATTTAGATGAAATAAATGTTTGTGGAGGCTGTGTCTCCATAAGTGACGTAAATGAGGAATAACATTTTTGTGTATTACTTTTGTATTATTTGGTCTTTCCCTGATAGAAATTAAATCGTTCTTGTTGCAGCCTGTTTTGTTATTTTTCACATATTACAGCTGATTTTTAAAAAATATTTATGGTTAATTTTCTTAAAGAAACATTAACTATATTTCTTGCTCTGGATAAAAATGGCTAAAAATAATGAAAATATTGGCAACTGACTTGAATATAAAAATGTATTTTTTGTATTTTTATGCGCTCGTTTTGAAAATCCAGCTTCAACAGCCCTACAGAAATTTGCCTCTGAACCTTAATGACAAAGTTTTAAATTAGTTTTAAATAATAAAAATTTAATTGTAAACACATTTTTTACTAAAAGGGATTTTTTTTGCCTAAATAATTTTTTGACAAAAATAAATTTCAAAAATCCATAAAATGACTTTTAGGACAATGTAGTATATTTAATGAAAAATTATTTAAACATTTAGTTTAAAAAAATCTCATAACTTATAGTTTATTTACTTTTGATATTATTTCACATATATTTACATTTATACATTTTAACCTTGAGATGAGTAATAAGGTTGTCAGAAATGTTAAAATATATAATCTCAGGCAGCTTTTTAAAATTTTTAACTAATTTCTGAGGCTCATTTTTGCTGAATAGTTTTGTCTTGTGCATTTAAAACAGTTCTAGTTCTGTGGAAAAAAGTATTTATGCCTCAGTTTTGTTTTTGCTACATTTAAAAAGATCAAACAAATGCAGACAAAGAGAATCAAACTAAGTTTTTTCATTCAGGCTACAAAAATTACTTAAAATCTGAAAAAGCATCGATGATGCTTAGCTATCTGGATATATGCATATATATATATATTTTTTTTATTAAATGCAGTTCTATCAAGAGTCAAAATTTAAACACAGAAGACATCAAATATTTTAAAATTCTTTATTCATAAACTTGATGCAAGTTTACAAATTGCTGTACATGGTCAAAATATCTTCAAACGGAACTGAAAAATGAACAGAAAGTGGGGCGAGCCAAAAGCAAGATTCAATCGTCTCTGTTGGTGATTCAAACGAATTCAAAACTCAACGATAATTGGGAGAAAACGGATGTTTCCGACACAGTCCGGGTCGGGAAGCGTGGAGACGTGATCACTTCCTGTCTGTCAGCCTCCTGTAACATCTCCTGTGATCAGCGTTTCGCCATTTTTTTTTAGCAGACATTCTCCCAGACGAATGAAAACTTTGCAGCTAAAGTTGTTGATAAAAATGCCAAAAAGATCCATGGCGTGAATATCCTGGTGAGAAACTCTTCCCCCAAACAAATGCAACAACAGAATATGGAGTGAGATTTTATTTTATTTCGTCTCTCGAACCTGAAAATATGAATCTGGCATGTTCCTATAACGCTTCTCCAAGACCAGCTATGCAAACGACCTGGAAACATTTGAATTGCACACCAAAACTGGGAGTAAACAAAGCAAATATTACAGTGGATATCGAAGAAGAGGTACGTCATGCTACAGAAACCCCCAAGCTCCTTCGTCAGCGTCTTTAACTGAATTAAAGACCAAAATAAACGCTTTTCTAAAATATTTAGTTTTTTGTTCAGCCAGAAACCAGAAAACTCAACACAAATATGCACGAACCTTCGCGTAAGAGTCGCTGATTACCTGAGTTGCCTTTAAGACACGCTTTTGCAGACAGTGTTAGCAAATAAACTCCAAAAGAACCATCAGATTGAGTTCAGTGTGAGTTACAGGAGCAGGGCAAAATGTTTGAATTTCATCAGGATTTTTAGATTTACGTCAGATTACCGACCCCTCTCTAACTGCAACGTAAAAAAAAAAAAAAAAAAAACACATTTATGTAACATTCTGGAGACAAAACGCTTCTGGAAACAGAAAAGCTGAAAGTAACTGACAATGTGTGGCTATTAAACAGGAAACCAAGATGTTTTAATAGAGCGAGTGATAAAAGGATCAGAAGAAATAAATGGTTCGATTTGTTTTTCATTCCTGAAGACGTTTAGTGCATTTGAAGTAAGATCAGTTTGAGTTTTTATGGTTTAATCTGGGAACAATCTGTTAGACTGTATAAAAGTCAACAGGCTCAAACAGCAATAAGAGCTAAAATATGTTTAAGTAAAGGATAATTCACGGTTTCTGTGATTAAATGTCAGATTTAAGCATTTAATGCCCAGTTTCTGCTTTTACTAACAACAAATAAGTCAAACACCACCAGGACATAAAACGGTTTGTTTAATTGATCTACAATAGCTTATTTGGTTGTTTAGGGAGGAACTTTCTGTTTCTTTTCACTCTTCTGACTGCAGAAGAGTGAAAAGAAGAGATTAAAATGTTTTGGTCAACTTTAAACTGAATTAAGAGTGGACTCATTTAATAGCCACACTTTGTTGGGGAAACAAAACAAAACAACAAAAGTCTTCAGTTTTCTACGCAGAGCCGATTTCAGCTCAAAGAAAAAGATGCGCATGAAAACAACCTGCTGCCGATTCTGAGCTGGAAAGATGAAACATCCACAGAAACGAGGCAAAACGTAAAATATCCTCTCGTCACGTGTAATCTTCCTATTCGGCTGATCTTCGTCCAGAAACACTGAAGCTTTTTTTATTCTACACGTCACATTTTGAAAAGAGGAGCAGTTCTTCTCGGCTTTAAGATACGCTCCCAACATCTTTTATTGTCTAGGATGTTCAAATAACAAAAAAACAAAAAACAATGCCTAAAAACAATATATGCATTTTATGTACCTGTTAATTTCCAAAAGAAAAGAAAAGCAAAAACAATTAAATCAAATCACAGTTAATTTAAAAACTGGTGCAATGAGGTGCCACTTCAAGAGCTTCGGTTTTGATCTTTTTTTTTTTTAAAAAAAGAAAAACGTCATTTAGACAAGAGGGAAACTGACTGTGGGGCTCCACTTCGCCAAAGCAGCTAAAGAAAATGTATTTCCTCACATCTAAAAGGAAGAAAAATCTTTTTTTTTCCTCCCCAAAACAAAAGGGAACATTTAGAAAACGGGACGAGCGTCGCTGTCACCTTCTCCTCCTCACTGAAGCTCCGAGGGGAGTAGAGAGGGGAGCCAAACCAGAGTTTAGTTTTTCCAGGAGAATACTTATCAAATGAGGCAGCGAGATGGTTTCTGTGAGAAAGATGATATATTCCCAATAAGTCAGAGAGGGAAAATATTCTGAATAAAACAAGATGACCCAAAGATGACGTGTTCCCAGTGCATAGTGGTGGCAGCTCCTTATCCGTCCTCTTTAGGCGGCGTGTACCAGCCTGAAACGACGAGAGAGAAGATTGGTGGTGGATGTTTATAAAAACTAATCAGGTCTCTAATTTTTTTAACATACCGTTCTTTTCATGAATCTGCACCAGGGATTTGTACGACTGTTGTGCTCTGGCAAGATTGTACTGGTTCTAAAAACACAAATTGCAAAAATTAAAACTCCTAAATATCCATCCTGCTGTTGCCACATGACTGCAAACTGTTTTTTTCTGGTGTCGACAAATTAAAATTATTGCATCTTCGTGAATTAGGAGGAAAATCAAGCCACCGTGTTTTAGGCTTAGTCCAAACATAACCAGACATCTAATATATTTATATGCGTTTTGGCTTTTCATCCACATGAAAAAAATCATCAAGTCTTATGTACAAAAAACTACGTCAGGACAACAAATCAGTAACAATATATTTTGCGGTAGAGACGTGATCAGTATGAATAGATAATACAGCTGATCAAATATTCAATATTTTCACTGAGATCAGATCCAGAACCGCACGGCATTCTGGGGGACGTAGGCTTTAGAGGAAAGATTTCAGCTGCTCAACCTTTCATAGTGAGTTAAGCCAAGTTGGTGGAATCAACACACTCACTCTTTGGTTACCTAGCAACACACTCACTCTTTGGTTACCTAGCAACTCACTCACTCTTTGGTTACCTAGCAACTCACTCACTCCTTAGTTACCTAGCAACTCACTCACTCTTTGGTTACCTAGCAACTCACTCACTCCTTGGTTACCTAGCAACTCACTCACTCCTTAATTACCTAACAACTCACTCACTCTTTGGATACCTAGCAACACACTCACTCTTTGGTTACCTAGCAACTCACTCACTCCTTAATTACCTAACAACTCACTCACTCTTTGGATACCTAGCAACACACTCACTCTTTGATTACCTAGCAACTCACTCACTCTTTGGATACCTAGAAACTCACTCAGTCCTTGGTTACCTAACAACTCACTCACTCTTTGGTTACCTAGCAACTCACTCACTCCTTAGTTACCTAGCAACTCACTCACTCTTTGGTTACCTAGCAACTCACTCACTCCTTAGTTATCTAGCAACTCACTCACTCTTTGGATACCTAGCAACTCACTCAGTCCTTGGTTACCTAGCAACACACTCACTCCTTGGATACCCAGCAACTCGCTCACACTTTGGTTACCTAGCAACAACCAGTTCAGTAATTTGCACAGCAGCAGTTTCAGTTGCTTTTAAAAAGAAAACGTAGTGGAGCAAAAACTGAGGATAAAACCAGAAAGGTCACACCATCAGCTTGGCAGCATTTCAGATATTAAAATAAAAAAAACAACTAATCAATAATTATCAATATGAAATAATATGAAACACTTATGTTGTGATATGTTTTTTCAGTCATTTTGTCCATCTCTAATAAAAATTCCAAACAAAAGTGAAGATTTGAGAAAACTTCATAACTGCTTCAACATGATTCCCAACAGACATTGTGCTGTGATTTATTAATTTCATATTTTAATATGCTGTAATTCAACTAATCTCTCTGTCCACACCTGTGACCCTCGTGTCGCCATGTCTGACTCCTAACTGGAAGTTGTGGTTGTTCTGAAGCAATCTGATTGGCTGACAGGTTTCAGCTACACTGCCCCCTATGGGGTAGGCATGTTTAAAACAACCCTCAGTGGCAGATTTCTGTGGGTTCATGTGGATGGAAACCTTTCTAAAACCGATCCTGTGTACGGTATTATTTTTTTAAAACAATGTGGGTAAGATATTTACTTTTACAAAAGCCAGGTTATGTTTGAACGAGGTTTTGAATGTTTGGCTGCTGCTGGAGAACAAACCGACCACATTTCCTTGCTCCGCTAATTTCTTCTACTGCTCTCCAACCTGCATTATTTGCTGTTATTTAAACTCTTAGCTTTACAATTTCCTCTCCATACAAGACATCTGATGCTCTGTCGGCCTCTGGGTTTCTTTAAGAGACAACTAGGCATTGTTTGATAATGTGAATGGATGTAATATAAATAAACCAAATTAAATCCCCACATATTGGATGTTGACTGTTTAAAAATGAACAACTTGAAAGTCCAACGCTTTGTTTTTAGGGCACTGACTCATGATGACGCCGTACCTTATTGGCTCCAAACTGCACTCTGGCTTTGCCTTTAACCAAAGTTGCATTTATCTGCATAATAACAGATTCTATTGAATAGGCACTGCTCCAGCCCTGAAAACACACACACACACATCACACACACACATCACTAAATGAATACAGCTCTCCAACCACCAGAGATGAAACTTATAAAGAGACTTGTGAGCATACCTGTTTTGTGAGAAGTTCCATGCACAACGCTCCTCCTCCTAGAACATAGCTGAAAACAAACATCACTCATGTTTTTAATTGATGAATACTTTGTAAAGATATGAACAGCATAACTGTAACTGCAAACTTACCCTCCAGAAAGCACAGGAGAGACAACCCGTACAAAAGGAGGGTCAAAGGAAAATTATCCTGTCAGGCAGCAGAGAAAAAGGTCAGTTTTGAGAAATCATTTCCACACTTCTCCCACTAAGAAAATACAGATGTTTCCTCCTGACTCACTTTATAAGAGAAATTGAGCAGAATGAACTCCACTCCTTCCTTTTCTTTTAAAACCTGCAAGTCGCTATGCAATGGACTATCTGGATCTACCCTGAACAGAAACACAAGTCAGATCCAGCAGATTAGAGAAGCTCATCAGAGGCAGATCAGTTTAAAAAACCAGCCAAAGGTAGAACTTACTTCCTTAACTTGACATGCCATTCATAAAGGCTGTCATTGACTAGTTCGACTGAATAAATACCTGAGAAATTAGCAGGAAAAAAGTTAATTCACCTTCTTCAAAGCGTTAGAATAAAAGTTACAGTGAGTGAACGGTGGGCGTGTTTACCGGTCTTGTAACTCTGCGACCTGTAGATCTCCCTGAGTTCCTTCATTAAGCGATCCGAGGCTTGAACTGAACCAGAAACGGCACCCTGCAATTTAATTAAGTAGCTAATTAAAGGGTTTCAACACAGACAGGTGTGCAGTTCTTAGATATTACCTCCAGAAAGGAGATTACCGTGTCTGAGTACAATGAGAGTTATTATTGGAGGTGAAAACAGTACTCGGTACTCAGGTTAGAGTAGGATCACTTCAACATGTTTTTACTCAAGTACAAGCAATTACTCAAGGTAGAGTGAAAAAAAGGGGGAAAAGGCGACTTGAGTACAGAGTAACTTCATTTAATACTTAAAAATTACATCAGACTGATCAAAATATAAAGCCTTTAGAGACCAAAATTAAAAGAATTCATATAAATAACACAATTACAAATGGGGCTGGACGATGAATCAATAACATCTATTGAGATAGACATATGATCAATATCAATAAATAATACCTTTTATAAAATACTCTGTATTTTCACAGAACTGTTTCGGATAAACAGGGTTGGTGGCATCAACTCACTCACTCGCTCTTTGGTTGCCTAGCAACTCGCTCATTCTGTGGTTGCCTAGCAACAACCCGCTGAGTGACTGCCACAGCAGCAGTTTAGCGATTTGGCTAAACTGCTTCGTAACTGCCGAAAAATAAACAATGGCGTGGAGTGAAAACTGCGGACAAAACTGGAAAATCCCACACCTATATAGTACAAGTATAGTACAGGTAGTAATTCCTATATTTTAAAATAATTAAAAAAAAAAAAAAAAGACTCAGCAATAATTAATTATCGCTGTTGACTGGCATGTAACGCTTGTATCATGATAAGTTTTTCAGCCACATTGTCCAGCCCTACAAAATCAGGCGAAAGAGAAAATTCTTTCATTAATAAAACTTTAAACAGGAATTGCAGTTGGTTGTCTGGTAAATTTCTGGTTAAAACTTAATTATTCTCCACTTTGGGTAGAGAATCCAGAAATTTTGCTCAAGTGGGAGAAGCGATAATTCATAATAAAATTACTCAAGTACAGCGTACATGTTCCCACCCTCATCTATGGTCATGAGCTTTGGGTCATGACCGAAAGAACGAGATCACGGATACAAGCGGCCGAAATGGGTTTCCTCCTCAGGGTGTCTGGGCCCTTAGAGAGAGAAGCTCAGTCATCAGGGAGGGACTCAGAGTCGAGCCGCTGCTCCTCCACGTCCAGAGGAGCCAGTTGAGGCATCTGGTCAGGATGGAGCCTCCCTGGTGAGGAGTTCAGGTCCCACCGGGAGGAGAGGAGACCCAGGACACGCTGGAGGGACGATGTCTCTGATGGACGCCTCCCTGGTGAGGAGTTCAGGTCCCACCGGGAGGAGAGGAGACCCAGGACACGCTGGAGGGACGATGTCTCTGATGGACGCCTCCCTGGTGAGGAGTTCAGGTCCCACCGGGAGGAGGGGAGACCCAGGACACGCTGGAGGGACGATGTCTCTGATGGACGCCTCCCTGGTGAGGAGTTCAGGTCCCACCGGGAGGAGAGGAGACCCAGGACACGCTGGAGGGACGATGTCTCTGATGGACGCCTCCCTGGTGAGGAGTTCAGGTCCCACCGGGAGGAGGGGAGACCCAGGACACGCTGGAGGGACGATGTCTCTGATGGACGCCTCCCTGGTGAGGAGTTCAGGTCCCACCGGGAGGAGGGGAGACCAGGACACCTGGAGGGACTATGTCTCTCGGCTGGCCTGGGACGCCTTGGGGTTCCTGGAGGAGCTGGAAGACGTGGCTGGGGAGGGAAGTCTGGGCCTCCCTTCTGAAGCTGCTGCCCCCGCAACGCGACCCGACCCCCCGGATAAGTGGCAGAAAATGGATGGATGGATGGATGGATGGAAGTACGGCGTACATTTTTTTCAAAAAGTTATTCAGTAAATGTAACTTAGTACAACATTTAGCCAGCTACTGGTTTGTTTATGATAAAGTAACAATAACAGACGAGGAACTTACATTCAAGTGATCTTGTCTCTGATTTTTACGTATTTTTTCCAAGATGGCCAGGTTTTCTTTCTCTATCCCGTCGTCTTCTGACTTTTTGCCCTCTGGGGGTTCCTCTTCTTTCATGTCGTAATGGTCCAGGTCTTGGTCCAGATCTATGTCCTGCTGCGACGGATTACAGCATTGAAACCAAGGTGGAAAATTAAATTAACTGTGTAACACAGCGTCTCATAATCCAAATTTGATCAGAAGTGTTTATAGGAACCTCTCCCATTTCCTCCTCCTCTTCCTCTTCAGATGTCACCTCATCGGTCGGCCCATGCTGTTGCAGAGTAAAATAATGCGCGTTAACAATCTGAATTTCTGATTTTGACAAACACGGCTCTCGTTTTCTGAGCCCACCTTGCGCTCTTGTGTAATCGGGCAAGCAGGTAGAGGCTGGTCCAGCATTTCCACATCTGGATGTTGTGGCAGATTGTAAAGCCGACAGAGATCACAAATAAGCCGCTTCAGTTGCTGAAGAAGCTGGAAAGTGCAAAAAGATAACGGGGTGTTAATGCAAGGAAAATAATTGAAATCTTATTTTTATAGTGCCAATTCACAACAAAGGCCGTCTTTAGGGACTTTGTAAATAACCAATGTTTAAATTGGGATGATGCATAGGAACATTTGTCAATGAAAACATCTCAAGATCCTATTAAAGGGGCAGTATTGTGGCCCACAGTGCCATTTTATGGCAGAATAAAGTAACTATGTTAACTTCAGTTGTTATAAAAAATTATGTACATCAAATATGACTTAAAAGAAAATTTACTTCGTAATTTAATAAATGATAATTGGGCCTGTGTCTTTAAGAAACGCATGTTGTTTCTGAAACTCCATCTTCAGGAAGTCATTACATTGCTCCTCTACTAACCCTTTAACAATGTTTTCACCAGCATTTCACTGAGAAGTAGCTCCTATAATGATCTCAGCAGGTGTGCGGTTCAACCAGGTGTTTGCTAATTGCTGCTGGCTAGTCTGAAGGAGCTGAGTGGGGAGTCATGGGGGAGGAGTCCTCTCTAATGTGGAAACTGCAGCTCTGAGGAGGAGCTGCACCTCGAAGTCGGGGCTAGGTCCATCCAGGCATTTGGCACAGCTAAGTGGTTGCCATGGAGATCCAATAATTTCTCAAACATGCTTGAAAGAATCAAGGCAACACTCCAGGTACGTTTTTGATGAGGGAACACCATTACAACATGAAGTAAAGCTCAAAAAAGTTAATTTTACATAATACCACCTCTCTAAGCTGTGATCTTAGTGCCTTAACACAGAATAAACACCAAACCGCAGATGAAAATGTGAGATTATTTTTCGTACCAGTGATCTTAGTGCCTTAACACAGAATAAACACCAAACCGCACATGAAAATGTGAGATTATTTTTGGTACCAGCGTGCTGCCTTTCCTAACATCCTCCAGGCGCTCCAATACTTCAGCCAGGCTGGGATCATCAGAGTCAACAAACCATATCGGGGGCGTTGAGGGGTATGATTCCTGTAAGAGAGGCAATAAGGGACAAATTTAGTGGCTGTGGTAAATCCATTGATGCGAATTTTACAATTTTGGTCGTTTCATTCCAGAGTTTTCAGGTCATCTGCTGTTGGATATTTGATACAAGCTTTGGGAATATGAATAGTTTATTCTTGTTCTGTTACACTAAACATTGCTGCACGATAAATTGTCCCTGAAGTTATTGTTTTAATATTGATGTTTTAAGACCATTTTAAAGCAACATAATGGAACTGGGACCACAATGCAAAAGCACATTCTCATCAATAAATTTCAAATTCTTATGAACATTTAGCACTGGAACTGGAAGACATTTTAAATATGCAAAATAAATAAACTAAACAACAAATAAAATGAATTATGAAGTCTCTGTAAACAAACTGTCCCTCTAAAAAAGTTTTAGTGGAGACCAAAACACCAAACTGGAAAGTTTTATCATCCAGTTTAATGTATTTATAAGATTGTATAAAAAGCCTAAATGTAAAAAATATGCAGTTTGTGCCATTTTTAAATCAAATTAGACATCATAATAATGGATAGATTAATCAATTAATAATAATATTTTTTACTTTTAGGCCCTCAAAAACAGCATACCAAATAAAATCAATTAATAGACACAATAGTAAAATAACAAAATAAACCAAAAGAAAGAGCAGAAAGCATCAGATAGAAAAAGAAGAAGCTAGCAGCACATTACTAAAATAATTATTAGTTGCATTAGGTTTTGAAAAACAAAACCTACAAGCATGATTTCTCCAAGTTTTAATAAATCGCGTTCCATAATCCGTCTCATTTCTTTGCCCAAATCAGAGTCATAATCAACAGACAAAAAGCATATTATGTCTTCACTCTTATTTCTGTCAGAATTATAACTTTAGGGGTCATTTTTGTTCTTTTCACACTTTAGAATGAGAAAATTAGACTTTTAACTACAAATAAAAACCCAGTAATGGTTTAGAAGTCACACTAGTTGTTGCCCAGTTGAGTCTCTGCACAGCATAACAGGACATTATGGGTTATTTATGCTAATGAAGCTAATGCCAGGGATTTTTCAAACTGTTTCGTTACGTCTTAAATCATATTAACTTTGAACGTGGATATCATACAGATATAAAATAGTGTATAAACTGTTTTTTAAGGATCAAGTGTCCGGTTTAAATTTTATTGTGTGCTTTTCAGAGACCAAAATTGTGGTTTGAAGTAAAGATTTACATAAAACTAGTCGAGGTTCATTTCAAACCAAATGTTCCAGCCCACATAGCCGCCCACTGAAGGCGATGATTCGGCCTCAGTGTGATGTAGAAACAACACCTCCAGCATGAATGACAAGAGGCTCCGAAGCTGCAATTAGATCTATAGTTTCACCAAACTTCTGTTTACGCTGGGCGACAAAAAGCTTCAGGCTAAATGTGAAGACGTCACTGCAGCAAAGCTACATCAGTGACGAACAACGTCAATTTATACGTCTAATCCAGATTAAATATAGAGATAAAAAAAACTGCATAGCTACAAGACTCTGATCTGAAATATATCTTTTAATAAAGCTTAAAAGTTTGGTTATTTTTTTAACAAAACACCAGAATGATGTGGAGAAACCACAACAGCTGCTTTGAGGTTTTATTTGTTCAACAGAGTTTCATCTTGAGTCAGCCTGAATGCTTTGCGTCAGGAAACTGACCGACCGACAGGTTCTTCAAAAGATGACATGGTTTGAGGAGAATTGAAAACTCAAATGTTTCAAAGAGCTGATGAAATTAAATTGTGTGAATCACATGGTGGTGACCACATTTTTTTACCGAAACTGGCAAATCAAAACTTCTGACTGGTCACAAAATTCACCAAATTTTAACCTTTTCTTTTACATTTTCAATAATGAGTTTTTAGTGAAATCTGAATATCATTATAGATCCACAACATAAAAAGGGCATCAGACTAAAGTAAAAACAAAGAATGTTTTTTTCCCCCTATTTTTCAAATGGAGGTTTTGCCCAGCTGACGATGCCTGTAATTCAGATTTTCTGCATTGATTATAAATATGGGTATAAATATCTGGGGGTTTTCTGGGGGCTGACATTGAGGAGCTGGGATGGGTTTGTTTTCTAGCTTTATTTTAATTTAATTTTTTTTCCTTTAGTTGATAAAGCAGGAAAAAAAGGGGTTTGAACTGGTGCACTGTAATTTTTTTAAATGTATTTTTTCTGCATTATTTAATCAGTGTTATTAAGTGTATTTATAGCTGTATATGTATAACCAGGAGTGTATATTGCAATTTATTTTTTTCTGATTGGCTCAAATATTTTTTATAAAGAGAAAAACTGACAATTCAAAAATGTTTTGCTGCCATTCTTAACTTGCAGTCAGGACTTTAAAAAATAATTTAAAAGGCCACAAATGGCCCACAGCCCACACTTTGGACACCCCTGTTGCAGTACAATGACTAAATCACCTTAAATTGAATATTTCAGCCTGTTAAAGTTTTACAGCTTAAATATTTCAGACAAGGCCTGTTAAATTATCAAATTACAGATGAAAATAACTAATGCTGCACTTGGTTAAGCTTAGGACTTGATTTTTTAGTTACTTTTCAGTCTTGAGTACAACCTACCATCATCTATTTAGTCTCACATCAAGCATGAATTCAGCCCACAGTTCTCACAATTACGCACACGCTTGTTCTACATGTCTGTGGTCGCTGTCGATGATCAACGGAAAAGGAAAACATGAGACTGAAATAGGTCAAAACATGCCTCCTGTAACAAAAACCATTAAATTCAGTGAAAATAGCAGCAAGCTGTTGATAATTTGGGGGCTCGTCTTTATATGTTTGGTGACACTTTAATTTCCTGTAATTAGAGAAATAATAACAGCCTTCAGTGAGTCAGCCCCTTTTTTGCAAACCCTATGCATCAAGTAGTCTTGCAGATTTGCCAGGCTGTAAATATGATGACAGTGTCGCACAGTTATTACAGTTAGATTTCTGTTTTGTTACATCCTGTACATTTACCACATAAAGCAGAAGAAAGGAAACATCTTAAACATTTTGCTGCTTGTTTGGGAACAAATCATGTCAGTAGTTCGGCTTAAAAGGCAGATTGGTCGTATTTTTCTGGCTCAGAGTTAAATAATGTGGTCAGAATGGTGCCAAAGAACTTCTGACTGCATAACTGGAACCAATCTGAAGAAACGATCAGATCACTGATGGTTTGATAGCCTGAGCCTCTCAAATGATTGAGAAAAATCAGAGCATTTCAACACGAACAGCCTTGAACAATATTAGATTTGCACAATGCAGAGTAAAGCTATTATCGTAATGTCTCTTTGTGTAGAATCAACACCGCTGAGAACAGCTTGGGCAGCGATTTCACTGTTAGGAAGCAACAAACAACTTAATCAGAAAGAGACTGAAATCAGCTAATTTAACCTAAAACAAAAACTAACCAAAAACCAACCAGAATGGCTAATGTGTAATAGCTTTAATGTGTTTTATTCTGACGTTTTTATAGGATTTGTTCGGTCCCTTTGGTCAGTTTTAATGCTGTAAAAGTGCTTATAAATAAAGTTGTCTCAGGTGATTTTAAATACAGACTCAAACTCTATGCGTGAACCCTAATAAATTTGGTGATGCTAAATCTTAGAGCATTAGGAAACATTTCAAAGTGTCATTAAGACGTTTTGTTAGTCATTAAGAAGTATTTCCTCATATATAGGAGACAATAAAACAAATATTTTGAATGGACTTAAGATCCTAAATTGCGTTAATGAATGTTATGTCAAAAATCCATATGTGCTTTTTCTTATTCTGTATTTATTTTTGTACAGCTAAATTGATTAGGACTTAATTTTGACATTCTAAATCAATGTCAAAATTAAACAAAGATATAAAGCTGGTACACAAAATGAGCTACTCAAATAAATTTGCTAAATACAGTTTGATGCATCCAATTGTGTTAATTAAAAAAACAATAATTTTATGTAACATCCCTAACATGCATTAGTAAAGTAAATAAAGTGAACCAAGTAGCTGCTCTGAATAGTTTGATACCTGGTTCACTCTAAGCCTGATGACCTGGTGAATCAAGCAGTGAGTGAGAAAGGCGACAGTTGGACGTTACGATACTTGCAGATGAATATTGATTTTTTTTCTAGGAAAGAAAATATCAATATATATCGCGATATCAATATTATTATACAGCCCTAATAACTATTACAGTTTCTTACTATAGTTGTTAACAAATGGATGTGTTGGGGACAACATGTGTTAACTACAGTTTGTACTGTTTCAATTAAAAGAAACATGTTTTCTCACCACTTCTTTGGTTCATTTTGTCCAGCTGTCCACTTTAAGTCTGTGTCCAACCAGAGCCAGGTATTGTGTAGTTGGTGCTTTTAATCAATTTTTAGTTAAATTAATTCAGTCCAACTTTATAACAGTCACAAAATGCCACCAAAATCACTCCGTCCCTCTAAAATCTTTCAGAAAATCGCAAAAGTGTATTGAATTGTATTGTTTGCTGAATATCGCAATATATATCGTATTGTGGGCAGAATATCGTGTAGCGTATCGCATCATGAGATTATTCTATCACTACAGCCCTAATAGTTATGCAAATGTGCAAACATTTACCTCTGGGAGCTCCCAGCAAACCTGGTCTAACACAAACCAGAGCTCCGCCTTTTCCTTTCCATAGCCTCGTTTATTTGTGCACCAGAAACACAAAATTGAGCTGCTTCAACTACCTGCGATCTCAAAACAAGACCGTGTTCCCCCCCCCCAAAAAAACCCAGTGAAAGCTGAACTGCGTGTGCGTCTTTGCGCAGAGAAACGAGGATGTGGTCAGGATGTCAGAAAGCTTCTTCATCTGTGCTACCTGAAGCATTACAAAAACAACTCCTGTGACAACGGGGACATCCAGTTCTTAACAACCCCTCATCTGCACTTAAGGGCTTTTAAGCGCTTTTAGTCTGAAAGCGACTAAAAACCATAATAATACAGAGGGGAAAATGGGATATGATGACTGGTGACGTGCTAGGAGAACAAGTTCTTTGTGTCCTCAAATAAATACAACCAGAAAAAAATAATTCATTAACCGCGTGTGTGGCATCTAATCGTTTCCGTAACAATGTTTAGGTGTTAAAGTAACAAAGCCGTGTGCCAAAAAAAGTTGGCTAATGGGATCCGTCTATTTACTGGAAAGGTAGAAAACAACATTCCATTAAACCGCTTCTGGACGTTACGTCTGTCACGACGTATTCGTTAAAAAATGTTTTCCAAAATCTCCCTACAAGGTGAGCGGCTTCTATATCAAAAGCAGCTCGTTTATTAATCAAACTAAACCAATTCCTATTAAAATAAAGTCGGAACGTGTTGTATTTGAGGTGGTAACGCAGTTGTTTTGTGGCTAACAGGCAAGCTAGCGTTACTTTCAGTTAATATGCTAGCAAAAAAAAAAAAAAAGAAGAAGAAGCTACCGCAGCGTCGTTACTACCAAACGTTTTGGTAGCATTTTCCGCATTTAAACAGTGAATTCAACTATTTCACGCATTTATCTTCCTCTTACAACGCGTTGAATATTTTAATTACATATCGTCAAATGTAAAAATAATATATATATATATATATATAGAAAAGCGAAGCTTAAACTCGCGGTTGCGTTTGTAAACACGGTTGGTTTCGGCGATTCGGTTTCAGATGATAGTCGGGTCGCTAGCCTGGCCTCGAACTCACCGTGATGTTGCAGTGGATGATCAGCAGCTTCTCTCTTGTTACGTTGAATTGGCAGCTTAGTTCGTCAGGTTTCCAGTCTATTATTCGAAACCGCTCGTGATTTGGGTCAAAAATCGACTCCAGAAACTTCAGCTCGGCCTTCAGCCCCGAAACCGACATCTTCTGTTCATCTCAAGGCACCAGGCCGCTGGCGGAGGGGAAGTCGGGGCGGAATGCGACCGCGCAGTGGAGTCGCTTCTTCGGATCTCGCATATTAGCGTGAGAACAACAACAAAGAAAGAGCCGGAGACTTGCGCTGAAAACCATTAATAAGTTGCGCATTTTTACGACATACTTTACGCATTATTTTAGCAGAAATAATTTTGGGTAATTTCAGATATTTGTCTGTTCTAGGAGTAGTATTTATTCAAATGACAGCTAAGCAACAATAATAAAAATAATAGTAATGGTAAAACATTAAATAAGGAATTGGAGTGCTAGTTGTTGTTTTAAGCCAATATAGACATATTATGTTTCCCACAGTCCGAAAACATGACTGTTAGGCAGGGTCGGATTCAGTGTTGGATAGTAAAGAAGTAAAAATACTTCACTACTTTACTTAAGTATATTTTGGAGTACTTTATACTTTCCTCGAGTATGAATTTTTTTTGGATAACTTTCACTTTTACTTCACTATATTTCCTAACTTAATTGCATACTTTGACTCTGATATATTTTCAATGTGTGGTTTAGTTACTCGTTACAAAAAGCGAGAGAGAGAAACGCTGGAGTTTTGACCCCAACTAATGATTGACTGCTACAAAGTTGGACACTAATGGAGCCCCATACAACATGAACCACATATGCATATGTGGTTCATGCCAGAAGCTGGTTCAGTTGTAAAGCAGGTTAAGTTAACCTTGTAGGTAAAGCACCTAATTTTCTTAACTAAATGATACCTGCAGGTTTATCTATTAGCAGATTTAATTTTGCCTGCACTTGGTTTTGTACATTATTTTAACTGTATTTGACAAGTTCACCAAAATATAAGAAATGTAATTCAAACTGCATTTGCCTTATTTTACTTTTTACTTATACTTTTCATTACATTACTTGAGTATATCAATTTTTTACAGTAATTTCCATACTTAAGTACAAGATGTTTCAGATACTTTAAGACTTTCACTCAAGTCACATTTCAGTCAGTGACTTGGACTTTTACCAGAGTCATATTTTGAAGAGGAACCTAGACTTTTACTTGACTCTGAGATTTCAGTACTTTATACAACACTGGCCGGATTTACAAAGATGTCGGCCCTGGGCTGGAGTCATATTTGGTGCCCAATCTATGGGCCCCAAAACTAACATAATTAGTTTTGGGGCTAGATATACAAAACACCTGCTGTCAGTCAAGACATCACTAAAATAGGATATGCCTGACAAAGCAAAGTATAGCATAAGATAATCAAAAGCTAGACATTATGCCAAGATCCAAAGAAAGTCAGAAACTTATGCAGGGTTTCCCCCAGTGTATTATAAGCCTGGCGGCCCGCCATGCTTTACTAGTCCCGCCGCCAGGCTAAGCAATCTTGTTTATGTTTCTAGGAAATTATTATTATTATTATTATTATTATTATTATTATTATTATTATTATTATTATTATTATTATTATTAATAATAATATAATTTAATTTATTATTATTAATAATTTAATAATAATAATAATAATAATAATTAATAATAAACTGCAATTATTACTTATTATTAATGATAATAATAATATAATAATAATAATAATAATAATAATAATAATATAATAAGTAATAATTGCAGTTTATTAATTTGTATTTGTAAATTCAAGGATTAAACTCACAGCATCAGATTATTGCTGTGGTAACAAAACAATCTAACTATGAATATTGTTCTTTGAAGTTTTACAAAGTAAACTTGCCAGTTCCTTAAAATCTTACATTTAAACGTTAAACAATTAAAAAACTTTTAATTTATGTATGCCTAAACAATTGAATCAAATTTAGCAGCATTGATCATCTAATAAACAAATGTATCTGTGGTCTAAATAAATAACATTTCACTGGAGATCTTTTCCCATAACACATAATTACAGTGTAATACTTCTACATTTCCTGTCAACTTATCTTTTAATACAAAAACACAGTGGACAGCCTCGACGCCCCGACCACCAGGCAGATTTCTGGGGAAACCCTGATATGAGAAACTAAATGAGGTTTGGGACTCCAGTGAATCACAATGAGAACCATTATTCACAAATTGTGAAGACATGGAACAGTGGTGAACATTCGCAGGAGTGACGGACCAACCAAAATTATCCCAAGAGCGAAGCAGAATCATCCAACGTCACAAAAAACTCCCCAACAACATCCAAAGAACTGCAGGCCTCACTTGCCTCAGCAAAGGTCAGAGTTTATCCCTCCACCATAAGGAGCAGAGTGGATAAAATGGCCTTCATGGCAGACAAAAACCCCTGCTGAGCAAAAACAACATTAAGGTTCATTTCAATTTTTACACAACACATCTTTATGACTTTTGGAAAAACATTCTGCAAAACATTCTGCGGACTGACAAGACAAACACGGAATTCTTTGGAAGGTATGTGTCCTGCTGCATTTGTATTACACTAATACCACATTTCAGAAAAATAACATCATACCAACAGTAAACCTTGATCCTGCTAAATGGAACCATGAATTCTGCTTTCAATCTAAAAATCCTGCAGGAAAATGTCCTTGACGTGACGCCAAGTTGATTAATCAAAAACACACCGGCAAGTCCACCTCTGAACAAAATGAAAATTTGGAGTGGCCTAGTCAAAGTCCTGACCCAGGTACCTTTTATATATTGTGGCATGACCATAAAAAAGCCTTTCTTTTCAAAAATGCAACAACGATTGGGCCAAAATTCCTCCATAGTTCTGTAAAAAAAAAAAAAAAATCTTTTTAAGTTATTGCAAATTATTAAATTAGCTAAGGGTGGCCCAACTATTTATTAAGTTTAGTGGGCAATCACTTTTCCACACAGACCATGTAGCTTCAATTGTTACTTGTGTTGTCTTTGACTGTCATTTAAACTGATTTGATGTTCTGAAACACTGAAGTGTGACAAATATGCAAAAAATGAGGAAATCAGAAAGGGGGCAGACACTTTGTCACACCTCTGTTGCTTTTCTTAGTTAACTGTAGAGCTCAGAACACAAAAAGCACTATTATGTATGATATAGTTCACCTAACAAAACCCTAAATATATATAAAAAATAAAGATAAAATCAACATTATAATTTCCTTATTTTTTCCAGCATAGCTCAAAATGCTATATAATCCAAATCATTTATGTAAATTAACATTTTAAAAGCATATTTAATAACCTTGTATTTTAACAGATCAGATCAGTTTAACCGGAAGCTGCTCTCACTTGACACTAGATGGCGCCACATATTAATCTGTTCTGTGTGAAACAAAACATGAACCACTATGACAGTTCAATGATCAATGTACACATTTCATAACAACTATCACAGCAGGTGACGTTTGACTACAAGACACACAAACAGAGTTTGGGCAGACAAGGAGGAGAACTAAGTGTTTTCTCTTCAGCTGCTGTTCATGAAGATAAAAACCTGCTTCAGGTACGAATATTAAATGTTATAAAATAAAAAAAGTTAAGTTACCATTGAACGTGCGTCAGTTTAGTGCACACATATTATGCAAGAGTTAAAGTCCAATGCATCATAAAACACATTCATGGAAACAATTGTTTGTGTGCCTTCAAATAGGATTATTTTAACTGTACCTGTAATTTGTTCTTGTGTTGAAAGTTAGAGCAGTTATTATTCTCACTTTCCAATATTTGAATATGAGTTTCTGTAGGGTTGAACAGCAAAAATGTCAGTAAAACGTAAACATCCAAAACCTTATTTATATCCCTGAAATCAATTAAAACACATTACGACCACAAACTAAAATAATTTTACTGGGGTTTTATTTGATTAGAACAACAAAGTATATATGTACTTAATATGCTTGTTAACTGGAAAACATTTCACTTTTCTTCTTTAGAAAATAATCTACTTTCTTGTGTTCTATCACATGACATATAATAAAAAGACACAGTTGTGTTGTAATGTAATACAATGTGGAAGGTTCCAAGCAGAAGTAGGCAGAATATCCGAAAATTATACACAAGTAAGAGTAGCATTTCTTCAACATATCTTTACTCAAGTAAAAAAAAAAGTAGTTGTCCAAGAAATTACTCAAGTACAGCAAAAAAATTAATTGGCAGGTAAATTGGCTATTCAAATACTGAGTAAATTATCAAAACATCAATCATTTAATATTTAAAAATGACATAAGCAGACAGACCAAAATCAAAAGTTATGTGGATGTTTTTGGTATTTTAAGGACTAAAATGAAAATAATTACATGTATTTTTTTTTTCAGTATGAAACTTATGAAACTTTTAACCAAAACAGTAGGTGTGCATCTGTGTCGGAGAGGAAAGGTTTTAGCTGCTTAAACTCTTACCAGCTAAGCAAGATGAGTGGCACCAACTAACTCACTCACTCTTTGGTTACCTAGCAACTCGGTCACTCTTTGGTCACCTAGCAACTCACTCTCTTTTACCTAGCAACAACCTGCTGAGTAACTAGTGGAGAAGTTGTAAGGTTTCTCCACTGTGCCTTAAACTGCTCAAAAACAATTGTGGATAAAAGAAGAAATGTCACTCCACCAGTTTGGCAGAATTTCAGATATTTAAAACAAAAAACAAATCAATATATCAATAAGTCTGATATTACATTGTGATGCATTATTCAGTCATATTATTTAGCTCTACGAGTGATACAGGTCACAGTTGCTGATATTTTTTAAAGGCTAATTTCTACCAAGGTATAGAGAGGAGAGAATATGTCCCTTCACTGACTTTATTTTCTCTGTTTGTGAAGGCATTCTGCGATCAGCATGAAGATGCCCCATTCCTCTTTCCCCACCTTTATGTTGCTCTTAGTGCAACTATCAGTTGCATCAGGGGGCAAAATTCTGGTGTTCCCATTGGACGGAAGCCACTGGGTAAACATGAAGGTGATCATAGAGGAACTGCATGCCAGGGGCCACGAGATCACGGTGCTTCGGCCCTCTGATAGCTGGTACATCGAGGAAAAGTCCCCCCTCTACACCTCTGTCACTCTTCCCTGCCGTGGAGGATTTGAGGAAAACTTCGACGTGTACTTATCTCGACAGCTGGAGATTCGGCTTCAAATAAAACCCGAATCATTTTGGTCCAACATCTGGACTCACATGCAAATGGAATGGGTGCTACTAGACCAGTTCTCCCAGTTTCATAAGAAAGTGGGGGATGTAATTACACACATGTTTGAGAATGAGGATCTAATGCAGTCTTTGGACGCTGCCAAATATGACTTGGTCCTGACAGACCCTGGTATCGGTGGAGGTGCAATGTTGGCGCGCAAACTACAACTTCCTCTGGTGTTTAATGTCCGATGGACCATCCAGGGTGAAGCCCACTTCCTCATTGCTCCTTCACCTCTCTCATACATTCCCTTTACTGCAACCGAGCTCACAGATAAAATGACTTTCCCTCAGAGATTAAAGAACGTCTTGAGTTACTTTGTAGGGAAGTTCACTCTATCGTACATCTCAGAACCTGCCTACAAACCAATCGTCCAGCGGTTCTTTGGCCCTGATGTGGATTACTCAACGTTTTTCCTCGATGCCGATATCTGGCTCATGAGAAACGACTTTGTGTTTGAATTCCCCCGTCCAACAGTTCCCAATGTCATCTACATAGGAGGGTTTCAGTGTAAGCCTTCTAAGTCCCTCCCTGCTGATCTGGAGGAGTTTGTCCAAAGCTCTGGAGATCACGGGATTGTTGTGATGACTCTAGGGACATTGGTGAGCAACCTGCCTCAGGATATCTCTGAAGAGATTGCTGCAGCATTTGCCCAGCTGCCTCAGAAGGTTATTTGGAGATATGTAGGACAAAAACCAAACAACCTGGGCAACAACACATTGCTAGTGAAGTGGCTGCCTCAAAATGACCTCTTAGGTCATCCTAAAACTCGAGTATTCATCACCCATGGAGGCACCAACGGCGTCCAGGAAGCGATTTACCACGGCGTTCCGGTGATTGGGCTTCCTTTATTCTATGATCAGCCAGATAATCTGTCCAGGGTTAAGACGAAGGGAGCAGCTGTCATCGTGGACATCGCCATGCTCGACAGGCATAGCTTCAAAGACGCTCTGATGACAGTAATTTACAACTCCACCTATGGAGATAACATGCGGACTCTCTCTAAGCTGCACAGAGATCAGCCGGTGAAACCTCTGGATCAGGCTGTGTTTTGGATCGAGTATGTCATCAGACACAAAGGGGCCCGTCATCTGCAGTCACACGCTCATAAAATGTCCTGGTTTGTTTACAACTCTCTTGACGTCTTCACTGCCTTGTTAGCAGCTGTTCTGCTTCTAACGATCATCTGGGTTTCAGTTGTTAGGTTGTTGTGGAAGAAAATTTTCACTGGGAGAAAAATTAAACATCATTAATGTAAAAATAGAAATTATTCTCAAGCGACATTTTTACTAATTTGTGATTTTACTGAACCCCCAGCATAAACAGCTTAATTGAATTTTAGATATATTTTTTATATCTTCACATAGCAGAAAGGCTACATTTATTCAAGACACAAAACTTGTTTCGATGACACTGTTATGTATATGTTGTGACATTTTGATCACGCTGTTCTAAGAGGATTTAGTTTTGTCCTGGACTATAAATCTTTGTTTATTCTATATAACACACTCATTGTACCACATTTAACATATTGTGTGGAAATTCGGGGGAATACATACAAAACAAATTTACAGCCATTATACGTCTTACAAAAAAAAAAAATCAATCCGAATACTACATAAAGTGGGATATTATAGCTAAACATCATGTAAAATGGAAACAAAAGTTGTCTCTTTTTGATGTTCCGAAAGTTAATTGATCATAAATTGACAAGTAGGAAAGAGGCAGGACATTATAAGAGCTTCTACCTGCTCCTTTTCAAACAGAAAATATAAAATTTTTATGCCACATGTGCAAAATAATTTGTTAACATTTTTATTTCTTATGTTTGTTTCATTCTATTTTATTTTGTTTTCTTTTTTCTTGATCGTCTTGTCTGTCTGTTCGAAATAAATAAATAAATAAATTAATTAAAAACCTGTACTTTCCTACTCTTTTCTTGCTCTTTTGTCCTTTGGCACATATACTAACCAGGCAATAATATTGCTACATTTGAATAATTTTATTATATGGTGTTAAATTTCTAGACACCATTATCCATAATGCTACTCCCTTTGCTCATGTTTTCGTCTGCTACTGATGAATTTTATGTGGCACCCAGGATTATTTAGCTATTCAAGGTCACTCCATAAACAATTTGTTATTTTATTTATTTATTTATTATAATTTTTATAATTTATGCTGCGACACTCATTTTGAATTAAGTTGTAATACCAATTAACGCCGTAAGATGGCAGTAGTGGCTAGTGAAGGAGAGATTGGATTCCAAGCCTTATGTTGAAGAAGATAAGGAGAATCTTTAAGTGTATTTTGTTTTTAATCTTCATATTATATATAAATAGGAGAAAATGGAGGAGTAGTTAGCCAATTAGCATATTCACTGCTTTTGCTTTACTTACTTTAGTTTGTTGAGACTGAAATTATTCTTGAATTAAAAAAAGACATGAACACAACAAGCAGGCTATTGAAAAGACTAATTGTTTTGTCCTCAGTTCACAGCTATGATGGTGGTTGGTCCCTTCGTCTGGTGCCGTCTTCCTGTGTTGCTGTCTGTGGCCAATGTTGAATGTGATGCATTTGAGGTGGCTGCTAAGATCCCTAGCACATGGATAAAACATCCTTTCGTTTTCAGAATAATTTATTTTTCTAATTCTTGACACAGAAGAATCAAGAGTATCGCTATTAAATCGACTGAATATGAAGAATCTGGTTATTTTGCGTTTTCACCTCTAAAATTTCAAACATTTTAGTCAAAAATGTCTAAGATGACATTTTAACGTAACCAACAAATCGAACAGTCATGTTTAAATAATGGCAATTTAATTAGAAGATTAAATACATTTTACATTATGGGATGCAACAAAGAAAGACAAAAAAACCCATATAAAAATGATGCAGAGCTGGAAAAACTATTAATAAAATATACATTACAGGATGTCTACAAATAATGATACAACAGGTAAAAAGAACTGATATTGAAAATAGTATTTTTATACCAAAACATCCAAGCAATATATCTACAAAACATAATAATAATCAATTATAGTCAATCATATTACATGAAAGGTACACAAACATATT
This sequence comes from Poecilia picta, assembly GCA_033032245.1. Lineage (NCBI taxonomy): Eukaryota > Metazoa > Chordata > Actinopteri > Cyprinodontiformes > Poeciliidae > Poecilia > Poecilia picta. Next base: position 25,866,464 of record CM065358.1, read on the forward strand.
AATAAAAAAACCTTTTTCATAGTTAGCACATAGTAAAAATATCCTAAAAGTTTCTCCTGCCAGGAATTTTATATATTCTTAACCACTCATGGCCTATCCTCAATAATTAAATGGATGCACACATTTTCATAATTTCTTTCAAGATTTTTCGCTCAATCTAAACAGGGTTCAGTCACCCCATATAATTTGTTTCAGCTGCCTCAGCCCCAAGGTTAGGTTCTGAAGCCTCTGCATTCTCTCCATTTTCTTGAGTCATTTCATTTTTTGGTGGGGATGAACAACATCGGGAGTAAACAAAATAGGCCAGATAAAACAGGGTCAACCCAAGAGCTGTGTAGAATCCAACGTGCTAAAAAACAGTCAAAAACAAAAACAATCAAATATATGTTACCAGCACACAAAAATATTCTTCATCTAAGTTGTTAGTTAATCCAAATCTCAGGAAAATATCATCCTTTCTTACCTGTGATTCAGAATACCAGAACTGGGTGTTGGTCAGTGAGCCAAGCTCCAGAGATGAGTTTAATGGTTTACACCATTTCTGAGGAGCAGCTTTCTCACTCAGTTCATACTTTCCTGACCAATCGGTCTTTAGACAGGCGAAATAACGACCATCAACTAACACTAATATCACCCATGTTGTGGTTGGAACAATGATGATAATTAAGGCTTCATAGAATGATATCCAATTACGTTTCCATGGACATTTATATGATATAGATTTACATTTACATTTAGATGTACATTTACATTCACATGTACATGTCCATAACTCAAGCGAATAACTAACGTCAAACATTAGTAAAAAGACAATAACTGCTGGAACAATGAAAACTACTAAACCATAATAACGGTTGTAATCAGTTACAAGGACATGAAAACTCTGCTTCCACCAGCTTCTCCAGTGTCAACTGGATAAATCCAAACCTACACTAGCTACCAGTGGACTGTTTTTTAACAATTCTGTCACCGTAGACATCCAGCTCTTTTTCGGATCCATAGTTAATGATGTAACTGAAGAAAAACAAAGAGGAAAAATCAAAATGAGGAAAAACTATAATAATTATTGTATTAGCATGTACAGTATAATTCAAAATTAGATTTTTTTAATGCCTTTGGTAGATTATTGTCAGTCTGTTTTTTAATCATCTATACCAGAGGTTCTTAACCTGGGTTCAGTCGAACCCCAGGGGTTCGGTGAGTCGGTCTCAGGGGTTCGGCGGAGCGTCTGCTGCAGAGGTAAAGACACACTTGTGTAAAGTCGTGATGATGCCCTGCTTTGCCATCATTTGCTGCAGAGGATCACGTTACATTGCTCAGCCAATCAAGCTGAGGAGGAGCTCTGATTGGAGGAGCTCCACTCTCAGCAGGGATTTGGACTTGTGTATTTATTTACTTCAGCAAAACTCACCGTTTTTACCAAATTCTGTAGCTTTCGGTGTTCTTCTAAATCTGCTACTTAGTTGCATTTTTTCCGGGTTGGTACTGCCTCTAGTGGCGTGGAGGTGGTAACACAACTAATATAATTACATTACTAAATCAGAATTGCGCAAAGTCTTTATTATTTTATTATTATTTTTCCATTCTCTTAAGAATGTGGAGCTAATTAAATTATCTAAACAAGACCTTAAAGTGGTTCCAGTTTCTCTCGATGGCCAACCTTTTGAAACTGTGGCAAATGTTAAATACCTTGGGTCGTTCCTGGACAGTCAGCTCAACTTTACTGAAAACACTGACTATATTTTGAAGAACTGTCCTCAGAGACTCTACCTTTTAGGAAGACTTAGTGATCATGGGGTGACTCAACACTCTAGTTGAGTCACCTATGTCTTGAATTTGGAGGGGAAAAAAAATCATATTTTATTTATCACTACAGAAGGGTTCAGTGAATGCACATATAAAACTGGAGGGTTCGGTACCTCAAAAAAGTTTAAGAACCACTGATAATGTGTTTCCACTGGTGAATGAAGTAAATCGTCATTTCAGGACTATTCAAATTTACTGAATGACTGTATTTTCAACCTGCTCCATAATTTAGAGCTAGTTGAATGTCACCATGGCTCTTTAGCTAGAAATTTATTATTTTTAAAACTTGACCAATTTAGAGATGAAAATCACAGGATTTAATGGTTCACTGAGGCATATTTTTTAAGATAACAAAAATAAAATGTTTATTATGGTAATTCACAATTTTAACCTAATTCTGTAAATAAACACTAGTGATGTCATGATCAGTTTTAATTATTTAAAAACAGCGGGTGTTGGAACAACCTCTTTGCAAATCAGTCTGACTACCGAGATGTTTCCACCTTTCAGACAGATTCTGCATTATGATTTAATGTACACCATTCTTAATGCTACATTTTCAAACTCAAGCTATTGTTATGATTGTTTTTGTAATCTATAAAAGTAATAAGTAAATGGAAGCTATTTACCTGGAAAGTGAGTCAGAAAATATAAAGAATAAGAATCCCTTAAGTGTCTCCTTTATATTGTCATCAGTCTTGAACCTTTGTCTTATTTATCAGAGGAGAAACTGAAGGAGGAGCTGTCCAACCAGCCAATCAACTGCTGTTTCTTTACATACTTTACCTTGTTGAGACAAGACATGAAATTATGCTTGAATTAAAAAAAAACATGAACCAACAAGCTTCTCTGTGAGGGGAAAAAAACAACTTGCAGATACATCTCTGGTAACCACACAGGATGAAGGTGTGTCTGCTTTTACTTATTTTGTTTCTCTGCCAAGTAACTACAGTTGAATTAAAAATATAGCCAAATCTTTATCTATATCAGTGTTTGTCAACCTTTTTTTCGGCCCAGCGCCCCCTAGCCCTTATCCAGGTCCCTCACCGCCCCCAACCAAAGAATTTGCAGGCTACTTAGCACTGACCATTATTTTATCATTAATATAACTATCACTATTGTAGATGTTTTGATTTTTATGTTTGTTTCTGTATTTATCATAAAAAAATGATACGTATAATATAATAATAGAAAAATAATACAGGTGTCTATGAAAAATGCAATGAACATTCAAGTTAAAATTGGTAGGTCTAACAGCAGCCAATCAGAGTGGAAAAATATTATTATTTTGTGCCATTTTCTAGTTGTTAAATGTTCCACAAAATGACCAGATAATAGATGTTCAACATGCCAGTTTAAACTTTGAACTGTTTGCAAATGACTGAGCTCTGCAACATTAAAACATGGATAGAACTATAACTACATTTATCATAGCTCTTCTTCTCTTCAGTGTTTCTGTCAGTTTCTGGTGGTGCAGCTCTGTGCTGCCTTCAGGATGATGGGACATCAGAGCATCATCCATAAAACTTCACCCACATGGCATTTATTGTGCAAACCAGAGCTTTCAGTGGAAAAACAAACGCTCCTGGTCCTTTTGATGCCATACAAATATGAGACAGAAACATGGATTATATCTTTATATAGACCTGTCAAACCAAAGCTTTCAGTGGACCTGTCTATTGATTATAGATTAATAGTTTTACTGGACAGAAATTACAAAGAACAAATCTGGTTCTTAATCAAACCCTAATGAGTCAAATTGAAAGTGTCATAGAGTCATCAGCCTCATGACATAACACTGACATGAAAAATAAAATTGAAGAAATAAATATATCAAATTTAATTAAAAACATAAATAAGTGATCAGTTATTTACTGTTATGGTCTGTAAGATATATTTATTCTCAGTACTAGATGTGGTCTCAACAAACCCATGGCACTTCAACAATGTTATTTTACCTTTTATCTGGACATAGTTTATTCTTGCCATACTGTCCTCTGTATTAATTATTGATCGGAAGGTCTTGCCATACCAGCTTATTCCTTTGTATTTACTTTAGTTTCTTATTTTATTCTTGCATTTTGTTCTTCATTCATTTCCATTTAGTTTAATTTGATTAGTATTATCCTCTCTTGGTTTATTGTTATGTCCACTTAAGTTTCTTTCCTGTTGCTAGATTTATTTTATCATTTATTGACGCTCACCATCAGCGTCAATAAATATGATTGACGCTGCCGCCTAATCATCATGTGTTTCACATCATGTGTTGATTTTCGTTGTTCAGCGTCGGATTCTCCGTTTTTATGCCATAATTCACATCTAGTTTGTCGCTCCGTTTTGCGCAATGTGCGCGTCTTTTTTCTTTTCTTTTTTTTTCTACCGCATATGGTGCAGGGCGGTCGGGAAGCGAATCAATGGGGAAAATTCTGATTACTGAAATTTAAAAGTGCTGTGTTGTTCTATCACCCCCGTTTCATACCGGACCACTTACAGCACCGGTGTTAACGCTATAAAATGATCGCTCTCTATCTGGTATCACCATGGAGGGATTTCTTTATTTAAATGGGTTCATTTTTCAGAGGGAGACACAGTGATATCGTGATTTTAGCTACCAGGAGCAGGAGAGGAGCTGCGCCAAGAAGCTTAACAAACACTGAATAGAAGGAGAGCCGCCATCGATACAGCTGCAGCCAAGCATGATTTAATGTTACACAATACAGTTTCACCAAGTTGCTCAAAGTCTAAACTGGCATTGTTGTGCATTTAAGGTGTAAAGTTGACCTTCGACCAAACGCCCCTCTAAGGCATCCCAGCGCCCCCCTTTTGTAAAAATGTCCGCCAGCGCCCCCTGCCGTCCTCTGAACGCCCACTGGGGGGCGGTACCGCCCACGTTGAGAACCGCTAATCTAATATGTTGTTTTTTAAAATATATAATTTAAAAGACTACATTTCTACACTTAAACAGTTTTCTAAAGTGTATTTTCATTTGAAAACAAATAACGCCTCAACGCGGACAAAACAGGTAAACTTTGCGTTGTTGTGCAGAATTGTGCATGGATTTCATTGATATGTAAAGGTAAGACACCAATAAGATGTTGTGTTTAGTTTTTTTAATTAAATGTACGTTTTATGGGCTACAATTAATGTTTAAATACCACCGTACAATTCCTGTCAGCAGCTTTTAACTCTTGGGATTCAGGGGTCTAAATGGCCGTTTTGGTCTAGTTAGGGGCCATGCCATAGCAATGCATAAGGAGAGCAGTGGCTGACTTGCAAAGCACAATAGCATGTCTCTTTATTATTTATTTTTATTCCGTTATCGTTAATGCGGTTCGTACCGCTGCGTGCCCACCCACAAAAAGTGGTATCAAATCGAGCGGCTCGGTGCCGAGAAGGGAGCTATTACTTTTATGGGGGATCGGAGTTATGACGGCGACGTAAAAAGCGAAAAACGAGCAAAATTTCCAACTGCCGAAACGCAGAGTGTAACTGCCACCAACTGCCGCTTTTTTAGAGTGAGAAGCAGAGTGGAATTTTGACCCAAAACTAATTTTGAAATCGCTCTCACGCCTTCAAAAATTGCTTCATTGGTATGAAGACGTCGATACGCATGTCTGCTCCGGTAAAATGTTTTCGAAATTTCTCTAGGGCTTACGGTTTTCTGTCCTGGTGCTTCAGAGCAAAGTTATGGGACATGAGTAACTGACGCTCCTTCTGTGTTTTACATGCAGTTTCTCCCTGTCACAGCGGACAGTTGGCTCGATCACCATAGCAACAGAACACTTACCACAGCTGACTGGTTTTTCAGACAGTGATTTAAAGAGAGATCTTTGTCGCCCCCTGTGCCTGACTTAAGTGATGCAGTGTAGTACCAAGGTAGAAAACCCAATTATTACAGAGGAGGGCTGAGCTGGCATTTAGAACTACTTGCTGAATGGAGTTAGACAATGACAGACAACACTCATACCTGACTATATGGTCATCTCTATAGTTCTAACTGTGGTGAACACTCAGTTAAAACAGAGGGCTAGTATATAACTGGTTTAACACTGCTGCACATTGGATCAGTTTTGTTATTTAAAATGAAGCTTAATAAAAATTTCAAAATAAAAGCCTTGACCAGTTTTACATCATGCAGTTGCTCTATTGGTGATTAAATAACTGGTGTTACCAAACCACTGTTACACACTGGATTGGTGTGGCCATTTAAAATGACGCTTACTGAAAATTTCAAAATAAAAGTCTTGACCATTTTTGCATCAACTACTGGTCTTTTGGACTTTACATGACTGGTTTAACCAAAACACTGTTACAAATTGAATTAGTGTGTCCGGGGTCGGGTCACGGGGACAGAAGCTTCAGAAGGGAGGCCCAGACTTCCTTCTCCTCAGCCACTTGTTCCAGTTTCTACTGGGGAACCCTTAGGCGTTCCCAGGCCAACTGAGAGACATGGTCCCTCCAGCGTGTCCTGGGTCTCCCCTCCTCCCGGTGGGACCTGAACTCCTCACCAGGGAGGCTCCATCCTGACCAGATGCCTGAGCCTCAACTGGCTCCTCTGGAAGTGGAGGAGCAGCAGCTCGACTCTGAGTCCCTCCCTGATGACCGAGCTTCTCTCTCTAAGTTAAAGTCCAGTCACCCTGCAGAGGAAACGCATTTCGGCCGCTTGTATCCGTGATCTCGTTCTTTCGGTCCTGACCCAAAGCTCATGACCATAGATGAGATCTATAAAAGATAAAATGATTTAGAAAAGTGTTGGCAGCATACATGTTCAACTTTTTTGAATATATATGCTACCAAATGTAACTTTTATAAAAAAATTATTTTACATATTATCTCATGTCAGTCATATGTGCACCCTGTCAAATAGTGTTAATGAAATCTGACTTACTTTTCTATATAATCTTGTATATCTTTTGTACAAATATGTTCCAAATTAACCTTTAAACCTTTAACTTATAAAATTTAGGTTCTTTAAAAATATAAGCGTTCTCTCATTATTACAGTAAAGAAAGACAGATCTTTCTTTTTTGTCAAAGATTTATTTCTTTTTTATTTAATTTTTACATTAGAAAGGTATAGATAACTTGAAAAAATTAGGTAGGATTTAGAGCTGTAACATGTGTCCCATTAACATGATAGAATCGTGTTTGCACAACACAATTTCATTGAGTAATACTGGTAATGAAAAATAAGCTGGTATTATTCATTATAATAGTATTGCTGAGACATAAAAAAAGTTATTGATAATACGTAATCTTTTTTTTTTATTTTTATTTCCTTTATTTAACTAGGTAAACACCATTGAGATCCTGATCTCATTTCCAAGGGGGACCTGGGCAGAAATCTGCAGTAAACAGCAACCTGGTTACAAAACAATCCATTTACATTATGGTAAGAGATAAAATGTTTGTAGTTTCAACATAATATTTTCAATTAATCTCATATAAATAAAATAAGTTGATTTGACAAGCTTTAAGTATTTGAGGGAAAGATGGAAAATATGTCTGTTCTACTAATTTGCATTCTGTGGGACGGATGTACACAATAAAATGAAGTAAACTGAACAGCTTTTTTCTTTCTGTGTACTTTAGTTTGACAGACATCGAGCAAAGACAGAATGGAGGGAAAAAAATCAAGAACGAGATGGCCCTCTGGAAGGAACACGAGATACAGAAAAAAGCAACGTGAACGATTGTTCTCCACAACAAAGTGGACAATCGTTTGTATTTTCCCTACACCAGAAAATTTCCGAACTTGAGACAGCGATAGCTACCGAAAGGGAACAAAAGAACTACTACCGGAAACAATACAATGAAGTGCAAAATGAGATCAGGAAATTGCAGGTATTACTAGACATGACAACTATGCTTGACACTTGAAGTTCATCTGGAAGTTATGACAGTGATTAATGTCCATGAAAAACAACACCCTGGTAAAAAAAAGTATACTTTAGTATACTGAATTTTAACATACTTTAGTATACTTTTATCGATGTACTTCAACTGTACTATTTTGGAACAACTTATTTTGTACTTAGTACACTTTAGTAGTATTTAAATTGTTTAAAATTACAACTAATAGTATACTTTAGTATACTACACGTACTTCTTTGGAACAACTTCAAGTATACTAAGAGTGTACTTAAAGTATACTTTTTAAATTTCATATTTCAGAGCTTTATTATTACATTTTGATATAATTATTATGAGTGTTATTATTAATTATATAATTATGTCTCGAAATTATATCAAATATATATAAATATTTAAAATATACTTCAAATATATTTTAAATATACTAATTTAGTAATTTATCCATCCATCCATTTTCTTACACCCTTGTCCGTTAATGGGGTCTGGAGGGTTGCTGGTTCCTCTCCAGCTGACGTTCTGGGTGAGAGGTGGGGTCACCATGGACAGGTCACCAGTCTGTCGCAGGGCAACACAGAGACACACAGGACAAACAACCATCCACACACACACACACACCTAGGACCAATTTAGACAGACCAATTAACCTGGCAGCCATGTTTTTGGAGTGTGGGAGGAAACCGGAGTACCTGGAGAAAACCCACCAGGCACAGGGAGAACATGCAAACTCCATGCAGAAAGACTGGGGCCGGGAATCGAACCCAGAACCTTCTTGCTGCAAGGCAACAGCTCTACCAACTGCGCCACTGTGCAGCCCGCTAATTTAAAGTACAATTAATTATTTTTTATTTCCTGCTATTAATAACTACAATTTTAATTAATCTTAATTCGTCTTTATTCCTATGTACCTATTTTGTAAATGACATGCATAACTAAACTGCAGTTATGCATGTTTTAGTTACATTACTTACATTGTTTTAGGATAAAACTACATGGAAAGATTAATTACACAAGATGCCCAAAGTAATTCAAATATTTTTATTACAGGCATTTTAAATACTCACAACTTTATGAACTTAACATGAATTATCAGTTTACACATCAAAACGTGAACACATGAACATGAAAATTTAAGTGTGACAATGAAATATGAAAGTGAGGATCAACGACAGAACATTCCTGTTCACTGCACCTTACAGAAACCTACAAAAAGAACAATAGAACAATTAAACAGGGAAAGCATTTGTATTTAAGGACAACAGAAAAATGCAAATAAAAAATAATACTTACAATTTCAAGACGTTGTGGACTCGCCATGTATGTGACATCATTAGAACTGATGATCATTGGGACCAGATGTCTGGGGTGGAACAACATTTCTGGGTGTCTTTGCCTGTTTATGTAGAAAGTAGAAAAAAATGATCAGCAATGTCATAGTCAGTTGATGTTGGCATTAACTATGAAGCTGTTTTAAGTGTGGACTTAAGGAGACAAACTACCTTAAAATCTTTCCATCCATGATCTGAACACACTGATCCTTGCAGGGTGGTGAGGGGGGCTGGTGGTGCCCATCTCCAGCAGCCATCAGATGAGAGGCAGGTTCACCCTGGACAGGTCACTTACAGGGTCCTGAAAATCAACAACAAATAAAAAAAAGAAAGATGAATGTTAGATTAACAAGAAGAGAAAAATTCTTTCCAGTTACCTTTAAAACAAATCATGTTTATTAAGCACTTAGTGTTGGTAACACAGCAGTTTTTGTTGTTGAAAATGTAGCTTTAGCTCCTCATTGAAGAAACAAACTTACCTTATGAAGACGATGTGGAGGTTCATCCTCAGAGCTGGTTGGTGATCTGGTGGAGTCAGAGCTTCTTCTGAGACAGAAAGTCTTTAGGTTTCCTAACACCTGATTTCTCTGGCTTCCTCTTTCATCTTCATTTGCTCAGTTAGGCTGCAAACATATGTTGAAGATAAAAACATTGATGAACGAGTTAGAACAACAACCTCACAATGTCAAAGTCTCTCTGTCTTATGGAGCTTAATTAAAACCAGGTTAGTTTATGAATTAAAGTATAAGTTGCAACAAACGGCCTCCATGCTGTTATAACATGAAGCTGAATTATTACTAAATAATAATCATACAAATCACAATAAAATTGATAAAATAATTATTTAAGAAAGCAACATAAGTTATATATCTTTACTGCATTGATTATAATTAAATGAAGATAATTAATAAGCAAACTTACCACCAGCTGGCAACACTTAGCTCCTTTTGTGACACACATTTCATTTCCATCGGTTGTTGTCCCATTATGTTGTCGTTTAACTCGGACGTCACCAGCTTGAATTTAACTAAATGATTAACTAATATCAAGGCTTCTCTACTTTTAAGGCAATATTATGCGAGTAAAAATGGCGAATTTGAACAGCGTCTGTTATCTTCCCTGCTTCAAGTTTTTTCTTTTCTTTGTGGCGTTTTTTAAATAAATGAAAATGTGCAATACCGCCACCATCTGGTCTGGAGTGTGAACTGGAGCTAATGCCGTTGATTATAAGGTTTTTACATCACACACATCTGAAAATTGATTGGGTTCTTTCTTAAAAATTACATTATGATTATCCTTTTTTTATTGCATGCAATTTTAATAAATAGTACAACATTATTAAGGCACTTAAAAGTTCATACTTATTCATTCATATTTTGTTCACTTAAAGCATACTTCTATTTAATATATTAAAAGTGTATTTTGGTACAATTTAAGTGTGTTTAGAGTACTAATTTCGAAATTGGTACAAGTGTATTTTTAGAATACTTCAGATATACCTATAGGTAATACACTTAATAATTAGCATACTTAAAGTGTACTTTCACAAATGTAAGTAGGTTTGAAGTATACTAAAGTATAGGCTACTTTTTTTTTTTTTTTTACCAGGAACAACTTCACCTACGGACAAAAAATGTGGACTCTCGCTAAGCTGCACAGAGATCAGCCGGTGAAACCTTTGGATCTGGCTGTGTTTTGGATCAAGTATGTCATCAGACACAAAGGGGCCCGTCATCTGCAGACACCATAAAATAAAACCACAAAATGTCCTGGTTTGTTTACAACTCTCTTGACGTCTTCACTGCCTTGTAAGCAGCTGTTCTGCTTCTAACGATCATCTGGGTTTCAGTTGTTAGGTTGTTGTGGAAGAAGAGTTTCACTGGGAGAAAAATTAAACATCACTAATGTAAAAATAAAAATGATTCTCAAGTGACATTTTTACTAATTTGTGATTTTACTGAACCCCCAGCATAAACAGCTTAATTGAATTTTAGATATATTTTTTATATCTTCACATAGCAGAAAGGCTACATTTATTCAAGACACAAAACTTGTTTCGATGACACTGTTATGTATATGTTGTGACATTTTGATCACGCTGTTCTAAGAGGATTTAGTTTTGTCCTGGACTATAAAGTTTTGTTTATTCTATATAACACACTCATTGTACCACATTTAACATATTGTGTGGAAATTCGGGGGAATACATACAAAACAAATTTACAGCCTTTATACGTCTTACAAAAAAAAAATCAATCCGAATACTACATAAAGTGGGATATTATAGCTAAACATCATGTGAAATGGAAACAAAAGTTGTCTCTTTTTGATGCTCTGAAAGTTAATTGATCATAAATTGACAAGTAGGAAAGAGGCAGGACATTATAAGATATTATAGCTTCTGCCTGCTCCTTTTCAAACAGAAAATATAAAATTTGCATGCCACATGGGCAAAATAATTTAACTTTTTTATTTCTTATGTTTGTTTCATTCTATTTTATTTTGTTTTCTTTCTTGTCATCTGTTCTGTCTATTCAAAATAAATAAATAAATAAATAAAAACCTGTACTTTCCTACTCTTTTCTTGCTCTTTTGTCCTCTGGCACGCATACTAACCAGGCAATAATATTGCTACATTTGAATAATTTTTATATATGGTTACATTTCTAGACACCATTATCCATAATGCTACTCCCTTTGCTCATGTTTTCGTCTGCTACTGATGAATTTTATGTGGCACTCAGAATTATTTAGCTATTCAAGGTCACTCCATAAACAATTTGCTATTTTATTATTTGTGTTTATTTATTTTTAATCCTTTTTATCATTTATGCTGCGACACTCATTTTAAATTCTGTTGTAATACCAACTAACGCCGTAAGATGGCAGTAGTGGCCAGTGAAGGAGAGATTGGATTCCAAACCTTATGTTGAAGAAGATACGGAGGCGATGCTCTCTTATCGTCTGTGCTGACAAAAACTACGGTGGCCGTGAGGTGCAAAGCAATTACAAATTACAAAATCACTACAACATTAACGAAAACACTACAACATTAACGCAAAGCAATTACAAATTACAAAATCACTACAACATTAACGAAAACACTACAACATTAACGAAAACACTACAACATTAACGCAAAGCAATTACAAATTACAAAATCACTACAACATTAACGAAAACACTACAACATTAACGCAAAGCAATTACAAATTACAAAATCACTACAACATTAACGAAAACACTACAACATTAACGCAAAGCAATTACAAATTACAAAATCACTACAACATTAACGAAAACACTACAACATTAACGAATCACTACAACATTAACGAAAACACTACAACATTAACGAAAACACTACAACATTAACGAAAACACAACAACATTTACAAAACGGAAAAGGTAGGTCCCAGTGGAGACCTAAGAAATCGCTGATTGGACTACAGCTCGGTTTACTTTTAAACCGGAAGTTATTCTGGCTTTACGTGTTTTTTTAAAACATGAATGTACTTGGTGATCCACACTTAGACATAATATAAGGATAGACGCCTCATGCTCCGCTCTCCCCTATTGTCGCTGACTAGATTTAGGGCGGCCATCTTGAAGTGGTAGACCACTCCACTCAGCATTATGTGTTTAGCGGGCAAAATAACATATCAGCGCATTTAATCGATCATAACACACTTTTTTGTCACTGGAAACTATATTCAGACATCTATCAAAGCTACATTTATAAATAATTGTGTTATTTAAGTATGTTTTTAATACATAGTTCAGCATTTTTAAATATGATTAGTAGCTATAACAATAGAATAGGAATGGAATATTCTGATATCGATGTATGATGAGCATATTACAAAGCACACAGCCGTGAATAATTTATGGTGAACGGCTGTGTGTATAATTTATTATAATAATACGTAGTTATACAACTATACAATCACAAATAAATAATGATTAATACTGAATAATATATATTGGATGCATGTTTATATGTATGTATGTATGTTTATATGTATGTATGTATGTTTATATATATATATATATATATATATATATATATATATATATATATATATATATATATATATATATATATATATATATATATATATATATATATAAAATCTTAGATTGTAAACAAAGATCAAGACAAATATTTCACTCCACAACTGTCAGTTACCATCTAATTTGTTTTATAGAATTACACTTACATACAAATTAATTTGCACAAATTTCATTAAAAAATATATGTATATATACATACATATAAACATGCATCCAATATATATTATTCAGTATTAATCATTATTTATTTGTGCCATTATTAATTAATCATTATTTATTTGTGTTTGTATAGTTACATAAATATGTATTATGTAGTGACCATTTGTCCAAAAAACTTAAATTCAAAAATCAAAAAACTCAAAACTCAAAGGTGATCAAAACAAAAGGTGAATCAAACTCAAATAGTCACCTGATGCACATGGATTCTTGTTTATGCAGCAAAAAGAAATCAAAAGTCTAAATATGGTTCTTTGGTTTTATTTGCAGATCAGGCAAAAGGTTACAGGCTTCTGCTCCCACTCCTGTACCTGTTCACTGACTGTCAAAATGAAAACCGATGTGACTGATTAGCTGGTAGAAAACCTTGTGACCACCACATGCATAATAAGCTACTTAAGACCCACCTACTTATACCGTGAAATACCCACATTCCAATCTGAAATTAATTAACTAATTAAGTGAATTACCAAACAAAAAACTTATTCTAAACAAAAATTAAAATAAAAATTCTAATGATAAATCAATTAGAAAATCAAACAAATGCTAAGAATAAACTAAACAATTTAAATTCTAAGATTTAACAAAACAATGGGAAGAATAGCTCCTACAGGTATATATATGTCTATCTTTGTTGTGAAATGTTGTTTGTGGAGCCTGACATCAATAATCCATCGATCTGAACAATAATATCCCTGTTGTTTTGATTGGCAAAGTAGGAGGGACTATCGCTCTAAGATGGCCGCCGTATTTCCTGCGCCGGAGCAGCCAATGCGGGGTTTGCTCTGATATTATGTCTATGCTCACTCAAACTGAGCGTGCCAGAATAACTTCCGGTAAACCAAAAGTAAACCGAGCTGTAGTCCAATCAGCGATTTCTTAGGTCTCCACTGGGACCTACCTTTTCCGTTTTGTAAATGTTGTTGTGTTTTCGTTAATGTTGTAGTGATTCGTTAATGTTGTAGTGATTCGTTAATGTTGTAGTGATTTTGTAATTTGTAATTGCTTTGCACCTCACGGCCATACGGTGGCCGTGAGGTGCAAAGCAATTACAAATTACAAAAACACTACAACATTAACGAAAACACTACAACATTAACGCAAAGCAATTACAAATTACAAAATCACTACAACATTAACGAAAACACTACAACATTAACGAAAACACTACAACATTAACGCAAAGCAATTACAAATTACAAAATCACTACAACATTAACGAAAACACTACAACATTAACAAAAACACTACAACATTAACGAAAACACTACAACATTTACAAAACGGAAAAGGTAGGTCTCAGTGGAGACCTAAGAAATCGCTGATTGGACTACAGCTCGTTAGAAAACGGAAAAGGTAGGTCCCAGTGGGGACCTAAGAAATCGCTGATTGGACTACAGCTCGTTAGAAAACGGAAAAGGTAGGTCCCAGTGGAGACCTAAGAAATCGCTGATTGGACTACAGCTCGGTTTACTTTTAAACCGGAAGTTATTCTGGCTTTACGTGTTTTTTTAAAACATGAATGTACTTGGTGATCCACACATAGACATAATATAAGGATAGACGCCTCATGCACCGCTCTCCCCTATTGTCGCTGACTAGATTTAGGGCGGCCATCTTGAAGCGGTAGACCACTCCACTTAGCCTTATGTGTTTAGCGGGCAAAATAACATATCAGCGCATTTAATCGATCATAACACACTTTTTTGTCACTGGAAACTATATTCAGACATCTATCAAAGCTACATTTATAAATAATTGTATTATTTATGTATGTTTTTAATACATAGTTCAGCATTTTTAAATATGATTAGTAGCTATAACAATAGAATAGGAATCGATATCAGAAATATTCTGATATCGATGTATGATGAGCATATTACAAAGCACACAGCCGTGAATAATTTATGGTGAACGGCTGTGTGTATAATTTATCATTATAATACATAGTTATACAACTATACAAACACAAATAAATAATGATTAATACTGAATAATATATATTGGATGCATGTTAATATGTATATATATATATATATATATATATATATATATATATATATATATATATATATATATATATATATATATAGATTGCCTATATTAAAAAAAATCTTAGATTGTAAACAAAGATCAAGACAAATATTTCACTCCACAACTGTCAGTTAACATCTAATTTGTTTTATAGAATTACACTTACATACAAATTAATTTGCACAAATTTCATTAAAAAATATATGTATATATACATACATATAAACATGCATTTAATATATATTATTCAGTATTAATCATTATTTATTTGTGCCATTATTAATTAATCATTATTTATTTGTGTTTGTATAGTTACATAAATATGTATTATGTAGTGACCATATGTCCAAAAAACTTAAATTCAAAAATCAAAAAACTCAAAACTCAAAGGTGATCAAAACAAAAGGTGAATCAAACTCAAATAGTCACCTGATGCACATGGATTCTTGTTTATGCAGCAAAAAGAAATCAAAAGTCTAAATATGGTTCTTTGGTTTTATTTGCAGATCAGGCCAAAGGTTACAGGTTTCTGCTCCCACTCCTGTACCTGTTCACTGACTGTCAAAATGAAAACCGATGTGACTGATTAGCTGGTAAAAAACCTTGTGACCACCACGTGCATAATAAGCTACTTAAGACCCACCTACTTATACCGTGAAATACCCACATTCCAATCTGAAATTAATTAACTAATTAAGTGAATTACTAAACAAAAAACTTATTCTAAACAAAAATTAAAATAAAAATTCTAATGATAAATCAATTAGAAAATCAAACAAATGCTAAGAATAAACTAAACAATTTAAATTCTAAGATTTAACAAAACAATGGGAAGAATAGCTCCTACAGGTATATATATGTCTATCTTTGTTGTGAAATGTTGTTTGTGGAGCCTGACATCAATAATCCATCGATCTGAACAATAATATCCCTGTTGTTTTGATTGGCAAAGTAGGAGGGACTATCGCTCTAAGATGGCCGCCGTATTTCCTGCGCCGGAGCAGCCAATGCGGGGTCTACTCTTATATTATGTCTATGCTCACTCAAACGGAGCGTGCCAGAATAACTTCCGGTAAACCAAAAGTAAACCGAGCTGTAGTCCAATCAGCGATTTCTTAGGTCCCCACTGGGACCTACCTTTTCCGTTTTCTAACGAGCTGTAGTCCAATCAGCGATTTCTTAGGTCTCCACTGGGACCTACCTTTTCCGTTTTCTAACGAGCTGTAGTCCAATCAGCGATTTCTTAGGTCTCCACTGGGACCTACCTTTTCCGTTTTCTAACGAGCTGTAGTCCAATCAGCGATTTCTTAGGTCCCCACTGGGACCTACCTTTTCCGTTTTGTAAATGTTGTAGTGTTTTCGTTAATGTTGTAGTGTTTTCGTTAATGTTGTAGTGATTCGTTAATGTTGTAGTGTTTTCGTTAATGTTGTAGTGATTTTGTAATTTGTAATTGCTTTGCGTTAATGTTGTAGTGTTTTCGTTAATGTTGTAGTGTTTTCGTTAATGTTGTAGTGATTTTGTAATTTGTAATTGCTTTGCGTTAATGTTGTAGTGTTTTCGTTAATGTTGTAGTGTTTTCGTTAATGTTGTAGTGTTTTCGTTAATGTTGTAGTGATTTTGTAATTTGTAATTGCTTTGCGTTAATGTTGTAGTGTTTTCGTTAATGTTGTAGTGTTTTTGTAATTTGTAATTGCTTTGCACCTCACGGCCACCGTACGGCCACCGTAAAAAACTGTACAAATGTAAATATCGGAGCATCACAACAAATTATGAAATATTTTAACTACAAGTCCAAAAGACAAATGGAAGCTATTTACTTGAAAAGTGTGTCAGAAAATATAAAGAAGAATCCTTTAAGTGTGTTTGGTCTTTAACCTTCATGTTATAAATAGAAGAAAATGGAGGAGGAATTAGCCAACTAGCATATTCACTGCTTTTGCTTCACTTACTTTAGCTTATTAAGACTAAAATTATTCTTGAATTTAAAAGGACATGAACACAACAAGCAGGCTATTGAAAAGACTAATTTTTGCAACACTGATAAATTCAAGCTTGACACAGGATGAAACTGTATGTACTTTCACTTAGATGTCTTATTTCACTGCAAAGAAACATTGATCCCCTATTAAACTTGGATCGACTAATGAGAGGTGAACAGAAAAAAAACAGACTGTGTTGCTAAAATGTAAATTATCTATCCATTCATCCATCCATTTTCTTACACCCTTGTCCCTTAATGGGGTCGGGAGGTGCTGGTGCCTCTCCAGCGTAAATTATCTGTTTAGTGGAATTTATTTGTTTTTGTTGAGTGAGGTTTGTTTAACTACAAACCCCCAAAGTTGTTCAGGTTTTGTGATGCCACTTGATCTCTAATGTTCTCTAATAAACCCTTGATGCTTTCACTGAAGACAAATAGGCAGACACTTTTTAAGTTAATTAAGAAAGAGCAATTTGTTGGAATAAATTTTATTTAGAAAAATCAGAGTGAAGATTATCTATAGCTGGTGTCCTGCTACATGGAAAATGAAAATGAAAGTTCAACATGAAGCCACAACCAAAGCATCAAGCTAGACACTCGGAAAAAGAGTCACTGTTGCAGGGCAATGACACCTTTGACTTGAATATGATGATTTAAAAATTATACAGAATATAATGTAAATATGTTTAAGAAACAAAAAACAATGACATTTAGAATGTATAATACAATAAATTATGTAAACAGGAAATATCCTGTAAGAAAACAAACCATTTAACATAACATCTTGAAAGTAGAGACATTGTTTTGTTATAATTAAAAGTAAATATATCTTACATATGTTTTATTATCCCCAATAGCACTTAAATAATTGTTTGCATCCATGTTTTAACGTTACTCTAGATTTTCTGCATTTTGTCTGACTGTTCAAATTGGTAGTCCATTCCTTGTTTTCTTTCCTGAATTTCTGTCATCCGCTGTTCTGCACCTGTAGATGGATGTCTTGAGTGTTATTTTCATTTTCTGTTTCTTCTTGATGTTTGCAGCAGCAGGACATAAAGAACAAACAGAGCTTAAAACCTGCAGTGAGACAAACTGCAACCCAGAGTCCAATGATCTTTTTAAAAAACACAAAGAAAATGGACATAAAAATAATGTCAATGTTTAACAGCTGATGAATGTAAAACAAGTAGAAACACGCTGCATACCTGAGACATGGCGTACCACTCCAGAGTCTGGATCTCCTCTCCATGAGACACATTAACTGGTTTGCACCATTTCATAGGGGAAGCAGTCTCACTAGTTTCATAGTTTCCTGACCAGGTGGTCCAAAAACAGGCGTAATAACGTCCATCCATGAACAGTATTATACACCAGGTTACAGCAGGAACCAGACCAGGAAGGAAAGTTTCCACAAATGATTTACATGATTTACACGATTTACACGGACGTTCAGTACTAATCATGAGCAGAAAGACAATCAGTGCTGGAGCTGAGAAAAATGATGAAGCAGAGACGCCATTCAGTTTCGACTGACAGGGACAAACAAACTCCAACTCTACAATTTTCTCAAAACAGAGAAGAATCAGTGCAAAGCCAATGTTTGATGCCAGAGGATTCTTCTCCAGGTGTCCCTTCACTGCTGAGAGCCATTGTTTTACTGCTGCTATGTTCATCTCTGCAGAAAGAGAAAGTAACTAAAACGTTAACTTTTAGCTTATTTTATTTCTCAAAATATGAACAACTCCACCTGTTTATTTATCTTATTTCACTATCAGATAATTTATGCTTCCAATGAAGCAAAACATAACCTGCAAGTTTAGTTATGACATATTATATCTGCTCTTTATAACAACACGGCTCATGGTAGAATTAAAACCATCAACTATTCCAGCACTAACAACTCTCTCTTTTAATCAAACCAAATAAAACGCCAACTTCATACTGTTACCTGGTTATCAAAGTTAAAATTAGACCATTAAATTTTTCCTAAAATTAAGTTTGCGTTGTAGAAATAAATTGTTTTTACTGTCAGCACAAAAACCCGTGACAAGATCTGAAGTTAAAAATCTCCTTCTTGGTGGCGTAGCTTGTTTTTTTCACTCTAATCATATCTAAAATGTTTTGTTTAATTTTCATTTTTCAGTCACAAAACATATTTGCATTCCTAGATTACCTTTCAGGTAAATGTTTGTGAAAATACAATGTGCGCTAAAAGAAGGCATGTTGTTAAGTGAATGAAAAACAGACATGGAGGTGGCGGGAAAGTTTGATGAACTATAAACCTTAGACCAATTTTTTATGAGTTTATTTGTTTCTTTCCTGCTTTTGTTCTTTTCTGGGCTTTCAGCCAAGAGGGTGGGAACGCTTTGCTTCACCAATTTGTACTCTGATGTTTTCACTTTCTTCTTTCACTTTATATCTGTAAATAATCAATTGGTATCAAATTACCAATCATTGCATTTTGGTTAATGTATTTTTGAACCATGGAGAGAATCAAGTTGTACTGCATATTTTTTAACACATTATTTTTGGGGGAATTTGATGTTTGAGTCATTAGATTCTTACAAAGTATAACAGAAATTATGTCCATTGATCAAACCGGTGGGAAGACGTGAACAGGTTCAAACCCCCGGCGCCGCCTTCCGTTGTCAAATCAGGTCAGGTTAGAGGTCAACCAAACACTTCCCTCAAAATGTAGTTAAACTGTGCAGATGTTAGAGAAAGAGTCATAACGTCGTTTATAAATGGTTTTTACGTTAAAATGAGTCTGTATCACTCAGGGTGGTTCTCGTGGATTAATTTACCCTTAGTGTCTGACAGGCTGGCTGCCGCATACACTTGGAGAATACACTTTTTAGATGATAAAAACATGAAGATGTGAACATTGTAATTTACAATTTTAAACGTAATTCTGTAAATAAACACTAACAATGTCATGGTTAGTTTTAAAAACAGCAGGTAATGGAACAAACTGTTTTCGTCTTACTGAGGTGTTTTTACCTTTCAGATAGATTTTGTATTATGATTTCCTGTACGGCATTCTTAATGGTACATTTTCAAATGCAAACTATTATTTTTAATTATAAGAGTAAGAAACAAATGGAAGCTATTTACCTGAAAAGTGTGTCAGAAAATATAAAGATAAGAATCCCTTAAGTTTCTCCTTTATATTGTCATCAGTCCTGAACCTGCATGGTATTTATCAGAGGAGGGACTGAAGGAGGAGCTGTCCAACCAGCCAATCAACTGCTGTTTCTTTACTTACTTTACCTTATTGAGATAAGACATAAAATGATGCTAAGATTAAAAAAAACACATAAACACATGAAAAATCATCTTTATTGAAAGGTGAGTTTGGTGTAACCTGACTGAAATATATGAAATTTAGAGCCAAACAAACAGCTACAGCTCTGACTTGGCCTTGCTGCCCCGGCCACGCTTTCCAGTAAAAAGTATTTGTGCTTTGAAGCAAGTTCAGGGAAGTGAAGAAAAGATCAAAATACATCACTTTTAATATCTACCAGCCCTCTTACAGAGATGGGAGTAAAAGAGAGTATCCCACCAGTTACAGTTTACTTCACCATTCTGGTATTTGCTCCTGCAGACTGTGACCCTGGATGGTTCAAACCCAGTTCAGAAATACCCTTTATTATGTGTTTCCTCCAACATGAACACAGATTGAAATAAAGCAACGTTTGAGATAACAGGTGCTACTGCTTCTATATAGTACTCCAACATAATGTACAATGCAATTTAACACAAATCAGAAAGTAGCATTTTGGTAAACAATGTGTAACATACTTTCACCTAAACACTGTAATGGAAAATTTTATAACATGCTCCTCACTCCTCTTCTGCTTTAGGTTACCTGCATATTCTTATGAGATTGGTCAAGCTGCTCCAACATAGACCTCTGCAGACCCATATGAGTGCAGGGGAGAGGTCCTTGATCCTGGAGACGGCATTCAGACCCAACCAGATAATTCGGTAGATCCGGTTCGATTGGGGACTAATATTGCAACGTTTGTCACATTTTCAGAACTGTAGTTTGCATTCAGACTGCACTGTGTCAAACAACTAAAACTCACTGAAAAACCTGTTCCTCGCATCGCCTATCATCGTCATCGTCGTCATGACAACTAACACAACATCTTCATTAACCCGCAGAGCAGAGTTGTATGACCAGAATGCCCTGCACTGTTGCTAACTTCCTGCTTTTGAAACAGTCTCTAGTCAGGTTGCATTCAGACAGGTTTCCTACCGTTTTAAAGTCCATTTCAAACGGACCGAGACCTCGGTTTTTAGGCGGATCAGAGTTCGCTTTTTAAATCCATTTTAGAATTTAAATTTGCATTCTGACCTCCCCAAAAAAAATCGAACTTTCCAGACAAACAGATTAGAGTCTGATTCAGGACTCTAATCCTGGGTTGGTCTGAAAGCACCCTAAGTTTTACTTCCCCATCCCAGAACTTATCTGTCCCCTTAAGCATCAAAGAACAACCCCCTTTCCTTAACAAGACCATCTGTGTTGGGCTCCACGAATTCTTGGTACATAACAATCAAAGATTCACACCTATAGACCAATCAAGTCTCTTTTCTCTGACCAGAACCTGTAAAAGGAACCCAGATCCACTAGTCAGAGCAAACTTGACAAACCCCTTTGACTCTGTATTTCTGTTCTCACCTTGCAAGGTTTTTATACATTTTGTATTTCTTCTCATCCAGACTGTTGTTAAAGTAAATTTTTCCACAACAGCACTATGCAAAAGTTTAAAGAGTGTTAAAAAGTGATTGGAAAACTTTCCCCATCAGATAAAACACCTATTGTGGGAGAGAATCTTAAAAATTCAGTGCTTAAAAGGGTAAGCTGTGACATCTGGACGATAAACCCTGTGGTCATAAACAAAAAGAAAAGTTGCTTCAAACTTGCTTTATCAGCCCAACCAAACCTATATTACGACTTTTAAGTTGAGGATAGATCGAAGAGCTTCCATATTTTCTCATTGAAGTATAAAAATGCCCTAGGTTACCTGGAGCAACAAGACAAAGCGTAAAATCTAACAACAGCATGGTCAACGGCCTTTGTAACAAAGGCCTGTTCATCCTGTTTTTAGAAAGGGATGGTATAATGGATAGTGAACCATTTAAATTAAGTTTCCTAAATTATTCAAATTTGTAGACACTTGTAAATTATTTAAAGGATGTTGCAGATTGTTTTATAATCTTTGTCTATTTTGATTACCACTGTTGGTGGTTTGTAGTTTGCTTTAATTGTATTTGCACTTTGTAAAGTTTTTTATTTTTTTTATGTACCTCACAGGCTGCCGTAGCTAAATGAGGGCAGGCCCTATAAAAGCTGGCAGAATCATTGTACCAATGAATGAACTGTCAAATGTGCTTGGCACTATCATAATTTATCCTGCCTTGCAGAAGTATTTCTGACCCTTGACCTGTTTTCTAACCTTACGACCACATTTAATGCTATTGGGATTTACATTTCTTTTGGGAGTGTTTTAGCTTTTTGGATTGTCTTCTGGTTTGATGGCATAACAGAAGCACAAAAGACTAGACTGCATAAATTAGAAACAACTGCCAGTAAAATCTGCTGCTGACCAATAGAACATCTATAAAAACACACCTATTAAATATCTTTCTTACTGTTTATGTTTTTTTTATATAATTATACCCTTGGGGGTAGAAAGTACTGCTACCCATCTGTAGCAGCTCCCCAGCACTTGAATTAATTTGCGCCGTCTCGACAGGTGATTTTCAAGGTTTGTTTATTTTCTTTGATGTGGATCATCAGACAGTCACCACACCCATCTCAGTCACCATAGTCACCTTGATTACCTCAGTCACCGTGAAAACTAAACAGATATACAAATATTAGAATATAAACAAACTTACAACACACAAACAAAATAAAACGTACCTCGCTGCTTTCACTAAGTGTTGTTAGGACATGAATTAAATCAGTAAACCGAGAATATGGACAAGCTAATGAATGAATGTAATGAAAAAGAAAGTACACCATGTGAAGTCTGGTTTATTTGTTTCACATTTCAGAAACAAGGCAGTTCAAAGTGCTTTATATCAGGAAACATGAGCCAACGATTATGAAATGAGCAATAAACATCACATTTTGTCAAATGTCATCACCAAAATCATCATCACACATCAAATATGTTGATCAATGTTCAATTTACTACTAATCAAAGAAACTCTAGTGTAGATTTAAAGTAACTCAGTGTTTTGGCTGTTTTGTGGTTTTCTGACAGTTTGTTGTGGTGCATAGAAGCTGAATATTGTTTCTCCATATTTGGTTCTGGGGATGCAGAGCCACTGCAAAAACACCAAATCTTACCAAGTGTTTTTGGTCTAGTTTCTAATGTAAATATCTTGGTACCCTTGAAATAAGACAAAACTAAATTTAAAAGTAACTTATCAGCAAGACATAGAGGCTTGTTTTTAGTAAATAATTCCTTAATATTGATGAAAAAGAACTAGTTAATCTGGCAGATTAATTCATTTACAAGGGAAAATTGTCTTGTTATAAGCAAATTTATCATCCAACTAGCAAACCCAGATCATCATACAGTCACCACCATGTTTGACTATTCCTATTATGTTCTTTTTCTTGAAATTCTTTGTTAGTTTTGAGCCACGTTAAGCAATAGTCATGATCTTTTAGCCATCTGCATGTTGTTAAAATCCATTAAGGTGACTTCTTAATTATGTGAGTCTGGTAATAGAAGGACCTGGGTGTAGTCAGAAAAACTGAATGCAACAATGGGTAATTTTTAGAATTGTGCTGATCGATTGATCATAATCGACAGATTTCCGTGAAAAGGTGCATGATCGGTGATCGCCAATCAATGTCTTGTTGTCGATCACCAAAACTGATCACATTTATCTCGCCTTTGTGCGCAGCTTCTCTCCTCTTTCCTTCACGCTGTGCAAGCGCACAGCAACAAAGCTAAACAAGTTCACAGTTCCTCACAGTTCACAGCTATGATGGTGGTTGGGCCCTTCCTCTGGTGTCATCTCTGACTTCCTGTGTTGCTGTCTGTGGCCAACGTTGCATCATTGCACGTGAGTGTGATGCATTTGAGGTGGCTGCTAAGACCCCTAACGTACTTTCGTTTTCTGAATAATTTATTTTTCTAATTCCTGACAGAAGAGTATCGCTATTAAATCGACTGAATATGAAGAATCTGGTTATTTTGAGTTTTTACCTCCAACATGTCAAACATTTTAGTCAAAAATGTCTAAGATGATATTTTAAAGTAACCAAGAAATTGAACAGTCATGTTTAAACAATGCCAATTTAATTAGAAGATTAAATACATTTTACATTGTGGGATGCAAAGAAGACAAAAAAAATATATAAAAATGATGCAGATCTGGAAAAACTATGAATAAATTGTACATTACAGGATGTATAAAAATAATGGTATAAAAGGTAAAAAGAACTGAGATTGAAAATAGTATTTTATATCAATATATCTGAGTAATATATCTACAAAACATAATTAGAATTTTAAGTTGCACAATAAGAAATAATCAATTATAGTCAATCATATTACATGAAAGGTACACAAACATATTTATACAAAAAAACTTTTTCAAAGTTAGCACATAGTGAAAATATCGTAAAAGTTTCTCCTGCCAGGAATTTTATATATTCTTAACCACTCATGGCCTACCCTCAATAATTAAATGGATGCACACATTTTCATAATTTCTTTCAAGATTTTTCAGCTCAATCTAATTATTTTCTAAAGGTTCTGAAGCCTCTGCATTCTCTCCATTTTCTTGAGTCGTTTCATCTTCTGGTGGGGATGAACAACATCGGGAGCCAATAAAACAGACCAGATAAAACAGGGTCAACCCAAGAGCTGTGTAGAATCCAGCGTGCTAAAAAACAGTCATAAACAAAAACAATCAAATATATGTTACCAGCACACAAAAATATTCTTCATCTAAATCGTTAGTTTGTCCAAAATCTCAGGAAAATATAAGGATTTCTTACCTCTGAGTAAAAATACCACAGCTGAGTTTTAGTCAGTGAGCCAAGCTCCAGAGACGAGTTTAATGGTTTACACCATTTCTGAGGATCAGCTTTCTCAATCAGTTCATACTTTCCTGACCAATCGGTCTTTATACAGGCGAAATAACGACCATCAACTAACACTAATATCACCCATGTTGTGGCTGGAACAATGATGATAATTAAGGCTTCATAGAATGATTTCCATTTACATTCACATGTACATGGACATAACTTAAGTGAATAACTAACAGTAAACATTAGTAAAAAGACTATAATTGTTGGAACAATGAAAACTACTAAACCATATTGACGGTTGTAATCAGAGTCACAAGGGCATGAAAACTCTGCTTCCACCAGCTTCTCCAGTGTCAACTGGATAAATCCAAGACCTACACTAGCTACCAGTGGACTGTTTTTTAACAATTCTGTCACCTGTAGACATCCAGCTCTTTTTCGGATCCATAGTTAACGATGTAACTGAAGAAAAACAAAGAGGAAAAATCAAAATGAGGAAAAACTGTAACAATTATTGTATTAGCATGTACAGTATATGGAAATAATTCAAAATTTTTTCTTTTTAATGCCTTCGGTCGGTTATTTTCTCCTCCTCAGTCTGTTTTTTTTAATCATCTATATAATGTGTTTCCACTGGTGAATGGAGTAAATTTACTTTTCAACAATATTCAAATTTACTGCATGGCTGTATTTTCAACCACCTGCATAATTAATAGCTAGTTGAATGTCACCATGGCTCTTTAGCTAGTAATTTATTATTTCTAAAACTTGACCAATTTAGAGATGAAAATCACATGAATTAGTGCTTCTATGAGGCATATTTTTTTAGATTAACAAAATATAATAATTATTATGGTAATTCACAATTTTAAACCAAATTCTGTAAATAATTACTAGTGATGTCATGATCAGTTATAATTATTTAAAGACAGCGGGTGTTGGAACAACCTGTTTTCAAATCAGTCTGACTACCGAGATGTTTCCACCTTTCAGACAGATTCTGCATTATGATTTAATGTACACCATTCTTAATGCTACATTTTCAAACTCAAGCTATTGTTATGATTGTTTTTGTAATCTATAAAAGTAATAAATAAATGGAAGCTATTTACCTGAAAAGTGAGTCAGAAAATATAAAGAATAAGAATCCCTTAAGTGTCTCCTTTATATTGTCATCAGTCTTGAACCTTTGTCTTATTTATCAGAGGAGAAACTGAAGGAGGAGCTGTCCAACCAGCCAATCAACTGCTGTTTCTTTACTTACTTTACCTTATTGAGACAAGACATGAAATGATGCTTGAATTAAAAAAAAACATATGAACCCAACAAGCAGCTCTGTGGGAACAAAAACCAAACACTTGCAGATACATCTCTGGTAACCACACAGGATGAAGGTGTGTCTGCTTTTACTTTTCTTGTTTCTCTGCAAAGTAACTATAGTTGTGTTTCCATTAAAAATATACCCAAATCTTTGCCTATATTGTGCTAACGTAACCCCCCCCCCCCACACACACACAATTTTGTAATTGCTGTGAATCCATTAAATAAGAAATGAAACTAAATTACACATGAATAAGTTTCCTCATATAAGTCATTAAAAATCATTGCGGCACCGGATGTGGAAAACGAAACATCTCAGCACTTCTTTATAATATTCCAAAATTGTTTATAGACATATTGTGCATTTTTGAGCAGTACAGATGAGATTTCGTGGACTACAAAACGACCATAGATGGCGGAATGGTTAGCTGGCCTTTAGATGTCTCTTTTTTAACACACCTGAGTCAGTCATGAGGTCAGAGGTCATTAGCAGGACTCTAGAAAACTTGACTGTCCTTAGCAGCCATTTGATTCAGGTGTGTTGGACCAGGATGTATCTAAATGTTGCAGGACACCAGACAACGATGCCTGAATTTGAGGATCCTGTTAGAGGATCAGTGTGTTCCTGCAGCAGCTCCATCTGATCAGAAGATGAGATCAGAAACATCTTGATGCTCCAGAAAGTGAAATAACACCAGACCCGATCCATCAATCAGCCGTTTAGTCCTGTGTAGAGATAAATATAAAATGTTATTTATACACATAGAAATTCAATAAATTAGAATTGAAAGTGTTGAGGAAATATAACCATTTTTTAGTGTTTAGCTGAATTCAATCATATAACCATTTTTTAGTGTTTGAGTTAGCTCTATCTTTTACTGAAATTTAGGAGTTTTTGTGTCAGTGAGGTCAGAAGCAGGAGAGCCGTGCCTGGGTTCAGAATGTCACAGATAAATGATGGATCTACGAAAGCTTTTAGGAAAGTTCTTAAGTTGTAAAATAATATATCTTTAGGAGGTAGAAAATCTTATCTGTGTGAAAACATCTCAAAGCAGGGGGACATTCAGGCTCAGGAGATAAGGAGACTTCAGTGAACATCTGGCATGTTAAACTATGAAACGGCAAACTTCTGAACTTTAAAGCTGTGAACTTTAAAACTGTTTAAACTACTAACATCATATAGATTACTCTTAGTATTGCATGCTCTGACTGAAAATGTATTATTTACCTGTAGAATTAATGTAGTTGGAAAATGATTAGGATGGTTTAACTTTTATACAAATAGTGGAAGTAGATTAGGAATTGTATCTAATTACTTTTTGTAGTTATTATAGTTATTGTATGAGTTTAATATCAGGGAGGATTTGGGAAAAGAGCATAGAAAAGCACATTACTTTCTGGAAGACAACCTTTTATTGAATTAAAGATGTGGTTCTGGAAGAGCTGGAGAAACCAGAGTTTCACAGACATTTGTGAAATGCTTTGAAGTGTTTCTCCTTGCTCAGAAGGCATGAAGCCAGATGGTTGAAGGAAATAAATTTAAAAACTAAAAGGATCTTCAGGTTATAGGAGGTAACCTGATTTAGTGAAATGGACTGAGTATAGTTAAATTTATAACCTAGTCTGGTGCAATTGACCTGCAGTTTACCCGAAAATTGACTGAAATATTTGTTTAAAAGCATACATGCGGTTTGTTATTTATCTGTTTGGATTAGGAGAGAGTTCTAGCCACGTCTCTTTAGACATTTGCAAAGTTGTAAAAGTCAGCAGGACTTTAGAGTTCTGGTTAACTTCACTAACAAAAAAAGAGAAAACTCCTCTTTGATTGCTCGAACAAAATTGTAGGGAGGAACTAAATTTGAAATTGTCAGGAACGGTCACCAGTTGGTTGGGCTGAGGAATGCCTGTTTTGAATATGCAAAAACCAAGGCACTCCCATCACAGATAAAAACTGATGCACCGGAAAAATGAGTCAGAAAATAGCTGATCTGAGTTGCTTTTGCTCTGGCTCTTTTCCCAAAGACGTCTTTGAATGTTTGTCTGTCTTCTAACTCAGGTAACGAAATGTATGTCTTTGTGTTTTTCTGTAATGCTCTGTCATGTCTGATACTTTGTTTCTGATTGGATTAAATTCTGCACTTCTGTGACGCCAACACGCAGCGTATGCCTCTGTCTCCTCACGTGGGCTCCAAGACTGTGGAAAGAATTCTGGGACAAAGGAAGAAATCAGAGTAAAGTTGTTTTTTCCTAAATTTAGTCAGTTATAATATTTTCTTCCTTAACAAAAGGTAATTTATTTCACTTAATTATATTCACTTAGTGAATAACGTCAAAGGAAAATCAGAATATTTCACAAACTATACATACAAATATCAGTCAGCAACATGACTTAAGAATCTGATTGGAACCTTTTGGGCAAAACAGATACTGAAAGAACCACTGTAGAGATCATTTTTATGGATTAAAGACTCTTGAACTGCTGACAAGTGACACACAGCATAGCTACACGGACTTAACTACAAACAGCCAAAGTAGCAAAGCTCACATAAACATATGAGGAGGACAGAGTACCAGACATATAAAACGTAATCTGAAATTATTTATAACTGTTCGATATCTCATTATAATCGGAGTGCAGGTTTAACTTCTACTCACTTCTGAGACCAGACCACTGGACACTTTATATGTCTTGCTTCTTGGTTTGGCTGCCTGTCTTTCCAGCCAGCGAACCATTACGCCACCTAGTGGTCGTTTTTTAGTCCACGTAATCTCATCTGTACTGCTCAAAAATGCACAATATGTCTATAAACAATTTTGGAATATTATAAAGAATTGCTGAGATATTCCGTTTTCCACAGAAATAAAGTATTTGCCATTTCGGCACAAGCACAGTGACAAACGTTCAGAGGATAAAAACACTGGACTCCAGCTTTCCACCAGGATTTAAACGCACCACTTATGCACAAATCTGAGGCTGTCCGGTCTTGTGAGAAATCAAAAATTCTTGTGTAGTCGTAACCGGTTCTGTGCATAAATGCAGTTTTGTGCATAGATATAATGGATTTGTGTGTGTGTGTATCTGGTGACTCGTGTACTTAACATAATAATGCTAAATAATTAAATAATGCTAATTTAATTAGAATATTAAATGCATTATACATTGTAAGATGCAAAGACGAGAGACAAAAAAACATCTGAAAATGATGCATATCTGAAAAATATATGTACAAAATATACATTACAGGACGTGTAAAAATAATGGGATATCATGTAAAAAGAATTGCAATTGAAAAAAGTATATATCAATACATCTGAATGATAGATCACACAAAAACATGCACACATTTTCATATTTTTTAAAAACATTTTTGGTTTAATCTAGAGAGGCGTCTGTTCCATTTTCTGTAGGGGTTTAGTTAGTAAGAATACGAGAGCTGGGATTTGGCCAGTGACTCTTGTTCTTTAGACGAGTTTGATGGTTTGCACCATTTCTGAGGCTCATAGTTGCAACTAGAGTCTCCAGGGGATGCAAACTCCAGTTCCACTAGTTTCTCCAGTATCATAAATCCAAAACCTAAACTAATTGCCAGTGGACTGGTTTTAACACGTCTTTAGCTGCAAACAGCCACTTGTTGTTCTGATCCTTTTTAACATAACATTTTAAAAGTAGAGACATTATTTTGTTATAAATTAAAATAAATTTAGTATCTCTTGCAGAAGTTGGATTGTCCCTCACATTTGATTGCCTCTAACTGGAACATGTTTTAACATTATTCTAGATGAGTTCTGACTGCTCAAATTGATAATCCTGGTTGTTTTTTTCCCGCCAAATTGTCCTTTTTTCCATTTGTGAATTTCTGTCATTCGTTGTTCTGCGCCTGGAGATGGATTTGTTCAGGGGCTTTTACTGTGTCTGTTCCTTCTTGATGTTTGCAGCAGCAGGACATACAGAACAAACAGAGCTTAAAACCTGCAGTGAGACAAACTGCAACCCAGAGTCCAATGATCTTTTTAAAAAACACAAAGAAAATGCACGTTAAAATAATGTCAATGTTTAACAGCTGTTTATATGTTGATGAATGTAAAACAAGTAGAAACACGCTGCATACCTGAGACATGGCGTACCACTCCAGAGTCTGGATCTCCTCTCCATGAGACACATTAACTGGTTTACACCATTTCATAGGGGAAGCAGTCTCACTAGTTTCATAGTTTCCTGACCAGGTGGTCCAAAAACAGGCGTAATAACGTCCATCCATGAACAGTATTATACACCAGGTTACAGCAGGAACTAGACCAGGAAGGAAAGTTTCCACAAATGATTTACACGATTTACACGATTTACACGGACGTTCAGTACTAATCATGAGCAGAAAGACAATCAGTGCTGGAGCTGAGAAAAATGATGAAGCAGAGACGGCATTCAGTTTCGACTGACAGGGACAAACAAACTCCAACTCTACAACTTTCTCAAAACAGAGAAGGATCAGTGCAAAGCCAATGTTTGATGCCAGAGGATTCTTCTCCAGGTGTCCCTTCACTGCTGAGACCCATTGTTTTACTGCTGCTTTGTTCATCTCTGCAGAAAGAGAAACAAAACAAACGTTAACTTTTAGTTTTAGAGACTTCTAGTTTATTTCTCAAAATATGAACAACCCCAAGTGTTAATAATCTAATTTCACTACGAGATAATTTATGCTTCCAATGAAGCACAACATAACCAGCAAAAGAGAAATGAGTTTGGATAAATTTATTTATGACAGACACGGCCGTTTGAGATTATAACTGCGCTTAACAACAACACGGCTCATGACAGTTAAAAACATCAACTATGCATCACTCCTCTTTTTTAATCAAACAAAATAAAACACCAGCTTCATATTGTTTTCAAATCAGTCTGACTCTCCTGAGGTGTTTTTACCTTTCAGACAGACTTTGCATTATGATTTCTTATACAGCCTTCTTAATCTTACATTTCAAATTCAAGCTATTATGATGATTTTTTGTGAACTATAAGAGTAATAAACAAATGGAAGATATTTACCTGGACAGTGAGTCAGAAAATATAAAGAACAAGAATCCCTTAGGTGTCTCCTTTATGTTGTGTCATCAGTCTTGAACCTTCATGTTATTTATCAGAGGAGAAACTGAAGGAGGAGCTGTCCAACCAGCCAATCAACTGCTGTTTCTTTACATACTTTACTTTGTTAAGACAAGACATGAAATGACGGTTGCATTAAAAAAATCATGAACCAACAAGCAGCTCTGTGGGAAAAAAACACTTGCAGATACATCTCTGATAGCCACATAGGATGAAGGTGTACATGCTTTTACGTGTCTTGTTTCTCTGCAAAGTAACTACAGCTCATGAGATATTCGTAATTCAGAGAAGACCTCTGCTTCTTATTCAGGCGTTGGTGTGACAAACCACTTATACTTGGGCAGCGATTTTACAGAACAGCTCTGGATTCAGCTCTTTCTAATGACACGTTTGTGTCTGTGTGACGATGTGGAGCTTTGGTGGAGAAACCAGCAGGTTGTCTGAAAAGACCAGAAATAAACCATCATCCTTCTATCACTACCTGTCGTCTTCTTCGTTGTTTTGCCAGTACGTCTGGTTGTTCATCACGTGACTCATGTAATGAGAAAAAAAGTGTCTCCAAATGACAACCTTTGTTAGAGGTGCACAAAAGACAATGACACAGCTTTTATTTTGAAGGCCATTACTGCTTTCTTAATGTAAGAAGAAAGCAATATGTGCCATTTATTAGCAATTAGCTCTCAAAAATAAAACAAGACAATAGCAAAAATGGTTCTTTAGCTGCTTGTGTCTTCAAGTTTAACCAAAGAAGTAAGGGCTTGTTGGTAAAGTCAGAACAACCAGAGCAAAACATGAAGCAACACTTAAACCTCAGGTTTCACAAATCTCACAGGAAAGAAACACCATCACCAAATCTTGGGTTTTATGAATTAAGACGAAGAACAGAACCTGTGTCAGTTCAAACATCTCATAGCTGTCAACCATGGTGGTGGAGGAAGAGTAATAATTTGCACTTGGTTTGCAGCCTCAGAACCCAACGCCTTTTGCATCTTTAATGTAACCAACCACATTGGGTTTTATTGGGGTTTCATGCAGAAGACTTGCAAAAGGTAACATATTAAGTTTAATGAAAATTAGACACTTTGCTCAATAAAATATAAAGTGTGGAATGCTCTTGTGGTCAGTTCCATTGACTCTGAAGCCCCTAAATAAAACCCAGTACAGGGTTTCCCCCAAAAATCTTGCCAAGACTGGTGGTCGGCTGTCCGCTGGCGGTCCATCATGTTTTTGTATTAAAAAATATTAAGTAGACAGGAAAGACAGTCATGATGGGGACTAGTTTTCTAACTCACACAGAAACACCAGAGAACAGAAATCAGTTAAGTGGTTTATTGTAAAAATAATCAAAAACAATAATCTGGTGGGTGGGTTAATGAAGCCTGGCGGGCCGCCAGACTTATAATACACTGGGGGAAACCATTCAGGAAATTAAGTGAAATGAAAATGAAACATCAAGGATTCAGGTTTACCAAGTACTGTGTGTATAAAAGGATGAATGCCAGCGATTTGCTAAAATTTGTTCATTTAAGTAAGAAATGTTGCACTGAAAGCGATTCTATAAAGTTTGAAAACAAACACTTGGTTTAATATAAAGCAGAAAAAAAGAACAATGATCGTTAAGCCTTTTCATATTGGACCAAATTGAAAAATAAAGCAAAGCAAAGTCAAGGTGGGGAAACCAGACAGACTGAAAAGTGGAGCTGGGTGGAGAAGTTCAACTTGCGCCCCACTAGACCCGGCTCACCAACAGGAACATGGCACTTATACAGCCAGGAAACACAGCTGGATCCTAAATAATGTTACTTCCTGCATGCCATGAAAAATAAAGAACAATGAATGTAAAGGGACGAATTCCTCCATGCAAAGTGGAGGAGGCATCACAAGGTGGATATAGTGAGGAGAATGAAGGCCTTAGACCTGCTGTAAGACTGAGGAACATGTTTTCACATTCATTAAATACTTTGAATTAGTTTCACTTGTTTTGATTGAAAATAAAGTCAGTAAAAACTACTAATTTATTATGAGAGCAAAATTTTCCTTTTGTCTAGAATATCAAAAGCAAGTCAAATTTTCAAATGTAAGAAGCAAATTTTTCATTTTAATTGTCTCCAGTTTAAAATGAACATGTTACAAAACATTTTGATTGAAAAGGAGCAGAAAAGAAAAAATCTTTTATAATCAATCCTTTAAAAATAATTTGCAAAAACACAAAAATAAGCATCAAGATTACAGATACCTTTTCAAACACAAAACAGATAATTAAGAAAAAATCTTTGGGTTTTTACAGCACTAATTAATCAATACATTTCCTTTTGACAGCATGTTATATTTAATTTTGTTTTATTATGATTAACATTAATCTTTTCTGCTTAGTTTATTCAGAGAATTCCTCAGATTCTGATGGACGCAGGGACTGAACAGAAAATACAAAAATGGGTGTTTATTAGGAAACACTCAAATCTTAGTCAGACAGGCCAGGGTCAGAACCAGGGAATCCAAGTCGGGGTCAGGCGGTTCCTGATCTCAGGGTCAGACAGATGGGGGTCAAAGCCAGGAGGTCCAAATCCAGTGGAGAGGGTCAGGATCAGGGACAGGAGAAGCAACTGGGCAGAAGGAAGAGAACAGACAGGTTAGTTACTGGTCAGTTAGCTCAAGTTCTTGCAGTAGGCCTGAAGGTGTTACCGCTGAGGATTAAACAACAATCTGACGCTGTGCAGGGGAAGATTCGTCCTTATATGGCAGCGGCTGGAGATCAGGGTGATGATGTTCAGGTGCGAGTGGTCACAGCTCAGCAGCAGCTGCGACACGTCCCCCCCCCCCCCCCTCCATCAAGGCACCCCTCAGTCTCCTCGACGACTGGAAGTCACGGACGAGCTGAGGGTCCAAGGATAGCAGAACGTGCCCCCAGCTCCGCTCTTCGGGACCATACCCTTCCCAGTCCACCAGGTACTGCAGGCACCCCCCGACGGCGCACGTCCAGGAGACGGCGAACAGTGTAAACAGGCCCACCATCGACAATCCTAAGGGGAGGGGTGGGGGTCAGGGGGACAAAGGTGACTAGAGACAACAGGTTTTATCTGCGACACGTGGAATGAGGTGTGGATCCTCATAGTTCGAGGAAGGTCAAGGCGAACCGTCACGGATTGATAATCCTGGTAATGGTGAACGGGCCGATAAAACAAGGTGAAAGTTTCCTACAGTCTGTTTTTAGAGGAATGTTCCTTGTGGACAACCAAACCTCTTGACCAGGTTGGTAATTGGGAGCCGGGGTCCTGTGACGATCGGCCAGCAGACTATTGCATTCGGCCGTCCGGGAGAGGGCTGCATGGGTCCGTCGCCACAAACGATGACACTGGCGAAGGTGATGCTGCACAGATGGTACTGAGAGTTCCTTTTCCTGAGAGGGAAACAAAGGCGGCTGATAGCCCAAGGACACCTCAAATGGGGACATACCTGTGGTAGTACTGGTCAGGGAGTATTCTACCCAGGGTAGAAACTGAGACCAAGAGGCAGGATTGTTGATGACTATGCAGTGCAGGGCTGCCTCCAACTCCTGGTTGACCCTCTCGGACTGGCCGTTTGAGGGTGAACCCCTGATGAAAGGCTCACTGTGGCACCTAAAGCTTGACAAAAGGCATGCCAGACCCTGGATGTGAATTGGGGCTCCCGGTCTGTAACAATGTCAATGGGGATGCCATGTAGGCGAACTACATGGTTCACCAGGAGGTTGGCTGTTTCCATGGCAGTCGGCAACTTGGGTAATGCTACAAAATGGGCAGACTTAGAAATCCGGTCAACAATGGTTAAAATGACAGATTATCCTTCGGATGGGGGAAGCCCTGTAACAAAAGCCATTGAAATGTGTGACCAGGGTCGTCCTGGAACTGGCAGAGGGTACAAGTAACCAGCGGGTTGTTTATTGCTGGACTTACCCTGGTTACAGATGGTGCAGGAGGAAACGTACCGACGGGTGTCTTGAGCCATAGATGACCACCAGAAATGACTCTGCAATAAGGTGAGTGTACGATGGACACCAGGATGGCAGGCGAACTTCGAAGCATGGATCCACTTGGAGAACGCTTTCTGGGACAAATAGACGGTTGGGAGGACAGTCCACAGGTGTGGGTTGTTCGTGTTGAGCTTGCCTCACCAACTGTTCGATCTCCCAGGAGAGCATTGCCACCACACATGAAGCCGGCAAGACACTCTCTGGCTCCTGTACCAGAGTCTCCGGTTCAAACTGACGAGACAGTGTGTCGGGTTTGCAGTTTTTTGGAGCCAGGTCTGTAAGTCAAGACAAAGTTGAATCTTGAGAAAAACAATGACCATCTAGCATGGTGGAGAGTTAACATTTTTGCAGACTGAATGTAGGATAGGTTTTTGTGATCAGTCCAGACTACAAATGGTTGTGTGGACCCCTCCAGCCAATGAGAGGGAAACAGAGCCAGCTTTACTGCTAGTAGCTCCCGGTCCCCCACACTGTAGCTTGAGTTCAGGGGGGCTGAGTCTCCTAGAAAAAAAAGGCACAAGGCAGCAGTTCGTGTGCAGAGCCTGAATGCTGGGACAGAACTGCCCCTACTCGGTGGCTGATGCATCACTTCTACAACAAATTGTTTCTCAGGATCCGGGTGAATGAGGACTTGTGGGGAGGAAAACAGTTTAAGTTCCTTAAAGGCCACTGCTAATTCCGGTGGCCATGAGAAGGACTGCTTAATGGAAGTGAGGCGAGTTAGTGGCTGGGCAACAATGCTGTAGTTCTTAATGAACTTACGATAAAAGTTCGCAAAACCCAGGAAACGCTGGAGTTGCTTACAGGTACTGGGTTTTGGCCACTCCACCACAGCTCTGGTCTTGGCAGGATCGGCTCTGATCTATCCATTCTCAATGACAAACCCCAGGAAGTTAACTGTGGAAAGATGAAAATGGCATTTCTCAGCTTTAACAAACAGCTTGTTCACCAGCAGCCTCTGGCGAACATGGCCGACATGCTCCTCCTTGGTCTGTGAGAAGATAAGTACGTCATCCAAATAAACAAACACAAAATGATTTAAGAAATCCCTCAGAACGTCATTTACGAAGGCCTGGAAGACAGCAGGGGCATTAGTTAGGCCAAACGGCATCACCAAGTATTCAAAATGGCTGATAGATGTCTTAAAAGCCGTCTTCCATTCATCTCCCTCCCGTATCCTGACTAGATGATAGGCATTTCGTAAATCTAATTTGGAGAAGATGGTTGCTCCTTGCAGCAGTTCAAAAGCTGTGGACATCAGAGGTAAAGGGTATTTATTCCTGATGGTGATCTTATTTAACCCCCGGTAGTCAATGCATGGGCGTAATGTACCATCTTTCTTACCTACAAAAAAGAAACTGGCTCTCAGAGGGGATGACGAGTGGCGGATAATACCAGCTGCCACAGAGTCGTTGATGTAGGTCTCCATGGCTTCATGTTCCTGCTTGGACAGGCTGAACAAGGACTGTTGGGCAGCGGAGCATCAGGCAGGAGCTCTATTCCACAGTCGTACGGTCGGTGGGGAGGAAGCGAGAGACTTACTGAAAACGGCACCTAGGTTGTGGTACTCGGAAGGAACTAAAGACAGATCAGGGGGATCCGGACTGTCACAAAAACTCCCACAGTTGGGCTGGGCAGCACGCAGACAGTTATTGGAACAGGACAGACTCCAGCTAACCATCTTTCCTGTGACCCAATCAATATGGGGATTGTGAATTCTCAGCCATGGATGACCCAACACCATGGGAAAACTGGAGGAAGGGATAACCTTGAATTGGGAGAACCTCCCTGTGGTTATCAACAGGGGGGATGTTAAGTTCTTTAATTAAGTCTTCGTCAATAAAGTTATCCTCAGCCCCAGAATCAATTAAGGCAGTTCACATGTGGGAAGTTGACTGGAGGCAGAGCTTACATCAATTAGCAGGCGGTTGGTAGAGAGTTGGGGATTACCTGTGCTGCTCACTTAGAGTCCCCACCTCTAACTAGCCTTGTCTTTTGGCCGTACCGGGCAGCTGTAGAGTCTGTGCCCAGGCTTCCCACAATAGAGGCAGTCACCAGTTTGAAGACGCCTCTGTCTTTCTGTGGCAGTCAGGTGTGTTCTACCAATTTGCATGGGCTCGTCGTCAGGGGGCGCTGGAGCCTGTGACTGGGCCGGCGGGAAGACAGGGGTGGCGCTGCTGCGCTCCACAGCAGGTGGAAACAGCCGAGGAAGCGCTGAGGCTGATTGGCCAGGCCGCTCCCGGCGGCGCTCACAAAGCCTGTTGTCAAGACGGATAGACATAGTGATTAGTGAATTCAGGTCCTTGGCATCATCACTGACGGACAGACCGTCCTTTAAGGCCTCGTTTAAGGCTTGATAATACACTCCTTTGAGCGCCTCGTCGTTCCATTTAGCGTCAGCCGCCAGTGTGCGAAACTCCACTGAGAACTCGGCTGCACTACGGGAGCCTTGGCGCAGTTTCAGCAGGCGTTTGGAGGCATCGCCAACATGGTCTGGGTGGTCAAACACCGAGCTTAATTCCTCTGAGAACTGCTTAAAAGTGAGGGAGGTTAACGGTGTAGTCGAGTCAAACGCCAGCGCCCAGTCTAAAGCCTGGTCCCTCAGCAGTCCCATTACATAGTAAATCTTGGATAAATCGGAGGCAAAAGCCATGGGTTGCTGATTAAATACCATCCGACATTGTAACAGGAAGCCCCGACATTTAGACAGTTCACCTGAGAATGGAGGGGGATCAGGAACATACGGGCCTCGGGAATTTACCGGAGCGGGGAGAGCAGGAGGTTCCGCCGGTGAGGAAACAAGCGGAGGAGCCGCAGCCGCCGAAGCGTCTGACGGTCCTGGACTCGGGGAGAGCATGGAGGTTAGTTTGTCTACCTCTGCGGACAACTGGGCGATTTCCTGATGGAGAGTCTGGCTGGCCGCCTCAAGTGCGGTGAGTCGATGAACGGTTTGTCCAAGCGCAACTCCTTGTCGGCTTATGACGTCCCTCAGGGCTGTAGCGGGTTCCTGTTCAGTCGGGTCCATGTTGTTTGGTCAGATTGTTCTGACACGAACAGGAGCTGATGGACACAGGGACTGAACAGGAGATATAAAAATAGGTGTTTATTGGGAAACACACAATCTTAGTCAGACGGGCCAGGGTCAGAACCAGGGAATCCAAGTCGGGGTCAGGCGGTTCCTGATCTCAGGGTCAGACAGATGGGGGGTCAAAGCCAGGAGGTCCAAATCCAGTGGAGAGGGTCAGGATCGGGGACAGGAGAAGCAACTGGGCAGAAGGAAGAGAACAGACAGGTTAGTTACTGGTCAGTTAGCTCAAGTTCTTGCAGTAGGCCTGAAGGTGTTGCCGCTGAGGATTAAACAACAATCTGACGCTGTGCAGGGGGAAGATTCGTCCTTATATGGCAGCGGCTGGAGATCAGGGTGATGCTGTTTAGGTGCGAGTGGTCACAGCTCAGCAGCAGCTGTGACAGATTCATTCAGTAAAAGGAAATAAAACATTTCAATTGATTAATTATAACTTTTGTTTTCTTATGCTCTTAAATTATAAATGCAATTTTAATAATTTTTGCAAATTTGTTGGTATTTTATTAAACATAAAATTTGATCTCTGTACCATTTTCTGATAATGATTTTTACGGCACCTTTTTGCAAAATAAGATTGGAATTTATAGATAATTAACAAACATTCATGAACACTAAGGAACAATAAGTGAATTAAACATCAACAAAACTTCACGCTTTCAGTCTACATAACAAAATTATCTTTAGCATTGTGATGTGTGGCTTCCAGTTTTGGTTTTCATAAAAAACCCAGAAATTTAATCTCTTTTGCTCGTCTAATTACAATACCAGTTATATTTTAGAGATTCATTGATAATTTATCTACATTGTCATGTTTTCATCCTTTTTAACTACAACCAAAACACATCAAATCTAATCCTGAAATTTGATATCATAAAGTTTTTACCACTAGCATTTTAGATTCCAAAACAAATAACAAAAACAGGCAAAGATACTAAACTGCGATATTTCCACAAAATAATTTCATCCATTCATTTTCTTTGACCAACATCCCATTTGGGCCGAGACGGGAGCTGGTGCCCGTCTAACGACCAAGAGGCAGGTCTGTCACTCGTCATCCCAGGCGAGTTTAATTAAATGAAGTGTTTTAACATCAGGCCCAGACCAACTAACCCACATAAACAGGCAACCCAAATACAGTCAAAAATCCATAGAACTAAACAATAAATAGAGAAGGGAGCGATAAAAATGGATAGAAGAAATATGGTGGTTCTGTCCATTTTTGCATAGCAGTATAAGAACATATATTTTATGATCAGACATAAAATATAAAAAAATGTCACCATATTCCATATTCCATCTGAAATAACGCCACTACTAAAGGCCTCACAGACTGATTTCCATGACTGACATTTAATAATAAACATGAGTGAAAAGACTATAAATGATGGAACAATGAAGCATGCTAAACTAAATATGTTGTATCCAGAGTCACAGGGGCATGCAAACGATATTTCCATCAGTTTCTCCAATAACATCTGGATCAATGGAAAGCTGTAAGTAACGACCAGTGGAGTGGCCAATCCTAGTGCCATGAAAGCCACAACTCTGAAGTTGTTCTTCACATCCATAGTTAACTCTGTAGATAGGGAAACAGGAAACAATGAAATTTGAAGAAGAAATAATACATATATTATTTGCATGCATGTACACCAATGTAAATATGTTTTTACACCTGCTGTGGACTAACTTTTTATAGTAAATGTAAGGAACTGGTTCATGCAAATGTATTCTGTTGGCTCCTGATCTTATGGTTACGGAAGAGGATTATGGCCACCGAAAAAAAATAAAAAAGAATTCTGACTTTAATCTCAGAATTCTGACTTTGAAGGATTAAAGTCAGAAAAAAAAATAATTCCGACTAAAGTCAGAATTCTTTTTTCTTAATCCTCTTCCGTATATGGTCACCTGCACCGTTTTTATCTTTATTTTATCTTTTTCTTAATCGCATAGCAAAAACAAAAGAAGCAAAAAAAAGAAGTCTATCCAGACAATCTGAATACATAATCAAAAACATTTGTATGTAACAGAACAACAGCTTATTTGAGTTTTTTTCTGATTATCTGCCCAGCATGTAAATCGTGCAAAATATATTTCACAAGCCAACCTTTTGATATGAATTTAACCGATCTATGCTGATTCCCGTCTGTCCCTTTTATGCCGTTTGTCCTTTTATATATAAACATCACTTAGGAATCTAACTATTGACCAA
Organism: Poecilia picta; assembly: GCA_033032245.1. Classification (NCBI taxonomy): domain Eukaryota; kingdom Metazoa; phylum Chordata; class Actinopteri; order Cyprinodontiformes; family Poeciliidae; genus Poecilia; species Poecilia picta. Next base: position 25,907,563 of record CM065358.1, read on the forward strand.
TTTAAATCAAGCAAATATATTTACCTGATGGTGTGACTCAAAAAAAAATCAAGAACAGCAACAAAAAATACAAGAGAAAAAAGCTTTTCAATCTCTTCAGTGAAACAAATCAAACCAATTTGAAGTTGATCCAGAAAGTAAGAAATTAAATGTGAAGTTCAAAGCAAATAACACCAACTGCGAAAGCAAAAGCACAAAAAATGTGAAGGACGTTGAAGTTTCAAGTTTTCCTGAATGTAGGCGAACCTGTTCTTTTTATAAGTGAAGGAGGAGTTACTTTTCTAAGTAAATCTATATTATTTTTTTCTGTTTTCAAATGCCAGGTATTTTCTTTGATTAGGGAGTCCTATTATTATTGTGCTTCCTTAATAGTTTTATTTGATATTTTGAAACAAATTTTATTTTGAAACAGCAAGCATTTACACATTTAAAATAAATAAGACAATTAAAATAAATAGGCACAAAGTCCATCCAAACATGCTGAATAGTCAAAAACATAGAGAGGCTTAGTTGTCAGACCTTCTGATAATAAAAATAACATTTTAAGACCTCATTCAACAGTGTTTATGGCCTCCAAAATAAAGGCCTATCCAACCTGTTTTTAGAAAGGGCAGTACTTTTTACCTGAGGGTCAAAGTGAAAGAACAGTGAAGGATGGATGCTTATGAACAGCAACAAAAGTATTTGCTTTGTTGTGTTCTAAATTATTCAACGTAGTACTCAGCAGGTTATACTGGTATTTAAATATTTTATTTTATTGTTTAATTAATAGGGACAGAAATAAGAAACATAGATCACACCAATTTAATTATTATTTTTTGTTTATAACCACAGCTAATTAGTCCGTTCAGGTGTTAACTTCCCTAGGATATTCTTTAGTGTTTCTGTCATGCCACCAAATTAGAACATAAAAGCACTGTAAAACATTTTAAAGTTGACATCAAATAATACAAACCTCTGAGGCCTTTGCAGAACAGCTTCAGGACACAGATTGGATTTATCAGAAACTAATTTGTTTTTTTTTTATGAAAGCTTGTAGTTATACTGGATTTTATTTACCAAATAAAACTTCATTACACACTTTTAATACAGTATATACCATGTTATTGTGGAAACATGTACAATTTTGTTATGATTTATATGCTATTTTTATGTACAATCCCAATAAAATACAAGGTGGTTGTAAGGTTAGAAAATGAAACCGTTCAAGCAGCATAAATACTTTTGTAGGGAGGCGTTACGGCCAGTGGCCATGCGTATGTTTTCTTTTGCTTTTTGTTTTGTATATCTGCAGCTTCTAATCAAGTTGACTCCACCTGGAAGTGGATGCAGCCCTGTTTGCCTGTGCCACTACCTGAGGCCTACAGCGATTGGCTCACCAATTGCCAGCTCCACCAATCCCTGAAGAGGCCTCCCCTTTAAAAACCAAGGACTTCCAGGGAGAAGGTGCGGCTGGTTCTTTGTTTGGACAGCTTGTCCACTTTGCTGGGTGTTTTGGTGGACTGCTGTAAACTGGCTAAGCTCTGATAGCTTTGTTAGTTTTGCCAGCTCTTGCTAGCTTGTTGTGTCCCCGTGAGGGACCATTGTATCTCGGTTAGCGATTTGTAGTTTGTTTTTGTTTAAGATTTTGATTTACAACTCTGATGGTTTTGTGGATTTTGTTTTATTTAGTACATTTTTGTTGTCAGTTCCTACATTTTGATTATTGTTTATTTTTACCTCTTGTTTTTTTTGTTAAGTCCAAACAATAAACCCTAAATTGTTAAAACCTTACCACCCAGGTTTCTTTAATGTTACTCCCCTTTCCCCTGGCAGAGCTGGGTCGTAACAGGTGGTAGTGTGAATTGAGTGAAGCAATAGGTCAAATCAGAGAGCAAAGAAAACAAGACAGACAGGTAAACAACATCATAAAACAAAAATATGAATTAGTTTTGAGAGAAAAGTACACTATGTGCTCCACCTTTACAAAACAAAAGAAACCAATAGGAGAGTGTTCCTCTGCGTTAGAACAATTTAATATGAGCTTCATAAATGAGTTCATAAGAATTTGAATCAGGAAAACATCCGACAACCAGCTTCAGTTTTTACAGTGCTTTCTAGAAAGTAAAAACATACAGCAAATTGTGAAGTGTAAATGTTACACTTTAGGAAAACTTGGTGATCATTTGGGTCCAGATTTCCAGTGGACGTTGGAGTTAAAGAAAATAACTCCAGAATAGTGTACAACTCTAACACTTTGAGAGTATAAATGAACTTTTACCGATATCGTTGCACTCTTTCAAGACTGATAAAGCATAAAAATAAACTCTACCTGAGTTTAGACACTATATGGAGCACAATGTACCATGGAAAAGAGAGTTTATCCATCACAAAAACAGAGTTAATTCTAGCTTTAAAGACTTGATTTTTGACACTTGTATCATTGTATACTACAGCTCTAAATGCTCTCTTACGAAGATACATTAGAAACATTAACTCTTACATTAAAAATAATTACACATGACCAAGCAAACAGAAAGTCCAGGTTATTTTAGTTTGCAACATTATAAACATACAGTAACTGAAGCAAATTAAAGGGCATCCTTAATACAAACATCCCATTTTAAATACCAGAAATGTCTAAACGTCTAGCACTGGACTGCACTATGGTCATTAGGCATTGTGAACAAAGAGAACCCCAATTAACAAAATGTGAAAGTGTAAAAAAAGACACGCTTCAAAATGGCACACTTCAGCAGTATTGTGTAATTTTTTCTACAACATAAACATCTAAGTTTTTCAAGCAAGTTAATGTGAAACAGCTTTTCTAAAACCTACAATAATAAATCCTGTCTCCATATCTTCTACAACAGCTTATACACAAGAACCACATACATATCATTCCTCTCAAAACCGCATGTTGTCTTAAGTTCAAAAGGTTGGGAAAATGCAACTGGTCAACCCTCAGCAGAGAAGCATCAAACAAATTTTACTTCACTACATGGTAGGAGTGAAAATGCGAGCCAAATCCAAGAGTTTCAAAGTGTTTGACACCAAGAAAATAATTCCCAGCAAAAACAATAATGTCACCTATTTGAAAAAAATCAGTAGAATAGTGTTATTTCCATCTTTAAACTTTGAACACACAATGAGACCAGGACGATACTCCATACCATCACATACAACCCAAGACACCACATCAACGTTACAATTCATGTCAGTATGAATGTTTTCTACCACAATGTCCCCATTTGTTAACTCATTTTTCACTGTCTGTACATGACCATAATCAATGCAGTTAAAACACAACAACTCCCAGTGATATGCTATTGCAATCTGCTTTGGGAGCATTAGCACACCTAATATTCTATGAAGAGTTCGTCAGAGCCTGAAATTCAAGACTTGCAGGGAATGAGCTGATTCATTGAAGAGTATGGGAGGAGAATAAAGGCCTAAGATCTGGAAGAAGAAACTGAGGAACATGTTTACACCTGGCAGGAAACACTCAGGAAATGTTTTTGAATTAGTTTCACTTGTTCACCTGATTTGAATAAAAATAAAGTTAATAAAATCTGTGTACTACCAATATATTATGAGAGCAAAATGATTTTCTTGTCCAGTTTATCAAAAGCAAGCCAAATTTTCAAATGTAATGAAGCAGATTTTATGTTATTTATTTTCATTGTCTACAATTTGAAACGAACATGTTAACATAAACAAAAGTTTTGATTGAAAAGGAGCAGAAAAGAAAGAATTTTACGTAACCAATCCTTTAAAAAATAATTTGCAAAAACACAAAAATAAGCATCAAGATGACAGATACTTTTTAAAACACAAAACAGGCAATTGAGAAGAAAATATCTTTGCGATGTTACAGCCCTAATTAATCAATATATTTCCGTTTTTCATTTTTGACAGCATATTTTATTTAATTTTGTTTAATTATGATCAACATTATTTTTTTCTGTTTGGTTTCTTCAGAGAGAATCCCTCAGATTCATTCAGTGAAAGGAATTAAAACATTTCCATTTGATTAATTACAACTTTTATTGTGCTCTTGAATTATAAATGCAATCTATTTTAATAATTTTTGCAAATTTGTTAATATTTTATAAAATATAACTAAACTAAATATAATAGTAATAATATAATAGTCCAAGTTGTGAAATTTTAAAAAATATGATCTCTGTACCATTTTCTGATAATGATCCTTACGGCTCCTTTTGCAAAATAAGATCAGAATTTATAGATAATTAACAAACATTCCTCAAAATGTCTTCACAAGTTAAATTAATAAGTTAAATAAATAACAATAAGTGAATTAAACATCAACAAAACTTCATAATTCAAAGCACCTTTCAGTTTACATAAAATAATCTTTGGTATTTTTATCTTTACATTCTGATGTGTGGTTTCCAGTTTTGGTTTTCATCAAGAGTAAAACCCAGGGCTTTAATATTTCTCGCATGTGTAATTATAACACTAGTTATACTGTATGTTAGCCATTGTTACGGTTCTGGGCCTTATAAGCTGGGTTGCAGGTCTTTGCCCTTGTGCTCCTCCCCCCTGGTGGCTGATTTGCTGATTTGGAAAGTGGAGTATTTGAAGCTGGACGTCTCCACCTCCTGGGTGCCTTCGCCGTGTGGTGCTCTGCTGCCAGGCTTCAGCTGCTTTTCACATTTGAGTTTCTTTGTTTTTGTACCTTAACACGTCCACAACACATGTTGCATTATGTCACTCAGTGTTGTTTAGTAACAAAGTAAAAATACTTCACTACTTTACTTACGTATATTTTGGAGTACTTCATACTTTCCTCGAGTATGAAAATTTTTGATAACTTTCACTTTTCACTATATTTCCGAACTTAATTGCATACTTTTACTCCGATACATTTTCAATGTGTGGTTTAGCTACAAAAAACGAGAGAGAGAAACGCTGGTGTTTTCACCCACTTACTGATTGACTGCAACAAAGTTGGACACTAATGGAGCCCCATACAACATGAACCACATATGCATATGTGGTTCATGACACTAATGGAGCCCCATACAACATGAACCACATATCAATATGTGGTTCATGACAGAAGCTGGTTCAGTTGTAAAGCAGGTTAAGTTAACCTTGTAGGTAAAGCACCTAATTTTCTTAACTAAATGATACCTGCAGGTTTATCTAATAGCAGGTTTAATTTTGCCTGCACTTGGTTGTGTACATTATTTTAAGTGTATTTAAAAAGTTTACCAAAATATAAAAAATGTCATTCAAACTACATTTGCCTTGTTTTACTTTTCACTCATACTTTTCATTACATTACTTGAGTACATACATTTTTGCAGTAATTTCCATACTTAAGTACAAAACGTTTCAGATACTTTAAGACTTTAACTCAAGTAACATTTCAGTCAGTGACTTGGAGTTTTACCAAAGTCATATTTTGGAGAGGAACCTAGACTTTTACTTGACTCTGAGATTTCAGTACTTTATACAACACTGATGTCACTGATATTGATATTCACCATTGTAGTTTTAATAAATATTTCCTTTTCTGCACCATAATCACTGCATGGTCTCCCATTTTTGTTATGCCCTGGAGCCAGTCATAACAAATTGGGGGCTTGTCCGGGGACCAGTCGTAACTGACATTCATTGATAATCGATCTACATTATCATGTTTTTATCCTTTTATCTACAACAAAAACACATCAAATCTATTCCTGAAATTGTTAATCATGAAATTTACACCAGTAGCATTTTAGATTCCAAAGCAAATAACAAAAACAGACACAAATTTCTAAAAAACAATATTTCTACAAAATAATTTCCTCCACCAATTTTCTTACACCCCCATCCCATTTGGGCCATTTGGGTCACCCTGGGTAGAGGATATCCTGTTAGTTATTAAACCTCTCAGTCCTCTGTGAGTTTACCTGCGATCATCAGGGCCAGACAAACCAAACCACATAAACCAGCAACCACAATAGAGTCAAAAATCCACAGAACTAAACAATAAATAGACAATGGAGCAATAAAAATGGAAAGAAGAAATATGGTGGTTCTGTCCATATTTGCACAGCAGAATGAGTAGAAGGAAGAGATGATCAAACATAAAATATAAACAAATGTCAACAAAAACGCTGTCAGGAATCCACAGAACTAAAAAAAAAAAAACAGAAAAAGAGAAACAGATAAAATTAGATCTCATCTGCAGTATAAACGTCTCATATTAATAATATATTTTGCAAATCTCAGGAAAACGTCGTTATTTCTTACCTGTGATTCAGAATACAGGAACTGGGTTTTGGCCAGTAGCTCCTGAGATGAGTTGGGGATTGATGGTTGACACCATTTCTGAGGTTCAGCTTCCTGAATCGTTTCATACTTTCCTGACCAATCGGTCATTAAACAGGCGTAATAACGACCGTCTAATAACACAATTACCAGCCATATTCCAGCTGGAATGATGCCGAGTCTCAAGGCGTCATAGAGTTTACAGTCACATGCGGTGACATAAATTAGTGAAAGGACTATAAATGGTGGAACAAAGAAACATACTGAAGTATGTAAACTGTTGTATCCGGAGTCACAGGGACATGAAAACTCTGTTTCCACCAGTTTCTCCAACACTATCTGGATCAATGCAAAGCCTAAAGTTGATGCCACTGGGCTCCTGGAAAACTCCTCTTTCAGCTTAGATATCCAGTTTTTCTTTAAATCCATAGTTGGATCCATAGTCTGTAACAGGGAAAACAGAGAAAAATGAAACCAGGAGAAGCAATAACTGGGTCTGTCATGATAACAAATTAGACGATAAGTTGTCCCAGAACTTATTGCGATAAATGACAAAATGTTGAGATAATTTTCAATCAATATAACAGTAATGGCATAACAATTCTAGAACACATTCATAAAGATCAATAAACTTTCAATTCTAATGAAAATTAATCACTGGACAGGAAGACATTTTAAATGTCCCATAAAAAAACACACAAATAAAATGAATTATAAAGTCTCTTTAAACAAAACTGTTCTTCTACAAAAAAAAATCTAGTTGAGACCAAAACACCAAACTGAAGACTTTTGTCATCCAGTTTTTGGTAGAAAGAGAAAAAGAAAGAAATTATAAATTATGCAAATGGAATTTGAGTTTGTTTTAATTTCATGCAATGAGTTGATTTATTGTTTATTGTGACAGGCAAAAGCAACACTGGCAACTGGAATTTAAAATGTTTTTACACCTGCTGTGGACGATTAACTTTCTTTTCATCCATGTGCTAAAACAAGCTGTTTGACTAAAGAGAAAATAACATTTACTGCAGTTAAGAAAATAAATGCACTGTTAGCAAGAAGAGCCACAGTAAGACAGAAAGTCCATTTCTGAGAAAATGTCCTGAAAACATAACAGACTTTACACCGAGCTCAACAGCTTCTCCAGATGTTGATTACAGTCCATCTGTTAGAGAAGATAATTTCAGGTTTAGTGTAAAGAGGAAAAATGGAAACTTTATTTTCTCAGCTCTCTCTTTGCGATGATGAACTACTGAAACCCTTTATGAAGTATTTCCCTCTGAATAATTTGTACAGCTAAAATTGTCCGTTGTAAATAAGGAACTGGTTCATGCAAATAATCTCTGTTAGTTCCTGGTCTTCTGGTCACCTGCACCGTTTTTATGTTGCTCTTAATCACATAGCAACAAAAAAGCAACAAAAATAAAATAAAATGCACAAACTTAATCCATACAATCTGAATACCTAATCAAAACATTTCTACCTAACAGAAACATAGAGAGGCAAAGTTTTCAAGCCTGATGATCATAAAAATAACATTTTAGAAATGGAAAAACCTTCAGAGTTAATATGACTGAATACAGTTATTGTAAATATATAAGCATGTCTGATCTTCATTTAATTTTATATGCTAATTCGTTCTGGTAGTTTTTCAAGTAAAATCCCAATAAAACACAACATGTTTGTATGCATGTCAGTTGTACAAAATATCTTTCAAGTCGATGTTCTGATATGAATTTAACCAATTAGACAGATTCCCTTTTGTCACTTCTATGCCATTTTCCCAAACGTCACTCAGGAATCCAACAATTGATCGATTTAAATCAAATATATTTACCTGATGATGTGACTCAAGATAAAGAACAGAAACAAAATACAAAAGAATGAAATATTTCAATGTCTTCAGCTGAACAAATCAAATCAGTTTGAAGTTGATCCAGAAAGTAAAAAATACTGAAGTTCAAAACAAATAAAGTCAAATGTTGAAGCAAAAGCAGAAAAATATTTATCTGATTTCTCCTGAAAGTAGGTGAACCTGTCCGTTTATACGTAGGACAACGAAGGAGGAGTTACATCACTAACCAATCCACGACTTAAACAAGGTAGAAAAAGTGTTTAAATGCAGCTTATTCAATAATAATAAAATCAAGTTTGCATTGTAAAAGTGTTAACCTTAAGCAGAAAATAAACCAGAATCTGAAGTGGTGGAAAGTCTCTTTTGGTGGCTGGACAGTTATCTGAGATGATTGTGCCTTTATTTCCATCTGGTTTCATTTTTAGCAACAGAACATATTTGCATTCTAGATTAGCTTTAAGGAAATATTTGGAAAACATGCAAAGAGCTTTGAAAGGATCTGAAAACCAAACATGAGGCTGAACAACATCTGAGGGGAAATTAGAAAACATGACTGATTAAAATTAAGAAGAGATTGAATACATGTAACAATGAACATTTAATTATTATTATTTTTTAAATGACACAAAACTTTTTCTCCTGCTGGGAATTTGGGTCGAGACTCTGGTTGTAGAAATTCATCCATTTGTTGAAGATTTCCCTAATTTTTTTCCTGTATTTTTCCTTATTGTCTGTATTTTACTTTGTATTTACTTTAAATAATTATTTTTTATTTAAATTAATGGTGGATTTGAACTCTGCAATCAAATATAACAAATTATCCCCCTGATTAAACCAGTATAAGACACATTAACACCCATGATCCAGATGTGAAGCATCTTAAACATCTGCAGTCACTAAGAGTTTCTGCGATGAGATTAAACTGAAACCCTTTGATGTTTCAGCCTCCCGTGTTTGGAGGAAGAAGGAAACGCTCCATATTTTTGCCTGAATATTTGCATCGTGTGACATGAAGCTGATCAGCCTGCAGTTCTGCTGAGTCCAGGTTGCTTTCATAGCTTCATCTGTGATTTTGGGTCTTTTGCAGTGTTATAATAATGTTGGATTTTTCATTATAGTTTAGTTTTATTTTGTTATGACTTTTTTTTTGTCTAATTCAGTTAATTTAATTAGTTTTAGATTGTTTGCTAGTTTTTATTAGTTATTTAAATTTATTTTGTTTAGTTTTTACTAGTTGTAGTTTTAGCAAAGCAACCCCAGGCCATCATAATGCCACCACCATGTGTGTTGCGATTATGTTATTTTTCTCTGAAATCCTTAGTTTTGAATATTGTTGTAATCTTTTAGTCTCCTTCGTATTGTCAGACAAGCTCCTTTGAGATTATTTATCAGTTTAATGGGTCTGGTAGTAATAAGACCTGAGAGTGGTCAGTGAAAAGGATATAAAAAAGATATTTTTTTTGTTCATTTATGATTTAATAAAGGAATGAGATGGTCTGGCTCAATGAATGAAGTCCTAATTTGTCTGAACTTGCTTTATGATCTGAAATAACTGATGAAAAAGGAAGAAAACCCACAATAGAACCGATAATTTTCACTCTTTTTGTATGAAGGTTTTCATTTCTCTATAAATAATAAAGGAACAGCTGGGACTGTAGCGCCACCTGCTGGAAAAAATAGAAATTGCTGCATTTGGTCGAATTGAGCAGCATTATCCGTCTCTGCTTTTCACTCATTTGTTGGTTGCATATTTTCTTCAACGGAAAATTAAGTGCATAGAAAATTAAACCTCACAATAGAGTGGTGTGTATAAAAAATGATAAATGGCTACAATTAGTTCGTTTGAGTAAGAAATGTGGCTTTGAAAGCTTTCCTACAAAGTTTAAAATCAAACACTTAGTTTAATATAAAGCAGAAAAAATAAAATTTTTACAGTAAAAAATATAACTAACGACAGAAATAAACAAATACAAATTATTTGTATTTCAATGTGTTTAATGTTAATTGCTACATTTTATTAGAGCTCTTTATCATGTTTGACAATAATTACCTTTCCTTCTTCGTTGCTGTGACTTTATCACATTGAAGACTGAGTTTTCACTTTGTGAAATCAATAAAAATACAGAAAACACACATTGAATACAATGAATCAATTGCTCTATCCTTGCAAGGCCTTGAAAAAATTAAGTTATTATTTTGCCAATTATAAAGAGATTTTTTTGTCTTCTAGTATTTTAAAAGTTCAACAAAGTTTTAGAGCTAATGAGGAAGCATAATCCATTTTTATAAATTTTATTCATATAACATGACACATAATAGTATAAGCATCAAAAAGTACATTTCATAAAATATAAACTAAATGTACATTTTTAATAGCATGTTGTAGTGTTAGTATGTTTTTAATATCTGATAGGTTATTTGTATATTATTTTACATACTTATTCAATAAAAAATAAATGCTTTTGATTATTTCTGAGTTTTGCTTTTTTGGGGAAGTTATTGGTAATATGTGATTATGAATTTTAAACATAACTTGTAAAATATAATCGTTCAACAAGTTGTTCCGTTTGTAACATTTCTCGAAGAAGGAAGTTGCTCATGTTGTCTGAGGCTTTTCTGTCGTTTCCTTCAGTTGTTCTTGGTGCAGCGCCACCACAGGCCAGGAGGGGAACATCCATCCATCCATCCATCCATTTTCTTACACCCTTGTCCCTTGGTGGGGTCGGGAGGTGCTGGTGCCTATCTCCAGCTGGCGTTCCGGGCGAGAGGCGGGGTCACCCTGGACAGGTCGCCAGTCTGTCGCAGGGCAACACAGAGACACACACAGGACAAACAACCATGCACACACACACTCATAGGGGCAATTTAGACAGACCAATTAACCTGACAGTCATGTTTTTGGACTGTGGGAGGAAACCGGAGTACCCGGAGAAAACCCACCATGCACAGGGAGAACATGCAAACTCCATGCAGAAAGGCCCGGGGCCGGGAATCGAACCCAGAACCTTCTTGCTGCAAGGCAACAGCTCTACCAACTGCGCCACTGTGCAGTTCTCCAGGAGGGGAACAGCTTTTCCAATTAGTTTGGATTGTTTGACACAGTGCAGAGTGAAGTGAACCACTTGAACTAAAAATGAAACAAACTTTGGTTCCCATTTGAGACGAGTCTACAGGACCATCAGATATGAGAAGACCTGATGGTCCAAACACACCTTTAGCGTCTATCTGTCTACATCCCTAAAAGTTGCTTCAGTCAGGAATAATTTATATTCATAACCACACACGACTGGTCCTGTGTAATTATACATCCACATGTGATTTATTTTTAGGTTTTTGCTTCAGACAGGTGCAGAAGCCTCGCAGTTTCCTCCATTTCTTGAAGTTTCATCATTTTCATCAGAACTGGATGAGAACCGGGAGCCAAACAAGCAGAGCACACAAAAACCGCCAACCCTAAAACTATCCAGAATCCAATGAACTAAAAACAGAGAAAAAAAGAGAAACGCATTTAAAATCATATCTCAGTAGCACAACAAACTACTCATCGTCTAATCAGGAGGCCCAATCCGGTCCTCGAAAGCTGCCAACCTGCATCCCGGCCAGTGGCACAACTACACATTATTCAGGTGGATGCAAAAACATAAATGCCCCCCACCACCTCCCCAAAGGAAGGTTCAAGGAGCGTGGAAAACATACGTGAAGGGTAAAACGTGCCACATTTAGCTCGTTATGTGCGTGAGGTGAAGGAGCGTAAGACGCTGAAGTGAATGGGAAAACATCATTGGCGCGTCGCCCCTCCAGACGGGGTTTTGACGCCCCCTCTGGTGCTGCGCCCCCATGCGTTGCATGCGCTCCACACCCACTTTTTGCGCCACTGATCCAACACTCCTGACTTATAGGATCAGTTACTGCTGACTTCTCCCACCAGCAGCAACTCGGCTCTGCAAACACACCTGCGAATGAGCCACTCATTCGATCCAGGTGTGTGGAGGAGGAATATAAAAGTAGCAGGATGGTAGTTATAGAGGACCGGACTTTGGCACCAATCATCTAAGCTGTTGAGCAAATCTCATTTATTTCTTACCTGAGACTCAGAATACCACAGCTGGGTTTCTTCCAGTTTCTCCTGAGATGAGTTGGAGTCGAATGGTTTACACCATTTCTGAGGTCCATCCTTCTCAATCGTTTCATAGATCCCCGTCCAGCTGGTCTTTGCACAGGCGTAATAACGGCCATCAATAAACACAGTTATAAACCATATTGAGGCTGCAATAATGGTGATGCTAACGGCCTTACAGACTGATTTACTACATGATTTACAGTCAAACGTTCCAAGTGATTTACGGTGACATTTCATGGCAAACATTAGTAAAGAGACTACGATTGGTGGAACAATGAAACATATCAAAGAATGTAACTGGTTGTATCTGGAGTCACAGGGACATGCGAAATCTGCTTCCACCAGTTTCTCAAACCCCATCTGGATCAGTCCAAAGCCTAGAGTAGTTGCTACTGGGCTTCTGGACAATTTTCCTTTCAGTTTAGAAATCCAGTTGCTCTTGATATCCATAGTTCGCTCTATAACTGGGGAAACAGAGAGAAAAGTGAAATTATTGAAGCAATTAAAACATAATTCGTATGTGTAATTTAAAATGTTTTAGTACTTGTTTCTTTTCATGGTAAATGCACTGCATGCATCTTCATTCGTGAGTTAAAATGTGTTCAGTTTGACAAAAAGGGAGGAGAAAAGATACTGTTTGTGAGAAGAGAAAGTTTCATCCATCCTTTACTTTTGACTCACACTGGGCTGGAGGGGAACCAGTTTAAAAAATCCCCAGACTTCTCTGTCTCCCAGTACAAACCCTCTAAGTTGTTATGGCAATAGAGGACAACACACATTCACTTCATGTACATCCAGTAAAAGTATTGTTACTCCTGGTCAAATCTTATTCAATTATAAATAAATATTGCGCAGTACAAGTTTGTTCAAGTTAAAGTACTGACTTTTGAAAATACTATTGAATATGCATTTAAAAGTACTCAAGTATTCAAAAGTACAAATTATATTTTCTAATATTTTCTGAATATTTATTGGCATGTAGAAAAAGTTTACAACACCTGTAAAAAATCACAGTTATGTTATTTTTTTTTAATTTAAAATGTTCCCACCAACAGGGACACTGGCTGTTGCTTTCCTGCTCTATTTGCTTCACTGAGAGTATGAGTTTTTCTCCCATTCACTTGGATTTCTCCAGTAGATTTTCCACTGGGCCAATCAGCAAACAGATGGAGAAGTTATGGATGACATAGGTTTTCTGTTTCTGTTTTAAGATTGTAGTCCACCTGTAGTTTTAGCAAAGGCAACAAAGAAAGTGAACAAAGCCACCTTCCAAATATTTAACATTAACATTATTTAACATTAATGGCCGCCTGCCCACCTCTTTCGGCTCTACATTTTCCCCTTTGCACCCTTTTGCCCGGCACCATTTACAGATACAAAAATCACTCGGTATCCTAAAGAATGACTCATTAAAATTAAGCAAATATATATATATACCTGATGGCTTGAGTCAAAATAAAGATGAGAAGCAACAAAAATACGAGTAAAACTCTTCAATATCTTCAGAACAAATCAAACCAATTTGAAGTTGAAAATGAATATCGCAGATCCAAATAATCAACTGTAAAACCAAAAGGGAAAAAAGATGTAAAAGACATTAAAGTTCCCCTGAAGATAAATGTATTACAGTGAAGGAGGAGTTATATTACAACCCAATCCACTTCTTAATCAAAATAGAAAAAAAAGGTACCTAAATGCAACTTCTTTAATATATTATTGATCCATATTCAATAGAGGAATTTAACACAAAAAACAAAAAGCATTTTGGATTTAAATTTGGATCTCACTTTCCTTTATGTGCTATGTAAAAGTTTAAAGATTAACAAAGAAAAAGAGATGTGAAAAGTTTCCCAGCGGACAAAACACAATTTGAGAGAGAGTTTTAGTCACGTTAAACCATAAGTTGCTGTCATCATCCTCATCTGATTGTGTTAAAACAGGTTTTTCTTCTGATGGAGTCTTTAAGGTCTGACCAACAAATCATGTCAAATGTTTCCATGGGTGAGTTGAGCTCAGTTGAGAAGTTGAAGCTGTAGATACAAAAGGTGGATCAACTCTATTCTACAGAAATCATGAAAGTTTAACTGTATAATAGATATTATGTATATTTTTTATGTATAATTTATTTATAATTTGTGTAATTTATCAACTGTTGCTGGAAACATATGAAATTAAATCTCCCCATTCATTTTAAAGAAAAAGAACAAGACAATCTGTTCAAACCCAGGAATATTCTGTATTCAACACTCTACCTGGTTATCAAAGTTATACACACACACGGATATTTTATTAATTCTTCATATTTGGATTGTAGAAATAAATTATTTTACCGTGAGCAGAAAACAAAAGCTCCTTCTTGGTGGTGTGGCTTGGTTTTTCTGCTACAATTATGGCTTTATTCCTGTTGTGTTTCATTTTTCAACCGCAAAACATATTTGCATTCCTAGATTACCTTTAGGTAAATGTTGGTGTTTGGGACGGAAAGATGCAAAGCACTCTAAAAGGAGGCATGTTGTTGAGTGAATGAAAAACAAATATGAAGCTGGTGTGAAAGTTTGACTAATGAAACAAGACCTGGTCCTTTATAAATATTGTTAGTTATAAAGAATTATAAACTTAATTGAAACCAACTTTTTCTCCTTCTTGTGTTCACTGCTGGGCATTCAGCCCAGGGTGTGGGAACTGTTCCCTTCGCCAATTAGCACTCTAATGTTTTCACTTCCTTCTTTTGCTTTGTGTCTGTAAATAATCCATTTATATCAAATTACTAAGCACTGAGTTTTGGTTAATGTATTTTTGAACCTTGAAGAGAATCAAGTTGTGCTGCATATTTTCTGCACACATTGTTTTTTGATATGTTTGAGTCCTCCACACCTTGTTTGGCCTCGTTTGCATGAATAATTTTGTGGCGTGAGATAATGTGAGCTGATCAGCCTGCGGTTCTGCTGAGGTGAAATAAAAGTCTGTGTTGCTTTGAGAGATTCATCTGCAATGTTGTGTTTTCAGCAGAGTTATAATAGCTGTAGTTTTTGGTATATAGCTTAGTTTGTTGTTGCGACTTTTTGTCAAATTCAGTTATTTTTTATTAGGTACTATTAGATAAAACATCATTAGTTTTAGCTTCATACTTTTGTTTAATTTTTAGTTGCAGTTTTCCAAGCATTGTATTGTGATTAACTAGTAAATTCTTGAAGAAATTGGAGGAAGTGGATTGACCTTATTTGGAATAAAGAAGCTCTTCTCTTCTCTGATTTCTGCAGTTAACAGCAGCAGAATTGGGACACAACTCCGAACAAACAGCAGACTTCCCACTATTGTCTCATCGGTCATAACATCCTTCTTCTTCTGCCTCCTGTTTTCTTCTTCTTCTCTTCTGCTCTGTTCTCTTTGTTTACCCGATAGCGAACGAAAAGGCAGCAGCCCATCATCAGGACCAGATTGTATTGTGTCACATTTGTTGTCGCACTACTGTGATGCTACGCTAGGTGTGAAAGTCCAACTGGTGAACACACAGGTCTTTGATATAAAAAACGTATCCATCTTAATCGCTAGGAATGTTGGAGAAGGCAAAAACTGACCTGTTTTGAAGTTACATCTGTGGTAAAACAAGAGTTTCAACAATTAAATCACTGCCAGAAGCTTCTTGCCTCATGTGACAGGGTAAATTAAATTAGCTCAAATTAAGGCCAGTTAATACAGGTAGTAAAAGGTAACAAATAGAATTTGACTTGGTAGTACATTTTTCAAAAACCATTTCATGACCCCTTCAATATATTTACAATTTTACATTGATGCTGACTTTTTGTTTTAAGTTCCTTTAACTATACAGTCTGTATTAAAAATTATATCTACTCCCAGGACCTGAGCTGAAGTTAACAGACTCGATTCGTTTCACTATCCCATCTGCAATGAGCATGCAGTGTTGGAAGCGCCTAACGTTTGAGACTAGCGAGTCACCATGAGAAAATATAAGTTTTCACGACTTTGCCTGGATGACCAGGTGACAGAGAATCACTTTGTAAAATATGAAGAAAGAATATATAAATATGACCTTGTGACTGCGACCAAACCTTCGCAGTCACAGGGGAGCGCAGGAATCTGCTCCCCTGCGGATTCCTGCGCAGGGGAGCAGATAAAAAGTAGGACCTTTTTCACACTGAATATGGCTGTTCTGTTTTGAAGTTAGAAATGCTGTTTTTTTTAGTACGTGTATAAGAAAAAGGGAGAAAGCCTGCCCTCTCATGTTATTTTCAGGTACTACAACGTAGCAAGTTTTTTGTTATTCGAAACAAATCTTATTAAACTGTAGAAACAGACACCGTTGGTGTCCGTTGGTGTAAATTACTGTTGAAATCTTTCATGTATGGTTGCATTGCCGGTACGTATTAAGCTTGTAACGTTGTAACATTGTTTCTGTCTAGAGATAGCGCTCTAATGTGTTGTTTTAAGGTTGAGTACGTTTGTTATGTTAATTAGATGCGAGGTTATCGCGAGGTTATCAGGTGCGCAGTTGGTAGCCTAGATGTACGCATAGAGAGGTGATGCTCAGTAGAAATTGAATGTAGTGTATTTATGCTGCATATGATCACATATTTATTGTATTTTTTGTCCTGATTTCAGTTTTACCATTTTAATTGTCATTAAATCTGCTGACAACGTCCTTCGGTCTTCAGAGTCTTGACATGAGAAAGGTGTTAGAACGTGTTGAGGAAATATAATCATTTTTTAGTGTTTAGGAAATATAACCTTTTTTTAGTGTTTAGTTTAGCTAAATTCTTTTGAACAAATTACTTATTCTTTAATAGGTTTGTGTTAGTGATTTCAAAAGCATGGAACCATACTCATCGTCTAACTCAGGAGGCCCAATCCGGTCCTCGAAAGCTGCCAACCTGCATCCCGGCCAGTGGCGCAACTACACATTATTCAGGTGGATGCAAAAACATAAATGCCCCCCACCACCTCCCCAAAGGAAGGTTCAAGGAGCGTGGAAAACATATGTGAAGGGTAAAACTTGCCACATTTAGCTCATTATGTGAATTATTTTTCATTATTCCTGTTTTCATTATTAGAAAAACAGGAATTGTACCTGATTATTTTCTGTTGAGGCTATATATTGTTTTAGTTTAATATCGGGACAGGACTTTGGAGAGAATAACAGAGCAAAAACATATTACTTTCCGGAGATAAATAACTTTTATTGAATTAAAGTACGGAATTAAAGGTTTGTTCCTGGCAGAGTGGGAGAAATTAGAATTTTACAGCTGTCTGTGAAGTTCCTTATCTGTTTCCCCTCGCTTGGAAGGCATGAAGCCAGATAGGGGAAGAAAATAAATTGAGAATAAAGAAAAGTCTCCAGAAACATTACGTTATAAGATGTAACATGATTTAGTGAAATAGCCTGAATATAGTTTTAAATTTATAACCTATTCTGGCATATTGACCTGTAGTTTAGCCATAAGGAGACTAAATTATTTGTTAAGAGCTCGCATCTGCTCTTTTGTCTGTTTAGGTAGAATAACAGGGAATTCCAGCTATTTTTCCCTTGACATCTGAAAGCCATAAGTCCAGCAGGACTCGGAGGGAGTTTGCTCCACGTTATCTAAACAAAAGGAGAAGCTTGTCTCTGATCTTCTGAACAAATTACAGGGAGGTTCTACATTCGAAAACGGTCAGAGATGGCTTCCAGTTGGTCGAGCAGAGATACGCCTTATTTGAATATATTAAGGAGGAGGGCACGCCTACAAGAATAAAAGTTTATGCTCAAGAGAAATAATTCAGAAAATAGCCAATCTTAGTCGCTTTTGCTCTGGCTCTTTTCTCCAAGGACGTCTTTGACTTTTATGTTTGTCTTCTCCACTCAGGTAACCAATGTATGTCTCTGTGTTTTCTGTACTACTCTGTGTTGTCTTATACTTTCTTTTGATTGGATTAAATTCTGTACTTCTCTGACATCAACACGCATTGTTGTGTTTCTGTCCCCACACGGGGCCGAGAGAGAGAGAACTCGGGATTAAAGAAGAAGCACAGCCACGTTGTTTTTCTAAATTTAGCCTTATAAATATTTCTTCCTTCTTCCTGCCTTTGCATCAGACATGTAACGGCATAATGGGAATACAAATTGGTCAAACCCTTCTGGGTTAAAGCGATGGATTTGCTGAGTAACTGGTTGGCTGCGGGTCCACTGACACTTACCCTATGCCTGTTAGGATGGAACCCAAATAACAGAAATGGGTAAGGCAGTAAAGTGCCCCACCTATTGGCCCAAAGTCAATGGTTCCCTGGCCCCTCCTGTTCCGGCGAAGCTGCAAAGATCACTGCCAGTTCAGACTTGTGGGAATAATGTATTTAGTGCCCACAGATTCTTTTTTTATATATAGCGCATGCTCACTGCGTGCTATTATTAGCCCTAGCAACAGTTGCCATGCTGCTGCTGCTGATGTCATCAGTATGACTTCAAATGATGTATGTCATGAGGCCCTTCTAAGGATGACTTTGTTATGTCATAGAGTCCATGACATCACCAGCTGAAGAGTTAATTCTCTGATCAGTTAACACAAATCACTTAACAAGTCAGTCGACACAAAATTCATTTGGAAGTTTCAGCTCCGTAAAGATGAACAACGAAAGCCCACAGAGTTCGGAAATGGATGTGAAGCCTAAGGTCTCTTTTTGGACAAAAGTGAAAAAAAACATTGTCCTTCAAAGTCCATCCTGGTCAAAGAAACCCAGATTACAAAAAGAGAGACTTTCTTAGTGAACTTCTGTGGAAAGTGATTGAAAAGGCTGCAGACGAACCAACTCAGCATCTTGTTAGACAAATATTTCAGGAACAACATAGCAAAATTTTGATCTTGCTTTTGAGAAAAACTGGAGATATAAATGTGGACGTACTCTCGGACATGTCAGAAGAGCTAAGCAAATGGATTTTCCAGAGTATTGCGAGAGATGCATTTGACTTTGCCAGTGGACTGCATTTAATTGCACTAGTTGATCACAGGGAAGGACATAAAGTTATTGTGGAAAGTTTCAAGCGTCACCTGGAGAATCCTGTTCCTCCAAAGGAAATGTTTCAGTCAACAAAAAGAAAGATCAGAGAGACTTTTTTTCCTACTGAGGATTTGTACGCAGATGAAAACTGCCTGAGTGAGGTTTATAGTCGGGCAGGAATGGATCCTGGAGAATTTTTGAGGGAAGCGAACAGGATGGGTTTCAGACGTGGAACCGAAGATGAAAGATGGGTTATGGTGCAAAAAATTCTTTGGAGGTTGATTTATAAGTGTAGTTACAGGTCTAGCTATGGAAATTACAAAAGGAAGCACACTGAATCTGTCCAGATAAAACTTGCTCCAAAAATCTGGAAGGAAGTAAAAGACATAGATTTTGTCTTTTTTGAGGATATGGAAAGAAAACTCTGTAACGATATCTTGCAACTTCTCTGGGGAAATGAAGACGCAGTTAGAGAACTGCTCTTCAAGATGATCAAAAGTGACAACCCAATAGTTATTTACAAGGTTGTGCAAAGCTTTAGAAGGATCCTGGCACAACCGAGGAAAACCAATCTTCAAAGAAACGTTCTTCAAAAGGTATGGAGGAGCATCAAACAGGCTGTGTGTTGTGCAAACATTTCGGACATGGTAGAGAGGCAAGAATCCTCTGGGCATCAGATTGGTCCATGAGTCAGGACCTGCCTCCAAGTTAGGGCCTGCCTTCAAGATAGGACCCGCCTCCGAGACATGACCCGCCTACGAGTCCAGACCCGCCTATGAGACCGGACCTGCCTACGAGACCATACCCGTCTCCGAAACAGGACCGGTCTCCAAGTCCGGAACTGTCTCCGAGTACGGACCTGCCTCTGAGACAGGACACATCTCTGAGAAAGGACCCACCTCTGGCTCAGGACCCGCCTATGAGTCCAGACCTGCCTACGAGACCGTACCCGTCTCCAAAACAGGACCGGTCTCCGAGTCCAGAACTGTCTGGAGTACGGCCTCTGAGACAGGACACGCCTCCGAGACAGGACCCGCCTCCGAGAGAGGAGCTGCCTCCGGCTCCGAACCCGCCTCCGAGACAGGACCTGCCTCCATCTCAGGACCCGCCTCCGAGATGGCAGCCACCTCCTAGACAGGACCTGCCTACGAGTCCAGACCTGCCTCAGGGTCAGGACCTGCTTCCGGCTCAGGACCTGCCTCAGGGTCAGGACCTGAGCCGGCTCAGGACCGCCTTCGAGACAGGACCTGCTTCCGAGACAGGACTTGCTTCCGAGACAGGACTTGCCTCCGAGACAGGACTCGCCTCCGAGACAGGACCTGCCTCTGAGACAGGACCCGCCTCCGAGACAGGACCTGCCTCTGAGACAGGACTCGCCTCTGAGAGAGGAGCCGCTTCCGGCTCAGGACCCGTTTCCGAGACAGGACCTGCCTCCGAGACAGGACTCGCCTCCGAGACAGAACCCGCCCCCGAGACAGGACCCGCCTCCGAGACAGAACCCGCCTCCGAGACAGGACCAGTCTCCGAGACATGACAAGTCTCCCAGTCAGGACCAGCCTCTGAGTCCTCATTCCTAACGGTGTTTCCAGGATTTTTTCTCACCAACAGAGAGACATGTTGTCAGAAGTGTCAAGACTGGATGCATTTCTTCAGCTGAACTTTACAACTCACAGGCTTGGATGATTATAGCCTTTAGAGTGCTTACAAGTTTTGGGTCTGAGAATACCGGAAACTTTTAGTCATACGCTTTTACAGTCACAGCGGGGTCGGTAGAGCCTAGTATAGTTAGAAGGGGTTCGAAGCAGAAGGAGAGGAGAAGGTGGGGGGCGGACTGTGGGTGGGCTGATGTATAGTTAGGGGGGTGGCGGGGTAGGGGAAGCACAGATGTAAGGGGTAAAGGAGAGACAATGAGGTTAGAAGTTCGCATTTGAAGTGCGAAGGGGCGAAGAGGGTGGTTAGAGCAGGCGAACGTAAGATGGGGTGGAAATACAAACGAACAAACCTAATGTCTGTGTAAAGGGTGGGGGGAGACACGACTGTAGACCAGGGAACAAAAGTAAGAATTGGGGGGAGCAATACGGGATATTTATGGCACCTTCGTACATCAAACAGGCTGTGTGTTGTGCAGACGTTTCAGACGTGGTAGAGGGGCAAGGACCCTCTGGACATCTCAGATTTGTCCACTCAGAGTCAGGACCTGCCTTCGAGACAGGACCTGCTTCCGAGACAGGACCTGCTTCCGAGACAGGACCTGCTTCCGAGACAGAACCTGCTTCCGAGACCGGACCCGCCTCCGAGACAGGACCTGCCTCAGGGTAAGGACCTGCCTCCGGCACAGGACCTGCCTACGACTCAGGACCTGCCTCCGACTCAGGACCTGCCTCCGAGACATGATCCGCCTCCGAGACATGATCTGCCTCCGAGACAGGACCCGCCTCCGAGACAGGACCCGCCTCTGAGAGAGGACCCGCCTCTGAGACAGGACCCGCCTCTGAGACATGACCCGCCTACGAGTCACGACCTTCCTCCGGCTCAGGAACTGCCTCCAAGACAGGACCTGCCTCCGAGACAGGACCCGCCTCCGAGACAGGACCAGCCTCCGAGACAGGACTCGCCTCCGAGACAGAACCAGCCTCTGAGACAGGACTCGCCTCCGAGACAAGACCCGCCTCTGAGACAGGACCCGCCTCTGAGAGAGGACCCGCCTCCGAGACAGGACCCGCCTCTGAGAGAGGACCCGCCTCTGAGATAGGACCCACCTACGAGTCACGACCTTCCTCCGGCTCAGGAACTGCCTCCAAGACAGGACCTGCCTCCGAGACAGGACCTGCCTCCGAGACAGGACCTGCCTCCGAGACAGGACCCGCCTCTGAGAGAGGACCCGCCTCTGAGAGAGGACCCGCCTCCGAGACAGGACCCGCCTCTGAAACAGGACCCGCCTCCGAGACAGGACCCGCCTCCTAGACAGGACTCGCCTCTGAGAGAGGAGCCGCTTCCGGCTCAGGACCCGTTTCCGAGACAGGACCTGCCTCCGAGACTGGACTCGCCTCCGAGACAGAACCCGCCCCCGAGACAGAACCCGCCTCCGAGACAGAACCCGCCTCCGAGACAGAACCCGCCTCCGAGACAGAATCCGCCTCCGAGATAGGACTCTCCTCCGAGACAGAACCCGCCTCTCGGTCAGGACCCTCCTCTGAGTCCTCATGCCTAACGTTGTTTCCAGGATTTTTTCTCACCAACAGAGAGACACGTTGTCAGAATGTCAAGACTGGATGCATTTCTTCAGCTGAACTTTGCAACTCACAGGATTGGATGATTATGGCCTTTAGAGTGCTTACAAGTTTTGGGTCTGAGAATACCGGAAACTTTTAGTCATCCGCTTTTACAGTCAGAGCGGGGTCGGTAGAGCCTACGGAAGAGTCAGAATGGGGTCCAGGGAAACGGTGGTGGACTTGGGGGGATAGAATATAGTTAGAAGGGGTTCGAAGAAGAAGAAGGAGAGGAGAAGGTGGGGGGCAGACTATGGGGGGCCTGATGTATTGTTAGTGGGTGGTGGGGTGGGGGAAGCACAGATAGAGGGGGTGAAGGAGAGACGATGAGGTTAGATGTTCGCATTAGAAGTGCGAGGGGGCGAAGATGGTGGGGAGAGCAGGCGAATGCAAGATGGGTGTGGAAATACAAACAAACAAACCTAATGTCTGTGTAGGGGGTGCGGGGAGACACGACTGTAGACCAGGGAACGAAAGTAAGAACAGGGGGGAGCAATACGGGATATTTATTGCACCTTAGTTCGTCACACTCCGAAACTCATCTACCACCAGCCATGCACCACCATGATGCACTCCGCCACCCATTTGTTCAGACCCAGCGATAAGAAATTTATTGTGCGGTTCGTCCGTAAAGCTACACTTACACTGTATCAAATACTCAGCCGCCTGCCGTGCTCAGTCTATGCGCTCACCTGTATAAACACACCTGCAGCGCTCTTCCCACTGTTCGCTTTCAACCAGCAGCTCCTGGAGGAGAAAGGCATCCCCACTCCAGGCATCGCGTCAGTCATTATGAGGATGCTTACTGGTTCCCCAGAAACGATGAAAACCCGGGCATTATCATCAATCGAACAATTGAACAAATTAGTAATTGTTCCCTGGTTTTAATTTCACTTGAATTAAAAATTCACTGCCGCTACAAACACTAAATCAGGTGCAAGTCCGCCGACCTCGTCCTGCATTAAGCGATATTGCTCTAAGAACCAAAGAGAGCTTGTTCCTGTTACTTTTTATAGGAATTCTGAATTTGATGCCAGAAGGCAGAAACTGGAACTCCACATGTAAAGGATGAGAAGTATCAGCAATAGTGGCTTTAGTTTTACTAATGATTTGATTTTTACACAGTTCTGTTAGTGAGTGTCACCGGTACCAGACCTAGGGGGATCTGGGGCCAGTATCAAGTGGGGCACAGGCAGATGAATCCTGTGCAACCAGATCTGTGGATCACAGAGGAAACTAGTCCTAACAATCTTGTAGCGGCTAAACTCCTACATTTTAGGCTACTGGTGGTTGTTCTTTAAAGGCGTTGGTTTTACGTGCGCTCAATTAAGATTCAAGATGCCAATCTTCTGTTTGACATGAAATGAAGTCCTTTATTTGTTAGAACAATGTCCATTATCTTACTGTTTTCATTTAGATCCACATAAATTCGACATACATCCAAACCAAGCACAGTAGAAAATTGTTTGCTTCTACCTATTAACAACACCTGAACAGAATCATGGTTGACCTTAAATAACCCTTCCCCCCATCAGACACTCAGAACTCAAAATTAAATACGCCCCCTGGTGGCGATAAACCCAAGAAAGAATAAATGGCTCCTACAAATGTATCTCTGGCAAGAGCTCGTTTATTATGATTACAGAAAAACAAATAAACAGAAAAATAAAATACAATTACAATACAATTCAAATTCAATCAACATCCAGAGTTTCCACAAAGTAATAATATAAAACATTTTGTCTTTTGATTTTTACCCAGGAAGCATATCAGCTAAACCGTGAGTGAAACAGCCATTGGGACTGACTAGTATATATTCCATTGAGGGAAAGTAACTTTAACATTAAATGCACCTTTCTCAACAGGTGAGGGCGCACTTTCTCCATCTCTAATCAGACATTTAAGTGACCTGAAATTATCTCTCCCTGGCACCTCCGGACCCAGGCCCCCATCCGGCCCGGGCCGGCGGGCAGCCGCCACCCCAGCCCCCCCACAGCCCCGCGCCCGAAGAGACCACCCACCGCACAATAGGCGCAATGCAATGCTCTCCCCCTGCACCGCCATCCCAGGCCCCAACCATACACAGATTGGGTGATGAAAACTCAACTGAAGACACCATTTTAAAAAACAACTGATTGGTGATTTACATCCAGAGTCAGTTATTTTCTCACACTCAAACTAACTTAAACAACTAAAAGCAATTTATAATTCATCAACTGCTGCAAGTTGTCCATTTCCTGAAGCAGTAAAGCTAGCCCAAGCCATCATACTGCCACCACCATGTGTGTCTGTTGCTATTACATTCTTTTCTCTGAAATTCTTTGTTAGTTTTGAGTCTCATTAAGGAATATGTGTGATATTTTAGTCTCCTTCATGTTGTCAAACAAGCTCAGTTAGTTTAATGGGTTTGGTAATAATGAGATATGGGTGTGGTCAGTGAAAATGATAAAAAAAAATGTGGTTAATTTTAGTTAATTTATGTTTTAATAAAGGATTCATATGATTTGGATTGCTGTTTTGGGTTAATAAATTTGGTATTTTGATCACTATTGTCTAAACTTGTTTTATGATCTAAAATAACTGTGGTCAAAACGGAAGAACTGAATAAAACCCACAATAGAACCGATACTTTTCACTCTATTTGTATGAAGGTTTTAATTTCACCATGAATAATAATAAGGGAACAGCTGGGACTCCCGCGCCACCTGCTGGAGAAAAGTAGGAATCGCTGCATTTGGTTGAGTTGTGCAGCAGAACCTGCCTCCACTTTTCACTCATTTGCTGGTTTGTTGCATATTTTCTTCAAGGAAAAATTTAATGCATCTAAAATTCATAATGCAGTTTTACTGAGTTTTGTGTATAAAAATGACAAATTTCAACTATTGGCTATAGTTTGTTCATTTAACTAAGAAATGTGGCACTAAAAGCTTTTCTTTAAGACTTCAAAACAAACGCTTGGTTTTATATAAAGCAAAGCATTGGCACTCTAAAATATCACTGACATAAATAAAAATGATTTGTAATTAAGCATGATTTATGTTCCAACACTGTTGACTCCTATTGTTGCATTTTATTGGTCAAATGTTTGACCATAATCTTCTGTTTACCTTCTTTGTTGCTGTGACTCCATCACATTGAAGACTGAATCTGTGAAACGGATAGCATCATTAGGACCAAGGAACAAAACCTGTAAATAATTTTAAAGGTAACTAAACAATTTACTATGCTGTGACCAACACTTGGAGCCTGGTTGTATAGTGAGTATGTTATTTTATTTTTATTTTTTTAGGTAAAGTGTACCAACAGCAAACTTAGTGTTATTATAAGTTGGACCAGGTGCCAGAAGATGTAAGTCCTTAGATGAGCTCCTTAGCCCTGACCTGACATATACCTTCCTTTGGGGGGAGAATACAGACTTATAGCTGACATTGATCATTTATAAGTTTTAGTAACGGAACCTTAACAACTACAGGTGTACTGTATTTTGTTAGTGAACACATTTAAGTGTGTAAGATAATGGATGGAGGGAAAGAATCATTAGGGCCGAGAAACATACGACGTATAAGTCAGAGACAAAAGCTGTAGATGATTTTAAAGGAAACATAACAATTTACCATGTTGGAGCAACTCTTGGAGTGTGTGTGGTTGTGCACTGTAAAAAACTTTCAACTTCGGGGAAAGATAAATATTAGTAGCCTGACCTCAGCCTGTTTAGTCCCTGTCACATATTTTTAAGATAGAAATTTACAGATGAGGAACATTTACTGAAATGTATCACACTAGCAAATGTTACAGAAAAGTATCTAGAGTTTAAAATTTAATTGACTGTTTTTAGAACGGATGAAGGAAATTATAAACTCATAGTCAGCACTAACTAGTCATGCTACCATAAATAATGCAGTAAAACAGTTAAACTGTTGTTTTCTTTCAGAGATATCTACCGGCTCTCACACAGGGACACACACACACACACACACACACAAATGCTTTGGTGTGCAGGCCAAAGGTCAGATGGTGTGGTGTGGTTAATCTATAGTCTTTCACGCACACAACACACACGCGCGCCACACACACACACACACACACACACACACACCACACACACCACACACACACACACACACACCACACACCCACACACACCACCCACAGACGTGCGCACATACACATGCCTATAAATGCTTTTGTGTGCAGGGCCGGGATTACTCCGCTTAACGCTGTGTATCAAGAAGACAATCTGTTTAAAACCAGAGGTAGTTACAACATTCCTAGTCTATTTCAGCTTCTCTGGGTATAGTACTATATGTCAAATTAAAACAGTAAATGGTACACTTTGAATGTTTTCACCATGTCCACCCAACTGTCACGCACCTCAAAAAGAATCAAGCACACTCATCCCTTTCACTTCTCAAACTCAGCAGCCAACATTGTTTGGAATATAGTATATTTATTTATTTACTTTGTTTGGAATCAGTTGTTTTTTGTTTTTTTTTTCGAACATTCATTGATCATTAATTTATTTCCCAGGTCCTTTTTAATCCCATCCAACATGTATGAAATCAGGTACTAAAATTTAACATTATAAAGTTTATGTAAGTAGCATTTAAAATTAAAGATCAGAAAACAAAACCAATGAAAAATAATCATAAAAAAAGGAAATATTCCCACATATTCCTTTTTTAAAAAATCAATCAAAGGAGATTAGAGATGATAGGTTTTTCTTTTTTGTTGTCATGCTTCTGCACAGGTGTTGATTATCTATTAACATTTTTTTTTTCAACTTAATGTAAAGCGGTTTAAAACATTTATTTTTATTATAATATTTATGTTTTTCACCTACATATGTATGAAAAATAGATTAAACCACAGACAAAATAATGAAGAAATAGAGTAAATCAACTGACAACTTAAAATACTTTCACATTTACAGTAAAATATTTAGAAAATATAACTGCAATTAAAAAGGTTGTATTGTATGGTATAAACAATTAGTCAATTATACTACATTTATGTACTCAAGAATGATTATACAAAGTTAGCATACCTTGCAATCGTTAGTCATGCCAGAAAACTAACTGGCCTATGCTCAACGATTACATACATGAAAAACATGTAGAAGTATTATTCTGATTTCTTTTAAACAGGTTCATTCATGGTAGAGAGAGGTATTTCCTCCACCTTTCCTCCATTTCTTGAAGTTACATCATTTTTGTCAGAACAGCAGGGGCAGTGGGAGACAACCAGATATGTCAAAAAAATCAGTCCCAATCCTAATCCTATCCAGAATCCAATGAACTAAAAAACAGGGAAAAAAGGAGAAACAAATGTAAACATTATACCTCATTAGCACAAAAAAAGCAGTGGCCTATTTGGTAGGTTGTGTAAATCTAATTTGTTTCTTACCTGCGACTCAGAATACCACAGCTGGGTTTTGGTCAGTAGCTCCTGAAATGAGGTGGAGTTGACTGGTTTACACCATTTCTGAGGTGCAGCGTTCAATATCACTTCATATGTTCCTGACCAATTGGTCTTTGCACAGGAGTAATAACGACCATCAAGGAAGACTATTATCAACCACACTCCAGCTGAAATGATAGTGGTACTAAGGGCCTCACAGACTGATATACATGATTGACAGTCAAATGATTCACATGATATAGAGTGACATTTAATGGCAGACATTAGTAAAATGACTACCACTGGTGGAACAATGAAACATACTGAAGTATGTAAAGTGTTGACTTTAGGGTCACAAGGGCATGAATAATCTGCTTCCACCAGTTTCTCCAACACCAGCTGGATCAATCCAAAGCCTAAAGTAAATGCCATTGGGCTCTTGGAAAATTCTTCTTTCAGTTTAGACATCCAGTTTTTCTTGAACTCCATAGTTAGCTCTATAATTGAGGAAACACAAGTGAAAAAAAAGAAATTAGGAGAAACAATAACATCATATTAGCATGTATACTGGAGAACAATTAAAATATTTTTGCCCCGTCTGTTGAGGATTATCTTTATTTTCATAGAAAATGGACTGTATTCGTCTTCATTCATGAGTTAAACATGTTCAGTTTGACAAAAATGGAACATTTGTTTTTATACTTGGTACTCCGGTAGATATGGTTCAATTAAGAACCAAAATTGCAACTCAACTGATATGGTTTGCTTTCACATTGCACTATGAAATGATCCAAACTAATTGAAAAACCCGTTCCCCTCCTGGCCTGTGGTGGCGCTGCGCCAATAACTATGGAGGAAAATACAAAAACCTTAAAAGAAGACGAGCGCAACTTCATTCTTCGCAAAATGTAAACAAAAACGTCAGATTTTAGTGATTGTAGGGTTTCACTTTTTGTCTCTGGCGCATTTATTTTGTCTCTGTTTACCCAGAATTCCCTGCGCTTTAGTCCCTTCCTGCTTTTGGAGCAGTCTCCAGTCTCCGGCCGTTCAATCCCTGTCAGAGGTCACTTCAACCGAACCGAGATCTAGGTTTTTAGGTGAACTAGAGTTGGCATTGAGTCGCATCAGAGTTTGAATCTCCCCATATCAATCAATCAATCAATCAATAAAATTTTATTTGTATAGCACATTTCAGCACCAAGGCATTTCAAAGTGCTTTACACAATTTAAAATGAAAACAAAAACAGAAAGAGACTGAAAGTTTGAAAAAGATAAAAACATTATTAAAAGTAAAAATAAAAATAAAAACATTCAGTTTAAGCATGAGCTACTCTAAGCATGGTTTTAATTTGAGATTTAGACACTCAGTGTTTCAGCTGTTTTACAGTTTTCTGAAAGTTTGTTCCAAATTTGTGGTTCATAGAAGCTGAAAGCTGCTTCTCCTCGTTTGGTTCTGTTCTGGGGATGCAGAGCAGAACCAGAACCAGAAGATCTGAGGGGTCTAGACGGTTGGTACGGCACTAGCAGATCTTTAAGGTATTATGGTGCTAAACCATTAAGTGATTTATAAACTAACAACAGTATGTTTTATTTTGTTTGATTGCTGGAATAAGAAACAAGCTTGTTTGTCATCTCTCTGATCTGACAAAAGACCCACCCGGCTAACCAGCCATTGTTGCTTTGCTCTTGTTTCTATGTGGAGCTGATTTCTTGAAATCTGGACAACATGTCTTCTTAGGCACATAAGCACTGATTATGTTAACAGAGCAATTCGGTTTTCAAAATAAAAGGCACATCATTGTATTTTGTGCACCTTTACTTTTACTTTTACTTTTACTTTTACTTAAAAGTAACTGGGGACGGTCAAAGGTTATTAACTGGCAGAATTTGGCCCCGGGGACCATAAAATGCTTCATTAAGATAAGATAATTTAAGATAAGATATCTATAACGCTCCCTTAGGAGTTAAGTTCCTGAAATAAGTTTAATCTGATTATACAATTAAATTTTTTTAACAAATTAAACACTTTTTATTAAATTAACAAAGCCTGCTGACTGTAGACAAGTGATGAGTTAAACTGTAGATTTTAAAA
Source organism: Poecilia picta (assembly GCA_033032245.1). Classification (NCBI taxonomy): domain Eukaryota; kingdom Metazoa; phylum Chordata; class Actinopteri; order Cyprinodontiformes; family Poeciliidae; genus Poecilia; species Poecilia picta. The sequence continues at coordinate 25,937,547 of CM065358.1, forward strand.
AATAATGTTCTGGCAGGTTTGTTAGATACGAAAAACAACAACAAACCATATCCTAATTTTATTTTATTTTTTAATCTTTTGTGGGTGGATTTTTAAAATATTTTTTGTACTTTTTAGCAACAAGAACAGATTGTGATTCACTCTTGCCTTAATTTGCTAAGTTTATTGCATTTAGGTGCCCAGGTTTGCATTTTAAGAAAAGCCTCTGGATGTTTTTGGCCCCTATACCTAATAAATTAAATTAAAAGCAAAACCCTGGATGAATACGTTCTGTTTCACCTTACATTTTATGTTTCAATTGTATCTGTTTAAATGGCCTGGCATCAGTGGGCATTTCATCCCAACATTGTATTTAGATGTGGATCTGCATAAACTGCCTGAACTGGCAAAGCTAATTTATTCTGTGACTGAAGGACACCAAAGGCCCACGGGCCTTTTGTTGGACACTCTAACTTATTCAAAAAAAGATGATTTTCATGTTAAATTAAAATTACAATAGGGTGTGAAACAGGTGTGTCAGAGTTCTGCTCTGTCATAAAAAGTGATGATGTTCTGGGTTGTTCTGTCCTCAAGCGCACTTGTTATAAAATTAAATCTACAACGTGACGTCTATTTTATTTATTATTTTATTTATTATTATTATTATTATTATTTATTATTATATTATTATTATTATTATTATTTAAAGTCTTATTGTTGCAACTCCTGTACTTATAGGATTTTCAGTCAGAACCATTTGTAGTAAATACATGCAAAGTATGCAGAACTTTATATCCAAGAATCAAGAAGTTAGATATACTGAAGAAAAAAGTTTTGGTCATGCCCGGTTTTCCCTACATGTCAGTCAGACAAAATATTAAATATCTAACTTTTACTGTGACTTTAGTAGATTGTATTCCTTCTATTTACAAATATAATCACCACATATGATCCCAAAAAATGTAAATGTTTAAATTAAGCATACTTACTTGACTCAGGAAAAAGACCAGGATGAACAAAAACACAAGACAAAAATTTTCTATCAGGCTTTTTCAGTTTGCAACAGTGAATACAGAAAGTTTCAAGCAAATTGAAATGACTTGTGGAAGCAGAAACCCACAGGTATAGAATGACTTTAAGAAGTTTCAGTTTCTTTTATAAACAGGACAGTGAAGAGGAGTTAATTACTAACCAACCCAATTCTTAATCAAGATTGGAAAAAAAGTGTTTAAATGCTACTTGAACATATTAAAACATAAAAATGAATTTAACAAAACAAAATCCTGTCATGTTGGTTTGACCTTCTTTACTCACATTAACTCTTCAAGGAGGCAGGTAAAAATTAAAAACTGTATTTTACGAAGATGAATAATGGTTGGACGAATATAGTATATATAGAAGGTTAGTATATGCCTAGTATAGTATATGCCATAAGTGAACCTAAGGTGAACCAAACAGGACACACACAGGTTATTATAAATAGGGATTTATTCTTAATAACTCATTAGGTTAACTAAAATTAATAATACACAATACAGTATGTCTTTCCACACACACCTGCACACACTAGGAATAATTTATAATAATCAATTCAGTTTTTAACTGTGGGAGAAAGCCAAATTATGGAAATTTGCACTTCTTTGTGTCATGATCTGTAGATATTAGTTTTTTCTATCTTCATTTCTTAGTATAGAGTTAGTAGTAATTACTGCACTAATTACTTACAAACAGAAAAAAGAAAATATATGTATATTTAAAAAGAAATGTATGTCTGTGTGTTGTAAATATTTTTGTTTTTCTCGGCTATTTTGCATTTTCAAAATAAATAAATATTTCATTTCGTTTAATTAGCTCCTTAAAAATGTCTTAATATACATATAAAAAGAAACGGACAGTTTGTTCAATACTTCCTGCTGAACAAACCGTCCATCAAAAAAAAACACCAGCTTCCATCTCGCTGCCTGTTCCCTCATTACTGTTCGTGATTGGACGTCACGTAATAAACGAGGTCCCGCTTGTCTCTGCGCTACTTCGAAATCTCGCGGGAGTTGGATCCATCTAACGGCTGTGGTTCGGTTCCTCGGCTCCGCAGCACCGGCGCTGACTCTGACTCAGTGGAGCCGCTCAGGTAGACGACGGCAGCAGCACCGCCGCGGGCTCCCCGGTTCTCCACCCAGCGACTCTTCCCCTCCTCGTCCCCCCCCCACCCCCCCGGCAGGGGCGTCTGGGAGGCTCCGTCCCGCACCGCCGCCACCCGCTCGGGTCACCTTAGCGCTTCCCTTACCGGCTTTTCTCCGGCAACCGAAGATGATACCTGGCAAGCCGAGAGCCGCAGTCATGTCCTTATCGGTGGCGATATTCGGGACGCTGATGCTGCAGTCCGTCTCTTCCCAAAACGGTATGGCATGTTTTCTACTTGTATTAAAAAATAAATAAAAATAAAATGCATGCCTCACATTCTCTCATCATGGCTGGAATGCGTTTTTTTTTTTTTTTTTTTTTTTTTTTAAAGACTGCAGAGACATTTTTAATGAAATATGAGAGATCCTTTTTAGCTCCAGACGTTCCCTGCCAATGTGGATAAACAATTTTTAAATAAATAAAAAGGCGGCCTTGCGTTTAAAATGAAGGGTCAATGAATCATTAATAGGCTTCAATCTGTTTTCGGAAGGCTGAATTGGGCCAAACGGAGAGGCCCCGAACCGACCGCGTCCCTAAAATGTCCTTTGAAGTGTGGGGCTGAATACTGAGCGGCGCAGCCGGTCTGCAAAGGGCCGGTTCCGCTCATTACTTTGGAGACGAAGCTGCACCCTGGAAAGTTAAAAACAAATCCCTTCACATGCATGCTCAGATATCCGCAGCAGAGCTCATCATGGAGGCCACGATGATGTGTAATTAGATGTAGGACTTCAGGAGTGGGGCTCTCTGTAAATAGCATCAGTCCATTTTGCTGCATGCTTCTATTTTTAGTAGAGAGAGAGAGAGAGAGAGAGATGCTGCGCTGGGAAGCGAGGCTTTAATGTCCCACCAGTCTGTTAACTCCTCTCTGTGAGATGGTCTCTGCTGCAGAGCAGCGTTGATCTTGCAGCGCGGACCCGCTTCTTGGTCATAAATCTCATGCCCAACAAACAGATTAAGGCAGCATTACCCCGAGTAGCTTTTGCTGCTGAGCCGGAAGCTTTGGGCCATGTGTGGGACTGAGGACAACAATCTGAGGAATAGTTGATAAAATCCTGATTTGTTCCGTTTTAGCTTTATAAATTCCAGAAATATTCTTGTTTCGAGAGGATTTTCAAGTAATATAATGGCATAACAATGCAAGTTCCACCTCTCAATGATTGATAAACTTTCAAATTAAATTAAAATTCAAGAATACTTTCACCCCAAAGGGAAATTAATTGTTGTTGTAACTCATATCAATTCAGGTTTTCTCAAAAAGTTATTGTAGATTGTGATGGCATTTTAAATATCCAAAATTAAAGACAATAAATAAGAAACCATTTCCGAAATGATAGTCATCAGCAGTAGTGTTGCACCGATTCTGATTACCGATCTTTAAAAAGCCGGACCTGCAGATTCCGATTTTGGCCGATATCAATTTTCTTTATCTGAAATGTTGCTAAATATTCCAAGAAAGTCACTGAGTTGGCAACAGGGGGTTGACTGTTGATAACTGTAGGATAAAAAGCAGCAACCAAAAACAATAAGTAGAAAGGAAACAAACAAAACACACATCCAAAATATTAATCATGAGTAGGGCTTCACAATTAATCAATAACAACAGATATATCCTGATAGAAACGTGATCAATATCAATAATAACAAGTCTGATAGAATATTCAACAGAGAATGTGGCTTGTTTGTTGTTGTCATAGCAACTCCATAGCAACTGTCATGACATTTAGTTACGGATACCTACCAAGATGGCTGTCAGCTACAAAGTTCCCAGAAATGTGTCGTCACACGAGGACTATGTGCATCAATTGATAATAATTAAGTAAACTCAGACCCAGAACCGCACAGCATTCTGGGGGATGTAGGCAGAGGAAAAGGCTTCAGCCGCTTAGCCTCTCATGGCTAGCTAAGTTAAGATCGGAATCAACTAATTCACTCACTCTTTGGCTACCTAGCAACTCACTCACTGTTTGGTTACCTAGCAACAACCAGTTGGGTAACTTGCGGGAAGAGAAGGAAAATTTAAATGTTCTCGTTCGCTATATCAGCCAAATATCTTACAGTCATTTCACAAGAGTTGTTGTGGACGGTGATGCTGTAGCAGTCAGTCTTGCAACAACTCCAAAGAGCCCTCTGACTGAAGATTGTCGCTGTGTGAGCCTCATGAGTGTCATGATATGCTAACAGCTCAAAACATGTTACTTTCATAACTGTCTGAAAGTAAGAGTAAGAGCAAAAATCTTTTCCAGCTGCACAGCATCTAAAACCAGAGGGAATAATTGCCAAATATTCAAGCAAAATAAAAACAAAAATTCGGAAAATAAATTTAGATTTCACAGATTTGAATGCAATTTTGGTCTTTTATTAATTTATTCAAGTGTCGTTTTTGGGGGGTGGACATCTAAAACTGCTTTTTTTATTGTTTTCTTTAAAAGTCCACGAACATATTGTACAGTTTTATACATTTGTGGAAACCCTAAACAATGTTTACAAAAGGAGAACAAACAGAAAATTAATTATTAAATGATGCAAAAACAGAATCTTAACTGTGTTTTGTGTTTGAAGAATGAACCGAACGAGTCTGGCCGTGATTTTTACGACTCTCTCTTCCTGTTCTCTGTGTGGTGGATAAAAAGTCTGGGGTTCAATTAGCGTTGCCGTTATATTTAACATCAAAGACCATTTCTGGTCCCTGACGCGTTTGAAGCTCAGAGCTTTCTGAAACCCCCTGATCTCCTCTGGTGAACAAGTAAAACTCTGAAATCAGTTACAGAAAAAGGATCATCTTGTTATCAAGAGTCGGTTCATGTTTGACTGAAAAAGTACAAACTGTACAAAAATAACTGCAGATATTAACTTAAATAATAACTTAGGTTTAAAAGCTCAATTTTAAACAACTTCTAACTCAAACTTTTACTTTCTACACTGTGAATATTTACTAGATTACAATATTTATCTTGTATGCACAAAAAGAAAGGAGAGAAACTAAAAACCAATACATAAGAATATCAGCCCAAAATGTTTTTTAAACTTTCTTAATTACATTCAGAAAAATTGACCGTAAGTTTTTAAGTTACCGGCACTGCATTTTTATAAATATAAATGTGTGCAAAGTTGGAGTAATATGTTCTTAACAACAAAATATTTTAATTCTGCCTTTATTTAATGTTGATATTTTTGCATGGGAATGTTTTAGTTTTTTCTCTTTTCTCCTTTAAATAAATAATAAAGCATTCCAGCTCTGGTGTTAAATGTTCGTTAGAATTTAAAGTTTATTGATTTCTCAGAATGTGTTCATGCATTTTATGCCATTATATTACTTAAAAAGATATTGTTTATCACAATAACTTATGGGACAATTTACTGTCCAGAAAATAATTATTGTGACAGCGTTCTCTATATTGCATTTATTTGACTGAAAAGCAACAAACTGACTTGTTGCACATTTTAATATTTGTATTTTTGATGCAATAATTGGTGAAAGTTTCATTAAAAATATCAGCTAGAAGCATTAAAAACAGACACAATGTCTTTAACCTCCATTTGACCGTCGTCCCTCAGACATCTGGTCTAAATAAACTGACAGCATCCGCCTCTCAGCACTTTAAATCTGGAATTTATATTTTATCCATCAAGCTGTTGTAGAAATCTGTATTTTATATTTGAGCTTCATCATGTCTGCCGGAATTAAAAGCAGTAACTTTTAGAGGTGTGCCTATCGATCGGTCACCGATCATAATCAGCCAATTTCCGTGAAAAAGTGCATGATCGTGATCGGCGATCATTGGCTCTTGCTGCCGATACCGATCACCTGCATCTCATTTCGCAGCTTGTGCAGCTGGTCTCCTCTTTCCTAAGCGATGTGTAACTATAAGCACTGAGTGAATGAGGACGTTTGCGTGTTGCGGCGGAAAATAGAAGCAGGTCAAAATGCATCAACACAACAAAGCTAATATGGCATAAAAACAATGACGGAGTTTGGCTACATCGAGTCTCACTGCAGTAAAAAGACACGGAGGATCAGACAGCAGGTAAAGCAGCACAGCTACAAACACTCACCTGGATTAGCATGACGGTCAGAAAGCTAAACTAATAACCTGGAAAATGATTTAAGTCTTGGAGCTGTGATGTAAGACGCTGGTTCTGCTGTTGAACCGCTGCTCCGCTACAGGTAGTAATATTTAATATTTAGTAATATTTAATATTTAGTCATATTTGACACAGAGCCACTTCTGCTCCACCTGGTAGTGACTCTCACACCGAACCTGTTTAAAGCTGCAGCATCTAACCTAAAAAATACATTTTACATACGTATTAAAACTTTCTCTGTCCTAACATGAGACAGATGATCTCTAAAAAATAATCGATCTCCTCCCTGTTCTGCATAATTACTCCGCTCAATCAGAAACAGCCAATCAGAACTAGCAGTAACCAGCTAGCCGCTATGCTAACAGAAAGTTTTCATTCAGTAACTCAGGATTGTTTATTGTAATGGATCCTGTTTTTGCCTTTGACTGTTAAGTTTTATACTTGAGCTTTTTGTCAATGTTGAGAGGTTTTATTTTGGCTCTTTGCATTATTTAGCCTCTTCAGAGCCTCATATGTTATCAGTCTGTTAAAGATACTATTATTGATAGCAGTTCAATTTGCACAATGCCTGTTTTGTTTAGTTTTCTTCTTGAAAAAAGTTATTAAAAAGTTTTTGTCTAAATTAAGGTGAATTCATGGTTCCTTTTTCCACATAATGTAATAGTAGTGTTTGTGATAAAAAATAAATAATTATGTGATCGGTATCGGGGATCGGTATCGGCGATCGGCCCTCAGGGGTGATCCGTATCGGTATCGGCAGAAAACAACCTGATCGGCACATCCCTAGTAACTTTCCGTTCTGTGTGATTCCTCGGATCTCCTCGACTGTTTTGTTTTCTTGCTCTGTTGCTGGAGTGCGGTTGGCATTGGAAACACTCGCCATGCGCCACCGCCATGCGCCTACACGCTCCCCGGAGAGCCGTAGCTGCACGGCTCGTTTAAATCTCCTCCGTCTCAGGCGCTCTGTGCTGAGACAGCGCCTCCTCTTCGTCATTTCTGTTACTGAAATCGAACTAAAAATCGTTTTTAATAGCAGCTGTGCTTGTTTTCTGCTATTTCTCATCACTGAATAATTATCTAGAGATCACTAATGATGTTTTCATTAAGCAGACACGACAAAGTCACATAAAGGACGTTTTTTTTTTACATTCCTGTGCTGCAGATTTTATGGCATCATTAATTTAACAAATTAGATGAGAGCGGCCCCAAAAGAATTTAATTAAACATTCCCAGGAATAGCAGCAATAATGGCTCAGGCAGACGCGAGGTCATGTCTTCAGCCGTTCAAAAAACTCAATGCATTTGGTGTCATCTGGTTTACACACTGTAAAAAAAATGTTTCTAATTTACGGTGAAATACTGACAGCTGTGGTTGCCAGAATTTTACGGTATAAATACGGATTTTTCAGTATTTGTACGGTAAAATTCTGGCAAACACAGCTGCTGGTGTTTTACCGTAAATTAGACAAGTTGTTTTGACTGCATGTTTTTGTGTCCCATGTAATGAGGTTATAGTTTGCTTTTGTTGTGAATTATTTGTGAATTTGTATGAAATCCTTTCCAATTTAGCTTCGCTGTAGCCTTATCATAACAGACTGAGATTGATTTTAATATTCATGGCACTAAATAAAACTTTCAGATATGTTTGATAGGACTACAGCTGGGCGATGAATCGATTTTATTGATTAATTCAATTTTTGTTTTTTGAAGATTTAATTTTGGGATTTTGGGTTTCCATAGTTCAGAGTGATGTCAGCGAGTCCAGAGCCGCCATCTTGATTCAGAAGGATCTTTTTTTTTCACAGCTTCATATTTACTTGTACTGTGAATTCAAGTCAAAATATACAAAGTATTAGACTAAAATAGAAAGTCATAATATTACAAGAATAAAGTCTTAATATTTGCAGAATAAAGTTATAATATTAGGAGAAATAAGTAGTAATTTGATAAAAATTCCAACATAAAAAATAACAAGAAAATTAAACTTTTTTAAAAAAATAAAAAAAACTTTTTTCTCATAATTTTAAGATGTTTTTCTGGTAAAATTGTGTCTTTATTCTGCTAATATTATGAATATATTCTTGTAATTACACAAAAACTGCTGTTGCCTAGGCTTAGTACTCCACTATATAACTCACAGAAAGGATGATTGATATAAAAGCCAATTATTGAACATATTCTCTGCCAGTCGTAATTTTGTAAGAAAAACGTTATAGATTAAAGTTAAATTTGATGTGTCCAATGGATCATTAGTAAGAAAAAATATAGTAAAAAAAACCTCCAGTAAGAATATAGTCATGAAATTATGACTTTATATTGTGACTATCCTTGTAATACTATGACTTTAATCTTGTATCATTTTGACTTTATTCTCATGCGAGTTTATTCTTGTCATTTTATGTATTATTTATTTTCTTATTGTTGCCCTATACTCTGTTCTAAGTATGAAAACACTTATTTTATTTTCAGCTGCATCACCCAGCCATATGTAGGAATAATATTTAAAAAAGAGGAAGTTCAGGTTTTATTTCTTCATCCTGTTGATTCCTTTCTTTTAATGCACGTTTTCTTGTTTATTCAGTTATTTTCCCCCTCTCATCTGCTTTCTGTTGCCTGTTTTTCTTTAACCATTCCTTATTTTGGCTCTTTATGTTTCTTGTTTTGACCGATCTGCCGCCCTGCAGCGGGCTTTGTGAAATCCCCTCTGTCCGAGACCAAGCTCACAGGCGACACCTTTGAGCTGTACTGTGACGTGGTAGGTAACCCCACCCCAGAAATCCAGTGGTGGTACTCCGAGATCAACCGGGCGGACTCTTTCAGGCAGCTGTGGGACGGCGCCCGCAAGCGGCGGGTGTCGATCGGCACGGCATACGGCGTCAACTCGGTGAGCGTGCTGGGAGTTTCGCACCTCACCCTGGATGACGCCGGGACTTACGAGTGCAGAGCTAGCAACGACCCGCGGCGTAACGACGTCCACCAAAACCCGGCCACCACGTGGATCCGAGCTCAGGCCACTGTCACTGTGCTGCAGAGTGAGTGGTCAGTGTTGAGAAACCCACCAACCCGTCACTTCCTGTTTGACTGTCCAGCGGACCAGTAGCTCCCTCTGTAGGTGCCATCCTCCCCTGCAGACCTGAAACTGAAGGAAAGCGGAAGATGGTCGCATTACACTGCAAAAAAACTAAATGTTACCTAGTATTTTTTGGTCTAGTTTCTAGAGCAGAGACCTTAGTGCAAAATGAACTTACAGGAAAGTTCAACCTTTTTGAGCTTTACATCATGTTATAAAGTTATTTCCTCATTGAAAACATACCTGGAGTGATGCCTTGAGTCTTTCATGCATGTTTCAGAAATCTCTTGATCTCCATGGCAACCATTCAGCTGTGCAAAACGCCTGGGTGGACTAAGCCCCGCCTTCAAGACGCAGCTCCTCCTTAGAGCTGCAGTTTCCAAGCTCCAGAGCTTCTGCCTAACATGGCAGCTTTTCTCAATGACTTCCCCATTCAGATCCTTCAGACTAGCCAGCAGCAATTAGCAAACACCTGGTGGAACTGAGCGCCTGCCGAGCTCATTATAGGAGCTACTTCTCAGTGCAAACGCTGGTAAAAACGTCGTTAAAGGGTTAATAGAGGAGCCATGTGACGACTTCCTGGAGGCGAAGTTTCAGAAAGAGCACGAGTTTTTATAGAGACAGAGACCCAATTTTAAGGTGTTTAAATTACAAAGTCAAATTGGGCAAGAAACTAGACTGAAACACTTGGTAAAATTTTGTGTTTTTGCAGTGCATTGTCTCTTCTGCTAATTCAGTCAATCCTTCGATGTCCATCCAACATGTAGAGGCAGCCTTCCTCTTTATTCCCTGTGTTCATTATTTTACCTTTCCACACTTTTCTTTATTTTTTTTTTACTTTATTGTTTTCTTTACATTGTAACATTTATAATTTGATTTTAGTTGCTTAAAAGGATCACAGTTTAAAGAAATATAAATTTAACAGAAAAGGAAATTTTCAACAATAACCCAGCATATAAAATATGATAGAGATCAATTGTGAGTGGGCATTTATAGAATTATTTATCATTTATCGAAATAAATTTTTATTGTAAGAATTTTGATTATTCTTTGTTATAATAAATTCCAATTACTATTTTCTTTCACAATATTTTTTATTTTAATTTTGTGGGTTTTTTTTTTTTTGCAGTGCAGGCATTGTTTTATTCTATTTTACTTTTTGCTGAGTTGTCTCTCTGTTACAGAGCCATCGATTTCCGTCTCCGAGCCGGTGACGATCACCTCAGACATGGACAGCATCTTGCTGCAGTGCAACCTGACCAGCTCCTACGGCAACCCCAAGGACAGCTACTGGATGAAGAACGGGGAGGAGATCTCAGGAACGCGAACCCAAAACAAGAACACTGAGCACAGGTGGAGAAGTTAGCTGCCCAGTCCTAAATATATCGCCTTGTGACCTGCTTTTGGGTCAACTTGAGGTTCTCTTCTGGTCTGCAGGCTCGACAGACCAAGAGGAGACAATGCCGGCTTGTACATGTGTGTCTACAACTTTGAAACGGCTCCACCTGCCAACGCCACCATCGAAATAAAATGTAGGTGCTTATTTTTGAGCTGCGGGCATATTTACCTTTTTAAAGGTGGCCTATTATACTTTCTTGAACATATTTTGATAGGTCTCTGCGCTATACAAAATGTATTCATTACAGTTTTTTTGGCACTAAATCATTCTTGGATAATAAGATTTTAGTCTGCTCAGTTGTAGCTATTTTGAGCTCCTTTCAGAATGAGCTGTTTTTGGGCGTCTGTCACTTTAAATCTGAGAAAGCTAATGGTCACGCCCCAACTCAACTTTTAGACTCACACATAAAAAAGGCTACTTTGATGGTCCCATCTGTAGCCAGCATGCCTGGGTGGGCCCCATATGGGGAAAAGGAGGGCAGACCCTCTGGGTCCCATATGGGTTTGTCCACGGGTTCCACGGTGGCCCCACATAGGTTCGCCCACATAGGGCCAGAGCCAATGTGGGCCCTAAATGGTGGTAGGCCCACATGGGTTTGCCCATTTAGGCCCCACGTAGGCTACATATACTATTCTATTTTTATTCTAGTTTAGTTTCTTATCTAAATACTGTAGTATATGATTTAAAGAGAAGAAATAATGGTAAAAACAGCATTTTGCAAGGCTGCTTCTGGAAACAAAAGAAAAAATCAAGTAAAGTATGTGCCGATGTACAATACTGAGGAAAGATTGTAATCAATTAATGTTCACCATTAACACATGGGAAACACCTCATAAAAAATATGATTATTATAAAAATGAAGATCTTTTTTTTGTCCTTGATGAGTCCACCATAGGCCAAGTTGAAGTTAGCTGCTAGCTAACAGTCCCATGAGTCCAATACACAATTCTTTACTGAATTATAATCTTTGAACTAAATTACGACCAATATTAATCATTAAGAGAATTATAATATTGTATAGGAAAATAAGTCTTCTTTTAACAAGTAGTATTTTAATTAAATATTAAAATACCTCTAGTATTTTAATTAAGTATTAAAATACTAGAGGCCCCCTCACTGTCCACTTTTAAAGTTCATCTTAAAACCCATTTATTTTACTTGGCTTTTAACTCCAGCAGGATCTAGTCTTAAAGTGTGTTTTTGTTTTTAAACTGTAAGAGTTTTTTACCTATTTTATTTTATTTTATTATGTTGTGTTTTAATGTACAGCACTTTGTATCAGCTGTGGTTGTTTTAAAGTGCTTTATAAATAAAGTTGGATTGAATTGGATTAACATAAATAAATATGTTACACTTTCTTGAAGTTCATTTTAAGAATAATCTATAAGTACATTGTTCTTCGTACAGGAACAGCTACTGCAGTAAAACCAGTTTAACAAATGTGCTGGAGTTTAGCTTGGGTTGCTAGGTAATGGGCTGGACTTCTGGGGTTGCTAGGTAACGGGCAGAGTTCTGCTGTGGTTGCTAGGTAACGGGCTGGGGTCACTAGGTGAGAGGTCAGTGCATTTTTGATTTGTGTCTTTACATTCCAAAGATTTTTTTTTTTATTTTTTTTGCAACAACAAATTTTTCAATCACAAAATAACATTAATTTATTGATTAAAAACAAAACAAGCAACGACTGGGTTGTTATTCTTTATTTTATTTTATTGGCTATTTTTTTAACGCTTGGGCTGATTTTAAAAGCACTAGAAATTCAAGTGGAAGTACAGAAAACATGTAAAATGTGAGTTTTGCATGAGGTCCCATCTGAGGCGTCGCTGGCCCGTCATGTTGGACCTGTGATTTCAAACGGCTCTGCTGGCAGCTCAGGGCAGCCGGCGCCCTTGACACCTTCATCCAGCCAATGCCCGGCTCAGTGGCAGCAGATGGTGTCTTGTTTGCCTGATGGCGAGGGATTAGGTCTCAACGGTGAAATCCGGTCAGCCTTTTCTGCCGTCAACAATGCATGACTGTAGAGGCCAATTGGATTTTTGGAAGGTCCGCTTATTGTTTGTTGGAGCGTTTCTTCTGCTCGTTAAAGCAGAAATTAGCAGTGTCCTAAAGTACATAATTTATAACTTGATTCATATTTATTAATATTTAGATTTATTATTTCCTTCTTAATAATATATAGCATTGATGAATTATATATTCTTTCAGTTTAAGTGGCAAATGTCAAATTTTAGAGCCAAAAACCCTAACAAACAATCAGCATTTCCATTGATTTTCAAAGTGAAAAGTCACTTTTGTTAAACACAAATTACTTCTAGAGGACCGGTGTCAAACTCAAGGTCCGCGGGCCAAATCCAGCTCGCCATAGCTGTTCATTTGTCCCTCTTCAACCTGTGACTCTTTAGACCTTTCACAACGGCTCTTAATAACGTTGGCTAAAATAAAAACTGCAATATATTCTGTGTATTTTTGTTTTTTGAAATAATATCTGAATGATAATTTTGTGTTTCAGCTGCTCCCATCATAACAGGCCACAAGCGCAGTGAGAATAAGAACGAGGGCGACCGCGCCATGCTCTACTGTAAGTCTGTGGGCTACCCTTACCCCCTCTGGACCTGGCACAAGATCGACCCGACTGGCATAAGGGTAGGTCATCAATAATATCACCAGACGGAGTTTAGGAATTAAAATTAGTTTATTACTTAACTCCTATCCTCAGGTTTTATGTAACATTATTTCCTTCAATGTTGTAAAGTAGGCCTGTCACGATAAGCTATAAATCAATTCATCTCATCAATAATTTCCATCTGCATGATTTATTGTTTTATTCTTTTCTCTCTTTCTACCAAAAACTGGATGATAAAAGTTTTCAGTTTGGCGGTTTGGTCTCAACTAGCCTTTTTTTTTTTTTTTTTTTTTGGAAAGACAATTTTATTTACAGAGACTCCATAATTCATTTTATTTAATTCATCTTGTTGTTTATGTGGTTTTATTTAATTAAAATGTCCTTCAGTTCCAATGCTAAATGTTTAATACAATCTAAAGTTTATTGAGCTTTGAGAATGTCTTCATGAATTATTATGGCATTATTTCTGTTATATTGCTTGAAATGGTTTCAAAACTACAATATTATCATTTATCACGATAACTTCAGGGACAATTTATCGTCCATCAAAATTTATCATGTTGACAGGCCTGTGCATTATTTATTTTAAGTTACTTTTCTGTCCATAATTATCATTATTGAAGAAAATTAAATGAACAGGAAAACATAGCGCAACAATGTTTTTTAATCGATTTTTTTAACGTCATCCATTTTACTAATCATTGCCTGCTAATTAGAATATGCAAAGTCTAAGACACCATTTGCTGTTGAAAAAAGACATTTTAAATCACAATCAAGACACTGAGCGTTTCAGACGTGCATAGATATTATTAACCATCAATTGGTGGTTGAGTTTATTCTTTATTATACATATTATGATGCATCTGCTGCCCCTGCTTGATCCTGTAGGGTGTTGGAGAAAATCCCAGCTAACAAAAGGGTAAGAAGCAGGATACGTCCTGCACGAGCTTTCAGTTCCTATAAGGGTTTAGAATAATAAAAAAATAAATACAAAATAGATAAATTTACATAATTGCTCAAAGTTGTAAGAAAACCTACAAAGACAATCCATCAAATCTATCCTTTTTCTGTTTCTTTGCTTGTTAAATTGATAGATTTATATAATAAAGAGGTTAACACTGTCAAAAGACGAGACAAACCAGTAAGAAATGTCTCACTAAGAAAAAAGCTGACTGGAAAATGAATGCAGGGGGTGAAGAACAGGTTGTCACTTCCAAATCCAAGTTAAAACTGTTGGCCTGCCTGATCTGAGCAGAAGGCAGCGCTGCAGATTAGGAGTCAAAATCCACTTTAGCTAAGCCACCATTTGTTTAACGACTGTAATCTAATACTATGGCTTCTCATTGTGAGGCACCAATTAGGCCCAGATTTTTCATTTGTTTAACATATTAAAGAAGATGGCGGGTTGAAGCATCAAATATTTATGGTGCAATATGAAGAAATGCAACTACAGGAAAGATGAAGCACACACACATTTTCAAGCTTATAAAACCTGAAAATAACTTATTGATTCATAATTTTACACTGGAAAAACGAATGAGAACAAAAGACGATAATGAGGATTTTTTTGTTTGTTTATATTAAAATTGATCTTGACTTAATATGATGTAAAATCTTTGTAATAAATGTTACTATTTTAAATTGATCAGAGTGTATTGTACTGAGGTTTTAAGTTGAACATATTTAGTTTAATCAATTTGTAAAAATTAGAACGATCTGGTTTTCTGTCAAAGTTAACTAATTCAGATTAAAAATGTAGAAAATAGTTTATTTGTCTGGCACATTTTAGAAACGATCATTAAGTGCTTTACATGACAAAAACACAATAAAACTAACATTATTTTGCAGCAATATATTAGATAGAAATAAGGAAAGTGTTCAGTGCTGGATAGATTCAATATTTAAGTTATCAATAAAAAGAATAAAATAAACATTACTTTTTTAAAATATGAAACTTATTAAAGGAACTCCATGTTCCAGCAGTTTTACAGTTTTCTAGAAGTTTGTTCAAGATCAATGGAGAGTAAAAACTGAATCCTGCTTCTCTGTGTTTGGTTTCAAAACAACAATATTATCGTTTATTGCAATAATTTGGTTTTCATGGCTGGCCTAACTACAAATCTTTAACGTATTTCGTTGCTAAGCGTATCAGTGATTTATAAACAAAAGTATTTTAAAGTCCAGTAAAGAACTGAGCAGATCTGAATCTCTGATTGACAGGGAAGTGGAAAGAAAATCTCTTCACATCTTGGGGTGTCGAAGTCTCCATAGCAACCATAAGATGCTATATTTATGCTAACTGGTTGTTTTCAAGGCCAGAAAAATGATTTTTCAGACAAAGGTCTGCAGAGTGATAAATGTGAATGGAGTTTAAAAGGAGTGAGATGAAATTGAGTTGATATGCAGCAAACAGCCCTGATGAGTTTGGCAAAGGATGAGTATGGAAAAGCTTGTCATGCTTTCTGCTGACTGTGAATGTGTGAGGTGGTGATTTCTGTTTCTCTGGCTGTTAGATTGCATGACCTCTTTAAAATACCAGGACATTTAAATTAAATACTGACAGACTTTGCCTGTAAACCCAAAATGTTTTGTGCAATATAACCATGATGCAAAACATTTGGACAGGAAAGCAGAGACGTCTCAGTAAATCATATTATTCCTACGACTGTAAAGAAAGCAGAAGAAGATATAAAACCACGCTACATGTAGAGAAAATATACAGGAAGGATTCATCTCTCAATCTCTGTGAGATATAAACTTATAAAGTGTTATAGAAGAAGAATAAATGAAGACCTGTTGATAAAGAAGTTTGGCTCCAGCGATCATTAGAAACTTACGACTGAGTATTAGGGCTATACTAAAAAAAAATAAATAAAAAAAATAACCTTACGGGAATAAACTCGTAGGAAATTAAGTCAAGATAAAGCCAGAATAAAGTCGGAATAATATTAGAATAAAGTTATAATTTTATTACTTTATTTTCATATTATGACTTTATTCCTGTAACATTATGATTTCTCGTAATTTTATTTTTATTTTCTTAGCGTAACCCATGTAGAAAATAATTTTTTTACCGACTAAAGAGTTTAATTTCTGCCTGATTTTTTTGTTTTTAAATCTTCCTGGCTATTCTTACATCTTTCTCATGCTGCATCTGCAAAACCAGCAGCTTTAATTTTCCCAAACCTTCAGGAATCTGTAACGGTTTTGTATCCGACCCGCTGGCAGGACATCGACAACTCCACCGGACGCTTTCTCCGTCGTCAGCAGGGAGAACTACACCGAGCTGCACATTTCCAACCTGGACATCGTCCTGGACCCCGGCGAGTACATGTGCAACGCCACCAACATCATCGGCAGCCACAACGAGAAGTTGGTGCTGAGGGTGCGCAGCCTGCTGGCGCCGCTCTGGCCGCTGCTGGGCGTTCTGGCTGAGATCATCATCCTGGTCATCATCATCGTTGTTTACGAGAAGCGCAAGAAGCCGGAGGATTTACAAGACGGTGAGTCACCAGTTGTGATGCTCAACCATCAGGTGTGTAGCTTTGGTGTATTAGGGGACTCAGCTTAGTTTTTTTAATATTAGTAAATTTTTGCATTTAGAGCAGCTTTCCTCGCCGTGGTTTGTTTTCTAGAGGAGTCACTTAACACTGCGCTGCGGCTGCAGTCAATAATTTATCCCGGTCAGGTAGACACAACACAGACACTAAAGGCTGCACCTTGTCACAACAGCTTCATCCATTTAATATTAATGAGCAACCTGATCCTGCAGTCCTGCAGATGTGGACTTTTTCAATTATTAATTTATTTCCAGGGAAGCTGCAGCTTTGAAAGCTTCTGCAAACTTAACCAGAATAACTCGTCTTTCAGCTGCTTCAGTGCCAACAAGTGGCTCTCTGTTATTAGCTGCTTTGTTTTTGAGGGTCGGAGGACAGAATAAATGATGCATTGATGGTATTTGAGCAACCTTTTCCCCTCAAACAGAATTTTGATATTGTCTCACGCTGATCAAATGCGACATGCAGGAATCAGTGAGAACAGAAAAACACAAACTTTATGGTTTAATGAGAAAACTGGATTTAGTTTTTATTAGATATGATTGAGATTAATCTGCTTAATCGATAATGGAAAAAATCTATTAATTTAACAATTAACTGGAGTATATAGTTTAAAAAGAGCCATTTGTTAAAAGACCAACATACTCAAAGTATTAACTAAGCCAAAACTGTACAAAATATATTTACAATTTCCGTTTAAGACAAAAAAAACCTTCTGTAAATATGTTCTACACAGAACTCCTCCAGTGACATTTTTAGCTTCACCTTTTCAAAATCTGTTAAAAAATGTCTCATATTAAACATGTTTTGATAACTAATTATTAACCAGTTAATTTAAAAAAGTCAATAACAGAAACTGAATTAATGTTTAGTAAAGCAGAATAACCTGAGTTTTTCACATATTTTAGCTTCAGACTCATCCTGCGTTAAAAGAATGTTGTGTTGTTGCATTTTAGGCTACAAAATCTATAAAATGTACACATTTAAAACAGGAATTTAGTTTTTTTTCCCCTTGCATCTTGTAATAGCGAGGTTGAGAAACGCGTTGGGGAGGGACAGCATGTCACCAATCTGCACATCTCAGTTTTGTAGAAAGTAGGAGAAGTGTGGTGGGTAATTTTAAGTTTCAAACTCCAGTCTTTTTAAACCTTGGTTTATCTTGAGGCCTTGTTTTATTTTTTGCAAACAAAATGAATTAATCTTGGATCAGAAACTGTTACTTAAATAATCTGTAAGTGTCAGATAACTTAGTAATTATTGATTAAATCCAAATAATATAAACCAGGGCAGTAGTGATACAATAATCTCATGATACGATACAGTACACGATATGATATATATTTCGATATTCAGCAAACAATACAATTCAATACAATACACTTTTGCAATTTTCTGAAAGATTTTGGAGGGACAGAGTGATTTTGGTGACATTTTGTGACTGTTATAAAGTTGGATTGAATTAATTTAACTGAAAACTGATTAAAAGCACCAACTACACAATACCTGGCTCTGGTTGGACACAGACTTAAAGTGGACAGCTGGACAAAATGAATCAAAGAAGTGGTGAGAAAACATGTTTCTTTTAATTGAAACAGTCCAAACTGTAGCTGACATGCATTAGTAAAGTAAATAAAGTGAACCAAGTTCCTGCTCTGAATAGTTTGATACCTTTTTAACCTGAACATCTGAAGGAATCACTCTAAGCCTGATGACCTGGTGAAGCCAAGCAGTGAGTGAACAAGGTGACAGTTGGACGTTACGATACTTGCAGATGAATATCGATTCTTTTCTAGGAAAGAAAATATATATATCGCAATATCGATATTATACAGCCATAATATAAACTTTGAAACATTTAATGAAAGCAGATTAATAATCTTGATCTGGTGAATGGAAAATGTTTTTTTGCTCAAATGCTCAGGATTTTTTTTAATTTAAATAGAAATTTCTCAGAACTTTGTGTTAAACAGAAATAATTAAAAACCACTATAGACTGGTTAAGTTTTGTGTTTGTCTTTGAGTCTGTTAGCTGCTGAATGTTTCAACAGACTGCTGTAATGTCTCCCATCTTCCTCCTTCCTCCTCCTAAATTGCGTAACCCAAACCGTGTTCGTGGTAAGTGTGAGACGTTGCATGCTGCCTGAATTTTAATGCATCTTATCTTCCTCCTCTTCACAGCACAGCTTCTGCTGGATTTTTGTTTTAGTTTTATTTTCCAAACTAATCTCTGCAGAAGCGTGCGTTACGTTTCCAGTGAAGTGGAGATGTTTTGTTTCTTTCAGTTCTTTCTGCTGTCACTGTTTCACACCGTTAATAACCCAATGAGTCTGACGGACCCGAGCATGACAGCAGTATAGACACGCTGCATGTTACTGCTTACATCCGGACATTTTGCACATGTGCACACAGGTGGAGGGCAAAAACATTCTTTTACTTGCCGACCACAGAAGTAAATGAAACCTGGAGATTTCGGTATAATTTATTTACTCCACCAAAACGGGAAAATAAAGCAGAAAGAACAACTCAAAACCCACTCGTATTCTTTTTTTTGTCTGGCTTTCTGTGTCGACTACAGTATATGCAGACGCGTTGCCATAGCAACCGGCTGACAACAGCTCCACTACTGTGCCAGGATTCAGCACTAAAAAACATGCAAACAAAGAACCGAACATTCAGTCCGGTACAGTGTCATGTTTTCAAGCCTGATGTTTATTTTGTGATTATTGATGAGTGATCGTCTGAACGCAGCGGCGATTGATTAGCTCATTTGAACACCTGCTGCACCGACGATCTGCCAGAGAACTGCTGTGTGGTTTGCCTTTTTATGTTTTTGTTTTCCATAACTTTTTGTTTGAATTTTACACAAAAACAAAATACAACATGCCCATGTCCACATTCATCTCTATCAAATAGAGACAAACGCAATAGTAACAACTACATATATGTAAAAATATATATTTTAACTGATCCAAGTCACACAGATGTTTCACATCTACATGTTAAGGTTGTCAAAGTCAAGCTAGCATATCTGACCTACTTCCCTCTCCTTGCTATTTTCTCTTTTTTTGTTTTACTGACTTGTGAAACATAACCTTTGAACCTTGAGGATTCAGTGAAGCACTGAATCTTCTCTTCTTTCATATATTATGAAAACGTTTAAGATTTACCGTGTTACGTTTTTAACTAAAACCATGCTAGTCATCGTCGTATAGCAGGTTTTTGCCCTCCAGCAGGGAGTTGCGTGCATGAAATCATGTTCTACGCATCTAATATTTAAAATCTGCATTATGATTGCGTGTACATGTTTTTTTTAATTGTGATTCCTTTATGAGTGATTTAATCAGTTATTTTTCTTTTTAGCATGTAAAAGTCTTTATGCTGCCTCTTCGCTCCATCAGTCTGTACAGATGTGGAAATGAAACAACTCTGTGTGTTTCAAGTTAAACTCGTGTGATTTCATCAGCGTGTTCACAGTCTTTACCGTTATTTTATTCATTTTCTGCTCCTCGTTTCTCCCTGTTGCTGCAGACGATGACCTAGCTGGACCTGTGTAAGTACCAACATGCAGCCTGCGCTACCTTATCTGTGTTAAGCTTTGTGAAGTAGTGCGTGTTTTGTTGTAGATTATCCTGATGGATCTCACTGTAAATGGTGTCCTCAGATCTGGGTCACAGAACATACGGTTGCAGTATTACCGTTTCAGATGTCGAATAAATCCCTGGATTGTCGATGTTAGAGTGGAACATGCCTGATCTGAAAAGTTGACATCTATAATATTGATGAGGAGATAAATGTGTTTTTCTGTTGCTAAAGGTTTATAAATGCAGTAGTTAATTGCAGTTAAATAGGTGTCAGGTGTCCTATAATTTCATGGCTTCCTACACTTGAAAAGGAGGACTTGGAGACTTCAGGAATTCACTCAATCTTTTTTATTTTCACCATTGAGTGAGAACCAATGAACAGGTGAAAAACCTGCAACACGCATACAAAATATTTTAACATACATTTTAGATATTTGGTTCAAAGTTAATAATTTATCTTAATGAATAATTCCATTTTTAACCTGAAACATACATTTCTTTTACAATTTGAACCATAAATGCAAATATTAAATAATTCTATGTCTAGTTGAATTTGAATCAAACAAATCCAAACATTTTAGAATTATACTTTTTTTTCCTTTTTCTTAGGACTTAAGTTTTCACATTAAGTATCTTAACATACATTTAGCGGAACCAAACTGTAAATCTAGCAGTGAAACTCTTACTTCAATAAATTCTGCATTTCATTTCTCAAATGTGAAACTACAATCAAATTACATGAGTTGAGCCCAGTTAGTGGCTTACCGGTAGTCCTTATAAGTCCTTTCCCATGAAATGGTGCTTTGGAGGCTGTTTGCCTTCCTCAGCTCTGTTGCAAAACCAGTAAAGTGGTTGGTGGATTCCTTATATTACCTGAGTTCAGGGCGCTGCTGATTGGGCCAGATTTCTTTCACCTGGTGAAAAGTGCTGCAGAGTGGCACACTTTGTGTGTGTGTGTGTGTGTGTGTGTGTGTGGTGTGTGTGTGTGTGTGTGTGTGTGTGTGTGTGTGTGTGTGCTGGTGGCGCGCGCGTGCGTGTGTGCGCACAAATGTCCATTCATGCTCCCACATCTGAACTAATGAGCAGATCTGCACAACAGTAGGTGTGGGTGATATAGACTTATAGTTTTATTATTATATTTTGTGGTATTATTGTGAAAATGATGAGAAAAACTACTTCCTTTTTTTGGAAACTGTATAAATACAACAAACAAAGATACAAACATTTCCATTTGTAATGTCCTACTTTAGTACACCAGTCACGTAAAGAAGTGTGATTCATATCATGTTTTCAAATTTATTGGCATTTATTGAACAAACAGTGGAGAAAATAGTAAAATTAATAATCCAAACAATACACCGAGTTTGGGGGCGATTTAAAACTAAAGCACTGATATAATGTAGAGCAGATATTTTGGCGACATTACATCATTTACTTTAACAGGGACAAGACATTACAAAAATAACTACAAGTTTAATGTGAGGCCTGCACTGCAAAAACACTAAACACTATCTAGACTTAAAACAAGCTCCTATATCTTGTTGAAAAGTTACTTGTATATTTTGTCTTAGTTCAAGTATACTGAAATATTTTGTACTAGGAAGTAGACCAAAAGTAGTTGGTACAATTTTGTGTATTTTCAGTGTTCAAAAAGAAACTAGAAAATTTTTTCTATTTTCTGCATGTTCCAACTTAAATTTCCTCATATATTGTCTTAAAGCAATTATTTATTCTGAGATTTAAATGTACTATTTATATTTTTAATAAATGCAAGATGACACCTGACTGTTGCTTATTTTCTGCTTAAGGAAAACTAATTCGACCAACAACCACAAAGACAAGAATCTCCGTCAGAGGAACACAAACTGAGACACCTGTCTGAACAGTGAGTATTTTATTCCTGCTGGAAGTGATTTTAATGATCAGCCAAGAGATGCACTGAGAAAATCAGCTAATTTTTAGCTTAATTTTACCAACAACCAGTCAGGAAACTGTTTTATGTTTTTTTTAAATCAATTGGAACATTACAGCAAAAGCAGAAGGAAATAAATCAAACATCTGTTGCTGATGGATTTTTCTCAGAAGCTATCAGACACAGCTTGATGTTTATGACGGAGCTAAATCAGTTTTTGGTGCGTCAGTCACACTGAGTCACCGAAGACATCGAGTTCAAGTTGACGTCTTGGAATTTTCTCCCTGATCGCTCGTCTGGCCCAGCTTGTGTTAAAGGGGACCTTTTACACAAAATTCACATCTTGCTCATTTTTGTGATTCCATTTGAGTTTCTGCTGCTTCTAAAATCAGCCCAAGCGTTAAAAAATAATAACAAAGAGGAGAAAAAACACTCAGCCGTTTATGGCAGTAAGTTTATGTTTTTTGATATCTGGAAAATGAGCCGTTTTAAAAAATCTCCCAACCCTCGTCGAGCCCAGCCCCGTTACCAGGCAACCCCAGTCAAGCCCAGCCCCGTTACCAGGCAACCCCAGTCAAGCCCAGCCCCGTTACCAGGCAACCCCAGTCGAGCCCAGCCCCGTTACCAGGCAACCCCAGTCAAGCCCAGCCCCGTTACCAGGCAACCCCAGTCAGAGCCCAGCCTCGTTACCAGGCAACCCCAGTCAGAGCCCAGCCTCGTTACCAGGCAACCCCAGTCAGAGCCCAGCCTCGTTACCAGGCAACCCCAGTCAGAGCCCAGCCTCGTTACCTAGCAACCCAAATGGAACTCCTGCATGTTTGGTCATCTGGTAGGCCTCCATTAACCTCTTTATGGAAGCTGAAAGGTGCCTTAATTTTTTCCTTTTGTGCTTCTAAAAGTTGAATTTAAGAAATGTAGATATTTTGAAAATCTCGGATTTAAACTAAGATATCTACAGATATCCGATATCTGTAGAATAAATGCAGATTGCTGCTGAAATCTGTATCCTGTTTTAAGTCAATTCCTTAATTTTGATTTTTAAAATAACCTACTGGTTCCACTTGTAGATTGTTTCACTTATAACATGGGAAAGATGTGTCGACTTTTTGTCAATATTAATCAATTTTTCACATAAAAAACCCCTCCATATCTTCCTGAAAAGTCACCTATCAGTTAGTTTTGTCTTATTTTTCAGTATTTGCACTAGAAACTAGACCAAAAATGTTTAGGGAGCGTTTGTGTTTTTCCAGAGTATTTTCTATAATTTTTCTTCACCTGATGTTAGCTCCTTTTTAATAGTTAATGAACACTGATGACAGTAATGTTTTAATGAATCTTTTATCCAGGTCTTATGTATTCTTATAGTTCATAAAGAGAAGCTAGGATGGGCTACACTCGCCGTCAGGGGAAGCCTGTTCTCAATATGACTCTGAAAGATGATGATCTGTATTAAAGATGCTGGTTTAATGATTAAATCTTCTCTCTGTTTGCAGGTCTCATTAATCATGTATTGACCATATGAAGGTAAACAAGAAGGGACTCCATAGCTGTCGCTCATCAGTGTATCTGCCATTAGAGGAGTGGTTGTGGGATCAAATGAGGCATGCCTTATTATTTCATTGTGTGAGGGTGTGAGACATGAAGCTACTTAAACCATTACAGAGTTAACATTATAACCATTGTTGCTGCATGCGGTTGTTGTTTGAGTTTTTTCCTTCTTAATCGCTAATTTTATATTTTACAACTTATAAAATAGTGCATGCGAAATGTTGATCTTCTGTTTGACACAGAATTGGCTTTCTTCCTGATTTTTTATTTATTATTATAATTATTATTTATTGTTATTATTTTTCTCCTGAGGTTGTGGAAACTGTACTGTGAAAAACAAAAACCCTGCAATGTAAAAGAAAAGATTACCTTAATCTGGTATGACAGATGTGTATAGTTTTATCATTCTTCTGCATACCATTAATTCATTTTATTATATCATATAAATATATATAAAATATATGTATATCACATTTAAGGGCTTTGCAGTGTCCCTCTAAAGCTGTTAAAGGTTTACTTTACTTCATGTATGTACTGTATGTAATAAATCGCTATAATTATGTATCAGATCATTTAATATATAGATTAATCATATCATATGATGCACTTAAATGTTAGGAATAACGACAAACTGTACAAATCTCCTGTAGGAAATCTGAATCATTCTAACACATTATTTTGTATTCATGTGTGTTGTACAGCATGGCTATTATCCTATGCAATTATTATCCATATCAGTATATTGAAAGTCATTGCAGCTTCTGATTCCTCTGTGACAAAGCTTTAAACTAGTAGGATCACCGTAGAGCATCGACGGCATATTTACACAGCTGCATGAGTTTTCATCAGCTGGCATGGGAGGCGGCAGGAGAGAGACCCATGTCAGAGCTGACACGTTTCCCAGGACTTCAACTCATTTTTAACAATAAATATAGTAAGACAAACAAACTGTGGTGTTTTCTTTAAGCAGTTCTTATATATAGCATATATATACATACATAACGTCTTGCATGTCTGGAATAAAACACTTGCAGGGTTCTCTGTGAAAATGTGTGAAGAGCGCCATCTAGTGGATCATGAGGGAATTACAGCTGAGGAGAGCAGGAAACATGAGGGCTGTTTGTGAAGTTACACATTAAAAAATGAACCATATTTTATTTAGCTTGTTCTGAAAAAAAATCAGTCATATTTTAACCATGTTATTCATACGTTTATAAATGTCAAAGTTCCAAAGTAAATATTTAAAATGCAGATAAATGTTTAGTTTCCAAACTAAATACTCAACTTTCTAAATATTTAGTTCCAAAATAAATATTTAAATTGGAGCTAAATGCTTAGTTTGCAAGCTAGATATTTAGCTTTCAAATTAAACATTTTTTTTTTAGAAAGTCAAATATTTAGTTTTCAAACTAAATAGTTATTGAATTTGGAGCTAAATATTTTTCAAACTAAATTAGCAAATTTAGTTCAAAAATACCAAATTTAATTAAAAAAAACCCAGTCTAAATATTCATTTTCAAAATATTCATTCATTTTTAACATGAATATTTAGACAGGTAAACTCAATGAAAGTTTAGTTCAGAAAATAGTTTAGTCTAAATATTTATTTTTGAAATTAATATTTAGACAGCTGAACTTAATGCTTAAATTTCTAACTAAATATTTAATTTGATACTTATTTTAGTTTTGAAATTAAATATTTTAGCTCCAAATTAAATATTTTTTCCCAAAGAAAACATTTCATTTCAAGCAAAACATTAATTTTTTAACTAAATATTTACTTTCAAGACTAAATATTTAACTTACTAACTAGATATTTGGGATGCTAAATATTTAGCTTGTATGCAAATTGGCTTGCCGATAAGTGAAATATCAAACTAAAAGCTGGTCTGTATAATTTCCTGGACTGTTTTCCTGCAGCTCTAATGTGAAACACGTGGAGAATGGCGCCATCTAGTGACGTCCTGGTGGAATTACAGCTGTCAGGAGCTCAGACTGATGAGGACCAACAAAGTGTAACAACAGATTTGTGTGGAAATAAAACGAAATCTCCAGCATGGAGGGATCAAAATACACAAAACAATCTTTTTTCATTTTGTTTTAACATTTACTAAGTTATTTACAGAGAAGACCAATAAAGGGTTACGGAGGAGAAAATGAAACCTTAATACATTTGATGTCTTTTTCAGAGGGATTTCACAAAGGTGGCCGGATGGACAGCATTTATTTCTGGATGTCATACCAGAAATAAAAGCCATAAGTGTTATCATAGTGCTGTGTTTTATTAGTAGATAGAGAACAGGTGTTAAGATGTGGCACCAACAGACAAGAAACGATCGAGATAAAAACAATTCACAGCCGTGACCAATATCCAGAGGTTTGTTAGAGGATATTATTAAACAAACTGCACCATAAACACCAAAGACCATAGCAGGTAGGTTACGGGAATAAAGATTTAGAGAAATCTAACTCAGAATTAGGTTATTTCTGCCTATCTGTCAAGATGCTCTGTTTGAAGAGGACCCAAAAGCTGAGATGCTGAGGCAGAGAGTAGATTTGAAGATTCAGTGAAAAAAGAAAAAATGAACTAAGATTTACACAAAGCGATGGGAGAACAGGGAACCAGAGGAGAACAAAAAACATCAGAAACAAACAAGAATAATGAAAAAATTTAACAGGAGGAACTTATAGCAAGGAATAAATAAACATAAATTAGAATCACTGAGAAAGGACTGAACTAAAGTAAAATAGAAACAAAACGGATGTAATCAAAATGAGAAACTGAGGAACAACAATAATAATTAAACACTAAAGAAACTCTAAACAACCCACCATTTTTATCTTTCCATTTAACTTGTAGGTCAGAATGTGGCAAAGAAGTTATATGAATAATACTTTTTATCATCCCCTGCAGAAAAGGAGTTAAAATTATAAGAATCAAGCAGGAAAAAAACAAATTTTTGTTTTTGACAGGCTTGACATAAAAACCTAGATTTATCATTTATATTAAGCTTCTTAAAACTCAAATTCAGATTGAAATTGTATTAGATGTCAGTGTTTGTGCCAGTTGTTTAGTTGGTAGAGATACATTTCCAAGTGAACCCTGAACTCCAAGGAAGGTTTTCCAAAAAAGGTGGCAGATTACCAAAAAATTGCAAAAGTAGCACTACATATTTTTACTCAAGTAAAAGTAAAATGTAGCCGTCCCAGAAATTACTCAAGGAGGATTAAAAAAAATCTAGTCAACTACCAAACTAATTGACCAAATTATCAGTCATTTAAAAATTACATCATCAAAGGGACAATAATATAAAGCTTAGTGGAAATTTTAACGATGGAAGTGGCAATAATTCATGAAAATAACAAAAAATACAAAATCAGGCTAAAGAAATGTTTCTAAATCAGTTTATTTCAATCGTCAGGTGTGTTTCTGTGTCTGGTGAATGTTTGGTTAAAACATGTTTGTTTTTCATTCAGTGGGTCAAGAAAACAGACATTTTACTCAATTAAAAGTATAAATACTTCCTAATAAAATTACTCAAGTAAAAATTAAAAAAGTAACATGTTTTCAAAAAAAGTTACTCAAGTAAAAGTAACGAGTTACTCCCCAACTCTGTGAATATTTCCCTCCAGTTGTCCTGGCAGGGTGGGGTGGGCGCATCCCGTCTCCAATGGCAACCCCATAGATAGATAGATAGATAGATAGATAGATAGATAGATAGATAGATAGATAGATAGATAGATAGATAGATAATAGATAGATAGATGAGATAGATAGATAGATAGATGATAGATAGATAGATGATAGATAGATAGATAGATAGATAGATAGATAGATAGATAGATAGATAGATAGATCAGCTCCAACGATATTCGCGTTATTGGAAAGCAAGGAGGCTTTTCGGGGAGGATCAGCGATGTGGACGCGCTGTGGATGTCTGTGCCAGCTGCGTGCGTGTGCGTGTGCGTGTTCACCTTGCACTGAGAGGGAGCTCGGGTATTTGTGAGAGGTGGAGATGCTGCTTTGTCATTGAGGACCTCAGCAGCAGCGGAGCAGCATCAGCAGCATTATTCTCCCGCTCCGGCTCGTCCGACGCTCAGCATGCTGCATCCTGATGCGCTCCCGGCCGGCGCTCGCTCTGCCTCCGTCTCGCTCAGCCCACCTGGATTTTCTGGCGTTTCTCGTGTTCTTTCCAGCCCGGTATGTGCGTGTTGACTGAAGCGGCTGCGTACCGTCGACTCGTGTCAATGTTTGAGCCGGAGGAGAGCGGCACGTCCCAAGTGTCAGAGAAGATACGACCCATCCTGCGGATGCGCTGTTGCTGCTTTGCCTCCAGCGGGAGCCCAACTGTGTGAGATCCATGATTTATCCCTCTGTTTTCTGGGGCTGTCCTCAGAGAGCACCCGCTTCTTCCTCCTCTTCTTCTTTTTAATAAATAAAAATGGAAAGGTTCCAGTCTTCCATGCGCAAACGGCTCTACAGCTTGCCGCAAAACATTGTGCAAAAACCCACAGTGACTGACAGTGAAGGAGACAGCGGCGACAAGGACACCAGGAGGAAAAGTATTCGGCTAAAACATTTGTCCTCTCTGTCTCCCGCAAGCAGTTGCAGGAGCGTCGAGGAGGCCAGGAGCGAAGACTTGGACAGGGACGTTTCCGTGCTGAAGACCAACTTGAACGGGGACTGCCGCTTTTTCCGGAGCAGCATCTCTTCCATCACCGGGAGGCATCCTGCGGGCTCGGATCCAGCGGAGCAGCGGTGCCTCCTGCCGGAGACGGACGCCGGGGCCAGCGAGAGCTCACCCGGGGAGCCGGGGGCCCAGGACCGGGCGGCGGGCGGGCCGCCGGGCGGCGCACCGGGGCAGCCGTCCGCGCTCGACCAGTCAACTTTCATCAAGTTGGAGGGCGCGGAGCAGATCATACCCGAAGATGAGCGACTGTACCAGGCCGGCTTCATGCACCGACAGTTCGGGGCGATGCTCCAGCCGGGAGTCAACAAGTTTTCCCTGCGGATGCTGGGCAGCGAGAGGGCCGTGGAGCATGAGAGGGAACGGGTGAAGTCCGCAGGCTTCTGGATAATCCACCCGTACAGTGATTTTAGGTAATTTATCACCACTGAAGATGAATTTGTAGGCTGCGTTGGTTCAGTCAAAGAGTTAGACTGGTCATTAAAAACAACTTAAATCTGTTTTAATAACAGAACATGATCAAAAACTCCTGAAGAATCGAAAATGTCTTCGACTAATTTAGTTATTGGCGATGAATCGATTGTTAACTAATTGTTAACCGGACTCAAAAAACGGCCAATTAATGAAAGAACAACTTACTCAGAGAGGTAATTAAGCCAAAATTGTACAAAAAATATTGATATTTTTGCGTTTGATGGAAAAAAAAAACCTAAAAAAAACTTTGTAAATATGTTCTACCCAAAACTCCTCAAGTGGCAGTTTTAGCTTCACCTGGGTCAAATAATCAGTTAATCCAAAAACTAATAAACAGATTACACTGTTTGATGTTAAGATGTTGATGTTGGACGTAATTTATATTTATTTATTTTGCTGCAGGTTCATCTTTTGCTACAAATAATCCAGCGTTTATTTTCTTTTTCAAAAAAGGAATTGAATATTTTGTTTATTTGTTCACCGTTTGGAGGAGGTTTAAATGAAAATCTGCAGAATTGGCCAAAAAAATTTTTTATCGGATTAATCAATTAATCGTTCAAATGATTGATTAATCACTAACTATCGTTTGCGGCAGGCATGTGGGAGGAAGTCGGAGTACCCTGAGAGAAACCCAAACATGCAGAAAGATTTCCATTGACGCTGCGAAGCCATGCAAAAGCAATTATTACCAGCAAACATTTGGTGTAGCAAAAAGGACTTCCACTGCAAACAAAATCCTCTTAAATTCTGCCGGTCACTGTGCCGCTTTCAAAGCACATAAACAGGGCGTAAGCTCTTCTTGTGTCCAGCCTGGAGATGTGTGGGCCTGCATGTGCACCGGAGCTGTGCTGCTATCCAACCCACCAATTTTCTTATCAGCTTTTTTATGCCTTCATTACACTCATCCCTCATAATTCCCTAATTTTCCCAGCCGCGCTGCAGCATTTCCCCGCTCGACCGGATGTGTATCACCACCATCAAGGGATTTTCATGACATTTAACCTTGAGGTTCACTGTCATCATATTGTACGCTGATGTGTGTCACTGCAGGGTTGGGTTTTTTTTTTTGCACTCATCTGAATTGCATTTTTTTTTTCTTCTGTGTTTTCAAGCGGTGGATTACAGAAAGCGTAGCGGCGGCTTGGAAATGGGGTAATCAAAATAGGGTAACATGACCATTCAAGATATTAGAAGCACACATCAGTGGAGATTATTACAGCACAATTAGTCTAATGGAGCGGAGTCGGTGTGGACCGGGAGGGGACACACCACAGGACGCAGACAGACAGACAGAAAGATGATGCAGAATAAAAACTATAGAGAGATTGAAATGGGAATGAAGTGGTGAGGAATCAGGCCGTCCAGCTGTTAACTCTGAACTTGTGCTGGGAGGTGTTGTTACTTCAGGGTTTCTTTGGGTCACATTTTGCATCAGGATGTTTTTTTATTTTATTTATTTTCATTAGATCCTAATTCTTTTCAGCCTTTAGAAGTTGCAGCTCTGAAGATTACGGCTGGATTTTGTTTTTCATTTTTTGGCTTTTATCAGTGTGAGCATGGGAAGTTTGCTGCTGCTGCTGCAGACATTCGTCTTCATTTGTGGGAAAATATGAAAAGAGCAGCGAACACAGACTGAGTCAGCTCAACACGGTGGAATAAACACACCGCTGCTGTGAAAACAAACCTCCCCGCTCTACACATTTATTATGTTTTTACTTTCTTTTATCAAAAATGTTTCAGACCGCCACGTTTTAAAGACAGAACTGGACAAACAATATGACTGAAAAACTTACCACTATATAAATGTTTCACATCAGTCGATATTGATAATTATTGATTAGCTTTTTGCTTTAAAATCTTAAATATTGCCAACCTGGTGATGTGACCTTTCCTGTTTTATCCAGTTTTGACTCCATGATGTTGTTTTTAGGCAGTTATGAGGCAAAAAATGAAACTGCTGCTGCGCAAGTGACTCAGCAGGTTGTTGCTAGGTAACCACTAGTTACTCAGCAGGTTGTTGCTAGGTAACCACGAGTTACTCAGCAGGTTGTTGCTAGGTAACCACTAGTTACGCAGCAGGTTGTTGCTAGGTAACCACTAGTTACTCAGCAGGTTGTTGCTAGGTAACCAAATACTTGATTCCACCAACTTTCCTTAGCTAGCTGTGAGGTTGAGCAGCGAAAGCATTTCCTCTGCCTACATCTCCCAGAATGCTGTGCGGTTTTGGATCAGAGTTCAGTGAATATTCCATCAGATGTATTATCTACTCATTTTGATCCCATGTTTATCTGGATGTAAATATTGTCATTGATTTATTGTTTAGCCCTATTTAAAGATTCTGTATAAACTATGCACAAACTCACGCTGTGATAAAAAGTATTTCACCCCTAAACCTAATTACTTTGGCAGCAGCTACAGTGAGTCTTTTACATCCTAATGGAATAAGTTTGGTTCATTCTAGTTTGCAAAACTGATTGGACTCAGTATCTCGGTTAGATTTAAGCACAGCCTTTGACTAGGCCACTCAGAAAGCTTCAGTATGTTTTGATTGAGCCGTTCAGAGGTGGACATCCTGGTGTGGTTTGTTGTTCTGTCCAGTTGTGTTTGAGTCAAGTTATTATAAATAACTAAAACTAATAAAATAACAAAAAAGAGTACAAGACTAAATATTGTTCCCCCGTGTTTAATAAGAATAAGTAGTCCATAATTTGTAAGCTCATAGGTGTTTCTCTGGATCTTAAGATGCTGGTTCCAGTCGTTCTGGGTTTGTATAAAGCTAAATGTTGGTTCTCCGTGTTTGATTCTTGTTCTGGGTTGTCAAGTAATAAACTAACAGGAGTTTCTCTTGGTCTCGCTCCGATATTAAAGTATAAAGCTAAATATTGGTATAATTAATCCGCAGTTTATAAAAGTAATAAACATAGGCAGGTTGGTTCTCCGTGTTTGATTAAGAAGAAAACATCTAAAACATCAACCAAAAAATCAAACATAACAAACCCAAAACTTTCATATCCAGTTTGAAAATTTGCAGGAAGAAAACAAAACTTATTAAATCTTTACCACAAATAACCCACATTATACATGTCTACACATCTTATTTCTACTCTTTCTAAATTATATCTGTACAATTAAGTTATTGTTATGCAGTCTACTGCTGCTTACTGTATTATCTCCTGTTTGTCATGCAGCTGCATCCACCATCTTTAACAAAACAACCAAAAACAAAACATACACATCTCACATATGCAGCCATGTTTAATCTGCATCAACAGAAAGCTTCAATGTTTGCTGACTTTACCTGAGTGACGTCTGACCTGCTGAACTCTAGATGCTGTTTTGGATATTTGTAACCTTATTGATGAGGTATTGATGAACTCTTTGAGTAGTTTTGTTTGGCTGGGCTTTTCAACGAGATATAGAGGCTTTTTATGTAAATAAGTCCATAATATTGATGTAAAGGTGCCAGTTGCTCTAGCAGATTAACTTATAACATGGAAAAATGTCTTGTTATAAGAGAAATTATCTCCCGATGGCTCTGCTGCTTTTCCAACATGTTACTGTCACAAAGACTAAAGAATAAAATGTAAAGATACTTTTCCCCCCAGCAGTGGATGTTGTGGTCTTGTATCTTTTTGTCTTGTACACTAGAGAACTAAACGCTGTTTGCGGACGGAGGAGCAGACAAACTGAACTGGCACGCTGTGCAAATATGTTTAATATGATTGCTGGAGGGCCTGAGCCGCGGTACAGGTGTGTGTTAAGCCACTGAGCTGCATGCAGGCTGTTCTGCTTCAGCTGCGATCTGCCAGTCAGAGATAAGTATCCCTAGTACAAATGTGATCCCTTTTTTTCAGCTGTCCTGATTGATCTAAGCTCCTTTCACCATTTTAAGCCTTGTTGTGCTCACTTTGCCTGTAACTCCGCTGACTTTGTGCTGTCTTAACGTAGCCGCACGCTAACCCAGATCTTGCCAGGTTCCTCGAACAACCCTCAGCTGTAAGAGGTGTTTTAGCTGAACGTCGTCGCACCGGAACGTTTCTCTCCACGCCTTTGTGTTGCATGATGGGAGCCGGTGAGCCAACAAGTAACGCACACGGTCAACTTCAGACCTTTATTTTTATTAATTTATTTATTCTTCATCCAGCTGTTCTGTGACGCGGGGCTGAGCTGTAATGCTAACTACTTAACATCTGGCTGATGGGAGCTGACTTCTGGAGATGACATGGATTCCCAGGAGATAACGGTGGATTTAGCCAGAGTGGGGACGTGCAATTAGGACCAGTGTGTCAGCGCAGAGACAACGGGCCAGATGTGGAGAGGAATGCAAATGCTTTGTTTGGCAGAGAACAACAGAAAGCTGATTAGGACAAATGGTCTCCATCCCCATCGCTGGTCCCTACTTTTCGTGCAGGTTCTAAATAATTAAATTCAAGATAAAGAAGTTGAAGCTGTTCTCTCCTCTGCTTGCAGTGGAGGCTTAATGACAGAGGCTCTTTGTGACCGACCAGCAGGTCAGGGATTCACGTTCAACCGTTGCTAAGCTGCCGCAGCGGGACCCTTAAGCGAAGGCCGTAACCCCATCAACTTTGTATCGTGGCTGACCCTGTTCTTTAGCGCCGAGCTGAAATTTCTACGTAAGGTCAAAATGTTACTCCATAAAGCGATCAAAACTTTTAGTTTTTTTCTCCATGTTAGAGAAGCATCTTCCTGTGTTGTATAAAGTTCTTATGTGTTCACACTAAAGTGACCCAGTTCCGATTCTTCCGACCCAGAACTTTCCATTTCTAAATTCTTGCTGAGTTTGATGTTGTGTTTTTGGGTTGTTGCCAAGTTGCAGGTTTCAGATCCGATTCGGCTTTAGTTCACCTTTTCCTTTAGCTCATCTTTACACTTCCACCATGTTGCTTTAAACATTTATGTGTTGTTTTTGCTGGAATGCTGCATCTGATTTATGAGGTTCCACCCTAAACTATCCGTCCAAACATATCTGCCTACAAGTTCTGGTTTTCGTCGAACATTAACGTTATTCAGTCTCGTACTGATTGTCCTGCGCTGGCTGTAGTTCCTGAGTTGACAGCTTTGTTTCTTTGCAGACTATTATTATGGTCTGCTTGTCTGGGGAAACTGGCAGCGCCACAGCATGTTGGCACATTTTGAAAACCCTTCATCTGAAGAATATCTTTAGTACAAGGGCTGATTTTAAATTCTTTAAATTTTGTACCAGATCCACAGTCTTTCTGAAGGCCTCAAGCTGCTAATTTGAGCCATTATAGGTTTCTATAATGGCCAAAATTAAATTCTCACGATAATTTTTTATTATTTCGATATAAAATGACACATTAACTGAGTTGTTGTGTGTTTGGTTTATCTTTGATTAACTATGAAGTGCTGAAGGCAATTATTAATAAAATTAGTCATTAAGATCAGAATTTAGATCCTGCTCATCAGGAAATAAAACACAAATCGTTTTTAATCTCCTTTGTTTTTCTATGAGTATCTGTGTTATCACAGAACCACAGATAAATGAGTGAATTTGCCAACAAATGCAGAATAAACAGACAACTTCTCTCCAAAACACAATAGATCATTAAAGCGTTTTGATGCATATTTTTATCTGTATCTCTTCTCTACCTGCTTTGTTTTTTTATCTTCTTTCACAACCATGAGATGCTACATTTTTAGTGGCTTTTTGCTGGAGTTGGACTTGTTTAATGTGGAGCAGCAGGTCTAAACTCAGACTTCTCACATTCATTTTCCCATGAACCCACTGGGTGCTAACGGCGTATTTTGCAGTCTCTCTTTTGGTGTCTCGATGCGAATCGTGCGTCCTGGCCGAGGTTTGTCCTGAACATTTAGGTGTGCCAGAACTCCAGCTGGATTGATTGCAGGTTAATTAGGTCTCAGAAATGGACCAGACCTGCAATTTCATGCAAAACCAGGCCTGTAAAGAAGAAAAACGCTTGACATGTTCAAGCTCCCTTTTCTCATAAAGACTTGGTTGTTCCTGTGAGTTTAGATGCAAAGTAAGTATTAGAATAATATTCAAACTTTAATTTGATGGGAATATAGAATAAAAGATGCACTGCAAAAACTAAATCTTACCAAGTATTTTTGTTTTAGTTTGCAGTGCAAATATCTTAGTAAACTTGAAATCAGACAAACTAACTCAAAAGTAACTTTTACTTATTGATAGAAAATTACTAGTTCTGTTGGCAGGTTATTTCATTTACATGTTTCCCTTGTTTTAAGTTA
The DNA here is from genome assembly GCA_033032245.1 of Poecilia picta. Classification (NCBI taxonomy): domain Eukaryota; kingdom Metazoa; phylum Chordata; class Actinopteri; order Cyprinodontiformes; family Poeciliidae; genus Poecilia; species Poecilia picta. Next base: position 25,972,891 of record CM065358.1, read on the forward strand.
ATTTATCTGCTAATGTAACTAGCATTTTTTTCATCTTACGTACTTAAAACAAGTAAAAGTTACTTTTAAGTTAGTTTGTCTAATTTCACGTTTACTAAGATATTTTCGCTGGAAACTAAACCAAAAATACTTGGTGAGATTTTGTGTTTTTGTAGTGTGGCTACATAATAAATTTAAATAATTTCACTGTCCTATATTAAAGTTAGTGATTTTTTTTACTGTAACCAATTCAAATTATTTTTCTGGTCTAAAAATACAATTTGCACTGTTAATAAAAACTATATTTGCTCATGGGTAACTCGTGTTATTGGCAACAAAAACTGTTTTTCTTTTTAATGCTGAATTAAGTTTTTTTTTTGTAAATTCAGCAATTTCTTGCAGTTTTATGCTGAATCAATTTGTTTTTCTAATTTTTTTTTGACATTATTCCACAGAATTTTCAGTTTCAGAAGGAGGTTGCTGCTGGTTTCACACTAATTATTATTATTTATTATTATTATTATTATTGTTGTGGTTGTTTTTACATTAACACATGGAAAGAATCGCCTCAGAAATGCGCCTCATTTCCCTCACAGCTCACACAGGCTGTGTTACAGTGTTAACTGGATTTATTCAAAACAATTCTTCTGTTTCTATTTGTTCGTGTCCACAATAATTTATTAAAATATTGAAAAGCATTTCTCCTAAAACAGTTGCTAATATTTTCATCACTGCTGTCATTTGAAGCTGTCCAGAATTTGCACTCATTCAAATGACTCTGCACTCACTCGGCTCATCTAAACTACAGACGACTTATGAAATGGTGCATGTATAAGGAAAGCATTAACTCATTTTGCTCATTGCACATCTGTAGAAAGCTGTTTGATAAATTTTAGCTTCTGTTATCTGGGGATAAATACCTTCAATGCATTTATTTCCTTTCTTCTAACCTCTGGCAGAAGAAATGCTCATGTGTAAGAGAACAAAAGAAGAAAAAAACATTCTGTTGGATTTTACTCATGATTTTTCTGTAAACAATGCTGCTTACAGAGACTTCACGATTCATTTTACTTGTTGATTTGTTTATTTATTTTGGATATTTCAGATGTCTTCCGGTTCCGGTGTCAAATGTTTGTTAGAATTTAAAGTTTATTGATCCTTTAGTCCAGGAAAATTGATCGTCAAAGGCCCATGCATGAGTCTTATTTCCACCGCTGTTTGCAGGTTTTACTGGGACCTGACCATGCTTCTGCTGATGGTGGGAAACCTCATCATCATCCCCGTGGGAATCACCTTCTTCAAGGACGAGCACACGCCGCCGTGGATCGTCTTCAACGTCGTGTCGGACACCTTTTTCCTCCTGGACCTCGTTCTCAACTTTCGCACCGGCATCGTTAAGGAGGACAACACGGAGATCATCCTGGATCCGCACCAGATCAAGGTCAAGTACCTGAAGAGCTGGTTCGTTGTGGACTTTGTCTCCTCCATACCTGTGGACTACATCTTCCTCATCGTGGAAACACGCATAGACTCGGACTTTTACAAGACGGCCCGGGCCCTGAGGATCGTCCGGTTCACCAAGATCCTCAGTCTGCTGCGGCTGCTGCGTCTCTCCAGACTCATTCGCTACATCCACCAATGGGAAGAGGTAGGCCTTCCTTTTACCATCCACCCTGATTTAATGATTCCATAATCACCTGAAATGTTGCTAACAATAGCAAGAAAATTGTTGTGTTGGTAACTATTTTTAACTGCAACCAGTCTGTCAGTCTTTTGCTCTCTCACAGCAGAGCAAAAGAGGATATTTACACATTTGCTGAGGTAGAAGAGATTATTGGGTAAGATCGGCTTCATGTCTAAGTATTGGCCGATCACCAATATCCCAGAATTAAGGAAATTGGCACAGATAAATTGGTACACACCTAATTTTAGGCATTAGAAAAGCTTATAAATTGAAACTTTATTGAAGGCTTTTGAGCCTCTGCTGTAGGGTTGCAATCTGTGTTATAACGTTAGCTGTAAGTCAATGTTGTATTTAGGGAGTGTTTTTCATACTTTTTTTGCATTATCTGTGCACTAAGGATGGGGAAACAATTAATCGACTTACGATTAATTATCAATTAATGGTTTATTAGGTTAAAATTAGTTCCAATTGATTAAATAACATCCAATGACAAATAGAAATCTTGTCCAGTGGTTCTTAACCTGGGTTCAGTCGAACCCCAGGGGTTCAGTGAGTCGGTCTCAGGGGTTCGGCGGAGCCTCTGCTGCGGAGGTAAAGACTCACTTGTGTAAAGTCGTGATGACGCCCAGCTTTGCCATCACTTGCTGCAGAGGATCACGTTACATTGCTTAGCCAATCAGAGATCCGTTACATTGCTAGTGAAACAGGATCACGTTACATGCTTAGTGAATCAGAGGATCACGTTACATTGCTTAGTGAATCAGAGGATCACGTTACATTGCTTAGCCATCAGAGCTACGGAGGAGCTGATTGGAGGAGCTTCACTCTCAGCATGGATTTGAACTTGTGTCTTTAATTACTTCAGCAAAACTCATAGTTTTATACCAAATTCTATAGTCTAAATCTGCTCCTTAGTTGCATCTTTCGAGGTTGGTTCTGCCTCTAGTGGCGTGGGGTGGTAACACAGCTAATATAATCACATTACTAAATCAGAATACCGCAAAGTATTTTGTATTGGGGGGGGGGGGGGGGGGGGGGGATAAGTAGGGTTCGGTTAATCCGCATATGAAACTGGTGGGTTCGGTACCTCAAAAAAGGTTAAGAACCACTGATTTAGACCTTCTTTTAGTGTTGTAGTTTGGCCGCCATCCAGCAGAGGGCGCTGCTGGTCATCCTCTCGCTAATTATAGAAACAAAGATGGCGGAGCTACGAGATGGACCAACCATAGACATAATATAAGGATAGACACCTCATGCGCCGCTCTCGCCTATTGTCGCTGACGAGATTTAGGGCGGCCATCTTGGAGCGGTAGACCACTAGACTCAGCCTTATGTGTTTAGCAGGGAAAATGACTTATCAGCGCATTTAATCGATCATAACACACTTTTTTGTTACTGGAAACTATATTCAGACATCTATCAAAGCTACATTTATAAACAATTGCATTATTTAAGTATGTTTTTAATACCTAGTTCAGCATTTTTAAATATGATTAGTGGCTATAACAATAGAATGTGAATGGAATATTCTGATATCGATGTATGATGAGCATATTACAAAGAACACAGCCGTGGATAATTTATTGTGAACGACTGTGTGTATAATTTATTACAATACATAGTTATACAACTATACAATCACAAATAATGATTAAAACTGAATAATATATATTGGATGCATGTTTATATATATATATATATACAGTATATATATATATATAAATTTCTTAGATTGTAAACAAAGATCAAGACAAATATTTCACTCCACAACTGTCAATTAACATCTAATTTGTTTTATAGAATTACACTTAAATACAAATTAATTTGCACAACTTTTATTAAAAAAAATATATGTATATATACATACATATAAACATGCATCCAATATATATTATTTATTCAGTACTAATCATTATTTATTTGTGCCATTATTAATTAATCATTATTTATTTGTGTTTGTATAGTTATATAAATATGTATTATTATAATAAATTATACACACAGCCGTATATGTCCATCGTACTGGTATATATTGTTGAAAAAAGGAATATTAAGTAAAACTGTAAAAACTGCAATTTTGGATTTTCTTCCTTTTCCTGTCCCGGATTCTTAGCCGCGGTCTGAGAGCCCTCGCGAGAACACAGAAGAGACGTAAGCAGCGTGCTGGCGTCACAGAAGTTCAGAATTTAATCCAATCAGAAGAAAGTATAACACAAGACAGAAATTTAAAGAAACACAGTCACACATTAGTCACCTGACAAAATGAGACAGATAGAGGAAAATACGAAGACGTCGAAGACGTCTTCGGAGAAATAGTCAGCCCATGGTGCTAAAAATTGGCCATTTCTGCCTCATTTTCTTTGTGCAAGAGGTTTTATACTAGTAGGTGTGTTCTATTCAAATAGGGGGCAACACCTCTCGACCAATTAGAAGCCGCCTCCGAGCACCACTGAAACCGGCACCTCCCTTCAACTCTGCTCGAAGATCAAAGAAACGTATTTGGAATTCCCTACCTCAACTCAAACAAATAAAGGCACATTTTATGAGCTTTTAAACAAATACTTTTTTTTCCGGGGAAACTGCAGGTCAATAGTTCACCACGCCAGATGTCCACTGGAGATTCCTTATTTCCTGAGACCAAATGTGGCCCTGTTTTTTAAATGATCTTCACACAGATAAGATTGCTTGCCTCTGTGGTTTTACGACCTCAGTGACACAAAACTCCTGACCTTAAGTAAACGATGGAGCCAACTCAAACACTAAAAAATGATTATATTAGTAAAAGATTCACTAAACTAAAGCACTAGAAATGGTTATATGATTGAATTCAACAAAACACTAAACAATGATTATATTTCCTCAACAATATATATATATATATATATATATATATATATATATATATATATACAGTATATATATATATATATATATATATATATATATATATATATATATATATATATATATATATATATATATATATTATATATATATATATATGTCCATCTTACTTGTGAAATGTAGTTTGTGGAGCCTCACATCATTAATCCATCGATCTGAACAACAATATCCCTGTTGTTTTGATTGGCAAAGTAGGAGGGACTACCGCTCCAAGATGGCCACTTATCAATTTATTGTTAATCTATAAGAGCAACTTCAGATTAACTCGTTAATCGATAACTTGCACCCCTACTGTACACATTTGGACTTTTTTAGTTAGCTCAGGAAAGATACAAGCCCTTGCTGTTTCTAGATAATAATGTTTTTGTAGAGATCAGATTTGTGCAGCTGGTTTCTGACTTCTGGTTTTTGTAAAGCTTTGATAAGCTGATACTGATTTAATGAGATTCCTCTTTTCCTCTCTTTTAATCAATCAATCACGGGCTGGATACTGATGTCAAGTATCATACTTTCAAAGCTTTACAGTTTCAAAACCATTACAATTTTCCATCTATCTCTACAGCTTAAAATTCTGAGATGCTATAGAAAAGCTCCGGGAGTTTCTTCCAGCTTCATTGAGAAGATTATATTTCCACCACTTGGTGCTGTGCTCTACCAGGAAGGATTAACTTTTCTTTCTCTCTCAAGAAAAATAAATCTGGCCTTTGTAAATACGGCTGGCATTGAAAACCCCAGACACTCATGATGTAACCTTTATTAAGAGAAAAACAAACAAACAGAAAAAGAGCGTACAGTTAATAGCAGTTAATGTGTTATTGGGGAGTAGTAGGAGAAAGAAGCAGAGTGAGCTTTTTCTGAAAAAGGCCAGCTGGATCCAAATAATCCAAATATAGATCAGATTCTACAGTTATTTCTACTCCACTTACTAAAAACGTAGATACCATGTACTGGAGGATGCCAAGATGCAAGATACTGGAGGATGCAAATAAATCCAATTTTATTTATAAATAACTCAGTAAGTTACTTTTACTATGACTGGCTACTGTCCAAAAAGAAACCAAGGATTATATTGTTGTCTACTCTCTATTAGTTAGAATGCAGGGGAATCCTCAGTCCACTCTCTCAGAAAGTGATTGCTGTAAAATGTAGTTTATATTATTCTAAAATCCATCCATTACCTTTAGCTTAATCCGGAGGCAGCAGCCTAAACAGAGAGGTCCAGACTTGCCCCTCTCCAGCCAATTGGGTCAGTTGATCTGGGGGAATCCCAAGGCGTTCCCAGGCCGGCCGAGGAACGTAGTTCTGGAATCTTTCCCTGCGGAGAAACTCCTCCGTTCCACTGCGATTTTATATTATTTTGGACAAACAGACTTTTTAAACTGGGTTTTACATGTTCAGTTGCCAGTTAACGTAGTTAGCATCACAAAACCAGTTGACAGTATATAATTAAACATTTATGATCAAAAAAAAGTCTTTGATTAGATTTTTTTCTCAGTTTTTTTCTTCATCTTCCCTCCCACTTTCTGAGGTCCCCTCTAGCGCCCCCTGGTCCAGATATTTAGACATGTTGCTAAAAATCTAGGTTTTTCTTTTAAATTGCAGCTTGTATCCCTCTGTGCCTTTTTTCATCATTACTACCCACTCACTGATATAATAGCTAACTTTAAGTTGTCTTCACTCTGTAACAGCGAGCACACTGAAGAGGGATGTTGTCAGCACAGCCTGGTGTGCTCTTAACTTGGTGCACACAATGTTCAGAAAAAGATTTAGATTTTTCCATCCTGACTAAATGATGCTAAAAATACACCGATTCCTTGGTGCAACTTTAAAATTTAAGCTGCTTCTTTGAGGCAGTGTTTACCCAAGCTGTATCCTAACTGGTTAAAACCACTTAAACAAGCCTCTGCTGCTCTAAAGTAGTTGCTGCACTTCATCTCAGGTCCCCAAATGTCAGGGGAGAGAGTTAAAATCTCAAGTTTATTTTCAAAGTGTGAGCGTTTTATCACGTCTTGTCCCATTTTGTTTCCCGTTCATCGTAGGTCTTTCACATGACGTACGATCTTGCCAGTGCCATGGTGCGAATCATGAACCTGATTGGCATGATGCTGCTGCTGTGCCACTGGGACGGCTGCCTGCAGTTCCTGGTGCCGATGCTGCAGGACTTCCCTCCGGACTGCTGGGTCACCCGGAACAAGATGGTGGTAAGGGAATTATTGGGCAGATTCGAATCCCAAATTCCAAAATAACATTGTGTTGTATTCAAACTAAGGCTTCAGCTAATGATTATTTTAGCTATTGATGAATGTATCCTGACGATTAATCAATTATTCTGATGATTAATCGATTATTCTGATGATTAATCTGATAAAAATGGCTTAATTTAAGCCTCTTTTATACAATATAATATAAACATGGAAATAAATAAAAAAATTTAAATAAGAAAACAAACAACTTTTTCTTTTTGACCTAAAATGCAGCATTTCTTTAGTGTGTGCTAAGCTATGCCACTTAAGGAGTTCTGGGTAGAAGATACAGCTCTGGAAAAAAGTAAGAGACCACTTAAAATGGTCATTTTCTTTGATTTTACTTTTTATATGTAAAATGAACATTGTTCTTTTATTCTATGAACTACTGACAACGTGTCTCTGAAATCCTAAGCAAAAATTTTGTATTTATTTGCAGAAAATGAGAAATGGTCAAAATGACAAAATAGATGCAGAGTTTTCAGACTTTAATGCAAAGAAAAGAAGTTCAGGTTCATTTAGAAACAACAACACTAATGTTTTAACTCAGGAAGAGTGCAGAAACAATATTTGGTAGAAGAACCAGGAGGTTTTTAATGGGGTTCATGCAGTGGGCTCTTTGTTTTTTCCAGAGCTGCATTTATAGATAAAGGGTTGTTTTATATCTTAAATGCAAAATGTATATATTTTTTACAGTTTTGCATTATTTAAGGCTCTGACTATGTTGTTCTTTCAGCAAATGCCCTTTTTACAGTCTGTATACTCCAGCTAATTACTAATCAATTACTAAATTACTTAATGATTATTTTGATAATCGATTAATCACGATTAAATCGATTAATCGTTTCACATCTACAGACTTAACAGGCCATATTTTAAGATTTTCTACTCCTCGTTAACATAATAAATATTAGTGTTTAAATGACTAAATATTTTTACTCCGTCTGTCTCTTCTTGGACATTCTTTCTTTTCTGATTCTGTGTGTTGATTGGTGCAACAGAAGCTAAAGTTACTAACTAACTTAAACATAAGCAGTTATGGTTCCCAACAGGCAGGATAAAATGCTCACCACCTGCACTCTTTTTTCTGAAACGCCCAACAAAGCTCCCACAGACACGATGCTGCAGCAGCGTTCTGACTGATGAAATTTCTCTTTCCGCCTCCACTTCTCCTCCAGAACGACACCTGGGGTCAGCAGTACTCCTATGCCCTGTTCAAAGCCATGAGTCACATGCTGTGCATCGGGTACGGCCTGTACCCGCCCATCGGCATGGCCGACGTCTGGCTCACCATCCTCAGCATGATCGTGGGCGCCACCTGCTTCGCCATGTTTGTGGGTCACGCCACAGCTCTGATCCAGTCTCTGGACTCCTCCAGGAGGCAGTACCAAGAAAAGGTGAGATTTGATTTGTTAGGATACCTTTAAGCAGCTAAACCTTTAGATAAAGAAATGCTCCAATCAGGCAGATTGTGATATTATATACACAAGCATATGTCACTGGCCTTAATAATAATTCATAGTAAAAATAAGATGTATTCTTAAAATGTCTTGCATTCCACTGTATAAAATTAATGCCTTAAAATGTATTTTTTATTTAAGTAGGCCTTAAATACTTTAATCACAGGTCTTAAATGTTGTGTCGGCTGGATTTGTTATTTGTAGTTTTTTTTTTTAACTCGAGGCAGTTAAGGCTACTGCTAACAACCTGCTAATATAGTTTTGGTAGGTAGCTAGCTAGCTTATGCTTCTTTTATGGGTATTTTAGCATTTTACATACAAGTGCAATTTTATATGTATATGAAACATTGTATTTTCTTTTGTACACTTCTGTTCTCACACAGATCTTAATTTTTATTCAAAATGGTTTTTAGAAAGTCTTACATTTGAGTTGCTGAAGCCTGCAGAAACCCTGCGTGCAATTTGTGGACATCATCCCAATAAGTTGCACTGAGGTAATGAGACCAAATCAGAAAAAGCCTCAAGAGGTGTGAATGTTCTTGTAAGGCACTGAATGTATTATATTAACATAACAAATACAATTTTATGTCTGATTAAAATCATGTTTTTCATTTGATGATAGTTTGCTAACCCTTGTTACAAAAAGTTATTTTTCACTTAGAATCTGTCTAAACGTTTATAGATGGACAGCAGAAGTTTCACTGTTTTTGATGTGAAATGGTGACAAAAACCTTAAAAAATGAGGAATAACCAGGGGAACTCGCCATTAGATCTCCATGTCCGACTCTGTGAGGGATAAAACGAGAGAGATAAGGCCCAGATTTAATAACCTCAGAGCAGAGGCTTATGGCAGGAAGCGCCATACGTACACTGGGTGCTGTGATCGTCGGCGCTGCTCTGCTGGTAGAGTACACTGCTGAAGGACACGCTGGTTAATGTCATTAGCTGCAGCCTGCAGAGCACAACTGTAATTGTCAGATGGGGCAGAGCCACAACACCGCACTGCGAGCAGGTTTCACAGATGGCCTGACAGTTGACTGTTAACATAATGAGATACATTATAGTCCACCTCTGAGCCAGCACATCAATCAGGTTAATATATTCATTCTGACATGACTTTGCATTTTGTCTTTGCAGGAGAAGCAGTCGCTTTAAAGCTGCCGTTGCGAGTCGGATTCTTGGAGCGGTTCTGAACGGGTTTTAAAAGTTGACATCTTGTTGTTTTGTCGCAGTATAAGCAAGTGGAGCAGTACATGTCCTTCCACAAGCTCCCCGCTGACATGAGGCAGAGAATCCACGACTATTACGAGCACCGATATCAGGGCAAGATGTTCGACGAGGAGAGCATCCTGGAGGAGCTGAACGAGCCGCTGCGAGAGGTCGGTTTACGAAAACGTGAATCCCAACTGAGTCTGGATTCATAGAAGTCTTACCATGTCAGCATAAATGAGAGCATCTCGTTCTCAGTGATGCTCAGATAATTATTGATATAATCCAATATGACTGCCTTACTTTCCATGATAATGTTAATAGTGTTGTAACCTGATTAGTAACGGGCGTATGAGGCCAGAGAACCTTATTAACAGAGCACTAAGCTGCTTTTATAATGATTGAAATATACACATGCAGCGTCGAGAACGCCTCGTCCAAGCAAAACCAAATAAAAAATTACTGTTCCTCGTGAAACAGCTGTGAGAATGCTAATCTACTGAATGGACTCACAGAAGATGCTAGAGGAAGCTGAAGAGAGAGACAGAGTTTAAAAAAGAGACAGAGCTGAAGAGAGAGACAGAGTTTAAAAAAGAGACAGAGCTGAAGAGAGAGACAGAGTTTAAAAAGAGACAGAGCTGAAGAGAGAGACAGAGTTTAAAAAAGAGACAGAGCTGAAGAGAGAGACGAGCTGAGAAGAGCAGAGTTTAAAAAAGAGACAGAGCTGAAGAGAGAGACAGAGTTTAAAAAAGAGACAGAGCTGAAGAGAGAGACAGAGTTTAAAAAAGAGACAGAGCTGAAGAGAGAGACAGAGCTGAAGAGAGAGACAGAGTTTAAAAAGAGACAGAGCTGAAGAGAGAGACAGAGTTTAAAAAAGAGACAGAGCTGAAGAGAGAGACAGAGTTTAAAAAAGAGACAGAGCTGAAGAGAGAGACAGAGCTGAAGAGAGAGAGAGAGAGTTAAAAGAGAGACAGAGTGAAGAGAGAGAGACAGAGCTGAAGAGAGAGAGAGAGTTTAAAAAAGAGACAGAGCTGAAGAGAGAGGGACAGAGCTGAAGAGAGAGAGAGTTTAAAAAAGAGACAGAGCTGAAGAGAGAGAGGACAGAGCTGAAGAGAGAGAGCAGTTTAAAAAAGAGACAGAGCTGAAGAGAGAGAGAGAGTTTAAAAGGCAGAGCTGAAGAGGAGAGAACTGAAGAGAGAGACAGTTTAAAAAAGAGACAGAGCTGAAGAGAGAGACTGAAAGACATTTAAAGGCAGGAAGAACAAAATACAGGCATGTAAAGTTACGAATGAACATGGCCCAACTTGTCACCTAGCAACCGAAGCTGACAGCACATTTGGTCAGCTACTGCTGTATGTGCTGTACAATGGCTGCTGGGGAAAAAAACTAATGTTTTGATGTTGATTTACCATCCAGAATCCACTTGCTGCCTTCTTGTTGCTTGTGCAGGAGGCTCTACTTCTGCTTTTCAAAAAATGTGTAGTTGTATAACTGCACGTCTGTTTGCAGCTATTTTCACGTGTTGAGTTGAAGGTCGTGGCTAGCTGTTTGTGTAGCCCGTAGACGTGTCCTAGCCTGTTTGAGGAGGCGCAACGGTCACCTTCCCTAACAGCCGGTTTCCTGCGTCGTCCTCAGGAAATCATCAACTTCAACTGCCGCAAATTGGTAGCCTCCATGCCTCTGTTCGCCAACGCCGACCCCAACTTTGTCACCTCCATGTTGACCAAACTGCGCTTCGAGGTCTTCCAACCGGGCGACTACATCATCAGGGAGGGAACCATCGGGAAGAAGATGTACTTCATCCAGCACGGCGTCGTCAGCGTCATTACGAAGAGCAGCAAAGACACCAAGCTGACGGACGGCTCTTATTTTGGAGGTGAAGTTTTCACACACCCCACTGGGAGATAGGGAGAGGAGAGTAGAGGATGGGGCGGTGAGGCTGATTCAACATGTGTGAAGGAATGGTGATTGTAAGATTTGTTTTGATTTAGTTTGCGCAGGCACTCAGCGGATTAACTTCCCTGAACATTACAGCTGGTTAAAATCGTCATCTCCTTAAAAGGCCTCTAAGAGGAGCAAAGCTCTGCGATCTTTGAGTCCATCTGTGGAGTTTTGCCCTTTGTTTAAAGCTCAAACCTCAAACTTTCCAGTTGTTTTCTTCTTGTTTGCTTCACCTGAACCTGTAACAGGTCAGGTCCTATGGAGGCGCACACCACCAAAAGTTACTGTGACTACTAACAAACAAGCCGGTAGAGTGAAACATTTCTAATTATTTTACTCTGGGGTTGATATGATTTCTATACATGATCAAAAAAGACTTTAAAGAAAAATGTCCTAAGTTAGAACTCTAGATAAATAATTAGATGTTATTCCTATGAAGACAACAGAAGTTGAGACCATGCGAGTGCGTTTGTGTCATGAACTTGCCTGTCCTGGACAGAAAAAAGCGATTTATGTGTCACGGTACATTTTTTTCCCCTCTCTTCTTTAATGGGGCATTATTTTATTTTTCTGATCTGGCACGGCAGATGAGGTCAGGACAAAAACTGTAAGCTGCAGAAATTGCATTAAGTGCTCCATCTGTGGGGGTTCCGGCATCAGGCGGCCAACGTTTTATTGTCTCACACTAATGACTGTTCCTCACTTTTCTTTTGGAAATGGATCTAAAGCTACATGAACTCTGCCTCCATATAAGGTGTTATAAGTTAATGATCCCTCCATTTTTTGATATTTTTTGTTAACACTGATCAAACATTAACAGAATTCTTAAAGAGGAAATATTATGCAAAATTCACATTTTGCACATTTTTAAAACAGTGCAAAAAAAGAAGGGTTTTTTTGCGACAAGTTAATGTTAAATACAACTGGCATTACACTGTTATTTGGCAAACCCCAGCTAAGCCAGCCAGTTACCTAGCAACCAAGGTGGAGCCTCGAGCAGTTTGGTCAGCTGGTTTTACCGCTGTACAATGGCTGCTGGAAAAGACAAGTGTTTTGATGTTGACCTACCATCGAGAAAACCACTTGCTGCATTCTTGTTGGTTGTACAAGAGGCTCTACTTGTGCTTTTCAAAGATGAACGGTTGTATAATTAATTACCTATCTGCTTGCAGACATTTTTAGCAGCAGCTTATTTGGATTTAAAGTGACAACAGTTCATTTCCAAGAACACATTTACCAAAATACCAAGTATTTTAGTCTAGTTTCTAGTGAAAATATCTTAGCACACTTGAAATAAGACAAAACAAACTTGCAAGTAACTTTCCAGCATGATAAAGAGGCTTGTTTTTAGTGAATCATTCCTTAATACGGATGAAAAAGTACTGATTCCACTGGCACATAAATTAACTTAAACATGGGAAAAATGTCTTGTTACAAGTGAAATAATCTGGCAGTGGAACAAGTACATTTTTGTCAATATTAAAAATTATTTACTTAAAACAGCCCTCTATATCTTGCTGAAAAGTTACTTGTAAGTTAGTCTTATTTCAAGTTTACTAAGAAACTAGACCAAAAATGCTTGGTAATATTTTGTGTTATTACAGTGATCATTCTGAAAGAAGCTCAAAATAGGCAGAACTGACCAGACTAGGAACATATGTCCATTACGTGAAAGCATGTTCATGTAATGAACATATTCAGTGTAACCCATAGGCCTACCCTAACGTGTTCACAGAAGCGTAATGGGCCACCTTTACTTTCCTCCGTCCTTGCAGAGATCTGCTTGCTGACTCGAGGCAGAAGGACAGCCAGCGTGCGAGCAGATAACTACTGCCGGCTGTACTCTCTGTCTGTAGACAACTTCAACGAGGTGCTGGAGGAGTATCCCATGATGAGGAGGGCCTTCGAGGCCGTCGCCCTCGACCGCCTGGACCGTATCGGTGAGCTTTGGAGAATTCTCAGATACAGATAAATAAAGTAAAACGGTCCTTTTACCTACATGTTATTGAGACATATAAAACAGTTTGTGTTGTATTCCATAGCCACACTGCAAAACACAACATCTTACCAAGTATTTTGGTCTAGTTTCTAGTATAAAGATCTTAGTACATTTGGAATGAGACAAACTAACGTAAAAGTAATTTTTTAGCAAGATATAGAGGCTAGTTTTAATAGTTTTGTCTTATTTCAAGTGAACTTGGATATTTTGTACTAAAAACTAGACCAAAAGTACTTGGTAAGATTTTGTTTTTGCAGTGTATTCACGCAGGTTTCTTATCAGTGCTTGAAATCCTTGAAAGTGTTTGAATTCATATTAAGTGTTTTCAAGGTTTGGAAAGTTCTTAATTTCTGCATAAAGTCTTTGAAAGTGTTTGACTTTTAAACTCCACAGTTTTGTAATGAAGTCCAATGTAACGCTTGATTAAGAGCCTAAATTTGGAAAGCGTTATTTACAGTAGAAACTAGATATTTTCATACACCTAATAAAAACAGAGATAAAATTTTTTCTCACTGTCTGAAGTTAAAATCAGACTAAACTTTTCTTCTTTTAGGTCGGTTAGAATTACCAAAGTTATTTATTTTCTACTTGCTAAAAGCCGGTAAAAGATGCTTTGTTACTTTCTTTGCATATTTAATCATTTAATTTGATTCTGGATTGTTTCAGAGTAATGAATATTTATTATTCCTAATGGCTCAATGACTTATTGATTTTTGTAATTAAAATAAAGGGTGGGTTTATATTTTGAAATTGGGTGATTTATTTTTTTTTTGGTTAATTTAGTGTTTTGTTTTTATCTCCAAAGTGAGGTGCTGGAAAAATGTGAAAACTTGCCTTGAAAATATGAAAAGTGTTGGTAAAAGTGTACAAACTCTGAATTTTATTGGGATTTTATGTGATAGATATAAAAAAAGACATAATTTTCTAAATCTTTGTTACAAAAGAAAATTTGAAGAGCAGGTTGTGCCTTTAAGTTCAGCTCCTAATGCTTTGTAGGGGTACTTTTTGGTGTAAATACAGCTGGTTTGTCTCCAGCAGCTTTGCTTGTCTCTGGAGTTTTTCTCTGAGCTAAAACTCAGTAAAATCCCATTAACTTTGTGGCAAAATGCGAAAAAGTTTCTTGAGTACGAATACTTTGCAAGGTTCTGCAACTCATGGCTCATTCAGCTTGACAATGTCAGAATGAGATTTCACGATTTTAATTAGATGTGCGAATAATTAACTGGCATCAGTCATGGTCAGATCCATCTATTGTATTAATGGAATCTGCTTTATGGGTTCTGAGCAGAAAGTCCACCATATTTACTGAAAATGAAATGAACCATAAAACATGTCACTTTAATTTTTGTTGGTAAGCCCAGAAATAATCATATTGATTTAAATCTAAAACAGTTTTCATTAAAAATAGTAGAAAATGTTGCAGGCCAAAAAGTGTTAATACTGTCCTCAACAATCACTGGAAAAATCTTTGCAAATGCTTTTTTACACTGCAAAACACAAAATCTCTCCAAGTATTTTGGGTCTAGTTTCTAGTGCAAATGTCATAGTACATTTGAAATCTGACAAAACTAACTTAAAACTAACCTTTTAGCAAGACATAGAGGCTTGTTGTGAGTAAATAATTCTTAATTAATGATTAAAAAATACTAGTTATATTGTAAGATTTTTCTCTTTAGCAAAACATTTTTAACATGTTTAAGTTAATTCATCTATCATTGGAACCAGTATAACTGGTAAGATTTTGTGTTTTTGCTGTGTAATTGGTTGACCAGATTTTTGCATGTTTCCACTGGTATTTTGAAGATGTTTGTATCTTTTGGTGATATTAGGCTGATATGTCTAATCAAAAAAACCTCAGACATATCTCTGGTTAATTTCCAAAAACATACTCAAGTAAATGTAACTAGTTACCAAATTCTGGTTCATACAACAAAAATGGTGAAAGTTTGTAGATTTGAATAGTTGGAATTAAGGTTGGATGGAGTGTTGGTTGGATGGAGGGTTGGTTAGATGTGGATAATGTTGATGAAGGGTTGTGGATGGATGAAGGGTTGGATGGAAGGTTGGATGGAGTGTTGGTTGGATGAAGGGTTGCTTGGAGAGTTGGATGGTCAATGAAAGGTTGGTTGGATTTAGGGTTGGATGGATGGAATGAAGGGTCGGTTCGATGGATGGATGAAGGGTCGGGTGGATGGAAGAAGGGTCGAGTCGATGGATTGATGAAGGGTTGGTTGGATGGATGAAGGATGGGTTGGATGGTTGGATAGATGGATGGATGAAGGGTTGGTTGGATAGATGGATGGATGAAGGGTCGGTTGGATGAAGGGTTGGCTGGTTGGATGAAGGGTCAGATGGATGGATGAAGGGTTGGTTGGATGGTTGGATGGATGGATGAAGGGTTGGATGGATGAAGGGTTAGATGGATTGATGAAGGGTCAGTTGGATGGATGGATGAAGGGTTGGTTGGATCGATGAAGGGTCGGATGGATGGATGAAGGGTCAGTTGGATGGTTGGTTGGTTGGATTAAGGGTTGGATGGACGGATGAAGGGTTGGATGGAAGATTTGGTTGGATGAAGGGTTGGATGGACGGATGGATGAAGGGTCAGTTGGATGGATGGATGAAGGGTCGGTTGTATGGTTGGTTGGTTGGATGAAGGGTTGGATGGATGGATGAAGGTTGGATGGATGGATTGAAGGTTAGATGGATGGATGAAGGGTTAGATGGAGGATTGGATGATGGTTGGATGGATGGATGAAGGGTTGGATGGAGGATTGGTGGATGTGATGAAGGGTCGATTGTATGGTTGGTTGGTTGGATGAAGGGTTGGATGGATGGATGGATGGATGAAGGGTTGAATGGTTGGATGGAGGATTGAATTGTTGGATGGATGGATGAAGGGTTGGAGCTCAGTTTAATGTATCACTCTATTAATTGATTTATTGCTAATTGCGACTGCCCATAGATTCCCACCCTGCAGTGCAGCTGAATGGTTTCTCCTTCTGTTCTCACAGGAAAGCGGAACTCGATTCTGCAGCATAAAGTCCAGCATCATCAAAGCTCCGGCACATTAAACCTCCACGAAACAGAAATCATCCAAAGAATCGTCCAGCACGACCGGGACATGGCCCAATGCACGCAGCTGATCCAAAGCAGCGCTACGCAGAGTTTGATCCCCCCCGTCGCTCCGCCGTCCCCCACTCCTCTCATCTGGACGCCGCTGGTCCAGGCGCCGCTGCAGGCTGCCGCTGCCACCACGCCGCTGGCTCTAGCCTTGGCCCATCACTCCCAGTTGCCTCCCATCCTCTTCCACAGTCCTCTGGTTCCTGGTTCCTCCATGAAGGACCATTCCAGGAGGGTCCACATGGGAGGGACGGCCTCCAGCGGCTTTGGTTCAGTTCCTGGCTCCCCGGTTGGCTCTGCTAAACCCATATCTGTGGTTGAGGCGCCGACGTTGGGGTTTTCTTTGGTGCAGCATCACTCCACCGCGGTTTTATCGCCCACGGTGATGTCGCAGCCGGTCTTTACGAGCAGCCTGCAGCCCACGCCGCAGCCTCTTTACCAGCCTCCTCACTGCGCCCCGGTCTTCCCCTCCTACACCTGCTCCGCTCAGCTCCACCCTCAGCCGTTCCTCGGTGCGATGGCCGCTCCGCCTCAGCCTCTAGGCTTGCTGCAGCAAGGGGCGCCGGGGAAGATTTCGGGAAGATTTCCAGCCCCAACCATCAGCCCTCTGATCTGCAGCTCGGTGAACCCCATCCTGAGCCAGCTGCAGCAGCCACACCACCCTTCCAGCCTCAACAGAGCCACCAGCACATCCAGCAACATCAACCTCCCACATTTCCCAATCATAACCAGCAGGCACCCGCCGGCGGGGATCAATCCGCCGCCGCCGTCTGCGGCCGGCGGAAGCGGGGTGGCTGCCTCTCTGGCGCAGCACACCCTGGCGGGGCTGCAGTCGGTTTTCCTCCCACAGGTTCTCCCTGAGCACTCGGCCCTCGCCTCCCTGGCGCAGTACGGCTCTGCAGAGGCCTCGCCGTGCTACACGCCGCCTCTCCGCAGCCCCGCCACACAGAGACGGACGGTTCACCACGCCGAGCCGCCCGGCCCGCCAGCTTTCAGAGCTCCACTCTGAGAGAGACAGCAGAGTCCTCGGCGGATCTCTTTACCCAGGAAATAAAGACAATCTCAGGCTCTCACAGCTATTTACACCAGGAAAGGCCTTCGGTGGTGAGCGGCTCCTCACAGAGGGAGGCGGGGGGCTTCCCTTCCCCCAAGGCGGTCAACAAACCCTACACCGCCATCCCGGGTCAGGGTGCTCCCGTCAGTCGGACACAATCAGGGCCTGAGCCTTGGAGCCGGCCCGCCGGCGATCAGTCTCCCGCTAAAGTGTTAGACAGTGAACAGAAACAATCCAAACTTCCCTCCAACTTGTGAGTGTCAGACACACCCTCCTCACCCTGCTGAGCTGCAGAGGAAACCCCTCCATGTTGGCATTTTAGAGGGGACCTATTATGCAAACCTAACATTTGGCACGTTTTTATGGTTCCATTTGGGTCTCTACTGCTTATGAAAACAGCCCAAGTGCTTTAAAACATCCCACCCAGATATTTTTTTGCAATAAGTTCATGTTTTTTGGAAAACGAGCCGTTTCAAAACCCTTCTGAATGTAACGTGACAAATCAACCTATTACCTAGCAACCAAGGAGAGTTCCAGCATGTTTGGTCAGCTGGTTTCACCGCTGTAGAATGGCTACTGGAAATGACAAGTGTTTTGTTGTTGGCTTACCATCCAGGAACCACTTGCTGCATCCTTTTGTTGATTGTGCAGGAGGCTCTATGTCTGCTTTTCAAAGGTGTACGGTTGCATAATTGCACATTTGTTTGCAACCATGTTTACACGTGCATGTGTAAACGTTTAGTTGGGGGTGGGGGTGGCCAGCAGCAGGTTATTTGCATTTAAAGTTACAGGCCCTAAATCAGCTCATTCTGCAGAACTAAAATCTCGTCTGAGAATTATTTTGAGGAAAAATGTAATGAACATATCGTAACCTGTTGAAGAAAGCATAATAGGTCACCTTTGAATGTTGAATTCAGTGCTGGGGTGTGTGTGTTGTTTTAATCAGATGAGAGATCAGTTTAGTTTTTGTGGATGACGGACAGAAACATATTTTTTCTACTCAACATTTTCATTATGATGATAAAACCCAAAAGTATTAATGGGGTATATGTTTAAGACCTGATAAGAAATATCACTTCTTATATATACTATATTATATTCTAACCTTCCTCTGTGATTTATTATTTATTTGAAACCTTTTTTTTTTGTTTTTTGGTTCCCTTTTTAGCTTCACCTCTTGAGCTGAAAAGAATTACCCACAGCTTTAGATTCAGTTTATGATTGAAACCAAAAATGGCTTCCCTCTTGTTAGCATCCTTTCCGGAGAAATGCTGCGCACAGACAGTCTGTGCACTTTGCTCGTTTCAGAGATCACTGCAGCGCAAAGGGTTTGGCGACGACCGCGGCGTGTCTTCCAAGATAGAAAGCTTTCTCAGCAATATTGCACACCCAAACGGGTCGCACTGATCAGGCTGCTTTTAAAAAAAAAAACAAAGCAATGAATGTAACAATGTCAGTCTGAGGAGAAGGGAGGGTTTGGGCTTTGAATGTGTGGATGAACATGAACAGACAAAAAAAAAAAACCTGAGTTGAGGTTTGTGTGCCATGAGCATAGTATGCAATAATCCGTGTTTTTATTTTTATGGGCTTATAAAGGTACTGTGAATTAAAGCACTTGTGTCAAATCAGTAAGATTACTGGTAAATCAATCAATTAATTAGAATATAACAAACAGTGACTCAGTTCAAAAAGAGAAACTTGTGTAGATTCATGACACAGAGTGAAGCATTTGAACCCTTTGAGTTCATTTTGATTATGGCATCCAGTTCAGTTTCTGCTATTAATACTCTGACGAAATGGAGTAGAAGGTTTACCGTGATATTTTAAGGTAATTACTGGCATATTATTTAATACATTTCCAGCTTTTTGTAGATTTTAGGACTCATAAAACATGAGAGAGATCATCTCCACTCCAAAAACACAAAATCTTACCAAGGATTTTTGTTCTAGTTTCCAGTGCAAATATGTTAGTACATTTTAAATAAAATAAATGACTTTTCAGCAAAGATATATGAGCTTGTTTTAAGTCAATAATTCATTACTACTGATGTAAAAGGTTCTAGTTTCACTGGCAGATTATTTCACGTATATTTTTCTCATCTTATAAATTAAACAATCTGCCAGCGGATTAGAACTTTTCGATAGTAACAATGGAAAGTAACAATCTTAGCATTAGTTTTGTCTTTTAAGAGTTTTTTCACAGACGTGTCATCATGTTTAGTTTATTTTGATAGCAACAAATAGTAAGATAGTTACCCATTCTTACTGCTGACGTTGTTGTCCAATTAAGTTAATACAATGTATTTTTATTTTAGCTCCACGAACACTGTTTGAATAGACATCGGCTGAGGCTGCGTTCACACTGCAGCCTAAAGTGACTCAATTCCGATTTTTTTTTACATAATGCGACCTGTATCCGATCTTTTCATGGCAGTGTGAACAGCTCAGGTCGGATTCTTTTAGAATGTGACCCATATCCATACGTATCCGATTCAAATGCGACCATAACGTCCAGGTCTCATTCATCTGAACTGAACGTCACTGATTCTCAACAAATCTCACTATTCTGGTCCTGATACTCGCAAGTGGGAAGAAAAACAACAACCATGACGGACTAGATGAGGATGAAGTTGTTAATATGTTGCTGTGGTTGGACAACAACTTCAAATATGTAGCTAAGCTCCACCTTTAGCCTCCATGTTTACTTCCTCAAACTCTGAGCTCTTCTTCTTCTTCTATGGCGGTTGGCAGATCACTGAGAACCCTGACGCTATAGCGCCCTCTACTGCGCATGCGGGACACGTTCAGGTCGTTTGCCCGTTCACACTGCAGAACACATACAGGTTCATTTACTGGCAGTGTGAACGGCCCCGGCAAAAAAAATCGGAATTGCCAAAAAAAAAAAAAAAAATCGGATTTGTTTTGGCAATTCCAATTTTTGGAGGGATTCTCCAACCAGAATCCCTCTACATCCTGAAGAAAAGCATCCCAACACCATATTGCCGCCACCGCTACGCTTGTTCTTCCGCTAACAGCCTTTTGATTTCAAGAGAAAAAGTTTATTTCTGGTTTCCTCAGACCAGAGGACTTTCTCTTAGGTCCTCTGGTCTAAAGTAATGTCGCTCAGGCTGCAGTGTGAACGCACATGTTCTCACTACAGCCTGAAAAGTGACCCAGTTCTCACCTTAATGTCTGACCTTTTCCCGCAGTCTGAACAACACGGGTCGGATTTTTTTTCAAATGCGACTCAGTCCACTTGGGTATCCGATAGGTATCCATTTCAAACGTGGCCTGACGTCCAGGTTGCGTTCATCCCATAGGTTCATCCGACCTTAACGTCATCGATACTCGACAAACGTCACTATTCTGCGTCCTGGTACGAGCAAGCGGGAAGAAAAACGACAACCATGGCGAACGTTAATCGATATTAAGTTGTTAACGTGCTGGTTCCGGTTGGACAACAACTTCAAATGTGTAAGCTAAGCTCCACCGTTAGCCTCCATGGTTACTTCCGCAAACACTGAGCTCTTCTTCTTCGTCTTCTTTTTTTGTAGCGGTTTGCACAAAACTGAGCACGCTCTCTGGGTGTGACGTCATTGGGCCCTCCACTGCGCATGCGGGACACTTTCAGGTCCATTGCAGATCTCGCTGCAGATAAAAGTGGGATATATTTGGAAATGTGAACGACCGCGCCAAAACGGTCCGATTTGACAAAAAAAAAAAATCGTTATTGGGTCGCTTCAGGTTCTGTATGTGTCTCTTCCATGATTCCTCAAATCGGATCTGTGCTTGTAAAAACTTAACAGAAACAACAGCAGTAAATGCATCATTGTCTGTGTCATGAATCTACTGTATAAAACTTTATTTAACATTTTATAAATTAAAAATCAGAGGAAACCGCTTTTTGATAATATTCTAATTTATTGAGCTCCACCAGTGTGATTTTGGCTTTCGGGTCGTTACAAAAAAGTGAACTAATTAAAAACTAGAAGCAATCGAGGATAATCTAACACCTTGAAACCAGCAACGCACTGAGAATGATGTGAATGTTTCTTGCACCAGTCAAAGGGCTACCAGCAGTCACCGTGATCATCACCGAAACCCTGACAGCTCATATTGCTGCATATTTACCTCTTTCATTGTTAAACGTTCGATTGTAAAATCTGACATCTGCTGCTTTGTGACGCTGCGCTGAATCCAAAAGACTGCTTTATGAAACAAGTGGCATCCTTTTAGTAGTTCATGTGTTTAGCTGATTTGTTTTTCCACCTCCCACCAGCGAGGTTTCACTTTATTTTAAATACATCCAGTGTCGAGGAGTAAAGTTATTGATCTGTTTATTTGTCTATTTCTCATTTTTGTTGCCTTTTTAATCACCAAATCTGATTATTTAATCTCCTGTATATTAGGCACATTTTATTTTAGCTACTGAATTTAATGCAATAAAAAACCGACATATGGTCAAATGATCTTGCGCCGAGCTGTGGGTTTCTTTTTGAAGAGCAGATGAGGACCAGAGGAAAATCTGATGGAAACGACGGCAGGGAGGGGGAGTCTCAGACTTTAAGCCGGATTATAAATCCAGAACAGCGCAGGGTTGTTCGCTGCCAAAATTCAAAATAGCCCGGGTTATAATCTGCCAGATACTCGATACAAAGAAAATTATTTCCCATGTTCACAGAGTCAGAAGTGGTGGATTAGCAAGTAAATAGGTATTTAATTTGGTGCTTCAGAGGTTAATTAGGATCAGATACTTTTATATCGAATGTCTTCTAATAACCCACTTTGAAAACTTCTAGCATTATTTTAGACGTCCTATAAGGAACTTTTATTACTTATCCGAGTAGATTGTTTGATGATACGTTTGATGAATCATTATTGTACATAATGTGAATAATTTAATCATTAATGAAAGTAGAAATCATCTACAAACTGCAGACATTTCCAGGAGAGAAAATTTTTATGTTCAAACATTGAGACACAAATCCAATGTTTTCTTGAAGCCCACAATAAAAATTAACTTGCATATTTTTAACCAGAACAATATAATTTATTAGTTTTATTATTTAAACTTCTGAGTATTTTTAAAATTAAACACCAGTATTTATAATTAAATGACCGTCTCATAAATTTTAAGGACAGTCCAAACATTGATTGGGAACAAAATAGCAAATATTTCTGACTGAATCTTCTTGTCAAATCTCATTTTGGTGTTTGAGTTTTTAATCACAAGAAAATCATTAAGTAGCTGCATTTCCATTACTTTTATTATTCTACTAACGTTGAAAAACACAATTTTGCAACTGCAATGTTTCCTTTAACTCAAGTTATAATTGACATGAATAAGTTTGTTCAATCGATTGTCTTTGTCAGTGGTAACGTCCGTCTGCTGATCACATGACTCTTGATGTGTTTCCTTCAGTTTTGTGAAATACCAAACACTTTTATAAAAAAAAGTTAAGTTTTTTTCTAAATTGTGGTGTTTATATTAAATACTTCTAATTAAATAATAATGAAATGGTCGATGGAAACACAGCCAGTGGATAGTTTTTATTTCTCATCCTATATTTGATCAGATTTTATAGACCTTCATAATTTTATAGTTGTAAAACTATAAAATAACCCCCACAGGGAACTTTGAGTTTATTGGCCAAATGATCTTTATTTCTCAAAATGTTTGGGTTCAGTTCTGATCATCTTGGTCTGAATTCACCCAAACTTTACGTGTGGTGGCGAAATATGAGTAAAACAAACACTTCTTATCCAACAGTTCCTTTTTATTTATCATGCCAATTAATTTAAAATAATGTATCAACTTAAAGTTCCACATATAACATGGGGAGAGAACAAAACAGGATTTAGACAATAAACTGGACAAATTGGAGGAAGGAATTATGGCGTTACTGAGAATCTGCTTCTGGTAAACCGGTCCAAGATGGAGGGTAGGGAGGTCAAAGGTGAGGGAAGGGTTAATCCAGCTCACGGCACCAGCACCACCCTCATGGTGTTGGTGTAGCCAGAACCGGGGCGCCAGCCGGTCACAACAATGGCCACGTCACCCGACTTGAAGAATTTACGGTATTTACCTGCAAAAAGAAAAAAAAAAAAAAAAAAAAAGGTGAAAATTATTTTAAGCAGAAGAAAATGGTTTCGCTGAACGTTGAAACAAACGACGATCGCGACATTTCCTGCTCACCGACTTCCAGGGCGAAGTTGACGCGCAGGTCGACGTCCTCGGCCCAGACGTCGCTGGCGGGTTTGGTGTAGAGCACCGGGTAGACGCCGCGGTACAGGTGGGCCTGGCGGGCCGTCATCCCGCAGCGCGTCACGGCGATGATGGGGGCGCGGGGCCGGTACCTGGACAGCAGGTAGGCCGACCTGCAGGGGGCAGCAGCGGCTCGTTACCGCAGCAGGAGAAAACAACACCCTGAACGCATCCGTGATTCTGGTGGTGGCAGCAGCATGCTGTGGGTCTGCTGTTCTGGGTCCAGCTGAGGGTCAAATCCAGCCTGCATTACCTCGTCTAGACAGGCTACAGACTACAGTGAGCTTAAATATTTGATCAGGTTTTGGGTGTATAGAGCCACATTACTCTAAATATTACATTTTTAGAAGTGTTTGCTGAATTCATGCAATACATTCTGCCTCCACCGGACCTTTGACATTGATAATTTTAATATTTGTTGTCCCTCTGTCAAACGTCGTTCTGGGAAAATGTTTCACCTTCCAGCAGGACAAACCCAAACATTCATCCAGAGCCCCAGGAGAAGTTCAGACTAAAACCCAGTTGAACATTTATGACCAGATATTTTCAACTGGTCAAGTCTGAACTGAACTTGAGTGATTTTGCAGAGAAAAATGGTCTGAATATTTTTAAAAGGGGAAATCTGTTAGAGACAGAACCTGCAGGACTTTCTATTAGAGATGCACCGATCCACTTGTTTCACTTCCGATATCGATATCTGAGGATTCATATCGGACGAACAGAAACACAGCTGACCTGATTTAAAGAAATGTTTTTAAAACACAGATATGAATGTGCTGAGTTACTAATTTATTTGGTAGCTCTGCATCGGTTCAGCACATTTAAATACACCAAATGTGTAAAAACTAATCAACTAATTGTGTAAGTCGGAGCAGAACAGGGAATGTAAAATAAATAATACAGGAACTGAAACTGGGTAAAACAAAAGGTTGACTACTTTGGGCCAACAGGTAAAAATAAACAACAAATCTTCTTTCAAATGGTTCAGAAAGTGCAATAAGGAATTTTACATATAACGTAAAATATGAACCAGAGAATTAGACTGAATAGAATAATATTTATGAATCGGTCACATTGGTACCAAACTTTTTTAAATATCGGTGCGAGTACAGATGTTAATATCATCGGTGCGTCTTTCTAACATTGTTATTTTTAGACGTTTTACCTCTCCACCTTCCTCTGCTGGTTTTAAATTGTCTCTCTGCTTTTTTCTGCTGCAGAGTGAAAAATCAATGAACTTGAAAACGTCCACGAAGCAACACGAAGTTCCTCCCCCACACTGAAGCAGCCATGAGAGCCATTGTTAAAACAGAAAGCTGAAGTATTTAAGCCGCTAAAATCATCCGGTGGGTCCAGCTGACGCGTCGACTGTATCGCATGTTGAGAGGAATGAACAGGGAGTTAAAATTAACCTGTAAAATGTCAGGGTTCACGTCTCAGAAGGTCACCAGCAGAAAGCAGGTTGTGAAAGTTGGCACACTTCAGAGGAGCTGAAGGCCGGCGTTAGAAGGAAGCGGAGGCGTCGGGATGGAGAAGTATCCCAACCCAGAGGTCCGAGCGCCAAAGCGATGACTCAGACAGCGGCGCGGCGCGGCCGTACCTGCCCGTCTTGGTGAGCACGATGATGGCGCTGGCGCAGCACTTGAAGGAAGCCTCCACGGCGCCGACGGCGACGGACTCCGTGGGGTCGCGGGTCAGGTGAGAGGTGCGCCGCAGCTCCTCGAACGTCTGCCTGTGGAACATGGCGGCCTCGGCTTCGCGGGCGATCTGAACGCAGGAAGCAGACATTTTATAAACACAGTAAATGTTCAGCTGGTCTGCATTCAGAGGACAAACAGATAAACCAACATTTCTGGCAGAAGAAGTCTATAAATATAATATGGGAGTCATGAAGTCATGGAGTTCATTCAGGCTGCATGGAAACCATAAATGTCCTTAATCCAGACTGTAGTGGTGCAGTGAAGTCGCTGTGCTCTGTTAGCTCACCATGTGCTGGGTGCGCACCGCCTCCAGAGGGTAGTCTCCCTTGGCCGTCTCTCCGCTCAGCATGATGCAGTCGCTGCCGTCCAGCACGGCGTTGGCCACGTCGGTGGCCTCGGCGCGGGTCGGGCGCGGCTTCTTGGTCATGCTCTCCAGCATCTTAACCGGAACCAAAACCAACTTTGTGTCATTTCATGTCTGACTTCACCGGCTGCCACACTTTAAAGAAGTAACTGTAGAATTTAGAGTAAATTAGTGGCAGGGCAGCCAGATGCTTTAAGCTTTACAGAAACCTTGGTGAAATTTTATTATAATTTTACTGTGAATTTTTTGCAGTTTTACTGTGAATTTCATTGCTGTTTTACAGTATTTTTTATTCCAGTTGCACAGTAAGTATACTACATGGTTACTAGGGCTGTATAATAATATTGATATCGCGATATATATCAATATTTTCTTTCCTAGAAAAAAATTGATATTTATCCACAAGTATCGTAACATCCAACTGTCACCTTGTTCACTCACTGCTTGCTTCACCAGGTCATCAGGCTTAGAGTGATTCCTTCAGATGTTCAGGTTAAAAAGGTATCAAACTATTCAGAGCAGGAACTTGGTTCACTTTATTTACTTTACTAATGCATGTCAGCTACAGTTTGGACTGTTTCAACTAAAAGAAACATGTTTTCTCTCCACTTCTTTGATTCATTTTGTCCAGCTGTCCACTTTAAGTCTGTGTCCAACCAGAACCAGGTATTGTGTAGTTGGTGGTTTAATCAGTTTTCAGTTAAATTAATTCAATCCAACTCTATAACAGTCACAAAATCGTGGGCAGAATATCGTGCATCGTATCGTGAGATTATTGTATCACTGCAGCCCTAATGGTTACTGTAATATCATCACGTTGCTGACATGCAGAGAAGCAGACCTGTGTGGCGCAGATGATGGGCTTGCCGATCCGGTTGCATCGGCCCGTCATCATCTTCTGGGCGACAAACACCTTCTCTGTTGGGATCTCAATGCCCATGTCGCCGCGGGCAACCATGATGCCGTCGCTGGCCTCCAGGATCTCGTCAAACCTGACGGAAACGATGAGAAACACCTTTGGTAAATCCAGACGCCGGGGCCGTGCGGCAGCTTCAGCGGGACGGACGACGCGCCGCCCACCGGCACACGCCCTCGTGGTTCTCCAGCTTGCTGATGATCTTGATGTCCTTGCCCTTCTCGCCCAGGACCTTCCTCACGGCGTGAACGTCGGCCGCCTTGCGGATGAAAGAGGCGAAGACCATGTCGATGTTCTGCTCCAGGCCGAACTGCAGGTCCTGGATGTCCTTCTCGGACAGAGCCGGCAGGTCGACGGCCGCGCCCGGCAGGTTGACGCCCTTCTTGCTGCCCAGCATGCCGCCGTTCTCAATCTCACACATCAGGTAGTCGTTTCCTGTGGATCACACCCAACACAAAGACACCCATTTTGTCACGATGCAAACACAAGGCATGGGCCTCTGACAACAAGGAATATTACTGGACAATAAATTGTCCCAGAATTTATTGCAATAAACAATAATATTGTTTAAAGACCATTTTCAAGTAATATATTGCTAACAGAGTGATAATACAAAACACATTCTCAAAGATCAATAAACTTTCAATTCTAGTGAACTTTTAACACAGGAACAGGAAGACATTTTAAATATCCAAAATAAATAAACAAAAACCAGAAAAAATAAATAAAATGAATTATGAATTCTCTGTAAGCAAAATTATCCTTCAAAGAAAGGAGCTAGTTGAGACCAAACTGAAACTGAGACTGAAAACTTTTGTCATCCAGTTTTTGGTAGAAAGAAATAAAACCAACAAATTATGCAAAAAGAAATAATTGAGCTATATTTAATGTATTATGTAATAATTGAGTTATTGTTTATTGAGGCAGGCCTGGTGCTGGAGGAAGTATTCAACCTTTGTAAGGCAAATGTACAAATAAACACACAAAAATCTACTCCAGTAATTTTTGTATTTCTTTTACTTCAGTGAAAGGAAGTATTTTCTTTTGAAAAATACTTAAAAGTATTGAGAGTAAAAGTATCTGTTGAATGTATTTGTATTTACATTGATCTAGAATATCTGTAAGTGTGACTAATGTATGTTTACTTTCTTTAATACATCAGTGGTGTTGCAGCATTTTAATGAACATTTTTATTGTGTTTACTCTGTGACACAGTTTACAACACAGAGGAATGATTTTACCTCTGCAGGTTTTTATTGAACAAAAAGTAAAACAAACACTGCAAAAACAGTGCTTTGAAAAAAAAACAAGTATTTTTCAAAGTTTTGGTTTAAGAAACCTAACATAAGTAACTTTTCAGCAAAAAGTAGTTGCTTTTTGGAGTCAGTAATTCTTTAATATTGATGGAAATGTTCCATAGGGAGATTATTTGAGTGAAATAATCTGCCGATGGAACCAGAACCTTTTCATCAGTTTTAAGGAATTACTGACTTAAAACAAACTCCTATTTCTTGCTGAAAAGTTACTGGTTTTAAGATATTTGCACTGTAATCTAGATCAAAAATACTTGGGAAGATTTTGTGTTTTTGCAGTGAATGTGTCAGTAAACACATTCAAGCCATTGATATTTTAATTTGCTGACACTAACGAGGGATCTCCGGTTTTCCCTCTTATCTAAGGGTAGATTTGTGGACGTCTGTCACGTTAAACACCCCTAGAAATACTGTGAAGTTTGTGTTTGCACTGTGGCAAAATGTGAAGAAGTTTGCGGGTAAAATTTACTTTTGCAGAACATTCTGAATGAACAAAGAGTAGCTGTTTGTTTCTGCTCTTACCGATTTCTTTAACCACCAGTGAAATCAGACCGTCGTCTATGTAGACGTGGCTGCCGATCTCCACCACCTTGACGATGTTTTTGTAGTCGAGCCACAGAGTTTTCTCATCGCAGTTGTCCATGTGCTGATCGTTTGTCGTGACCTTGATGGTTTCGCCCTTTTTGAGCTCCACCTCAGCAGTGCCGCTCTGATAAAAACAGAGAGCCGTTACAGTCAGTAGTCCTCCATAAATCAAACACTTGCCTGGTGTCATTTGGCAGGAACTCACGCCCTTGATGAGGCCGGTCCTGATTTCTGGTCCCTTGGTGTCCAGAGCGATGGCCACCGGCCTGTATTCAACAGATCCCGGCCCAAAGCTCTCGGTCGCCTCGCGGATATTCTTGATGGTCTCTGCATGGTACTGAGAAACAAAAAGATGTCACAATAATCCTTCAAATCTCTGTAGTTCTACTCTGCTAAAACACAAAATCTCACCAAGTATTTGTGATTCTAGTTTCTAGTGTCTTAGCCGATGTGAAATATGACAAAACTAATTCAAAAGTAACTTTTCAGCAAGAAATATGAGCTTATTTTAAGCCAATAATTCCTTAATATTGATGAAAAAATGTTTGTTCCATTGACAGATTAGTTGTTGCTAGGTGGCTGGGGTTACCAGGCAACCAGCAGAGACAGGACGTCGCCTAGCAACCAGCCACTAGTTCCACTAGCTAGCAGATAATTTTTTCCATGTTATAACTGGAATAATCTGCCAATGGAACTAGAACTTTTTCATCCATTTTAAGGAAATATTGACTTAAAACTAGATAATTATCGTTGAAAAGTTATCTGTATGTTGGTTTTGTCTTGTTTCAAGTCTACTAAGAAATTTGCAGTAGAAACTACACCAAAAATACTTGGTGAGACGTTGTGTTGTTGCAGTGTGCAACAGGTGGATTTACATTTAAAGGGGCAGTATTATGTATTTTCCAGCCACCTTGGTGTCATTTTATAACACAGTGAAGTAACTAAATTGTTATAAAAATCCTCTAAATCAAATATTACTTAAAAACAAATTTGACTTTGTAATTTAAAATTGGGCCTTGGTCTCTTTTTGAAACTCCACCTTCAGGAAGTCACCACCTCCTCTATTAACAATGTTTTTACCAGTGCTGAAACGAAAGGTTGCTGCTACAACGAGCCCAGCTGACGCGCCGTTCAACCAGGTGTTTGCTAATTGCTGCTGGCTAGTCTGAAGGAGCCGAGTTGAGGAGGTGGAAGCTTGGAAACTGCAGCTCTGAGGAGGAGCAGCATCTCGAAGGCGGGGCTAGGCCCACCTAGGCGTTGTGAATGGCTGAATGGTTGCCATGGAGGTTGAAGTATTTCTCAAACATGTATGAAATAATCAAAACAACCCTCCAGGAATAACATTATAACATGATGTAAAGCTAAAAAACTGTCTTTCACAAACACTGAGTTTCATTTCTGTAGACAAAAACTCATCTGGGCTCGTGTCCCGTTCCCAAAGCGTAAGCTGCAGCAACAGGTGGCCGCATTGTCAGGCGGCTACAAACTAAAAACATAGCTATCAGAGCAGCAGCATATTTTTAGCGCAGGACCTTCAGCCTAGCTGTGCTTTGAATACACACTTTGAGCTGCTGAGCTGCATCTCTTCAACTCCTGCTGTACAACTGGAAAAAATGGCAACAAGCAAATTAAAGCATCACAAGCAAAAATCTCCTAGAGGAGAAAGAGTGAGTGCAGCCTGCTGCTCCTTCTCTACATGCCCTCCTGTTGCTGTGAGCCGCGTTCCTATTTATAGCTGCGCTGACAACTGCCACACCAGCCAGACAGAGGTCACGTCTATTCTCCCTCTCCACTCAAAACGAATCATTTGGTTGTCATTTGTCGTTATTGTGATTCACTAAACTGAAGATTGTGCATATATATATGTACATGTATATTTTTAATTCAATCCATCAGGTCTGACCTGTGTTACTGAAAGGGCTGCAGTTCACTTGTAAAGCTCCAAGTCCTGATTCTGGACGTCCGCTCAGGTGACAGTCAGCGGGGTCGTGACTTTTAAAGGTAAAGTGTCAGGGAGTTAAGGTCAGCGGCTGACCGACCAAGGAGTTTTTATCCTAGGATACAGGCGGAGTGCTGAAGGGTCAACTACGAGCTCTGAGATCATGTAACCGGCGGGACAAATGCCAGTCTGATTCAGTGAAACGCCTGCATGGAGCTTCAACCTGCTGCTGCTGCATTGTTTTATCAGTGCTTAGCTTTAAAATCTGATAGAAAATCAATACTGACATGTATCTGTCACAAGCAGCAATAAATCATTTAATCCCCCGATGAATTAAACTGAGCTCAGTAATTTAAATTTGCATGATTCATTGATTTTCCTCTTTACTCTCTTTCTACCAAACCTGGATGGCAAAATTCTTCATTCTGGTGTTTTGGTCTCATCTAACCCATTGGCTGAAGGGCAATGTTGTTTGCAGAGACTTTATTATTAATTTTATTTGCTGTTTCTGTTGTTTTGTTTATTTATTTTTGGATATTTGAAAGTCTTCAATCAAATCAATCAAATTTTATTTGTATAGCACATTTCAGCAGCAAGGCATTTCAAAGTGCTTTACATAAAAGTAAAAACAGAATAAACAGTGAGATCGAGAAAGAGATTTTGAAAAAGATTAAAACATTATTAAAAGTAAAGATAAAAACATTACAAACATCGATCCATATGAGGACTTGCCCTTATTGGGTCTCCTCAAACAGAGTTTTAGCAGAGCGACGTCATACAAGGATTCTCAATCCTCAGAGTTTTACCAATTACCAAATACCAAATACAAATCTTTGTTAATTATTGAGTCAGTAGGTAATATATTTCATTAAATTGAGATAAAGGGTAGGATTAAATAAGCGCACTTCAAAAACACAAAATCTTAAAGTGGCTAAAGTGTTCAATGTTTATTAGACTTTAAAGTTTACTGATGTTTGAGAATCTGTTCTTGCATTATTATGCCATCATTACCATTACAAAACTTAAAACTTGTCTCAAAACATCAGTATCACCATTTATCACAGTAACTTCTGGGACGATTTATCGTCCGGTAACGCTCAAGCCGACAGGCCTGCGAACGTCTCTTTACTCACTTCATGTGTGCCGTGAGAGAAGTTCATTCTCGCAATGTTCATCCCAGCTTTGATCATTTCTTTGGCCATCTCCACGGATCTGGAGGCGGGTCCTGCGTAACAAAGCAGGCTCGTTAATAGCATGCTGTAATGAACAGAGAGTCTGCGCGCTGCGGCGGCTTGTCTGACCGATTGTGCAGATGATGCCGGTGTTGCGAGACGTGGCCGGCTCGGAGTTGATGTCCAGCAGGCACATGTGCTCGATTAAAGTGTCGGCCAAGGCGGCGGGGAGCTGCTGGGTCTGCATGATGGTCGGAGCAGCGTCCTTCGGCTTGGACATGGTTGGATTGGAGTCTGCAGGGATCGTCCTGGCGACACAAAGGAAGGAGCGATGGGACACGTGACCAACATGTTTTCGTAATATTTGTAAGTTGTTAATTTGAATTTTGTGTTTGATTTAATCTTGTTTCTGTCTTAAGAATTACCTCTATGTCTTTTTAGGAATGTTTGTAAAGGATTCTTACAGTAATGTCTGATGTGTGATTTTGATCAAATGCAAGGTCTGTTCAACTGTTGACTGTGTTTTCTTTATAATGATGTAAGATTTTGGTTTATTTATGTAAAGCTCCTGAAATGTATTACACAGATAAACATGATTAATATAATAAAATCTGATGTCTATCTACTATTTTTTATTTTTGTTGCTAAAGGTTAGAGCACAGTGTTCAGCTTTTGAACAGGTGCCTGCTTGACCTTTGCATTTAAAACAAGGCATGCAAACAACCAGAAACAATAAAGGAAACATGGAAAACCTGTCCCTAAAAATTTACTTTCTCTTATTATTGATAACTTTTAGTTCTTTTTTGAAGCACCAGATTAACAGAATCTCATGAAATAGGCAGAAAAATACAGGATCCCCCTGATTTCCTGTCTCTCAGCGATTTTTAAGACAAAACAGGACCAAGGGACAAACATAGACAGTTTTTTATGCTGCTGAGGTGCAATAATGGTTGAGAATCCTTCGCTGAGTTAAGCTATAATGCTAAATGGCCAACATGTTCCTGTCATCAGCATTTTCTCTCTCGGAAATTATCACATAAATTTAATCTACCATGAAACATATCTAATAAAATAAACTGTATCAGGTCACGTTAAATATCTGTTTATCAAAGTAACTGACCTGTTGGGTCAACAGGTTTGCTAAAGGTCACTACTAAAAATATATGAACCTGCAACAGCTAAATATCCAGATGGATGCCATAGTTTACAGAGCAGCAGGTACAACTGATGTTAGATGATTTTCAAAGAACAATTATTTGTATTATTTAATTAATAAAGACACAAACTAAGATGTTATGTCAACGTTGGTAAAATGAAAAGTAAAAAATAAAAACAGGTGCAAATAAAAAAAATAGTTTACATAATTTATAGTTTGCCATAGTTTACAGAGCAGCAGGTACAACTCGCAGATGTTAGATGATTTTTAAAGAACAATTATTTGTATTATTTAATTAATAAAGACACAAACTAAGATGTTATGTCAACGTTTGTAAAATGAAAACAAGTAAAAAATAAAAATACTACAATAAATTAACATAAAGCAGCATATTACCGCGCTGTTAGTATGTTTTAAGGCGCCCTAATGTCGCTTACCTACTGGGGGAACTTTGCGGGGGAACTTTGCGGGGGACCAAGGCGCCACCCTCGCTGCCGGAGCGCCCGCCTTTTATTCCAGCACGGACTACTTTCTTGTACGCATTAAGCAGCTTCCGCCACCGGACACCCCGGGCGCGACGGTTGGGTCCAGATAGCTGCACAGATCTTCTACGATGGACGAACTTCACTCACTTCACTTTTGGTGTTCTTATGTTATTTCATTAAATAAAGCCTAAACCAATAAAGTTAACCAAATATTGAGTCGGATATCTTCGCCTGGCCAATCAGATCACTATACTTGTGCAGAAACAGTTCTTAAAGTCGTTAAATCTTCAGCTTGATTGTGTGTAATATCATTCTTAAAACAAAGATCCTTATGGAAATGTACTAAAACTGGCTAAGCTAGTCCTCTAAACTTATTTTGTAAACATTTAAAATACAAAGTTTAAAAAGCTCTTACAGATGCTATTCAGCTAAGAAAATGTAAATATGAAAAATAGAAAGAAAGGGAAAAAACCTTTTATTTTCTTTCATAAAACAACTGTAACACGTGACGTCCAATAAAATGCTTCCTTTTCTTAAAATTAGCATCTTTTACTCATTCATTTTTGTGACTTAAATGCAACAGAAGGAAAAATTACATCGCAAGATTAACGCTGAACTCTAAACGTTTTTGTAACTGAAATATAACGGAAATATGCTTTACTAAGCTAAACAAAAACACACAAAAAAAAGATAAAAAGAACAGGAACACTTCTCTACAAAAGAGAAATGTCTTCTAAACACACAAATACTTACATAACTGGAAGTTTTCCAAATTCAAAAGTAAAGAACATTGAAAAAGTTAAGTAGCCAAAATTCTTGAAAGGTAACCGCAAAAATTACCTCAAAGATTGTTTGACGTGAAGAGCGCTCACTCGGCCATGTTTCTGTAAAATACAATGATACGGATGTCACACACTGATCACGTTTCAAAACATTTGACATTCTGAAAATGGATTTAGTCGTACAATTCTGAACCTATTAAGGTAACTTATTTGCACTACAAACTGTTTCACGGTATATCACAGGAATTAATTAATATAAGCTCCCATAAAATATCCTAATTTGATGGGGTCTAGCTAACTGTTATGCAGAATGGAGAAAGTTTTCCTTGTGTTAAGATTTTCTCTTTCTTAAATAGGACTGAGTCTTAGTGTCATTGTAGGTAGAAGCAAAAATATAGGAATAAATTTCCGACAAAAATCTAATAAAGTTTGACATTAATCTTAGAATTTTTCTAGAAAATACTGAGAAATTTCTGAGATCCAAAAGTTGAAACTTTGCTAGAGGGAGATTAATCTCAGAAATAATACTTTTTCAAAAAAGTATAAAACAATTCTCAACCCCAAAAGGCAAAAAATTGGTGAGGACATAAATTTTGAGATGGATCTCAGAAACTTTTAGAAAATTAGTTGAGAAATTCTGATCTTTAAAAGTCCAAAAATTTGCAAAAATAAATAAATAAGAAATTTTTTATATCATAAATTTTGTAGAAAAAGGTTACATTTCCCAAAGTTGAAACCTGTTTGTCAGTTGGATTTTATTCTGAGTTTCAAGTCTAAACTTCCAACTTTTGAAACTCAGACAATTCTGAGGTTTTTTTTTCCTTGCAATTTGTCACTCAGCATGTTATTGAAATCCATGTTTTTTTTCCCTAGAAAATTTCTGAGGTTAATCTCAAAACTTTAGAGTTTTTTAGGCAGAAATTTAGTCTTCCTATTTCTCTATCTGAATGGGAACGTGAATATTATAACATGGTTTTAAATACAAATCTTTGGTAATTATTGAGTCTGTAGGTAATATGTTTCATTAAATTGAGATAGAGGGTAGGATTAAATAAGCGCACTTCAAAAAACACAAAATCTTACGAAGTAATTTTGGTCTAGTTTATAGAGAAAATATCTTAGTACACTTGAAATAAGACAACTTAAAAGTAATTTTTCCGCAAGAAAACAGTGCTTGTTTTAAGTAAATAACTCCTTAATATTGGTAAAACACTACTAGTTCCATTGGCTGATAAATAAACTTATGAGGAAAATGTCTTCTTATAAGTAAAATAACCTGCCAGTGGAACTAGAATTTGGTTGCTAGGTGACGTCCTCCACTTGGTTCGGGTTGCTAGGTAACGGCGAAGTGCCAGTTGATAGTGACATATGTGAAAAAATCTGCCAATTGAACTGACACTCTTTTACCAATATTAAGGAATTATTTATTGAAAACAAGCTTACTATATCTTGTTGAAAAGTTACCTGTAAGTTAGTTTTGTCTTATTTCAAGCATATTAACATATTTGCACTAAGAACCTATAGACCAAAAATACTTGGTAATATGTAATTGGTAATTGGTAATGCCACAAGAGATAATTGGTAATTAGTAATATTTGGTCTATAGTTTGAGATTCTCAAACCTCAATATCTGAGGTTTGAGAATCCTTGTGTGATGTCACTCTGCTAAAACTCTGTTCAAGGAGACCCCATAAGGGCAAGTCCTTATGTGGATCGATGTTTTTAATGTTTTTATTTTTACTTTTAATAACTTTTTAATCGTTTTCAAAATCTCTGTCTCTTTCTGTTTTTATTTTTATTTTAATTGTGTAAAGCACTTTGAAATGCCTTGCTGCTGAAATGTGCTATACAAATAAAATTTGATTAATTTGATTGATATTTTGTGCTTTTGCAGTGTGATCACTTCTTCTTAGTCCTTTTCAAACAGAAAAGTATTGGTAAATTATTTTGTTCTCGGTTATGTATGCACATGTTTTTCTCTGTCCTATTCTTCGCTTGTTCTCTTGTTATTTGTTTAAAAATAAATACAAAAAAATAATCTACAATGGCCGTAATACGGTATTGTACTTAAATGCATAATTAGTATGTTTGGTTTAAAACATATAAAGAAACAACAATAAACAGTTTGTTCAGTAGTTTTCATGTCTGTCTTCTCCTTTTGTTTTGTGTTTTTCAGATCAGCAGGGTTCCTCAGTTCCTCTTCCAGCTGGCGTTCTTCAGAGACCTGATGGAGTTATCACCCCGTCGGGAAGGAGACAGGCGATGACTCAAGTGCATGTAACCTTATTATCGACCAACTCGGTGGGTACGACACCAACACCCAGATTTCTGGTTAGGCTCAGGCAGAAACATCCACCCTCAAAAATAGAGAGTGGATGTTCACCTCCGTCTGCCTGCCATGTTGTCACGATAAATCATGTCACACAGATCTGAGCGGCCGCATATCTAACATACCGTAGCTCACATAAAATCAAATCCTCCCCATGGGCGTTGTCAGCATATACCTACAGATTCCTGTCTGGTAATGAATATGGTCAAGATGAGCTGCCTCATTACTATCTGGAAATGCAGCCAATACAAGTGGAAGGGAGTTCGCCTATTCTTTTTTTACCAATCCAGAATGTCAAAAACTTCAAAAACACAAAATCTCATTAAGTATGTTTGATCTAGTTTCTAGTGCAAATATTGTAATACATTTGAAGCAAGTAACTTTTCAACAAGATACAAGAGGTTGTTTTAAGTCGATAATTCCTTAATATTGATGAAAAAGTACTGGTTCCACTCATAACATGGAGACATGGCTTGTTAATACTGAAATTAATTCTTATTAAATCATTATTAAGACATTATTTACTTAAAACAAGCTCTTATATTTTCCTGAAAAGTTACTTGTAAGTTAATTTTGTCTTATTTCAAGTATAGAAGGATCTTTGCACTAGAGATTAGACCAAATTTACTTGCTAAAACATTTGTGTTTTTGCAGTGTGGATGATTTTAATGCTGAAAATAAACAAACATGACAAATGCTTGTTTTAATTCCCAGATAAAAAAAAAACCTCACTATGGGTTCACATCATTTGAAAGAACAAGCCTAAATTTGCTGAGTTTTTGCACAAATGGCCAAAGGTTCAAAATGTACAACTTTGTCTTTAATTTGAAATTAAAACTCTCACATTCTTCAAAGCAACAAATGAACCTATAAATTGGCCAATATTTTGCAGCATGTAAGGACTTTAATTTTTTAGGAAGAAGAAAACTGATTCCAAACTTTACCAATACAGAAAAGGATACATTTACACACCGTAAATCCAAAAGAAGCCACTGCCTAAGTGAAAATACACAACTCCAGTCAGAGGGACATTCATTTGAAGTCTAGAATAATCATAAAATCAGATTAGCAATTACAGCTGTCCTGAAAGGCAACACAACCCATTACAACTATAGAACAAAACCTAAAGTCATGAAAGTCTCTTTATTTAATTTCATGTGTCCATTTCCTATAATTTTAAACATTGGCTAAAAGTGCTGTGAAAAGCTGTTAAACCAGAATGTGGGACACGCTCAACAACTCAACTCCAGCTCCCTCTTGTGGTCGATTGACTGAACTGCCTTAAACCTCCTTTAATTTCACTTGTCTGCAGTTTTATGAAACTAAGTAAACCGCTGAAGTATTGTAACCTGATTAGCGCCGACAACTCATTTATTGCAGACGTGTGAACATTATGCAGACGTCACTCTTGATATAAATTAGAAGACAAACAAGAGTCCATTTTCGTTGCCTTATACAAGATCACTTCCCAAAGTAGGAAGGAAATCCAGATCATCCTCGGGGATCCAGGAGCGTCTCCAGTTCAGAAGGGATGAGCAGCTATTCACAGACATTCTCCAGTCCATCTGCCTCAGCTTCAGAT
This sequence comes from Poecilia picta, assembly GCA_033032245.1. Taxonomy (NCBI): domain Eukaryota; kingdom Metazoa; phylum Chordata; class Actinopteri; order Cyprinodontiformes; family Poeciliidae; genus Poecilia; species Poecilia picta. The sequence goes on from CM065358.1 coordinate 26,011,075, forward strand.
ATTTTACAAAGAATAAAGCGCAAAAATGTTGGTGGAAGCTGCATCATTTTCCATCCACTTCACAATAAGGCTGCAATTAACTAGCGATTATTTTAGTTCGCATCGATTATTCTGACCATTATTCGGTTGAAAAAAAAAAAACTGCCACATTCTGAAGATTTTTTATTTAACTCTATTTTATATTAGAAATACATTAAAATAAACAAATAAACAAACAATCCAATTCCTTTTAAAAAAAAATAAACTTAACATTTTATGGTCAAATATGCAGTAGCACCACCTCCCTGTAGTATGTTTGGCCATTTAGCAAAAAAAAAAAAAAACCCAAAAAAATACAATCAACAACATCCATAATAAAACTCTGTCCTTTTTGCTTTGGGTATTAAGACATTGTCCGGCTAGTCTGTCAATAATTCAGTTTTTTTTTGTTGTTGTTTGTTTTGGATGGCCTGATTTATAAAGAAAAAGTAAAAGGTTCTTAATAATTTTTTGCATTTCTTTTTAACCAGGTGAAGCTAAAACTGTTACTTGAGGGTTTTAATATAACATATTTACAGATAAATATGTTTATTTTTGTTGGCTTACTGCTGTAAACAACTATTACCCATTGAAGAGAGAAGAGCCGATCTGAACGGGGTAGGTGCAAATGCTAATTCAGTTTTTGGAAGCGTGGCTAATCCTCACTGAAAGGCACCTTCACTTTCTCCGCCGCCATTGCTGAACAATTCTACAGCTACGGTTACACTGCAGATTTGAATGCTCAATACTGATTTCTTTTGTGAAATCCCAATTTTTTCTGCATGGTCGTTTGCACTTCCAGTTAGGTTCGACACCTGAGTGAAGTTGGCCCCCCCACCTTCTTCAAATCAGACAAAATTTGTGTCAAACATTAGTGCTACGTTTGTGCTGGTTTGTGCAGCAAAAATTTTCATTTGTGCTGCTATTAATTTAAAGATATAAACCCCCCACCTTCTTCAAACCAGACAAAATGGGTGTCAATCAACTCCGCTACGTTTGTGCTGGTTTGTGCAGCAACATTTTTTGTTTGTGCTGCTTTGGCTTTGAAGATATTAATGAAATTGTAAAGGTCAAAAGGTCAACCAGCCCCCCCACTTTTATGAAATCAAACAAAATTGGTATCAAACGTTAGTGCTACGTTAGTGCAGCAAAATTTTTTGTTTGTGCCGCTATCATTTTAAAGATATAAAGAAAGTTGGATTTCACAAACCAGACACCCATTTTGTCCGGTTTGAAGAAGGTGGGGGTAGGGGGGATAGTTGACCTTGGATGACCTTTAGAAACATTTCTTTATAACTTTAAAATGATAGCGGCAAAAACAAAAATGTTTGCTGCACAAACCAGCACAAACGTAGCACAAACGTTTGACACCAATTTTGTCTGATTTGAAGAAGGTGGGGGGGCGACTTCACTCAGGTATATTGGACTTGTATGTGATCGCTGTCTGAGCAGCAAACGAGCTGAAAGTGCCCGCATGCGCTGTAGAGGGCGCTGTAACGCGCCCTGTAGAGGGCGCGTTACAGCGCCAACCGCCACAAAAGAAGAAGAAGAAGATGCTCAGTGTTTGTGTGAGAAGGTCCATAGGGACGGACCACTGTCAGTCTCATACCTTATATGGAAATGGGACCATTGCACTCCGGAAGTTTAGGGGGCGCTTTTTTTCTTTTGAAATCTGTGATATATCTTCACCTTTAGGAAGGAGTTTCACTCTCAGCATGTATTTGAACTTCAATATTTTATTTACTTAAGGACAGCTCACAGTTTTTAATAAATTCTGTAACTTTCGGTGTACTTCTAAATCTGCTCCTTAGTCGCATCTTTTCGAGCCTATTACTGCCTCCAGTGGCCTTGCGGTGGTAACACAACTAATATAATCACGTTACTAAATCAGAATACCACAACGACTTTATTAATTATGACTTTAATCTCAGATTTCTGAGATTAAAGTCATAATTCTGAGATTAAAGTCAGAATTCTGACTTTCTGACTTTAAAGTCAGAATTCTGAGATTCTGAATTTAAACTCAGAATTCTGACTTTAATCTCAGAATTCTGATTTTAATTTCAGAATTCTGAGATTCTGACTTTAAAGTCAGAAAGTCAGAATTCTGACTTTAATTTCTGAGATTAAAGTCAGAATTATGAGATTAAAGTCAGAATTCTGAAATTAAAATAAGAATTCTGAGACTAAAGTTAGAATTCTGACTTTCTGAGTTTAAAGTCAGAATCTCAGAATTCTGACTTTAAACTCAGAATTCTGATTCTGAACTTAATCTCAGAGTTCTGAGATTAAAGTCAGAATTCTGACTTTAAAGTCAGAATCTCGGAATTCTGACTTCAAACTCAGAAAGTCAGAATTAAGTCAGAATTCTGAGATTAAAGTCAGAATTATTAATTTTTTTTTGGCGGCCCTAATCCTCTTCCGTAGAAAAAGCCAGACAGTCTTGTTAGAGAGATTTTTTTGTGAGTAGGCTAGCATGAAGCCCAAGAATCCATGAATTTGTTCTCAATCAACCCCCGACACAAACATCTTTAAGTAGATTACCCCGAGAAGACCTGTCGGGAGAAGAAGTGCACCGATGCAGGGAGTCGTGGAAGTCTATCTAATCTGACCAGACTGCAAAGCAGCAGGCGACTGCTAACAAGGCTAACTGCTGATTAAGGTCAGCGGTGATGCAGCACAGAGACAGGGTGACTAATGGATGTCAAACATGGCCTCAGCCGCCATCCATCAGCCCCTTACAGCACTGCTCTTTGCTTAAATCACGATGTTGGACGTGACTCGTGAAACTGATTCCGTTAAAAAAATGGACTCTGAAAGTTATAGAGACAAGCAGCACAGCTCTTTGCTCCTGCTCAGGTGTAAACCGGAACTTCCCCTCAGTCTGAGTCCAGTCATGTGACCTGCAAGCCAGACTGAACATGTGGCGTCCCAATCAGAGCGAGGACTAATGAGCAAGAGCCTCCAGACAGGAAACCCTCGTTTAGCTGGGATCTCCCTGGGAAACCTGCTGACATTTTCATCAGTTTGTCTGAAGTATGAGGAGGCTGAATATATCCCCAGAGGAGAGGTAAGAGCTATTTTGTATGTAATTTACTGGGTTTGTTATTTATTTATTGTTGAGAGCTTCTGAAGTTATTTAATATGTTTATGTGATTACAGTCAACGTGAGGAAAACTCTGATCACTTCTGACAGAGAATCAAAGAAATGACCTCATGGTGAGTCCATAAAATCAACATGTTGTTTTCTTCTGTTTCAGTTTTATCAGTGGTTCACCTGGACTGGATCAGTCCTCTAATATTAGAAATAAAATAAAAAATTCCCCCATTCACTGCTTATGGCAAAGTTAATTTGACTATTGATTTATTTTTGATGAGAGATCAATGAATAAATAACTAGATTTAAAAAAATTAAATGTCAACCAAAGCAAGTGCTTATTTATTTAAAGTAAATAAATGCTAGCTTTTGGTTGACATTAAATAAATAAATGTATATGTGTTTAATAAATAAACATTTATGTATTCAATAAATACATAAATTCTAGCTAATAAATAAAACAATATTTCTTTATTAACATTTCTGAATATTAATAAAATATCCATATTTATTAAGTAAATATCTAGATAATTACTTAATAATAACTAACTAAATACTTACTTAAATTTACTCAATACATATTTGCTTGTGAGCCCAATAATTACTTATTTACTTGACAAATTATTAAATCAAAATATACATAAACAACTGAATAAAGGAATGCTCTTAGTTGACAGTTTTCCTCTACTAACCCAGGAAGCGTGGCAGCAGTGGGCTGAGAGCTGCAGCGATGAAGAAGGCAGCGACTCAGAGGACTTCCTGTGTGGAATCCAGGTGATTTTCACTGAGACTGTAAAACATAACTGGAAAATTATATTTAACCCTCTTATTCCCCTCCCGTCAGTCAAACTTTTTTTTTTAAATTAATGCACTTTAAACTCTGATTTCACAGTCAAAACACACACAGGGCCATAAAAACACTTCACTTGAAATTTCATCTTCTTTTTTGTTAAGTTTTATTAATCGCCGTCAGATTCGAGTCTGGGATTGTCTCCTCAAGTATTTCATCATTATTATCAGTGTGTATTATTACATAATCACATCTGTGCTGCAGGTATTTCTCAATTTAAGTCAAACTGAGACTAAATATTCCCAGCTCTTTGCGTTGAAAGCATTTTCTAATCGCCACAGGACTCCTCCCAGCGATTGCGTTTAAAGTATTTCAGCCCTGCAGCTCCCTGCAGCGCCGGGCCATCAGAGCGGACGTACAGTAAGCATATTAGTGTTTGTCTCAGCAGGGGAGCTGCGCCACTGACCTTTACCACCATCACCAGCTGGATGCAGACGTGGAAGCCGTCCGGTCTGTGTACTCAGATGCTGCCATCTCGGTCAGGTAGAAAAATCTGTTCTTGGTATCCTGAAAATGTAAAGATCTTAGCTGAATTTTCCATAAAAGTTCCCCCTTTTCTTCATTTGCTAGGGAATACCCATCCATTGATGACATGGATGTGGAGCTGAACATTACCCCCAGCATTGTGGATGTAAGTTAAATTCTTGTTTTATTTCAAAATATTCAAGTAAAAATTCATCTTTTAAGTTAAGAGGATTTATACGTTTTTATATGTTGAATGGAAAAACCTTGATCAGCCTCCATCAGTATTTATGATTTACGTATATTTGTTGATGAGCTCCAAGTCCAAGTTGGAAGGACAGATTCAACAGATTATCAGCATGTTGGTGAAATCAAAATATTACTTCAAATTTGAATTTGCCACAGGCATTGGTCTCATTTGTTAATTTAATGCAACAAAAGAAAAATAGAGGGACAGTTTGTTGAATAGTTTCAAAAATCGCTACACACTCAGCTGGTTTTTAGATTGCAGTGGTGTACTGGGACCACTGTTGGCAGAAAGACATTTCTGAGATTAATCTTAAAAAAAGACAAAGAAAAGACAAAGAAATGTCTGAGTTTCAAAAGTAGAACATTTTTCAGTTGTGGAAATTTTCAAAAGTCAAAAATGTTAAACTTTTGAAACTCAGACATTTCTTTGGTTTTTCTAAGAAATTTCTGAGATTAATTCCAAAATTAATCTAAGAAGTTAAGTTAATTTCTTAGATTAGAAAACGTTTGAGCTTGGGAATTTCCATGTTTTGTCTAAAACATTTCTGAGATTGATCTCAGAAACTTCAGAGTGCTTCGGCAGAAATTTACTCCTTTATTTTTATCTACGATGGCCCTAATACGTCGTCCTATAGAGTTGGACTTTTAAAAAACATAACAACAAAATCACCTCCCGGTATTCCAAACACTAAAAAAGTTAATATCCTGTTTTCGAAGGGTGTATTTATGTTTTCTTTTTTTTTTAGTTTTGTTGCACAATAAAAGAAACATGAGACTTGAAATTAAATTTAACAGCAGTATATTTTATCAGCTCGAACCTTCATAGATGTTGAAAGCTGACCGGGAGCTATGCAGCTTTCCTACAGTCTGCTCTTTAAAAACAGAGATTACGGATTTCCGGTTCGGTCTGATCTCAGTGTTTGATGTCTTCAGGTTGAAGTGGCTAAAGCCTGGAGGATTAATCCATCAGAGCCAATCATCATCCGGCTGCACTTCTCCCCGTCTCAGTACCTGGACGGACCCGGTGAGCCCAGCAACTAAAACCTCAACAAATCCTCCTGACGTCTGAGTAATCGATGCTTCTCACCACAGCTCCCTCTGTGGACGTTTTCCAACCATCCCACATTGATGACTTCAGTATAGGAAGACAACTGCAAAAGTGAGTTAGTGGATAACTCACCTTTATCCACTAAGAGATAAAAGTGAGTTATCTCTTAGTGGACGTGGGATTTTTTTTTTTTTTTTTTTTGCATTTCCTTGCAATAGATTTGGAAATAAAATTAAAATTTGTGCTTTAATTTAAGATTGTTCCAGGTAATTGTATGAAAATTGAGCTACTAACTTTGACAGGATATTAGGGCCATCATAGATAGAAAAAACTGAGTAAATTTCTCCCAAAAAATCTCTGAAACTTTGAGATTATCCTCCAAATTTTACTAATATGAAAAGTGGAAAATATTTGACTTCACTATCTCAGAAAATATACACTTTTTGTTAAAGAAAATTATGAGATTAATCTCAATATTTGAGTTTTTTTCTTGCAAATGTTTGACTTTTATATCTTAGTAATTTTCATATTTTTCTAGAAAATTCACAAAAACCTTACAAAAACCTCACATTGCAAAGTAACGCAAGAGAAAAAGAAATCTCCCATACATTATTGTAGCTTGAAATAACTCATGGACCTTCTTCTGGTTACCAATAATGGTTTGTTCCTCAGTATTCTCAGAGTCTTCATATCTCAGGAGTGGAAACATCTGACCAACGACGGCCCTGTTGTCCAGAGAAAGAGCAGACACAGCTGGTTCAGACCCAGCGGCACCATCAAGAAGTTCAGCGCTCGATTCAGCGTTTGGTCACCACCTTCAAAGTACGACGAAGCTTCATAAAGCATCTCCTCTCTCCTCTTGGATGGCTCATGTCACTGATGCATTTATCGCCTTTTCTCCAACACGAACAGGCCAAATGAGATGCAGGAGCCGACTGGCAAAGACAGGAATGCAATGAAACGGAATCACTTCACCAGTCCCACAACTTATTATGACATAAAGAACTCAACTGGAGAACTGTTCACCTACACAGCTGGAGGAAAGGTTGGGACGTCCTGTTAATAATTTGACGCACATGCAGATGGAAAGGGTTGTGTTGCAAAAGGTTTGGCCATTTTATTTGCCAAACATGTTTATTTTGCTTGGGGTTAAATTTAAATTCTAAACTCAATTTGTGTTAGAAATGTTGGCGTTTAAAGTGGATCTCTACAGTTACATTTATTTTTGTTGTCTGGAAAATGACCCGTTTTTAAGACCTCCAGACCATTAAGTCAGAATCAACGGGCACTAGGCCGTTACCTAGCAACCACAGCGGAGCTCCGCCCGTTACCTAGCAACCCAGGCAGAACTCCAGGATGTTTGGTCAGCTGGTTTAACTGCTGCAGTTCATCTGTTTGTAGCCATTTTCAGGTGAGCTGGGGGGGCGTGGCCAGCCGCAGCTGTTTTGGATTTAAAGTGACAGTGGCCCTAAAATAACTCATTCTGAAAGGAGCTCAAAATATTCAGAACTGAGAAGATAAAAATATAATTATCTAAGAATAATTTTGTGAACATTTTTTTTATATCCCCCAAAATCATATCCTAACCTGCTCAAAGAGGCATGACAGGTCATAAGAAAAGACCCATTCACTATTTGAAATTGCTAAATTCGCATATAATCTGATACAGATCCCATTGAACAATCTCAGAAAAGCCTTTTTCCTAAAAAAAATTGAAACAGAAATAATTCCAATGTATCTTTAATAGTATATTCAAAAGAATGTACCAACATTTCTCATCTCATTGGTTTCAAAAGATATAGAGAAAGGCATGGAAAGACTAAACCTAAACTGAACTTTCAAATACAACATTTACATTTGCAGCAACTTAATACATATATCTATATCTATATATCTATACATATACACACATCATATCTATATCTATATGTAGATATAGATATAGATATGATGATTTATGTGGCGCTGTTTCTATAAATGGGCTCTGAAAGTTGGAAGTGAGCAGAACCAATGTCCGGTTTTCCCTGCAGAGAGTGATGGTCTCAGCGGTCAAATCTTCAGCACATCTGAGCACCAAGCAGCTGGTGGAGCTGCTGTTCACCTCCCAGGCCATCAGACACTGTAAAAGCGCCCCGACCCTCCAGCACGGCTTCTTAGTACAGGCAAGTCTGGATTCTGTTCATCCTAAATAGCTTGATGCAGCGAAGACGTGTTGGTTCAAAAACACACATTCTTGTTTTTTAAAAAAGTGAATCTCAAGTCAGCACAAATACTTAAAAGTTTAGCTTCAATTTTCAGCCAAAATATAGATGTTAAAGTGCTCAGTGTTGGTTGTTTTCAGTTACTGTAGGATTTATAGTCAACAATACGGTTTTCCTGTTTTAATCCTCAGTTTTTTGTTTTATTTAAGACACTGGGAGTCGCTGAGAGTCTGGCATTTTTTACTCCCTAGTGTTTTAAACGGCAACAAACAAGTGTAGTTTCTTAAATGCTATAGTAGTGAAATGTACTTTAGCCTGTTTCGTTTTCGGTAAAGTATTGCTTCGTAGAATAGTGCTTTATGTTGTTTCCTTTTTTTGTAATGTTTTAAAATAAATCTAATCTGAATCCATGTGCAGATAATGAGGTACGCTGAGCAGAGAATCCCAACGCTGAATGAATACTGCGTTGTTTGTGACGAGCGACATGTTTTCCAAAATGGGCCGATGCTTAAAGTACGACTTCATGAAATTAAATTAGCTGGAGATGCAGTTGTGTGTGTGTGTGAATGTGTTTAATGGAGATTCTGGTTTTGCTTGCAGACTGCGGTTTGCACCAGGGAGCTTTGCGTGTTTTCCTATCACATGCTGGGCGTTATGTCTGCAGCTACAGAAGAGGTCGCAACTGGTGCAGAGGTCAGCGACAGGTTCATGTGCTGCAGGAGTGATTTTATATTTCAGTATCTCAGTATTTTCTGCTGCTCCAGGTGGTCGACCTGCTGGTGGCCATGTGCAGAGCTGCCCTTCAGTCGTCCCGAAAAAGCATCATATTTGAACCGTACCCCTCCGTCGTTGATCCGTGCAACCCCAAAACTCTGGCCTTTAGCCCCAAGGTATCAGCTGGAAGTTACTGCTCACAAACAGCTGCATATTTTTATACCGTATTGAATTATCAGTGCTTCCTGTGACAGAGGAAGAGTTACGAAAGGCTGCAGAAAGCTCTGGATGGCGTGTTGCTAATCAGGAGGTTGGCTCAGGTGATTGTTTTAAACCTAAAATGATGAACATATTCCTCACTACTTAATGCCTCCATGACTTTCAGCCTCAGTTGGATTGAATTTAATTTGTTTGTTTCATATTCAGGGTCCATATTCTGAGATAAAGAAGCAGATGGACAAGATAGACCCCCTCTCTCATCCTTTACTACAGTGGTGAGGGCCTAATCCAGACTGGCATTCAAACTGTGTTAAATTAAAACGTGTTAAATCAGAGGTTGTTTTAAATTAATGTCATCTCTACTTTTCTTAAAGGATTTTAGCCAGCAACAGATCACACATCGTCAAGCTTCCACTTAACAAGGTAGGTGGGTTAAAAATACTCACAGGCTAAAAATCATCAAAAACTCGTTTAGAAAAAAATATGTACAAAAATAGCACCAAAATTAGAGTCTATTCTATTCTTAAATAAAGTTATTACTGGAATAATAATAATAATAATAATAATAATAATAATAATAATAATAATAATAATTTATTGTTATTTTGAATGATAAATGTATTACTACAAAAAAGTTTATTCTAATAGTTATTTATAATAATAGATAAATTATTATTACAATAGTAATTTTATTCTCATAATAAAAGTATTAATGGAATAATTAAAAAAATAATGCATTCATTATGATAAATGTATTACAAATTAATTTTAAATTTATTATAAAAATCATAATTTTAATAATAAATGTATTATGTATGTGTTCTTTTGATCAACTTTAATGCATGTATTAAAATGTATTAAGAAATTGATTGTTACAACAATGTTATTATTAATAAATGTATAATAATAATAATAAACAACAACGAGTTGTTTTTTCTTTATTGTACCGTCTCTATCACCATGACTACAGCATGGTTTCCTATAAAATCTTTATTTTCTCTTTTCTCTCCTGTGAATCCGACAGCATCTGAGGTTTATGCGCACACCCCATCAGTTCCTGCTGGTCAGTGCTCCTCCGTCCAAGGAGGTTCGCTTTCAAACCGCCAGGAAATTATACGGCAGCACTTTTGCTTTCCAGTGAGTGAAGTAACGTATGAACGTCACACAACGCTTCGACATCAAAGCCTGATTATAAAAACGTTCTCTCTGCTGCAGCGGGTCTCACATCGAAAACTGGCACTCCATTTTGAGAAAAGGGTTAATCAATGCATCGTACACAAAATTACAGGTAAATTAAAAATGAATATTACTGTATTTTCCGCACTATAAGGCGCACCTTCAATGAATAGCCTGTTTTAAAGCTTTTTTCATATATAAGGCGGATAGAATAGACCTTCAGTTTGAGTTGCCGGTTTGTTTCGTACTCTGTATTTAATGTTAAAGTTACCTTCCCCAATGGCAGGGGCGGAGACCCGGGCCGGATGGGGGCCCGGTCTGGAGGTGCCAGGGAGGGAGGAATGGTTTGAAGTCGCTTTAATGTCTGATTATAGACAGAGAAAGTGCTCCCCCCCCCCCCCCCCCCCCCCCCCCGCCCAACAGTTTCCAGCAGCTGATGCACGTAAGGATGTAAGGGGCCCGTGATTTGTTAGGGGCCCCGGTAACTGCTTCCGCCTCCCAGCCTCAATGTTGACTTGTTCCGCTACTGCATCCATATTGTAAAAATGTAAAGAAATGGTCCCCGAGTGCTTTATAGAGTATCTGCCCCAGCCATTGTTTCACTCACGTGTTTGTGTTGCAATTATTGTGCTCAAACTGCTTTCTCTGGTAACACAGACCACCTGACACGCTGCTGCCGCCGCAGCCTCTGTCTCTCTTCCCCACGGCTTTAAATGTATAGGTGCTGGTCCCTTGGTAGCCCTAGTCAAAGCATCCCGGATAAATGTCTAAAGCTACTTTGTTGACATAAAGAATGTCAACAAAACAGTCCGACTCCGTTCGGCGAGGAGAGCCTGGAGAGCGACTGGAATGGGGCGGCCGGACGATGGTCACCCTTCTCCATTCGCGCACAGCATGTTTGTGGAGAACATGGTGCTAAATGACCTGCAGACAGCTGATTATCAGGTCAGTAGGTAGATAGGCTAGTCAAACTTGATTAACAAACCAGTTTTTTGATATCTATCCCAGCATGCACTGGGCGCTTCTTCTACAGGGGAAAATGAAGTCGGCGGCTGCTTACCATAGTTGCTAGACTTGTCGTGGCTCAATATTGGTCCATATATTAGGCGCACCGGGTTATAAGGCGCACTGTCGACTTTTGGGGAAATTGAAGGTTTTTAGGAGCGACTTATAGTGCGGAAAATACGGTAGTTCCTTTACAGCTTCTGTAAAAAAAAATAAATGTTGAGAAAATTATTTTGTTGTTTTGAAGCTTCATGGAGCTGCTTATGGAAAAGGCATCTATCTGAGTCCCATTTCAAACATATCGTTTGGATATTCAGGTAAGATTGCGCAATTTATTGCCTTCTAGAAAACGTCTTTGTCAATTTACAGGTTTCATAAATAATTTTTTTATTATCTCCCTGGTTAGATATGGGTAAAGGTCAACACCAAATACCAACCAGAGAGGAACTCAAAAAGAAATACAACCGAATAAATAAAATCAAACAGGTCAGGTTAATCACACTTTGTACTTTAAGAAAATATTTCCTGTTTCTTATATCTGTTCCGATATATATCTATATTTTTTTGTTTGTTTGTTTTAGGAGGAACCAGGACAACCGAGGTTTCTGCAAAGCAGTAATCTGAGCTGCATAGCACTTTGTGAAGGTGAGTATTTAGTCAGTTTTATCTGAACTTTACTGTAAGTTGGAACTACATATTTACATACACTGAATAAAAAGATACAAACACATTTTATTCTCACTGTCTGAAGTTAAATCAGACCAAACTTAGTTACAATAATCAGAATTATTTCTACTTACTAAATGAAAGAAAACATTTTTTTTATTTGTTTGTAACTTTCCTCAAATTAGAAAATTACAACAAAACAAATCTAGAAAATGTTCTTCTCAAGTTTTTTGGCATTTAGCAAATAGAAATAATTCAGATTATTGTAACTAAGGTAAAACAAATTCTGATTTAACTTCAGGCAGTGAGAAAAATGTACTTAAATATCTGGTTTTAACTGTAAGCAGATTTAAATCCTGGGCACATTTTACATTAAGTATCTGTACTTTCTTCTCCACTACATTTCTAAAATATGTTACATTCACGTCACTGTCACATTGAGTTGCTGTTTTTTTAACTATTTGTTTATTAGTTTGAAAGTAAGTTAAATAGTTTAAAAAATATTTTTGGGTAAGAGTTTTGAAAATAGTGTCTAAAATGTAAATATTGTTCACTGTTGATCAATTACAAGGTACAACTGGAGTTGATGAAACACAATAAAAACATGCACTATCTGCTCCATTGTTCATTTAAATAGCTCATTATTGATGTAGTAAAGAAAATAAACATACAGTAGTCACACTTATATGTTGACCATTACATTAAGGAATGTATTACACTTTTACTTTCAATAGTTTAAGTATTTTTAAAGGCAAGTATGTACATTTGTTCAGGTATAAATGTTAATGTAGCACTTTTACTTGCCATTATCCGTGGTTTTCGTGTTTATTTTTGAGTTTTCTCTGTGTAGTACTGTTCCCTGTGAGTCCTGTCTCTGTGTCTTCCCTGTTGATTGTTTCCCAGGTGTGTCTCGTTCCCTTGATTACCCCGTGTGTATTTAGTCTCACCTGTTGCCTGTGTTCTTCATCGGGTCCTTGTCAATCGATATCTAAGTTTGTCAAACGTGTCTAGGTCTGCCGGCACAGTTGAACTGTACAGTCCTGTGCCGGCTTTAGCTCTTCGTATCAGTCCTTGTTTAAGTCAGTTGCTACCGGTGCTGAGCCTCTGTGTTTTCCGCTCTGCCGTGCTGCCTGCCTGTTTTTGGACTGTTGAGTTTTTTTTTTCATTAAATCATCGTTTTCATCTATACCTGGGTCTCAGCGTATCCTCACCTCAACCACACTGCCTCTTGACATTCCTAGAGTTTTGTCTGTTTGTACTTTCTCCACCACCGTAGTTTTACGTCTGAGCTAACAGAGTTGTCCGTGTCGCAGTGATCACCTCAAAGGCTCTTCAGAAGCACGGAAACATTTGGGTTTGTCCGGTGTCCGACCATGTGTGTACGCGCTTCCTCTTTGTGTGAGTACAACACCCAGCAGTGATTATTTTTGCCTCCCCGCTCAATAAAAACCGATTAATATTCCACCACGGTCTGTGTTTTCCTGGAACAGGTATGAAAACGGTCAAGTGGGAGACGTGCACATCAATACGCAAGACGCACAAATCCAGAGGGAAATTTTACAAGCAACTGGTTCTGAGCCAAGCTGAGAAAAAGCCTGAGTTCACATGCCTTCTGGTGAACCTACACATATTTACTGGAAACCGGAATAACTTTAGGATTTAAGCTGTAAATGGCAAATATTTTATATTTTCAAATATATTTTTACAGTATTTCATTGTTATGTTTGACAGATTCTATCGTTTGCTGTTTATTAAAGCTGTTTTTCTTTAACATAAAAGTCCACTTGCTTGGTCATTGATGTAAAAGGCCTGATGGTATAAACCAAACCATCAAATCTGTGAATACATCACTTATTCTTCACTCTCATTTGAGATTTAAGGACATGAGGTTTAGTCTAGTTTAGTTTATTTAGGATCCACATTTAGCTGCAGCTGTTCTTACATGTTACATGATTTACATCACTAAAACAGCTTTGAGAAATTACATAAAAACAATTTAAAGAATAAATAAACACATTTTGACAATATTGTTAATTGAAAAGCTGATACAGAATGATATTCAATTCACGTCAAGTAACTTACATGGACCTTACCCCAGCCGGGCCTTTTCATTGGCTAATGCCCATTTTAAGTCATAGCGTAGCTATCAGTGGGCTACCGTCTCACAAACTCATGCTAATGTACATTGTGGACTACCAGACCGACAGAAGGTTTTTGCGTCAGGACTCGAAAAATAATGGTTTCTCCCCTGTCAGTGGGGAATCTGTAGGCGATGCCAGGTATTCTGATCGTGTTTGAGGAACTAAAATTCACAGATTTCCAAAATCTGAAACCGAAAACCTTGCTTGGATTATACTTTTTCACGACCGCATTTGCAGCTCAACCATCGTAAGATCAATAAGAACAAAGGATTGTCCGCTGGTGTAAATATTATTGCTTTGCTTTCTTTGTGTTTAGTGAATGAAAAAAGAGTCAATAATAAACACACCCATTATGAAAACCTTTTAGCCAAGTACAGCATAATGGCAGTACCGATACAACTTCTACACCTTGAAGCCTGTCTGTTACGTTAGCTGAACAGATCAATATGCAATGTGTACCGTATCTGACATACATTAAAGATTTTATTTCACCTGAAAAGGCTTTTTACTAAACTGTAATAACGCTAATCGTGTTAGCCACCGTGTCTCAGGCCTAGGCACATTCGAACATTTGCCAACAGAAATCACCCTCTAAACCACGAATGTCCGACTTACCCAGCCTTGCAAGAACAATAGGCGTCAGTGATCTTGTCCACAGCTATATTTATGCTGAGGGTGTGAGGATTTGCTGTTTTCCTCATCGACCGTTAGCTTTTTGCTGTGACTCCACAATGTTGGAGGCATCACGTGGCTAAAACACCTTGATGTCGTCCAAAAAAGATGAATACTTGTTGGTTCCCCTGTCCATTGTCGTGGCTGATATTTTGTGAAAATCCGGCAGAAATGCTAAATTAATTGACTCAGAAATACTCTGCAGAGAGTCAGTCAAGACGAAAAATACCATAGGAGCCAAGCAGTTAATGTGAGACATGTAGTGACATAGGACTTTAGAGGGGCGTTTCTTGGCGGAGCTTGGTAATGTACATTGTCAGTAGTTGACTAAAAAAAAGTTTTATTTGTCTGATAACATTTTTACTGCCATTAAATATAACGTACATTGGCATTAAATCTCAGATAAACCCCTCGGCTGGTCATTTGTGTCTCAGAAAGCCCTTCGTTTTCACTTGGATTCTTTTTTTTACCCTGTTTTGTGTAGATATAAAAACAAATTGCTGTAGCTTCAAGGTGTGATTGTCCACATGTCATTCACTGGGGAAAAAAGAGGTAGAAGTGGTGTGGAAAGTATTTTCTGGGTCACCCCAGCAGGCGATGAATTGAAGAGTGGAGAGCTGTGAAGTTGCTGTTATAGCCCAAAGGAAGACATTTTTCCTGGACCATATGGGCCTCTAAAGATAGAGAGAAGGAAATTTATCTTCAAAACAGCCAGCCCTGTTGTACAGCAGTGTTTTTTATCCTCATTTTTTTATTCCTGCAGTTCATTATCAGCAAAACTGCAGCATAAGAACGTCAAATGAAACTATCAAGTCCAAATCTGTAAAAAAAACAAAGGAATTGTTTCAACTACATGCTTTAACTCTCATTAACACGTATTCAATCGTCAGTGTTTCTCAAACAACTACAGACAGATAAAATCTGAGTCCTAAAGCATTTCACAAAATTATATTAAAAAAAAACAGTGAATGTGTGAGACTTTGTTAGAGGATGAAAAATGAGCATGTGCCTTTAAGAGCTCTATGTCCCACTCTTCATGTCTTTCTCTAAGCCTCATGTGTTTGTTGGCATCAGCTGTCCTCAGAGCTGAAGAGAGCAAGGACATCTTTTCTTTCATGACTGTGGGATTAGGAGAAGAAGTGGCTTTCTTACTCTGCAGGCTGTCGTCTCAGCTCCAAGAAGACAAAACAAATCGGACAGGCGACGAGAGAAGGTGAAGACAAGTGGAAAGTTTGGATTGCAAAGCAGATTTTCTTTAAGTTTGCTGCTTTTAGACCTTGAGGGAAATGGATTAACAAGCCTGCAGACTCAGAAGAATCATCTTATTTAGTTTCCACCATAATGGAGCATCAGTCTTCTTCCTGTCTTCTGGTGTCCAGTTTGTGTCTCGTCCTCCACAGCCGGAGCAGAGCGCCCGGCGGAGAATCGGACGCTCCGAGGAGAGAGCCCCTTTTCCCATTCCTGGCCTTGCAGCAGACGTCCTGCACATGCGAGTGAAAGAAGGAAGCAAAATCCGCAATTTACTGCGGTTTGCAGCCGCCCGCATGCAGAGGGACGGACAGGACGGCAGTGCAGCGGCAGTGAAACAGGTGGTCTTCACAGGCCTGGGCAGGGGCATCACCAAGACCATCACCTGCGTGGAAATCCTGAAACGCAAAGTGACAGGGCTGCACCAGGTGTCCAAACTCTGCTACATGACAGTTAATGAGGTTTGGGAGAGCGCACCGCAGGAAGCGGCGACCACCGTCGTGGAAAGGACGGTGCCAGCCATCTGCATCCTGCTCTCCAAAGACCCGCTGGATCCCCAGGAGCCGGGCTACCAGCATCCACAAACCTTCAGCGAGGAAGAGGAGAGACGCAGGGATCTGCGAAGAACAGCTGGCAGGCCGAACTCACTGCACACTGCCAAGAGGCTCAGTCTGGATGATTGGACCAGATGTCCTCCTAAAACCTATAAAGTGTAGCTAAAAAGTCAGCAAATGTGCAATTACATGTTCCTTCTCCGTAGTAATGTTTGGCTGAAAACGGTACTCGTGGTTTTTGTGAAGTAATTTATAGCAGTGAACTGATTTCTTTAATTTTGGGAGATTGGTGACCGGCCAACACTTGCACATGAAGCCGATCTTGTCGACCAGGTTTGCTATCCTTTTCTGGTCTGCTGTGACAGAGGTTTGACCTCTGACCCTGCAGGTCATGTCTGCAAGTTTGCAGTCAACAATAGTCACTCCACTGTTACCAACTCCGCCAGTTTTTCACTGCGACATTTCAGACAAAAAAGAAAAAAGGCATCAGACAAAATCAGGATTGGCAGATCAGGCTTTTTAAAGATCAGAAATCAGTGATCGGCCAGAAAACTGCAATCGGTGCACTCCCAGTTATTAGATACTGCTTTGGGGCTGGACAATTTGGCTGAAAAATTGTATTGTAATATAAACTATATATTTTTTTGTTTGAGATTTTAGTTTCACCATCTTATCAAACTAAAATTAAGTGAAGTAAATAAAAAGCATCACGTATAAAAGAGTAGATGTATTAAAAGTCAACTCAATTACAGTGTTGACTTTTTAAACTACTTTGAATAATTAGTTGAGCTTTTTGTACTGTTTGATAGCTAAAATCAATTGGAATTAATGTACAAATGAATTGAGATTATATTTCTGTAAAGTGCCTACAAACACTTGCTGTCAATTGGCGTTAAATAAATAAAACTGAAGTGAATTGATTTATAATTTCAGTTTCAAGATTCATATTCATCAGATTCCTTTTCTTGTTGTTGTAATTAAAAAAAACTGTTGTTTTATTTAGGGAGAAACATTTATACAAGTAACCTATACAATTTGCTCCAAAAAGAAATTGGGCACTACTATACCTTCTTATGTAGAGTAAACACAGTCTTGTATAGTAACGAAGTAAAAATACTTCACTACTTTACTCAAGTATATTTTGGAGTACTTCATACTTTCCTGGAGTATGAACATTATGATAACTTTCACTTTTACTTCACTATATTTCCGAACTTAATTTCATACTTTTACTCCGATACATTTTCAATGTGTGGTTTAGTGACTCGTTACAAAAAGCGAGAGAAAGAAACGCTGGAGTTTTGACCCACCTAATGATTGACTGCAACAAAGTCGGACACTAACGGAGCCCCATACGACATGAACCACATGTGTGGTTCATGTCAGAAGCTGGTTCAGTTGTAAATCAGGTTAAGTTAATCTTGTAGGTAAAGCACCTAATTTTCTTAACTAAATGACGCCTGCAGGTTTATCTATTACCAGGTTTAATTTTACCTGCACTTGGTTGTGTTTATTACTTTAACTGTATTTGATAAGTTTACCAAAATATAAAAAATGTCATTCAAACTGCATTTGCCTTGTTTTACTTTTTACTTATACTTTTCATTACATTACTTGAGTCCATACATTTTTACAGTAATTTCCATACTTAAGTACAAGAAAATTCAGATACTTTAAGACTTTAACTCAAGTAACATTTCAGTCAGTGACTTGGACTTTTACAACAGTCATATTTTGGAGAGAAACCTAAACTTTTACTTGACTCTGAGATTTCAGTACTTTATACAACACTGAGTAAACAAAACCTTTTTAGTTCATTAGTTAGTTAGTTTCCTTGTTTGTTCAAAAAGCAAGGAAATAATGTTAATATTTTCTATCTACAAAGCATTGTGCTGTCTCAAATATATATCATATATATATATATATATATACACATTATCCATACTGTAATTAGCTCCATAAGTTTTATTTAGAAAAGGAATGATTTGGATAATTATTTCTTCTACTGTAAATGTAGAAATTGTTATTTTTATGTTGTTTTTTCCATTTCAGTCTTTAACTACATTTTCGGCCTTCTGATGATGCCATTGTAAAATATTAAATCATTTCTTAAAACTTGCCTCTTGCAAAGTCAGAAATGTCAACATTGATCAAATATGCGTGGATTTTATGGCCGTTTCTATCTCTTGTTTAGAGTTATATGTGTGATTTTCATCCTTGTTTTTATAATCTGTGGTTTTAGATGAACATGCCAAAGGGAATAAAGGCAGAAATGAGTCACTTGACTTATGTTCATTTATATGCTTTGTTTGTTTTTAAATAAAAAAGAAACTGAACTGAGATGTTTTGATTGGAAGCTTATTTCTGACAGTTTGATGGGGGGAAAAAAACAAAACTTGCTTAGTCATGATGACTAACCTATAAAGAGTTGCAGCTAAGTCATTATGAGGTAGCACAATTATGAAATTTCATTATTATGACATATGGTAGTTCAGTCATAATTATCAGATACAAGTTTTGTTTGGTTATTTTACCATCAAAGTGGCGGAAACAGGCGTCCATAGTTATGTTTATTTACTCTGTACTTAAGTAGCCTTTTACAGAAAACATTTTCACTCTTTCCTGAGTAAATTCTTGCACTTGCGATAGTTTTAACTTTTACTTATATGAAAATATGTTGAAGTGGCGATACTCAGAGTTGTATAGTAACGAAGTAAAAATACTTCACTACTTTACTTAAATATATTTTGGAATACTTCATACTTTTCTCGAGTATGAACATTTTTGATAACTTTCACTTTTACTTCACTATATTTCTGAACTTAATTGCATACTTTGACTCCGATACATTTTCAATGTGTGGTTTAGTTACTCGTTACAAAAAAGAGAAACGCTGGAGTTTTGACCCACCTACTGATTGACTGCAACAAAGTCGGACACTAATGGAGCCCCATACAACATGAACCACATATGTATATGTGGTTCATGTCAGAAGCTGCTTCAGTTGTAAAGCAGGTTAAGTTAATCTTGTAGGTAAAGCATCTAATTTTCTTAACTAAATGATACCTGCAGGTTTATCTATTAGCAGGTTTAATTTTGCCTGAACTTGGTTGTGTACATTATTTTAACTGTATTTGACAAGTTCACCAAAATATACAAAATGTTATTCAAACGGCATTTGCCTTGTTTTACTTTTTACTTATACTTTTCATTACATTACTTATTGACTTACTTACTGACTATTAATTAATAGTCAGTACAGAAAATACGGCCATCATGAAGAAAAAAAGCCGTTACGATTAATTACTGTACTTCACAAACTATTGGTGCAACAACTGGTCATTATGTGGCATTAGGGACATGTGGCTGCTGCTCATTGCAGATTTGCTTTGTGTTTAATGGGAGAAGCGAAACAGGTGTTTCCTATTGGTGGAGATGAACAAACAGGTAAGTAGCTACCGACTGTAGCAGCCAATCAGTAGGTGGGTCAAAACTCCAGCGTTTCTCTCTCTCGCTTTTTTGTAACGAGTAACTAAACCACACATTCAAAATGTATCGGAGTAAAAGTATGAAATTAAGTTCGGAAATATAGTGAAGTAAAAGTGAAAGTTATCAAAAACTTTCATACTCGAGGAAAGTATGAAGTACTCCAAAATATACTTAAGTAAAGTAGTGAAGTGTTTTTATTCGTTACTATACGACACTGGTCAGTGACTTGGACTTTTACCAAAGTCCTATTTTGGAGAGGAACCTATACTTTCACTTGACTCTGAGATTTCAGTATTTTATACAACACTGGCGATACTCTTACTCTAGTACAACTTTTACGACTCTATTCACATCTGATTATATGCATATATATATATATTTAAGAATTTATCATTGTCACTTATGATAGTTTTTCCTTTTGTGGCTCGTGTGCAGAAACATATTTAACCTTTTTTTGCGTGTCGTGGCATTTCGAACGAGCTCCGCTGTGCACATGCGCAGAAGGCTCTTACCTATTCGCTGGCGCCTGCGCTCGGAGCCGCTTCCTCCGGATAAACCACGCCGGGTTGTGTCGCTGGCTGCGCCGCATCATGTTCAGGGCTGCCGTCCGACTGTCGGTCTCCGGTGCTCGGGGTTTAACTCGAACACAGCCGAGGTGCCAAGGTATTTAGTTTGTTGTTTCTCCCCGAGAAGCGGCTGTTTTAAATGCGGCGGAGTGTGAAGCGGCAGGGGCGAAGTTCACGCGGATTATCCAGCGTCAGTAGCGCAGTGCGGTCCCGGCTAAAGCTAGCTAACCAGCCGGTCGCTTAATAATACACTCAAGTTTGATTAAGGGTTTTTTTTTTTTTAAACAAGTTGGTCAATTGGTTAACATAAAAAACGTAAAAATACACAATCTGAGGCTGCAGTGTTGTGATATTATCCGAGTGTTTCGCTCCGGGGTGGTTGTGTCCTTGCCGTGACCCAGCTGGGACATGCTAACATGCTAACATGCTAACTGTGTTGGTTCACCCGCTGCGGACAATCTGCACCAAAACGGACCGGCAGCGTCTTCAGCGCACCTCGTCCTGATGCTTGCGTGATGTTGCAGCTTATCTAATTCATTTCTTTCAGGTCAGAATGACCTGCAGGGTTTCCGTTAGAGTTACAGTAGATCTTGCGTGTATCATCAGCTACGTGCAGTCCTACATCCGGACAATGGACGTAAATCCACCTGACGCGCAGCGTTTGCCCTTTT
Source organism: Poecilia picta (assembly GCA_033032245.1). Classification (NCBI taxonomy): domain Eukaryota; kingdom Metazoa; phylum Chordata; class Actinopteri; order Cyprinodontiformes; family Poeciliidae; genus Poecilia; species Poecilia picta. The sequence continues at coordinate 26,032,121 of CM065358.1, forward strand.
TCTCCTTCACTCGCTGCAAACCTTCCGTGTGGCGACGTGGTGTAATAGGGGTGTATAATAACATCGGTATCGCGATGTATATCGATATTTTCTTTCCTAGGAAAATACATCTTTATTCATCTGCAAGTATCGTAACGTCCAACTGTCACCTTGTTCCCTCACTGCTTGCTTCACCAGGTCATCAGGCTTAGAGTGATTCATTCAGATGTTCAGGTTTAAAATGTATCAAACTATTCAGAACAGGAACTTGGTTCACTTTATTTACTTTACTAATGCATGTCAGCTATAGTTTGGACTGTTTCAACTAAAAGAAACATGTTTTCTCTCCACTTCTTTGGTTCATTTTGTCCAGCTGTCCACTTTAAGTCTGTGTCCAACCAGAGCCAGGTATTGTGTAGTTGGTGCTTTTAATCAGTTTTCAGTTAAATTAATTCAGTCCAACTTTATAACAGTCACAAAATGTCACCAAAATCACTCTGTCCCTCTAAAATCTTTCAGAAAAATCGCAAAAGTGTATCGAGTAGTATCGTTTGCTGAATATCGCAATATATATCGTATCGTGGGCAGAATATCGTGTATCGTATCATATCGTGATATTGTTGTATCACTACAGCCCTAATAAATGTCTAATGCGAGTCGATATTGTTACTTACTGGCCAGATTTTTTTGTTTTAAATATAATTAGTACAGTCAAAGGATAAAACTTTTCCTCTTTTAACCGCTTTTCACTGCATATTGTTGCTTCTTATTTTTAACTTTAAACTTTCAGAAACTTTCTTATTCTTTCAGAAATTCGCAAAAGTGTATTGAATTGTATCCTTTGCTGAATATCGCAATATATATCATATAGTGGGCAGAATATCGTGTATCGTATTGTGAGATTATTGTATCACTACAGCCGTATTGTGTAACACTGAACACCACGGAAAATGACTTTCAGGGGCTGATTGTTGCTTTGTTTTTACCCCACAGCTCCTCTGGCATCCAGGTGTTACTCCCACGGGAAACAGGAGACCGATGAAGAGTTTGATGCCCGCTGGATTACATACTTCAACAAGCCTGACATCGATGCATGGGAGTTGAGGAAAGGTGGGGGTTTAATCGCACTAAATCTCTATGCAAGACGACGCAAATAATTGTGCAGAAAAATATGAAGCTTTGGTTGGTATGAGGAAGTTGTTTCTACAAGGTCGGTTAATATTAACTGCAGGCCAATGGGGGTATTGTCAGACTATTATTTAAAGGTAACGGTGATTTTATTTATGCAGCACATTTTCAGCAACAGGGCTGCACAGTGGCCCAGTTGGTAGAGCTGTTGCCTTGCAGCAAGAAGGTTCTGGGTTCAATTCCCGGTCTTTCTGCATGGAGTTTGCATGTTCTCCCTGTGCCTGGTGGGTTTTCTCCAGGTACTCCGGTTTCCTGCCACAGTCCAAAAATACGACTGTCAGGTTAATTGGTCTGTCTCAATCAGGGGTCACCAACTCCAGTCCTCCAGGGCCACCGTCCTGCGACTTTTAGATGCGTCTCTGCTCAAACACACCTGGTTCAAATAAACTGCTCATTTCCAGCCTATTGCAGAGAGGAATGAATGCTGGTGAGGAAATTCAGACGTTTTGGAGCAGAGGTGAATCTAAAAGTTGCAGGATGGTAGCCCTTGAGGGCTGGAGTTGGTGACGCCTGGTCCAAACTGTCCCTAGGTGTTCATGGTTGTTTGTCCTGTGTGTCTCTGGGTTGCCCTGCGACAGACTGGTGACCTGTCCAGGGTGACCCTGCCCCTCGCCCTGGAGAGGCACCAGCAACCCTCCCGACCCCAATAAGTGACGAGGGTGTTCAGAAAATGGATGGATGGATTTTCAGCAACAAGGCAATACAGAGTGCTTTACACGAATTAAAAGGAAATGCCAATAAAATAACAAACCAAAGAAAAGAGCAAAAGAAGAAAAAGATCTAAAGTATGTAAACCAAACTTGTGCTCCTTCCTGTTCAGGGTTGCTATGTTTCCTCGGGTCTCATTTCATTTCTGGGTTGGGAGAACAGGAGTCTGAAAAATGGGCCTCTGGTCACTGCATCTAAATCGACTCAATCAGTCTGGATTAACTCCTCATCACAACATCCAGGCCCTACGGATCTTCCCTAATTTTCAGACTGCGTTACTTCGGTTAGTAAAGATTAGTTTGGATCGTCTCACAGAACCGTTTTGTGCTGTGGAGTTTCTATTACTTTAGATGGCTGGATGGCGCTTTGCTGTCCTGACTGTCTTATTTTTGAGATGGTTCTGTTGAGGAGAGCTCAGTATGTTGTTGTTCTGCGTTTTAACTCATTTTGTTCTCAAACTGCTTATAGATTAGATGTTTGTTCCTGATGATTGTAGATATGCAGTAGGTCTTTTCAAATAGCCTATTTATAATCTGCATGTGTAATTGCAGAAAAATTGCACAAATGAATATAATAAATGTCCAACTGATCATATAAACATGCAGTGGAAATCTTTCTGTTAATGTATGTAATCAGTTAAATAAAGCTTTTCCGATCTTCTCTAGTTTGCATTAATTATTGTTTTTTACTTCCTTTAAAGATCTTACCTTACTTTCTATCACTCACTGGCTAGAAGTAGAATAAATGTGAGGATTTTTGGGATTTATTCACCAACAAAGTGAATGTGAAGCAGATAAAAGCAGCACAAACTGCATAAATGTATAACCTTTTCTTACTGTCTGGTCCGAATTGAATAAAACTCAGTGTACTGCTATCAGTCAGGTTCTGTTGCTCCCAACTGTAATTCAGTAAAGAATCTGATCTTTGAATATGAAGAAACACCAAAAAGTAACTGGAGAAAGTTGCTTTTTTAAGGAACTTTACTGATTCCTGGAAACATGAAGATCGGTTGTTTTAAGTTTGTTGTAATTGGAGTCGAAACTTGCGAGTTGAGGAATTTTTATTGCACAGCGAGATGCAATTTTCTTTTAACTGTTTCCATCTGCTTTAATGTACATCTTTACACAATGTCGTTAAGACAAACTTTTGTTGCTATTGGGATTGATTTTTTTGTTCATACTGTTCCCTTTTAGCCAACCAGACTGACAGGTCTCTGTTTCCAACAACAGGTGTTTCAATCTAATTGGACCTTAAAGTTACGTTTATTTCTCTTGGGCTCCACTTGGTAACAAACTGTCCTCTCTGGTGCCTCCAGTAACGGAGCTGAAGTGTAAAATACAAGTTTGTGTTTCCATAAAAGGAGCTTTTCCCACATCTGGAGATTATTTTTTTTTTACCCATTGCCGTAAAGATTTGATTTAAGGTTTTCACTCTCCAAGTTGGAGACAGAAGTGAAAATTAACTGTGAGCTTACTGGCTATGTTTTTGATAAATTGTTTTTGAAAAAATGGCACCTTTCTCTGTTATAAAAAAAATAAAAAATCGAGCATTTTAGCTTCATTTCATGTTTTTTTGGCTGCTGTTATTGCAACAGAAACTGCTCTAGATAATGATGAATGCTCTGAAATACAATCCTCCTCTGGTTTTGTTTGCAGCTGAACCAATACATGTTGGTTTTTAGTACCAGGAAAAAGAAGCAGTTGGACAACAACACTTGTCATCCGGTGAGAAGTCAGGAAATTGTTTAGTCTGTTTAAAATGTTTCCAAATAGGTTCGGTTAATATTTTGTCAAAACCTTTCTTTTTTTTCTTGGAGCAAACTAATCAGTGTTAATTTTGTCATTATTGACTCGTGTAGATCAGTTATTGGGATTAATCTGTGATTTGTTGTATTTTTAACGGCTTGTTTTTGTAGCCAGAGCTCTGAGTCAGCTAATAGACAAAAATATGCATTTCTAACAATGTTCTTCTGATGAAAATATGTTTAAAATGAATTAAATGCATTATGTTTGCTGTTGGTCATTTTGTATGTTTTCCAGTTTTGGGTTAGTTTGTCTCTACCAGATTCACATAGTTACTTTATATTTACTTGATCTTATTTATAAGCTAGCTTAGCATGTTTTTTGAGAGGAAATGGACCCGCCTCCTGGTTCTGATTGGCTGTTTCTAGTTGGCGCTAAATCAGAGGAGCTAATTTCTTTCACACATTATCTGTGTTGTATTGCATCACTATTTAGACCAGAAGATCAACATTGTTGGATACTTAGCAACCCTGAACAGGAGCATCTAGTTTATACTTTAGATCAACATTAGATTATATTCTTCTTTTTTTTTTCCCCTTTGGTTTATTTTTAATTCCGGTTAAAGCCTTGTAGCTGGAAATGTGCTATATAAATAAAATTACCTTTACCTTTGTAGCAAACTGTTACAAAATAGTGACAATTTAATTTCAACAAATACTTTAAACAAAAAAAATTACAAAAGTTACATACTGCAGCTTTAAAGCTTTTCATCGCTTTTATCTACAGACTTTCTGAAAATATACTTTTGACATGTACCTACTATGGAAGATTTATTTTTGAAAGGACCACCATTTTTATTTCTATTTGTAGGTTTTAAAATAGATTTTTTTTTTGTTTTAGCAAAAAGTGATGGATGTAATTGATATTGGAACAAGAAAAGCAAATATTCTTCAACTTAATGACACGAACATTAGATATAAAAATGTTGTTGGTGTCATTCTGTTGTGGAAATTCAATAAAACTAAAATTGTTTAAAAGCTCCAGTTATTATATTTAGAACCACGAATCAGAGCCGCAGGTTTCAGACCCATGAGATCAAAAGTTTAGTTTCCAGGAAGTCAAAAGAAGTGGAAAATTGGCATGTGTCTGAGAATATAAGGCTGCGTTCACACTGCAGCCTGAAGTGACCCAATTCTGATTTATTTGACGTAATGCGACCTGTATCCGATCTTTTCATGGCAGTGTGAACAGCTCAGGTCGGATTATTTTTAGAATGTGACCCATATCTGATACGTATCCGATTCAAATGCGACCATAACGTCCAGGTCTCATTCATCCAAACTGAACGTCACTGATTCTCAACAAATCTCACTATTCTGAGTCCTGATACACACAAGCATTAAGACAAACAACTATGATGGACTTTATGAGGATTAAGTTGTTAATATGTTGCTCCGGTTGGACAACAACTTCAAATATATAAGCTAAGCTCCACCGTTAGCCTCCATGTTTACTTCCTCAAACACTGAGCTCTTCTTCTTTTATGGCGGTTGGCAGATCACTGAGAACGTTGACGCTATAGCGCCCTCTACTGCGCATGCGGGACACTTTCAGGTCGTTTGCCCTGCAGAACACATACAGGTCCATTTACTGGCAGTGTGAACGGCCCGGCAAAAAAAATCGGAATTGCCAAAAAATCGGATTTGGGTCACTTCAGGCTGCAGTGTGAACGCAGCCTAATAGGTGGTTCTGTGTTTCATGCAGCTCGTAAAGTGTAAACTGTGTTTCAGGGATGAACACGTTGATCGGGTACGACCTGGTACCGGAACCAAAGATCCTGGAGGCGGTGCTGAGAGCCTGCCGCAGACTAAACGACCTGGCCAGCGCCATCCGCGTCCTGGAAGCGGTGAAGGTCAGACATTCAGAATGTCTGGGAGTAATGTCAGCCAAAAATAAATGAAGATTTTAGTGGTAAACTAATGGAGTTTAACTTTGACTCAGGACAAAGCCGGGCCTCACAAAGACATCTACCCGTACGTGATCCAGGAGCTCAGGCCCATATTAAGCGAACTCGGCATTTCTACACCTGAAGAGCTGGGACTTGATAAGATGTAAGTTTGTTCATTTTAATGTACATCAAACATTTAATCTCTTCTAAATAACCTTTCTTTTTTTTCCTCACAGATGACGTACAAGAATATCTGAGCTCTTGCATTTAAATGATGACCTCATCAAAACGCGTCTGAGTTAAATTCTGCCTTTACTGGTTTCTTTAGCTTGTAAAATATGGATAAATATACTGTCTTCGTGTGTCGTAAACATACTGGAATTTTATTTTTGTTTTTGTTTGGTGAAAGTCCAACAATCTGTTGCTGTTGATCGAAGCGTTACCAAATGATTCACACCACCTGAATGCTTGTGAACCACCAGGGGGCAGCAGAGTCACACGAATGTAAAGATTCGTTTTGGGCCCGAGTTACATCCGTTCAAAATGTATTTGCGGGTTGAATAAAATTAATCAACAATGGCATTGGTGTGATGTGGTTACTATTTGGAATTTTATTATATCAGTTAAAGTATGGATTTTTTTATTTATAAGAGTGAAATATGGTTTCCATATTTGATTCATTATTAAATATTTGGTGGATATTTGCCAAATATATTTACATTTATAAATATTATATAATCATACTGAAACTAAGTATATGTACATATTAGATGTATATAATAATGCATTTTATATATTTTCATAAAATGAGGATATTTTATATTCTTACCCTGATTTTAACTGATTTACATCGTAGCAAATTTAGTTTTCTTTTGAAAGCACATTAAGCATTTTAGTTCTTAAGTTAACAATTCTGCTGCATGTCAATCCATAATCATTAAAAATATTAATGTTCATGTACAAAAATGTAATTAGAACCCATATAAACTTCAAATATAATAGTCCTATAAAAGTACAGACATTGACAGTTTTTCTAGTTTTCTGAAATCTAGCCTTTAAGTTTTTTTTTTGTTTTTTTTTTTTTTTTTTAACAAAAAATAACTTCGATATGTATATTTATTTGGTGTATGATAATTGAATATATCTGGCCATTTCCAGTGGTTCAATTAAATCTGGTTACAGTTCAGGGTGCCTGAGATTTGTAGAAATGTAAATATTTTATACTCAAATGTGCAGATGGGTGTAGAAATTATTCTTGAAAACCAATGAAATTTGATTTTTATTTATTGTTCCCTCGTTTTTTTGTTTCTTTTTGCATTTATTGCTTGTAGTTTCCTTCACATCCATGAAAGGCCTGCTGCAGAGTCATGTTCATATCCTGTAATCAATCAGGTCACGTCAACTGCCTCTGCCTTGGGCTTTATTTAGGACGGGGCGGGGCAACTACAGCCACGGATTACAGGGTTATCACTTGGAGCAAGAATAGAAGAACTTCGAGTAAAGTTCTGGTTAATTCTTTCAATGCCCTGAGGGAAATGTTTATACCTGCTGAGCTTTTTCTCAAATATCATCTCAGATTAACTTAAAGTGGTGCAAAATTGTAAAGTGTATAATTTCTAAAAGACTTTCCAAATGCAAATTAGAGAAGTGTTGTGCAGAAGTATTCTACTCCCCTTAAAAGTCAGTTTATTGGTAAATTAGGCACACCTGTGTGATCTAGTTAGTTTTTCTGTGAGACCAAATATCATGAAGACCGAGGGACACAGCAGGCAGGTCAGAGATGAAATTGTAGAAAAGTTTAAAGCCGGGTTTGGTTGTAAAATAATATCCAGATCTGACGATCTCCTGGAGCACCGTCCAGTCCGCCGTCAGGAAATGGAAAAGCTGCAGCCCAGAGGAGGCCTGAGTCGCTGCCAAGGCGCCACTGGCGACTCTGGAGGAGCTGCAGGGGTCAACAACTCGGGTAGGAGAATCTGGCAAGAATAAAATCAGAAAAAAAGTTCTGTTTCATATTTGGAGATGGCAAATGTGAAATATGTGTGGTGGCAGCATTACACTGTGGTGATGCATGCCCTTTTTGTCAAATTCACAGATTCTCTGCTTTCAATTTAACATTTTACCCAGAGTACTCAAAAACTGTGCTCAAGATGATCACTAGTTCAACATATTTTTACTCAAGTAAAAGAGAAAAGTAGCCATTCAAAAAATGACTCAAGTAAAAGTGAAAAAAGGATTTGCCAAAGGTTATCAAGTACTGAGTAACTGATAAATTTATCAAAATTATCAGACGGGTTAAAATATAAAGTCAAGTGAAATTTCTGGTATTTTAAGGATGAAAATAATAATTCATATAAGTAACAATAAAATAACAATCAGGTAAAACAAAACATTTTCTCGCAATAAAAAAACTTATGAAACTAACAAAAACTGCAGGTGTGTCTTTGAATCTTTGGTTAAAACATGTTTGTTTTTCATCCAAAAAAAAAAACAAAACAGAAATTATACTCAAGTAAAAGCAAAACGTACAGGCGTAATAAAAATATCCTTAAATTACATTTTTCCAAAAAGTTACTCCACTCAACTACATCGAGTAAATGTAATTAATTACTCAACTCTGGTTTTACTTTCAGACTCTATTTCTAGATGAGTAGCCAAAAAGGTGGCTCTGCATTTTTTAAAATATTTACATACATATTTGTTTCAAAAAGAAGCCATATATATATGTATATATATATGGCTTCTTTTTGAAGCCATATATATATATATATATATATGGCTTTATCTTATATATAAAGCCATATATATAAGATAAAGCCATATATATATATGTGGGATAAAACCATATATATATATATATGGTTTTAGCCCACAAAACCAAACCGAAATGCCCGCAAACGTTACGTAAACAATGCGGTGCTTGATTGGCTGAAACCGCGGGGTGTTCAGCTGCAACTGGAGAAAACAGAATTGTTTAGATTTAAATGTCACGTATTTTTCATCTTTTTTGTTTTAAAAATAAATCAGTTGTGTTTTCTTTAACCGCAGGTCTGAATAATAATCAGAGGGTTGTGCATCGAGTGGGAGTTTTCTCGTGGAGAGGGTGGGAAGTTTCTCATCGCTCCTCCAAGGAGAGGAAAGGAAGAGAGGGAGAAAAAAAAAAAAGCAAAAAAAAAAAAACCCCCACTTGAGTATTTTTTACGCACGGGGCGGGCCGTTCATTCACCCGGGCTGTGGGTGAGGGGGTCACCTAGTCAGAGACAATCAAAGATGTTTGAGTTTCCATGCGCAGTGACCAGGGAGGTAACACTGCGCGTTATTTTCCCCTCCTCCAGCTCCGACCGCTCCGGCCTCCCACACCAGCCCAGGCTCTTAAAGTCGCTCCGGTCCAAAAGAGCAAAGCAAGACAAAAACCAAGAAAACGCGTTGCTAAAGGACAGCGCTGCTGAGGAGATGTGACTTAATTCTGCCGGGAGGAACCGAGGAAAACAAAACGAACCTGTTGGCGACGATGAATTACTCCAGGGCGCAAATGGTGAGTGTCGACGCTCCCACTCGTGTTTGTTACAGTAACAAAGCAACTGTGGGTTGATGAAGAGAGAGCAGGTTTGCCGTGAGGTTGTCTCTGAAATGTGGGATAATTAGCGGAGGAAAATTAAAACGCGCTGTTTGTAACAGAAACACGGCGCCAGGCAGGAGAGTTTATGATTTAGCCGCTTTTTAGCAAAGCGAGACGTTTGTCATGTCGGTGACCGGATGAATGCGTGAATTCATGTAAATTTGTGACTTGCTGTTTTTTATTTGTAAGCTTATAAAACTTCAAATCCACTTTAAATTTGTAATAAACCTCCCCTCACCCGATGACTTTGATGTTATAGTTTTAAAGTTTTATCTGTTGATTCACCCTCTAGAAATGAACCGATCATTATTTTCCAGACCGATACCGATTGTATTTTATTTTAAGGTTCACTTTATTTACTTCTCAAGGCTTTTTATAGAAAAAATAATTAACTTGGTTCTAGGTATCAAACACTACTGTGTGTGCTATTAATTTTTATTAAGAAGGGTTTCTACATGAAGAAACTCTAAAGATTGCATTGATTTGCTGGATTTAGTCTATTTTTATTTGCATTTTATTATAAAAACTAAAACAAGCTCAAGCTCATTTGCAGAAACTTTTGCTGTAATTCATGAAATCTAATTTCTGGGCGTCATATTGGATGATGAATGTTGCTGACAACCTGCAAAGTAAAATTAAAACCAGCTCAAAGTGTTGCTATTTTGTAAAGAGTAACATTTTCCTCTGGATTACAAATCTCTGTTTATTGTATGTAATACTTGAATTGTAGCATATTTGAGTTATTGTGTAGAGATTTGAGACAAAACATGCAAAATAAACATAGCAATAAAAAAACGAGACAAAATTAAGTCAGACTGAATACAAATGCATACAAATCCATTATATTTTAAATCACATGTACAGAAATTGTATATGAATAATATGCAGCTCTGGGAAAAAAAATGAGACCACTTTAAGTCATCAGTTTCTACTTTTTATATGTTTGAGTAAAATGAATGTTCTTTTATTCTATGAACTGCTGACAACATGTCTCCAAGCAAACATTTAGTATTTATTTGCAGAAAATGAAAAATGGTCAAAATGGCAAAAATATGCAGAGCTTTCAGAGATCAAATAATGCAAAGAAAACAGTTTCATATTAATTTAGAAACAACAAAACTATTGTTTTAGCTCTGGAATCAATATTTGATGGATTAACCAGGAGGTTTTTAATGGGGTTCAGTGCAGAGGGCCAGAGTTTATGTTCAAAGTAACCAAAACGAGTTTTAGGGGTAGATGTGCAGAAAGGATTAAATGATGAGCTCAGTATAATTCGTTAATTATTATGGGTGAATTATTTTGGGAGATTGGCTTCTCCTTTTATGTGAAGTCGATCTTATTCGCCGATCTCATTTACCTCATCAAAGGTCTAAAAATCAGCCGCTGTCGTGCTTTTAGAGACATTTGACTGACTGGCTACACGTTTACAATAGTCAGCTCACTGTTACCCACTCCGCAACTTCCGCTACTTCTGCTATGTTCAGCAACATTTCAGATAATAAAATCAGTCAAAATTGGAATTGAAAAGTCAGACTTTTTAAAGATTATTCTTAAAAAACAAGCAACCCTGTTCCAATCACCAGTCAGAGCCAATAAGGAAAAAAACTTTCCGATTCTGAAACAGGGTTTCTCCCAGTGTATTGTAAGCCTGGCGGGCCACCAGGCTTTACTTGTGCCCCCACCAGGCTAATCATTGCTCATTTGTCTTTTAAAAATGTCTGCATTTTTTAAGACTTTACAGTTGGTGTTCAGGTATTAATCTTCCAATCTTTCAATTACACATGATTATCAAGTGATTTTTCAAATTTCCACGACGGGCCGCCTCCGGGCGTTTTCTGGGGGAAACCTCGTCATATTTAGTCATCTGATTGGTGCGTCAGGTTTCTAAGCTTCTGATAATTTAATGTTTTGTGTTTGTTTTCGTCCACAGTCGAACCTCTCCGAGGAGGGGAGTCTGCAGCAGTCCGCTCCTGCAGGCCTGAAGCTGGGGGCGGCGATGGAGCAGCTGCAGAGGCACCCAGGAGCCAAACTGGAGATGAACCTGCAGGAGAAACATTTCCTTCAAGCCCAGTTCCTCTTGGCCCATCAGGCCGCGGCGGCCCGAGGGCCCGGCGGCTCCAGGCCGGACCCCCTGCTGTGTGGGGAACCAGATGGACCGAACCACCAAACCGTCCCGAACCAGAGGGAGCCGAAGCAGGAGAGCGAAGATTCGGACGGAGACCAGCAGCGGGAGATGCTGGAGCCTGAAGAAGGGGAAGAGTTGGAGGAAGAGGGAGACGAGAGGAAAATGAGTTTCCAACATGTTTCCCACTTCCAGCCGTATTCCACGTCTCTGCCGTCTGCCGCCGAGCAAAAGTCTGAGCCTTCGCCTTCAGCAGTGAAGGAGGAGCAGGAGGAGAAGAACCTGCTGCCTCCTGCGGGTCAGAGCAGCTTCTCGTCGCCCAGCGGCTTCGCTGAGTGGGGATACGACGAGCTCTTCAAACTGGTAGGCTGCACTCCATTCCAGGGTTAACAGCGCTGATCGTGTATTTTATTGGTGCAGATGTCTGTTTCTCCTTAAAAAAAAAGTTTCATGGATGTTTTCTCGTCTTTAAAGTGAAAACAAACATCTGAAGCTGAAATGATTAACTGAGTTTGATGCAAACGGATTAAAAAAAGATCTGTTGAAGGAACAAAAATCTTTCAGCAGATTATTTCACTTCCTGAAAATATATTTTCTCATGTTACAAGTGAAATAATCTGCCATTGGAACTAGGACCTTTTCATTAATATCAAGGATCTATTAAAACGAGCTCCTACATCTGGATAAAGTTACTTATGAGTTTGTTTTGTTTTATTTCTAAGACTAAGATATTTGCACTAGAAACTAAACCAAAAATACTTGGTGATATTTAATGTTTTTGCAGTGAAAAATGAGAGCAGAGGTGATTTTCGCTGCAGTATTGATGTGTTTATGGTAATCATGAAACCAAAGCTGATGATGGTTCCCAGATGTTTGTTAAAGAAAAGGTTTCCTTGCAGTGAGTCGTTCCTGGTTGGTTGTTCTCTGTGGATTCTCCTTGAACAGCATCATGCCAATATGACACGTTAGGATTAATGAGGCCAGCGGGTGGAGGGACAGCTGGGCTGGTGACTCTCAGCGTGAAAACAGCCACTTCTCTTTTCCTTTCTTCTGCTTCCAAGGATTTATTCACAAATTGTTCTCTTGTGACCTTGTTTTCCTTCATTTTTCACATTTTTAATAACAGTGGAATCCTATCAATGCAATCAATCAATTCAGCATTTAATTACTAGAAATGCACAGATCAGGTTTTCGGTTTATACCGATTTCTGGTTTTCTTTCACGTTTGAGCTCATATTTGTTTTTAATTGCGAGAACTAAGACGAGACATGAATCCATAACCTGTGATGTTCTTTCAGCCCCAAAGTATTAAAATAGATGTTGATGCATTTTATAGACTGAAACATGATGGGAGATTTTAGTTTGATGCCTTTAATGAACAGTTCAGTATTTAACCAGCTTCCTGGTTGCTGATTAGGATAACAATGGCCAATTCCAGACTGTGTTTGTTAAAATAAGTTCAGAAATAATAATTTTCAGATATAAAAACAGATTAATTACACACCTTTTAGTGCCAGCTGTCAAGATTTTCAAAAACCATGTGGGATAAACAAACTTCCTCCTCAGTTTGCAGCTTTGCATCCAGTTTATTTCCTCTTCAAATTCACACATGTAAACAACTTTTAGCTTAAATTGTTTTATATATTTATTAGAGATCTTCATTCATGAATTGTTTAAAAACAAACCTCAAATCAGAAAAATATTTTTATTTATTTATTTTTTTTCTGAAAACTTTGTTTTGTACTCAATTTCCATTTATTCATTTATTTATTTTTGCTCTTGTGTGGAATATAATTGACTGAACCTCCAAAATAAGTTTAAGCCACCTCCTACTGGTAAATATTATTTATGAGTTACATTACCACATTTCACATCATTGGTTATCAGTAAACATAACCGGATGCACATTCATGTATATTAGATATTTATAAATGTGTGCATAAAACGACCCAAACTACAAAGAAACACATTTTGATGCAGAACTTCACCAGATGTTTGTATCAGCCAAATTGGCTCTGATTGGTACTATTTGTTTCTATATTAATCATCTAATGATCTTATTTCTCTCCATACTTTTAAATCTGCATTTAATTCACTTTGTTGCGTTTTAGTTTAGTTTGACTATATTGAGATAAAGGTGATTAAGAAGTGAACTATCCAGGTTGTGCGCTGCCTCTGACTCCATAACTCATGCTTTGGTGCAGAGTTGGAGATAATCTTGAAACCCTTTTAATTTTGTGAGAGAATTAAATCTATGGGAACATTTTCTGTGTTTTAACAACATTGGGAAAACAAGTCTAAAACAATCAAAATCAAAATAAGCAGGTCAAAGAAAACCAGAGATCGATATCGACTCAACGTTGCCTCACATCTGAGGAATGAAAAGGAGCCGTATTGTAGTAATAATTGCTGATAGTTTCTGAGAAACCTGCAGTGTAACCACATGGTTCATTAGATAGTTGGATGATCTTGACTTGCTGGAGCAGATTAAAAGTTAAACTACAAATTAATTTGGAATAGAAAAAATCCCACCCATTAATTTTCCCTCTGTCAGTTCATTGAGTAGCGTTAGCTTTTTGTTGACGTCCGTCTGGACTGGTGAATCATTTTAATCAGGCTTATTAGGAGAGTGACGTTAGTATTTTACTGTTTGTATTAATTCGTATCATCCATAAATGAAGATAAATTCAATAAAAATATATATTACAATACACACATAATATCGGTAGATAATACATCCGATAAAATGTTCAATAATTCACTGAACTGCGACGCAGACCCGCACTGCATTCTGGGAGGTTTAGGCAGAGGAAATACGTTAGCCACTTAACTTCTCACGGCTAGTTGGATCAACTGACTCGCTCGCTCTTTGGTTACCTAGCAACTCGCTCGCTCTTTGGTTACCTAGCAACTCGCTCACTCTTTGGTTACCTAGCAACTCGCTCATTCTGTGGTTACCTAGCAACAACCTGCCCACAGCAGCAGTTTAAAGTTAAAAATAAGAAGCAACAATATGCAGTGAAAAGCGGTTAAAAGAGGAAAAGTTTTATCCTTTGACTGTACTCCTTATATTTAAAACAAATAAAATCTGGCTAGTAAGTAACAATATCGACTCGATTAGACATTTATTAGGGCTGTAGTGATACAACAATATCACGATATGATACGATACACGATATTCTGCCCACGATACGATATATATTGCGATATTCAGCAAACGATACTACTCGATACACTTTTGCGATTTTTCTGAACGATTATAGAGGGACAGAGTGATTTTGGTGATATTTTGTGACTGTTATAAAGTTGGACTGAATTAATTTAGCTGAAAACTGATTAAAAGCACCAACTACACAATACCTGGCTCTGGTTGGACACAGACTTAAAGTGGACAGCTGGACAAAATGAATCAAAGAAGTGGTGAGAAAACATGTTTCTTTTAGTTGAAACAGTCCAAACTGTAGCTGACATGCATTAGTAAAGTAAATAAAGTGAACCAAGTTCCTGCTCTGAATAGTTTGATACCTTTTTAACCTGAACATCTGAAGGAATCACTCTAAGCCTGATGACCTGGTGAAGCAAGCAGTGAGTGAACAAGGTGACAGTTGGATGTTACGATACTTGCAGATGGATATAAATTTTTTTCTAGGAAAGAAAATATCGATATATATATCGTGATATCGATATTATTATACAGCCCTAATTCCCACTTTCAGCACGATTTATTAAGATGTAAATTAAAATACTTAACCTGACGTTGTTAAATTGTATGTCTGAAAGGGCAAAACCCTTTTCTAAACCGTTTTCTGACCTACATGCTGCTGACGGCTATCAGGACTCCCAAGCCAGCATGTGTAAAAGCTCTGAGCAATTAACCACAGGCTCTTTGTTAATAGAGCTGCAGTTGGTCTCACTGGCCCATCAATAAGTTGGGGGTTGGTTATTTCGGAGAGGAACTGGATGTTTATCTAAATTCAATGTGTTCTTGCTGGAACGCTCAGCGTCTTTTATTAGAAATTCCAAGTTGAGGCCATTAGCAGAGTCAACAGCAGTGCTACCATAGTGTGTGTGTGTGTGTGTGTGTGTGTGTAGTACCTTGTGGGGACCATCTTCCTGACACATACTACGTTGTGGGGACTTGCTGTGTCCCCACAAGGGTAAATGCTGTTTTTGGTGGTTTAACTCCTGAAAACTGAGAAAGAAATTCTCTTTATTTTTGTATTACTTTATGTTTATTGATTGTTTTGTTTTTTTTATCAATCACATACAATACACAGAACAAAGAACAGTCTGTCGACAAAAGGAATTACTTACATTCTGACTAAGATGAAGAGTTACAGGTTGAAACAGCATACAGATTAACTTTCCATTTTTTGAGCAGCGTTTAAAATAACAATGAAAGAGAGCCCTGATTCAGTTATTGTTCTCTAGAAATCCAGTCCATTTTCTCCATCTCTTTTTGTAGAGGTCCGGTTGCAGTCTCAGCATGAACGTTAACTTTTCCAATTTGTGGGTCTCTTCCACCAGTTCCAGCCAGTCCCTTAGCGTTGGTGGGACAGGCAGAAGCCATTTCCGAGTAATCAGTTTTTTGGCTGTAGCACTGAAGATTTTTAACAGATATTTGTCATTCACATTCAGACCCTCAGGAACGGCTCCGAGTAGCAGTAACATAATGGGTCGTTGGAATTCAAGACCCAAAATTGACTCAATCTTCCCCAAAACATCTTTCCAATTAGTCTTTATCTTAATGCAGGACCAGAAAATATGGGAGTGATTTGCCTCAGTGTCCCTGCGTCCCCTCCAGCATTTGGATGCATCAGGGTTTCTATAAGGCTGCTGCTTTGGTGTTCTGAAAAAAATGTAACAAATTTTTCCAACTGAATTCACCCAATAGTTTGAGGAGGAGGTTGTAAAGAAATTCTCTTTATAATGGTTTTATTAAACACATTGTCTTCTTCAGGATGTGCACAATTAAAGCACCAACAGTCAAGAGGCGACGTGTATTTTACCAAGCAGTTGATTATTAATAAAAACATTGCTGTGCTAAAGTAAGACCACGTGCTTAATGCTGATTGGTATAGGTAACATATTAATAAAATGGTTGGCTAAATGATTACCTGGATTAAATGGTTGATGGAGTTCAAATGGCTGTTGTGATAGGAAAAAGCTTTGACGCGCTCAAGTGGAAGTAATGATTAAATAAGGAAGATGTCCGACCTTTACCTCTTCATCTAGTAGCTTTTCAAATGCATTCAACTATGTTAAAGAAAAGTTTTTAAGCCATTTCAAGATTTTTCTGCACACTTCAAATTAAATGGTTGAAATGATAGATTTTTAATCAGTTGAGATTTAAATTAAAAAATATTTTATTGATCCCAAAGGAAAATTAAATGTTGTAACTTACTAATCCAAAATTTTCAGAGTTTTTGTAGATAGTGATGGCTGTTGGCAGTAAATATCTCTTGTAGCAGTCTGTGTTGCAGTGAATTTGAGGAAGCCTCTGACTGAAGACCATAGTGAAAAAAAAAATGTGATTGGACTATGAATATCTAGTTTTGAGAAAACATTTAAAAAAAATTTGTCGGTTATTGATGACAATGTGTCTGATCCATAAACGCAGATCTATTCCGTCTCATTCTATGCTTTGCGCGTCATTTGAGCGACATCATGCTTTATTGTTGATTTGACATTGTATTTTTAATTCCTAATTGTGCTTTTTTTGTTGCAGTTTGTTTTTTACATGTTTGAATAATTTAATCACCTAACAATTGTTTTTGTTAGTTTCTTTTTTTATTTATTTTATATTTTCGTTTTCTTCAGACGGCAATAATAGCTCCGTTTTTTAACATACTATCAGTCTCATAACAAACTGTCACGACATAAAGACAGTTTAAACAAATATGTTTTTATAAAAGTTACATACTGTACCTTTTTTTTAATGGAGCTCATTTTATTTGAGAATCAACACAAATGGCTTTGCTGCCATATTCAGGAAGTAATCAATCAGTACAGCAGGATAGATGCAGATGTAGGATAAACTTAGATAAATATTAGAATCAAAAAAACAATAAAAGAAATCGGCATCTTCAAGGTACACTTCAAAAACACAAAATCCTACAAAGTATTTTGGTCTATTTTGTAGTATAAATTTCTTAGTTTTGTGTTATTTTAAATTTACTATCTTGGTACATGAGCTTGTTTTTAAGTGTAAAAGTACTGGCTCCACTGGCAGATTATTTCATTTATAAAATAGGAAAAAATGTCTTGTTATAAGTAAAAAAAAATCTACCAGTGGAACTAGTACTTTAAGTCAGTATTTTTAGTCGAAACAAGCTGAAAATCTACTTGTAGGTTAGTTTTAACTTATTTCAAGTGTATAAAGATTTTTGCATTAGAAACTGGACAAAAATACTTTGTCAGATTTTGTGTTTTTGCAGTGTAAAGGTAGATCGGTGGATTTTTGCTGCATTTCAGTCAGAAAAATCCAACCATAACAGAATCTGGTCACCATGCAGTAAGAAATCAGCATTTCTATGGCAGTAAGTTGGGGATTTTTTAGTAGATGCTTTGCTGGTGTGTCTTATAATGGCCCGGCCAAAAGTAATACTGTAAAATGTATAATATTTACTCTCTTTTGACTTTCAAAGCACCACTCAAAACTCATCTGTTCAAGTTAGTCTTCTCGCTTTGTCTAGTTATTCTGTGTGTTTGTGTAGCCATTTCTTTACTGTTTAATTTGTGTTTTTAACGTTGTAGTGTCCTTGGTGCTGTCAAATAAAATCCATTATTATTACTATAATAGTGACGCTCTCTGTGTGTCTTCTGGTGGCTTAATCAGGTGCTTTACAGCTGAAGAACGTCACTTTTACAACAGTATAACCTCTAAAAATAAATATATTTCTCAAGTGTTAAAAATGCATTGGTATTGGTTTGTTTTGCTAGCTGTGGTTAGCTTGGTTGCCTAGCAAAACAGTTACAATCCCCTGCTAGTTTCCCAGTTTAGTGTGGGTCGAGGCTTCGAGGTTAGTGGAACCAAACATTTTAAAGCGTAGAAAGACTTCCTAACTGGACAGGCGGTAGTTTTTGACCAAATGTTTGCCAACTGTGTGGGGACTAGCCCAGACACAGAGTGGCCTGTTGGTGTGAGAGGAAATTAACTCTAAGAGGAATGTGGCTGTAAATCTGGGAAACAAGCGACGCGTCTGAGTTTATCACAGCGATGCAGCTGCTAATTGTGTGCCAGTGTTTCCAGTTTGAATTGTTTTTACTATAAGCACACAAACTAACCGATTAATGGTTCCCAGGCTGAAAAAAATTCTGGTTATTAGCCTCAAATGACATCTTGTTGCCACATTAAACATTAAGTGAGCAGGAAGATTTGTGTATAAGACATAACTGCTAAACAAAGTGCCTTCGAGAAAAGTCTGATGTTATGAATGACCACAAAGGCAATCTTTAGGGGATTTAATTATGTCCAATATAAAAACATGTTTTGTTGCCTGTAACACATTATGTTTTAATCTACAACATGATCATCTAAACACAGGGATAACCTGTGTGCCATTGACGTGCTTTAGTTCTACATGACAATTCTCCAGTAAGGCAGAGAAATCCAGGATTTGTCATGTCAAAACAGGAGCAATGTAATCAAATGAATGCTGTGGAAAAAATGCACATTCTGCGTCAGCTTTCAGTTTTAATGCCTTCATCATAATAAAGCTCTCAGAGCACTTCAGCTAGAAAATGAGCTCTCAGCAGGCTTTTCTGCGCAGTTGCACTCTCACTGCCCTCACATATTTAACCTTTAATGTCTTGCTGGTTGCTTGAAGGGGGGGATGGTGATTGAGGAATAACACGCGTCACTTTAAACTTCCAAAGAGCCTGACTCGTTTAATCTCCGTTCGCTAAAGGCCCAATTCGGAAACTTTCAAGGTTTCGCTTTTTTAAAGTTTTTTTTTTTGCAGTCAAAGCGAGAACTGGGTAGAATACCTAAAAAAAAAAATGTAATAAAGTAAGATTAGCATTACTTCAAGGAAATTTTATTCAAGTAAATTAAAACATCCAGAAATGACTAAAGTAAGAGTTAAAAGGTATTTGGTAAAAAGTCTACTCAAGTACTGATCAAATCCATTAATCATTTAAGAGATGTGTCAAACTCGGGGCCCGGGGGCCAAATCTGGCCCGCCGTAGCTTTTTATGTGGCCCTCTACACTTCAAATTACATCAATTACTCCCTCTAGTTTTTCACAAATCTGCAAAATTCACACAATCAACAAATCCCCACATTTTTTTATGATTTTACTGCAACATTTTCTCAAAATTGGTAAAAGAAAAATTTGGGGTTAAGTGACTGCTGGCTCAGCCTTACCTGATGTCAAGTTATCGTCTGTATCCAATAAAGCTCAAACATCATAAAAAGTCCTTGAAAATATTTCTAAATTGTCACCACAAAGTCTGATTTGGATTACAAAAACCACAAAAAGAATCACAAAAGCTTTGAGGAACCGCTATCGTAACGGTTTAATGGGTTTTATCGATGAATTCTGGTGCTATTGGCCCTTTAAGAACATCTAGATTTTTGATATGACCCAAAATGAAGATGAGTTTCACACCCTGGAATTAATACTTAAAAATTACATAATCAGATGGACCAAAATAAAAAGTTAAGTGGAAATTTTGGTACTTTAAGGACAAAATGAGAAAAAGGATCAGTTTCTTTCAATATAAAACCTATGAAACTCTTAGAAAAACTGCAGGTGTGTTTGGTGAATTTTTTGTTTAAAATGTTTGTTTTTCATTCAGTGAGGAGAGAAAACGGAAATGGAGAAGCTGGACTAGTTTGTTTGGATAATTTATGTCTTTTCATAATGCTTTTAAGATGTTGAAGCATCTGATTTGAATTTTGTTTGTGTTTTAAGGAATACCATTATGACTTAACGGATTGTTTATTGCAATGTTTTTGTGTAGATCCAAGAAGCAATAGTCTGTAATATACAGTAGAGGCCAATAGTGATTCTTAAATAAACACAACAGCAGAGACGGTCTGCCTGTCAGCAGTGCCTTGGCTTCTCTTCACAACATTTAAATGAAATGTTAAAGGTCTCTGGGTTCAGATGCATCTATAAGCTGCAGGAAAGGATTTAATGGACTTCCAAGGCTGTGAAACCAGAATGTAAAACTGGTTTTAACTTGCCTTCTCTTCAGCTCTCCTCACTCCGCTCGGCTTTGTTTTTTATTTTTGTTTTGAGGTTCGTTGTCATGTGATACGTCTTACAGCAGCCACACCCACCCGCCCGAACGTTTCACAGGCCACTTCAGTAAATGTAAAGACTCTTTCAAACTGGTGAGAAACTGGTGGCATCTGTAAGAGTCTGAATAATTAGTGTCAACAAAAAAAATGCATCCAAACTACTGCAGTTATTTGCTTTGATCACAGTTTGAATGAGGTGTAATTATTACTTGTAGACAAACAGAAATGGACTAATCTACCAAAACAAAGTGGAATCTGGTCTGATCTCTGAAACATTGTAGTAGATATTAGGTTTTAACATAAATCCTTTCAGGTTTTCCATCTTTTAATAGGATCTGTAACCTGTAAAACTCATTAGAAAAACAATCGTCTTGAGAGAAAATTAAAAAATCAAAGGTACATGTTTGCATAAGTGTATGCTGACTGCAGAGATGTTCACAAGTCTCAGTCTTTACTGAAGCTACAAGTCAGAGTTCAGTCTCAAGTCTCTTAACGTCTGAAATAAACATTTTCTCCTCAAATCCACAACAACTGGTTTACCTTTGACCCGGAGTCGCTGCACGTTAGGAATCCAGACCTAAACTGTTTGTCCTCAAGCCTCAGATACAGACTCACTTTCACTCTCCATTATATCAGATAAAAACTGTTCTTTTATTCACTCAGCAGGTCTTTATGCTCTGTCTGTCTGTCTCTGTCTCTCTGTCTCTCTCTCATTTTAATTTGCATGGTCCTTTATACTAACATCAATCAGATTTCTGTAGGTTTACAACCTAAAAACGACACGGATGCACTATAGAAGAGCATTGACGTCACTCAGCGGCGCTCTGTTAAAAGTACTTGTCAAATTTTAATTAAGCGAGTTTGATGGATTAAAAAGACCCACCCAAATAAAAAATCGATCGTTATCGCATCGGCCATCTGTTATAATAACGCCTTATCGTATCAAATACCTGTTGTTAAGCATGTGTCAAATTTTAATTAATCCAGTTTGATGGATTAAAAAGACCCACCCAAATTAAAAATTGATTATCGCATCGGCCATCTGTTGTAATAATGTCGTATAAAGCCTTAAATGTTTTGAAACATCTGTTTTAATAGTATAATTTGACCCTTTTCATTGTATTAAATCCTTATCGTTAATTTCCAGATGGATTTGGGCCCCTTTAATCATTTATATTAAAGTCTTATCTTAATAAAACATGCATAATTTATACTTTCCTATGGAGCTTTCTGGAAGTTTTCAGAAATATGCAATTTGCTGAAATTGCTGAAAAATGGACAATAAGTTTTCATATGATATTACAACAGATGGCCGATGTGATAACGATCGATTTTTTTTTTAAATTTGGGTGGGACTTTTTAATCCATCAAACTGGATTAATTAAAATTTGATACATGATGCTTACATTGATATTTTTTCTGTTTATGTAAAAAAAATAATGGACATAACCATTTATGGATCGGTTTTATAGTTTATTCAGCTAATTAAGAGAAAACACAACTATTAGAAATGGCTTTTGTGGAGCACTGACTGTAATTTCTGTATGGGAATCTGTGTAGATGAGTCGTCGGTGGACCGTGATGTGAGGCGTTTCAGTGACAGACTTATTTCATATTCATAACTTTCTGCCGTCGTTTTCATCTGGATTTACAGTTGCTGTTTTTTTCTGGTGCAGAGTTGACGCATGTCTCACATCAGCAACATAAATGTCGGATAAAATGCAGTAAGATCGTTCAGACTGCAGACGCTTTGAAAGAAATCAGATACGTATTCATATTATTACCACATATGGAAGCAGCATTCAGCTTCTCATACATCCATCCATTTTCTGCCTCTTCGGGTCGCTGGGGCAGCAGCTCAGAAGTGAAGCCCAGACTTCCCTCCCCAGCCACGTCTTCCAGCTCCTCCAGGAACCCCAAGGCGTCCCAGGCCAGCCGAGAGACATCGTCCCTCCAGGTGTCCTGGTCTCCCCTCCTCCCGGTGGGACCTGAACTCCTCACCAGGGAGGCGTCCATCAGAGACATCGTCCCTCCAGCGTGTCCTGGGTCTCCCCTCCTCCCGGTGGGACCTGAACTCCTCACCAGGGAGGCGTCCATCAGAGACATCGTCCCTCCCAGCGTGTCCTGGGTCTCCTCTCCTCCCGGTGGGACCTGAACTCCTCACCAGGGAGGCGTCCATCAGAGACATCGTCCCTCCAGCGTGTCCTGGTCTCCCCTCCTCCCGGTGGGACCTGAACTCCTCACCAGTGAGGCTCCATCCTGACCAGATGCCTCAACTGGCTCCTCTGGACGTGGAGGAGCAGCGGCTCGACTCTGAGTCCCTCCCTGATGACCGAGCTTCTCTCTCTAAGTTAGAGTCCAGTCACCCTGAGGAGGAAACACATTTCGGCCGCTTGTATCCATGATCTCGTTCTTTCGGTCATGACCCAAAGCTCATGACCATAGATGAGGGTGGGAACGTAGTCGACCGGTAAATCGAGAGCTTCTCTTTTTGACTCAGCTTCTCTTCACCACGACGGACCGGTACAGCGCCGCTTCACGGCAGACGCCGCCCCAATCCGCCTGTCGATCTCCCTTCTTCCCTCATTCGGCATTCAGCTTCTATGCACCACAAATCTGTAACAAACTTTCAGAAAACTGTAAAACAGCTGAAACACTGAGTTTCTGTAAATCCAGACTAAAAACCCACCGGTTTAGAATTGTGTTTGAAATGTAATCAATTACAAATTTAACGATGGCACTTGATTAAATGTAAAGTTTTGATTGTTGATTCTTTGTTGCATGACTCTGTGTTTTTGTTTTTATGATGTAAAGCACTTTGAAATGCCCAGGTGCTGAATTGTGCTGTGCAAATAAAATTTGATTGATTGATTTATCCCTTGCTCCTAAATATAACACTGCAAAAACATAAAATCTTACCATGTATGTTTTAAGTTAATTTATCTGCTGGTGAAACAAATACTTTTTCATCAATTTTTAAGAATTATTTACTTAAAACAAGCGACCATATCTTCCTTAAAAAGTTACTTTCAAGTTAGTTTTGTCTTATTTCAAGTGTGCCAAGACATTTGCACTAGAAAGTAGAACAAGGGGGAAGATTTGGGGGAGTTTTTAGCAGCGAATGGTTTGGTACTCTTCGCCTGTTTGATATTATTTTACAATCAGATATTTTTTTTAGATTTGCAAGCTCTGTACAGACCATACCTTTTATTTTAAGATGTCAACCAAGACATCAGAATTTTATTTGGGATTATTCAGAGTTACTTTACATGATGGTGGGGGAGAACTGACTACTATTTAACACAAGTTTGACTGTGGTGGTTAATAAGCAAACATAAGTTTACATGACTGGGAGATTGTGTCTCTTACCAGACCTCTTCATTTGCACCTCAGACTCCCAGCTACGTGCTGAAAAAGTGATGAACAGGAAACTAGACCTGCTGCGTTGCTCTGACATGGCATTTAACTCCTGTTGAGGCTTTAGGGGTAAAAATGGCCGGATGTGAAGTGGCGGCGCTCAGTATGAAACGGCAGCGCTCTGTTTTCATACAGTTTTAAACTGAGGAAGTTTAATCATTTATAGTTGCAGCAGGTTTTAGCTGGGTTGGAAAATGCTAGAATGATCTATTAAAAGATGCTTTGAGCAGGAGGCTCAACAGCAGAACCTGAAGCTGATTGTGCAATGAAAGAAATTGCACAAGCTTTTTTCATGTGGAAAAGAAGTGCAATCATTAAGCAATTGCTCCAGAAATTATTGATGGTACTATTTCATCATCTTCCTTAAAAAATAACCCAAGTTATTTTTATCCAAAAGTGTTTTTTTTGTTGTTTTTTTTTGCCTAAATTATCTTTTGGCAATAAAAATGGGGTGATATTTTATTTTATTTTAATCTTTTGCACTAATCACTTTTAGCCAAGAACTGAGTTGGACCATTATTTCAGGAAGGTGACACACGTTCTCACCGTATAAAATAAAGTATAATTTTATAAAGAGCTATCCATACTGGAACTGGAAGATGTTTTAAACATCCAAATTAAAACATGATAAATAAAAGTTAAATAAGGATCACACAAAACTAAAACTAGAAATAAAATAGATTATGAATATCTGTAAGCAAATTTGCCCTTCAAAAAATATTAATAAGCAGAATGGAGATTATAAAGCTAATTTTAATTTAGCATACTACTTATGTCAACAGGAATATTTTTATTTGATTGTTAATTTACTTCAATACTCTCATTCTGCAGCAGCATAATTATCTCTACTTCCACTTGGAAAGCTTTTATTTGACACATAAAACTAGTTGCTGGTTGTTTGTGATCCTGATTGCTAACGATCTCCACTTGCAGTCAGGTGTTTCAATTAAGCAGACAGGATCGGGGCCCCTCCCTGTAAATAAAGGCACTCCAGTTCATCGGCTCCGAACTGCAGAGGTGAAAATGCCTCGATCAAATCAGCTTTCAGAAGACGTCAGGAGAAGGATCGTACATCTGCACAGCTCAGGGAACGGTTACAAGAGGATCTCTAAAGAGCTGTCTGTTCATCGGTCCACCATCAGAAAAATTATCTACAAGTGGAGGAAGTTCAGGACAGTTTCCACTCTGCCCAGGAGCGGGCGTCCCCGGAAAAACGCACCGGAAGGACGATGTGCCGCCCGAAAAGAGGTGGAAAAGGAAGCTGCGATTAGATGGAGATAGCTTTAAGTTTGAATTGTCAGAATTTAATGTCACAAGAAAAGCATTTCACTGCAAAAATACAAAGTCTTACCAAGTATGTAAATAAGACTAAACTAAAGATATAGGAGCTTGTTTTGAAGTAAATAATTCCTTAATATTGAAGAAACAGTGTTGGTTCCACTGGCAGATTATTTCACTTGCAGCATTTTTCCCAAGTTATACGTGAAATACTATAACTTTTTCTTCAGTATTAAGGAATTATACAGCAACTTAAAATAAGTTGCTGTATCTGCTGAAAAGCTACTTGTAAATTAGTTTTATCTTATTTCAAGAGTATTTGTAGTATAATTACACTACAAACTAGATGAAAAATATTTGGTAAGATTTAGTGTGTTTGCAGTGAAGCAAACACACAAGAGGAACAAGACAATTTCCTCATGTTTTAAGTGAAATCATCTGCCAATGAAACTATAATTTTTTCATCAATATTAAGATATAATTTACTTAAAAACAGCTCCTATATCTTACTGATAAGTTACTTGTAAGTTCGTTTTGTTTTACTTCATGTGTACTAAGATAATTGCGGTAGAAACTAGACAAAAATACTTTTTAAGATTTTCAGTGTAGGAAAATGTTTAACTGTGAAAGTAAATCAGGTTTCCAACAAATCTGGACAGTTTGTGCATAACAAAAAACATAACATATTACCCCAATTTGTAAAGTGATGAGTTTTTGTTTTTTCTGCCTGCTTCTCTAAAATTTACTGGAAGTAAACTTCCAAACCTGCAGGGGATAAAAATGAAGTCTGTGTGTCTGCAGAGAGGAAGCGGCGTCTGGACGGAGGAATCCGACGGAGCAAAAGCGAGAGGAGAGCCGTCCAGAGACTTTGCCAAGGTTGGACGGCGTAGGAAATAAAATAATATAAATATGTATAGTTATCAAAAAGAACCCCTCTGTGTTTAATAGTCTGTTTTTTCTGTTGCAGCTCTATGAACTGGATAATGATGCCCAACGGAAGGAGTTTCTTGATGAGCTCTTCGTCTTCATGCAGAAACGGGGTAAAATTATTATTTTTTTCTGTTTAATGCAGTTTTTTTTCTTGACATCGAGTCTCTATACTAGGAAGATTTTTGTTTCTTTTATTTTAACATTGGATTAAAAAAAATGCTATATCTTGTTATGCAAAAGTACCCAAACCCTTTCAAGCATTTTCTCACAACAGAACTTCTATCTGTTGTATTGGAGTTTTAAGAGATAGACCAACATGTGGAAGAAATTAATATTTTAAACGTGTGAAATGTGTCTGTATTTACTTTAACCTTTTTTTGTTCCTCACTTCCTGCTTTTCAGATCTAGAAACCAAAATATTTGTTTGTTAATCTTTTCAAATATAAACTTTTAAGTCTTATCACAGATTCCAGGTTGTATTTAGTCCGGGCTTTGACTGGGCCATTCTGACACATTAATATTCTTTGATTTAAAACATTTTGAATGCTGATTTAGCAAATGCATGC
Source organism: Poecilia picta (assembly GCA_033032245.1). Lineage (NCBI taxonomy): Eukaryota > Metazoa > Chordata > Actinopteri > Cyprinodontiformes > Poeciliidae > Poecilia > Poecilia picta. Next base: position 26,058,865 of record CM065358.1, read on the forward strand.
CATACTTTTCAGATTTAAGTTGTGTAAAAGTTCATTATCAGCCCACTTCACTTTGTTTGTCTCTAAATATAAAGTAAAATGCATTTAAGCTTGTGATCAATTAAAATGAGTAACAGTTCAAACTCTGTGAATATTTCTGCAAAATTGTTATTAGTTAATGTAGAAATTGGAGCTGTGGTGTGAGTTTGTTGCAGGTGTTCAGTTTAAACACAAACTAGTCCTTTAATTGGCTTTGCTCCAAATCAGAAGTGGAGGAGTTAGCTGTCAACCAGTGTGACTTGCAGACCCGGTTAGGCCCACCAGCCCCCCTCCCTCTGTAATCAAATGAAAGCTGCTCCCCAACCCCATCAGTCTGAAATGAGCTTCATTGTCCAGTCTGTCCACATGGATTAAACCAGCTAACCCTCATTACCTAACGCCCTCAGGTGTGGAAGTCATAAAATGTTCTCGTCCTGCCGCTTGAGCTGCTCCTGTTAACAGTCTATGAAGGCTACGGTCACACTGCACCCTTAAGTCACACAAATCCTATTTTTATTTTACCTGAACGTGACCCGCACCTGATCTTTTCATGACCGTCTGAACAACAGATCTGAATTTTTTTTTTAATGTGACCTGAAGTCTGATGTTTGACATTTTCAAACGTGACCTGAGTGTGATCAGCCATGTTGCATTCAGCCGACCTGAACACTTCCTGAATCTGTTTCTAGAGATACGGTAACTTTTGGAGAGTAATGGAAAAATAAATAAACAAAAAAATAGAATCTCATATTCTCTGTGGCAAAATTCTTTATTGATAAACAGAAAAGTGCTAAGATTATCCCCAGTTTATTTATTTTTTATCTGAATTCCAGTTATAGTTGAAATATCTTAAATGTACTCTAAACTATGAATACCTGATTACCTGAATGTTTATTTTGATTAAGTTGTAGGAAGAAAGATCATTCGACCTGAACGTCATCGATACTCGACAGACGTCACTATTCTGCGTCCTGATACGCGCAAGTGGGAATTAAAACAGCAACCATGGCGGACTATAATGAGGATTAAGTTGTTAATATGCTGCTACGGTCGGACAACAACTTCAAAATCGTTAACTATGCTCCACTGTTGGCATCCATGTTTACTTCTGTTAACACCGAGCACGCTCTCTGTGACGCTATTGCGCCCCCTACTGCGCATGCGGGACACTTTCAGGCAGTTTGAAGTTAATACGAGAGATCGCATACAAGTCACACACATTCCAACGACCTCACAGAAAAAAGGGATTTCACAGAAAATCGGATTTTGGTCACTTCCGGCTGCAGTGGTAGCCTCACAGAACCTTTGTGGTGAATTTCTACTAATATGGTCAGTGGTTTTTCCTTACATCCGCTCCTTTGCGTGTGCAGGAACTCCTGTGAACCGCATTCCCATCATGGCGAAACAGGTGCTGGACCTGTACAGGCTTTACAAGCTGGTGACGGAGAAGGGAGGACTGGTGGAGGTCATTAACAAGAAGATCTGGAGAGAGATCACCAAAGGCCTCAATCTGCCCACCTCCATCACCAGCGCAGCCTTCACCCTGCGCACGCAGTACGTCTTCATTTTTAACGCAAATACCGAGGCTGTGCTGCTGAAACACAACAGGAAAAGAGAATTATATTCATAATGAGGAGATACAGAAGCGCTGTGAAGAAACTGCTTGATCAGTTTGAACTAATTTCTAAATATTCTTAAAGGAAGTTTGGTAATTAAATGATTATTTGGTATAAAATAATATAATATAGGTCACCCTGGACAGGTCGCCAGTCTGTCACAGGGCAACACAGAGACACACAACCATGCACACACAAACCTAGGGAGAATTTAGAGAAACCAATTAACCTGACAGTCATGTTTTTTGGACTGAGAGATCCCACCATGCACAGGGAGAACATGCAAACTCCATGCAGAAAGACCGGGGCCAGGAGTCGAACCCAGAACCTTCTTGCTGCAAGGCAACAGCTCTACCAACTGCGCCACTGTGCAGCCATATACACTGCTCACAAAATGAAAGGGAACACTAAAATAATACTGTTGAAATGTATTCACCATACCAGAAAAGGGCTTCATGTTTACCATCAATGGCATGGTAAACATGAAGCCCTTTCCACCTGGAATTTACATAAAATAAACAGATAAAAATGGTGAATACATTTCAACAGTATTATTTTAGTGTTCCCTTTCATTTTGTGAGCAGTGTATATATTTTGTAAATTTTTTGCTTATCTTTCTCTTCTGAAAATGTTGCTCATTCAGAAATTGGCCTATTTTAAATTTGCTGTCTCCAGTCAACAATTAATCAATTACTAAATTAGGTGATTATTTTATTAATCAGTTAATCATGATTGATAATGTTTTATTTATTGATTTTTTTTCTTTTTTAATAGATCTATGTGTACTGTGTTCTTTCCTCTGAATTGTATAGTCAGTTGTCTTAAAACAAAAGATAAAATTTAGCCATTGTGCCAATTCCTGCATATTTACACAGCCCTGAATTGTGGTTAAAGTTGATTAATGTGCACTGTCCTAATCAAATAAATTAAGTTAATCCGATTAATCATTTCACCCCTGATTAAATTACAAAACTGTTGCAGCTGAAGTTGTTAATGAGAGTAAATTACCCCTAACGTTTTACACCTTAGATGCTTTAGTAAATAATTTTTATTGTGCTAACTTCCCTGCAGGTATATGAAATACCTGTATCCGTTTGAGTGCGCCAAGAAAGGTCTGAGCTCTCCAGGCGAGCTGCAGGCGGCGATCGACAGCAACCGCAGAGAGGGCCGCCGTCCCAGCTACACCAGCAGCCTCTACCGCTACTCTCCTTCCCAGACGTCTGCCCCGCATTCCCTCCTGCCCTCCCCGACCGTGCACGCCCCCCCGACCGCTCACAACGGCATCAACATGAGCCTGTCTGCCGGGTCAAATTTAAAACGGAGTACAGGTAGGGCAGGAGGAGGTGTACTGGTTTAATTGTTAGGTTTGATGCAAAGCAAGGAGGATGTGTTATGTTTTTGTGTTTTGGAACCTTATTTATGTGGATCAACTCTGCAAAAACACAAAATCCTACCAAGTAATTTTGGTCTAATTTTTGTGCACGTCTGAGTTTGTCTTATTTCAAATGTACTAACTTAAAGTAACTTTTCAGCAAGATATTGAAACTTTGCATAGATAATTCCTTAATATTGATGAAGAAGGGCTTTTTCCATTACTAGATTATTTCACTTATAGCAAGACATTTATTATGTAAGTTATTTTATCTGCCAATAGAACCACCACTTTTTCATCAACCTTTCTGAATTATTTACTTAAAAAAACTTCTCAATCTTGCTGAAAAGTTACTTTTAAGTTAGCTTGTCCTATTTAAAGTGTAATGAGATATTTACATTAAAACTAGACCAAAATTACTTGGTAAGATTTTGTTTTTGAATTGTGCTGCTAAAAATAGAAAAAAAAGAGGTTGCTTAGCCTGGTGGGGGGGCCAAGTTAAGCCTGGTGACCCGCCAGACTTATAAACCGGTGTGTAAATTCTGGATGTATATTTCAAAGGAAAACTAAAAGAGTGATTTAGCCTGAGTAATTCCAGCTTTTTTCTTTCTTTCTTTTATAACCAGATGAGAACTCGACGCCGGTCATATCCAGACTGCCGATGGCTCTGGGCCACCAGCACCATCAGCAGCAGCAGCAGCCGCACAATCATCCACATCATCAGCTCGCACAGCCCGCCACGTTAGAGCATCTCAGGGAGAGGCTGGATCGGGCAGCAGGGGGCGCTCCAGTCGACGGTCCGGAGAAGAAAATGATGCGTCTTGCGGAGGAGCAGCAGCGTCTCGTGCAGCAGGCGCTGCAGCAGAACCTGCTGGCGATGGCGTCCCACCTCAACCCCGTGAGCCTGAAGCTCAACAACGGGAACGGTGCGTCACGTCCTGCTGCTGGTTCCTCACCTCAACCGATTAGGGCTGCAGACAGCGATTATTTTAGTAACAGATTGTTCTGTTGATTTAAAAATTAGCATTTTCTGCAGATTTTTCATTTGTATTCTTTATTAGAGATACATAAGACAATGCAAATAATTATTAATTAAATTTTTAAATATGAAAATAAACATTTTATTGCCTAAAGCACAATAGCTTAGTATTCCTTTAGTGAACACTTGATCATTGTATCACAGATGCATCTGCAGCTAAAAAAGTGAACTTCTACCATCAACATGTGAAACGCTCAGGCCTTCCTGCTTGACTTCACAGCAACAGTCTAGTGCTGTTGAATTCATTTCTTCACATTTAGATTTTTTTGCTTAACCAGTTAATAACTGGACAGTGAGAGGTGCTTAAACTTATTTTTTTTTATTGTTAACAGAATTTGAACCAAATGAAACTAAAATGCCACTTGAGAACATACGGGAAAATAAGTTGGTTTTTTTCGTTAAATACGAAATGTTTATATAGTTTGTACAGTTTTGGCTTAATTACTAACCTTAATATGTTGTTCTTCCAGCTAATTAGCTTTATTTAAGTCTGTAAACAGCAGTTAATGATGAATCGATTACCAAATTGGTTCATTATGTCAACTGATTAATCATGATTAATAGATTGTTTTGGATACCAGTGTGGAAGGACTGCTATTGACTGGCTCCTTTGGGTTGCAGAAAAGAAAAAGGATTTGTCTCTCAGCATCTCCACCAACGGTCCGGCTAGCATCAGCGTATCTGTGGAGGTCAACGGGACAGTTTACTCAGGTCAGTTATGAAACACGCAGCGCCTGGAAAACTGTTCATCCACCGGGAGTTTTTAATTCATGTTACAACTAGAGATAAACCGATCCGATATTCATTTCTGTGTCGGCCCTGATATTGAAAAAATTCTATGTGTATCGCTGACGACATGACCGATCCGTAAAGTCAGATCTATTCAGTCTAATTCTATGCTTTGTGCTCTGAGTGACGTCATGCTTTTACAGTATTTCTAGAATTTGTGAACCATTTGAGAGGTTTGTTGCTGTTTTTTACATGTTTGACTAACCTATTTGTCAGTTTCATGTTTTTTATTATTTTAGATCGACTTTTATACTCCTAATTGCATTCACCAAACAACTTAGTTGTTTTGTTTTTACATGTTTAAGATTGTGAAACTTTTGCTGTATTTAAGTGTGCTGAACTCGTGCAGAGATCAAATAAACTTGTAATTCAGTACATTTATGTCTGTGTTTAAATCAACCAGATCTGTTTTTCTGTATCGGATCCATATCGATCAATAATAAACCTCAGATATCGGTACCAGAAGTGAAAAAAGTGGATCAGAGCATCATGGTTACAACCACATAATTTTAATGTGTTGCACAAGCACATTGTGTCACATGCCTCAAGTTTGGACACATGGTTTTCAGTAGAAAAGTTGAACACCATGTACAGGGTTTCCCCCAGTGTATTATAAGCCTGGCGGGCCACCAGGCTATGCATCCCCTCTGCCAGGCTAAGCATTATTTTAAATACGTTTTTTTTATATATTTACACCAGTAAGAGTGACAGAAAAATCAGATTAAGCTGCATTTATGGTTGACACATTGAACTGAGCACCGACCTGTTGACCTCACAAACTATTATTTCTAAACTTTGCATCCCCAAATTTTTTGAAACATTCAATATTTTTTAACACAAATACACGGTGGACCACAATAGCATCCCTTCCACTGAGTTTATCAGGTTTTCTGGGAGAAACCCTGTAAAAAAAAATTTTAATTATCACTTTTATTATTATCATTTTATTATAATTATCACTGTAAAATTATCACTTTTGTTGATCAATTGTATAAAATCCCAATTAAATACATTGATGTTTGTGGTTGAAAAGTAAAAAACGTAGTGGGAATGCTTCTGCTGGGCAGTGTAAGCTGCTGTTTAGGGCTGATTTTACAGTAGCGTTTGCACAGATTGATGAGACTTGATTGTGTCGTCTTATCTCTGTGCTGCAGGGACCCTGTTAGCCCAGAAGACCTCCGCTCCCGTGTCGTCGCAGACCGTAACTCCTGCAGGAACCAGCGGCTTCAGCGCCCTCTCCTCCTCTCACAGTCCATCCTTTTCGTCTTCCACCTCCTCTAAGGGACCAAATTAGGGCTTTTAAAATCTGTCTCTGATGCACCTAATATGCCTCTCGAACCTAAAAAGTGGGAACTTCAGGGAAAAATAACGTCACGCACAAAACTCTCTTTTTTCACTTAATCACTTTTGATTTACTCTATCATTTGAAACGTTCACATAAATATATTTTCATCTCAGTTTATTGTACCTGTTGGGAGTTTTTTCTTTTATTAACTTCACAGGAATTGCAGATCACACAGTCAATATCTTCAATGGACTTTGCTTGGGTTTCAGTGACACTAATAATTTCTACTTCTTGAATTTATTTGCATAATGATCTGAATGTAGTTGCTAAAGTGCAGCTGGCAGAGACCATAAAGCCTTAGCTTGGTGTCGTAGCGTCTGTCTTTAACTGTTTTTGTTGATGCCTTTTGTAATTATTCAGGTTAACTTGACTGATATTTTATGCTTCTCATCAAGAATTTCAGGGAATATACAAGAAAATGTTTTCTCAGAAACTGTCAGAAGAAGAAAGTGTGCAAAGTGGATGGAGCCATTTACAGTTTTTTATTTAATCATTTAGGTTTAGTTTTAAACATTTATTTCCTGTTGGCTGTGAAAGTGAGACATGTTTAAGCAGGGAACTATTTGTAATACTGAAGTGGTGCAACTTTTACCTCAGTTGTCTTCCCATGTTAAGTTTCTCAGACTTCTGTTAATGTATTGCTGTGTTTGTACAAAAGCAGAGAATGTAAGGTTGATGACCTCCTGTTTTGGACGGGCGAACACTGACACATTGCTACCTCATTCTACCCGAAATATGCAACATGTTCCTTTAGCTGCGAGCTAAAAATAATCTGGATGTGGACAATCAAGTAAAAATATCTTTGTTGCCGCTGTGATTTTGGCATTTACCTCTGTGCTGGTTCTGAGTTTCATTCTTTGTTTGGATGGGCAGCCATGAGAAATTAAACTGATTTGTGGTGTTGGAAAAACTCTGGACAGCAGCCAGAGTTGGTGTATGTATTCTGTTAAATTCTTTTATTTATTTTTATTATCATCATCATATACAACAATCATGGTATCAGCATCAGATGTAAAATCTAAAAAACCTGAAGAAGCCGACCCAGGCTGCTTCCATACATACAAAAGAAACAAAGGAGTAAAACAAAAGAACAAAAAAAGGCCACTAGGGGTTTTCGAACAGTTCCAGATTGTTTATCATATCATACAGATCTGCATCTTGATGTTTATCCATGAATTTTAGAGATGAGAAGAGGTGGCAGAGTTCCTTGTGAAAAGTGGGGAACGATGGTTTGGCTTTAAGAAAACATTTGTGAATGAAAAACTTGCCCATAATGATTACATTATTAAAGTCTTTTCTCATAATTCCAAAAACAATGTCTTTCGTAGAAAATTCAGCTAAGTTAGGAATTTTAGGGAAATGCCAGTAGTGCACATCATCCCACAAAGCTTTACAATACACACATTCATAGAAAAGATGTTCAGTCGATTCAATATCTTTTCTGTTAAATTCAATCTTAAGCTAAGTTCACATTGCAACCTGAAGTGACCAAATTCCAGGTCCTGCGATCTGTGTCTATTCTGCGCCATGATACACGCAAGCAGGAAGAAAAACAACCATGGTGGATGATAATGAGGATTAAGTTGTTGATGTGCTGGCTCCTGTCGGACAACAACTTAAAAGTAAACTATGCTGTATAGTTTTTTTTATTTTTTTATTACTGTATAAGAATAACAATGACAGAAACTCACAGCAACTCATCAAAACAAATACAAATCACAGCTCCTAAAGTTTACAAATCACATTGCTTGCAATAACACAAGAAGAAAAAAAACCTAAAAGTATTGAAAATACAAAATTAACAGAATAATGAAAGGAAAGCCAGTTAATGAGGAATTAAAAGAATTTACAAAACAAAAGAAGACAGGTTAAGGGGCTACAAACTAAAATCTTACAATTTCGCTGCATTTAAATTCTGCATCTTTTTTAGACAACTTTTAAAAATAGAAAGCTCATTTTTAAGAGCATTGATTGAGAGGGAGCATTTGCATAACGGCATTTATGGATATATTTTGTTACAATAATCAGAACATTGACTAAAAATTCCAGATTTTTTTCTTTAATGGATAAGCCGAATTGAATGTTTGGTAAGGAAACAAAATCCAAATTTATTTTCTTAGAAGACAGAAAGTTATGGAATTGATCCCATAAGTTTAATACTTCTTTACATTCATAAAACAAATGTTTAGTTGCTTCCAACTAAACAAATGTTTAGTTGGAACAATTCTCTACACTAAAATTAAACATCTCTCTTAAGAACTCATTTGAAGGATATATGTTATTTATAATTTTAAAATGTAATTCTTTATGTAAAGGGGGAATTGGAAATTTTAAATAATTTGTCCTTATTTTGATTCTCAGATTTGTTAAAATTTTGTAAGAGAGCTGTGTTTTTTGTTCTTCCTAATGTTATTACATTTATTATCTCTGATGTCCACATACTCAATTTGAGTCTTGTGGGGCCTTGGAATAGAGAAATTAGATAAATTGTTCTTAACTGACAGAAAAAGGACATGCTATGCTCCACGGTTAGCATCAGTGCTTACTTCCGCAAACACCGAGCACGCTCTCTATGACGTCATTTCGCCCTCTACTGCGCATGCGGGACACTTTCTGGTAGGTTGCAGTTCACACGAGATCACATACAAGCCTCATATATATGAAAATGTGAACGACGCCAAAATAAATCCGACTTGACATTAAATCAGAATCGGCTCACTTCAGGCAGTAGTGCAGTTATAATGCAATATGGTTAAATTCAAGCTTTTCTCATTCAGAGCACTCTTACACTGCATCGGGGTTGAAATGATTAATCATGATTAATCGATCATTGACATAGTCAACTAAGTTAGTGATTAATCGTTAGCTTCAAAAAAGGGCAATTTTATGAAAAAAAAAGCCAAAACCTATAAATACATTTTATATTTAAGATAAAAATGCCTTTGTGAATATCTTGTAGTCAAAACTCCTCAGCCAAAAATTGTACTTGACAAGAAAGTAGTAGTACTATTTCAACATATTTTTACTCAAGTAGAAGTGAAAAGTAGCCGTCCAAGAAATTACTCAAGAGTAAAAAAGTATTTGATAAAAAGTCTACTCAAGGACTGAGTAACTGATCAAATTATCAATCATTTAATATATAAAAAAACATAATTAGATGGACCAAAATATAAAGCTAAAGGGAAATTTAGGCATTTTAAAAATGTAAATGACAATAATTTATATTAGTAACAAAATCAGGCAAAAATAAATGTTTCCAAAGCAGTTTCTTTTGATGTAAAACTTATGAAACTTTAACAAAAACTGCAGGTGTGTGTCTGTGTCTGGTAAATTTTTGGATAAAACACGTTTGTTTTTCATTCAGTGGGCTGAAAGTCCAGAAATTTCACTGAAGAGTAGAGATACTTCATAATAAAACTACTCAAGTAACAAGTACAGCGCAGTAAAAATACTCCTAAAATTAAATGTAACTAGTCACAAACTTAATTTTGATGGATGCTTGATTCCCATTTGTCTGGTTGTCATGGCAGCAGAAAGAGGGAGTATAAAGTAAGTATTAGTGATGCTTTAGTCCTTGTGCGCTCTGCAGGCGGTGCTGCAGGAAGTTGGAGCCGTAGGGTGGGGGATGGAGGTTTATAGTTGTCCTGTAGTGACGACTCAGTGACATCTGGAGCAGAACAGAGAGAGATGTAGCGGAGGTATTATGAGCTGGGAAATCCCCACCCACCGCAGACGAGTGATTCTCATCAAGTCGCTCCACAGATGAGAGCAGCGCTGTCCTGTGATGGAGGCGGGGAACATGTGGAGGGTTTTATGGAAGCATTTCAGGAAAATGACTGAGGAGGAGATGAAATAACCAGAATTTCTTCATTTTAACAATGGATTTAACTCATTCTCTAAAACTGACAGCTTTTAGAGTCATTTTAAATACTTCATATATGGGTTTTTTTTTTAACATGATCTTTGGACTTTTACCTGTGGATGTTTTTAAAAAGGCTCTGACCTAAACGTTTCGGTGCCATGCCGTACCATGATGAAGAGTACCCGGGTCAGCCCCTGTGGCAGTCTGTGCTGCTTTTCTGCTGCAAGGGCATGATCGAAGGGATCATGGTGGTCCTCTTCTTCTGGCTCCTGGTGCAAGTCCTCTTCACCAAACAACTAGAAGGTATGCTTTTAAAGTTTTAGGGTGCAAATATTTATCTAAATTGCATGATAAGGCTAAAAAAATCCACATGAATCTTGCTTTAACATACATTTTTTTGCAGTTTGTCATAATTACTTCTGCTTTATTTTCTCCCAGAAGTGACAGCTGCGGTTCACGTTTGTTGTTGTTTTGTTTTTTTTCATCTGGGTCTGACGCTTTTGCAGAAACATTATCCGTTCTGGTAGTGCATTAGGCACCTGTTCAGCAAAGGATTATACACAAAATCTGGTTATCCTGGTTTTAATGTGGACCAGTCACAGATTCACAGATTCAGTTCTACCTGTTTGCTTGTGACCAAAGTCAGGGAATCATCAAATTATTGTCTGGATGTGAAAGTAATTCAGCCTCAATATGTGTATGTGTTGGAAAAACAATTTCAAAGTTTATTTAAATATCCCTGCTGTCCTTTGGAGTCCTAATGTTCATCAAAGTGATGGAGGCGTATTTTTGGTCAGACATCCTGAAAGCCGACACTGCAAAAACACCAAATCTTACTGAGTATTTTTGGTTTCTTTTGTAGTGCAAATATATTAGTACACTTAAAAGTAGACAAAAACTAAATTATAAGTAACTTTTCAGCACAAGATAGGAGCTTGTTTTAAGTATAAAATTCCTTAATATTGGTGAAAAGTGCTAGTTCCACTGGCAGATTACTTCACTTCAAACATGGAAAAATGTCTTGTTAAAAGTGAAATAATCTATCAGTGGAACAAGTAGTTTTTCATCAATATTGTGTACTTAAATCAACTGCTAAAAAGATGCTTTTAAGTTTGTTTTGTCTGATTTCAATTGTACTAAGAAATTGGCACTAGAAATAGACCAAAAGTACTTCTTATGTTTTGTGTTTTTCCACTGTAAATCTAAAAGAGGATTTACTTTGATTTCACTTTGACCTGAAAGCTGGAAGTCCAAACCTTCTAACAAAGCTCGTCTTTCTTATTCCTGCAGTTCATCTTCAGGTTCTTCTTCTGGCTGGACTGATCGTGTTTTGTCTGTCTCTGCTGCTGGGATGTTTTATGTGCTGGAAAAAAAGTGACTTCTGCACAACAATCCCTAAATCATTTACCTCAACTCGAACTTCTGCTGAAACTTCCACCTCAGCGCAGGAAATACGTCTCCAAGGAGAAGCTCCTGGACCCCGGCTGGTGTTGGGCGGAGAAACCCCGGAATATCCGTCCACGTTCACCAGCCCGGCTCTTTCCGAGAGTGAACGTTCACCCCGCGTATTTTCTGACCGAACCCAACCCGACAGCGATGAAGACGAACAGACCGCATCTCGTTTTTCCCTGCGTCGCTTCAGCTCGCCGCTGCAAACAGCTCCGCTTTACAAACCCATTCACCCGAGCCGAGCTTCCCTGCCGTCGCTGCCCAAACTGGGAACGCTGACCAGAACATGCAAGGCCATGCAGAGGCGCTGCACGGTGGCTGGAGATCACAGAGCGTCCGGTGAACGCAGCAAACTAATCAGGATCAGTAATAACTCGCGTTTAATTCCCCTGACTCCGCTGAGCTACGGCTCCGGCGCTTCCCGCAACAAACCTTTCCTCCGTTTCACTGCGGCCTTTTCTCCGGACTCGGAGCAGCTTCAGCCCCGAGTCCAACAGCCTGGTGCTGATTCTGAAGGTGAGCTCTCTGGACGAGCTCCAAACCTGTGAACTGAGGCTCAATCTGTTTGTCACCGAAGCCGTCGCTTTAGGAGGCCTGGTGGTGAGATGTGGAGAAAGAGACTGGAGCTCAGAGAATCCGCTGCACTTTATGAAAGAGCTCGTTAATGTTGAAAATGTACGTGTGAGCGCGCTTTAACTTTACCGCACTGCAAAAGCACAACATCTTACCTAGTACTTTTGGTTTAGTGTCTAGTGCAAATATTGTACTTGAAATAAGACCAAACTAACTTTCACGTTTAGAAAGGTTCTCATTATCACTTAAAATGTTTTGTTCTATTTGCAGATCATTTCACTTATAGCCAGTTCCTTTTTAACAAATATTAAACCTCCAGAATGTAACTTTTTTTTTTACAAAACATATATGACTGTCTTAACAGTGTAAAACAAATAATCTGTGAAAAAAATTAAGTTCTTACACCTTCTCCCAGAGCTACATTTGCCATCTGAAGAAATGCAAATCTCCCTGTCAAAAATAACCAATCACAGACAGGAGGAGGGTCTTAGTGCTGTCAATCAATTTCGTAAATGTGTTGCTAAATGTTTTAGTGGCGGAAAAACAGCTTAACATTCCAGGAAGACCATCTATCCGGTGCCATCGCTGTCTACACTAATTAATCTTAGCATTGTTAGTAGACGAGGTGATTAACAGCACTAAGGCCCTCCCGCTGGCTCTGATTGGTTGTTTCTGAAGGAATAGTGTATTTCTAGATGACAGCAGGTCCATAAGAAGAAAGCACAGAACTCAATTCTTTTCAAAGATGAGCTTTTTCATAGCATGCTGTCACAACAAAACAAATTATTTTCGTTTTGTTTCAAATATATCGATATTTGTACTATAACTAGACCAAAAACACATAAGATTTTGTGTTTTTGCAGTGTTACATGGAATAGAGTTGAACTGATAAACAGTGTGATAACAATACAAATTGCTACAAATATATATTGGTAAGAACAGATTGAACAGTTAGGAATTACCACCATTGTACTGTCCTATGAACAATAAATGTAAATCTGCTTCAAAAGACTGTACATGTAGAGAGACCAATGAAGACTCACTCATGTCCGCATGCAAAATGCTTGGAGTTGCCTCAACTGCTTGAACTGGTTTTTAGTAAATTCAGCTGGTATCTATAATGGACTGAACAGTAAACAGATAGTCAGGTACAGATCGAAGTCTGAAAAAGTTTTTATTTTTTTTATTTAACCCAAAACACAAACTTGGGTAAATATAGACAATGACAAAATTGAGCCCATAAAAGAGGTCAAGTCTCTGAACTCTACTCAAACTGACAAGAATACTGTCATGATGTGAGGTGGTTGTCAGCACCAGCAGGTAAACCAGCTTGGAGATCTTTTATTTGGACAGAAAAAAGTTTACTTAGAAACATAAATCCTCTAATGGCATGTGGGAATAACTTACTTTTGATTTTTTTGGGCAGAAGTGAAGTAATTCCCAATGTTTGTGTTTCATGTTCAGGGGATTAGATAAAGTCTGGCAGGAGCTAAATGCAACAGGAGATCATCCCTTTCTGTAATGCCATTGTGGTTTAATCCTCCACCATTTTCAATCCTTAGGAAAACGCTCCAGTCTAGAACAAAATCTGATCGAGATAATCTTTGTGAGACTGCATAAGCAACATTTTTACTGCAGAGAAATCCAGCCTGCATGCAGAACAATTGGATTTTATAGACATTTGTGTTGTACAGTATGGTGAAGTTTACATACATCCATCATGTGCATCAAAGAAAGACAAGAGCTGAGTATACAGGTTTACGTTACTTTAATATTTTTTTACATGGAGAAAAGTACATAAAGACTCAAAATATGCACAAAACATCATCAATAAGTCATCAATAAGGTTCTGCTACGGGTTTGTTTGATAAATTTTCTTATTAGAAATGTTGGACTGAATTTAAATTGGTTTATCTTTCTGCCACAGTTAGCACGGTATTTAAATTCCCATTTCAGAACCTCAGTGACGGTTTTCCAGAACCATTTATGATGAACATTTGGGATGATTGTCCAGGTTTCAACCATCTGAGCCGTTTTCTCATCGTCAAATGAAGGGAAAATGGTTAAAAAGTTCAAGAATTATCTTGTTTCTTGTTGATATCTTTTTTCTTCATTTTACTACTTTAACATTGAATGTGAGTATGTCATGTGTTGAGGTTCTTATAAGCCTCTTAGCTCAACTACTCTAACATGCATGTTGATGTTTTATGGGCTACCGGATATATAAATTTAAGTATCTATCTAATCTACTTAAATAGAAAAAAAACAAAACTCAACTATTGATGGCCACGCCAGTTTACCATCAACATGAATTGAAAGCTTTCCAACCTAGAAAATACTCCAAGGATGACACCTGGAAGCATGACTAAAATTTGCAGGCGGCGCTATAATGTAATAATTTAGATCAAAGGATGTTGTAAGAATGACCCAGTCAAAGTTCAGACCTAAATCAATTTGGGAATTTGTGGCACGACTTGAAAATGCTCACAGATGTTCCCCATCGAACCCGACTCGGTTTGAACTTTTCTGCACAGGGGAGCAGACGGAAAATGTGTTGCTGTGCTGGAAGTAAAATACCCATAAAGACTCACAGCAGTAATTGGCTTCACATGTAATTTATTCATGACGGTTTAATGCAAATGAACACCAGACTTTTCAGATTTTGCGAATATGTTTTTCTTCCACTCCATATTTATTCGACACTTTGAAAGTTTGGAGTTTCATCGCCACAGAGTGTGAATATTTTTGCAAGGCACAAACATCTACAGTCTGATCTGGAGATAAGCCGGTGAAAATCAACTGACTGAACATTTACATAAAAGTCTTTAAAATGTGTGTAAGTGAGAGAGCCCAAAGCTGGGTGATGCTTTCAGAAATATAAATAAAAAATATGCATTCAGTTTGATTATAGAGTTCAATGCTGCTTGTTTTTTCCCACATACTGAAGATTTTCTAAGCTACAGTTTTTCCTCTTCTTCATCTTCATCTGGATTGAAAACATCTACAGTGTGATGCAGAAATACTCGATCAGGTTGATGGTGTTCCTCCACCGCAGGTCACCTTTCCCCCACAGAGACAATCAATTTCTGCAGTTTGCAGTCGGAGCGGTGAGACTTTAACACTTTTCAAACAGAAAAAAAGAGGAAAAAATAAAACGGTTAATATTTAAATGTGATCAATGCCATAGAAAAAGGACAATAAGTGAACAAAATGAGAAAAATATCAAATATTAGAAATTAAGATGAGAATCTTAAACAAAAGCTCCAGTTCCCAAACAATTTGCAAATTTTGCTGGCCAATAATTATTGCAATAAACAATAATATTGAGACTATTTTCAAGTAATATATTGATAATGGCAAAATAATGCAAATTCTCCTTCTCAAAAATCAATAAGCCTGTAGAGATCACTTCACACTGAAGCTGGAAGATATTTGAAATATAAAAAATAAAACACAACAGACAAAAACAATGAATAAAAACACAACCAAAACTTTAAATAAAATGGATGATAATGTCTCTGTAAACTAATTTTGTCCTTCAAAAATATTAGGCATCAGAATGGAAATGATTGAGCTTATTTTAATTTATCATGAGATTAAATGGTTAATTGATTGCTTGTTGCTACAGGATCAGTTGCAGCCAAAGCAGGAGTTAGGTTGTAACTGAGTGGATCATATTTTGTCATGTTTTATTTCTAATGAGTTGCAAAATACTGATCTGTTCTCATGATTTAACAGATGTGGTGTTTCACACAAATGCAGCTCTTCTGTGTCTGGATGCTAAAGACTCTCAGCCGTATTTAAGCTAACCTAAAATATCTACTCAGTTGTTTCTGCCTTTCCTTCCGTAGCATAACAAAAGTTATTTAGAAGTATTTTTAAAACCACTTTAAGGGTTTTAGCTTTATAAACAAACTGTAACAGGTTTTCATAAGGCTGCTCACCCAGGGTGCCTTTCTTTTCGGGGCTTAACAAGCATTTGGGAATTGAAATAAGAGCAACATTGACATATTTTAATGTCCAGTTAATAGAGATTATAAACACTAAAAAAAGATGACCGCACATCAAGTTTACTGATAAACTAAAAGACTATTTAATAGTTTTCAAAGGAATCTTTAATAATTCAAAATGTTTGTTACTTAGATTGGTGAAAACTGACCTGGATAATTTTACACCTATAGGAAATTCAGTATTGTGACGACACAGAAATGCCACTTTAGATACGTATTTTGGCTCAAAGTCTGAAATAAATTGGTGAAAAAGGGGGACGTTATAATATGTAGATGGGCTAAATTTGAACACAAATTCTCTGCATTGATGTTTTGATTATGTTTACATGAAAATGTTAAAATGTGAACTTTTAGTTAAAATAAACTTTTCTTCATTCTGCACTCTTCTCAAACAGTCAAATACTAGTAATACATCTAATAATAATAATCTAGTAATACATCTTATGATGTTACTACAATATGCAGGCAGGATTCTTGCTGAGGCTGATTCCTCTTACGTTTTGAATCAGATTTGCATCAGCTAAGCGGCTATTTAGCAAAACCAGAGGAGAAAGAGTCTTTATTTTTCAGATTGTTGCTAAAACATGGAGTTTAAGGAGTTGGGCATACAGACCTTCATCCCCTCCCTTCGTACTGGATGCAGTTTAATAAAAGTAGAAGCTGGATTAGCTGTGTCTGCACATATGTGGACGTAAAGGTAATGAAATGGGACGCTCTCTTTATTGGATGAGATTATGTGTGGACCATGATTACGCGCACATTTCAGCAGACAGAAAACTATTGCGTATTTTTGTGGTTGAGGGGAAGTTGGACTTAAATGTTTTTAAACCTGCAGTCTGAAGGTTTTACCTCAGTGTGGGCTTCTCCTGACCAGTCACCGTTGTCCTCATCCTCCTCCAACACCGGCATTAAAGCCGAGCCAGGCTGCCAACTTCTCCTGTCTGCTGCAGCCTGAAAAAACAAATAAACAAAAAACTGGATTTGTTTACATATCTCAGCCATGACAAGCTGGATTTCCAGTGTGTTTTCGTCTCACCCTAACAACCAGAGATGTGGGAGTCCAGTCCTGAGTTGAGGAAGATCCACTTTGAGCTAATCTTCCCGCCTCCTTTCCTTCTCGCTCCCTAAACAAGCTCTTTAACTACAATCAACGAGATGTAGGTGTTTAAATTTATTATTGATTCATAAATGTATGACTTATTTGACATATAAAGCATCTTTATCTGGTGGTATTCCCTAAAAATCTAAATATATGATTGATCAATTGAAAACTGGCAGCTAATTTACTTTTAGGTGGCCAGATCCAGGTTGTGTGAACCATGAAAACCAAATTTTGTTGACAGGAAATATTAGCATTAAGTTGGTCCAGTGGTGGTACCTTTGTATTGTATTTTTAAAAATCCAGCAAAGTTTTTGACTAGATTGTGAATTCAAAGTGTTGCTACTTGCCCCACCCGTTACCTAGCAACCCAGTGGAATTCCACCCGTTACCTAGCAACCCAAAGTTTAAAAGTTGAGTTAGGGGGCGTGGCCAGCAGCAGCTTGTTTAGATTTAAAGAGACAGGAGGCCCTAAAACAGCTCAAAGTAGCCAGACATAGACTAAAACGTCAATGTCTAAGAATTATTTTGTGCAAAAAATGTGATGAACATGTTTTGTATCGCCCATTGAACTATCCCAACCTGTTCAATGAAGCATGTTAGGTCACCTTTATTTTAAAGCCATCACTAGGAAAATGTTTCTTATGTCCAGATGTAAATTGGAGAAACAGAAATGAAAAAGGTCTCGGTCTACCTGCTCAGTGACCATTCTTCTCTGCTGCTCCACCTCTTGATCAACAAGGCAGATGGTTTTATTATTCTTGTCTTCAATCCATAAAGTTTTATTTTTACCCTGCAGAAAAGATACTTGTCATTTACATATATTTTGGTATATAAAATATTTTTCACACTGGAAGAGAAGGGTATGTTGTTGTAGACATTCCAGCCTTGTTAAGATTAGAAATACCTATAGGCTACATGATAAACTAATTTGAGCAATAAATCCCAGATCCATGGATCCAGGATTCTGGTTGTGTTGTGGCGGACATAAACATAAAGTTAAGCCTGTTGCAATAAGCAATTGAGCAATTTATTGTATGATAAATTGATATAATGTTTTTAATTTCCATTCTGATTAACATTTTTTCCAAGACCATTTTTGTTAAGAGATGCCATAATCCATTTAATTTACAACTTCAATTGTTTCTAGGTTTTTGTGTCCTTTTTATTTAGTGTTTTTTGGCTGTTGTGTTTTATTTTGGAAATTTAAATTGTCTGTCAGTTCTGGTGTGGAGTGTTGTGTACAAAATTAAAGTTTATTAGTCTTATTATTATGCCGTTATTATTATATTATTTGAAAATAGCATCAAAACGACAATGTTTTTGTTTCTGCACAGTAAAAATGCAAGTGTTGAATTAACACCCAACAGTGTCTATATGTGTCCAAGTCAGCTGGTGTTAATTTCAACAATACAGAGTGTCACATTAACGTTTACAACGGTGTTAGTGTTAAAATATATTACAAGTAACACCAGTGTAGTGTTGATCACAAAACATAATGTCATGTTAAAAAAGTAAATAATTGACCCACAAGGTGTCAATATCAATCAAATCCAGTGGAAAATATTCAAAACAATACACAGAAATGGAAAGTTTAACTTTTCTTAAACCCATTTCAGTATTATAGGCCAATGTTAATTTAACAAAAAATGGATGTCAATCTTTTAACACTTTAAAAAGTGTTACTTTAACACCTGCTGACTAGGACACATATAGACACTTTTGGGTGTTAATTCAACACCGGCATTTTCACTGTGTAACCTGTTTATGAAAGAGTCATGGGTCACCTTTAAAATGACAACCCTGTGTTCTGATTCTCTCCCCAAAAAACAGTCCAACCTCTTATTTACAGATTAAAAGAAGGTGTTATTGCACATACTATTTTTGGTACTTACAGCTTGCCATACAGGCCTGCACCCACGTAATACTGACGTAGGTTCTGGTATTTTTTTTTATCTGAATGAGTGTGAAAGTTTGCATTAAACTTTTGTAGCACATTCATCTGATCTATCCTTTGAGCTGGTTGTTTGGAAAATGCTTGGACCGACTTCGTTAGCCATCGTTAGTTTTTCTGCTCTAAGCTGATTGTGTGTTGGTGAAAAACAATCCGCTGCTGTCAGTTATTCCTCCTGACAGGAAGTTTTTAATAAATTTAGCATCACATTTAAGATTGCTGATGTCAGGAAACTCCCTGTAAACTTAACGTTTAACTCTTCATTTTTGACACGAAGCGTCTTTTGCCTTAACTGTTGGATTTAGCAAACGACAAACTCGGGAATGAGAGCCTCTGAAGGAAATTTCTGGTTGGGTGAAGTCCAGTCCCATTTCTGCCTCGTAGCAAAATGGCTACTTATTTTTGGTAAAAACCTCTGTATTAATGCTTTAAATCATTGTCTTAAAATGTCTGTACACAGTAAAACTGCCGGTGTTGAATTAACACCCAAAAGTGTCTGTATGTGTCCAAGTCAGCTGGTGTCAAATTCAACACTACAGTGTCACATTAACATTTACAATGGTGCTGGTGCCAAATATATTAAAAGTAACACCAGTGTAGTGTTGATCACAAAACATAATGTAGTGTTAAAAAAGTAAATAATTGACCCACAAGGTGTCAATATCAATCAAATCCAGAGGAAAATATTCAAAACAATACACAGAAATGGAAAGTTTAACTTTTCTTAAACCAATTTTAGTATTATAGACCAATGTTAATTTAACAAAAATATGGGTGTCAATCTTTTAACACTTTCAAAAGTGTTACTTTAAAACCAGCTGACTTGGACACATATAGACACTTTGGGGTGTTAATTCAACACTGGCATTTTTACTGTGTGGGACAATTTATCATCCAGCAAAATGTCCTATTGTGACAGGCCTTTATAAAATCTGCAGAGTAGAGTGTTATTTTATTTATCAAATAAAAAACCGTAATAATCAGTAAATTATTCACCCCACAGTGGGAAACCTTCTGCCTCTGGTTGGGATGTTTGTGTAGGGCTGGAGGATTCAGCTGCTGCGTCTCATCCCACTTTTCCCTCCACTCTGAAATCACACACAAGGTTTTAGCTTTAAATCCCTGCTGGGGAAATCCCTCTATTATTACTGTTATTATTATTATTCTTTACATGTACCTCTTTTTAAAAGCAAAAGCTCCTACCGTCTTTCTGCTTGTGCGTTGAGGCAGGATTTGACACATCCGCCTGAACTCCTCCACCGTTTTGACAAACTTCGGACGCCTTTTTTATGAGATTTCACAGCAAAGTGGAGAAAGAAAAAAAGACAGTCCAACCTTTTAGCTTGAAGTCAATTCCCTGTGGTTTAAACCAGGAGAAGGTTTTTGTACCTTGAGTTCAAGAGCAGAAATCCTAATTTGAGCCTCAGCTCTTTCCATTTCTCTCAGCCGCTCCATAGTCCTCAAATCATGCTCTCTAACACAGAAAAAAAACAAAGAAAATATCATTTTAGGAACATTTTTTGATTGTTTTTCTGACACTAGTCTCACCTCTCGCTCACGTCCCTTTCTGTTTCTGAAAGTTTTTGCTTCAGCCTCTGAACCTCGCCGCTTTGCGCCCACAGCTGAGGATCAAGTAAGCTCAGGTTAACATTTATATTTCTCAACACTTTAACATTAAGTGTGTGCTTGTGTTACCTGGGGAGATTTATTTCTGCTGCATGTGGAGTCTGGTGTTAAAGAGGGTTCTGAAAGGCTGAAAAACAATGAAAGGTCAAATCACAGAGGTTATATTCTGAGTATTTTTCCAACCCTGTATTCTGTGGAAATCTGATTAAAATCCACTCACTCTGTCTGTGTGTCTTTGTGAAGAGTCTGCGCCAAATCACTACCTGCAAACAGAAGCTCAGTGCGCTTTACTGCCCCCTTGTGTTCAGAGAATTTTTGACTTGGGTTTGTCAAAGTTAATGAAGATGATTAATTGCAGCCCCATTGAGAATATTTACTCCTATTATAAAACAACAAAATGCATCTTTACCTGTTTCCCGTTTGGACCTCAACAAGGACTCAGATTCTCCCTAGAAGATTAAAAGGAGATGACCTCATTATTTTTTAAGAATCTACTTCTAAACTTTTTTTTCTGGTCTGATCAGTGAAAATTTTCATTAAGAAATTGGGGAACCAACTCTGTTCTGTTCCCATTTCAGTAAGACTTTCACAGAAATCCTGTTACTATTCCTGCTGCAGTAACACAAGTTACACAGTTAATCACCTTTTTATTGATTTTTAAAAAGGGGATTATGATGCAAAATTCCCTTTTCCCTATTTTTACACTTCCATTTGGGTCTCAGTTGCTTCTGAAAACAGCACAAGTATTTAAAAAAATCCACCCAGATGTTTTTCAGTGTGTCTGGAAAATTAGCTAGCAGATTTTAAAAAAAACAAACACCGGATTGTTACCTAGCAACCCCAGTCCAGCCCGTCACCTAGCAACCAGAGCAGTGCTCCAGCACATTTGGTCAGCTTATTTTACTGCTGTTTGCACTGCAAGAACACACAATCTTACCAAGTATTTTGGATTGTTTCTATTGCAAATCTTAGAAAACTTATATGAAACTAACTTTTTGGGAATATGTAGAATCTTGTTTTAAGTAAATAATTTCTAAATATTGATGAAAAAGTACTACTTCCATTGGCAGATAAATTAACTTGTAACAAGGGAAAAATGTCTTGTTACAAGTGAAATAATCTGCTGATGGAACAAGCAATTGTTTGTAAATATTAAGGAATTATTTACTTAAAGCAAGATTCTATGTCTCGCTGAAACGTTACTTTTAAGTTAAGTTAAGATATTTGCACTAGACACTGGACCAGAAATATTGGATAAGATTTTATGTTTTTGCAGTGTGTGCTGTTTTGTTGTTGAAATACCATCCAGAAACTAATTGTTGCATTATTGTTGGTTGTGCTGGAGGCTCGACTAATGCTTTTCAAAAATATACAGTTGTATAATTCTGCAACTGTTTGCAGGCGTCTCATTGACTGGATGCTACATGTGATAGCATATTTTTGTTTTGTGACCTGATAATTAAGGTTAGCTCAAGTTCTCCATGAAAATATTTCTAATGCAGAATGTGAAAACATACAACATTTAGTTAGGAAACCTGAAGTTTATTTTCACATCTGAGTAACCTGAAATAGGAAATGTCTTGAAACCATAAATTACACATATCAAACTACATGAAAGAGTTGTAAATATGTTGCTTCCTTACTGTATCAGTGGTGCAGTTTCTCTTAAGTTCTTCTAACTCGTCTTGTGTGGACTGAAGTTTCAAAGCAACATTTTGCCATTTTTCTGTCCAGTGTGAGGCCAGATCTTCTAGTTTTTTCATGCGCAGGAGTTTCATTTCATCCTTTTTTTGATACATTTTCTCTTGCAATTGCAGCATCTTTTCCTTCTCTTTGAGCTTTTCTTCCAAACAAACACACTGATTCTGCAGTTTCTGATTTTCCAGGTGCAAATCTTCTGTAGATGTTCTGCGAAATATATATTTTGGTTATAACTGTGTTGACTTGCAGAGTTAATATTTAACCTCCAGATACTGTCGAGTTCACCCGTTTACCCTCTCACCTGCGCTGGTTGACGTTCCCCGTTGATCCATTTAATGCATCATGTCCTCCTGGGTTTCTTTCGGTCAGGAGATTCTCCTTTTCTCTGATCTGATCTGTGATCTGTCTTAAGTTTATGTTTCTCTCCTCGTTTAGCTCCTGCAGCTGACGTTGTGACTCAGCCAGATGTTTCTTCATCACTTCCAGTTCTTGTCTCAATTGTTCATTTACCTGCTCCAAAGACACAAATAGTTTAGTTAAGAACTCAAATAAATTAACAAAACAACTAAAATCTCTCAGAGAACCTCTAAGTTCTCCTTCTTTGGATTAGTGACGATGTTGTGGATTTCAAAGCCGTGTGGTTCTTTTGTGGTTCTGTTAAGCTGCTGCTCTGGGTTTTCTTCATCCTATACAAGAAGAAAAGTTAAAGATGATTGTTAGAAATGATGCACAAGGCAGTTAAATGCATATGAACAACACACCTTTAAGATTTCTAGTTGTGGAGAATAGATATGCAGCTCCAGATAAAAGTAAATGTCCTCTGTGCTGTCAATCATGCTCCAGTATGCACAGCTAACTGTGCTAATGGTGGAGAAATGGGAAAACTGTTTATCCCCTATCATTGGTGGCTATGCTAACTAGCGTTAGCATTTGAGGTAAACAAGAGTTGATCTATTTTTTTCATTGATTATCTGTCTTATATGCTTTTTTTGTAAAAAACATATGTTTTAAATAAATGTTACCTACTGCAGACTTTAGCATGTACATTTCAGATTCAGGCTGTTCATTTTCACAGTGAAATTGTGCAAAATAGCAACTTACACTGACCTGAAAAGAGATTTTGCTGATTTCTTCTCCAAGATGGTTCTGCACCTCAGAGCGACCCGGTTTGACGTCACTGACTCTCTTTTCCATCTTCTTCATTTGATTAATCAGCATCTTCTGCATTTGCATAGTCAAAAAAATAAATGACAAATAAAAAAATCTGGAATCAGATAAAAACAATACTCAGTAGCAGGAGCGTCAAATTCAATTTCTTTCTGGGTCAAATCAAGATCATCAATGGCCTTACAGGGCCAGAAAATATTGATAAAACCTGTTCACAAACTGTTAAAATGTCAATGAATTCTTAAAATTAAATAGTATTACTGAACATCTTTTCAGTCCCTCCAGGATTTTGTGGTACTTTTTGTGATTTTTGCAATAAAAATCAAAGTGTTTCAGGTACTAATTTGGAAATATTTGAGCTTATTTATGATGGTAAATGTGACTTTTTATTATTCGCTGTATAGATCGTGGACTTTAATCCGGCATTACTAAAGACTGAGGCAGCTGTTTAGTACACAAAACAGGTTTATTTTTTTATTTTTTTTTTTACCATTTTTTAAGAGAAATCTGCAATAAACTCCCAATTATTAGCACAAAAAAGTGCCGGAATTTGTTGATTTTGTTGAATTTCCATGCTAATTCTCAAGAAACTGGAGGGACTGATTGATATAATTCAGCAGTAAACAGATAAAAACTGTATTGATTTGATTGAAAACATAATATTTAAGCACACTTATTGTTTAGTCTAGAACATAAAGGGCCATGTAAAAAGCCGTGGCGGGTCAGATTTGGCCCACACGCCTTTAGTTTGACACATGGCTGTATTTTTTTGATACCTCAGCAGAAGTCTGGAGATCCTGGAGTGCTTTGTTTCGTTCTTCTTGGAGAGTTGCGGCTCTCATCTCAGCTTCCCTCAAAGCCTCCCCCAGCTTGTCCACCTCTCTCAGATCTTTCTTCTCCTGTATTCAAACCAGAATTTACATGCAGTAAAAGACAGAAACAGACATTTTCAACATATCAAGGTCAGACACCTGTTTCTTTACGTCCCCTGGAGTCTTTGATTTGCTGTGTGAAGCCGCCATCGGCTGATCCTCTCTTACATTCACCAGAGAAGACCTCACGTGCAGCAGCTCATTTTCCAGCTTTCTGACTCTTAAAAAGATTTTTTTGATTAATTCTCGTCAAAGCTGCAGTATATAACTTTTATTTTAAAAAAATGTTTTGCACATTTTGTTAAAACTCTCTCTATGTTCTGATATGTTCGTACTCTTTGCATTTCTGCACAAATAAACGAAAACAACCTATCAGAGCCAGCAGAAGGCCCTTAGTGCTGTCAATCACCTCATGTAAACGCTGCTCAGACCCTCTCTGCTATGCTGCATTGCCGTCCAGATAATGGAGTCTGTCATGAATGTTCAGGTTAGTTAGCACACCCACCTAATAAAGAGTTTTCCTGGAATGGTAAGTTGTTTTGTCCATAATTACATTCTTTCAGGGTTGATTGACAGCGCTAAGACCCGCCTCCTGGCCCTGATTGGTTGTTCTGGACCAGAAGCAGTGCAGAGATTCATAGTAGCTCAGGGAGGACATTTATTTTTTCACAGATCATCAGAATGTTTTTACAGAATATGTAAAAAACTGATTTTTGTAGAAGTTACACACGGCAGGTTTAATTTTTATTTACTTTTCTTGGAGATCTCGACACTGTTGACTCTGCTCAAACAATTCATCCTGACTGGAAGCATCCATTGTTTTAGACAGCAGCTGAGTGACACAGGAGTACATGTTAATATTTACTAAATCATGCAAGTAAAAAGAAATAATTAAAATGTATTAACTTGTATTGCACCTTCTGTTCCAGGTTGAGCATCTGAGCCATTGTTTTGTTGTGGCCCAGAGTAACTTCTCTGGTCCTCAGCCGGTCCAGTTTAGTGTTCAGCTGCTCATGAGCGTCATGGAGCCAAACTTCTGCTTGTCTGAAGCTCCTTTCACCTCGACCAGTCCACATTTCTGCTCCAAATGGTGAGAGGGACGTTGTAGGACTTTCAGGCTCCAGATGGTACATCGACCGCCACCTCCTTAGACCCGGATCGCTCCGTCTGAAGGCACCAGCACTGCAACATGAGCAGAAACACAAAACTCATCCAAAGTTATCCAACTTACTTAAGAATCACCGCTGTACTGCAAAAACACAAAATCCTACCAAGTATTTTGGCCTAGTTTATAGTGCAAATATCTTACTACACTTGAAATTAGACTAAATTAGTTACATGTGACATTTAGCAAGATGTAGGAGCTTCTTTTAGGTCAGTAATATTTCTCAAAAAGTATCATGTAACTTTTTGAGAAAATGTACATAATACAAGTGAAATAATCTTTTTGTAAAGGTTCCATTGTCAAACTGTAAAAAAAAATCACCAGGTGTGCATGAAGAGGCTGCAGTTATCACTTTAAAACCATAAGAACGGCCCAGTTACCTGGAGCTGACTCTTGACGTAAACCCTGACCCATACCACGAGGAAGACTAAAAGAAAAAATAACACATTTTTTAAAATATATTTCTTTTCTTTCTTTTTTTTGTGAAATAAAGAACATTTACATTTACGTCTTACCTGGGCTGTAAAGTCAGATCTGGAGTTCCACATGTTCATGAGTAAAAAATAAACTAATGTTTGAATGATGGACGAAACGTCCTGCAGCGTCCTCCGAGGTTTAAGTTGTCAGTCAGAAGTGGCTCAGCAGTCTGCCTAGAGGACAAACTTTCACACAAAGCTGTTATCTGGAGGTGGGCATCTATTACTGGACCGTGTCTGCTGATATTTCCTCTGTTTACGTGACAGGAAACACATCGTCACGGCTACGGGACTCATCCACAAACCCTCCTGTCATGACATGTTTTTAATTATACTTATTATTACATATGTCATCCAAAAAGCTGATTTCTGAAAGATTTAACAGTCCTAGCTAAAAGAACCATTTCTCTAATGTAAGGTTGTCTAAAGTGTGGCTCTGGGGCCATTTGTGGCCTTGGGCTAATTTTTTGAGGCCCACAACTGCAATTCAAAAGTAACACAAATTTGCACCATCAAGCACAGGTATTTATAATTAAAGTAAATTATTACTGATATAATTTTCTTACAATGGAAACTTAATTACAACATAAAGTCATTGTCTTTTTGTGACCAAGCTTTTACGTTAAGTAGAATCATGTTTATTCTGACTTTCATTTTGCTCTATTTTTTATTAAACTTAGCCAATATATGGCAATCTTTTTTTGAAAGAAAGTGACCCAAATCTTACTCTTATTGCTGAAAACGAATTTGTTTAATTGAGTGCAAAAGAAACTGAAAACTAGATGCTTTTCTTCTAATATAGCAAACGTGCAACATCTCTTCTAAGGTTTGGATCTACAATGAATAACATCCATTTTGGATACAATAAAATTAGATTTCTTTATTTGCCTAATTTTAATGTTTTCTTTTTTTTTGGTCCTTATTGTGATGTGGGTCTCTTTTTGTCACAAAATGTTTGGACACCCTGAGCTAATGGGATCTTACTTCAGAAACTCTCTCCTGTTCACTATCAGAGCCAACCTGCTTCGTTTGTTTCCCTTGCATAGCTTTGAGATTGTCTGTAAAGCAGGGAGTATCCATGATGACCTCAGTTCATAAAAAGCAGCTGGATGACAGTGATGCTACCCACTCCCTAGATATTCTCCTCATGATCTCATTTAACCTCAGTCAGTTGTTTACTGACATTTCTAAAACGACAACCTCAGCTTTCTTCTTATTAAATATTCTCTACAGTAAATTTGGCACAACAAGAAGAAAACTGTCTCCTACTCTTTTGTTTTTTAAGGCTTTAATCTTTAATGTTAAGGTTTGTGATAAATTGTGTCTAAGGTTGCAGATTTTCTTCAGCTTAGTGTGAAATGTTGCATCCTGGTGACTAAATCCAAAGTTGTTTCTTGGATATGTAAGTGAGGCCAGAATACAGAAGTACTGCTCTTTTATTAGATCATATAATACATTGAGCCAATTTGTATTTGACAAATACTTTATAAAATACATATTAAAAAAATTCCACAAAAACAAAAAACAATAAAAAAACAAGCTCTCTCAGACATAAGGTCAGTAAATTAGGGAATGCATTTGAGGCTTGAGTCAGATTGAAAGTATTTTTATGTGGAAAATATCAATCATCTTTACACATAATTTAAACATTATTTTATTTAAACCCACAAATATGTATAAAAAGAAGTTTTTATTGGTCTGTTCTTACTGGTTGTAATTCATCTATGTAATATGTTTCTACTTAATAATCTGAACTTAAATCCAGTGGGACGTTTCTTATAATATTTGAAAATGTATATTCTCTGAATATTCCTATTCTATCTGACTGACTGTAAGTTACTTTGAAAGAGAAATTGGCAAAATTTAGAAAACTCCTCCAAACAATTAACATTCACCTTTACTGTAGCATTCTTTGATAATTGAATGTAGAGTTTAAGGTCAAAAGCGTTAAATAGAATTGACAGAGCTTAATTTATTTTTACTGTAATCAGGAAACCAGATCAAAATGTAAATAAACCGGCCTTGATAATCAGTTTAGTAAATCATTGCTCGAACGCATCCATGTAGATAAACGTACATATTAAAGAATAAAGAAATAAACAGACAAAAATAACCTGCTTGAAGTGATTTTGTTGCCATGGGGAAAAAAAAGAGATCTCACGTGTTTTATTTTGAAAGGTGAGGTTTCCCGGAAACAGGAAGCTAGTGTCAGTAGCCGTTTAAAAGCTAAGAGGCTAATCTCAAAGAGCTTCCTTCTTAGCCGTTGTTTGAAAACTGCTTTGCCTTGGGCTGTCCAAAGGAGTCCGCATCGATTTAACATTGAAAAAGTATAAAACTTTGTCCTTATTTAAAGCGTTTTACAACTGAAATGAGTTTGAGATAGCAACTTAGCTTGCTACAAGGCCGGAGCTATTGCTAAGTACGTTTTGAAACGTTAGCTCCAAACTGTGACTATTCCGCTGTACTGCCTGAATGTTGACTTGTTCGGACTTATGAGTCGGTGATTATTGGTGTGACTTTTTTTTTTTTTTTTTTTTTTTTTTTTAGCGGTTCGTGTTAATTTAATATACAATGTTTATTGCAGATAATGGCCTCGGACTGGCTGGGTAGTTTGGTGTCTCTTAACTGTGGACCAACGCTGGGAGTTTATCAAGGAGAAGTGTCATCTGTGGACCAGTCCAGCCAGACCATCTCTTTACGACAGCCTTTCCACAATGGGGTCAAATGTCCCGTTCTTGAGGTCACGTTCAGGTAAATCTCGACTTAAATGTCCTTTTCCCACAGCCTGGGTCTGTTTTATGGGTCTCGCTTCGTTAAAAACCCAAATACTGGGACACGGGATTTAAATAAAAGTGTTGTTTTGAACCAAATTTGTTGTTTTGCTGCTAACTTATTTTTATATTTAAGCTCTTCCTCTCGTGGTCTGGCATTTTTATTTTAAATAATGTGCTGCAAACTCAAAACTTTGGATTCGAGAAGTGAGCAGACCTCTCACGACAATAAACTTTGCTTTACGGTAAATTCCCTCGGGTATTAATGCGATAAACGATAACTCTGTTTGTTTGAGACCATTTTCAAATAATAAATTGATATTTGCCCCTCCAGTTAACGTTTTATTTTGTTATGAACTCTACATCGGAAGTGGAAGACATTTTACATATACATAAGAAAACACAACAATCAAAAACAACAAATGAAAAGGAAATAAAGACCACAAAAAATTGAAACCATAAATGAAATGGATTATAAACAAAATTAGCCTTCAAAGATATTAATCCTCAGAATGGAAATGATCAACTTCACTTTAATTTATCATGCAATTAATTGCAGATGTGGAAAATCAACCCTATTGGGTCTCTACAAGTGGTAAAATCTGATCCCTTTTGGTTTTTACTGAAGATCTCTCTTGTTTTTTGTTTTTGTTTTTTCTTCCAGTGCCATTGATATACAGGAACTAAAGATTTTGGACATCCGAAGCTTTAATGCCAGGGCAGCTTCCAGTGCAGCTGCAAAAGGAAGCACTGTCCCAGTTGCCGTTCCAAAGGGGGATCCCAGATCTGTGGAGAAGCTGAACTCTCCTCAGCAGTGCTCTAAAAGTTATGGAGAACGTCACCTGGACGCACTGGGTCAACCTAAAGGCTTTCGTCGAAGACATAATTCCTGTAGGTGTGATTCATTTGGCTGCAGGTAAAACTTTCCTATGAATTTTGAGATGCTAATAGCTGCTCCTCCCCCCATCCCCCTCCGCCCCCTCGATACTGTCAGGGTCGTCCACCAGTCGAGGGGCGAACCAAGCGACGCCGAAAAAGAACGGAGTGAAAAACGGGCAGATGAAAAACAGAGACGACGAGTGCTTCGGCGACGGCATGGATGACGGGCTGGATACGGATTTCGACTTTGAAGGAAACCTGGCACTGTTCGACAAAGCTGCAGTTTTCTCAGAGATCGACACGACGGAGCGACGTAACGGCGCGAGGTCGCGTGGCACGCCTCAGGACCAGACGCCCACGCGGTACCGCCACGACGAGAACATCCTGGAGGGCAAACCGATTGTTTACAGACAGATTACTGTACCACAGTCTGGGCACAAAGAGTACTGCACTGGTACGTGTCTCGCATTGCAGCGACTGAATCAAAGTGTCCCGTAGAGTCGCTTAAACCTGCTTCTTTTCTTTACGTCATTCAGACTCTGGGCTCGTCGTTCCGAGTATTTCCTATGAGCTCCACAAGCGGCTGTTGTC
This sequence comes from Poecilia picta, assembly GCA_033032245.1. Taxonomy (NCBI): domain Eukaryota; kingdom Metazoa; phylum Chordata; class Actinopteri; order Cyprinodontiformes; family Poeciliidae; genus Poecilia; species Poecilia picta. Next base: position 26,089,239 of record CM065358.1, read on the forward strand.
TGCTGCCGAGCGCTACGGCCTGACGCTGGAGCGGAGACTGGAGATGACTGGAGTGTGTGCCAGCCAGATGACACTCACGTTGTTAGGAGGGCCCAACAGGTACGAATATTGAATTAGACGAAGCATTTAGTTACAAGTTCAACCTCAATTTTGAATCACGAAGAATTAAACTGAAGGTATGTGGGGGAAAAAAACATGTTCTGAGTTAGTCAGGGGGTTTTTTGTTTTGTTGTGTTGAACATCCATATTTTTTCCCTTTTCTTGGGAAAAATCTGAACTTGGCTTTTACCATTTTTTTAGTTCTGGATAAAAACAAAAAAAAGTTTAGGTTTTCAAATTTCATTCCTTATTCTCCTATACACAATATCTAAAATGTGGATTTCTAAACAACAAAGCGTTTAGCATCTCAACATCTCAAGTTGATTCTTTGGTAAAACTTTGATTTAATACTTGAGAAATGATAGATGAATGTATCAAAACATAAATAAAAAGAGGAGTTTCAGTGCTTTCTTTTGATTTAAATCTTCCAAGTCTTCGACTGTTTGGTCTTAAAACCTGCTTTCATCAAACAAAGCACCAAAACTCTTTGACTTTTCCAAACAGAATAAATGTGTAAAATGTACAAACAGAATGTTTAGTGTAGAATAATTCAGTCTAGATTTGAGAAATCTGATATAAATTTCACAACAGAGTTGGTCAAATTATTTACCAATAAATATGTGATCTAGTGGCTTTTATCTGTCTGCTGAATCAGATATCAACACTGTCATAATTAATGGATAAAACTTAACTAGTTGAATTGTTCTTCACTGGAAAATCTTTGGAATTTGGAACTTTAGACATTAGTAACTATAGGAAGTTAAAAACTCAGATTGATTTCCTTTTCTAAGTTGTTTACGTCTTTCAGATTTACACCCAAAAACCTGCATCAGCGGCCCACGGTGGCGCTGCTGTGTGGGCCTCATGTTCAGGGAGCGCAGGGCATCAGCTGCGGCCGCCACCTGGCCAACCACGAGGTGGAGGTCATTCTGTTTCTGCCCAACTTCGTCAAGATGCTCGACGCCGTGACAAGCGAGCTGACGCTTTTCAACAAGACCGGCGGCAAACAGGTGTCCAGCATCAAAGGTGAGCCTGGCTGGTGGTGCTCAGTTACGATTTTAATGTTTTATTATGAAATGCGACTGGCATGATTGTTCATATCAATAATTAAATGAGCCATCAAACTCCTGTGGAAGTGATTTACAACCCCGAAGCGATTATTGACTTATAATCTGCCACACATGGGAAAATGTCTTGGTATAAGTTAAATAATCTGCCAGTGGAACTGGCACTTTTTCATCAATATTCAGGAATTACTGAGTTAAAAACATCCTACTTCTAGTTGATAAGTAGGAGTAAGTTACTTTTGTCTTATTTCAAGTTTGATATTTACAGTAGAAACTATTTTGAAATACTTGGTAGGATTTTTTTTGTTTTTTGCAGTGTAAAAGTCAGATAAAATACGACATGACTAGGGATGTGCCGATCAGGTTATTTTCTGCCGATACCGATCACCCCGAGGTCCGATCCCGATCACATAATTGTTATTTATTTATTTTTTATCATAAACACTACTGTTACATTATGTGGAAAAAGGAACCATGAATTCACCTTAATTTAGACAAAAACTGGTTTTTAATAACTTTTTCCAAGAAGAAAACTAAACAAAACAGGCATTGTGCAAATTGAACTGCTATCAATAATAGTATCTTTAACAGACTGATAACATATGAGGCTCTGAAGAGGCTAAATAATGCAAAGAGCCAAAATAAAACCTCTCAACATTGACAAAAAATTCAAGTATAAAACTTAACATTCAAAGGAAAATACAGGATCCATTACAATAAACAATCCAGAGTTACTGAATGAAAACTTCCTGTTAGCATAGCGGCTAGCTGGTTACTGCTAGTTCTGATTGGCTGTTTCTGACTGAGCGGAGTAACAGGGAGGAGATCGATTATTTTTAGAGATTATCTGTGTCATGTTAGGACAGAGAAAGTTTTAATATGTATGTAAAATGTATTTTTTTAGGTTAGATGCTGCAGCTTTAAACAGGTTCGGTGTGAGAGTCTCTACCAGGTGGAGCAGAAGCGGCTCTGTGTCAAATATTACTAAATATTAAATATTACTAAATATTAAATATTACTACCTGTAGCGGAGCAGCGGTTCAACAGAGAACCAGCGCTTACATCGCAGCTCCAAGACTTAAATCATTTTACGGTTATTAGTTTATCTTTCTGACCGTCATGCTAATCCGGGTGAGTGTTTGTAGCTGCGCTGCTTTACCTGCTGTCTGATCCTCCATGTCTTTTTACTGCACTGAGCCTCGATGTAGCCAAACTCCGTCATTGTTTTTATGTCTATTAGCTTCGTTGTGTTGATTCATTTTGACCTGCTTCTATTTTCCGCAGCAACACGCAAACGTCCTCATTCACTCAGTGCTTATAGTTACACATCGCTTAGCATTTGTTGCTGCGCGTTTGCGCCGTGTGAAGGAAAGAAGGAAGGTGCAGGCTGAGAAATGAGACGCAGGTGATCAGTATCGGCACAAGAGCCAATATTCGCCGATCACCAATCGGGCACTTTTTCACAAAAATCGGCCCGATTGTGATCGGTGACCGATCGATTGGCTCACCTCTAGACATGACTGTTTATAGTGGAGAAGATTTGAAAACAATCTGATTTAGCACCGTGTTTTGTTTACACAGAATTTATGATTTGTTTTATTTGTTGTTTCTATTTTATTTATTTTGAATATTTAAAAATGTCTTCCAGTTCCAAATTTAAAGTTTATTGATCGTTAAGAATGTGTTCTTGCATTATTATGCCATTTCTGTTACTTTACTTAAAAATGACTTCAAAATTACAATATTATCGTTTATCGCGATAACTTCTGGGTTAATTTTAATTAAAATGTGTCCTCCTAACGGGCCCACATGTGGTCGAAAACCGTGTCTCATTTTCCTGCTGTGTGAATTTCTTTTCTTTACGAGATAATCCTCAGTGGGTCACGCTTGTCGTTTTTCTCCCTTTAGACCTCCCAGACACCCCCGTGGATCTGATCATAAACTGTCTGGACTGCCACGAGAACACATTCCTGATGGACCAGCCTTGGTACCGGGCGGCTGCGGACTGGGCCAACCAGAACAGAGCGCCGGTGCTCAGCCTGGACCCCCCAGTAAGCGGGCAGGGCCACGCAGTCGAGGCCAAGTGGTCGCTGTCGCTCTGCCTGCCTCTTCCTCTGGCCGAAGGCGCCGGCAGGGTTTACCTGTGCGACATCGGCGTTCCTCGGCAGGTGTTCCAGGAAGTGGGAATCAAGTACCTCTCTCCGTTCGGCTGTAAATTCGTCATCCCTCTGCACTCCGCTTAACGAGACTGATTGATTAAACCGTTCACCTTCCTTGACCATTTAGGTTTTGGCGCCTTATATTCCACGAGTTTCATCTCTTAAGTCGTCGTCTAAACTGTTTCCTCACGCTGAAGGACCACTGTTGCATACGTCGTTTTGTTTTGGTTTTTTTAGAGACGTGGAAGCTTTTCAAGTCTTTATTGGTCATCTTGGTGATTAAGCTATGGGATTGTAACAGTTTAAAAAAGGACAATCTCTTAACGTTGAGCAGTTTGGTGTAAATCCACCGTATAACACACTTAGTTTTCACTGTGGAAACCCAGCTGGCTCCAAAGCTCTGACTTTCGGTGCTCGGTTTGTGTTTCCAGGTTTACATGACGTTAATCTGCAGCAGGAAGCCGCCTTTGACTGTCCATGTGCTGCTTTATATTCTTTCCTTTTCCTACCTTTTGACGGCACAGACAGAAGACGCACTGAATGCTTTTGAGCCATGAAAGCAGGGAGTTTGTAGACGTAACTTCAGTAGCGTTTGGAGCAGAATTCAGTTAAAGTTACTGTTTTATACCCCGCTCTGCATGCACCAGTATGAGAATCGGGTTTTCGGTTTATAAAAATCTAATTTGTGATATTCATAGCTGAAATGCGAGCCGAGGTGGTTTTGTATTTTTCTACTCATTCCTTTGAATGGGCCAGTTGATAAACAGTCGCCGGATTTAGGTTCTGGTAAAGTAGAGCAGCACAAAAAAAACCCCCTGCTGATCATGTGGGGAGAAATACTTTCTCAGCCCATGTTTAGAAAGGAGATTATAACGGCGTGTTTGGAAGTTTCTGCAGAAAATAAGGTCCAGAAAGAGCTTAAAACACGACAGAGTTAATGTTTCTGATTCACAGAAGAAAAACGTCTGACACCTGTAACATTTAGCATTTTTATTTGGTTACAATTCGATTATTTCTGCTCTGAGCCGTGACGACCTGCACAGAGTAAGTAGCTTTTGTGAACCAATAAGAGAAAGTCCCCAAAAAATAAATAAAAAATTGGTAAATGATATAATAGAAAATATTAGAAAAAAAAACATGAAACTGTGAACAAGAGCTGCTGCTGTTGTGTCATCTTCTGACGGTGACGCATCTTTCCATGTACGCTTGACAATGAAAACTGATTTTTTTTTTTATTTTTTTTTTTATTTATGTATCAGTTTCGTTTGTAATGAGTCCAAAAATAAAGTTAGCATCATTTAGCGCTCTCTCTATCAGCTTCTTTAACATCTGGGTAAAGTTGAGATGACCAAATCTTAGTCCTTTTGGTTGTTGTTCTTGTTTAAAGGTCACATTTCCCACATCTATCTAGCAGCTTCCACTGGATGGATGCGCATGTTCGACGATGGCTGCAGCCAGGCACAATACTTCTCTTTTTCTCCAACATTCCTCTCGCCTGATGTGTAATTATTTCACATCTGTTGAGACAAGCCTGGCTCGCAGAGAGAAGCCAGCGCTGCTGAATGTGACGTTCGTTTAGTGACCAGCAGGGGGCGATAAAGGCAAACATTTCCACGCTTCCTCTTTTCAAACCCCGCAGCTTTTGGGTGATTATCACTGATAAGCTTTCTTTGTTTGTTTTTTTTTTTTCCACAGAGAAATGGAGAACTGAGTTTTGTTTTTGTCTGTTCAGAAGAACCGCGTTAAAAAGTGGCAGCGGCGGCTGATTTGCGTTGGCTCTGCACACCAGGCAGTGGAGAAATGAAAACTGTGCAGAAACTTTGCGTTTTTCTTGTGTCATGTCTGCTGACTGAACCAATAAAAACCAATCTCCGTTTGCATGTCTGTACTTTTTTTTTCTTTTTTCTTTTTTTGTAAACATTGCCTCATTGATGATCAAGTTCCCCCAACTACTTCGCTCGGTTTGGGTCTTATTTTTAGCAGGACTGCCTCAATGCGCATGTGCGCAGTAAAACCAAGGTGGGGCAAAACTAAAAAAACTTGAATGTCTGTGACGGGGGAAATGAGCAGGACCGCCTGAGTTCACTAAATCTAGTCTGCTTCTCTTGGACCTAACCACTGCCTGCTTGGCTACTTCTGCCTGCGCAATTTTACTTTTTATTTATTTATTGCTTTGTCATTTTAAAGCAGGAGCAGCGGAGGGCTGCAGAAAACCTTTTATTTTGGGGGGGGGATATAATGTTGACAGGAGTCACAGCATCGACCCTCCAGTTCGCTTTTCCTCCGGGCTGCTGAACCTTCCGATCAGCTTCAGCTGCATTTCACTCCTTCCTTATCAGACAGCTGAGGTGTTTGGGGGGGAAACTTCAACCGGGTGTGAGACGGACTTTTATTGGCTGTTCTCCAATGAACAAGGACGCCGAAAAATAGCTGACACGACCTCAAAACTCTTGGTTTTACCTGCAAACAGGTGAGGTAAGTCCTTATGAAGCTACAAATGTACTAATACGTGCGCATCACATCCTCTAACATGACCGTATTAGTCATTGTGTGGTGGAAATGCATGATTTAAACTTTCGTTAAAGTTGTTTTCACGCTGCAGTTGCGCTTCAATTGCCCCCAAAGTAAATGGAAATCAGACGTTTTTGTGCTTTTTTTTTTTTTTAAATTTTCCTGATCTGACGTGGCTTTTGTTCAACATCCTCCTTCAAACTTCTGCCACTTTCTCTGACTTCCTGCCGTTAAGAGGCCGCTTCTCGCAGCCCAACTTTTTCTTTTTTTACTGTGTCACAACATGTTGCTGTAGGTGTTGCTACTAACGGATCGGCTGCTGCTTGGTCAGATTTATCAGCGTTTCGTCCGTGGATCAGCTCCAGGCTGGAGGTTTGAAAATCCGCAGAGTGGATTTACTTTTTATTTTATTTGTTTTAGTGGCGATGCAAGCAGCTGGGAAATGATGAGCTGTGCAGCGTTTCTCAAAATACGAAGTGCTGCTGTTTTTTTTTTATTATTTAAGAAAAGTGCACAGATGAAAAGAACCGACAGGTCTGCTTCGCCTTCATTTGAGTCGATGACGTCACAAGAGGCGCAAGAATCGAGCTGGTTTACTAGATTTGGTGAATATTATGAGGGATGAGTGACCTATCACATTTCAACACAGATTCAGAAGAATTTGATTTGCAACAGTCAGTTTGACTCCAATCACTCCAGAATTTTTACCTTTAATATCTTTTATTTGTTTTTTTCATCTTCTTTTTTGAGCTTAGATAATTTTAAAAATAGATGAAAGCCGCAATCTGCTTGTATCACCTTAAATAGTTGAACTCTAGCTAAACCGAACATCTTCTGTCTTTGTGATGAATAAGCTGTAGGATTTTTCTTTTTAGTTTTTACCTATTTCTTCTGGTGTTCACTGGTTGCTGTATTGCAGATCCATGTATGTCGCAGCTCAAAAATTTATTTCAAAACAAGTTCTGCAAGTCGTGCAAACAAATCAGATCCATGTTTTGCTGCAGCTGCACAAGACAAACTCATACATTTAATTAAAAACGTGCAAATAAAAGGGGTAAATATAAGACAAATACTCATCAGATGCATGCAAGTGTGGAAGTTTGTTTGTGGAAAGGTGGATTTCTTATCTGGATTAAATACAAATTTACAACAAAACAGACAAGCTGACATGTTTGGCTTCACTTAAAGTGAGTTAAGTTGATGTTAAAGAAAATCAAATCTGGCCAGTAGCTTTAAATAGAAAAACAACCACAGCAAAAGCATTTATAGAAAGCAAAAACAGAGTAGGAAACTGCTGAGTCTCTGAAATAAACAATTTTTTTAAAAAATTTTTTTAATGAAGTCAGAGGTCTGCTGATGCTGCCCCTGGGCTTCCATAACTAGGTCCTTTTGTTTTACACTGTTCAGAGCTGCAGAGGCAGATCAAGCGGGTGAAACTAGATGAAACCGCAGCAAAGCATCGGCAGTGCAAAATCTGCACATGCAGCGCTGCAGAGCAAGGAAGAGTCCGTCTGCTGCTCCGGCGGCGAGCACCCTCGACTTATATGGCGTTTATGTGACGCGTTGGCAGCTTGGTGAAGCTTCATGACCAAATGTGCCGGTTAAACTGTGGCACAACCGTAAAATGCAAAACTAATGACAGTCATTGATTTTTCTTTTCCTGCTACTCTGAGTTTGGCTCCATTTATGTTTAAAAAGGGAAATGTTTTTAGTTTTTACACAGTAATAATTTACATTCTGATCTGAATTTGAGCATCATGGACAAATAAATTAGTGTGGGTTATTAATGATAGTACAATGAAAGATTGTGTTGCTAGAAAAAATACTTCCTCTCTGTGATCCGACGGACAGTTTGCTGCTGGTGTGATGGTTTCCTCCTCTGAGGAAAACATCTGGGAGCAGCTGCACCGTCCTTTTCATTCAGCTCTGGAAACGATCCCTCTGCACTGAACCCCATGAAAACCTCCTGGTTATTCCACCAAATACTGATTCTGAACAGTTAAACATTGGTATGTTTATCTTGTTTTTAAATGATGCAGAAAAACAAGTTCATGTTCATTTAAAGTCTGAAAGCTCTGTATCGTTTCTGTTTTGTCCATTTCTCATTTTCTCCTAATAAATACAGATTTTTTTGCTTGTAATTTCAGAAACATGTCAGTTCGTAGAATAAAAGGACAAAGTTCATTTTAGTCAAACCTATAAAAAGTAAAATCAGAGAAACTGATTATTTTAAGTGGCCTCTCCATTTTTTTCCAGAGCTGTAAATTTGACAAAATCAGGTAAAAGCATAAAAGCTGTGGAGTGAAAACACCATTTAAATACCACATAAACTCTTTATTTCAGCTAAATTCTGAAGCTGCATTGGAGTTTATGTTAGCGTAGCATCTCAATATGGGCCTTAAAAAGCCTTAAACACTTTAGGAATTTTCATGTTAAATCTTAAATTTGTACGTTTCTATATTCCTTCATTTATTTTATTTTTTTGTTCAAACTGAAACTCACCCAAATTTTCTCCCTTTGCTGCTCCTGAAACGGTTTCTTTGGTGTAAATCAAACTGAAAATATTATTTTTTAATGCTCTCTAATGTTGAAAGTTATTTAAAAATTGTGTACATTATTAAGCTATTAGGTAATTCAACTGAATATTAATCATTTAAGACCACTTAAGACTTTATTATTGATTTTACTTGTTTTATCTGTTGTTTTGTTTATGCATTTTGGATATTTAAAATGTCTTCTGGTTCCAGTGTTAAATGTTTCTTAAAGTGTAAAATGTATTGAGACGGCATTGTTATGTTGCTTGAAAATAGTCTCAAAGCAACAATATTATCGTTTATCTCGATAACTTCTGGGACGATTTATCGTCTAGCAAAATGTGTTATCATGACAGAATTATTTGTCGACACTCCAGTAATCAAAAAACAAGCAAAACTTTAAATTAAATTAATGTTTTATTATTGCAGCATAAATTCACATCAAGGAACTGATTAAAATCCAACTTTAATTTTAATTTTACCTTTTATTATTGGTATTACAGCAATCAAACCCTTTCAATGTTGGGTAATAATAATAATGTATTAGTAATTCTTCAAAATGGGAAAGACGAGTACGCAGTTTTTAACCAGCACAGTAAAGGAAATGAGAAATGTTCCCACAGTTAAAGTCTAAATCACTTTTAACGATTCAATAACTTCATCTTGTTCTTAAACACCATGAACACTGTAAAAAACCACAAACTGCATCTGAAACAAGTCAACTGTCATTAACGTCTGTTAACAGAGGCAGAGATAAGTTTTATCTAAGATTTTAAAAGAGTTTGAATCGTTCTACCCGTCTCCTAAAAAATAAAACAAACAAAAAAAAACCCATTTGCTTACTTTTGGTTTGACGAAACAAAACAGCTGATTTTGGCAATCGATCGAAAAGAAAACGACTGTAGAAGTTTAATATTATTGTCCTAATTAATAAATTACCCTAAATTGTTACATTTACTTACTTTGCCTGTTTATGATTCATGATTTTCTATTGTTTTTTTAATCATATTTCAAAGGATAATTAAGTAATTTAATTGTTTGGTGTATTAAGTGACTTTCACAAGAAATGGTGGCACCCAAAGATGTTCAGAAAACCTAAAAATAAGTGGTTGTGATGGAGGCTTGGTGACTCTGGAGATATTTTAACCTTCCTGTTCGTCCAGTTTGCTTTTCCACAGTTTTAAGCTTTTTATTTATTGCCCTCAATGTAAATATGGGGGATGTTAGGAAAGTAGCAACAACAGTAAAATGCTCCCTGCTTTAATCCCATGTTGACAGTTTCTTCAGTCAGAGGCTTCTTCAAATTCACTGTAACACAGACTGCTACAGGAGATCTTTCCTGTCCGCAGCATTACCATCTACAATAACTCTCTAATTTGACGAGTTAAAATTAAATATTTAAATGTTAAACAACTTGAATTTTTAAATTGAAGTATTTTTAAATATTTGAATTGAAAAATTCAAGTATTTTTGAATTTAATTGAATTTAAATGTTCTCACGTCTTTCCACATTTACAGTGGCTGACAGAAACGTGCTTTCTTTAAAAAGCATTAAATATTTAAGGGGCTTAAATATTAAATTCCATTTTAAAATAAAATGATAAGAATGTTTTAGTGATATTTGTTGTACAACATTTAGGAAAGGATCAAAGGGGTCAATATTCAAGAAAAAACTATTTTTTGTCTAATTTTGAGTCCAAATTTCTTAAACAATACACCTGAAACAAGAAAAAACTAACAATTTCCAGCTTGTTTTAAATCAGAAAGGGTAAAATGATTGTTTTATGATTGCGAGAAAAACATTTGGTTGTAAGCAATTCTTAATTTTCTGCTTCTGAATAAATGTGCTCAAATTCAATTTTTTAAAAAAAAGTCAAATAAGATTTAAACAAAAATTCCAAAGTTGCCATTAACTGATGAGAGGACATTTTAAAAACCACTAGTTATTTTTAAAAACACAATCTCCTGACATTGATTTTATCTTATAAAATAAATTGAATGAACTTTGACTTCGGTTTGTAAGTGCAACACCTGAACTTCTCAGCACTTTGTTTATAATTTCTAATGTTGCTTTGCTCTCATTTAGTATTAAAACATCTTAAAATATCCCTTTCTGGCCAAAGCAGAGTCATGATTCTTCAGCTCAGATTTTGTCTGCGGATAGTTGAGGGAGTGGCAGATCCCAAAAACAAAAAAAGTCCAGAGAAGTCGGTTCTGCATTCCTGTCCCGTCTTGCTTCATGCAGTCAGTTTCTCTGATCCGAGCAAATCAGACATTCACTCACTTGCATAACACAAACCATGCAGAGTTTCACTGGGAAACGCTGCATTATTACCTCTGCAGTGTGGAGACGTTTGTAATCCTACAGTATTATTTTGAAGTTTAATTTATTGTGTCGAATTCGAGGCCAAGGGGCCAAATCTGGCCCGCCGCAGCGTTTCTTGTGGCCTTCTAGGCTCTGAATTACGTCAACAAGTCCCTTGAGTGATAAAATGTCACATTTAACATCAGGGGAGTCAAACTCATTTTCATTTTGGGCCAAATCAAAAACACTGAATGTTCTTAAAGGGCCGGTTGCGCCCAAATGTGTTGATAAAACTGTTAAAATGTCAACAAATAGCTGTTCCTCCAGGATTTTGCGATCAAAATTGTAGATTTTGTGGTGGTAATTTAGAAATATTTGTCAAGAATTTTTTACGAATTCTACGCTAATGTGTGATGTTAAATGTGTCAGTTAAACTCGGCGTTCAAGTGACGGCAACTTTTTACGTTTCTAATATCTAAAGAAAATGTGTGAATCTGTTGATTTTGTGTGAATTTTGCAGATTTGTGAGAAATTGGAGGGACTTATTGAGGTAATTTGGAGACTATAGGGCCACATAAAAAGCTTTGGCGGCCGAGATTTGGCCCCTGGACCTCGAGTTTGACACATATCTTACATAATCTATTAGCACAAGTATTGTAAAAATTCCTTACAAACATGTCTAAACTGGAACCACAAAATCTGCAGTTTTAATTAAAGAAACTTCAGAATCCTTTGGGAACATATATTTATTGACATTTTAGCAGATTAAATGGTTTTAATTCAATACATTCTGGGACAAGCGGCTCTTTAAGAACATTCAGATTTTCAATACGGCCCAAAATGAAAATGAGTTTGGCAGCAATATTTAAAGTATTAAATATGGCAGCGTTTCCCCACAGTTGGACTCTATCTTGAGAAGAATATGTCACATTTTGAAGCCTCTCGCTGTCCAGACTGATGGTGATGGACGCTCAGCGAGACACGAGTCTGTGGAAACTGGACCGACTCACAATGATCGCCTTGTGAGCTTCCTGAAGGGAGATTCACTCAGCTGCCAAAAGCTTTTGCTGGAATAATCTATTCAGTTTCCTGAAAATTAAATCGAAGACAGTGTGGCAGCTTTAGCCGCGATTATTTATTTCATCCTTGCTAGTGACTCCAGTTCAAATCCACTCATGCTCCAAAATGTAAAGTTTTCTTTGGAGAAACGATTCAGAGCTACAGAAATGAACATTATTTTGGGGGCAAAGCTTTCAATTACATTTTTAAATAAATGATTAATTCATCTGGATTTGTTTCCAGAATAATCCCTGTCTGTCTATCTATAATAATTTAATGATTTGCCAAAAACACAAAATCTTACAAAGTATTTCTGTATAGTTTCTTGTGAAAACATCTTAAAACACTTGAAATAAGCAAGACATAGGAGCTTGTTTTAAGTCAATAATTAGTTAATATTGACTAAAAAGTCAATAGATTATTACAGTTATAACAAAACATTTTTCCCATTTTATGAGTGAAAATTGTCCCATCAAAACTACAACTTTTTAATCAATATTAAGGAGTTAGTGATTTAAAACAAGCTGAAAATTGTTAGTTTTGTCTTATTTCAGGTGTATTATTTAAGAAATTTGGACTTAAATTGTAGTTTTCTTGAATATTGACCCCTTTGACTCTTTCCTAAATATTAGTAACAACATTTCTGTTAACTTTAAACACTTATATTACGTGTTTCAGCATCAGCAGGATCCACACGGGTCTAAATATAAACGATGTGCATTTTGTGTACGTCATCCTCTCCTGCAGTGTTTGTGCTGCTAATGCTGTGAACCTGTTTGGTGCTGCATAATTGTAAAGGTGTGCTTCAAATTATTTTTACTACCCAACTATCTTTAGCTGAAAGTTTATGAACTGCCTCCAATTGGTAGAGAACAAGAATTAGCTGAATTTATTAACAAGTAGGTTGGGCTGCCCTGCCGTTGTAGCCACTTGAAGCATTCAGCATTCTGAGGTGAGTGAATCATCATCACTTTAGAGAGGATCTGAGCAGAGCAGCATAACAATAAGTGACATTACTGCGGAAAAGTCGTCAGCTTGAACTGCTCCTCCTTCTGTTTGGATGAACTCTCTTCCAAAAATAGATAACAAATTTAATTTGTAAAAATGGATGTAAATGCAAATGCAATTTCTGCGACATTTACAGAAATGTTTTAGATGACGTCTCAAATCTGCAATGTTGATGAAATATAAAGACGATCAATAAGTCTTTGAGCCATTAGGAATAGTAAATATTCATAACATTGAAAAATCACACTAAGTCATGATAAAGTAAATTACATGATAACATTAAACACAATATGCAAGAAAAGTTACAAAAAATTATCTAAAAAATATTCTTACTAAGTTTTGTGACATTTAACAAATAAAAATATTTATGCTAACTGACCAGAAACGAGATTTTTAGAGAGGATCTGCTCTGCTCAGATCCTCTCTAAAGTGATGATGATTCACTCACCTCAGAATGCTGAATGCTTCAAGTGGCTACAACGGCAGGGCAGCCCAACCTACTTGTTAATAAATTCAGCTAATACTGACCAGAAACAAGAGACGTTTAATCTGATCCAACTTCAGGCACTGACAAAAAACAAACGTGTGTATGTCTTTTTCAAAGGTGTATAATAAATACGTGGTTTCAGTTGTAAATAGCGTTTTCCAAATTTAGACTTATAGTCAAGCGTTAGATTGCACTTTATGATAAAACGGTGTAGTTTCAATAAACAGAAATCGAGCACTTTCCAAACCTCTAAAACACAAATTCAAGCTTTTTCAAGGCTTTCAAACTCTGATTTGGTTGTTTGGGTGATGATCATGATGTGAAATTCGACAGAATATCTTGCTAGTGCGTAAAAAATGACCTTTTTGCACCTTCTCAAACTCGTATTCATAAAACTCAGTGCAGTCGAGCTATAGAGGGTCCTGAAACATGACAGACTATAAAGTGTGTAAAACTTGGCATGTGGCTGCAGCCTCCATTATCCAACTGTTTCAGACTAAATGTACTGAAGCAGAAAGCCCGAACACTAATTATTCTGCAGCTCTCCAGATAATCATCTTGTGATTTCCGTCTCATCAGCGATAACAACCTGAAGGTCTGTTGAACATGTGAACCTTGAAGGTTTTGCACTTTCTGGTCATGACGGTGTGCTGCAGCCATCTGGGTTCAATTGACTTTAGTTTATATTGTGCAACTGACTGCAGGAGTCATTCCAGGGCGATTTAAGCACCAAAGAAGATGATTCATTTCCAGTTAAGTAAAGTATTATAATCTGTTTTAAATTAGTCATTAAAGTTTTATGTGATTTTGTGATTAAAGATAAATGACTGAGTAAAAATGTAACAGATGTGCAGCACTAAAGGAAAAAAAAAGAATCTCTCAAGAATTCCTGCAGTATTACATTTAGTAATATGTTGTTATTTTGATAGTTAGTGATTGTTATTATCGGTTAAAGGGTAACAGAAGAATATATGAAGCTAATACTTCCTGGTTAATTAGCCGCTAGGGTAGCGCTTACAGTTAGCGTCTTAGCAAACTTTCAGCTCTGCTTTCATAATGAGGGTGGTGTGTAACGCTCAGGGGCGGAGCTATGGGGGGCCGTTGCCCCCGAGCCGGGCTGGATGGGGGCCAGGGAGGGAAGAATGGTTTAAAGTTGCTTAAATGTCTGATTATAGACGGAGAAAGTTGCCCTCACCTGTTGAGAAAGGTGTATTTAATGTTAAAGTCACCTTCCCCAATGGAATATATACTAGTCAGTCCCAATGACTGTTTCACTCACAGTTTAGCCGAAATGCTTCCTGCGTAAAAATCAAAGTGATTCGTTAGGGGCCCGTTATTGGCCCCGCCCCCCGGCCCGACGCTGACTTGTTCCACTAGTGGTAACGCTACTTAAAGAGTAACAAAACCCAAATTACCTTTTTCTTTTGTTGAAAAATGGTATAAATTAGTCCATAAAGGCATGTTTTTTATTTACTGCCCTCTTCATGTTTATTTACAAATTGTTACATTTAAAAGTGCGACATTTGGCCTGAAACCGTCTCAGTGCTGCCCTCTTTGGGTTGAACGTGGTTATTGCAGTTGAATTTCTCCCTCCCCTCGTGTTGTCAGCAATAACGCACAAAAACGTCAATAGATTTGTCTCTAGATTGAATATAACGACCACGTTGGTAAGTTAGCAACAGCGTTTCCCTTTCTATTGGCCACGCCCCTCAGCGTCTCATGGCTCCGCCCACTTTAGACACATTTTTCACACACTGTTTGAGGGCGAGTTTATGTTTATTATTTACCAGATAATGCAAAGCTTACGCTTTTAAAGGACTTTCAATGCAAGTTTTAAGGAAGCATTGCATTAAAAGTTCAATTTTTTTTTACCAAATGTTACTTAATGACAACAGCTGTAAACATTCGTGAAGACTCC
Source organism: Poecilia picta (assembly GCA_033032245.1). Lineage (NCBI taxonomy): Eukaryota > Metazoa > Chordata > Actinopteri > Cyprinodontiformes > Poeciliidae > Poecilia > Poecilia picta. The sequence continues at coordinate 26,104,386 of CM065358.1, forward strand.
TCCATCTTCACGACAGGCGTTATGTCACCCCTTCAAATAAAGCGTTACCAAAAACACCATCTATTATTGGCAGAAAAAATCTTATTGTTATGGTGTAAAATGTAACTGCTGTTGTAATTAAAGCAGCTAGTGTCACTGAAATGCCGTAGCGGTTTATAGATGAGTCAGGTTGAGGAGGGAGGGGGTGTCGAGGGCAGGAAATGCATCCAGATCCTCAGAAGACAGCTGCAGTTTTGCACCAAGATGTCAACATCCGTTACAGAGAAACTACGGTGAGAGACAGCCGTCTTTGAGACTCGTGAGAATTACGTTGTGCACCAGTAAAAACCAGTAAACTCTCAGTATTATTCATGTTTCAGCGAAGGGAGTGCAGGCTGTGAGGAGGGGAATTTGTGACGTTTTCTGTCTGGTTTCTAAGCAGCCTGTGACTGTGACTCTGGGATCTCAGGCAGGAAGGTGACATGCTGAGGGATGTGACCTCATGTAAAGTGACGGATTATTAGGAGCTGAATTTTCCCTTTAGCACAGATTGTTGAGCTACTTCACCTCCTCGTGGGAACTGAAAGAGGAAGCGAGGAAGTGGGGCTCTGAGAGAGGGGAGGGGGGCGTATTTTGCATGACATTTAACTACGACGCCTCTATTTGGTCTGATTGGTGGTGTGTTGCGTGAGAGGAGCGCAGAGCCTGCAGGGAATGTCCCTAACGTCTGGTCATCACACGTCTGGAGTCCGGCGCTGGTGGAGACCTGAGCCTGGGTTTTATCTCTAAACACGATCAAAAATCGACTTTTCTCCCATTTTTTAAAATCCTGAAAATCAATTTGTGTGTGTTTGTAGTCTCTCTGGAATCATGGAAGCTGCTCTATATTTACATGGCTTACGTCATGGAAACTTGCGCACTAGTTGTGAAAGTGTGATTGTAAAAAAAAAAAAAAAACGGCCTGTTGGTTCTGCTTTTCATACGAGCAGGTTATTTTTACCAGCACCGTCAGATCTGTCTTTACAGTGCATTCAAATGATGACTCTGGGGATGATTTTAATTGTCACGCGTCTCTGAGCTGACTTAAAAGAAAAAACTATAATGGACAAATTCAATGTCATCCTGAAATTTGCTTGTGGTTTGTAGGATTTTCAAGCAGAGCCTGTTTTGCTCATTTTTCTCTTCTTCTCTGCAGGTACCAGCTCTGATGGTAGCAGGGAAAACGCCTCACCTGTGAGAGGATCCAACAACCTCACCATGACAGAGGTCCAGGTAATTAGAAACCTCGACTTCAAATACTGGCGTTTGTCAAAACTTATTGGAAAACTTTATGGCCACAAGACTGACAGAGCAGCTGCCATAAACATGAAGGAAGTGTTCATGAATCTTTATGACTGCTGTGATCTACTGTTATTTGGTAAATAATGACACTTTTTTATTTAATGCAAGCTTTAATTTGAGTTTTCATTTATAAGCCCATAAAGAGAGTTACAAAGTTGGCTTTTGAAGAAGAAGAAAATGTCCTCGATTAGAGAAACTCATCTGTGCGTTTATCTTTAGACGCATTGATGATACCGTTTTATTCAGGCGTCTTCACAAATCTGAATAAAACATCAATCAGAAAGATGGACACTGTAAAACATGTACAGGTGGCTTAACTTGACAATGAAAGTCCACCTGCTGCCTTGAAAATGCAATTTAAGTCACAAAAAATAGTTTTGGTTTTAACTCAGAAATTAAAGTTCATGAAGTTGATTTAACAACAAGAGACAAGTTGTCTAAACATTGTTTTTTAACTTCACTAATCCTGAATTGTGAGTTTTAACTAAAAATCTCCCCTCACCTGGTTAAAGAGCCACATTTCTCTCTTATTTTACTCACAATATCAAGTTAAAATAAATACTTATTTTACTTTAGAATAGTTTAAATTCTTGTTTGAACAAAATTTCTGATGTGATGATGAATTTTATTAAACATCCCAATGAATTCAGCTCAGAAACATTTAGTGTGATCAGGACATTATCCTCAAGCTTTGCTAACTGAGAATTGCATTAAAATGAACATTTAATAAAACACCAGAGTCAGATCAACGTGACGCACTTCCACCTCAGGAGACAGAAACATGCCGCTAAGCATTCTGGGAAATAGCTCCCACTCCTGACTTTCTCTTCTTTCAGTTTTTTTTTTAGTGCAAACCTAAAAGGTCTAGTTTATCATCTCTATGACTAAATTAAAAAAAAGTTAACACAACTTACTGCTGCAAGTTTATCTTTCACAAACTCACATTTAGGTTCAAAATCTACAACTGGATACATTTATTTGACTTAAAGGGTAAAAGATAGTAGACACAAATAGATGTGGCTCTAATTTTTTACAGAGCTGCTGATCCAGATGCTGCTGCTGGAGTTCTGACTAAAACCAAGAAGTTAGAGAACATCACCCGGTTCTAAAGTCCACTGGTTCCCGGTGGCTCAGATAATGGACTTTAAAATCCTGTTAGTTTATAAATCACTTAACGGATCAGCACCACAACACATCAAAGATCTGCTGTTGTCATAGCAACCTTCCAGAACCTCTCAGGTCTTCTGGTTCTGCTCTGCGTCCAGAACCAGAACCAAACATGGAGGAGCAGCATTCAGCTTCTAAGCACCACAGATCTGGAACAAACTTCCAGAAAACTGCAAAACAGCCGAAACACTGAGATCCTTTAAATGTAGACTAAAAACCCACCTGGTTACGGTTGTATTTGAAACACAATAAGTTAAACATTAATCAACAATCTGCTGTGTAGCGATGGCAAAATATAATGCTTTAATTGTTGAATTTGTGTTTTTATGAAGTGAAGCATTTTGAACTGTCTTCTTGCTCAAATGTGCTATAAAAATAAGTTTTGTTATTTACAGAATGACACTTAACGACAACAGTCGTAAGCATCCATTAAGACTCCTTCATGACAGCCATTATGTCAGGTCTCAAACAAAGTGCTATGAATTCATCCTGAGTTTCTGACGGTTCGGCCTGATGTTTCAGAGTCCGTGGCCGCAGGGCACAGAGTGCGTGGCGAGGTACAACTTCAAAGGCACATCAGAGCAGGACCTGCCGTTCAACAAAGGAGACGTGTTGACCATCATCGTGGTCACAAAAGTAAGACTTCACTCCTAAACATTTCTCCTACGGATGACGTTTTCCACCGCTGACATTTGTGTGTTTCCAGGATCCAAACTGGTACCAAGCTAAAAATGCTGCGGGCCAAGAGGGAACGATCCCAGCGAACTACGTCCAGAAAAGAGAAGGAGTGAAATCCGGAGGCAAGCTGAGTCTAATGCCGTAAGTGAACAGATTACTCAGGCTTCTGGGAGTAATGGCTAAACGTCATTATTTTTACAACTTTCGCTTTGTGTTTGGGCTTGTAGCGCACAAAAGGACACAAATCAGAGGAGCAAAGAGTGAAGTCGAAAGTGACTTGGACAACAAAATCTGCGCCTAAATGTCAAATGTGCTCAAACGTTTGTCACTGTTCTGCTAATGTCGAAAAAACACAGTTTCGCAATTGCTGTGTTTTCGTTAAATGAGAAATTAAATTAAAATCACATGTAAATAAGCTTGTGATACGTCATGGAAAGTCCTGGAGGCGACAGATGTAAATAGTTACATTAGATATATTCATAATTCAGCCATCGATCATCATCTGCCAGCCAATCAGAAGAGAAATCAGAGTTTTATTCAGGTGTCGGAATAAAAAGCCCCCTATACTCTGCAGCAGCTACATGTGCGGCGTTCTGGGGATATTGTGATTTTACAGAACATGTTTAAATGACTCTATGAACTGTGCGGTGCTGTGAGAGCTCTAGTGGAGCCAGCTGCACATTGTCCAATAAAACAAAAACAAACCGTCCTCCTCCTGCCACTTCCTGTTGTCTTCTTTGTTGCTTTTGACAGCAGTAACATCCTCCTGTCTTCATTGCAGTTTTCAAAACACGTCTAATTTGATACGGCCAACAAACCAGCACATCGTTCTAGCAAAAAACTTTTGTAGCGTATTTATTTCCATCCATCCATTTTCTTTACCTAGGGACAATTTAGACAGACCAATTAACCTGACAGTCATGTTTTTGGACTATGGGAGGAAACCGGAGTACCTGGAGAAAACCCACCAATCACAGGGAGAACATGCAAACTCCATGCAGGAGGGCCGGGGCCGGGAATCGAACCCAGGAACCTTCTTGCTGCAAGGCAACAGCTCTACCAACTGCACCACTGTGCAGCCCCTCAATATATTTTCTTTTAATGTAAATAAATTAAGCGAAAAGACATGAAAACACCAATTTGCACACATTTTTTGTTAATGGAAACACAGATTGTGAATAGCACAAAGTCCAACCAAGCAGGAATCAGTGATGAATCAGCAATGAGAACAATAACAACAGGGACACTTAACAAACTGAGACACCGCTTAGAAATTTAAAACCACCACCTATAACTTACCAAAGTGATGATTTCCCACTTGACTAATTAAAATGATATTAATTGTAGCAGCAGTCATTTCTGCTCCAGTTCTGACCAGCATTGTTAATAGTATTTTCACAGGAGTTGGTCACCAGAATAGTTTACTTTTAGTTGACTTTGAGTTGCAGACTTTCTGCAGTTTGTTTTCAACCTGATGGACAGGACATTAAAACACTGATATGCAGTCAGGTACTCTAATTAATGTCAGACTCAGATCACATTTGAAGCTCCTGTCAAAACGCTGCAAGGTCATGTTTTCATTTTACCAGCATGTTTTGCAGCAATCCAAAGATAAATCAAAACATTCAAAAAGCTGGTCATCAATTGAAAGGATCTCATTGCTGTGAAGATTTTTTCATTATTTTGTTATATCTTCATATAGTATCAGAACATGATACGGTTCCGATCAAAATCAACATGGGAAAACATACCAGACTGACATTTTGAAATTGCCATTACAGATTTAAATCAATCTGTGGACTCTGGCAAACTGTTAATAAAAAAGTAAAAGTTAACATTATCAGCGTTTGGTTAGAGAATTTCATGCAACCAAACAGCTGCGGTCGCCTCAGAGGTCTGGCTGCTGGCTTCCTGCTAGTCGGTGGTTTGTTCTTTAAGTTTTGGTCTGTTCCTTTTATAAAACTCAATATTGAAATAGTTTTAGTCCTGGAGCAGAAGCAGTTTGAATGGTGAGACTCTTTTGGGCAGGTGAGGAAAAGCAGAGCTCTGAGCTGTCAAAGCTAACGGATATGATTCATCTAAACAGCTCCACACGTTAATGTCATACATGAAGCGCACGACCTATTTCGACCCGAAAGCCTCTCTCTCATGGAGGGTTACTTAGTTCAGATCAGCACATTTCACGGCCTTGTACTGCGGTCAACAACACACAGAGAGAAGATGAGCGGAGAGACAAACTGCTGCGCTTTCAGAAACATTGTGATGGATGTAAATATTGCAACGAGGAATTATCCTTTCACCAAAGTACTAGTAGTTTATCATTAACACTCGCAGATGCTACATTTATATCTGGTTTGAGGGTGTGATCCAGAAGGCACTTTTAGAGTAAAAACACTATTTTGGAAGTCACTAACCAGTGTCGTATAAAGTACTGAAATCTCAGAGTCAAGTAAAAGTTTAGGTTCCTCTCCAAAATATGACTTTAGTAAAAGTCCAAGTCACTGACTGAAATGTTACTTGAGTTAAAGTCTTAAAGTATCTGAATTTTCTTGTACTTAAGTATGGAAATTACTGTAAAAATGGATGGACTAATGTAATGAAAAGTATAAGTAAAAAGTAAAACAAGGCAAATGCAGTTTGAATTATATTTTTTATATTTTGGTAAACTTGTCAAATACAGTTAAAGTAATAAACACAACCAAGTGCAGGCAAAATTAAATCTGCTAATAGATAAACCTGCAGGTATCATTTAGTTAAGAAAATTAGGTGCTTTACCTACAAGGTTAACTTAACCTGCTTTACAACTGAAACAGCTTCTGACATGAACCACATATACATATGTGGTTCATGTTGTATGGGGCTCCATTAGTGTCCGACTTTGTAGCAGTCAATCATTAGTTGGGGTCAAAACTCCAGCGTTTCTCTCTCTCGCTTTTTTGTAACGAGTAACTAAACCACACATTGAAAATGTATCGGAGTAAAAGTATGAAATTAAGTTCGGAAATATAGTGAAGTAAAAGTGAAAGTTATCGAAAAATTTTCATACTCGAGGAAAGTATGAAGTACTCCAAAATATACTTAAGTAAAGTAGTGAAGTATTTTTACTTCTTTACTATACAACACTGAAGAAATATTGCAAAGAGGAATCATCCTTTCCTCAAAGTACCAGCAGTTTATCTTTAACACTCGCAGATGCTACATTTATAGCTGGAAGCACATATCTGGTTTGAGGGCGCGACCCAGAAGGCCCGTTAAGAGTAAAAACACTATTATGGAAGTCACTAACCCACTTTGAGTCTTTTTCACTAACAATAGAAACGGCAAATGGGACTTTTTTTCATTCATGTTAGCATAATTTTAACTTCTACTAGCTCCCTGACCGCAATCTAATCTCTAACTTGTACAGTGAGCAGGATTAGGTTGAGGCTTGTGTTGCTCAAACCTCTTGCGACCACAGCATCTCATAGCCTGGTGTTTACTGAAATGGCCCCAACAAGCCTCTTCCTATGGCTGCGCGGCTGCAGAAGCCAGTGTCCCGTTTAGCCGTAGCAGGGCTGCTGCGGCCGCGTGAGCGGAGGCCTCAGTTTGTTCGGCCTGTGTTGTAATTGCAGAGCTCTTGTGTCTGCCTCCACCTCAGCTTTGCATGAACTCGACACAGTTTCCTGTTGTCTCCTCTTCTGTTTTAGACGGAAGTAATCTCGAAAATCTTCCCCTGTTTGGCCCACGTGACGGGTTTCCATGTGTGGGTGTCTTTGCGTGGATAACAGGGTTATTTTTAGGGCTCCTGGTCGCAGAATTGTCTTGGATATTTTCATGGAGATAAAGCTGCTGCGCATGCACCAACACGCAAATAGTAATGATATGGAAAAAGTGATTTGATACCAAATCTCTAATAGGAAGTCGTGAAAGCTGCTGCCACCCTTGGTGTTGAACGTTCTTATTTTAGAGTCTGAGATGAGAAAAAGCTATTTACGTGTTTCTAAAACAAAAACAGCTGCAGGAAAACACCTTGGTCGGTGGTTGAGCCGGAGGAGGAATCTATTTCTGCTTTTGTCCCGAGCTTTCCAACAAGCTCTGTGTGATATTTACATTTCCTATGGAGCCACATGCAAATGCAGCAGCTGTACCCTCAGAAAACTCCATTTGAATATTTGACTGCCTCTGTAATGTAACTGGTCACAGGGACTATGCAAAGTACCACAATCTATACATGTGACGGCTGCAAACATCATTTCAATCATTTGCATCAAAGGTTCATTTGGGGTCACTGAGATCAAACAGATGCTGGAGGAGACCAACGTTTCTGAGGCTAACAGGAATAAACGCGTAGCAGAAGCAGAGCAGAGGATCTTTCAAGGCTTTCAGCAAAAATTGGATTTTGAGCTGACAGAGAGCAGAGAGGCCGACCGGGACAGGAGCGGGTCTGCTGGGTCGGGTCCGTTGGGTCGGGTCTGTTGAGTCGGGTCCGTTGGGTCGGGTCTGTTGAGTCTGGTCCGTTGGGTCGGGTCCGTTGGGTCTTGGGTCGGGTCTGTTGAGTCGGGTCCGTTGGGTCGGGTCTGTTGGGTCGGGTCTGTTGAGTCGGGTCCGTTGGGTCGGGTCTGTTGAGTCGGGTCTGTTGAGTCGTGGTCGGTCTTGGGTCGGGTCCGTTTGGGTCGGGTCCGTTGGGTCATTGGGTCGGGTCTGTTGAGTCGGGTCCGTTGGGTCGGGTCCGTTGGGTCGGGTCTGTTGAGGTCGGTGTCCGTTGGGTCGGGTCTGTTGAGTCGGGTCTGTTGAGTCGTTGGGTCGGGTCCGTTGGGTCGGGTCCGTTGGGTCGTTGGGTCGGGTCCGTTGGGTCGGGTCTGTTGAGTCGGGTCCGTTGGGTCGGGTCCGTTGGGTTGTTGGGTCGGGTCCGTTGGGTCGGGTCTGTTGAGTCGGGTCTGTTGAGTCGGGTCCATGGGTCGGGTCCGTTGAGTCGGGTCTGTTGAGTCGGGTCTGTGAGTCGTTGGGTCGGGTCCGTTGGGTCGGGTCCGTTGGGTCGTTGGGTCGGGTCCGTTGGGTCGGGTCTGTTGAGTCGGGTCCGTTGGGTCGGGTCCGTTGGGTCGGGTCTGTTGAGTCGGGTCTGTTGAGTCGGGTCCGTTGGGTCGGGTCTGTTGGGTCGGGTCTGTTGGTCGGGTCCGTTGGGTCGGGTCGTTGAGGTCGGGTCTGTTGAGTCGTTGGTCGGGTCCGTTGGGTCGGGTCCGTTGGGTCGTTGGGTCGGGTCCGTTGGGTCGGGTCCGTTGGGTCGGGTCCGTTGGTCGGTCGTCGTTGGTCTGGGTCGAGTCAGTCTGTGTGAGTCGGGTCCGTTGGGTCGGGTCCGTTGGGGTCGGGTCCGTTGGGTCGGGTCCGTTGGGTCGGGTCCGTTGGGTCGGGTCCGTTGAGTCGGGTCCGTTGGGTCGGGTCCGTTGGGTCGTTGGGTCGGGTCCGTTGGGTCGGGTCCGTTGAGTCGGGTCTGTTGAGTCGAGTCTGTTGAGTCGGGTCCGTTGGGTCGGGTCCACTGGGTCGAGTCCATTGGGTCGGGACTGTTGTGGGTCGGGTCCGTTGGGTCGGGTCTGTTGTGGGTCGGGTCCGTTGGGTCGGGTCTATGGTCGGGTCGGGTCGGGTCCTGGGTCGGGTCCGATTGGGTCGGGTCTGTGTGTTGGGTCGGGTCACGTTTGGGTCGGGTCCGTTGGTCGGGTCCGTTGAGTCGGGTCCGTTGAGTCGGGTCCGTTGGGTCGGGTCCGTGTCGGGTCGTTGGGTCGGGTCCGTTGGGTTGGGTCTGTTGAGTCGGGTCTCGCTGGGTCGGGTCCGTTGAGTCGGGTCCGTTGAGTCGGGTCCGTTGAGTCGGGTCCGTTGGGTCGGGTCCGTTGGTCGGGTCCGTTGAGTCGGGTCCGTTGAGTCGGGTCCTGTTGGTCGGGTCCGTTGAGTCGGGTCCGTTGGTCGGTCCGTGGTCGTGTCCGTTGAGTCGGGTCCGTTGAGTCGGGTCCCTGGGTCGGGTCCGTTGAGTCGGGTCCGTTGGGTCGGGTCCGTTGGTCGGGTCCGTTGAGTCGGGTCCGTTGAGTCGGGTCCGTTGGGTCGGGTCCGTTGAGTCGGGTCCGTGTCGGGTCGTGGTCGGTCCGTTGGGTCGGGTCCGTTGAGTCGGGTCCGTTGAGTCGGGTCCGTTGGTCGGGTCCGTTGGGTCGGGTCCGTTGAGTCGGGTCCGTTGGTCGGGTCCGTTGGGTCGGGTCCGTTGGGTCGGGTCTGTTGAGTCGGGTCCGTTGAGGTCCGTTGGGTCGGGTCCGTTGGGTCGGGTCCGTTGTGGGTCGTTGGGTCGGGTCCGTTGGGTCGGGTCCGTTGGTCGGGTCGTAGTTCGGGTCGTTGGGTCCGTTGGGTCGTCTGGGTCGTTGGGTGTCCGTTGGGTCGGTCGTTGAGTGTGTGTCGGGTCTGTTGGTGGGTCGGGTCCGTTGGGTCGGGTCCGTTGGGTCGGGTCGTTGAGGTCGGGTCCGTTGGTCGGGTGCCGTTGGGTCGGGTCCGTTGGGTCGGTCGTTGGGTCGGGTCCGTGGTCGGTCCGTGGGGTCGGGTCGGCCGTTGGGTCGGGTCCGTTGGGTCGGGTCCGTTGGGTCGGGTCTGTTGGGTGGGTCGTTGGGTCCTCGTTGAGTCGGGTCCACTGGGTCGGGTCCACTGGGTCGGGTCCACTGGGTGTATGGGCTCAGAACCGTTGATAACTGCTGGCTGTTGTAGTTTGATTTTATCTTCTTTCATGAATTGTTCTTGTTTTATCACTTTGTGAAAATATCAGTGATGTTTAGTTTACAGACGTGACGGAGCTGAAGGTTTATAAATGTTTATAAATCTTTATAAATGACGTTTTCTCTCACAATTTTTTTGTTTATATTTATTTAAAGTTATAGAGAAAAGAATATGTCCAGATTACAGACAGTCACAAAAAATTAAACTTTTTCTGACAGGATAGTTTAAAAAACAGCTCTGCTTAGCCTATTATTAAAATACATAAATATCAGATTATTTTTCATTATTATATTTTTTCATTGCAACTTTAAATGAACCAATATTCATATTGGTTCATTTAAATTACCAATATTCATATTGGTTCATTTAAAGTTTAATGTTTATATTGGTAAACACAATTTCCCTTTTTTCACAGTTATTATTTGTTATAATTATTTAGTTGACACTTTAGCATCTATTATTAGCATTTAGCATGACCAGAATATTTGCCATGTTTGCAGCAATAACTATGTTTGTTCCTTAAAAAGTAAGAATGTTTTAGCTAATCAGCACAAGCTTTTTTCACAGAAACAGCAACATCATAAAAAAGAATAGCTGCCATTATCATTATTGTAATTCCAGTTTGGTTTAGACTTTCCATTCTGGGTTATTTATGCTATCCTAAAGTTCTTCCTGCTTCCCTGTCAAAGAAATGCTGACTTTTTCCCGTCATAAATCCTTCCATTTAACAAACAGTTGAGCTGCACAGCATGTATCCATGCTGAAGGCAGAATCACTGTGCAACATCACAAAGGACTGATGGGATGGAATATTTCCTGGACGTTTTTTCAAATGCAGTGCGTCTGCACGCTGCACGTCAGTAATATATTTGATGGTTGGATGAATTTATGGATATAAAGTAACAGAAAATCAGTTACCCAAACCTTAACTTCTATATAAAGTAGTATTGAAATAATAACAGTGGAAAAGTCAGTTGAAAACTGAGGAAAATATGTTAATTGCAGTCATCGCAGTGTTTAGCTATATTTATAAAAGTGCATGTTTTCCTGATGCCGTGCAGCAATGGAGCCATTTTATACATATTTCATGCAGAAGGACGAGATCCCATGTAAAATACTGCACAGTAAAAATGCCAGTGTTGAATTAACACCCCAAAGTGTCTATATGTGTCCAAGTCAGCAGGTGTTAAAGTAACACTTTTGAAAGTGTTAAAAGATTGCCACCCATTTTTTTGTTAAATTAACATTGGTCTATAATACTGAAATGGGTTTAAACGTTACATTTCTGTGTATTGTTTTGGAAATTTTTCACCGGATTTGATTGATATTGACACCTTGTGGGTCAATTATTTACTTTTTTAACACCAGATTATGTTTTATAATCAACACTACACTGGTGTTACTTTTAACATATTTTAACACTAACACTGTTGTAATGCTAATGTGACACTCTGTATTGTTGAATTTAACACCAGCTGACTTGGACACATATAGACTCTTTTTGATGTTAATGCAACACTGGAATTTTTACTGTGAATGCAAAGTTGAACATTAACGCTAAACATGTAAATTAGAAGAAGAGTCCATGATACGATGAAGAGAGAACTCATCGTATCATTTCAGCTCGATGAGAGAACTCATCGAGCTGAAATAAAATTCAAGATAAAATTAAGCTAAACTTTCAAAGTTTGCGTCTAAAGTCTGGTGTAATTACATGTTGTTTCTCTTGTGAATGAACCTGCATTGATGCGGACTGTTTCTGTTTTTCTTGAGTGCCATAATCCCTCCCTGGTTCTTCCAGATGGTTCCACGGGAAGATAACTCGAGACCAGGCCGAGCGGCTGCTTGACCCCCCTGAGACGGGCCTGTTCTTGGTGCGCGAGAGCACCAACTTCCCCGGCGACTACACCCTGTGTGTGAGCTGCGACGGGAAGGTGGAGCACTACCGCATCATCTACAAAAACGGAAAGCTCACTATCGACGAGGAAGCCTATTTTGAGAACCTCATGCAGCTGGTTGAGGTGAGGCTCCCGGTTTAGATGCCACAAATAAAGTTATGTGCATTATTTTCTTACATATGGTTTGGGAGTGAAGGTGGGTGGGGATTAAATGTGCAGACATAACTGTACAACTTCACAGACACCATGTAGTTCCTGGAACATGTGGTGAACAGGAAGTGTCAAAGAGGAAGTGAACACTATGCTGAGGCTCAGAGTTATAACCTCAAAAAGGCAAGACGCTCTTACTGTCAAACTGGCTGCTTTTCCTGTCTAAAGGTCTTATTTTGAACTGCGATTTTTTTTTTAAACTATTACTGAGTAAAAGTAGCGTTCCTGAATATTCTCTGTATAAATGAAGCGTTCAGATTTGCTTAGAGAGTCCTCTGCAGGCCAGTAGGTCGCCCTGCACAGAGAGCTGTGAACTCCAGAGTGCCGGTTTCTTGTTGCAGCGGCTCTGTTCGTGTGCGCTTATGCTTTTTATTTACATTTTCTGCAAAACCAAACAACACAGGGATCAAGAAATGCATTGGAAACAATAAAACCACCAGGAAAAAACACAGAAAACACTAAACGCGGTACTGATTATGTCACAGATACATTGTTAAAGCACAAGCAGAAAGTTTTAGCCTCTGTCATGCATGTCCAGGTCCTTTTTACTAAAAATGTTCACAGACACAACTACATTTTTACGTGAACTTTTTCCATAACTTATCATGATATAACCACAGACATGAGTTGTTAGGGGAATTTCTGCAATAAATCAACATAAAGTTGTATGTAGCTGCAGTTGCAGGGGAAAATTTTGCAAACAAAAAGAGAAAGAAACATGTGGTTTGAATTTATGTGTAGACCCTTGTACTCTGATACTCTAAAATAAAATTCCAGTGCAAACAACTGCCTGTTATTTAGTAAATAGAGCCACCTGTGTGTATTTTAATCTCACTATAAATCTCCCTATTAACTTAAAAACTGAAACCTTCGTTGGTAGATGTGCAAAACTGGCAGAAACTTTACCCAAAAAGACCTGCAAAAAATAAACAGTTATCTTAGATTTCCATTTTCTAAGCTTCTTTGCAGTCATTGCAGCCTGTCTGGCAGCTGAGATCCTGACAGGAAACCGGACATTGATCCCAAACACGGCCGCCCTCAGCTGATGCTGATACCAAAAAACTGCACCCCTAAATACATGAACCCGAATAAATCATGTTCCGGTCAAAATATTGAATTTTTTTGCCTTTTTTTTAAATGAAATAGCTTCACCGCAAAACAAACTGAAGGTTTTTTTACAAATAGGAAGTAAAAATTCAAAGATTTCAGTAGTTTTCTGGCTTAAAATGTAAGTTTTTGGAGAAAGACAAACTAAAGGTTGTAAAGGTTGAGGAGCTTTCTGAGTTGATCTGATTTTACAAGTTTTTAGTTTGATAGTAAACATAAAAAGTCATATTTTCTTCCCAACTAAATCATAAATTATCTGCTATGTAATTCAGGTACACAAGGGTGGTGTCTGTCTGTTCCAAGAAATTATTTCATAGTTAAAAATAGTTAAAACATTTAGAAATAAACTTCTGTGCAACACTTGGCGCATGTTATAACACACGTCGAAGAGAAAAGCATCTCTTAGGCTAAATCTGTCTTGATTAGTCTTGTTTTGTAGTTTCTGCATGGCATGTTTTCCGTCCCTCTTCCTGCTTTTGACTCATTAAATGTCTGTGAATGAGAGTTTTTTATGGCAGATGCAAATGAGGCACTCAGCCGTCGAACTCTCAGCTTTTTATGTAGAGAAAAAACACGACCTTTTATTTGTATTAACCTGTACAGCAACATATTAAGAGAAACAAAATTATCTAGACTTTGAAAACACAAAATCTCACCAAGTATTTTTGTCTCGTTTCTTCTACAACTGAAATAAAACTAAATTAACTTGCAAGTAATTTTTCAGTGACATTTAGGAGCTTGTTTTAAGTTGATAATTCCTAAATATGGATGAAAAAGTTCTGGTTCGACTTGCGGATTATTTTCCTCATAACAAAACATTTTTCCTGTGTTATAACTGAAATAATCTGGAGTCAAGGACTTTTTATTGTCATGCCTCCTTCGCTTGTTTGAGGAACAAAATTAGGACTCAGGTCCCAGATTAAGAAACTTACTACACAAAAATAAATGAATAAATAAAGTAATTAACGTGATATATTTATGAGCTGAAGCTGTTAGGTACAGCTTGAGTTCAGGAGTCTGAATGAAGAAGCTGTTTCTCATCCTGTTGTTTTGCTCCAGACGCTCCTCAGCCTCCGGCCTGAGGGAAGCGGCTTGACTTTTCATCAAAATTAAGGAATTATTTATTTAACAAAAGCTCCTTTTTATTGCTGAAAACTTACTTGGAAGTTAGTTTGGTCTTATTTCAAGTGTACAGAGATATTTGCACCAGAAACTAAACCAAAAAATCTTGGTAAGGTTTTGGGTTTTTGCAGTGCATAAAGAAAGTTTTAGTTCCTTATTGAAATAATTACAGTTTTCTTTGTTTCAGCGTATCATTGTGACTTTAAATTGTCTTCATTTGAGCGTGTCTTGGTTCTTTTTCCGTGTCCAGCACTACACCAAAGATGCAGACGGTTTGTGCACCAAGCTCATTAAACCAAAGCTGGAGGAGGGAACTGTGGCCGCGCAGGATGAGTTCTCCAGGAGTAAGACCAAGTTTATTCATGATGCATGAACCTTTTCTGCATCTCAGCATGTTGTCACCAACACGTCTTTTCCAACAGGCGGATGGTCGATGAACAGAAAAGACTTGAAGCTTCATCAGGTTATTGGAAAAGGAGAATTTGGAGGCAAGTAGCTTCACTTCTCCATGCTGAGGATGAGCATTTCCTGTTTTAATGTTTATAGCAGAATTCAGTATAAGCGAGTCTAAAAATCTACACTGCATTTAGAAAGTATTCGTATTAATTTACACACACACAAATATATAGACACAATTTAAGGTATTTCTTTAAGATTTTATCTGGTTAACCAAAACAAAACAAAAGATTACCAAACTGTAAGGTGGAAGGAAAATGAGGGACTGTTTTTTAAAATTTTTCTTCAAATAACAAACTGAAAAGTGCGGTGTGCATTTTTATTCACTTCAAATCATTAGAAATATTTATTTATTTCCGTTCCTTATAAAATTCCTCACTTAGTTGAGTCATCAATGCTTGCCAAAATTTCCTATATCCTGCTGAAAAGTAAATACTTCAAAGTTAGTTTTGTCTTAATTCAAATGTACGGATATTTGCACTAGAAACTTGATAAAAAAACACTTGGTCATATTTTGTGTATTTGCAGTGTGAAGGCTGATTTTATTTGGGAGTAAAATAAAAAGCGGTAGACAACACGTAAAGGCCACTCTTCATATCTTCATTTGCTCTAAAAAGTGGAGCCGTGACTCTCTTTCTTCCTGCTTCTCAGTTGTTGCTCCTTTCTGGTGGTTTATCAACTAAAACCCAATAGGGCTGTATAATAATATCGATATCGCGATATATATCGATATTTTCTTTCCTAGAAAAAAAAATCGATATTCATCTGCAAGTATCGTAACATCCAACTGTCACCTTGTTCACTCACTGCTTGCTTCACCAGGTCATCAGGCTTAGAGTGATTCCTTCAGATGTTCAGGTTAAAAAGGTATCAAACTATTCAGAGCAGGAACTTGGTTCACTTTATTTACTTTACTAATGCATGTCAGCTACAGTTTGGACTGTTTCAATTAAAAGAAACATGTTTTCTCTCCACTTCTTTGATTCATTTTGTCCAGCTGTCCACTTTAAGTCTGTGTCCAACCAGAGCCAGGTATTGTGTAGTTGGTGCTTTTAATCAGTTTTCAGTTAAATTAATTCAATTCAACTCTATAACAGTCACAAAATATCACCAAAATCACTCTGTCCCTCTAAAATCTTTCAGAAAATCACAAAAGTGTATTGAATTGTATCGTTTGCTGAATATCGCAACATATATTGTATTCTGGGCAGAATATCGTGTATCGTATCGTGAGATTATTGCATCACTACAGCCCTAAATCCCAATAGAAGGCATTAAAGATTGAACCAAGAAATGGTAGCATATCCATTGCAAAAGATTGCTGTTATTGTTGTATACGTTCCCATTTTATGATCAACTGTGTGTGTGTTTTCTCCAGATGTCATGGTGGGAGACTACAGAGGGGCAAAAGTAGCTGTGAAGTGCATAAAAAACGATGCTACGGCTCAGGCTTTTATTGCAGAAGCCTCTGTCATGACGTAAGGCCTTAAAATACAGAAATACTGTGATTCGGAAACAAAAAAGCCCATTGTGACATCCTCATGCTCTTCCTTTTCCTTAGGCAACTACGGCACAATAATCTGGTACAGCTGCTTGGTGTGATTGTAGAAGAGAATGGGAGTCTTTTTATAGTTACTGAATATATGGCCAAGGTAGGCGGACCCATACTGGATTATTTGTCCCAGCTGGGAGAGTTTTTAACTTTAAACTTTGAAAAGATTACATGTTTGTTTTTCATTTTTCAGGGCTGTTTAGTAGACTACCTACGGTCCAGAGGTCGAACAGTACTTGGTGGAGAAGCTCTCCTTAATTTTGCTTTGTGAGTATTTGAAATCAAATAACTAAATATGCAGTTTAAAAAAATCATTTTAACACTGTCTGACATGAAATCAGACTCCACTGTTCCAGTTTTATGTCCATTAGGATAATACACAGCAGTTCTTTAGCTAAATGCCAGGATAATAACAGAACCAATCTTACAGATTTTATTGTATTAATCAAATTCAAATGTTTAGATATACTCAGATTACTTCGCCATCTGAGATTTCACAATTTGTGAAATTGTGAAATCAATTCACCATTTGAGGAATCCAGTGTTGTATAAAGTACTGAAATCTCAGAGTCAAGTAAAAGTAAAGGTTCCTCTCCAAAATATGACTTTGGTAAAAGTCCAAGTCACAGACTGAAATGTTACTTGAGTTAAAGTCTTAAAGTATCTGAAACATCTTGGAAAGTACTGTAAAAATGGATGTACTCAAGTAATGTAATGAAAAGTATAAGTAAAAAGTAAAACAAGGCAAATGCAGTTTGAATTATATTTTTTATATTTTGGTAAACTTGTCAAATACAGTTAAAGTAATAAACACAACCAAGTGCAGGCAAAATTAAACCTGCTAATAGATAAACCTGCAGGCATCATTTAGTTAAGAAAATTAGGTGCTTTACCTACAATGTTAACTTAACCTGCTTTACAACTGAACCAGCTTCTGACATGAACCACATATGTTGTATGGAGCTCCATTTGTGTCCAACTTTGTAGCAGTCAATCATTAGTTGGGGTCAAAACTCCAGCGTTTCTCTCTCTCGCTTTTTGTAACGAGTAACTAAACCACACATTGAAAATGTATCGGAGTAAAAGTATGAAATTAAGTTAGGAAATATAGTGAAGTAAAAGTGAAAGTTATCATAATGTTCATACTCGAGGAAAGTATGAAGTACTCCAAAATATACTTGAGTAAAGTAGTGAAGTATTTTTACTTCGTTACTATACAACACTGGAGAAATCCCACATGGCTTGTCAAGTTCCTTATTGACAATTTTCACGTGACGTCACGTTCTCCAGAGCTCCGCCCACTCCGCCATGACAGACGTCAAAACAACCAAACCAACTTTATTTATAAAGCACTTTAAAACAACCACAGCTGATACAAAGTGCTGTACATTAAAACACAACATAATAAAATAAAATTAAAAAATAAATAACTCTTACAATTTAAAAACAAAAACATACACTTTAAGACTAGATCCCGCTGGAGTTTAAAGCCAAGTAAAATAAATGGGTTTTAAGACGAACTTTAAAAGTTCCAAGTTTAAAACCAATGCGCTCCGGTAAAGCCGGTATAAAAACAGACATCTGTAGCCTAATATCTCTTAGATTTAGTTGATTTTACTTTAAAATGGTCACAGGTTGCTACACAGAGACGGATGGAAACCCAACTTGTCATTTTATTTTATGACTTTTAATGAGGTAAGATACGGCAGCAGCCGTTAATCATAATGACTGTCAGCCCTCGGTGTAATCACGGGTTTACAGCGAACGCTATTTACAAGGTAAGAAGATTAACGTTCATAAACTTTACAAGTAAGTATGATTAGAAAGATTATATCAAATATGGGATTATGGAGAAGGTACGCGTCTAAAAGTAACCATGGAAACGGCGCCGCACCGTCATGTAGCCTAGCATGAATAGAAAAAAACCGGTTAGCATCTCGTCTTTTGTACGTTTTTAATGTTGCTCCGGTTTAAGAGGAAACGCTGTTCATGACATAGTGACTTAAATCATGTGTTGTGAATTCAGGAAAAGTTTTAAATTTGATCAACAGGCGGAGGGAGGAGGTTCGGGTCGGTTTCTAAGCTAGCTGTTTATAACTTCTGTAAATCCCGTCGTCTTTGAGCCCCAACCAGGTGTGTTGTTGTATAAACTGTTGTTGTTGTTGTATAAACGAATAAACTGGTAAAAACAACAAAATAATTTCAGTCGCTCTGTTCAATACTTCCGGTGTCATGGCGCCTCGAATGATTAGTAAAGGGTCAATAACATTTGATGTAATTAGCATTAGCTCCTGGTTTTATTTTAAGGCAACAGCTCAAACAAACCTGTGCAGAGTTGGGTAGTAAGTTACATTTACTTGAGTTATTTGGGGAAAAAAACTCATGTAGGAGTAATTTTTTACTAGACCATATTTTTTACTCTTACTTGAGTAGAGTTTTTGGGAACTTTACCCATCTTAGCCCTTAAAAATAAATAAAAACAGACAAAGACCACTCAGTGATGAAGAAGCCATTTCACCAAAGGCAACATAAAATCACAGATTTACAGTTTGCAAATGCACCCAAAAATGAAGGTTTTTGAAATTGTCATTTTTGGAAGCCTTTCCCGTTGTCTAATGAAACTGAAAACTGACTTTCCTAGTACAGAAAGGGAACATGACTCCAACTGTGAAGTCAGTACCTGGGTGGCAGCATCATGTTGTGGGTCTGTTTATCTGTAGGAGGAACTGGTGCAATTGACTAGAAGGCATTGAGAGAAAAGCACATTATGTGGAAATATGAAGCAACAACTCAATTAGCTAGGAAGTTAAAGCTTCAGTCTAAACATACCGCTAATTTCTGTTAGAAAGTAACAGAAATCCTCTAAAAGTCTCATATATCTGGCATTTAGCAAATAGACATAATGTAATCCTCAGTGATCTAAAACAGAAAAAGGTTTAGTCTGATGTAATGTCAGTGAGAATTGTCTCTGAATACAGTGTATGTACTTCTAGTACAGTAGATTTATTACTGTTATTGCTCATGACCTTTGAGTCAAACGTCAGGAAAAGCGATGTGGTGGGAGTTTCAGATTAGACACCCTGTGCCTGTTCGCTCCCCACCTTCCCCCAGTTCACATATAGGAGGCGTTAATGGAACCAGTATAACAGACCACAGCGTTTTCCTCCGCCTAAATAAAAATAATTCACTATAGTAGAACAATATTTAGGAGTTAATTTAGCTGAAAGATGAAGTTTGCAGTAACGTGTGAAACGCTAATAACATAAATATTTGACATTTACCTTCTCCTTAGAATTGTTATGATTTTACTATATTAAATTAATTTTATAAATAAATAAAAAACTCAGATGAACAAACGCAAGTTGAGTCTTAAATTTCACTTGAACATGTAAAGGCTCCCTTCCTACTCAACAGATATGTAGAAAACAGTTTGTGCTGCTCATTTTCATCATTTGCAATGCTGTTTTAAGTTTACTAAAACATTAACACAATTGTTAGTTTAAAATAAAATATGCAAATATGATAACCAGGGGTAAAAACACAGTTTTACAGTGTTAACATATACAACATCCTCAAGCATATGGCTCTTTGTAAAATGTTATTAATGTAAAATCACAAACTTTAATATATTTTGTGACATATTAATGTGACAGATCATAAAGTATGATCCTTGTATGATGTCGCTCTGCTAAAACTGTTCGAGGAGACCCCATAAGGACAAGTCCTCATGTGGATCGATGTTTTTAAATGTTTTTATTTTTACTTTTAATAATGTTTTTATATATTTTTTAAAATCTTTTTTCAAAATCTCTGTCTCCTTCTGTATTAATTTTATTTTAAATTGTGTAAAGCATTTTGAAATGCCTTCCTGCTGAAATGTGCTATACAAATAAAATTTGATTGATTTTTTTTTTTGATTAAAGCAACATATAGAAAAGCATCATGATGCTGCCACTAGGGTGCAGCATTAGATTTTTTTTTAAGATGCATTAATGGTTTGAATGTAGATTAAAAAGTTATATTTTGGTCCCTGCTGATGAAACACGTTCCCATAGTATGATCCTGCCACTACCATGTGTCACCATGGTGTGGGGTGTTCAGAGTGATGTGCAGAGTTAGTTTCTTTTCCCCACATATGGAATAAAATGTTTCTGATTTGAAGCTTTGTTAAACTGAAGATGAGCATCTGAATATGAAGACACCTGTTTGTCGTAGCGTTAAACGTTTGGCCAGCTCTTCCTGAGCCTCGTTTTCATCACCTGTGTTTTTATCACCTGTCTGCAGAGACGTCTGTGAAGCCATGGCTTACCTGGAGGCCAACAACTTCGTGCACCGAGATCTAGCAGCCAGAAACGTTCTCGTGTCGGAGGACAACATCGCCAAAGTCAGCGACTTTGGTTTGACCAAAGAGGCGTCGTCCACTCAGGATACGGCCAAGCTGCCTGTTAAATGGACGGCGCCAGAAGCCCTCAGAGAAAAGGTACAGTCAGACTCAGCAGAGCTGCTGGAAACTGGATTAGTCCCACTTTGTTTTTCCGTCGGACAAAATCTTTACTTCGTAAAACTAATTTTTTTGTTTATATATATTAAACACAGTAAATGCAAAAGAACCAGGAAAAAAGCTATCCAAACCTATGTGTAGAAAAATAAGAGGAATTTCTGCCAAAAAACTTAGAAATTTTCTAGAAAAATACAAGGAAATTTCTGAGCTCCACAAGTTGAAACTTGGTGAGAAATAAACTCAAAAATGTTGCAATTAATTTCATAAAATGTTTAGGACAAAAATGGAAATTTATGAGTTTAAAAAGTCAAAAATTTTAGACTTTTCATATTTTTTCAAAAAAAAATGTCTTAATTAATCTCAAAATTAAAATTTTTCAAGCTAATTGTCAACTTTTCACATTCAGAAATGTCCTTGTTTTTTTTTCTTAAAAGTTTCTGAGTTTTTTGTCAATCATTTCCTCTTCCTTTTTTCTACCTGCAGTGGCATCTCTGTGTTTCCATCGATCACAGAGATTCACAGCATGAATGGTCGTGTCTCAGTTCGACCTTTCACAATAAACAATAAATCAATTAAATGCACGATAAATTAAAGCGAGCTTAATAATTTCTATTTGCATGATTTATTTTATTTGAGAGAACTATCTCATGTGCAACTGAGACAAGTTTGTATTATTTTTACGGGTATTGTTTCGTTTATTTCAGTCAAATAAGATTAGAACACTGAAGATGTAGTGTGACTGTCTGAAAATTATCGGTAATCAGAAATATCAGCAGAAATCAGAACAGGAAGGTCAGGATCGTTAAAGATCGGTGCAGCTTTAATAAACGCCACTGAGTTGAACTGTAAGAGTGTCAATGTGGTTTGATGTGGTCATTTTTAATGCTTTATATGTCAGTATCAGTTTAAATTTATTTAAAAAGGCATTAATTGTACCAAAAAGCTATACTGTTTTGATAAAACCACAGATAAAAACACACATTTAAATAGACAGGACAAGTGAAGCAGATTAATGTCAGTGACTTTGTTTTTTCAGGTCTTTTAGCGTCCTTCATGTTGTCAGATTCTACTGACCCGATTTGTTTTAGTTCTTCATGGCTGGCAGGAATCAGTTACACCTGTAGTTTGTGGAAATTGTATTTTCACACAGGGGCAGGTGTGTTTGGAGAGTTTTATCACTATAAAAGGTGAAAAGTTTGATTTGAAAACAGTTTTTTATTTACTGCAGTTATCTCTTTCTAATATTACCATTTTTCCATTATCTGAAACATTTAGAATTACACAAAAAAACAAAAACATTGGATGTAAATAAGTCAGGTTTAAAAAAAAAACCTTCTGCTTTTCTTGTATTAACAGAAATTTTCCACTAAGTCAGACGTATGGAGCTACGGTATTTTACTTTGGGAGATTTACTCTTTTGGCCGAGTCCCCTATCCAAGAATTGTAAGTATTAATCTCAATGTAGGACAAATAATTTTTTTAAACAAATTTTCTCTGGTATCAACTTTGCTGCTTTTTATTTCTTCTCCAGCCGTTAAAAGACGTTGTGCCGCGAGTGGAGAAGGGCTACAAAATGGACTGTCCTGACGGCTGTCCCGAAGTCGTGTACAACATCATGAAGCAGTGCTGGAACCTGGATCCCGCAGCGCGGCCGAGCTTCCAGATGCTGAAGGAGTGGCTACAACATATTATTCAGAAAAAATGATCGCCTGCTGTCCGTTCGGACTCCTCAAAGCAAGGACTGCTACTCTGTTAAAATGTCAAAGCGTTTTCTTTTCTTTTCACTGTAAAGTACAACTGTCCACTCTGCAAAAACGCAAAATCTTACCAAGCATTTCCAGTCTAGTTTCTAGTGCAAATACCTTTGTACAGGTGAAATAAGGCAAGCTCATTTAAAGGTAACTTGTTTAGCAACATATGGAGCAGGGGTGTCAAACTCAGTTTAGTTTTGGTCCAAATCAAGATGAGTGCTTTTAAAGGGCCTGTTGTGCCAGAATTTATTGCTCAATCCCATTAACAAACTGTTAAAGTATATAAATAAATTCTTAAAATTAAATAACATTGAACATCTTTTTAGTCCCTCCAGGATTTTGCGATTGTTTTGAGGATTTTTTGCAATAAAAATCAAAGTGTTTGTGGTATTAATCTAGAAATATTTGCACTGATTCGACTTTATTACTAGAATTATAACTTGACATCATGTTAAGGTGAAGCAGCTGTTTCGTAGAAGTAAGAAACACTTCCACCTGCAAGTGGGAGTAAAAAGTCACTGGAATCTAATATTTTTTATCATTTTGGTCAAAAATCTGCAATAAACTTACAATTATGCATTAGCGCAAAAAGTGCAGCGATTTGTTGATTTTTGCTTGAATTTCCACAATAATCCTCGGCTTGACATAATTTGACAGTAAACAGATAAAATTTAATTTATCTGATTGATAAAATAATATTTAAGCGCAATGTTAGAGGGCCAGATAAGAAGCTGTGGCGGGCCGGATTTGGCCCCTGGGCCTTGAGTTTGACACATGCCACATAGAGGCTTGTTTTAAGTAAATAATTCCTTAATATTGATGAAAAGGTATCAGTTCCACTGGCAGATTATTTAACTTATAACAGGACATTTTCCCATGTTATAGTTAATTCATCTGCCAATGGAACTGGTACATTTTCATCAATATTAAGAAATTAAAACAAGCCTTTACATCTTGTTGAAAAGTTACTTTTATGTTTGTCTTATTTCAAGTGTGCTAAGATATTTGCACTAGAAACTAGACTGCGAAAAGACTTTGATCTTTTTGCAGTGCAAACATTTGCTTCTTCTGCCTCGTATCAGACTGTCTCAAAGTCAGCGGCTGAGCTGCTTGTGGTGTCCTTCCACACTTTATCTGGGGTCCATAAATAACTTTAATAGCATCAAGTCCTTCTTTTAAGCCTTAACCTGTTTTCACATTATTTTCCATTTTATATCCCTCATCATATTGGTGCCAACCTTTAATTTGTCAACAGAGACGAAGAGGAAATACACTCTTGAGTAGGATTTTGCTTTTCATTACTTGATGTATTATTATTATTATTTTTTATGTCTCCAGGTACCGCTTATTGTTTGAATGTTGAATTATTTTGTTTAAAGAGCTGAAGTGAAATGACAGCTTCATTTGTCTGAAAATGTTTAATATTTCTCAGTTTATTTGTGAGTCAAAAAAAAAGCAGCTCTAAAAAGACGTTTCTGTGTCGGAGTAAAAAGTTCACTTCAGAAATCCAAATCTGACAGAAAAACATGTTACTGTGTGAATATTTGGGAAACTCGAACTGTTTGAATTTTGAATGGTAATAAATGTACTATGCTGCCATTTTCCACAATGAAAAAACTGTTTTAAGAAAACATGCCACTTTGAAATTGATTGAATTGCTTTCAAATCAAGAAGATTTAATAACTTACTGGACAATAAAGCTAAAGATGAAAGACAAGTGATATAAAAGTTTATAAAAAAAGGTGGAAATAGTGAGGAATTAGATTAATAAAATGGAGATCTAAAGAAATGAATTCAGAGAATAACCGAAAGTCAATAATATGATGCGACAGATGGAGAAATGTCGCTTAGTTTGCCTTTCTCTGACATTCATCAAGTTGCGGTATTTTTCTAACAGTCGTAAAAAATAAACCGAGGACCAACTGATTGAAAAAAGAACAGCAACCAAACAAACTGCCAGTGTAAGCAGTACTTTTTCATCAATATTAAAGAATTATTTACTTGAAAAAAGCCTCTACATCTTGATACAAATTACTTTGTACCTTATTTGATGTGTACTATAACAAGAGGTTATAAAAGTATGGATTACTTACTGCTACAAGGTATCTTTTACAGAGAAAAGCCTTCATGTTTGATGAGCGCCTTCACTGTAAGAGAACAAAAATGTTCTACTGAATTAATGTGACTTTTGAGTTTAAGGGAAGTATTAATTTCACACCCGTCAGAAGTCAGGGAGGAAACGCTGATACAGGTGTTCCTGTTGGGTCTAGTTTCTAGTAATACACATCAAATAAGGTATA
Organism: Poecilia picta; assembly: GCA_033032245.1. Lineage (NCBI taxonomy): Eukaryota > Metazoa > Chordata > Actinopteri > Cyprinodontiformes > Poeciliidae > Poecilia > Poecilia picta. The sequence goes on from CM065358.1 coordinate 26,129,170, forward strand.
AAGTAATTTTTATCAAGATATAGAGGCTTTTTTCAAGTAAATAATTCCTTAATATTGATGAAAAAGTACTGCTTACATTGGTAGATAAATTAATTTATAACAAGGGGAAAGTATTTAGAAATTTTTATAAGTGAAAAAATCTGCCAACTTAACTAGAATTTTTTTCATCAATATTAAGGAATTATTTACTTAAAACAAGCCTCCATATCTTACTAAAAAGTTGCTTTTAGGTTTATTTGTCTTATTCCAAATTTACTAAGATGTTGCTCTAGAACTAGATTAAAAACTTCTTGGTAAGAATTTGTGTTTTTGCAGTGGAAAGAGTATCACTATTCAGCATATTTTTACTTAAGTAAAAGTAAAAAAGTATTTGGTAAAAACTAGTGAGTCACTGATCAAATTATGAATTTTTTAATATTTAAGAACGACATCGTCAGACGGACCAAAATATACAGTTAAGTGGAAATTTTGGTATTTTAAAAACCAAAATGACATTAATTTTTATAAGTAACAAAAAATAACTAAATCAGGCTTAATTAATTATTTTTAAAATCAGTTTCTCTCAATAAAGAAACTGATGAAACTTTAACAAAAACTGCAGGTTTGCGTCTGTTTCTGGTGAATTTTTGGTTAAAATATTCAAGTTTTTCACTTTAATTTTACTATTTTACTCAAGTAAGAGTAGAGATACTTTATAATAAAATTACTCAAGTAAAAGTAATAAAAATACTTGTAAAGGTTCATTGTTTTCAAAAACAGTTACTCAAGTAAATGTAATTGAGTAAATGTAACTAATTACTACCCAACTCTGGCTGTTCTGTTTTTCGACAGACATTTAGCACCAAGAATGAAGCCTCCTCTGGGAAAGTCAGCTGCGGTAAAATAATTGATTATGATGCAAAAACTTTGATACAAAAATAAACGACAAACTTGTTCCAACTTAGAAAGTCAGCGTATTTATATAAACAGCATAGTTATTAATTTACTTATCTGTTTTAATTTTAATTTTATTATTTCTTCAAAATCTGACCTGAGCTCATTCACGTTAATCCAATTAATTGTAATATTGTTCAGTCCAAAATCTTATTAAGAACTGTTATAGTACCACACAGTCAAAGTCAGCAGATAAGACAAAGACAATAAGTAAAAAGTGGTACACATCATAAGAAATCTAGCAGATTACATTTTATTTTCACTTCAGCGTAATCTCCCCGATTCTGAGGAAGCACAGGGGGACAGTGAAGAGGAATGATTTATATTTGACAGGAAGAAACATCCAGAAAGAGGGTTAATATGAGCAGCCATCTGCCTCAACCCACCAGGAATCGACAGGAAACAGACAAACACTGATGCTGTTGGCAGTGAACAGCTACCAAAAATAAAGAGGAATCTAAATTTACACACAATGATGGTGAACACAAACATCAAAAATAAAAAGGGAAGTAGGAAGAAAAAGACATGTAGTGCTACTGCAGTAAATATCACTATTGTTTATGTTGACATATTAAAAGTTTTTCAGAGTACAAAGTATTTACCTCCTAAATATATTATGAAAGCAAAGGAGAAACATTATCACCTAAAGCTGACATACTAATGTAGGAACTACAGGTTATAATCTTCAGTTTGAGGGCAAAACAATGCGAATGAAGTAAAATCTTAAAAGGTGAAGCGAAGTATTACAGTAAGGAGATAAAACAGAAACATGAACTACATTTTCTCTACTTCTGTTAAGCTATAAGCATTTAATCATGAGACTTTACTTTCTGCAACTATGTAGAATATTACTACATTACCTTTTCTTTAATATAGTTTTCTTAAACAGAATTAAAGATTTCCGAAAGGACGAATAAAAAAAAAGGAGGGGACCCGGAACTGAGCTGCGGAATGAGGGAAGGATTTCTTTGTTGCACGAGGTGCATCGGCGAAAACGTGCACTGAAAATATCGACAGGACCAGCTGGAGACTGAGACACCGGCTGTGGCTTTACTGTGAGATGGATGCTGAGTTTTATAAGGACCTACCGAAGGTGGTAAGAGAAACTCTGTAATGTTACGAGAAGAAGAAACGTGTTTTGGGAGGATCTGATGAGGAGAAACAGCAGGACTGTGTTATTTGCTTTAAAACGCCAACGTCAGCGTTTTGATGTGTGAACAGGAGCTTCACGCTCACCTGAACGGATCTGTGAGCGTCCAGACCATGGAGAAGCTCTTCCGGCGGAAACCGCACCTCAACGTTGACCACAGCATGACGGCCATCGGCAAAGGCCAGCGGAGGACGCTGGACGAGTAAGGACATCAGTGCGAGATACAAAAGAGATCAGTGATTCTTGAAAATAGGGACAAAATGGGTTTTAATTTTCCCATATATATATATATATATATATATTTTTTTTTATTTCTCAAATTTATGTATACAAATATGTCAAATAATCTTTTGGAAATGTAAAGATGCTGAGGTACAGGCTCCCAGTTGCAATATATATATATTTTTAATTTCATTTTTAATCGACCTGACCCAGAACGTTGTCATCACCATCTGACAAAAATACATCAAAAATAATTTTTAATGACCCTATTTGTGATATTTTACAGACAGAAGCTTAATAAATATTATTTAAAACAAAAACCATAAAAGGTCCATGTGACGGAGTTGACACTGCATGATGGAGTTGACACAAAACTGAAGGTGATAAACTAGTGAGAAAAACTTGGTACATGTGAAGTAATGCGATTTATGTAAAATACATTAAAATGAATTATTTGCACATTTAAGTGAGATTTGACAACAATTTCACTGAAAGAGTCTCAAAAACTGATGGAGTTGACATCTGATGGAGGTGACAAAAAGCCGAACTACCTCAGTTTATATGATGTTATTCTGAAGGAGGCCATATTGTAGCTCATCTTTACAATTTACCAAAATTAAGCTTTTATTTCACAAAATGTCATCAAAGTTTTGTAAAATGTCAGTTATGGTGTTGACACATCATGGTTGTGACATAAAACTTAGGAATAAAAAGAAGAAAAAACTAAAGAATAACATAAGCCAGAGGTTCCCAAACTGTGGGGCGCGCAGTTTGGGGCGAATGTTTGGAAACCACAGGGGGGCCAGGAGAAAAAGTTTGGGAACCACTGACATAAGCTAACTAGAGCTAACTAGCCCCAAAGACATATTATTATTATTATTATAGATCCTTATATTATGTCTATGACCAGCCCTCTTAGCAAAGGAAGAAACAGGAAGTGGTCATGGGGTCCTCAGAAGTTCTGCTGCCCCCAATAATGCCTGATTTTTTTTACATTCTTTTCATTTCTGACTGTGTTGACAAAAACTAAGGACAAATTTCAATGGAGTTGGAAAATATATAAAAAGGATTTTAAATTCAATTTATTGATACCTTTATAATTATTTATATGACTACTTATATTTAATTGTCATAATATATAATTTTAGTATTTTTAAAATTGTTTTAAACTATTATAATGTACTGAGTTCTGCTCCTGGACAAAGGCTTTTACAGGCATCATCCACCGACTACAATGTTTAAAATAAAAAAAATATTCAGCAAATACCTGAAAATATACATTGTTGTGCTCACATGACCCAGGTTAGTTTAGTCAGATATTTGAAAAAATTATATTTTGTGTATATTTTATTCAAATTTTGTGCTTTTTCCATAGGACCTATTTTGTCCCTATTCTCAAGAATCACTGAGATATTTTTATGCCAATATCTCCCCATATCAAAGGGAGATATTTTGAGATTGAATTCAGACATTTTCTAGAAAATTCTCTGGGCTTAGAAGGTTGAAAATTTGCAAGAAAAACTCAGAATTTTTTTGATTCATCTCAGATTTTTTTTGCTAGAAAAACTCGAAAAGTCAAACATTTGCGTGAAAAAAGTCATCAGTAATCTCGAAATTATACTCAGAAAGCTTGTAGAAAAAAAAAAACTTGGACATTTCTGAAATCCGAAATGCCAACATTTTTAACTTTTGAAACACAGAAAATTTCCAAAAGTTGAAAATATTCAACGTTACAAGCCCAGGAAACGTCCGTACGGAAGAGGATTAGGGCCACCGGAAAAAAAAAAAATCTGAGATTTAAAGTCAGAATCTGACTTTAAAGTCAGATTGATTTCAGATTTCTGAGATTAAAGTCAGAATTATTTTATTTTTTTTGGTGGCCGTAATCCCCTTACGTCCGGGCTCTTTTCTAGAAAATTTTAATTTAATCTCAAAATTAATAAGATTTGATATTAAATATTTTTCTTTTTTCTGGAAAATTTCTGAGATTAATCTCAATATTAACCTTTTTTTTTTACTTGACATTTTTGACATTTGGAGCTCATGAATTTTCATGGGTTTTTTTTTCTAGAAAATCTCTTAGATTAATTTAAAAAATTCAAAGATTTTTGTGAAAATTTGCTCCTCCTTTTGTTCTTCTCTACACTGGCCCTTATACTGCATTGTACAAATAAAAAACTAACCACAACAGAAGGTTAATATAACAGATCTCACACTTGATTGATTAAAAAATAATTTCACCTCTGATAAAAGAGGCTGCACTGCTTACTGGAGTAAACTTACTGCCTGAAAACTCTGGAGGACTTTTCAGACTCTTATTACGATCCTGCAATAAAAGATTAACTTATTAAAAGCTCTTTCAATACATCTATTTGAGAATCTAAAGTCGTGTTAAATTGTTATTCATTCTACAACACCAGTTTTCTACCTTTTACTTCCATGTTTGCAGATGTTTTGAGGTCTTCAAAGTAATCCACAAACTGGTGGACACGGAGGAGGATATTCTGATGGTGAGCACGGATCTTCAGTAAAACAACTTTTATTCAAAATATATTCTCCAGATTTCCACTCACAGATTTTTTTTAAAATTTCTAATCAAGGTGGCGACGGATGTCATCAAAGAGTTTGCAGCTGATAATGTCAAATATCTTGAGCTGAGAAGCACACCGAGGGAAGAGAATCACACCGGTACGGATCTGAAAGACGAGTTCAGAGACTCTGGCATAATGTTTCACTGCTCAGAATCTAACTTTGGTTTATGATGCGTTTTTTATTGCAGGACTAACAAAAAAGAGTTACATTGAGACAGTCATTGAAGCCATTCAGAAGTGTAAAAGCGAGGGAGTGGACATAGACGTCAGGTAGATGTTCGTCGCTGTCGTGTTATTATTAATAGGGCTGAAACAATTGATTGTAATAAATCGATTATTGAAGTAATTGTCAATTAACCCAGTAAGCGATTAATCTGAGCACAGACTCGAAAAATGTAATTTGTGGAAAGATCAACAGTCAGAGCAGAAGTTAAACCAAATCTGTACAAAAACAAAACATTTTGTATTTAAGATAAAACAATTTGTCTGTAAATATGTTCCGCAAATAATTGTACAAATAATTAAGCGTTCAATAAATGAGTGCTATGTTGTGGCTTTTTAGCCAATAAAATGTTTAATTTTTATTTATTTAAAATTATTTGAGTCTTTTAATGTATGAATAGTATTGTATAAGGTAGTTTTATTTATATAGCACATTTTCAGCAACAAGGCTTAAGTTGTATATAAGTTGTATAAAAAGGCTTAAGTTGTTAATGCTGAATGTGGCAATTTGTTAAATCTGATCAATAAAAAGAATAATCAGTTACTAAAATAATTGTTAAGTTACAGCCCCAATCGTTAATAGCAGCTGTGCTTTGACACTAAACATCATTTATCCGTCAGGTTTTTGGTGGCCATCGACCGCAGAAATGGCGCGGAGGTTGCTATGGAGACGGTGAAGCTGGCTGAAGAGTTCATGTTGTCGTCTGGAGGTTTGGTGGTGGGAATCGACCTCAGCGGAGACCCAACGGTTTGTGAAGCACTAGACTTTGTGTTTTTGCAGTGTAATGTTATCTTTGCACAAACACAAAATCTCACCAAGTATTATTGATCAAGTTTCTAGTAAAAATGTCTTAGCACACTTGAAATGAGACATAACTAAGTTATAAGACGATGTATTAATATAAGTTAAATAATCTGCTAGTAGAAGTAGTATATTTTATATATAGTTTTAAGGAATTATTTACTTAACATGAGCTAAAGAGTACAGAAAAGTTACTTGCAAGTTTTTTCTTAATTTATGTGATATTTGCACCAGAAACGAGACAAAAACACTTAGTAAGATCTTGTGTGTTTGCAGAGTGAGGACAAATGTTCAATGAGATAGTCGATGTTTTATTAAAATAAAACATCGATTCATTCCTATTTCTTTAAATCGTGCTAAGCTTCAGAAACAACAGCCATGTTTGCTGGTTGGGAATAATTTGTTGTTAAGAAGAAGATGTAGCTTTTGGTTATTATAATTTTTACATCCAACCTTGACTAAGGGAAGGCAAGAATAAGCTTGGCTTCAGCCTGTCCTTTTTTGGTAAATTATGGGTTTCTTTATTGTTTTGTTCTTTGTTCTTTCTTGTGTTTAATGTCAACAGTTTACCAAAATAAAGTGATTGATTGATTGAAATACATCAGTATTGAATAGATAAAAATAAAATCCTAAATTTACAGAAGAGGATTAGGGCCACCGAAAAATAAAAGAATTCTGACTTTAATCTCAGAGATTAAAGTCATAATTCTGACTTTAATTTAAAGTCAGAATCTCAGAATTCTTCTGAGATTCTGACTTTAATCTCAGAATTCTGACTTTAAAGCCGAAATTCTGAGATTAAAGTCGGAATTCTGAGATTTAAAGTCAGAAACTTTAATCTCAGAATTCTGACTTTAAAGTCAGAATCCCCAGAATTCTGACTTTAATCTCAGAATTCTGAGATTCTGACTTTAAAGTCAGAATTCTGAGATTAAAGTCAGAATTATTATTTTTTTTCCAGTGGCCCTAATCCTCTTCCGTATAAATTGGATATTTTGTAAAATAAAAATAATAATAATAAAAATGGTTAAGTGCACCGTAATCCCTAGTCAGAAGATAAACCTTCATATTTACTTTGTGTGTGTTTTGGATTGAGTTAGCATCCAGGTGCTAATGAAGCTTTCGTCTACAGGTGGGACACGGCCGCCGTCTCCTTCCCGCTCTGCAGAGAGCCAGGAACTGCGGGCTGAAGCTGTCGCTGCACATGTCGGAAGTAGGTCTTTCCCCTCCATCATTTAATTTATTCGGACTAGTTGTGCAACAACAGAGCCGTTACTGGAACCAAACTGGCTGCAGGTTCCCTCGCAGCTGGAGGAGTCCGAGTTGCTGCTGAACCTTCCTCCTGACCGGATCGGTCACGGAACCTTCCTGCATCCGGAAGTGGGCGGTTCTCAGGCCCTCGTAGACCGAGCGGTGAAAGGCAGGATTCCTCTGGGTAGGACTCAACCGAGATCAGGAGAACGACTCTCAGCCGATGATATTCTGATTTCATTCTTCCTCGTTTGCTTGTAGAGATTTGCCTGACGTCAAACGTCAAAGGACAAACGGTGCCGAGTTACTCCCAACACCACTTCAGATACTGGTACCAGCTGGGACACCCGTGTGTCATTTGCGTAAGTTTCCCCTCTTGGAGTGGCTAAATGCAGTAGAACTATTTTTCGGACTACAAGCCGCTACTTTTTTGAACAATGCAGCCAATGGCCAATGGCCCGGTGTGGCGTATTTTTCTTCAACCACCAGGGGGGGCTCCTCAAGAGGAAGCGAATCATTGGAAGTCAAAATTGGGAATCATAGAAGAAAGCGCAAATTTTTATTTAGAAGAAACACATGCTAGCAGCAGGCAGGACGGAGAAATGTTTTCAAACTCATATGACACAGCTTCTGAGTTAAAGGCTATATGGCCGTTAGCTCAGCGTGAACGAATCCGTGGTTCGACGTTGGCGACGCAGGTCTGCGTCCTTATTTGTAGGTACGGCTTATAGTAAGGTGCGCTCTATAGTCCGGAAAATACGGTATATATTTTTAATTTAGTGGCACTATTTCATAGATAGTGAAATAGTGCCACTAAATTAGAGGCTTTTATATCCACTTCCTTCTTGTTTTGAAATTTTAGAGCAGTAGTGTCTAAAAGTTTGAGCCAAAATGTCTCAGTTAAAAACCTTTTGCCAAAAAGAGTCTTGTTTAAAATGCATAAAAGATTTTTATGGAAGCCCATTTCCGCCATGAAAAAAAAAAGCTAAAGAGGAAGTCATAATTTCGACTTTGAAAGTCATAATTTCGACTTTCATAATTTCGACTTTGAAAGTCATAATTTCGACTTTCAAAGTCACGACTTTGAAAGTCAAAATTGACTTCCTGTTTAGCTTTTTTTTCATGGCGGAAATGGGCTTCCATAGATTTCTGAGTTAAAAAGAAAAAATGTTTTATTGCAGTATTGTAGTCAGGTTGAAATGAATTTATAGACCATAGTAGATCCCAAACATAAAAAGGGTCTCGGCTTTTCAAACGAAAGGTCCACTGTTATTCTACTTGGTGGAATAAAAGAAAAACTTGTTGGTAAAATTAAAAGTGTGAAATGTGCCATTAGTCCTAATTTCATCCATCTGAGTAAATTCATTCCCATCTCTTTAAATCGTGACGCAGCTAGAAACTGATTGTTTTGTGGCGTTCCAGACGGACGATAAGGGAGTCTTCTGTACGGACTTGTCTCAGGAGTATCAGCTGGCTGCGTCCGCCTTCGGCCTGCGTCCCGATGCGGTGTGGACGCTGTCGGAGCGCGCCGTGGACTGCATCTTCGCAGGAGACGGAGTGAAGCAGCAGCTCAGACAGAAGTGGACTGAATTAAAGCCTGGGCTGCTGCCGGGAGCCGAGCTGCAGGCTTAGAGATTTTACACTGCAAAAACTAAATCTTACCAAGTATTTTTAGTTTAAAGTGAAAATGTCTTAGTTAACTTGAAGTAAGACAAAACTTACAAGTAGCTTTTCAACAAGATAAAGTGTTAGTTCCACTGGCAGATTATTTCACTTATAACAAGACATTTTTCCCATAAGTGATGTAATCTGACAGATACTAAAGGGTAATTGTGTAAAATCAACTCGGCTCCTTCAGACTAGCCAGCAGCAATTAGCAAACACCTGGTAGAACTGCTGAGCTGATGGCAGATACTTAAGAGGTTAATGGAGGAGCCATGATGTGATGACTTAATGAAGGCGGAGCTTCAGAAAGAGCAGGAGTTTTTAAAGAGACAGAGGCGTTAAATTACTAAATACATTTTTTGTAAATCATATTAGTTAATTACTTGATTATGCTACAAAATTGTACTATGTGGCCAGAAAATACATAACACTCCAACTTTTAAGAAAATTGACTTAAAACAAGCTCCTAAATCTGCTGTAAAGTTCCTTGCGAGTTAGTTTTGTCTTATTTCAAGTGAACTAAGCTGTTTGCACTACAGATCAGAACAAAAATACTTGGTAAGATTTAGTTTTTTTGCAGTGTGCTGAAATGCAACACAAAACTGTAAAATATAAAATGTTTAATACATTGAGGCGAAGTGTTGTTTTTGCTGATTTACAGCGGCTTCCTCATGCAAAGTGTGGAAATGAACTCAACAAGGAGCAGAAACAAAAAAAATAAAACATTTTATGCATCCATCTCGTGTGCAGTCCGACCACTCCGCAGGTTTCTATGCCTTCTTTCCAAATTTTCCATGTTTGTCTTTGTTCTTCTTAAACTTTCCGTGTTTCATTTCCTTCCTCTGCTTCCCGTCCCCGTTGCTCGTTACGTTTTCTCCTTCCCATTTCCTCTTCTTGTGGCTGTGGGAAGAAGAAGCACGATTACCACTGAGCCCCTAAAACAAGCAGCCGGCGGCGGCGGCGGCGGCGGGCTGGCGATGCTGCACCTTTTGATGCTGACGACCGCCGTGCTGCCCGCCTTCTTCAGCACCTGGTCCCACTCCTCATCGTCTCCACGGATCTTGTACCTGGAAACACAAAGGGAGTCGTTGAGAACGCAGCAAACCGAGTTTTCGTTCCGGCGATGCGTCGACCCAAACACTCAACTCTTCTAGCTCCATTTCCTTCACTTTCTCCAGATCCTTCTTGTGCTGCTCCTCAAACTCTTTGGCAGCTTCGCTCTGTGAATCGGGAGAGACGACAAGTCAGTTTCTGCTTCAGACACAAACCAACAGATTCAAGCTCCAGTTTAAAATGAGGAATTTTATTTAAAAAACAAATGTTTTATGATCTGAATACCTCCAAACTTGCTAATCCCACTGGCTTTGTGTGAAAAAATGCTAAAAATTCATAAGAAATGTGGAAAAAATGTGTAATCAGGAGATGTTATTGGCAATATCTAAACACCAATTATAAAATCTTTCAAAAGATTAAAGTAAATAAAAAAAATGTACAAAAAAAGACAGTAATAAAGAAGCATATTTAAGCCTATAAGTCGCAATAATCAATTATCCACATAATTAAAATAAACCCGATTGGTTCCAATCTTAATATTTTTTGATGAATAATTTTGTTCACAGAAACATCATAACCTGTTTTATTTATTGCATTCGGTTGTTTTATCTTGGATATTTAAAATGTCTTCCAGTTTTACTGTTTTTTACAAAAAGAAATTTCACTGACCTGTCAGAGCAAATTTGTATTAATATACCAATAATATCAATACATTAATGTTGTTTATCGCAGTATAATTACCAGGACAATTAATCATTCAGCAAACGTGACAGGAATACACATAATAAGCACACATAGGCAATACTATAAATAATATAATATAAAATTAGGCAATTAACAAAATATTAATTTCATTTCTAAATATTGGAAATGGGAAAACCTTATAAGATCCTGGTTTTTCCTTGTTGCATTTACATTTATTTATTTACTTTCTGTTGCTCTTTTTCACTTAATAATTCCAATTAGAAAATAACTGCAGAGAAAAACGTTTCTCATTGTTTTTTTGTATCCAGATAAATGTAAACCTCGTTTGTTTGGGTTTTTCATCCTTGTTGCTGCCATTCGTTCTATTATCCAGTTGTTTATTTTGTAGGTAAAATAAACAACCGTTTTTTAGCTTTTTGTTGGTCTGTAGTGTTTGTTGTAAAAACGCTAATTGGTGAATTGAAAACCCAAACATTTCATCCCTCAGTTCTCATACCAGATCTTCATTAAGGCTTCCGACAGTCGGCTCCATGCTGACGTCTTTAGTTGCCACCATTTCGGCTTCGATTGCCTTTTCCTGGATGCTGGTGAAAACCTGCAAGCAGGGTCAAAGGTTAACATGTTGCTTAGTCCAGAGGTTCCCAAACTGTGGGGCGCGCCCCCAAGGGAGGGCGCGGGAAGCCGCTTGGATGGACAAAAAAAAACCATGAACGCTGCGCTGGGTTTCTACCTTAGAATGGCCAACTCTCTGTTATTCCCCTGTAAATTTGATACAGTGTGGGGCTTCCCATATCTGTGTCCTCTGTGACTTTTATCAGAAGTTAAAGCTGTTTAATCCGTGGTTAACATGTGGTAACCTGTTTTTCCGAGCCGCGTTTAAACGCAACATGAGCGCTACGACGCTCGCGCTGGGTTTACACACCTGTGCGGCGGTGAAGGAGACCTGATCCTGCTGCTGTGTGGAACCAGTGGCGCAAAAAGTGGGTATGCAGCGTATGTAGGCCTGTCGCGATAACAGATTCTGCTGGTCGATTAATCGCCTAAAGATTTATCGGCGATAAGCAATAACATCGCCTTAAGTACTTTTTTTTTTTTTTTTTTTGGGTGCGAACAGTAATCTGCAACACAAAGCGGGACAGCGGACCGGAGGGGAGTTTCCAAAGGCATTTGTAGTAGCCACTCTGATCTAAATCAGGGATTTTCCCCGACTGGGAGCTTAAGGCTGAATGTGACAGGCGGCCAATCAGAAAGCGCGGATTCTCCTCCTGCTTTCTGATGGGGAAATTACCGAGGGGAATCCCAAACAGCTGAAACAGAGCATTTCAGCACTTATCGCACTTATCAGGATAATTAAAATTATCGCGATACGTTTTCTTATCGCACGATTAATCGATTTATTGTTTATCGCGACATGCCTAAGCATATCAACGCATAGGGGCGCAGCACCAGAGGGGGCGCCAAAACCCCGTCTGGAGGGGGCGACAAACACTTCAGCGCCTTTCGCTCCTTCACCTCGGGCACTTAATGAGGGAAATGTAGCGAGTTTTACCTTCACGTATCGTCGCCAGGGGGGAGGAGGGAGGGAGGGACCGAGTGAGCGTCGCTCCTTCCTTGTGGGGGGGGGGGGGATTTAAGTTTTCGCATCCACCTGAATAATGTGTAGTTGCGCCACTGTGTGGAGCTACGCAGGTTTGTGTTAGAATCATGGCAGCAAACCAGCAAAACGCAAAGAACTTTTCACAGTTTTCCCCCCAAACGAACCGGCTGAGTTGAGTGAAGCTGTTGGATGCAGGTTAAGTAGCTAAAGGACGACTAGCTAACATCAATACGGCACCTTTAGCTTAACAAGTAGCCTGTAGGCTACCGATACTGTTGTCCACGTTCAGCTGGGTACATTCATTGTCCCCCGTTCTTAGAAACAGGGAGTTTCTAAGAATTCTGCCCCCCCATCCCCATTCAACCAGGCAGCCATTTGAAAAAGTTTGGAAACCACTGGCTTAGTGCAACATCACCTGCACGAACTTCCGGATGAGCCGGTTGAAGAGGCCCATGAGCTGCGAGCTCGGCAGCTCGATCTCCTTCTCCAGCTGATCCACGGGTTTGTGCTGCAGGCCGATTCCCAGCAGCAGCGCCTGGACAGGAAAGAGTCAGCCAATCGGCATCCGGGTCACGGCAGGCGGGCCGCGCCGGAGTCGGGATGGACCTACACACTGCGCCGCCGAGAGGGAGACGCCCCCCAGCCGCTGCAGGAAGAAGACGCGCGCCACGGCGGGGACCAGGTCCAGGACCAGGTGGTAGTCCACCATGCTGCTGGAGTACAGCTCCAGGCGCTTCAGGTCGTACGGAGAGAAGTGGGCCGCCAGCTCGTCGCTGCTCAGAGCTGGGGGGGGGGGGGGATTTGGACGAATCAGACGACCCGAAACACGAGATTTAGCTTTTCGTTTTTTTTAAAAAACGTCTTACAGGCGAAGGCGTCTTCTTTCAGCTTCTTGTTCTGCAGGATGCTGAGCGCCAGGCTGGGGTGGAAGCTGCTGAACTGGTAGGAGAGAAGAGACAGGAAGCGCCGGCGGAAATCTGGGGAGGGGAGAGGAGGGAACGGGCAGGAGGAGGGAACGATCAGGAGGAGGGAACGGGCAGGAGGAGGGAAAGATCAGGAGGAGGGAACGACCAGGAGGAGGGAACGGGCAGGAGGAGGGAACGGGCAGGAGGAGGGAAAGATCAGGAGGAGGGAAAGATCAGGAGGAGGGAACGGGCAGGAGGAGGGAACAGGCAGGAGGAGGGAACGCCAGGAGGAGGGAACGACCAGGAGGAGGGAACGGGCAGGAGGAGGGAACAGTCAGGAGGAGGGAAGGAGGTAACAGGCAGGAGGAGGGAACGTCAGGAGGAGGGAACGATCAGGAGGAGGGAACGACCAGGAGGAGGGAAGGAGGGAACAGGCAGGAGGAGGGAACAGTCAGGAGGAGGGAACGATCAGGAGGAGGGAACGACAGGAGGAGGGAACGACCAGGAGGAGGGAACGGGCAGGAGGAGGGAAAGATCAGGAGGAGGGAAAGATCAGGAGGAGGGAACGGGCAGGAGGAGGGAACAGGCAGGAGGAGGGAACGACCAGGAGGAGGGAACGGGCATGAGGAGGGAACAGTCAGGAGCAGGGAACGGGCAGGAGGAGGGAACGGTCAGGAGGAGGGAACGGGCAGGAGGAGGGAACGGGCAGGAGGAGGGAACGGGCAGGAGGAGGGAACGACCAGGAGGAGGGAACGACCAGGAGGAGGGAACGACCAGGAGGAGGCAACGGGCAGGAGTGGAGAACGGTCAGGAGGAGGCAACGACCAGGAGGAGGGAACGGGCAGGAGGAGGGAACGACCAGGAGGAGGGAACGACCAGGAGGAGGGAACGACCAGGAGGAGGGAACGACCAGGAGGAGGGAACGACCAGGAGGAGGGAACAGTCAGGAGGAGGGAACAGTCAGGAGGAGGTAACAGTCAGGAGGAGGGAACGACCAGGAGTGGAGAACGGTCAGGAGGAGAGAATGGTCAGGAGGAGGGAACGACCAGGAGGAGGGAACGGTCAGGAGGAGGGAACAGTCAGGAGGAGGGAACAGTCAGGAGGAGGGAACAGTCAGGAGGAGGGAACGGGCAGGAGGAGGGAAGAGGAGGAACGACCAGGAGGAGGGAACGGGCAGGAGGAGGGAACAGGCAGGAGGAGGGAACGGGCAGGAACAATCAGGAGGAGGGAACGGTCAGAAGGAGGGAACGGGCAGGAAGAGGGAAGAGGAGGAACGACCAGGAGGAGGGAACAGTCAGGAGGAGGGAACGGGCGGGAGGAGGGAACAGTCAGGAGGAGGGAATGGGCAGGAGGAAGGAAGAGGAGGGAACGACCAGGAGGAGGGAACGGGCAGGAACAATCAGGAGGAGGGAACGGTCAGAAGGAGGGAACGGGCAGGAAGAGGGAAGAGGAGGAACGACCAGGAGGAGGGAACGACAGGAGGAGGGAACGGGCAGGAGGAGGGAACGGGCAGGAGGAGGGAACGGGCAGGAGGAGGGAACAGTCAGGAGTGGAGAACGGTCAGGAGGAGAGAATGGTCAGGAGGAGGAGGAACCACCAGGAGGAGGGAACAGTCAAGGAAGGAGGGAAACAAGGGAAGTGAGGAAGGAAGAAGAGGAGGAACGACCAGGAGGAGGGAACGGGTAGGAGGAAGGAACGACCAGGAGGAGGGAATGACCAGGAGGAGGGAACAGTCAGGAGGAGAGAATGGTCAGGAGGAGGGAACCACCAGGAGGAGGGAACAGTCAGGAGGAGGGAACAGGCAGGAAGAGGGAAGAGGAGGGAACGACCAGGAGGAGGGAAGAGGAGGGAACGGTCAGGAGGATTGAAGAGAGAATCAGACCAGCTGTTCGGGTCGCACCGCTTACAGCTGCGATCTCTCTGCAGAAAAATGCTCAAATGCGACTCAATCGACTTTTAAGTTAATAAATCCTTAATATTGATGAAAAATTATTTAACTAAGAAGACATTTCACCATGTTGTCAGTAAATGTATCTGCCGATGGAACTACAACGTTATCACCAATATTAAGGAATTATTTACAAAAAGAACAAGCTCCTACAAAGTTACTTTCTAACTTTGTAGGAGCTTGTAATAAGTTTGTCTTATTTCAAATTTACTAAGATATTTGCACAAAAAATACTTTTTGTGTGTTTTTGCACATGTGGAACTAATGCAGATAAATATCAGATTATTTTCAAAGCGTCTTCTGTCTGAACAGACATGTTGCATTTTATCCGGCTCATTTATGAGAAACGCGTCATAATTCTTCACCAGAAAAAGCCAGACGTGATAAATCAGGATGTAATTCCACGCTTTTTTATTCGCTCCCTTCAACTTCTATTGCTGAACAAACTTTAAAATGGATCCATAGATGGAGACGTCCATTACTATTTCTGTAAGCATGTGGGACGTAAACCATGCAGGTCTGATTCGATCGGCTTTAATTAGCCGTATAAACGATAAAAAAAAAAAGAAAACTGTGCGTGAAAACCAAACAAATCCGTGTTCACCTTTCCAGAAGGCGGCGAGCCACAAGCTCTGCTGTGAAGCCTCGTCCGTGTTCAGCTCCTTCAGCATCACGCAGGAATGTTCTCCTGTCAGCTCGTTCTGACCAAACAGAACATGTCAGAAATAAAACACAAACACAAAACAGTCATCCGAGATCAGCACTTACAGGCGTTTGCCTTAAATAGACCGGAGTGTAACCCGCTTTCTTCCAGAACCTGCAAGAGACCAAACAGTTTAACGCGTTTCAGTCTGAAAATATGTCTCAGGGTTTGCTTGTTTTTCGTAGATGAAGCTACAGTAGGTAGGAAAAAAGAGGAGTAAACGTACACCAAGAAATGTTTAGATTCTCAAAAGTAATCTAGAAAAAACTTTTTAATTTTTTCCAGATTAATTTGAGTGTGAAAACTTTCAATTTTTGAAATTATGAACATTTCCGAAAGTCGAATATTTTCAAACTCAGAAATTTCCAAGTATTTTTCTAGGAAATTTGAGATTGAGCTCAAAATTTCAGATTGTTCCCTAGGAAATTTTCAACTTTTCAAACTTCATATCAAATGTACTCCTTTCTCTAGTTTTTTTTTTTTAGCCTGTGACCCTGATACTCTGTTGTTTGTCCCCTCACTTGAGCAGCTGCGCCGTCAGGCCGTAGGAAACTCCTAAATAGTCCAGCCGCTCAGCTCTTCTCTCGCTGAGCTTCAGCAGCAGAGGAGGAAGCTCCTTCCGAGGAGTCACCACCTCCTCCAGCAGGCTGACCGCCTGAAAAACAAACAACATTTATTCACCTTTAACCAGAACACGGAGGGAAACCGTCAGATTGTGTCTGGCATCGATTTACTGACCTCGCTGCTGACGGAGGCGATCTGCGTGTGAGCTGGTTGGACGCTCTCGTCCATGGTGGGAAACTTCCCCTCGTAGTACATCTGCAGCTGCTGCAGCGCTCTGGAGCCGTAGCCCATCTGTCGGAGAGGGGCAGCTTAGTAGTTATTATAAAAAGAATTTTTTAAAAAAATCACTTTTGGACAGTTTTCAAACCTGTATTTGCTTCTAAAAACAGCGCTTGGGGAAAAAAAAAAATCTTCCAGCCAGTTTTTGGCAATAAATTCATGTTTTTTGGTGTCTGGAAAAGGAGCCGTTTCAAAAACCTTTAAGGTGTGTTCACACTGCAGCCTGAAGTGACCGATTCCGATTTATTTGACGTTATGCGACCTGTATCCAATCTTTTCATGGCAGTGTGAACAGCTCAGGTCGGAT
Source organism: Poecilia picta (assembly GCA_033032245.1). Taxonomy (NCBI): domain Eukaryota; kingdom Metazoa; phylum Chordata; class Actinopteri; order Cyprinodontiformes; family Poeciliidae; genus Poecilia; species Poecilia picta. The sequence continues at coordinate 26,146,067 of CM065358.1, forward strand.
TCTTTTAGAATGTGACCCATATCCGATACGTATCCGATTCAAATGCGACCATAACGTCCAGGTCTCATTCATCCGAACTGAACGTCACTGATTCTCAACAAATCTCACTATTCTGCGTCCTGATACGTGAAAGTGGGAAGAAAAACAACAACCATGATGGACTAGATGAGGATTAAGTTATTAATATGCTGCTACAGCCAGACAACAAATTCAAATATGTAGCTAAGCTCCACCTTTAGCCTCCATGTTTACTTTCTCAAACTCTGAGCTCTTCTTCTTTTATGACGGTTGGCAGAACACTGAGAACCCTGACGCTATAGCGCCCTCTACTGCGCATGCGGGACACTTTCAGGTCGTTTGCCCGTTCACACTGCAGAACACATGGCAAAAAAATCAGAATTGCCAAAAAAATCAGAATTGAGTCACTTCAGGCTGCAGTGTGAACACACACATAGAGACACACAACCAGGCACACACACACTCACACCTAGGGACAATTTGGAGAGGCCAATTAACCTGACAGTCATGTTTTTGGACTGTGGGAGGAAACCGGAGTGTGTGCCAAGATATTTGGACTAAAACCAAGGCCAAAAATAATTGGTAAGATTTGATGATTTTGCAGTGAAAAAAAAGCAGATTTACCAGATTTGTGATCATAGATGGTTCCTCTTCACTTTGATTTATAGCAAAAAATAAATAAATAAAATGCAGATGCAGCTGCAGCTTTTCACCACCATGAATTATGAAGACACACACTCAGAGGTCAGAGCAGGTCTGCAGCGGCTCTCACCCCTTGGTAGTCTGGATTGACCGCGATGCGCACCACTCTGCCTCCAGACAGGCTGCCAAAGTCCGCGTCCTGAAACTGTGTTGGGACAAAGGAACAAGTCATCAGCTGACAACAGAAACACTCACTGTGTGTGTGTGTATACCAGGTCTTTATATCCTTATGGGAACCTATTTCTGTCTACAATGTGGGGTTAAGGGGACCACTGCTCCTTGTGGGGACATTTTCTAGGTCCCCATGAGGGAAATTCTACTTTTTGGGTTAGTGGTTCGGTTTGTGATGGTTAGGATGTAGAAATGAATGGAAGTCAATGTGAGGTCCCCACAAGAGATGAAGATGACGGTGTGTCATCTTCAGTCTGTATCAGACTGTACCTGTTCTGATACAGTCCAGGGGATCAGATCTCCTGAGGCCTTCTTCCCTCTTGATAGACTGTTGAGGATGGACTGCCTGGAAATTTCTCCTTCAAGACAAACCTTAAGAAGCAGACAAACAAGAATCTGTTGTCTCTCCAGTTACCCATTTCATAAAGACTTAGATCAATTTTAGGTCACACCACATTCATACAACTTTAAAGTAATAAAGTGCAGCAAAATCAGATGCCGAAACTAAACTGAGGACTTTGTCGTTTGTGAGTCTCACACCAGCTGCCAACTGTAGGGAAATGAAGACGGGACGCTGATTTTGTGTCACACTTTGATCCTGATGTCATCTTCATAGTTAGCGTTATGTTTTCAATGCGATTTAGAGTCAACTTCTTTGTGTTTAGTGGTTTAGCATTAGCATCTGTTGTATTTTAATGTGTTTAGTAGTTTAGCATTAGCATCTGTTGTATTTTACCATGTTTAGTAGTTTAGCATGAGCATCTGTTGTATTTTAATGTGTTTAGTAGTTTAGCATTAGCATCTGTTGTATTTTAACATGTTTAGTAGTTTAGTATTAGCATCTGTTGTATTACCGTGTTTAGTAGTTTAACATTAGCATCTGCTGCATTTTTAACATGTTTAGCGGTTCATGGTTAGCCTCCATTATTTTTTAATGCATTTAGCAGTTTAAGTTTTTAAATGTGTTTTGCAGTTTATTGTGAACAATGTTAACAGTGAGACTAACTTTTTGGTTAACTGTGCTCACCACTGATAATTATTCTCAATTTTAATGCAAACATATAATCTCCATTACAACCATGGCAGCCATTTTGAAATATGTCCACCAGAAAAAGGAAGCTGTATTTCATTTCTGTGGTTCAACATATGTAGGGTACAATTTGACACCAAAAATATTCATCTAATTGCCAATTTTTGTGCAAAGATTAACTTTCCATGTCAGCCATCTTGAAAAAAAGTCAGTAAATATGATTTCATGTGTGATTTGACACCAAAAGTATTATCTGAGATGAATGCAGCCAATTTTAGTGCAGAAATAAACATTTATTTGATGACCACGGCAGCCATCTTGAATTTTTTAGTGGCCAACGCTTTTTTTCCCTCCCTAGCAAGTTCCTGGGTGCATCTGTGCCAGTTTGGGTTCTTGTATCGGGATGTGAAGGATTCTGCTGCTCTCTCCTACCTGAACGACGGCGAGGACTTCGGGCAGAGAGTTCTGGGTGGGCGGGACGGGCGGCAGCAGGCAGAAGAGGTGATGGGCCGGAGCGTCCGACAGCAGCTGCAGGTCGTTGGGGGAATTCTGCAGCGGCAGAAAAACAGCAGGTCAGCGAAAAGAAAAGGACACAAAAGACGACGTGTTGATTTTCAGAGCGAAACGTCACCTTATAGTGCGACGCCACGTAAAGAGCCATCAGCCTTTGCAGAAACGCCTCGGATGCCTTGTGGTAGCAGAACAGCGTGTCTCTGTTTACATAATACCTGAACGGCGTTCGCTGAGGAGAAACGCTGGAACATCTGGGGAACATTTCACTAAATTCACAAAGTGAAATAACCCGTAAAACATTAAAGGCTTAAATTATGAGTTTTTATTTATTTGTTTTTCTACCCTGATCTTCTGGATCTACCGTCCTGCATGTTTTAGGTGTTTCCCTGCTGCTGCCACAAACCCGACCGTTGTTATTATTCCCTAAAACTAACAAAATAACAACAACTAAAAGTGGTGAAACATTTTTGTTAGCTGAAGTGAATAAAAACGGTAATTAGTGGAGAAAAACTACAACTAACTGAAACTACACAGTCCAGTCACATTAATGTGACCATCTGTCAAAAGCCAGAATAACCACCTTTCGCAGAGCGAACTGCTACGAGACGTGCAGGAAGAGAGTCACTTAGGTCCCTGAAGGTCTTCTCTGGGATGTTGAGCCATGCCGACTCTAATGCCGTGGCCAGCTGCGCTAGATTACGCGGTTGAGGATCCATGGCGCGAACAACTCGATCGAGATGGTCCCACAGATGCTCGATTGGGTTTAAGTCAGGTGAGTTTGCTGGCCAGGGGAGGACGGTAAACTCATCCTGGGGCTCTTCGAACCACGCACGTACACTGGCAGCTGTATGGCACCTCGCATTGTCCTGCTGGAAGATGCCATCATCCTGAGGAAAAACAATGCGCATGTAGGGGTGGACATGGTCCGCAAGGACAGATGCGTACTTGTATTGATCCATCGTGCCTTCCACAATAATCAGTGAACCCAGAGAATGCCAGGAAAACATTCCCCAGACCATAATGCTCCTGCCTCCAGCTTGGACCGTTCCTGCAATGGTTGCAGGGTGGTTCCTTTCAGAGGTTTCACGCCTTATACGCCAACGTCCATCTGTCCGATGGAGCATAAAACGCGATTCATCTGAAAACGCTACCTGTCGCCACTCAGTGGACGTCCAGCTGCTGTACTGGCGTGCAAATTCTAGCCTTCGTCGTCGATGAACACCAGTCAGCATAGGTGCACGAACCAGGCGTCCGCTTCGGAGGCCCAGACGCAGCAATGTTCGCTGAATAGTGGTTTGGGAGACACTTGTGGTAGCCCCTTGGTTCATTTTAGTGGTCAGTTGCTCAACGGTAGCCCGTCTATCTGCCCGAACGCATCTCCGCAACCGTCGTTCACCTCTGTCATCTATGGCCCGTGGTGCACCACATTTGCCACGTCGTTGATTTTGGACAGTCCCATTTTGCCATGCACGGTACACTTTTACCACGGCGGCACGCGAACAGTTCACAAACTCAGCCGTTTCGGAAATGCTTCCACCCTTGGCCCGAAACCCAATGATCATGCCCTTTTGGACGTCGGATAAATCGCTTCGTTTCTGCATTACGCCAACGATTGAAATGTTTTCCGAAGCCCACACACACCCTTTATATACGCTCAACTGCACTGTGCTGCCACCTGCCTTCTGTGATTGGTTATTTAACTCTGAAGTGGAAAGTACGTGGTGGTCACATTAATGTGACTGGACTGTGTATATCGGCATTACTGAAAATAAAACACTAAATTATAGACATGATGCCCTTAGTTTTTGTGTTTATTAAACTATTCCAGCCTTTTGAATTGATGTGATCTTAAAAACTAGCAAACTCTAGACCAGTGGTTCTTAATCTGGGTTCGATCGAACCCCAGGGGTTCGGCGGAGCCTCTGAGGTAAAGACTCACTCGTGTAAAGTCGTGATGACGCCCTGCTTTGCCATCACTACTGCAGAGGATCACGTTACATTGCTTAGCCAATCAGAGGATCACGTTACATTGCTGAGCCAATCAGAGGATCACGTTACATTACTTAGCCAATCAGAGCTGTGGAGTAGCTCTGATTGGAGGAGCTTCACTCTCAGCATGGATTTGAACTTGTGTCTTTATTTACTTCAGCAAAGCTCACAGTTTTTACCACATTCTGTAGCTTTCGGTGTTCTTCTAAATCTGCTCCTTAGTCGCAGAATCTGCTCCTTGGTACTGCCTCTAGTGGCGTGGGGGAAGTAACACAACTAATATGATTACATTATTCAATCAGAATACCGCAAAATATTTTGTGTGTGTGTGTGTGTGTGTGTGTGTGAATGCGCGAAGGGTTCGGTGAATGCTCATATGCAACTAGGGGGTTCGGTGCCTCAAAAGAGGTCAAGAACCACTGCTCTAAAAACTAAAACTAACCGAATCAAACAAAATGTCACAACGAAATAAAACTAATAATAAAGTTATTATTACAGCTGCTGTTGTTTGCTGCTGCAGAACCTGACGCAAGCGGCTCCTGCAGCAGCAAACAACAGCAATGCACCTCTGATCAATGCCTGATCAATAGAAACAGATATTCTGATCAGGTATTTTAGTCCATCATAATGTTCTGGCATGCGTTTGATAAATCAGGCAGGACTTTCTGTTATCTCAGATTCTTTAGCAGATGTTGTTCAATTGTTAAAATAAAATTGTTATTTTATTTCCGAAGATGGTGGGTAAAAATGTAAAAGGTGCTTAAATTATATTTTAAAATTCAGAACGAATTGGTTGAAAATGAAGGATACAGGTCACAGGCCTGGGGCAGCGGGCAGCCAGAAATGAGTCTGGGAATGTTGAGGCAGTCCAGACACAGCAGCTCATTCAGCCACTTCTCCACGGCGTCGCCCGCGCCGTACCGAATGGACTCGTGCAGAGAAACCTCGTGAAGAGTCCGAGCTGCGCACAGCAGGAGACGACGACAAGAGACGGTCAAACTGAACTCTGCTTGAGGAAGAGGAGGAGTAAGAGGATAAAGGTGAACCTGCTGTCAGCCTCGCTGTGTTTGTGCTCCTGTTCTCTGCAGAAAGGTTCTGCTGACTGTTGGCGCTCTGCTGCCTCAGCTGCTGGATCAGTTTGAGAGAAAGAGAGCGGCCGGTGCCTTCATAGCTGCAGAGGAAGCACAAACACTGCAGATCTCAGTGGCACGTGGATGACAACCAGAAGCCTCGGTGCTTTTGGCTCAACACAAACTGCTGCGAAGTGGGAGAACCAAAGAAATGCGGGAAGCTGTTCAGAGACGATGAGAAAAGGGATGAAGAATAAAACCTACAGCGGAACTGATTGCGGTTTTCTTACCGATTACCAATCTTTAAAAAAGGTTGGTACGCCTTATAAACCCATCATGAGAAATTTTATGGAACTTATTAGGGCTGTATAATAATATCGATATCACGATATATATCGATATTTTCTGTCCTAGAAAAAAAATCAATATTTATCTGCAAGTATCGTAACGTCCAACTGTCACCTTGTTCCCTCACTGCTTGCTTCACCAGGTCATCAGGCTTAGAGTGATTCCTTCAGATGTTCAGGTTAAAAAGGTATCAAACTATTCAGAGCAGGAACTTGGTTCACTTTATTTATTTTACTAATGCATGTCAGCTACAGTTTGGACTGTTTCAACTAAAAGAAACATGTTTTCTCTCCACTTCTTTGGTTCATTTTGTCCAGCTGTCCACTTTAAGTCTGTGTCCAACCAGAACCAGGTATTGTGTAGTTGGTGCTTTTAATCAGTTTTCAGTTAAATTAATTCAGTCCAACTTTATAACAGTCACAAAATGTCACCAAAATCACTCTGTCCCTCTAAAATCTTTCAGAAAATTGCAAAAGTGTATTGAATTGTATTGTTTGCTGAATATCGCAATATATATCGTATTGTGGGAAGAATATTGTGTATGTTATCGTACCGTGAGATTATTGCATCACTACAGCCCTGGAACTTATGTAGTAAATATAAAATATGTATTCTTCAGAATTTAGTCCATCGCCATGAGTTTTATAAAGGCAGGACTTTCTGTTATTAGGCTGTAGGACATCTGCAGACCGACAGATGTTTCACATGCGAGTATCGGCCGATCGCCCAAAATCAAAGCCACGGAGGCCGATCAATCGGTGGACATAACAACAACAACATGATCTATAAAACTGAGGTAAAAGACTGAAGACCTGGAGGAAACAATAAACATGCAGCTGCTGTTTTCATGAAATGGTTCAAATACAAATGAAATCCATGTGGCCTAGTCAAAGTCCAGATCTAAGTCCAGTTGAGAACCTGTGACAAGACCTGAAATCCTTCCCACCCAAACAGACTAAACTTGAGATATTTCACACACAAAAAAACAAGCAAAAATGTAAATTTATAATATTGAAGCTGGTTGACAACAAAGAGACGACAAATATTTTAGTTCACTTAAAATAAGACAAAACTACCTTATACTTGACTTTACAGCAGGATATAGGAGCTTGTTTTAGGTAAATAATTTATTGGTATTGTTGAAAAAGTTCTTATTCCATTGGTAGATAAATTATCTTCTAACAAGACATTTTTCTCAAATTATTAGTGAAACAATCTTTCAGAGGAAGCAGAAATTTTTAATCAATATTAAGTTATTATTGTAAGTGTAGTGTAAGTAAGTAGTGTAGTGTAAGTGTAAGTGTTCTGTAAATAGAACTAAAACAGGCCCAAGTATCTTACTGAAAGGTTACCTTTAAGTTAATTTTGTCTTATTTCAGGTAAACTAAGATATTTGCCCTAAAAACTAGAGCAGAAATACTCGGTAAGATTTTGTATTTTTGCAGTGAAGACCGTTTGAAAACCAGGCAAAACAACTTTTAATCATAAAAGACTAAATAAATCTCAGTTTGAGGCTGTAAAGGTATAAAATGTGTTACAGTTCCAGGGGAATTCATTGGTGCAACATGTTTTCAGGCCCCGTTTACACGACAACGACTTCGGGGGAAAACGGAAGAGTTTTGTTGCGTTTGCAGTGAGCATTTACACGAAACCACCGAATGTTTTCTCTGACAACGGCACAGATTGAAAACAGGCTCCAGAGTGCGACGTTTCTGAAACGTACCGCTTTCCGTCGTCGTCTAAACAGAGAAAACGGATCTTTTCTTCCAGAGAATCACAGACTCATGCATAATATGACGCAAAACATGGCTGCCTCCTACAAACCACAGAAGAAGAAGAAGAAACTACTCATGGCTGATGTTACCGTTTCCCCATCAGATTCGGTTCCCTCAGCGTCTCTTGTTCAGCTCTTATCTAGAGAACTAGTGACCAGTCCGGCTCCAGACGAGTTTATCCGGGGGGCATGACTTATTTTGGGGGGGCAAAATGAGTCTAAGTAGCTGAACATAGACAACAACACCAATAGCCTACAGGCTACTTGTTAACAAGCTTAACATGCTGTATTGATATTAACTAGTCGTCTTTTAGCTATTATCACCTGCATCCAACAGCTTCACTCAACTCAGTCGGTTAGTTCGGGAAAAAACTGTGCAAAGTTATTTACGTTTTGCTGGTTTGCTGGCATGACTCTAACACGCCTGCGCAGCAGCAGCTGGTCTCCCTCACAGGTGTAAACCCAGCGAGCGTCTCAGCTCTCATGTTGCGTTTGAAGGCGGCTCGGAAAAACAGGTTACGACTTGTTAGCAACGGATTAAACTGTTTTAACTGCTGAAAAAGGTGACAGAGGACACAGATATGGGAAGTACGGGAGCTTCTATTTTATCAAATTGATATAGGAATAACAGACTGTTTGCCATTCCAAGGTGAAAACAATAAACAGCTTCCAGTCAGGGTCTGCTACGGACACCGTGAAGCTCAAACAAGGCGTTTCAGTAAAGTTATTCCAGTTTTTCCAACCGCATGCGCCCTAATCAGACGCACACAATGTGTGTTTTCTCCCAATCTATGGGAGAACGGGACCTGATAGGGACACACGAATCCACATGCCTTCACAACTTTTCTTTAAACGCATGCGCACTCAGTCTCAAAGAACCGAGCACCAACTAGGCGCAGCGAGAGCGTTACACGTTTTCGATGTGTACCGTTACCGTGCGAACACAGATCGCAATTAAAACGTTTTAGTCTAAACAATCCAACAAAAACGGAACAAAGCTTCCGTTTTTGTTGGATCGTTGTCGTGTAAACGCCCCCTCAGCCTCCCCGTCTTTTCCTGCGTTGGCATCATTTTTGTGCGGCGGCGGCGTTCTGTCTGACCCGTTGATGGTGGAGGCCATGAAGACCAGGTACGGCCCCAGGAGGTTTTTAACCAGGGGAAGCGGGATGGCCGCAGCCTCGTCGATGACCAGCAGCTCAGCCTGGCCCAGTTTCACCGCGTCTCCGGGATGGATGTACTGACGGACGTCACAGTGAGGAGGACATTTGAGTTTTCATCATCATGTCGGGTCGTTAAGCCGTTTAAAGTGGTTCGACGTTACCTGGACGGTCTGTCGGTGCTCTTTGAAGACGTTCACTCGCACCACGGCTTTGTTGAATTCAGGATTTAACGACTGGATGATTTCGTAGTCCAGATGCTCCTGCAGATTAAAGTTGAGCATTTTAACCGTCTCTGCCTTAACATCTGATCAATCACAGGCAGGAAGATGCGGGCGGCGCCGACCTGGTACTGCAGCGCATCGAAGCCCTTAAAGATGAACTCGAACATGGTGTGAAGGTTGTCGGGACTCGGCGACGTTACGAAGATGTTGGAGTAGCTGAATTAAAGGAAGCAGGCGTCAGAGACGATGAGCAGCAAAATGTTGGGACATTTGGGGTGAATTTGATCTGTACCCAAACGCCACGGCGCCTGCGACCGCCAGCCCCATGGCGGCGGACTTTCCTCGGCCTCGGGCCGCGGTCAGAGCCACGGTGCTCCGCAGGGTCTTCTCTGAAACGGCCTCGATGAACTTCAGCACCGCCTTCGCCTGCAGGAACCAGAACATTTATTACCTCAGGGCTGGAAGGTCCAATGGGCGAGATTTTATAAATTAATCACATATTTAGTTTCAATTTTTGGACTTATAATTTAGATGAACTTTACGATGGAATATAAAATCCAGGCTGGGATATATTTATTTATTTTAACTACAAGGGAAAAAAAGTTATAAAAGTACCAGAATAACGTTGTAATTAGGGCTGTAGTGATACGATAATCTCACAATACACGATATTCTGCCCACGATACGATATATATTGTGATATTCCGCAAATGATTCAATTCAATACACTTTTGCGATTTTCTGAAAGATTTTAGAGGGACAGAGTGATTTTGGTGACATTTTGTAACTGTTATAAAGTTGGATTGAATTAATTTAACTGAAAACTGATTAAAAGCACCAACTACACAATACCTGGCTCTGGTTGGACACAGACTTAAAGTGGACAGCTGGACAAAATGAATCAAAGTGGTGAGAAAACATGTTTCTTTTAGTTGAAACAGTCCAAACTGTAGCTGACATGCATTAGTAAAGTAAATAAAGTGAACCAAGTTCCTGCGATGAATAGTTTGATACCTTTTTAACCTGAACATCTGAAGGAATCACTCTAAGCCTGATGACCTAATTACTCTTCCGGTGAAACAAGCAGTGAGTGAACAAGGTGACAGTTGGATGTTACGATACTTGTGGATGAATATAGATTTTTTTTTTAGGAAAGAAAATATTGATATATATCGCCAATTCAATATTATTATACAGCCCTAATTGTAATATTAGAATAAAGTCAAATTTCATGAGGCTACAATGCAAACAATGAAAATGAGGAATGTTGAGAATCTTGTGAAGTAATACTTTAGCGCAAGTTTTCCAGATAATTATCAAATTATTAACATTAGCAAGACTTTGAAGTCATCAAGCAAATAGCTGACGACTTTGAAGAAAGAACCACACAAACTGGGCTGGTCATATTTAGTTATATCTTAGTCATATTATAACTAAGTTTTCTTCTGATTGAAACACATTTTTTCTTGTTCCTTTAAGCCTTTTTGTCAGTTAAAATTGCATCTTTTTTGGCTGATATTATGACGATGTTCTCATAATAAAACAAAAGTTCTCAGGCTGGCCCTAATATTTTCTGTCCTCTTTTTTTTAGAAAACAAAAAAAGGACAAACTATTTTTAGAAATGGATTAAAATCAGAAATCAAATTCAATAATTTCACTGCAAAAACACAAAATATTACAAATATTTTTGATCTGGTTCAAATATCTTAGCACACTTGAAATAAGAGAAACCAACTTAAAAGTAACTTTTTGATAACACATTCAGGCTTGTTTTAAGTCAATAATTCCTTAATACTGATGAAAAGGTTCTTGTCTTATTGCCAGATAAATTAACTTGTAACATGGGAAAAATGTCACTTTATAAATTAAACAATCTGCCAATTGAACAGGCACTTTTCCATCAATATTAAGGTATTATTTACTTATACCGAACCTTTATATCGCACTGAAAAGCTACTTTTTAGTTGGTTTCTCTTATTTCAAGTGTGCTAAGATATTAGAAACCAGATCAAAAATACTTAATAATATTTTGCATTTCTGCAGTTTTATTTTTAAGTCGTGTCGCCTGGGTAAAGCCATCAGCGGCTCCAACAATAATCGATCAGTTGTGGCTCAAAAGTGTGAAGTGAAACTCAAATACGCCGACAGTCGACTTTCTAAGCTTCTTCTCTTTCCGTAAGACACCAAATCTCCCGTCAGCATTTGTTATCTCTGAATTTTCCAGTGGGTTTAACAACATTCAGCAGTAAATGTGAAGCAGCGTGTGATGGAGGCCGACCTGATCCATGGTCCTGCAGCAGTCCACCAACACGCCAACGGGCTGCGTGTCCTGCAGAGACGCCTTCAGCTCCTTCAGCTCCAGCTCTCGAGGAGACAAACCGTCCTCCTGGACAGTGAGGACAGACTTAACCGGAAAACTGGACCTTTGTTTTGCTTTAGTGTGTGAGAGATTTATGGTGTTTCAAATAATTTGATAAAGGAATCTAGAGGTCAGATTTCAACCAGAAAGGTTCAACCAACAGAAAGATGCCCGTCTGGAGAATTGGTGTCCAAACGTTTTGTAAGTTGGGTCACAATTAACAAAAAAGTAAAAAAAAAAAAAAAAAAAGGAATAAGGGAAAAAAATTTTAAAAAATGGAACAAACCAAACCAACTTTATTTATAAAGCACTTTAAAACAACCACAGCTGATACAAAGTGCTGTAAATTTAAAACACAACATAAAAAATAAACAATAAAAACTTACACTTTATGACTAGATCCGTTGGAGTTAAAACCCAAGTAAAATAAATGGGTTTTAAGACGAACTTTAAAAGTGGACAGTGAAGGAGCCTCTGACCTGCAAAGGCAAGTCGGTCCTATTCGACCTACTGAGTCCTCCCTTAGTTCATGTCCAATGCTCTAACTTCCTGTCCCCTCTCAGCTTCCTGTCCCCTCTAAACTTCCTGTCCCTCTGAACTTCCTGTCCCTCTGAGCTTCCTGTCCCTCCTGAGCTTCCTGTCCCCTCTGAGCTTCCTGTCCCCTCTGAGCTTCCTGTCCCTCTGACTTCCTGTCCCTCTGAGCTTCCTGTCCCTCTCGTTCCTGTCCCTCTGACTTCCTGTCCCTCTGAACTTCCTGTCCCCTCTGAGCTTCCTGTCCCTCTGAGCTTCCTGTCCCTCTGAGCTTCCTGTCCCTCTGAGCTTCCTGTCCCTCTGAGCTTCCTGTCCCTCTGAGCTTCCTGTCCCCTCTAGCTTCCTGTCCCCTCTGAACTTCCTGTCCCTCTGAGCTTCCGTCCCTCTGAGCTTCCTGTCCCCTCTGAACTTCTGTCCCTCTGAGTCTCCTGTCCCTCTGAACTTCCTGTCCCTCTCAGCTTCCTGTCCCTCTGAGCTTCCTGTCCCCTCTGAGCTTCCTGTCCCTCTGACTTCTGTCCCTCTGAGTTTCTGTCCCTCTGAGTTCTGTCCCTCTCTGGCATCCTGTCCCTGCTCCTTTGGATCTTGGTTCCTCCAAGATCAGCTGATCTGCGGACCTGAGAGACCGATACGGTACATAGGGGTGAAGAAGCTCAGAGAGGTCAGCCGGGGCAGGATTATGTAGTGATTTAAAAAAACAAATGAAAGAAGAAAAAAGGGCGAGAATACAGATTTTTCTTACTCAAATGTTTGTTTAAATTATCGTGCAGAAGTTTAAGGGTTTTGCACGTTTGCCTAACAAAAAGAAAACATCCCAGTTTGTAAAAGTTTTAGGTTTCAAACTTTACCTGAACTGTGAGCTCTGGTTAAATGAGACTGTTGGGAGCAGAACAATCCCCAACTCACTGTTATGTGACTTTTGCTTTTCTGAAGGAAATTTAAGTTGGATTTTTACTTTTTTTTTTCAGTGTAAATGAATTTATTTCATAGCTTTTTACACATTTACCACAACAGTAAATAAATATGTCTTGAACCGCCAAAATAAATCGAATAATCGCACAACAAATGAAAACAATCTTAACAATTATACTTTTTTTCTTTTCTGTCTCTCTTTCTACTGGTCTTCAGTTTGGTGCTTTTGGTCTCAACTAGGCCTTTTTATGAAGGATCATTTTGTTTACAGAAGCTTCATAATTCATTTTATTTGTCATTTTGATTATTTATTTTGTATATTAAAAATGTCTTCCAGTTCCAGTGTTAAAATGTTCATCAAAATTTAAAGATTTTTGAAAATGTTTTCTTGCATTATGGTCTCACAACAACAATATCATTTATCACGTTAACTTCTGGGATAATTTAAAATCTAATTACGTCTGCATCAGGATATTGATCTGATTTACTTTAACCATCAATTTAGGTTTATCCTACGCTTTCCTAACTTATCTTAGTCTTACTAAAAAGTTGATTTCAAACAGTTTTGGTACCTGAGTCTTGGGAGGGACAGGCTTGATGTTCGCCATGTGGCTGGAGATCGGCAGGATGTTGAGCTGGTCGTCGATAACGACGCAGTTTTTACAAGACGAAAGCGACAAAATGAATCTAAAAGGAAAACAGAGGGACTTATATTCCAATTTTGCTCCACCGATTGAATAAATTCATTAAAAAAGTAGCACTGACCTCTCGTTAAATCTGCCAACGACGTCCTGATGAGCCTCGGTTCTGTACCGGGAGTGAACGTCCTGCAGGGAGAGGGGAACCGTTCTCCTCTGAACTGAACTGGTGAACGGACAGCAGGAGGAGCTGCAGGCTTACCATGGTCATGGTGTAGAGCTGCTTCAGAGAGTTCATCGTCCTGAGGAGAATCACCACTATGCCGCCTCCCTCCACCGTCTCAATGGTTCGCGCCAACAGGTTGGGAGTGAGCGCTTCGAAATCCTGGAGGACGAGTAAAAACACTAAACACGGAACGCTTAAACATATTCAACTAAATCTGTAATTAATTTCCTCTTTGGGATCAGTAAAGCACTTTAGCTCTTATCGGCAGGACGGCGTCGGTGACGACACATTTTGGGAAGCCAAATTTGCGGTACCGTAATTTCCCCCAACACTTTGCGCTGCTCTCCTCTGAAAGGGGAGACGTTGCGCTTCCAGTCAATATCAGGTTATTACGGTAATTTCACTCCCACAGTGAAATTGGGAGTGAAATTACCGTAAAGAGTGTTTAATCAGCTTTAATCTGATTAAACACTCTTTAGAGACTTAAGTAAATAAGCAATGCTTAGCCTGGTGGGGACACAAGTAAAGCCTGGAGGTCTGCCAGGTTTATAAAACACTGGGGGAGACCCTGATAATCAATGAAAGATTAATCAACAATCTGACGTGTATTGATAATTTTAACAATAGTGTATTATTGGTTTTCAAAACTGTTGACTATATGATGTCTTTGTTTTTTTTAATGTTTTTACAATGAAAAGCACTTTGAGCCGCCATGTTGCTGAAACGTACAGCACAAATAAACTTGACTGATTGAAGATATGCTCGTTTAGCCAGAGATGGTTCTACTGTGAGGAGAAACAGACTCACCTAGAGCTGTAGTGATACAATAATCTCACAATACGATACACGATATTCTGCCCACTATACGATATATATTGCGATATTCTGCAAACGATACAATTCAATACACTTTTGCAATTTTCTGAAAGATTTCAGAGGGACAGAGTGATTTTGGTGATATTTTGTGACTGTTATAAAGTTGGATTGAATTAATTTAACTGAAAACTGATTAAAAGCTCCAACTACACAATACCTGGTTCTGGTTGGACACAGACTTAAAGTGGACAGCTGGACAAAATGAACCAAAGAAGTGGAGAGAAAACATGTTTCTTTTAGTTGAAACAGTCCAAACTGTAGCTGACATGCATTAGTAAAGTAAATAAAGTGAACCAAGTTCCTGCTCTGAATAGTTTGATACCTTTTTAACCTGAACATCTGAAAGAATCACTAAGCCTGATGACCTAATCATTCTCCAGGCGAAGCAAGCAGTGAGTGAGCAAGGCGACAGTTGGATGTTAAGATACTTGCAAATGAATATCGATTTTTTTTTCTAGGAAAGAAAATATCGATATATATCACGATATCGATATTATGATACAGCCCTAGACTCACCTGTAGGACACACATGCCATACGTGTTTCCCAGGATCTTGTGCGTCTCGTTGTAGTAACAGTAGCGGATGTTGGTCGCAGCGACGAAGAGCTCAAACGGATCGTCCTGGTTCAGATTCAACGTTCCAGTTTTGATCTTCTTCTGCAGCTGCCTCATCCGTTTCTTCCGGTTGCTGTTTCAGGAAAAGACAACATCAAATCTCGACCTGCTCGTCACCGACGGCAGCTGGATGTGTGTGTGTGTGTGTGTGTGTGTGTTGTTTACACACACCTGCTGAATCCCAGGTCCTTCTTGTAGCACCAGAGGACCGACGGTCGGGCTCTGACCGCGGCTTTGGACAGCATGTGATGAAGAATCACCACCTGGATCAGAGGCAGGTCGGTTTGAGTTGAAGCCCCGGAAATAAACTCTGTCGTTTCTGCGGGTGTGTCGGGTTTATACCTGATCTCTCCCTCGGTCTCCCACCACCACAAACAGGGTTCGGTGCTGGAGCGCGACTCCATTCTCGATCTGGACCCGAATCCGGTTGTCGACTTTCTTGCGGACAGTCGCCATCGTACTTCTATAATCATTAGCACAACAATTATTTAAAAAATAAATCAATGGTCGCATTCACTCTGTCAGCAGATGAACACAAAGTATTATAAAATTAAACCAGAACATTTTAATTTACCTTAAATAAAGCTCTTGGATGTTTCTCTTCACTTGGTAATCTTAAGGTTTACGGCTGCATGGAGCTACATGCCGACCATGTTGATAAACTCACGTGGAGACGGTGGTTCATGAAGGACCCCTCTGTGACGTCAAAATGGTGCGACATATTCTAAAGTTTCATTTTTGTTGTCACCACGCTGGGTACAGCATGAAATGCTTTCATTTAGTTTATTCCTGTCATTATTATGGACACATTTTCCTGACGCTTCAAGAACTCAAAAGCTACCACAAACCTCAAGCCGCAGTTTGTTGCTGGGATACGTCAGCGAGCCGCCATATTGGGAAGGGAAACAGAGGTATCACGTCAACGTGATATTTGGCTTTTTTAAAATAAGGAGTATTTAGTTGTTTATATTCTAACTTATTTAATGAAGGTATTTATCACAGTAAAGACTAAAGCAAAATGCCCTTTTCCGTTAATTTGAAAAAAAAAAAATGCTAGAAACATTATTTTTTAAAGTAAAACTAAGTAAACTTACAAATGAAGCCAAACATCACAGTAAACAATTGTTCCATGTTTTGAGGTTAAAGCAGTTTGAGAAATTCTGTTATTTTAGCAGTACAGAATAAAAATGTAACGTATGTCCTCTTACAAACCATCCAGTTTGACCCATTTTTTGGATTATTAAATATACTTTTTTGCAATTGTTTCCATGTTTTATACACAAATAAGGTTATTTTTAATGTAAAAACTCAAAGCTGAAACATGATTATGCAACACAACTTTATTGAAACTCTTGAAGCAACATCAATTTACAAACAAGAATACGGGAGCATGTTAAACAAAAAGTCTTCTTTCTTTGAACCAAAATGACAGAAAAGAACCGAAGAAGGGAAAGAAACTCCCATAATTTGTACCAGCAGTGGCAGGTGCATTTGTTAATAAAAAATATATATTTATATATAACTTATGGAATCTTTCAAGTTTACAGGACTGTTGGTACACACGGCTGGTGTGAACCAGTGATTGGGTTCACAGCTTACCTTGTGTTTTGAGCTTTAAATGATTTATTATTTCCAGATATCAAAGCTCGAATCACTTTGATTCAAGAGACAGAAAGTAAAAATACCACTGATAAGGAACAAAGAAATCAGAGCAAACATGAGATGGGGAAATGCATTCATGAATTTTAAATTTTTCAGTGTGGTGCAAATTTTTCAGTCACAGTCATTTTAAAAGGCCATTTCAGGATCGAATTGCTTGAGTGCTGCTTCGTGAAACTCCTCTGGGTCCTTGGCCAGCTCCTCGCTTGTAGTTCTGTTGGTAACCGTCCTTGATCGGCGGCAAAGAATAGAGACATTTTAGAAACTTTTCTGACAGCACATTTTGTTTTCACAAAGCCAGCGGAGACTTAAAGCTTCTTTCATACCCTCTGATAATTCCCATTTGGATAATCGCGAGGTGTGTTGAACTGGGGCTGTCCATATCCGGAGTTGGGAGTGCTGGCGAAGGGAGGGCGATAACCGTCATAACCACCTGGAGGAAAAGATCCCAAAGATTTCCATTTAGCTCCAGAACACTGATGGAAAAAAATAAGATGTGAATCTGGGACATTTCTCCGATCTGGGAAGTATTTCTCACTATTTGTCAAGATATTTAGGTTGCAAGAGAGAGTTCAGCAGCTAATGGGGGAACTACATTTTTCATCTTTACGTTTTCAATAAACAAGCTGAAAGTCGGGCTGCAATAATCCCTCAACTAATTTGATTAAAAATATCCTCAAGGTTTAATCTCTTGCCTCAGTTCTATTAATTTGTATGAATTTGTTGGGGGGGGGGAGTATGTTTTTAGTAGCATTGAAACGATGAATTGAATTAATAGTGATTCAGTATTCAAATAATCCACTAATTTAGTCATCGATAAATCGTTAACCGGAGTTTACAGACTCAAAAATGTCCACTTGCAGAAAAAAACAAAATCTTACCAAGTATTTTTGGTCTAGTTTCCAGTGCAAATATCTTAGTAAACTTGAAATAAGACAAAATTAAGTTACAATTAACTTTTTTAGCAAGAAATACAAGCTTGTTTTCAGTAATTAATTCCTTAACATTGATGAAAAAGTGCTTCTTCCATTGGCAGATCAACTTATAGCGAGACATTTTTCTCGTGTTATAAGTTAAATTATCTGCCAATAGATCAGAATTTGAAGCAGGTGAAACTAAAATGCCACCTGAAGAGTTCTGAGTAGAACATATTTATCTAAAATGCAAAATGTATATATTCTTTGTACAATTTTGGCTTAATTCCAGCTCTGAATATGCTGATCTTTCAGCAAATGTTTTTTTTTTTTTCCAGCGCCTGCATACTTCAGCTAATCAAGGATCACTAAACTAGTTGACGATAATTTCAGCAGTCGGTTAATCAGGGGACTAATCGTTTCAGCCCTGGTGCAGCCGAGCGCTGACCTCTGAACCCGTTGGAGGCGCCTCTGTAGCCGTTGATCATGCCGCGGGCGTTCCTGGGCCCGCCGCGGCTCATGCCTCTGCTGTTGTAGAAGGACTGAGCCGGCCTGCCGAAGCCCGGGCCCTGCTGCGGAGGCTGCTGGTGGCCCCCGCTCTGGTGGTCCTGGGCGTGGAAGGCACCGACCACTGGAGCCGGGGCGTCAACGAAAACACCGGTCACACAACCGTCGATGACGCAAGGAATGTAAAACCTAGCGACTAAAGAGGTTACCCACCAGACTGTAGCTGCTCAGACTGAATCTCCGTCTGCTCCACAGAATGCTGCGACTGGCTGCTGAAAGCCGGGTTGTAGCTGTTCTGGTACTGGTTGGCCTGGCTCAGGGCCTCGGGCTCATTAGCTGGCGGGACTGGGGCATTGAGGTTGAACACCTAACGGGACAAACAAAGGCCACAATGAGGTGAAGCCAAAACCGGAGGACAGCTCACAGGTCCACTAGCTGTGACGTAAAACAGGTTCTTCATTCACTGGACGTATAAGAAACCCACAAATACAGCAGAGAGGTTCACAGAGCAAGCAGAAGAGAAGAGTTGTACAACGATTAATCCAGATTACATGGAATCTCTGATCATATGATCAACGCATGAGGACAGTAAATGCTCCAATGCAAGTAAACTAACAGATATATTTTAGAGTCAAACAACAATCAACTCGCACTTAAAATGTAAAAAATTCATAAATCTTAATCCAGACTCTGGAAGCAAAATGTTTCAAAAGCCTTTTCTGACAACAGAACGACTTTATAGCTATAGGAAACAGTTTATGATGAACGATTGCTGCAACATGAATCTTTTTCTTAACATGAATATGTCAAACTGATGTGTAAGGTAATTTTATTTACAGTATATACCACGTTTTCAGCAACCAGGCACTTCAAAGGGTTTTACATGAATTAGAAGGAAATACAAACAAAACAACCAAAAGACAAAAAAGGGAAAAGTATAAAACTAAATATTATTCCCCATATTTAATAAATAGTCTATTTATAAGCTAATATCTGTTTCTCTGGAACTTAAGTTTGTTCTGGACTACTGAGGTATAAAAATAAATATTGGTGAAGTATAAAACTAGATGTTGGCTCCAGTCGTTCTGGGTTTGTATAAAGATAAATGTTGATTCTCCATGTTTGATTCTTGTTCTGGGTTGTAAAGTGATAAACCAACAGCAGTTTCTCCAAGTTTTGCTCTGATATCAAGCGAATGTGTTAAACTTATTGGCAACAGAAAAAAGATGAACTACCGTCAAAGTAAGAAGTGAAGACAATCCTCACACCAGTAATCTTATGTCTGTTGCCAAGGCAACAAGAGCTGTTTGTGAGCATAAAGTTATTCAGGAAAGAAAATTATTTATTTCTCAGTGGTTTTTACGTTTTATGCGGTTGATGTTTGTGGTGTTAAAAGCATTTAAGTTACCCGACTTTACATTTTGACATTTACATTAATGAAGTGCAGTTACACCCTGATAACTTTTGAGTGATTTTGATTTTCCATCGGAGATTTGTGGTCTTTTTTTTTTTATTCTGTTTTTAGGTTTAAAAGCAAAGAAAAACATCAAAGATTCACAAAAGAGGATTAATACATTTTTCTCCATGGGATTGTTGATGTTTGTGGAAAACGATGTAAACGAAAAGAGCACTTAGTTTCAAAAAAAATGAGGAAAAAAATAATAAATACTGTTGATATATGCCATTCTATAGCAGAAATAAAATGCAGGATTTATTCCGTGCAAAAAAGCTATTTTTTTTTGCACGGAAATTAGATGTTTAACAAACATTTAAATTCTACATTTGTTATATCTAAATTATTTTTTAATTCTGCACTTTTTTAATCAATTTTTCAGAGCCTTTATGGAAGGTCCAAAGAGCCACAGGTTTCAGACCTACAAGTCTTTTTTCTACGTTATAGAGAAAGGACTTATGTAATTACCACATGGTTCCTTACAGCAAACAATTGTTGGGAGGAAAATGCCTTTGGATATCAGATTAACAATGGAGGACAGAAATAGAGCAGAAACAATGACCTCTGTCTGAACGCTACGAGTTTTAGTGAACCAAACGGCCGGGCTTGAGACGATTAGCTTTTAAATCCCTCAGCACGGTGCTGGTTTTATAGGTTTCCAAACGGCCGATGTCTTCTTCTAAAAATCGTCCGTTATGAATCAAATTTTACCATCACTACTTTTGACTAAGGTGAACTGTAGTTGGAAACATACAGTCATCACTTTTGGAAACTTTCCACTCAACTCCAAGCTGCCGTTTGCTCACTTTTATTTTTCTCTCAACCGTTTTTAAGAGAATGACCAGAAATTATCCTGAGCTGCAGGCATGAACACCTTCAAAACTGATGAGGAATACTGCTCTCCTTACAACATCTGGATGTTTAAAACAAAACTGCCTTAAACATGAAGGGAAAATAAAGATAACGCTGAAAAAACAAACAGGCATCCATGTTTCTCATCAAATGTGCACTCTGTTTTTGTTTTTTTTTGCTAAGTCTTAAAGTCGAATCTCTGGCTGCAGTCAGGCCTCTGGTGAAAAGCCAATATGAGCCCCAGCAGCTACTGACATTATGTCATGCAGAACAATGCAGACAGACACACAAGAGAAGCATGAGTTTGCATTCTGTGCAGTATGAGACTGGTTTGGCGTTGAGACAGAGAAACAGGAAGTATCATCACGGCCTTACTGTTTGCATTGACTGGAATGGAGCTGCATTGACATTGATGCCACTGCTGTGAGGAGCTTTGGAAACAGGCTGAAAGACCTGCGTCTGAGAGGCAGGAGGGAGGGCTGTGGAGGGGGGAGGCTGTTCTGACGACAATGACATGGAGGTCTGTTGCAGAGGGAGACACAACACACATTACATTTAGGGTTGGGATGGATATGTATGCTGCTGAAAGGCTGAGGCTGCAGTTTTAGGACAGATTAGAGGTTTTTGTCTGTTGTTGCTGCTGCTGCTGCTGCAAATGAGATTTTCACTTCTTAAAGTCTTTTCCTTCTGTAAAATGTTTCTGCTAAAAAGCAACAAGTGAAAATGTATACCAGAGTGGTCAGACGCTCTCCTGAAGGCAGAAAATCCGTTTCAACACTTTCAGCTCATCCGGGTCATCAGATAAGGACAAAGCTATTCCAACCATGAGCTCCACATGACCATTTATTGATAAATTAGTCCATTATTTGCATCTTAACAAACTTTCCTGACAAGGGTTTGCTAGAAATGGTTACAAAGTTCGTTTATTTTTCCCCCCCCACAGTAAAATTAAATAACTTTTTTTTCAAGCATTTTACAGGTAAGTTATCGAACCTTTCCAGACTCTAAGATAAAGCAAAGAGCTTCAATTCACTATTTTATTAAATCATTTATTACTATTGTTAATAGCATATTTTGATAGTATTCTACATACTACAGCAGGGACAAGGTAACTTAAAATATAATAAGTTTTATGCTTTGAAATGTTTCTCTATACAACCAACTGGTCTGAAAAGGTACAAAAAATCTCAATAAGTTTTCTGCCATTCAAAAAAAATAATTTTGATGAATCTAGCTGACCTAAAACAAGACAAATTTTATTTGATTTAACTTCAGACAGCGAGAGAAGTAAGTGATCTTTTCCAAAGTATAGGCTTTTAACCAAACGTTAGCTTCCTGTTAGATGATGCAATCTAATGTTTGCACATCCAACAAACGATGCAATCTTGTTAGATTGCAGTGGATTTTTTAAGGGTATCAGAGTAGAATGGGGTTAAATGTTCATGCACGCTCTAGAAGTCAAGCATTGTTGTCACTTCACTGCTCTGCCACATGCACTAGTTTGCAAAATGTGAAGCAGTTCAAAGGGTCCGAATCCTTTACCGATCTTAAAAAAATAAATAAATAACTTGATAATTTTCGTGGGACTGATGGACGCTGGAGAAAAGCTGCTTCACCTGGATCGGGTCGATTGGTTCCGTCGAGGTTCGAGAATCCGGAGTGAGAGAGGTCTGGTACAACGGCGGCGGTGTCGGTGAGACGATGGGGACCTGAAGAGAAAACACAGCCGTTTCACATCGCCGTCACTATGGCAACCTGCATGGCGCTGACGGGTAGCTGCTCACTGGTGTGGGCTCAGGCTGCACAGGAACAGAAGCGGGTTGCGTTGGCCGGGACTCGGGGTGACCTGCAACGATCGCACTTTAATCAGACACAACCGGATTTCCCCGTTAAACCGCAACGCGGCTTTTAATCGGGTCAAACGTACCTGGAGGACAAACCATCTGCGGGACCAGAGGCTGAGCAGGTTTCATGGGCTGAGCCGACACGATGGCGGGATCGATGGGCTGTCCGTCAAACTCCAGCATGGAGTCCTGAGTGCAGAGAAACCCAGCGATAACGACGTCACACAGCAGCTGCGGTTCCATTGACCACTTCATTGGTCACATTTAGAAAATAAATGTAATGGAGTAACGGCTATTTAAAGTAAAAAACAATAAAGATATTTCGCATGAGGTGGATTTTTCTGGCCGTACTGAAATTGGTTTATTTCTCAAAACTGCAATGGAAAAACACGAGTCACACGATCAACAGCCGGATGTTTCTACTGACGCAAACCATGAAGAACGTCAGTAAGTAGTTGGAGGATGACGACGCAGGATGCTTTCTATAAGGGAACACACTAATTCACGTGCGACTTTAATTATTTAATGGATCAAATTCAAAAATACTTTAATCCCAAAGGGAAATTAAATGTTGCTGTAATTTCTTGCGTTGTGCTCATCATGAATGTTTCCGACACTTATCACCCAACATTTTGCTGGGTGATAAAAATTGTCGAAGGTGCATCAGAATCACTCGAGCCGTTGTTTTCCATCGCCGGACTATTTGTTGGACGCGTCAAACGCTCCAAACGGCGCCGCGCTGGACACGCAAAACATGGCGCAACAAGCCCTGGACGCCCTGGACGCGCCGCCACGTAGACTCTGAATATAAACCAGACGTATGAAACACGTTTGGTGTGAATGCAACTTTACTCATTAATTCAAATTCTGCAAAGAGTCATTACAGGTAGTGATGGCTGTGTAGCGGACAGTGTTGCAGCGAATCTGGAGAAGCTTCTGACTGAAGACGCTCTGCCTTCCCCAAAACAGTCTCATGAAAATAATCAAGGAAAAACTAGCAGAGAGAAAAAAATCTCAATGAAAGTACAGAGCTACTCCAACGTCCCGCCGCCTTGAGAGGTTCTAGAATAAATTTTGTTTCTTTGACGTTAGCGGGATGTTAACAACCTTTGTGTATGTTTAATGGAAACGCAGCTGTTGTATCGACCCGGCCTCACCTGCATGAAGTTGTACGTCCCCTGCATCTGCGCCATCAGGTCCTGCACCACCTGCTTGCGGACCATGGGGTCAGTCGGGGGAACGGGAGACACGAGGTTCATGGGGTGGGTCTCCAGAGCAACAGGTGGCGCTGTTGGCTGTACAGGTTGCTGCTGCTGCTGCTGCAAGGCACTGACAGCCTGAAAGAGTGAAGACATGTTTCATTAGCTGCTCTGAATTCACTTCCTCTTGAGTGTTTCAGAGCCGAGGGATTTTACTCCAGACTCACAGCTTAGATGATGTAAAAGAAAACAGCAGTGATTAAAAATATTATCTGTAAGATTATAAACATCCCTAAACATGCGCTGCACAACACAACAGTATAAAAATGTGTCATTTTTGCTCCAGTTTGTTTGATTCCCAAACTGTAACAGACGAGCTTCTTTTTCTCAGTAAATAAACTTTACTGAGTTTTTTTAAATAAAATAATTCGAACAGAGAAATATGTTTCAACAGTTTTAAGGCTTACCGCTGTTGAAAAACTCAAATTAGGGAGGAGCAATATCGTTTTATCGATTTGTCAACCTGCCAAAGGCCCACCGTCTTGTTTGAAAGCGTTTTAAAACTTTTAATTTTCTGGCCTTTAAAATTCAGGTCAACTCACAAAAAGGATGGTTGAAATAAAAAACTGCTTTTGAAAATATTTTATGATATTTGTAATTTATTTTTAAGAAAGCAAGAAATAAAAATTTGATTAAAATCTCAAATTTTTTCAGACTATAAAATTACAGATTACAGATTTTATTTATTTTCGCCCAGCCTCAACTCAAATTCATACATTTTTCTTCACCAATCGTTGTAGACCATAACCAATTTATAACATACTTTATAAAGTAGTTGCTCGTTTAATTCATTTTCTTTAATTCAATTTCCTGTTTTTATTAGAAGCACAACCATAAAAGACAGTCTCTGTATCAGATTCACTTTTTTAATGGACTAACTAAAAATAATCTCTATTTTAATTTGTTAAGTTGCATCGACTTACTGAAAAGTGTTTTTCATGTCCAAATGATTCAAGTTTGTGCTACAGATATTAATAAAAGGAACATTATAATAAATAAAGTCGCCTCTTCCGGCTGTGTTTGCCTGAAAACATGCAACAGCAGATATTTCTACCAGAGCAACTTTCTGCCGCCATCAACGGCGATAAAACATCTAAAAAATGTCTTCCAGCCTCGCCGTCACGACTTGTTACTGCAAGACGGAGGGAAGAAATAAACACCTGGAAATACTAAATAAATAAAAACAAACAATAAAACTTCTAATGGTTCAAATCTTTATATAAAATTTAAAACACGCCTGCATCCAGTATTAGCATAATATAACTAGGCCTGTCACAATAAACAGTAGAACAATTGCAAGATAAATTAAAGGAAACTCAATAATTTCCATTTGCACGATTTATAAAAACTGATAAGTCTTAATTCTGCTGCTTTGGTCTCAACTGGACCTTTTCTTGAAAGATAATTTTTACAGACACTTCATAATTCATTTTATTTGTCGTTTCTGTTGTTTTCTTTATTTATGTTGGATATTTAAAATGTCCTCCAGTTCCAGTGTTTAAATGTTCATTCAAATTTAAAGATAATTGATCCATGACACTGTCATTATTCCAATTATATTACTTGAATACAATATTATTGTTTATCTTGGTACAATTTGTCGTCCAGCAAGGTTTGTTATTAACAGACCTAAATTTAACTCATTAATGCTGATCTACAAAACACTCGTTGCTTCAAATCCATCATTTAAATCGATTTTCCTCAAATTATTTTTACTAAGCATCAGCAAAACTCCCAAGTGTAAAAAATAAAGCGGCTGTGCTACACACCTCGGGTTCCCTGGTCCACTCATCCGCCTGCTCCTTTTCACTGCCGCTGTAAGAGCTGTCTGGAATGAACTGTCTGTTTATGAACTGAAACAAAACAAAATCAATAAAAACGTTCGGAAAGCACAAATAAAACACTTTTTTTTTCTTTTTAAACTAATCTCACTTACTTCTGTGGTTTCCACTGTGAGAGCCTCTGTGAATTCCTCAGCGACTTCAGTTTCTGTCAAGTTAACGCAGAACGGTGAGCAGATTTCACGACTGGACGACTTAACCCTGAAAAATGATTTTGAAGAAGTCTCCACCTGGATCGGCTGTCTGCTCTTCTGCCGCTGACGACTCTGCGACTGGTGCTGCCGCTACAGCTGCCGGCTCTTCCTCCTCCTCCTCCTCACACACTCCGTTTTGGAGAGAGGCAACCCGGTCAAAGTATCCGCTCAGCAGAACCTGGTCCAACATGTCTTTCAGCGCCTTGTCTAGAACAGGATTAATAGGGTCAGACATTAGAATTAAGATTAGAAGCAAACAAAGTTCCAGAAATCATTTCATAAGCTGTAAACCTTTACATATAAATCTGAATTGTGAAGTTTAAGCTGTTTATATTTTACTGCAGTTAAACATTCAGATCTTCAAAAGATGCAATTTCTAATGCAAAAGAAACATATGTGCAAACATATATTTTAAACCTTGTGAAGAAAGTAGGCATGACCAGCTACTTATCGATGTGTTTTCTAAAACTTAAAAAAGTTACAGCAGTTTTCTCCCATCAGTTCAACTCCTGTCACTGGTTGGTTGATTTTTGTGGAGATTTTAAAATGCCCAGTTTGTCAATGATGAACATGAATTTAGACTCTGAAAGGTTTTGCTGCAAACCAAAGCAGCACAAGCATCAGTTTCTAGAGGGAGAATACAGGAACAGCTGACGAGCTGATTGGTTCATTTCCCTCTGAAATGAACATTTCTAGACATGACTTGATAAAAAATGCTATTAGGCAGAAAATTACACATTTACAGCTGAGCATTTCCTCCTACTTTGATGATTTATCTTTGGTGAGACGCTCCAAATATCTGCGGTCAGAAGAACTATGAGCCATCACCCTAATCTGACTCTCTGATATTCAACTCTGGGGGGCTTCAGTCACTTCAAAATCACTAACATTACTTCTGGACCGAAGAAAACAAAGACCAATGTAAACCTAAGTATTCCAAGGGTACAATTATATTTGGCCTTAACTTTATATTACCCACAAAACTAATTTAAAGAGGCAGTGTTATGTATTTTCCAATCACATGGTGTCATTTTATACCACAACCAAGTAACTATTTGACCTTCAGTTGTTATAAAAATATGACTTAAAAATAGCACCCTGAAATTAGGCCTCTGTCTCTTTAAGAAACTTCTGCTTTCTCTGAAACCGCATCATCACAACATGGCTCCTCTATTAACCCTTTAACAGCATTTTCACCAGTGTTGCACTAAGAAGTAGCTCCTATAATGAGCTCAGAGATGCACAGTTCCACCAGATGTTTGCTAATTGATGCTGGCTAGTCTGAAGGAGCCGAGTGTGGGAGTCACGCCGAATGACATCGTATCATGACGTACAGCTCAAAAAGTATGTTTTACATGCTGCTGCCCCTTTAAGAAAAAACCTTTATTACTTAACACTAGAGGTGAGCCGATCGATCGGTCACCGATCATAACCGGCCGATTTCCGTGAAATCGGTGATGATCGGGATCGGCGATCATTGGCTCTTTACCGATAACCGATCACCGCACTGCATCTCTGTCCAGCTGGTCTCGTCTTTCCTTCACTGTGCAGCAACAAATGCTAAGCGATGTGTAACTATAACGCACTGAGTGAATGAGGACGTTTGCGTGTTGCAGGGGAAAATAGAAGCAGGTCAAAATGAATCAACACAACGAAGCTAATAGACATAAAAACAATGACGGAGTTTGGCTACATCGAGGCTCAGTGCAGTAAAAAGACACGGAGGATCAGGCAGCAGGTAAAGCAGCACAGCTACAAACACTCACCCGGATTAGCATGACGGTCAGAAAGATAAACTAATAACCTGTAAAATGATTTAAGTCATGGAGCTGCGATGTAAGACGCTGGTTCTGCTGTTGAACCGCTGCTCCGCTACAGGTAGTAATATTTAATATTTAGTAATATTTAATATTTAGTCATATTTGACACGAGCCGCTTCTGCTCCACCTGGTAGAGACTCTCACACCGAACCTGTTTAAAGCTGCAGCATCTAACTAAAAAAATAAATTTTACATACGTATTAAAACTTTCTCTGTCCTAACATGAACAGATAATCTCTAAAAAAATAATCGATCTCCTCCCTGTTACTCCGCTCAGTCAGAAACAGCCAATCAGAACTAGCAGTAACCAGCTAGCCGCTATGCTAACAGGAAGTTTTCATTCAGTAACTCTGGATTGTTTATTGTAATGGATCTTGTATTTTCCTTTGAATGTTAAGTTTTATACTTGAATCTTTTGTCAATGTTGAGAGGTTTTATTTTGTCTCTTTGCATTATTTAGCCTCTTCAGAGCCTCATATGTTATCGGTCTGTTAAAGATAGTATTACTGATAGCAGTTCAATTTGCACAATGCCTGTTTTGTTTAGTTTTCTTTTTGGAAAAGTTATTAAAAACAAGTTTTTGTCTAAATTAAGGTGAATTCATGGTTCCTTTTTCTACATAATGTAACAGTAGTGTTTATAATAAAAAATAAATAAACAACAACTATGTGATTGGTATCGGAGCTCAGGGGGTGATCGGTATCGGCAGAAAAAAACCTGATTGGCACATCCCTACTTAACACCATAAAAGAAAATTAAGCAAATAAAAAATCATTTGGCTACCAAACATACGAGCGAGTCTTGGGACAAATCACAGCCTTAAAAACAAAAACCAGATTAATTTCAAATATGAAACCTTGACCAAAGACTTCTGCATACCGTGTGACATTTTTACACTTTACCGAGTTATTGCCTTTGCTTTGCGGCTCTTCATGCAAAGCAGCGGCCTCTGCAATTTGACCCGTACTTCTCCAAATGACCTCTCAATGAGGCGAAAGGGATTGCCTGGAGTCACAGCAGTGAACTGGGTCACCGTCGTCCCAGCAGAGACCGGACCAGGAGAACCGCAGGCGACGGGGCCCCTGGCGTCATGCCCTGCTGCTGAGTCAGGACCAGCCTGCAGCCCGGAGCAGAATGCAGCAGCACCAAACCCGGGACCAAACCGCTGAGAGCGCAGGACGCACACATCCGCTGAACCTGATCACTTCAGTCCAGTCGCTGCACACAGAGTGTTTTAACCAAAAACTCGCTCAAGGATGCAGAAACCTTTAAACCAGCTACGCTCAGAAGCTTGAAACTGATCACTTACAGTCGGCTGCAACATGGTGAAAAGCGTCATGACGACGGCTGCACCAGCAGCCATCTGATGAAATTAAATGTCCTGCCAACTATTAGCACCAGCTGGACATCGAGTTGCATCCATAATCATTAACAAAAGCAGTTTTGTTCATGTTTCACAAGATAAATGCCAAAAAATTTAATTAATAAAAAACACTGTATTTGGTCAGCTTTAACTTATTATAATAAATGCGTAAAGTTGAAAGTAGTTGAGATTTTTCCGTTGCATTTCCAACACAAAGCTTATCTATAAATATTTTCCTGTAATGTACCATCATTTTTAACATAAGTATTATTTAAAAAGGTAAATCCAGAACATGTTAATACTCCATCAGCATTGGCCCAGAAGCACAAAGCTTTCATTTTACAGCGCCAATTTGTACTGTAAAACATATTTTATATATTTAGTCAGGAGATAAGAGAAGCTGTTTCTAAGCCCAATGTATATAAAGATAATGAAACCAAGTCAGTCACAATAAGTAATTATTGGCAAATAAATTAAAATGAGCTTGATTATTTAATTTGTCTTTTTGATTTACCATTTTATTTTGGAGATTTAAAATGTCTCCCAGTTCCTTTACAATATTTTGAGTGAGCAAACTTACATTATTATGGCATTATCAATTGAAAATAGTCTCAAAACAACATTATTCTTTATAAACAATCTTATTCTTTATCGCAGTAATTTGTTATTTTGTCAGGAAAAACTAATCTGGAGCTGATCCACACTTACACGTAGTTCCAACCACAGCCTTGTCCTTCCCTTCAAGCAGGTCCCAAAGGTGCACAGATGCTTCTTCGTACTGGTCAATCAACCTGCGAGCATCAAAGCTAACAGTCAGAATCTCCTATATTAAACGTGAAAAATAAAAATCGTTTTGCGTCTCGGCGTCTTCCACCAACCTCAGGCTCTGATCCCGTTCTGGTCCCACCAACTTATAGAACTCGTCAAACGTGGAAAGGTCTCCGTCGGTGAGGAGCGGCGAGCCTCCCACGCCCGCTTCAGGTCCTGCCGCACCGCTTCGTCTCCCAGCCGGTCAAGGACAAACTGCAGCTCAAGGACGTTCTTGAGCCGCCGCTGCTCTGCCTCCTCTCGCTGCAGCTGCTCCCGCCGTGCAGATTTCTTCACCGCCTTCTGGAGCTGAGGACGAGGAGGATCAGTTAGGAAAAACTGGAACGGACACAACTCTGAAAGAAAAAAAGGGGGGGGAGCACTCTTACATCTTGTCCCAACGTAATAAATGTCTTGTGCAACTCTCGGGCAAATTCCAAGTTGTTTATGATTTCTTGGTACTTGGAGAGAGCCTCCTGAAAACGTCAAAGAGAAACAAAAGGTTAAAGACGAGAAACGATTAAGTGCAAATACTAAAACAACTGGAGAATGTTGCTCTTCTGTGTGCATACCAGCTGGTCCTGGTTGAGACCTTCTCCCTTGTTCTTCCTGACTTTGTAATCATCCAGTTTGCTCTGCAATGACGAACCAACAACAAAGCAGATGAAGTAGTTATAAACTTAAACCAAATTATGCTTTTTGTTCTGGATCATTCAGAATTTAAAAAGGATTCTCAACTGTTTAAAGCCTTTACCAACATTTAGTTTTATACTTCTAAATCGGGGTGAAAACTTCAGAGCAATATCTAGATCAGGGGTCACCAACTCCAGCCCTCAAGGGCTACCATCCTGCAGCTTTTAGATTCACCTCTGCTCCAAAACGTCTGAATTTCCTCACCAGCATTCATTCCTCTCTGCAATAAGCTGGAAATGAGCAGATTATTTGATCCAGGTGTGTTTGAGCAGAGATGCATCTAAATGTTGCAGGACGGTGGCCCTGGAGGACTGGAGTTGGTGACCTCTGATCTAGAGAAGCTCCTATTGGTTAATAAATTGTGGAGGATTTTTAGCATCAAAACACAATAAAGACTTATTTTTACTGTTGCGCCAACCTTCCAACCACTCTGGCCTCCTGTTTCAACTCTATTCAGCAGCTCCAGAGCCAACATTTAGTTTTCTACTTCATGACAAATGGAACATTTTAAAATGTAGTTTTTCTTTTATTATTGTCGATTTTGTTTTTCTTCTAATTCATATCTGAAGTTGCCTTGTTGCTGAATAAATAAAACTTCTTCTTCTTACCTTCTTCTTCTCCATGTTGCGGATCTTCTTGTCGATGACGCCCAGGACTTGCTTCAAGACCTCGGACTGGCCACAGCCGCCCACCGACCCTGGAGCGGATCCCACCTCTGGACTGGCGGTTTGCACGGTCCTGTTCGCATTCATTGCTGAGGGCATCTAGAAATACAACATGTGACGATGATGGCAAAACATTTCACTCACAAAATGTGTCTTATCTGTATCAGCAAATGTCTGGGGAGACAAAATCAACTGGAGCTGCTGTGAGAATAATAAGTACAACATAAATATTCACTGAATTTACATAAAACAGGCGTGGTCTGTTGCTTTAATAAAAGTAAAACAATGTTTTCTACCACTAGAATACAAGATAATATTGATTAGTTTTACTGTGACTGTAACAGTAAACTAAATATAGAATAAATGAAAATAAATGTTCTTATTGTGGAGAATTTTATAACCTTTTACTATTTTATAGAGCTACAAGTAGAACAAGCTAATATTAGCCAGTTAGTGGAGCTATCTGTTCAGGTAGCAGCCCACAGAGCTCGTGAGTTTCCAACCATTGTCTTTAATTCTCATGGTAACAAATAGTTTTGTTCACTTTCAGGGGTAAAAGGAAAGATCAGATCAATGTTTGAGAAAAAGGTTTTGAGGCATAAATTAGGACAATCCTGAAATTCAATCATTTTCGGATGGAAAATGTTTCTACAAAAAATTTGCAGCAAGAATATTCTTTTTTTATATTATAGTCCTCTGGAGAATAATTATTATATATATATATATATATGTATATATATATATATATATAAAATCCATAAGGTCAGACTTGCAAAATGAAAGCTAAATCACCAGCCTCCGTGTTTTGTTTGATTACTCTCGACATGTTCAGCTCTGGTTAGCTTCAGATGTTTCTAATGTGCCTTGCAAGTCAACTTTGACCGCTAGAAATGGCCTCTTTGTGAACGCAGCACCATTTTAAAATGTGCTTTACCTTCCGTTATTACTCCTAATATTTCTCAGACTAATTTTATAAAAAGGTAGAGAAAATTTAAAGTGCATAAAACTACAGAAGCTGTATAATAGTGTGATTTTGTGAATGTAACATTTAAAATCTTACATTTTAAATACCAGAAACAGGCACATAAATACAACACAAACTGAGGGGATTTGGCTGCTAAGCTTTTATTGTAAGCTCCAGTTTGTCAACACATTGACAAAGAAACTAACTGATCTGCATTTTCTTTTTCTGGGGACAAAAAGAAACTTTATGTTAATGTGGGTGCAGGTGATTTTTCTGTTGCAACATCAGTACTGTGCAGATCAGGCAGGTTGGTGACTCAGGTTTAAATACCAGAACAGTTTCACGACTCCATGTTCTTCTGTCAACACATTTCAAACCTGAACCCTGAGTCCTTCTTACATAAACGAGATCAAGCAGATACTTAACAATGACAACATTAATGCACGTTTTCCAGTTGATTTGAAGTGTCAATAATGTGGAAAATAAATTCTAATCAACACAATACACTATCTACTAACCATCTCTGTCGGTTCTCTATTTGTATTGTACCGCGATAACACGATCTCTCTCTCTCAACATTTTGAAGGAAATCGATTTGTCCAGATTGAACGTTTGTGTAGATGGTGCTAAACTGCGCATTTAAAGCTGCACCTTAGAGAGGAACGTTTGAGGACTTTCAATCAAAGAAAAACGGCCACACTCGAAGTGATATATGTAAAGTATTAGCTTAGACGTATGGAATATATACTTTCGTAACACAGGAACTGCTCCTGCTAATCAGACGATATCTGTAGCGACCTGGCAACTTTCGTTTCAACGGTTTAGTACGAACACACGTCTGGAAATTACAGAATAACATGGTATAAACGCATAATTCCGCCAAAGAGCGCCGTAATTCTCTCAACTGTGCGGTCAAGCCGCAGGCTTTTGCCTCGTTTCGGTAAAAAATAATAAAAAATGGCCCTGGCCGCACCACCGTTAGCACACCGCGAAGACTTAGCATTAGCTCGCCTGGCTGATGCTAACACCAACGCGTGTTGACCACCAGCTGGTCCGGAACCAGTTTTCCTCGACAGCCCGACTCCCGATTCACCCACCTTGTTGTTATTTATCCTCGGGGAAGCTTGATAGCTTAATTTAGGTAAAAGGCCAAGTTGTTATTGTTGTTGTGTTGCTTTTTATTTTTCTGTTTCACTCTAATGTGGGATCCGCCCGGCCGGCCTCACCGACAACTGAGACGGTTAGAAAGGAGCAGAAACTCTTTATAAAGACCGAGGTTCCTCTTAGGCTCTTCGAGATATGCCTGAATAAATACGGCGAAATGAAAACGAGGTACGAAAAAAATATTAATGAATCATGATAGTTCGCATACTCACGATGGAAAATAATCTATTTATTGTTTAAAACAAGGTAACTAGTTGCCATCTAAAGGACAGGTACGTTTTATTTGTGGACAGGCACAACTTTCAACATACTCGTCAAAAAATCTGCACAATCATTAGCTTTGATTAGGCTCTATAGTTCCCTGAGGGAATAGGCATTTCATATGCCTATTAAATATTTCTTACTTCATAAGGTTTACAATGTAGAATGTTATATTTTATAGGTATTTATTTGATTATGTTTATATTATGTTATATAATTATGTAATATTACATTGTTATTTTGGTATGAAACTATATAATACTGATGACAGTATTAAGTGCACTTTTTAATTGTGTTGTTTTTGTTTTTTGTTTTTTCAAAAAATAGTGCATAGTTCTAAAAACTGCAGTAAAGGTTCACATGAATATTAATAACATTTGCTTTGGTTATTTGCTTATTGGGTAAAACTTAATTTCTGCGAATAGATTCAACAATTTTTCAAGTAAATATCTACAAATTATTTTTATATTTCATTTCATTTTAAACTTTTGACATCTACTTTCACATAAAGCCTCGATATAACAGTAGGTGGCAGTGAAGCACATCAATAAGAAAGGAGACATGAAGGCGAGGTTCAAATTGAAACTTGGCTTGTACAAATATCCACCGATATTTTTTTTGCTTGTTTTAGTTTTATTTAAAATTTTATTGGACAGAGTTTACAAAGCAGATAAAAAAAAAACACTCATCAATAGTAAGAAAAGAACCAATACTAATGTTAAATGTTTATTGTGAGGTCCTCTTGTGTCATTTTTATGAAACTACACTTTTATTACATACATTTCTAAAGAGAAATAAATGTACCTGAGGCATTTTTGGAAGAATGTTGTTTTGCCAAATACAGGAAGCAGTTAACATGGCTGCGCAGCTATTTGATTGCATTGTTCCATGGAAAGTGTTTTCTTTCAGGGATAATACTGATTAGGGGAGGCACCCAAGGCCAAGAGAAGCTCCCTTTCAGCGAGTGACTCATTTCCTGCCAGGCTGCAGCATTTCAGTCGAGCAACAGCTCAGTCAAACACCCCAGGGTGGCTCCTTCCTCAGGCCCCTGACCTTTAAAACCAACTAAAAAACTAAGCTCTCCAGTCTGCACTTTTTGATGAACAAGAAAACATTTTTACAATTTTGTCAGTTCAGGAAGGGCACTGAAAGAGCGGCCAGTTATTATCACACTTCAATCCAGACAGGAAGTTGGTTGGTTTTGTTAATGCTGCAACAGAGTTCATGCTGTCAAAGAAAGGAATAAAAACAACGTCCAAATTGACTCCGTTTTGAGTGAGAATTTGGATGGAGACGGATGTACACTGTGAACTCTCCAAAAATGTTAAATATAAGAGTTTTACTTTAGATTTTAAATTGTGGAACTTATAAAAATTCTTCTGTTTTTATGTAAGTTTTGTTAACAGGAAGGTGGACATGATGACGTCACTTCCAACACAATAATTCTTTTTAAAGTAGCACTTTAAAAAATATATCTCCATTCCAAACAAATTACGATGTGAATGTCGAGCCTGCGGTAAGGTGAAGTTTCTTTCTGGCGACCTTTTGGAAGCTTTTTGCTGAAGATAAGGGTTTTATCGCTCAATGACATCCAGTTGAAGTTTTAAGGCCGTTCTATCAAGCAGGCGCATCTGGACTCCGCCTGTCCAACTGTGAAATGATGACAAGGTGCCGTCGTGCATGTTGGGGGGTAGGAAGTGATTGCAATAGAGCCGCCACCCCCCAGGAAAGCATCCTCTCTGCATGCCAGTTGCACATCCTTTTCACAGTCAACTCTACAGGAAGTGCTGGATGATTTGTGTCTTGCCTGCTCTCACTTTCACTCCGTTTCTTCTTTTTTCCAACTCTCCAATGGTGAATCACTAAAGCAGTTGAAAAACCACATCATTTAGTCTGGAATATAAGTTTAATGTCTCACAGAAAAACATAAAAACATGCGTCAGCGTCACATCACAGGAATGAAAAAACAAAAACAAACTCAAACTTCACACAGGAAGTGGGATGAAAATGAAACGCTATGATGTGTTAAATCCAACAGATAAAATCAAAAAGCAAACTGAGAAAGACAGAAAGCAGAAGAAATGTAAACCCAGATGATGAAAGTAAAAGAAAAGTTGTAACTTATGATACATATATATATATATATATATATATATATATATATATTATATATATATAATATATAAAATGGTGGAACATCACTGTAATGTAAATCTGTTGGGCCTCACCTTAATTTCTGACAAGACGTATTCAAAAGGAAAAGTTGTCACTGGATTTTATTTACAGGTATCAGATTCGAAAGCCATGTCACAGTTTTCAAAATGTTATTTATAAAATTGGGAAAGGGATGTATAATAAGACTGCACAGTGGCGCAGTTGGTAAAGCTGTTGCCTTGCAGCAAAAAGGTTCTGGGTTTGATTCCCTGCCTCGGTCTTTTTGCATGGTCTTTCCAGGTACTCCGGTTTCCTCCAACAGTCCAAAAACATGACTGTCAGGTTAATTGGCCTCTCCAAATTGCCCCTAGGTGTGAGTGTGTGTGTGTGTGTCTCTGTGTTGCCTTGCGACAGACTGGTGACCTGTCCAGGTGACCCCTGCCTCTCGCCCGGAACGTCAGCTGGAGAGGCACCAACACCTCCTGACCCCATTAAGGGACAAGGGTGTAAAGAAAATGGATGGATGGGATGTATATTTCTTTCACTTAATTATTGGCTTATGTCATCATTTTTACGGAATTTAGTCAGCTGTGCAGTTTGCTGAGATGACCAAAGTTTGAAGAACAAACTCCTCTATAACCCGTCCGCTGAGATGCCTTGTTATACAAACGCAGCGGATGAATCTACGAAAACCGTTTCTCCATTTGAGGGATTTGCAGTCTGGAGTTTTATCCCCGTCAAGCCGCTGTGCTTTCTGCAGCTGGCACCCGGCCGCGCCGCGCTCACCTTGCTTCTGGGTTTTGCTGTGTGTCCAGTCAGCCTACACAATCCAGCAGCAGGGCAGCCTGGAGAAGCTTTTCAGCCTACATCGAGAGTTTATACCTTCGATCCCTCCCTGCTCTGCTTCTGGCCGCTGGAGCCGAGTTGCTTTATCTCTCTCTTCCCAGCCCAACTGCTGTCTGCGTCCGTCCGTCCCTCCTGCAGGCAGCCCTGAAGCGCTGGCAGCAGATAAGAGGAAGGCCCACTGGAGCTCCGGTTTGAAAAGGAAAGTGTGGAAGGACACAGACAAAAATATAGATTTGTTTAGGAAAGATTCTAGGAGATCATTTTTCAGAATGTGTTACAACATAATGCTGCCTTATATTACAAGTTTAAATACCAGGAAAGGGGAAGACTCATTAAAACGCTCTCTTCGCTCCTGGTTATCCCACCGTTTCTTTGGTCTCTGATGACATGAAAGGCAGCACTGCCAAAACACAAAATCTTACCAACTACTTTTGGTCTAGTTTCTGTTCAAGTTCTCCTGAAATAGCACAAAACTAACTTACAAGTAACTTTTAAGCAAGATATAGTAGCTTGTTAATATTGATGAAAGTACTTGCTCCATTGGCAGATTATTCCACTTATATCAAGACATTTTCCCATATCATAGGTGAAATAATCTGTCAATGGAACAAGTAATTTTCCATCAATATTAAATTATTGACTTAAAATAGGCTCATATCCTTGCTGAAAGGTTACTTGTAAGTTAATTTTGTCTCATCTCAAGTGAACTAATATATTTGCACTAGAAACTAGACCAAAAACACTTGGTGAGATTTTGACTCTATAATAGTGAATTGATACTTTAATGCGTTTTGGATCATTAGCATGTTGAACGACATCATGTCCAATGAAAATCAATTTTCTGTTAGCCTGGTTGGTTTTTTAATGCAAAACGTTCTGGTATTTTAAGTAGTTTTTGATGCCATGAACTCTCACAAGGTTCCCAATGACTGAGAAGAGATCAGGCCCTCACTCACATTAATGTGCTAACATATTTTAATATCAATCACGTAATCAATGTGGATAAAAATCACCCAGCAGAAAACATATGTAGCTATATTTGATATTTTAAAAATTAAGTAGGGATGCACGATATATTGACACCAACATCGGTATCGGACGATATCAGTCCTTTTTTTAAACACATCTGTATCAGACCGATAAATAAAACTGGGCTGATATGAACAACCCATATTTCCTTTTATCCGTTTCTGGTTGGGTGTCAAAACGGTGAAATATATCGGTAAATATCTACTATCGGGCCTAACAGCAATACTGATATTAGATATTGATATTGGCCCAAATTATCATTGGGTTCCTAAAATTAAGTATTTATAACTTTGGATTCTGTAAATGTAGAAATTGCTTATAATTAAGGAAGGTAAATGAATGAAAAATCATATTACTTTAAATTATCTTTAGCCGCATTGATTACTGCAACAGCGTCTTCACAGGTCCGACTAACAAATCAATCAAACAGCTGCAGCTGATCCAGAAGCTGCTGCTGCTGTTCTCACTAAAACCAGGAAGATAGAGACATAACACCAGTTTTAAAGTCTCTACACTGGCTCCCTGTAGCTCAAAGGATAGACTTTAAAATACTGTTGTTAGTTTATAAATCACTGAACGGTTTAGCACCACAATACCTTAAAGATCTGTTGTCGCCGTACCAACCGTCTGGACCCCTCAGATCTTCTGGTTCTGGTTCTGCTCTGCATCCAGAACCAGAACCAAACGAGGAGAAACAGCATTCAGCTTCTACGCACCACAGATTTGGAACAAACTTGCAGAAAACTGTAAAATAGCTGAAACACTGAGTGCCTTTAAATCTCAAATTAAAACCATGCTGTTTACAGTTGCTTATGGCTAAATTGCGGGTTTTAATGTCTTAGATTTGAGAATCCTTGTCAGATGCAACAACTTGTATGATGTCGCTCTGCTAAAACTCTGTTCGAGGAGACCCCATAAGTTCAAGTCCTCATGTGGATCGATGTTTTTAAATGTTTTTATTTTTACTTTTAATAATGTTTTTATCTTTTTTAATCTTTTTCAAAATCTCTGTCTCTTTCTGTTTTTATTTTTATTTTAAATTGTGTGAAGCACCTTGAAATGCCTTGCTGCTGAAATGTGCTATACAAATAAATCTTGATCGATCGATTGATTGGTTGATTAAATGTAAAAAGTACACAGTAAAAATGCCAGTGTTGAATTAACACCCATAAGTGTCTATAAGTGTCCAAGTCAGCAGGTGTTAAATTCAACACTACAGAGTGTCACATTAACATTACAACAGTGCTGGTGTTAAAATATATTAAAAGTAACACCAGTGTAGTGTTGATCACAAAACATAATCTGGTGTTAAAAAAGTAAATAATTGACCCACAAGGTGTCAATATCAATCAAATCCAGTGGAAAATATTCCAAACAATACACAGAAATGTAAAGTTTAACATTTCTTAAACCCATTTCAGTATATAAACCAATGTTAATTTAACAAAAAAATGGGAGTCAATCTTTTAACACTTTCAAAAGTGTTACTTTAACACCTGCTGACTTGGTCACATATAGACACTATGGGTGTTAATTCAACACTGGCATTTTTACTGTGCAAGTCTGACAGGAAATTTATTGTAAGCTAATAATTACATAATAAATTGCAAACGTCACAATTTGGCTGAGTCTAAGCTCCTCTATTTACTCTTTTCGCTTCGTCTCGAGTCTGCTGGATGACTCTGTGGGGGGTGATGATACCAGCCCAGGCTCTGTCCTGCGAGCCATCAGCTCTTCTGGAGGCGAACTTTCTAATGAACCCATTGGTTTCGGTCACGACGCGGCTGCGCGGCTGCGCGGCTGCCGGGACCGCCGCCGCTTTTAGCTGTCGCTTTAAGACCCATTTCCCCCCATTGTCAAAGCGGTCGTGAACAGGAAGAGGCGAGAGGGAGGGAGGGAGGGAGGGAGGGAGGGAGGGAGCGGGTCCGACGCTATTTAACCACGCCGTGCAGGGAGGCATGCCAGGGGCCACATGTGGAGAGCAGGTCCGCGGTCGATCCGCAGCAGTTGCCCGCTGATCGGATCCGGTTCTCGGCGCGTCGGCCGTCAGTGAAGCCGCCCGCAGGACAGGGAAGGCATGGAGGCGTCACCGCGGGTTATCGCCTCAGGAAACGTCCTCCATCAGCGCCTGGCTGCTTGAAGGGAAACATCATCTGCGACCGATTGGTGTGGGATTTTTGATTTCTGCTCATTTCAGACGAAGAAGAGGAAAAACAAACGTACATATTAGAGAGCAGGAGCCGGAGCAGGTGCAGGTTGTGGACTCAGATCTGACGCTTCTGCAAGAATGGCATCTACTATAGAGAGGAAAACACTGGAGGCCAATGAGTGAGTACATGCTTTATGATTTAAAATCACATTATCTGCGACGCATTGCGTAGAAATTCAAAAATAACGTCAAAACTATACCCCAAAAACTAAAAACACGGCTTAAGGCAAGAGGACAGCTCTCTATTACACAGTAATAATCAGGTCAATGTCAAGGAGTTTAAGGATCAATATTATTTTAATTAAAGACTACAGTTTTCAATAAATCAAGTTTAACCGTTTGTATAGTGCATTTCAGCAACATGGCAGTTTAAAGTTGAATCACAAAAACCCAACAACTGAATTTGGTCAAGTGCCATCGTTACGCATCAGAATGTTGATTAATGTTTCATTTATGTTTCAAAAGCAACTCTAAACAGGTCGGGTTTTAGTCTGAATTTCCTTTTTTCCTGGCATTTACCAATATTTTTTTTAGTTAACGTAGTCACACATGAGCTGTAGCAGCTTACGGTACTAGCAAAACAGTTACAATCTTAAGTAAAGAATATAGAATAATATTATTTTGCGAGTTCAAAATGGCATAAACCAATGTAATAAGCACATTCAGATCAACAAATCGGATAATGTATTCCTCTGAAAACATTTACAGTCAGGGCCAGTGCAAGTCTTTTTGGGACCCTATGAAGATTTTAATTTAGCTCCCACCAGGCTTCCTCATTTAATCTGCTTTATGTGTGTAATGTCCCTGCTATCATTAGCAACATTTGTAATTAGCATACATCATACTGATTTGATTTTATTATAGCTACTGATGCTAACCTTACAGGAATAGCAAACTAAAATTAATTCATTTGGACTTTGAAAAACAGAGTTGTGCCACATTATTTTAGCTATTTGAATGCAACAGACACTGAATTTATAGTAAACA
This sequence comes from Poecilia picta, assembly GCA_033032245.1. Taxonomy (NCBI): domain Eukaryota; kingdom Metazoa; phylum Chordata; class Actinopteri; order Cyprinodontiformes; family Poeciliidae; genus Poecilia; species Poecilia picta. The sequence goes on from CM065358.1 coordinate 26,186,703, forward strand.
GTATAACAAATTCAATATTTTATATTTCCCCCAGCAGTGGAGTTAATAAAAATGATTTAGAAAATCAATTTTCCATATGTAATAGCGTTTAGTTATTATTATGTTACTTTGAAATAATATGTATTTTGGTGCTCTTGAGGGCCCTCTGGTGGTCTGGGTGGGTCTTTGCAGCTGCTTAATTTTCATTTATTGCCAAAAGTGATTGTTTTAGCAAAAAGAAAAAATATACCCATTTTTCTCTTATAGCAAAAACAATTTAAACCATAAAATACTTTAATAACACGTTAAGATAAAAGGCAGTGTTGTATGGTAACGAAGTAAAAACACTTCACTACTTTACTTTAGTATATTTTGGAGTACTTATACTTTTCTCGAATATGAACATTTTTGATAACTTTCACTTTTACTTCACTATATTTTCGAACCTAATTGCATACTTTTACTCCGATACATTTTCAATGTGTGGCTTAGTGACTCGTTACAAAAAAGCGAGAGAGAGAAACGCTGGTGTTTTGACCCACCTACTGATTGACTGCAACAAAGTCAGACACTAATGGAGCCCCATACAACATGAACCACATATACATATGTGGTTCATGTCAGAAGCTGCTTCAGTTGTAAAGCAGGTTAAGTTAACCTTGTAGGTAAAGCACCTAATTTTCTTAACTAAATGATGCCTGCAGGTTTATCTATTAACAGGTTTAATTTTGCCTGAACTTGGTTGTATTTATTACTTTAACTGTATTTGACAAGTTTATCAAAATATAAAAAATGTCATTGAAACTGCATTTGCCTTGTTTTACTTTTACTTTTCATTACATTACTTGAGTCCATCCATTTTTACAGTAATTTCCATACTTAAGTACGAGACGTTTCAGATACTTTAAGACTTTAACTCAAGTAACATTTCAGTCAGTGACTTGGACTTTTACCAAAGTCATATTTTGGAGAGGAACCTAAACTTTTACTTGACTCTGAGATTTCAGTACTTTATACAACACTGGATTCCTCAAATGGTGAATTGATTTCATAATTTCACAAATTGTGAAATCCCAGATGGCGAAGTAATCTGAGTATATCTAAACATTTGAAAAAAAAAAAAAAAAAAGCACTTCAGAGAAAATCAAAGCAAAAATCTTTTTTGAAATCAAGTTTTGAAAAACTTTAGCACAAAAACAAAACCTGAAATTAAAGAATCAACCACGCTAGTATTGCTCCCATACTGACTTGGCACCGATATTATCGATATTTTGAATCGATCTGCTCACCTCTGCATGAAGATCATTTTCTAACTGGTTGTTAATTTGGGGTTCAGGGAGCCGGTGGACGAGGTGCTCCAGATGCCGCCGTCTCTGCTGACGTGCGGCGGCTGCCAGCAGAGCATCGGCGACCGGTTCTTCCTGAAGGCCATCGAGCAGTACTGGCACGAAGACTGCCTGAGCTGCGACCTGTGCGGCTGTCGGCTGGGAGAGGTCGGCCGCAGGCTCTACTACAAGCTGGGAAGGAAATTATGTCGGCGGGATTATCTCAGGTGACGACGGCGTGATGTCTTGCTCGTTTCTATGGAAACGTGTCGAAATGATGTTGCAGAAAAAACATTGATACGCAGAATCACAACTCTTTATCCTGAGAAGTCTGAATCGATTCAAAATCACATTTTACGTCCACTAGGGCTGTATAATATTGATATCGCAATATATATCGATATTTTCTTTTCTAGAAAAAAAAAAATCGGAATTCATCTGCAAGTATCGTAACATCCAACTGTCACCTTGTTCACTCACTGCTGGCTTCACCAGGTCATCAGGTTTAGAGTGATTCCTTCAGAGCAGGAACTTGGTTCACTTTATTTACTTTACTAATGCATGTCAGCTACAGTTTGGACTGTTTCAACTAAAAGAAACATGTTTTCTCTCCACTTCTTTGATACATTTTGTCCAGCTGTCCACTTTAAGTCTGTGTCCAACCAGACCAGGTATTGTGTAGTTGGTGCTTTTAATCAGTTTTCAGTTAAATTAATTCAATCCAACTTTACAACAGTCACAAAATGTCACCAAAATCACTCTGTCCCTCTAAAATCTTTCAGAAAATTGCAAAAGTGTATTGAGTAGTATCGTTTGCTGAATATCTCAACATATATCGTATTGTGGGCAGAATATTACGTATCGTATCGTATCGTATCATGAGATTGTTGTATCACTACAGCCCTAACGTCCACACTGCCAGCGTGATTTATTTATTTTTGAATAAATCTTTGATATTTTTTTACATTTAGCAGCTAAGATAACCTAATAATTTTAGTTACAAGATTTTATGCACAAACGTACTTATGTTTAAACAACATAAACTAAAGCGATTTCATACAGAATTGTTTTAAATAAATTGTTTTGCTCCGGATTGTTTAAATAGAAAAATTGTTTTCCGAATCGACATTAATTTCTGAATCAAATCGAATCACCAGACCCGGGGTGTCCAAACCTTTTGTCACATGGGCCACAGTCAACGAATCAAGAAAAAAAGCTAAAATTATTAATATTATTTTTAAGTAGGAAAGAGTCGTTATTAATCATAATTACAAAACATAGCAAGGATTTTTCACTTTTGTTGTATTAAATGAAATTAACCAATTTTTCACATTCTTTTAGGATTGGTTGAACAAATTTGTTCTCAGTTATAAAGAACAGGATTTGAATGATTTACTTTCAAAATGCCTGATATGTTTAGTCAAGTTTAATAAATTAAATGAAAGTTTATTTGGGTGCAGTAAGGGCTTTTCAGCAAAAGTTTCTGGATAAACATGGTTCTACTTATTATAAAGTTTGATTATAGAAAGATGAATATATGTGTTGTAATTAATGTTTTCTATTGCAAGATTGGTTTAATAAACAAACTTGTATAATTCTTGAACAGCCAGAAACAATCACTGAGAGAACTGAAAGATGCGACCGATCCGAACACCGACTGAATGAAAGTTGTCGTTTTTTCTGCGCCAACATGCTGATTCTGCCTCTTCCTCCCAGGCTCTTCGGTCAGGACGGACTCTGCGCCTCCTGCGAAAAGAGGATCCGGGCGTTTGAGATGACGATGCGCGTGCGGGACAAGGTTTACCACCTCGAGTGCTTCAAGTGCGCCGCCTGCCAGAAGCACTTCTGCGTCGGGGATCGCTACCTCCTCATCAACTCAGACATTGTGTGTGAGCAGGACATCTTTGAGTGGACCAAGCTCAACAACAGCAGCGTGGTCTAGGGCGATTTCTGAGGGACCTTTCTGGCCGTTTTGATGAACAAACGTCTTCAGACCTGAAGAAAGGAAGGCGGGTTCATGCAATAAGCCTGGAATCAAAGGAGGAGAGAAGCTGCATCTCAGTGTTTCTGCATGCAAACCTGCACTTATGATCAAATGGTTTATAATCCAAAGCTTCCTTCTTGAAAGAAAAAAAACTTAAAGACTGAACATGTTTAAATTTGTTATACACTGGAATTTCTACTGATATAAATGCATAAAAAGACAAAAAAACTGCCTGCTGAGTAAGAACATTGGTAAGCTTCCTTTTACTGATTTTGAATTTTTAAGTCTTAATTATATGATCTTAATTATTTTCTCTGTGGAAAAAAAATCTTATAAATGTACTGCAATAACTAGTCATAGTTAAAATGTTATTTAAGTTGACGCTGAAATTCTTATTTCCTAACTGGAAAACAATCAAGGATGTTTACGTTTAAAGGTTGAACTGTGGCGCCCTCTTGTGGCAACACTTATTTTACAGCTTGTTCATATAAAGTCTTTTAAGAAACTTTTGTAATTTCGCTAAAATCCTGAACTTTCAATATTAACTGATCAATATGTTTAATAAATGACAATTTGAAGTAAAAAACCCCAAACATTTCTTTAATTTAAATTCGTGTCTGGAGTGTTTTAAAGAAACTGAAAACTATGGAGGTCCTTACAATGCAACTACATCTTCACCTTTCTGAAAACAAACCCAGGAAAATTAAAAAATGTTCCTACAAATTATTGTTACTGCTTATTTAGCGTCAAAAGTAGAGTATAATAATCCTATTGTTACATTTGTAATCAAACAAAATCATGATAGATCTTTTATAAAACCAGGAATTCCAGATTTTTAACAGGAACTTGTATTATATGCAGGAACATCTGAGTTTATCATGAAAAATGATAAAAACAACACAAACAGGATTTGGTAACTAAACAGCCTAAAACCAGGGAACTTATCTCTTCATCAAACTGCAGATTTAGTGAAAACAGAATTATTGTTTAAACAAAACAAACAAAAAGTTTAAAACAATTATAGAATCTAATTAAAAAGAAGAGAAAAAGGTTATTATTCTACTTAACTTTAAGTTACTTTAGAGAATTTTAAAAAATTTAATGAATATTTTTTGCACCATTTTACAGTAAATTTGTGAGATTACTAGAGTGGTTAACTGAGTTCACAATAAACAGACAAAATTTAATATTTAAATGAAAAAATCTAGCAGTTGTTTAATAAACTGTATTTATTGTGCACAATGATTGAATGAACCAAGTCAGACAGAAATAAGACTTTAACTATGAATCTCTACTGGGATGAAAGATAAACTTTTAGAAAAATGTGATAAAACTAAATCTTCAGGTCAAACGTGACAGCAAATCAAAACTTTCAGTTGTCTCAGCTTAGATTTTGGCTCACAGTGTTTAGTTTCACTATTTCAGCGTTTAAAAAGCCTACTCCTACTTTTTATTCTTGATTTTAGAAGTAAAATCAAATAATCTACCTGTTCACCTCCCTCACTGAAAAAACTCCAGCTTCAAAACTGGAAAAAGCTAAAACCAGTTTTCACCACAAGAGGTCACTAAGTGATTTAAAAGAAGCAGAGAAGCTGCTGGTGGGATGATCTCTGTAGATTTTTCTTCATAATAAAAAGTGCCTTACAGTTTATACATCAAATACAATCAGCAGGACCATTAAAGAATCTAGGACAAAGAAATAAAACATAAACTTTATGCGTTTAGTTATCTTCTTCAGGATCAGAATCTGTCAGACCCATTAAACAATCTCCTTCCTCCACTTATCTGTGCAAAAAGTGAAGCACACACGCCTCCAAATTGCACATTCCCAGATGAATGCCTCCTTAAGGCAGGACTGTCACAAGAAACATTAAAAAGTGTTTCTAAAAAAGAAATAATTTGTGACCAAGAAGGAAAACACAAAGGAGGAGAGGCACAGAAGCCCCTGATCATTAGCTGCTTCAGTCTTGAGTTTATTGACACACAAAGGAGGAGTGAAGCAGCAGTAGGCGAAACCCACCCAGGCTGAGATGATGTTTTTTGAGAAAAAAAGATACTTGTGGTGAAACTAATGAGCCTTCCCACATTAGAGATGGGAATATACTGTGCAGCCTTGCAGAGGGATAATGTGCCATCGCTCATTTGGAGGGCTGAACAACTGTCATCTTGGTGTTAAGCAATGCGTGAGGAATGCTGGAGTAGAGCAGACTAATATGTGGTGGTCTCATAAAAACAAAAACAAAAAAACCCAGCTCCACATTAAACGACACGTTTAAAATATGTGGGGAAAGTTACGGCAAACAGCAGAAACAAATCGAATTTGGCTGAAACTTGACGACAGAATTTGGCAACGCGTTGAAACGCAGATACATTTCAGGAACGCACCGTTTGAGAAATATTTAGATATTAGCTGAATAGCAGGCAACAAAAATAAATGTACCGTGCAAGGAGAGACGTAGTTTCAGATTATTTAAACTGCTTTTCAATTGCTCAATTGTTCAAATTAGTAAGTAAAACACTTATTTCATTTAATAAATATCTGCCTCTGCAAAAACAAACAATCTTACAAAGTTTTTATTGTTTCTAGTGCAAATGTCTTCGTAAACTTTAATTAAGACAAAACTAATGTAAAAGTAACTTAGTTATATATAGCTGCTTGTTTTAAATAAATAATTCCTTAATATTGATGAAAACGTACTAGTTCCTTTGGCAGATTATTTCAATTATAACATGAGGAAATTGTCTCGTTATAATGGTACAAGACGTTTGCAACAATATTAAATTATTTACTTAAAACAAGCTCATACATCTTGCTGAAGAGACACTTGTAAGTTAGTTTTGTCTTATTTAAAGTGTAGTAACGTATTTGCACTATAAAAGAGACTAAAATACCTGGTAAGATTTGGTGTTTTTGCAGTGAAAATATTAGGTGGAGCTTTGGCATCAGTCAGTGCCAAATCTCCACCAATGCACATATTTTGTATTTTGTCCCCTTTAATTATTGCTCTGACTACATGTAAAAAGTTTAAGGATGGAGCTGTTTTCCTGTAGCCATTAACTTGTGAAGATCAACATAAACCTGCCTTACCTGAATGGCATCTTCACTCGTCTTTCCCATTTTGAAGAGTAGCAAAGACCACAAGGATTAGAGGGTCTCTTGTTAGAGTGCAGGTGTAGCTGTTTTCATTAAATTACTTAGGTTGAGAGAGGAACAATCCACAGTTATTTCAGCTACAACCCAGCGACCAGGATCAAATCTGGGTGTGGAGATGGATTCAGGCCTGAACCTTCAGAGCCACATAAAGATGGTTACAAAGTCAGCCTTCTATCACATGACAGGACATTTCTAAGATTAAATGATTTCAGTCCTAATAAGATGTAGAGTTTTGTCATCCATGTTTATCTTTAGTCACATTGATTACTGCAACAGCGTCTTCACAGGTCTGACTAAAAACATCAATCAGATCCAGACGCTGCTGCTGGAGTTCTGACTAAAACCAGGAAGTTGGAGCACATCACCCAGATCTAAAGTCCCTCCACTGGCTCCCTGTAGCTCAGAGAATAGACTTTAAAATCCTGCTGTTAGTTTATATATCACTGAACGGCTTTAGGTTAAGATCGGTTGTTGTCACAGCAACTTTCCAGGACCTCTCAGGTCTTCTGGTTCTGGTTCTGCATACCCAGAAACAAACATGAAGAATCAACATTCAGCTTCAGGGCACCACAAATCTGGAACAAACTTCCAGAAAACTGCAAAACAGCCGAAACATTTTCTTTAAATCAAACCCACCTGCTTAGAGTTGCCTTTCACTGGAATACTGATCAATGTTGATGATCAATGATGACTTTGATGATGGCGTTTGACAAAATGTCATGTTTGTTGATAGTTTTATAAATCGATGACTGAACTGAACTTTTTATGACGTAAAGCACTTTGAACTGCCCTGCATTTTAAATGTGCTACAGAAATAAACTCGACTTGACATTATTTAAGGTTTTGATTTAAAGAAACTACAGAGCTGACAAGTGAATATTCGGCTCAGATAAAGATGTTGTGCTGTTTATGCTCCGTTCTACTGGGAGTTCACTGAGTTTAGTACGAATAAATCTGAGAGGAGGGAAGTTTCGGTCCGACACACAACACACTGAACAAGACAGACCCTCAGCGTCGTCGAGCGGCCTGTCTTTCATCGGCCCGGTCTCCTCTCCGCTGCCTTGCAGGCTGAGCTTTGCCAGATCCCTGTGCTGATTTGAACACCACCCTCAGCGGGACTCAAAGCCCCGCGCCTCTTGTGTCATCCCCACAAGCAGCACACAACACCAGGAGTGTAGTGCTGTGTTTGTGCGCCAAAGGAGGCCTGTTTCATCTCCAGTGCCCGAGTCACAGCTACCCCGTTTGGGTAAGCCTAAAAACATCCAGCTGTGTGAGCATGGAAACCAAGAAGACTCTGTGAGGATGTAACCGCAGTGGCTTGCAGCTTGTTTTTATCAAACAGCTCGCCTGTCTGACACGACCGACACACACATCTGCATCCTCCCTCTGCAGTGTGCAGAGTGAGCGGTAGGTGGCAGTTCTTGCCAAAGGTGATGCATGAGGAACTCTGTGAATGTCTTTGTGGGGAAACAAGCGACAGGCGAGTTGCACGGAAACCGGTTTTCATGTGCCAGTTCACGAGATTAATTAGAAGTGAACAGAAAGCGACGAGCTAAATTCAAAGCCTTTGAGACACGACGGACTTCAGTGACACCTCCGAAGGAAGAAGTGGACGGACAATTATCTACGACACCACGGCGATTTATCACCCAGCAGCCTGTCAATGTCAAGCCCATCTGAGAAAAAAATGAGTCAAACGCTATTGATCATGACCGCCTTGGGTTTCACTTGCACCCACACTTTATCAGATGGAGTTAATTGGGAACATATTCAGTCTGAGGCCCTGAGAGATGTGTCTGTCAGGAGTCACATTCCTGCTCCGATTCCCTGATAGCCCACAGCGCCTGGAGTCTGGATGGAGGACGGGATGGGGGAGTAAAGCTTGGGGGTGTTGGTGTTTGGAACGGGCAGGATGTTCACATCTTGATTGGTGAACAAGTCGGCATCCTGTGGCTACAGCTGAGCAGATGGATTTACTGCATTAAGAAACAATTTGGCAAAAAAATTCTGCTAAGAGAGTTCAGCGCCGACTTTCCTTCCTCTTGATCTTCTTGCCACTTTACATTTTCTGCCTTTTTTATTATAGAGAGGCTGTGTGGAAAATTACTTTCTCTTCTTCATTGTCCTCAAAATGTGTGCAAATAAGAGTCACAAGTTATTTCATTTTCATGAAGTAAAAAAAAAAGAAAGTTTCCAGACTTTTCTGTTGAGTGGCAAGAAAAACAAATAAAAAAGTCAAAACATGTGACATCTGGACACAAATTGAATTTTGTTTTCTTATGTTACCGTTAGTGGATGAGATGTAAATGTCTAAAAAAATGATTTTATCTTCAGTTTTAAGCATTGCAGTTATTGCCACTTGGTTAGCTTAGCATAAATATTACTTAGCATAAACAGATGGATTAGTTGTTGAATGTAAAACTGAATGGGTTGATCAAAAGTGTGAAATATCAGACGTTATAATAAAACTATCCGCTAACAGTTAATCCTAACTCAAGATGATTCTGACCATTAAAAACCTAAACTAAAGCTAAAGCTAAAATTAGCTTGACTGTAGGTGTGTCTAGCCAGCTGTTCCCTTCCAACACGTTGAGTTGTTTTTATTACTTTTCATTAAACTTTAATATTTAACAGTTTTGTTTAAAAATATAGTTTTCCCTAATGACTCATTTAGCTTTACAACGTTATCTTGTATTTTTGTTGGAGACTTCTTCAGCTAACTAGATGCTGGCTAACTTGAGTGAGCAAAACTGGTTAAGTAATATATACATAAGACGCATTTTAAAAAAATTTAACTTCAAAATGCAGTTTGCTCATCACAAACAAACCAGATTTGTTGGGTAAATTCAAAACATCAAGCAATTCAATCAATCAATCATCAATCAAATTTTATGTGTATAGCACATTTCAGCAGCAGGGCATTTCAAAGTGCTTTACACAATTTAAAATAACAATGAAAACAGAATTAGACAGAGATTTTGAAAAAGATTAGAAAAAGATAGAAACATTATTAAAAGTAAAAATTAAAAGTAAAAACATTTTAAAACATCTCAAACCTCGACATCATACAAGGATTTAAACCTCAGAGTTTTAGCAGAGCGACATCATACAAGGATTCTCTGTTTTCAATTGAAAACTTCTTGGCTCAAACTGTATAATTTTGCCATTTAAGGATAAATGTTGTAGTTCATTTCTCTCATCCTTCATCCCTTCACGATGGTTCAAAATCTCATGCAGTTACCCTCAACCGATTTAAATATGTCAGGATTGTAGAAAATCTAAAAAACTTTCTTCAGCATGAAGCAATTTACCAAACTTTAGAACTTGCTCAGTACATTTCTCTCTGCTAGCGGGGAAGGTAGATGACCAAGCTGGCTTATCGGCAATGTCATGAGGTCATCATGTTGATAGGCGAGCTACTGGCTAAAGTTCTCAACAACCACGCCAGGCCAGTACATCGAGTCATGACTGTGTTGCAACTGCAGTAATGATCCACTTAGTCCTGTCTACAGAAGTTTAATACAAGCCCAAAACCTTTTGTATCACACTCTATCATTTTGCAACCACTTAATTGTTCAGATGCCTCTGAGGACCTCTGACCATACAACTTCTTACTGATTTTATTGCAACATGTTGTGTCTTCATTCTCATGTATGGCATGCAATTCAAAATGATGCCCAACTTTTATTTCCTTTTCTTTTGCCATTTTTTAAACCTCGAGGTTCGAGGTAGCATATTTTTATTGACTAATTAAGATATCCTCCAGAGTCAAACTAAAGTTTATGTTGCGTAAGTTCTGGAAATTTTGTAGATTTAAGATGCCGTGACAGTAAATGTTTCCAGGCAATCAATTGTGTGTTTTTATGGTTTCTTTGGTTATAACCCTTTCTTTCCTTCTAAAATGATCCCCATATGTATAACAGTGTCCCTGGCTTATGCTGAACCGACCACACAGTGCACAAGCGGCTCTGTGATGGGAGCAGCGCTGCAGAATAATAAATGCAGCTTCACAATGAAACCACATACTTCAGATTAGAAACTGCAATCACAGGAATTATTCCCTTTATAACTCCAAAACCACGAACTTGTGTTTACATGGATGGATGGTCAAGGAAATGAACAAATGACACACCAAAAACCTTCAAGGGTTCAGTGCAACCATGATTTAGAGGGTATGGTGTTACAGGTCAAAGGGTAACCTTTTTTTTTCTGGGATGCAAGTCTAGATGGTTACAAAACGTAAAAACTGTCGAAGAAAAGCAGAAAAATGACTTTCATAACTGAGAAATCTTCAGAGTTAGAGTTTTACTTCAGTAATCTCACTGTTATTAACATTTAGTGACTGATCTATCTGTGATCTCTTCTCAATCAGTCAACTGCTTCTACTTTCTGATTAAACGTAGCAGCAGCAGCACACATAACATGTGCGTTATAAACACTTTGCTCATGTCACATTCGGTCTCCTCTTGCTGCATACGTCAAGTTCAGATCGGCATTTTTTACATTAGTGCAACAAAAAAAAAAGACCTTCTGGTACGAATCTAAGTCCGACACATGCCCCCTTCTCATCAGACACATCTGAGAAATAGCTAAACAAAAGCCAGACCATTACCAGGAAGCAGACCGTGGCAGTGTTTTCATATTTTCAAGCAATGAGCAATAGAAACTCCAATTAAGGTGGTGGAAAAAGGCAGCTACTGCTTTAAAAACATCAGTGCAGATGTGCAGGTGAGTGACCATGTGGTAAACCTTGGCTGCACCATGACTGCCTCAGTGCAATTTCCACTTCTAATTTAACTTCCCACGCAGTGCCTGCTTCCAATCACTACAAGGAGCCAGCGCAGTGAGACGCACTGGTAGAATGGCAGAGTGAGGCTGGTGTGTAAACTCTGGGTCTTAATGGAAAAATTCACTGAGCATGAATCTGTAGTTTGTGGTTTACTCAAATAAGCAGGAATTGCCAGCAATTTAAAATGTATCTGTGTGCAATTACTTATATTTTTCAGGTTTTTATTGTGCAGCCAATCAAGATTTGACAGTTATGCTAACTTTGTCCAAGATGATTTTTTAGGTACAATGATTAGTAAGCCTGTTACAAAATAAAACTCAATTTGGTCATGCTTTAATTATTTTTGCCAGGTACTTAATGCATTGAACTGTAGGTCTGTCAGGATAACAAATTTTGTTGGACAATACATTGTCCCAGAAATTATTGCGATAAACGATAATATTGTTGTTTTGAGACCGTTTTCAAGTGATATAATGGGAATGATATAATGCAAGAACATATTCTTGCATTATATCAAGAATATGTTCTGATATAATGCAAGAACATTGCATTATATAAGAATATGATCTTTAAGAATATATTCTTAAAGATCAATAAACTTTAAATTCTAATGAGCATCAAACATTTAACACTGGAACTGGAAGGCATTTTAAATATACAAAATAAACAACAGAAAAAATAAATTATGAAGTCTCTGTAAACAAAAATATCCTTAAAAACAGGGCCAGATGAGACCAAAACACCAACCTGAATAATTTTGTCATCCAGTTTTCAGTAGAAAGAGAAAACGATCAACTATGCAAATAGAAATTACTAAGCTCATGCGACTAATTGATTTATTGTGACAGACCTATTGAGCTGTATTATGTTGGATCTGAATGTGATTACTTTGTCGGTTTTTACTGTTAGAAATTAGATCTGATTTGAATTTAGCTTGAACTGGCTTCATATAATTGGATGCATAAATTATACTAATTTGTGTTGTAAAGTACTTTGAGATGACCTTTGATGTGAATTAGTCCTGGAAAAATAAATTGGAGACGTTTTTCCAAGTTGTTCTTTCCAGTTTATTCATGGCTTCTACTTGTTCCAGTCTAATTTATCTGAACGTAATTCACCTGGATGGTGTGTCACAGACGGCGGGATTTACAAGAGGTATAAATAGTTAGCTTAGAAACGGACCCATAACTTCTCCCTCCTGAGGTGTTGATCAAATTACCGACTTTGTCTGAATTCACACCACATAATTTAAATCACTATGTCATTAAACAGAGTTTTCCTTTAAACCGGAGCAACATTAAAGACTAGGGCTGTGTAATAGTATCGATTTTGCGATATATATCGATATTTTCTTTCCTAGAAAAAAAACAATATTCATCCGGAAGTATTGTAACATCCAACTGTCACCTTGTTCACTCACTGCTTGCTTCGCAGGGAGAGTGGTTTGGTCATCAGGCTTAGTGATTCCTTCAGATGTCCAGGTTAAAAAGGTATCAAACTATTCAGAGCAGGAACTTGGTTCACTTTATTTACTTTACTAATGCATGTCAGCTACAGTTTGGACTGTTTCAACTAAAAGAAACATGTTTTCTCACCACTTCTTTGATTCATTTTGTCCTGCTGTCCACTTTAAGTCTGTGTCCAACCAGAGCCAGGTATTGTGTAGTTGGTGCTTTTAATCAGTTTTCAGTTAAATTAATTCAATCCAACTTTATAACAGTCACAAAAGGTCACCAAAATCACTCTGTCCCTCTAAAATCTTCCAGAAAATCGTAAAAGTGTATAGAATTGGTATCATTTGCAGAATATCCTGTATCGTATCGTGAGATTATTATATCACTACAGCCCTATTAAAGACTACAAAAGACAAGATGCTAATCAGTTTTTTCCATACATGCAAGACTACATGACGTGCGGCACGGTTTCCATGGTTACTAATGGTTAGACACCTAATACATTTCTAATAATACTTACTTATAAAATATATGAACGTTAATCTTCTTACCTTGTAAAAGGTGTTCGCTGCAAACCCGTGATTACACCGAGGGCTGACAGTCGTTGTCATCGACAGCTGATGTCCATCATTTTTCCTCATTAAAAGTTATAAAATAAAACGACGCGTTTGGTTTCTATCCTTGAGTGTTTGAGCAGCCGACCGCGCAGCAGCCTGTGACAATTTTAAATCACGAAACCAGCTAAATAAAAGCGATATTAGGCTACAGATGTGTGTTTTTACAGGAGCGCATTGGTTGTTTTGACGTCCGTCATGGCGGAGTGGGCGGAGTTCTGCAGAGCGTGACGTCTCGCGCAAACGGTCAACGCAAAGCGTGGAAAGCTATATTTTAAGACGTGCACAATTGTTGATCTAACAAATCTGCGTTTCCTCTTATTATTTCGCTTTAACAATGGACATGCATACAGTGTTGGTGTCTAAGGTTTTAACCCTTTACATCGACACTCACTTCCTGTCAGTCCCGGCCATGTGACCTGCTCTGCAGATTGTGTCAAGACTCTGGGGTGTGTTTAATACAGAAGAGGATTAAGGCCACCGAAAAAAAATAATAGTAATTCTGACTGACTTTTTTTCTGATTTTTTAATTCTGACAAGTCAGAATTCTGACTTTAAAATCAAAATTCTGAGATTAAAGTCAAAATTCTGAGATTAAAGTCAGAATTCTGAAATTAAAGTCAGAATTCTGAGATTAAAGATTAAACTAATCTCAGAATTCTGACTTTAATTTCAGAATTCCGACTTTAATTTCAGAATTAAAAAATCAGAAAAAAAAGTCAGAATTCTGAAATTATAGTCAGAATTCTGAGATTAAAGTCAGAATTGTGAGATTCTGACTTTAAAGTCAGAAAATCAGAATTCGGACTTTATAGTCCAAATTTTGAGATTAAAGTCAGAATTCTGAGATTAAAGTCAGAATTTTTTTTTTCTTTTTTGGTGGCCCTAATCCTCTTCTGTAGTACAAGAAAAAATACTCGGAGAGTAAAATGCTGCTGATTAAAATTGATTATCAGACAGTGAACAGACCGATATATGTTTTCGCATCCACCTGAAAAATGTGTAGTTGCGCCACTGGTTCCATCTATTCAAAAACTCTCCTAAACTAGATTTTAAAAAAATAAATAAATCTCTGACCTTTTTAAATGTTATTGGATTGAAGAACTTCCAAAGTTAAAAAAAGAAGAAAAAACCCAGGCTCATATTCTACTAATAGAAAACACAGCTGGTACAGTATACCGCACCATTTTGAACCCAAACTGAGGCCGTTCTTCAAACTGGACCTGAAAAATCCAGTTTTTAAAGATGGATTTTAAAAAAATACCGTTTTTTAAATGAACATCAAATGTTTGGTATGAAAACATTTGACATTTTGGTATGAAATAACCAAAACAACAAATGTACAAAATGGAGGAGCGGTAAAAAGAAGCAGCACTCTGTGACTTTGTAAGCTGCTCTGTATTTTTCTTTATTTATAAATATTCTACTATTTGGTCATTTTTAAGGTCTAAACTGGATATTTTCTTACATCAATACTTGATTGTTTCTTTACTGAACTATTGATCATTGTGCTGCTCTATCTCATCACCATCCTTGTTGATTTCCCTGTACGAAACTATAATACAATCAAAATTCTCCAACTTGAAAGCCTGTTTTTTTTTTCTTTTATATTCCATGTGACTCTTCTTCTCTTCTCCTTGGTTGCACCAACAACCATGTCTGGAAAATATCCTGCTTAAAATAGAGCCTCAGTCACTAATGATTATGCAAATCTCCTTGAAACAATTCACTTGTGTTCTGCTTTTTTTGCTTTTGCAGACAATACAATGGAGCCTTTGTTTAAAATGTTGCGCAAGAGAGGAAAAAACAAATACCAGGAACTTTATTTGTTGTGAAGCTGATGCGAAGCGCCTTGGTAATTTAAAGTGAAAAAGTTTGAGTTACGACCAAAATAACTTGGACTCCTTATTCAGGTTTAGAGGAGGATTGCAGTTTCTGTTGGTTTTGAAGATGCAAACATTAAAACGGCGCTGTTTTTTTTGGGTGATCCTTTCTCTGCCCTCCTCCATCACGGACGTTGATCACGGCTCCTGGATGAGCCGAAGCGGACAGTCTGCATGCTGCCTGCTCATCACTCGTCCTTCGCAGCCTCAGAATGTGTTTGGGATCACAGGGTTATTAAACTGTAATAGCTGCCTTTTTGAGAAGTCCAGCGGGATTTACTCCTGAGTCAACATGCCAGAACCCATTTCCTCCTCACTCACAGCTGCCTCTCAACACCCGAGAGCAACTGCAGAAACACTGGAGGAAACTTGTGTAGATTGAGAAAATCCTGGAAGTGACCCTGCATAACCTGCTAGCTACACTTGGGGAACTGAGCCAGTAAATGTCCATTTCAAACCAAGTTACAGTAAAGATGCCAGTGTTGAATTAACACCCAAAAGTGTCTATATGTGTCCAAGTCAGCTGGTGTTAAATTCAACACTACAGTGTCACATTAACATTTACAACGATGTTGGCGTTATAATATGTTAAAAGTAACACCAGTGTAGTGTTGATCACAAAACATAATGTGGTGTTAAAAAAGTAAATAATTGACCCACAAGGTGTCAATATCAATCAAATCAAGTGGAAAATATTCCAAACAATACACAGAAATGGAAAGTTTAACTTTTCTTAAACCCATTTCAGTATATAAACCAAAGTTGATTTAACAAACAAATGGGTGTCAATTTTTTAACACTTTCCAAAGTGTTACTCTAACACCAGCTGACTTGGACACATACTTATGGGTGTTAATTCAACACTGGCATTTTTACTGTGTGAACCAAAAAAGGCACATGATGGGAAGATATACACACTGTAAAACATTTACAGGTGGTTTAACTTGACAATGAAAGTCCACCTGCTGCCTTAAAAATGCAATTTAAGTCACAAGAAAATAGTTTTGGTTTAAACTCAGAAATTAAAGTTCATGAAGTTGATTTAACCACAAGAGACAAGTTGTCTAAACGTTATTTTTTAACTTCATTAATCCCTAAAATTCTGCCCTCTCCTGGTCAAAGAGCCACATTTATTTATTATTTTACTCACAGCATCAAATTAAAATAAATACTTATTTTACTTTAGAATAATTTAAATTCTTGTTTGAACAACATTTCTGATGTGATGATGAATTTTATTAAACATCCCAATGAATTCAGCTCAGAAACATTTAGTGTGATCAGGACATTATCCTCAAGCTTTGCTAAGTGAGAATTGCATTAAAACGAACATTTAATAAAACACCAGAGTCAGATCAACGTGACGCACTTCCACCTCAGGAGACAGAAACATGCCGCTAAGCATTCTGGGAAATAGCTCCCACTCCTGTCTTTCTCTTCTTTCAGTTTTTTAAGTGCAAACCTAAAAACTCAGTTATTTCAACTCTTGGAGGTTTGACTAAATTAATAAAAAGTTAACACAACTTACTGCTAAGTTTATCTTTCACAAACTCACATTTAGGTTCAAAATCTACAACTGGATACATTTATTTCACTTAAAGAGTAAAAGACAGTAGACACAACTAAATTCAGCTGAAATGTTTATATGAAAAATCTCAAGATGTTTTTGGTAATAGTTTATTTGAAGTACATAAACCTGACAAAACAGTCATAAGCATGAAGGATCTTCTTGAATGGTTGTTTCTGTTCTCATGAAGTGTAATTTGGTAAATAATTAAACTCTTAATGAATCTTTTAGTTGCATTAAATGTCCATTATTTACGGAATGACTCTTCATCACAGTAGTCATAAACTCCTTCATGCTCATAACAGGTGTTATGTTTATGACAGCATCCTGTCAGTCTGATCCACACCCTTTCAGCAGCAGTCGGGTCATTGCACACGACCTTTGCCCCTTTTCCTGTGTTTTCCTATGATTTTTGAGAAAACCCTTGGTTTGTTAAAACGGCAGCAGTTCCCCGAATGCATCACTCTTCATTGTCCTGCATGAATAGGACAGAGAAATGATGGCATTTGGTCCAGTTTCATGACGGTGCTTTCCCAAGCTGCGGCTGACGACTCCGGCGTCTGACACAGCGCGAACGCTTCGGACATCTTGTTTTGAAACTTCCCACGAGGAACAACACAGCGCCCGTTATCCAGCGGGCCGGGTCCGACAATGTGCGTTCCTCCTCCATGTGACTTTAATTGAGTGATTAGATGTAATTCAATAAGCAATCGAAGGGCAGTGCGCGTGAGTATGAGGCGTAAAGCAAAAGAGCACTGGTGAGAGGACCTTTTGTCTCTGAGCCGCACATCATTGCTGCTGCCTTTCAGCCTCAATCACACGGCCTGATCGGCCTCCAGCCAGCCCCTCTATCTGGACCCCTCTGCTCTAATTTTCTTGGCCACCAATTTCCAGAACCACGCACTTTACAGGTTTACGGCCTGGGCTTGCCATGTCTTGTGTTTGCCATGTGAGTCGCTATCTTTAGACCAGAATCAACCACACAAAACATTCCGATGTTTATCGTCTGAGGGACGAACAACTTCAATCTCGTTGAAGCTCAGCGAGTTTTTGGAGCATCTGCAATCAGCTCACGTTGGCAAGTCAAGACAGAAATATTTATAATTGTATGTGAGGTTCTGGTTCTGATGGGGCTTTACGTCCACTTAACACAAATATCACTGCAATTTAAAAAAGACACTTTTCCCTGCCATTGACTAGTGATAAAATTCTTTAAACATGTTTAAAAACTAGAACTGAGTGTAGAAGCTCAAATGTTTCACACTGTAAAACATTAGAGCCACATTTAGTTGTGTCTACTGTCTTTACTCCTTAAGTCAAATAAATGTATCCAGTTGTAGATTTTGAACCTAAATGTGAGTTTGTGAAAGATAAACTTAGCAGTAAGTTGTGTTAACTTTTTATTAATTTAGTCAAACCTCCAAGAGTTGAAAATAAACTGAGTTTTTAGGTTTGCACTTAAAAAACTGAAAGAAGAGAAAGACAGGAGTGGGAGCTATTTCCCAGAATGCTTAGCGGCATGTTTCTGTCTCCTGAGGTGGAAGTGCGTCACGTTGATCTGACTCTGGTGTTTAATTAAATGTTCATTTTAATGCCATTCTCAGTTAGCAAAGCTTGAGGATAATGTCCTGATCACACTAAATGTTTCTGAGCTGAATTCATTGGGATGTTTAATAAAATTCATCATCACATAGAAATTTAGTTCAAACAAGAATTTAAATTATTCTAAATTAAAATACGTATTTATTTTAACTTGATGTTGTGAGTAAAATAATCGAGAAATGTGGCTCTTTAACCAGGTGAGGGCAGATTTTTTTGTTGCATATTTTGAAAAAATTATTTGGTTTAAATTGCAGTGTTAAGTTAAAACTCACAAGATTCACAACGTTATAAAACAATGTTTAAACAACTCGTCTCTTGTTAAATCAACTTCATAAACTTTTATTTCTGAATTAAAATCAAAACAATTTTCTTGTGACTTAAATTGCATTTTCAAGGCAGCAGGTGGACTTTCATTTTCAAGTTAAAACACCTGTAAATGTTTTACAGTGTACAGTTACCGTCTAATCTCAGTGGTTTCTCCACAAATACAGAGGAAGCTTTGAATTTCCAGATATCCATACCATAATGTCAGTAAATCAGCTGCTCAGCCTTTTCCAGATTAAATTATTGCCATTGCATTTGAACATTATCCCCACATTTATGTGTCTTTTTACTAAACGGAGCTCAATAAAATATGTCTGTAAACAGCTGAACAAATTGAAGAATTTTGAACTAATCAATGTCTCCAGAGGAACTCAAGCAAATTCCTCAGAGAAAAGCTTACAAACAGAAAATAATTCAAAGTGTCTGTTTTAACACACTTAATGAGATGCTAATCTCAAATCAAGGTTTGTGGAAATGAGATTTATATGCACTTTAAAAGAACCTGACAGTGTTTGAAGAAAAGAGTTTGAAACGTGTCTTCACCAGGTCACATGCTGAGTCCATATTGTAAAGTCAGACTGCAAAGTTTTGGCTCTTGGAAAAAAAGCCCACAGATTTACAAGAAGAAACCGCTGCATTGCAAAGTGGCACACACTGATCCCTTCTGATCAGTAAAACTTGTTATTGTATTTGTAAAACACTAAGCACTAACAACTTCTGCAGCTTTCTTCAATACCGTCTGAAGATCCGTTTTAAAAATTCTAACAGAAAATGTTAGGTGCACAAGAACAAGTGTTTTAATGTTTTGTCTTTAATGTCATGGTTAAAAGATTTTGGTTAGAAAGGGAGGCTCCTTTCTTTCTTCTTGTTGCATAAAATATACAGTGTATTTCAATAAAAATACATCTTAAATTTTTGAGAAGGTGAAGGAAAAATATGAATGTTCAATTTGAAACATTAATTCACTTTAAGGTGAATCAACCTTTGCAAATGTGACCTGTTTTATTTTTAATGCTGACTGATTTGGTATTTAGGAAAAGAGCTATTTGTTAATTTAGTTTCTCGACATTTCAGGCATACCGTATAGAGAAGATGTTTCCCTACATGTCCCATCTCAGCTAAAGCATCTCAAGACTAAAACCTAATTTACTTTATCAAATCAAAACTGCTACTGGAATGAAAGTAGTGAGAGAAAAACAATCTGTGTGTGCATGCACTTTCTTCATTTGGGTTATGTACAGCTGTGTGTGTGTGTAGAGGCGTCTGTGTGTCTAAGAATATCTTCACACCTGACACATTTGATCCGTTTTAAACAGACCAGGGTTTTTTTATCCTTTCCGTCAGACTTTTTGTGCAGATGTAACGACACTCCAGCGAATCCAGTTGCTAACTGAGACACTTTTTGAGGTTCTCTTGGTCCGCTTTTAAACAAACTCTGGGGCAGTTCGCATCTGATGTGAATACAGAACGGCCTCGATGCGGACTAACAACAGGAAACATACGTCTTTTTGGACTCAACGAGCCACCGTTGCTGAGCAACCATGAGTCCTTCAGTGTTGCTAACTCTGCTGCTGCATGTATTGATAAAATACACTTGTTTAGTTCTGGTTCTGCTCTGCATCCCCAGAACCAGAACCAAACATGGAGAAGCAGCATTCAGCTTCTATGCTCCACAAATCTGGAACAAACCTCCAGAAAACTGCAAAACAGCCGAAACACTGAGTTCCTCTGAATCTAGACTAAAAGCCCATCTGGTTGCAGTTGGTTTTGAAACATCATCAATCAAACATCCATCCATCCATTTTCTTGACACCCTTGTCCCTTGGAGGGGTCGGGAGGGTTGCTGGTGCCTCTCCAGCTAACGTTGCGGGTGAGAGGCGGGTTTACACCCTGGACAGGTCGCCAGTCTGTCGCAGGGCAACACAGAGACACACAGGACAACCATGAACACACACACACTCACACCTAGGGACAATTTGGAGAGACCAATTAACCTGACAGTCATGTTTTTGGACTGTGGGAGGAAACCGGAGTACCCGGAGAAAACCCACCATGCACAGGGAGAACATGCAAACTCCATGCAGAAAGGCCGGGGCCGGGAATCGAACCCAGAACCTTCTTGTTGCAAGGCAACAGCTCTACCAACTGCGCCTCTGTGCAGCCATCAATCAATCAAACATTAACCGACATATTTAATGTGTGGTGATGATTTTGATGTAAGTTTATTATTGGTTGCTGAGTTGGTGACTGTATGATGATTTTATTAGTTTTTATTGTTGTGTTTGTATGATGTAAAGATTTTAAAGTGCCTTGTTGCTGAACTGACTGCTTGCCTGCCTGACTGACTGTGCTGAATCAGACCCGATCTCTTGTTTTCTGATTAACGATGCTGCTGCCAGTATTCAAATTAAAATAAAAACCCACTTTATTCAACCCAAAGGGAAATATTAATTTAAATTCTTCAAAGGCTTGCAGCAGGTCAGAGATGCAGAACATCTCGTCTCACTCAGGTTGCATTTGCTGTCCACTTGCAAAAAGGTACATTGTAAAAATCAAACTGCACTAAACAAACAACAAAAAGTCAGTTTTGGTCCGGACCAAACCACACGACCAACTGACTCCTGATGTGAGTCAGGAATCACTTAACTGAGCGTATTTGAGTCGAGTGGATGTGTAAATCTGTCACCTGGAGGTGTAAAGTTGTTAGAATAGTGATAAAAGTACAAAGCCTGCAGCGAGCTGACGAGACGTTAAAATCCTGTTAGACGGAGGCCTGGACAGAGGCAGCGGAGAGCTGCCAAGCAGGGGAGACCCCCCCAGAACACGAGTAATAAAATTACATTTTAACTATTTAATTTGAATTTTATCTAAGTTTGGATCGATAGTGTTTTGTGTATATGAATGTTTTTCTTTAATGTGTGTCCCTGTGTGTACTGCACATTTCAGCAGCAAGGAATTTCAAAGTGCTTTACGTCATAAAAATCATGCAACATAGAATCAACAATCAAAAGATTACATTAAGTCAAATGTCGTCGTTAAATTCGTAATTGATTACGTTCGAAAGCAACTGTGGCCGGGTGAGTTTTTTAGTGTAGATTTAAAGGGAGTTGGTGTTTCGGCTGTTTTACAGTTTTCTGGAAGTTTGTTCCAGATTTGTGGTGCATAGAAGCTGAATGCTGCTTCTTCTCACTTGGTTCGGTTCTGGGAATACAAAGCAGAACCAGAACCAGGAGACCTGAGGGGTCTGGAAGGTTGCCATGACAACAGCAGATCTTTAATTTAATGTGGCGCTAAGACGTTCAGTGATTTATAATCTAACAGCAAGATTTTAAAGTCTATTCTCCAAGCTACAGGGAGCCAGTGTAGGGACTGTAGAACTGATGTTGTGTGCTCCAATGTCCTGGTTTTAGTCAAACTCCAGCAGCAGCGTCTGGATCAGCTGCACCTGTTTGATTGATTTGTTAGTCAGACCTGTGAAGACGCCGTTGCAGTAATCAATGCGACTAAAGATAAATACATGGATGAGTTTCTCTAGATCGTGCTGAGACATCAGTCCTCTAATCCTGATGTAAGTGTGAGAGAGCCTGCAGCTATGAGCGACTGAAAAAGAAGAACCAGAAGTTTCTGTTCCTTGTCAGCTCTCATAGTGTGGGTCTCCAATGAAGACTCTTAACTAAAAATCATTTCTGAAGACCAAACAAAGTAAAATTAAACACAAAATTTAAATCGACTGCTTCAATAACTTACAAATATTCCAAGAGATGAGAAAAAACCTCAACACACAAATTATTTTCAACCCTATCAGAACTTAAAATACATTGAAAGACATTGAAACAATAAGAGACAATGCAAATAAATTAAACAATATTAAAAAATTCTCCAGTACAGATTTTTTTTAATTTACATGATCAACCATCACTGTGACTTCAGACATATTCCAACAGTAAGTTGCTCTGTACGCAGCTGGTTGCTTCAGAGCGCTGGTACCATTAAAGAGACAATAAAGGTTCGTCTTGTATTGAAAGCAGGTGATAAAAGGCCAAACGGTTTATGTGAGGCCCAAATTTTATGCAAAGATAAATGTAAAGATGTTCCACCTGTTGTTTGCTAACTGCTGCTGGCTAGTCTGTAGGAGCTGAGGAAGGCGGCGCGACGCCCAGAAAGAATCGAATCAAAGCAGCACTCCAGGTATGTTTTTGATGAGGGAATAACATTATAGCATAACATAAAACTCAAAAAAGTTAATTTTACATATCACTGCCCACTTTAAAAATGTTTTGCTAAAAATAAATCTATTTTAAATTGTTATAATAAAGAAAAACTGAATTGAAACAATACATATGGACGGTTGGTCAAACAGGATTTCCTTTGTGCTGCAACATAAACAATCCAAAGATGACTGAATAAAAACTACTTTTGAAAACTCCTGCACAACAAATTCTGCAGAGTTAAATCAACACTATGCTGAGTCTGTGTGGTCCTTATCAGAATTGGTGTTAATTTAACTCTTTCCAGAGCTATTTCAACAAGAAATTAAGTCATTTTAACACTTGTTAGATTTTAACAAAAGTTAGAACTACTCAAACTATTTTTGAATTAACACCAATTCTGATGAGGCCCACATAGACTCTGCATAGTGTTGATTTAACTCTGCAGAATTTGTTGTGTGGTACGTATGATGATCTACTTCTTTAAAGATCGGTCCTGTGCTGTTTTTGCATCGTTTGCTGCTGTAGCTTTAGCCCGTCTTTTCTCAGTGTGCGCCCTTAGTTTCAACTCTGACACAAACCTGATTAACTATTCCTGCAGATCTATAATTTCTCTTTAACTTCACAGCCTCTGAGCCAGAAGCAAATAATCAAAGCAGCATGACAGACAATAGTCAGGCGTTGTGTGAGGTGGCAGCGACCGGATGCTTCATTACAGGGACGGTGACACGGGCCGGGCTGTGGACTAACACTGAGCTGTGGTGGTTCTGCAGGGCTACAGGGACTCCAAGTCTCTGCAGCTGTTTAAAAAGAGGACAAGGCAGCTGTTCAGCAAGTGTCCTCTGGAATTAAGAGCGTGGAGCATGACTCCGATTAGCTGCCATGTGAAAGGGACTCTTTCTTGTCTCAATAAGAGCATTCCCCACAATTAAGAGGATGTGTAGCGCTCTGTTTGTCTCCTGCAGGCGACCTTGTCTGACTACCTGGGAGTTTGAGATGAACAACAACCACACTGTAAAACATTTGAGCCACATTTAGTTGTGTCTACTATTTTCTACTCTTTAGGTCAGATAAATTTATCCAGTTGTAGATTTTGAACCTAAATGTGAGTTTGTGAAAGATAAACTTACAGCAGTAAGTTGTGTTAACTTTTTATTAATTCAGTCAAACCTCAAAGAGTTGAATCAACTGAGTTTTTAGGTTTGCACTTAAAAAACTGAAAGAAGAGAAAGTCAGGAGTGGGAGCTATTTCCCAGAATGCTTAGCGGCATGTTTCTGTCTCCTGAGGTGGAAGTGCGTCACGTTGATCTGACTCTGGTGTTTTATTAAATGTTCATTTTAATGCATTCTCAGTTAGCAAAGCTTGAGGATAATGTCCTGATCACACTAAATGTTTCTGAGCTGAATTCATTGGGATGTTTAATAAAATTCATCGTCACATCAGAAATATTGTTCAAACAAGAATTTAAACTATTCTGAAGTAAAATAAGTATTTATTTTAACTTGATATTGTGAGTGAAGTGATATAGAAATGTAGCTCTTTAACCAGGTGAGGACAGTTTTGTTTCCTTGCATATTGTGAAATAATTATTTTGTTCAAATTGCAGCATTGAGTTAAAACTCACAATTCAAGATTAATGAAGTTAAAAAATGTTTCTAGTGACTTAAATTGTATTTTCAATTTAAGTCACAGCAGGTGGACTTTCATTTTCTAAGTTAAACCACCTTCACATTTTACAGTGCATGCACTGAAAAAAAACTAAATCTTACCAAGTTTTATTGGTCTAATATATTGCAAATGTCTTTAAATAACACAAGCTAACCTAATAATAACTTTTCAGCAAGATATGGACACTTGTTTAAAATAAATTTTTAATAGCACAAAAACCATTAAGGAATGAAACAATCCTCTGTATGGTACTAAAAAGTTACTTTTAACTTTGTTTTATTTCACGTTTTCTAAGATATCTGCACTAGAAACCAAACCAAAAATACTTGGTAAGTTTTTGTGTTTTTGAGGTGCACAAAACCGCTACAGGTCACCATAATGCCAATGTTAAGTGTTACCTTTTTAATTACAGCTGCCAAGAAACGACAAGTGGAAAAATAAAAGTGTTTTGTGATGGAAGAAATAAAATTTTCAATGGAATAAATGTTTACTGGTGAAATTCAGCTTAAAATATGAGAGGAGCGGGAAGCCATTGGCTCAGCAGGGACGCCAGCTGAGCAGAAAGGAACATCACTTCAGTAACCTCTTTTATGGTGCAACCACAAAAGCCAATTCCGGATAAAGCTTCCCAGGATGCTCAGTTTTCCAAACACACCAGAAAGAAAACCAGAGAATATGAACAATGAAATGTCTTCCTTAAGGTTTCTTTCCACCGCAGGACGTTACTGGTAATTTACACTGGAAAACAATGGAAAAATCAACGTTTGTCGAGAAGCTCTTTCAAGTAGCCAAACAGGACCAGCTTTGCATGTCTACTTTGTCACAACAAGGCAAGTCACCCGCTGAGAAGAGCAGGTTTTATGATTCCTGTGTCATTAACAAGGCATTTGTCCTTCACGCTGGTTTGGACTGAAACAGCTAAATTCTCAACTTACCTTCTTGGAACCTATTATTTTCCCTCTAGTTTCCTGACAGTTCCTTCCCTTTTCTCCGGGTCTGTTTCCATTTTCTCTTCTTCTCCCCCAGGATGAGTCACTACCAGCGTCAACACAACTCCACATCTTCATACGTTTCAAAAATTATCATCTACATAGTGATTGTTAGTGCTGACGTGCTTCAAATCTGCTATTAAATTTTGTTAGCAAAAAGCATTTGTTTTCCACATTCTCAAATATGTATTTAATAGCTTACTCTGTAAGCTATCGCTTCTAAATTTGTCTTTCAAATATAAGAATGACATTTTGATGAAAACCATAGAACATATCTTCAAAAAATTAAGGTCTTTGTTTCTGCATTGCAATCAGGAAACTACACTGTAAAACATTTACAGGTGGTTTAACCTGAAAATTAAAGTCCACCTGCTGCCTGAAAAATGCAATTTAAGTCACAAGAAAAGAGTTTTGGCTTAAACTCAGAAATTAAAGTTCATAAAGTTGATTTAACAACAAGAGACAAGTTGTCTAAACATTGTTTTTAACTTTGTTGATCTTGTGAGTTTTAACGTAATCCTGCAATTTAAACCAAATAATTAGTTCATAATATGCAAGAAAAAAAAACGCTTCTTTTGGTGGGTTTTTTTTCTGGGATTGATTCAAAGCTTTTTCTCTGGTTTCTTTACTTTTATAACCTTTCAGAAATATTTAAATATCAGTATAACAAATACTTATGGATGTCTACAATCCTCTTTTTGACATGTTTCTGAATTTCTTTGTCATTTCTCATAATGTCAGATCAGGAGAAGGTTAGAGGTTAAAGGTTTTTCATTAAGTCTGCAAATCCACAGTTTGGCTCCATTTTATGGAGAGCCATTTCTATGGAGAGCCATTTCAGCCAAAATTAAATAAATAAATGGAAAATTGGGTTAATGAAAAAGCTAAATTATTTACTTAACAAATTTTTTATTTATTTCACTCATTTTCTTCATTTTTTGATTTATTTTACTCATTTTGTATTTATTTCAGCCATTTATTTATTTATTTATTTAATTTTGGCTGAAATGGCTCTCCATACCATTTACTGTAAATATTCAAGTTTAACCACAAGAGCTAAAAAAAACTACAACGTTTGTGTTTAATCAGATTCTTAAAACCTTATAATAATTCTGAATTTGAAAAAGTATTTCAAAATATATTCCTCTCAAATAGAAATAACCTGGCAATCCTAACTGAAAGACAGGAAAGTATTACAGGTCGTGTGATGAAGGGCATGTAAACATCCAGTTTTAACTGCAGGTAAAATAGTGATGAACAACCTGAGTCCTTTATAATTTTTTGTTCCTGCACCAACAAACTGCGGTCACTATTTTTGAACCAAAGCTTTTTAAATCTACTCAACGATAATCTGATATCGTCAGATTATCAGCATCACAAAGTTTTGAAGCAGACCAAAGTTGCTTGTAAAAGTTGTTGGTAGTGATGAGACCAGGTCAAGGTGAACTGATTATTGTGCTGCTTCTTGAACGTTGCTAATGATGAGTGAGGCGTTCCAGTTGGTCCCCCACTTTGCCCTCTTGATCAACCCTGTTTTAAACCAGCTCTCTATTGGATTAAACTGGGCCTGAGGGAGGGAGCGCGGGCAGCGCTAACCTGGACACAGGGTAACAACGGGGTCAACCAACTGTTTCAAGTGAAAGTGGAATTTGGGGCATCTGTGTTTGTTTGTAAGTAGGTATGTTTGGGACTGAGTCCAACATCCTGAACAGCCTGAGGGGCAGGGCAGAGGTTAGTCATCGCAGAGCCAGAGAAACGGCCCGCTGACTTTTATAGGTGAAATCCAGTCATACACTGCAAAAACACAAAGTCTTACCAAATGTTTTTAGTGCAAACATCTTAGGACCCTAGAAAAAAGAGAAAACTAACTTACAAGTAACTTTTTAGCAATATATAGAGGCTTTTTTAGAGTCAACAAGTCATTAAAATTTATTTTAACAAGTACTTGTTCCATTAGCAGATTTTTTCACTTATCACATGTGTCAAACTAAAGGCGCCTGGGCCACATCCGGCCCGCCATATCTTTTTATTTTGCCCTCTGGATTAAGTGTGCTTAAATATTATGTTTTCAATAAAATCAATGCAGTTTTTATCTGTTTGCTGCCAAATTATATCAATAAGTCTCTCCAGTTTCTTGAGAATTATTGTGGAAATTCCCACAAAATCAACAAATTTCTGCACTTTTATTGTGCTAATAATTGGAAGTTTCAAGGCTGCAAAGTGTCGCAGTTGGTAGAGCTGTTGCCTTGCAGCAAGAAGGTTCTAGGTTTGATTCCCGGCCCGGTCTTTCTGCATGGAGTTTGCATGTTCTCCCTGGTGGTGTGGTGTGTGTGATGGTGTGTTCTCTCTGGGTACTCCGGTTCTCTCTGGGTACTCCGGTTTCCTCCCACAGTCTAAAAACATGACTGTCAGGTAAATCAGGTAAATTGTCCCTAGGTGTGTGTGGTTGTGTGTCCTGTTTGTCTCCATGTTGCCCTGCAACAGACTGGTGACCTGTCCAGGGTGACCCCACCTCTCACCCAGAACATTAGCTGGAGAGGCACCAGCGCCTCCCGACCCACTAAGGAACAAGGGTGTTAAGAAAATGGATATAATTAGAAGTTTAGTGCAGATTTTTCTCAAAATTGTCAAAAACATTCTTGCTTGTACTAAACAGCTGCCTCAGCCTTAATTGAAGTCAGATTAAAGTCCATGATCTATTTAGCAAGTAATAAGTCACATTTACCGTCATAAATAAGGGCTAATATTTCTAAATTAGTACCAGAAACACTTTGATTTGTATTGCAAAAAAGTCACAATAAGTATCATGAACTCCTGGAGGGACTGAAAAGATGTTCAGTATTATTATTTAAGTTTAATAATTCATTGATATTTGAACAGTTTGTGAACAGGTTTTATCAAGACACAACTGGCCCTTTAAGAGTGTCATGGTTTTGATTTGACCCAAAACCAAAATGAGTTTGAAGCTCCTGATTTATAACATGGCAAAATGTATGAAATAATCTGCCAGTGGAATAAGTACCTTTTCATCAAAATTAGTGAATTACTTACTTGAAACAAGCGCTGATCTTTGATCAAACTAACTTAAAAGTAATTTTTCAGCAAAATACGGCCGCCTGTTTTAAGTAAAAGATTCTTTAATACTGATTAAAGTCTTTGTTGTTCCGCACTATAAGGCGCACCGCACCTAAAAACCTTAAATTTCCTCAAAAGCCGACAGTGCGCCTTATAACCCGGTGCGCCTAATATATGGACCAATATTGAGCCACAGCAGGTCTAGCAACTACGGTAGCAGCTGCCGACTTAATTTTCCCCGTAGAAGCGTGCAGTGCATGCTGGGATAGTTGTCAAAAAACTGGTTTGTTAATAAAGTTTGACTGACCGATCTACTCATAGACCATGTCTATATATCTACCTACCCACCTAATAATCAGGTCGTCTGCAGGTCATCTAGCATCAGTTCTCCACCAACATGCTGTGCGCGAACGGAGACGGTGACCATCGTCCAGACGCCCCATTCCAGTCGGAAGCCTCTCCTCGCGACCGGAATCGGACTGTTTTGTTGACATTCTTTATGTCAACAAAGTAGCTTTAGACATTTATCCGGGGAGTTTCGGCTAGAGTTACCAAGGAACCAGCACCTATACATTTAAAGCCGTGGGGGTTGGTGGAAGAGAGACAGAGGCTGCGGCGGCAGCGTGTCGGTTGGTCTGTGCTAACCAGAAAGCAGTTGGGCACAATATCACAACACCAAAACCGTGAGTGAAACAATGACTGGTGCAAATGCTACATATAGAACTCAGGACCAATATTTTATTATTAGACATCCATATTTGTAGTGAACGGAACAAATCATGTCCCGTTCAATACCGGACGGGTGGCAACATAACTGTGGCGTCTATTATATGCGCCTTATAATGCGGTGGGCCTTATATATGAAGAAAGTTTTAAAATAGGGTGCATTGAAGGTGCGTCTTATAATCCGGTGCGCATTATAGTGTGGAAAATACAGTAACCATAGAAAAATGTATTGCTCTTAGTGAAATAATCTGCCAATGAAACTAGTATGTTTCCATAAATATTAATTATTTACTTAAATCAAGCCTCTGCGTCTTGCTAAAAAGTTACAAAACTAACTTAAAAGTCTTATTTCAGGTGAACTAAGATATTTGCACTAGAAACTAGATCATACATACTTGGTACGACTTTGTGTTTTTGCAGTGCATGTGTTCAGCCTCAGGTTTTCAAATGGAAAATAATTTCTCTTTCTTCTCTTTTCATGCACAGAGACGATGCGAGAACACAAAATGTAACTGTGCTGTTTTCTGAAAACCTTTCCAGCTCCCTGAAACTAAAACATGGACATGCCGGTGCCTGTGCAGGTGGAAAAGACATTATGATCTAAAACCGGACACTTATGATTTTTCTGCAGTATTAAACTGATGATCTTTGAAATGAAACGCCGAAAGCAGATCTCCAGATCTGACCAAAGTTTCAGACACAGGACACCGCAGCGCTCCAGGAGCTGCCCCCTGTGGTCCACCTCTGAAACTACGCGGGGGTGAAAGGTTACTGCTGTGACAGTGCCGGATCATCTGAGGGTCTCTCTTCTACCCCAAAAGCAAAACACCCGAGGGCAGAATGTGGGGCTAGTCTGGCCACCCCAACCTGAATCCCCAGGATCCCGGCAGGGAGGCAGAGAGCCCGGGATCAGGGCCCTCCTCCTGCTGCACAAATACAGACGAGGTCGTGGGTCATGCGGGGAGCTCACACAAGGCTTTCATCCCGTAGAAGCTCATTTCAGGGAATGTGACTCTTTCTTCATCTAGATAGGAGTCCTGGCCGAGCCCTGTGTGGCGGCGATGAGCCCCGGATTGACAGACTTGTTCTCTCAGACGCGTTTGTTTTGCTTTGACCCTGCGCCTCTGTGCGCTCCACTTTGCGTGGACCAGACACTGCTGTGGGAAGATCAGGCCGGATCGAGCCACACATGGCATTCGGTTACAGTCCAAACATTCGGCATCAGCGTATCAAAGAGGAAGGCTGCAGAAGTGCAGCGTGGAAAGAGAACGCCGCCGCGTTTTTAGCTGATATCTTAGACGTGAGGAGACGAGAGGACATCTTCAGAACAAGACTATTACCCTGAGTATTTTCTTAGCTTTATAGTGTTGCATTATGGGTAATTTGGTAATCGTATTGTAGGTAACCCATTTTACTTATGATGAAAGAAACATTTATCAGGACGTTCCTGCGAACAATCAACATTTTTAAGTGAAAAAAGAATCCATTTAATTGTTTTTACAAAATAAAAATGTAGACAATGTGTTCATCCCCCTTTTCTCTGATGCCCCTAAATAAAAGAATAAAAGCCAATGCAACCAATTTCCTCTTGAAAATCAACTGTAATCCAGCTGTTTGTAATTTAATTTTCTTTATAAATTATGTTTTTTCTACAAAGTGCATACATTGGTGAAAGGAATTAACATAATTTTAGAGTAAAACCCCTTTTACTTTGCCATAAAACAACAATGTATCTTAAGACATTTAAGCTAATTGTAAAAAATAATAACAAATTTGAGTTAAAATACATTTATGTAAGACTGTTAAATATTTCATCTTTTCATAAATTAACTAATCCAGATGCTTGTAATTTAACTTTCTTCTAAATAAAGTTGTTCTGTGAAGTGAACACATTAGTGAAAGGAAATAACAATTTAAGAAAAATTCACATTAATATGCCATGAATGGAGGCTGCACAGTGGCGCAGTTGGTAGAGCTGTTGCCTTGCAGCAAGAAGGTTCTGGGTTCAATTCCCAGCCCCTGCATGGAGTTTGCATGTTCTCCCTGTGCATGGTGGGTTTTCTCCGGGTTCTCCAGTTTCCTCCCACAGTCCAAAAACATGACTGTCAGGTTAATTGGTCTGTCTAAATTGCCCCTAGGTGTGTGAGTGTGTGTGCATGGTTGTTTGTCCTGTGTGTCTCTGTGTTGCCCTGTGACAGACTGGCGACCTGCCCAGGGCGTACCCCCCCCTCGCCCAGAACGCCAGCTGGAGATACGCACCAGCACCTCCCGACCCCATTAAGGGACAAGGGTGTAGGAAAATGGATGGATGGATGCCATGAATGGCACAATGTCTGCTAAAAAAGAGAGTTAAAAATGGACTTATGTGTGTCAAGTTTAACACAGTTGAATTATCACTCACAGTTTTGCTGCTTTACTACCAAATATAAGTCTGAAAAGTGTGGCGTGCATCTGTGTTCAGCCCCCTTTTCCTTGATGCCCCAAATGAAATCCATACGTGAACCGTAGCGCAGCTGTTTGCAGCTTAATTACAAACATTTTACTCTCTGTGAAGTGAAAAAAATAGCAAAACCCAAACAACACCGATGAGGTTATGGAGTATTTTTGAGAACGAAATGCTTTGATCAGAAGAGACCAAAACCATTTGTTTTGGTTTGTTTTGTGCAAACCCATTGTGTGTGGAAAAGTTTCACGGTTGTTAGAAGATCTTCAGACATTTGCTTCTAGAAAACAGTTTCTTTCCACTTGACAGTTGCCTGCCAAACTCCCAATGAAAAGCTTTGAGGTTTGAAACTGTAAAACGACAACATGTAGTAAAGATCAAGTCATATCACTTTCACTTCTGAGGTAAAAAGGACAGAAGTCTAATTAGCTTCT
Organism: Poecilia picta; assembly: GCA_033032245.1. Classification (NCBI taxonomy): domain Eukaryota; kingdom Metazoa; phylum Chordata; class Actinopteri; order Cyprinodontiformes; family Poeciliidae; genus Poecilia; species Poecilia picta. The sequence goes on from CM065358.1 coordinate 26,218,922, forward strand.
CAGCTAAAAGTGTAAAACCTGAGCGTGTTTCCCAGCTGCTGGTAGCACTTAACACAACCACATGGAAATGCAATAAGTGCTATTTTTCAACTCAAAGCATTTGACTTGCATTAGATTGGTCTTGAGTTTGAGTCCCTGTGTGAAAGGAAGTGAACAGCAGATGGACTCTGAAATGTAAGAGAGCAAAGATTCCCCACATATTTTATTTAAAAAAAAAAACATAATAATGTAGAAACGTTTCTGGTTGTATGTAAAAACTCAGTGTAATATAAAAATAATGTATAATTTTAATAGATGTATGCATGTGTTTGTACTTACGGAAACAGACATGTTTAATGCTTCGTCCTTAATATGAATTTTTTTAAATGTAATCAGACTTTTAATGTAAAGTTACCCCAGGAGGAACAGCAAAGGCTGATGGGGATGTTAATAAAAAACAACAACAAGTTGTGCATAATTTACTCCAGAACTGAGTGGATGAAGTTGCTCACGCAAAACCGAAACTTAAGAGAAGATAGACTTACAGTGGAAAACCGATTTGGAAGCACGAACGATTAAAGACAAAATAAATACATTTCTAAATGCATCACAGAGCGATAGAAAACCTAGAAGACAAAAATCAGACTTGATCATGAAGTGTGAAGATGTGAACAGTGTGAAAGGGAAGAGCTGAAGAAGTTGTAAAGGTGAAGCAGTAAAAAGTCAGAGTGGCTCAGAGTCAGCTGATGCAGCTGCAGCCTGAACCGGAGCGACGCTGCAGCTGAGAGCTTCAACTTATTTCAATTCAATTTATTCAATTTCAACTTCAATTCATCTAAAAGGAGTGTTGCCTTTATTCTTTCATGCATGTTTCATGAAGCCCTTTAATCTCCATGGCAACCATTCAGCCCCGCCTCACACCGAACCCCCTCCTCATGATTCCCCCTCTCTGCTCCTTCAGACTAGCCAGCAGCAATTAGCAAACACCTGGTGGAACTGAGCATCTGCAGTTCTCATTATAGGACCGACTTCTCAATGAAACTCTGAGAAAAATGCTTTTAAAGGGTTAATAGAGGAGCCATGTTGGAATGACTTCCTGAAGGCGGAGTTTCGGAAAGAGCAGGAGTTTTTAAGGAGTTAAAATACAAAAAATTTAAACATTGAACGGTAGAAATGCCTTTGCAAGACACTGTGTATAAATAAAACATTAAAAAACAGGCAGACCATGGAGTTTCCTGTCTGAAAACTATGAATTAATGCTTCTTTTGCCTCAAAATAATAACATAAAAGCTGATAAAACCTTTCTTCTTTGTAAATGTATAAACCATGGACTTTGTTTGTTAAGTAATCAGTTAATGCATTCTTCATTTCTGATGCCACTATAGTTTTAAATGACCAAAGCACAGACAGACAAATAGGAAATAAAAATTACATTTCACCTTATTAAACTATTGCTAGATCAACATATCGATGTAATTACATATTAATGCCATTTTAAAATAATATTCTGATTACTTTTAGATAATCCTTCCACCTACAAAAATTTCAAAAAGAACTACAGCAGGACAATGGCTGTAAATCAGGCATTTAACCAGTTAGTCTGAGTTTTTTATTATCATTATTTGTACCTTTCATGCAAAGTTGAGCACCAGAAATTACAGGATTGAAAACACTAAGATGAAGAAGAAAAAAAACAGTTGAAATGTGACATTAAATTAGCTTAATCTGCAACCAAAGATGTTTGAATGTCATTAATGAGCTTTTATAAGCCAATTTTACTTTATAAAAATAAACAAAGCCGATGAAATGAGTACTAGAAATGGAGAAATGTTCATTTTAAATGGCTTAAAATGATATCAACATCTTGCTTTGGGAGCAGAAACAGTTTCTTTATGCTGATCAGGAGCATCAGCTTCATGCGTCTGTTTGCTGCTGCATCAGTGATGGACTGAGCATTTGCTTCTCTCTCCTGGGTTAACCGTCCAGATAAAGAGTGGAGGGCAGACGGCAGCACAGCGTCCCCTCTGTCTGCTCCTCTTGGTTCTGTTTATTGGATTAAACATCAGTACAACCACTGCCTCCTTCCTTTTTTCCCCCCCCTTCTCTCCCCTCATCGCCGCTTAATTTGATCAGAGAATCTGCTGATGCAGTGTGTGCCCCACTCATGTGAAAGTCATTTAAACCTACGCAATAAAAAGACGGAAAATAAATCCGGTCTCCCTTTCACTCTCAAAGCCACGCAGAGGACGACGTGCGTCACAGCGCTGCTCTGTGGGGGCAACATACCTGCCGAAAACTCTGAAACTCAGGCTGCAGCCACAAGTCTGATCTCCTCCACTAACGCAGAGCAATGTGAACTTCACTGAGTCCTTTTTTTTTTTTTTTTACAAAAAGGTGAAAAAAAGGCGACATGTTAAGAACATGCTAAGAACGTAGCAACATGAACAACCTACATGTGACCTGGAAACGTTCCTAAACATATCCGATCTCAGAATCATTAGCAGACAAACCGTTCCTATGGTTTAAGGTTATTCTGATGAGAAAACAAAGATAATTTTTCTGGTTTTGAGGGAGAAAATCCAGGAAACGCTCTGCTGCCCCTCCTCCATCTGTTGCTGAACGTTTTCCTGAAGACAAATTGGAGTTTTTGTAAAAAATAGAAAAATAAATAGAGTTTAAAAAAAAAAACCCACAGAAAACACCCATAAGTCAAACAACAGCTGAAAACCTAAGAGATTATAGATGGATGAAAAAATATATTAAATACGGCCTAATTGTGTGTATGGAAGAGGATTAGGGCCATAAAAAAATCTGACTTTTTTCTTAGAATTTTGACTTAAGAATTCTGAGAAATTCTGATTTTATAATTATGAGCAAACAAAGAGCCAGAATTCCGACTTTTATTTCAAAATTCTGACTTTTTTTAACTTTAATCCAAAGCGAGAATTCTGAGAAAAAAGTCAGAATTATTTTTTCAGTGGCCCTAATATTCTTCCGTAATTTTGCCTTGAACACACTGGTACAAAGTGTCATTTCCTGTCATTTGTGTTATTTCTAGAATTAACAATGTAAACATGAACATGGAAATAAACAACATCTGTGTGAATTTGAAGCTAAATAATCCCATTCTAACTGAAACGACTCATCGTTAGTCTGATTATAGATGTATGTTGTTAGTGATTCAGGCTTGTTTTGCACTTCCATTGTTCCATAGAATCAATATTCTTAAAAGATTTGGAAGCTTAAAATTGATGTTTTGTGGAGATTAGCTCAACAACTGAACCTTTATTGTGGGACTGGAGGATAGACTCAGTCCATCTTTATTAGATTATTGAACAAATTACTGCAATCATGAAGTGAGAAGAGAAGAAACTGCGGCACGTTACAGTTTAAAACCGACGTAAATCCACTTTTACCTCATCTTATCTATTCTGCAAAGCCTTCACCATTCAACATTTGAAATGTTAGGTGATGTTTTTCGTGAAACAATTAAATAAGAATGAGAAATCCGACCTAATTTAGACTCATGGCTTCAATCTGAGAGCAGATGTAATCTTCAGCTGTGACATTTCAGGCCAGGAACTGGATCATCTCAGCTGCTTTATGAATCCTCCACTGTCTTTTTCCGTCCTTATCTTGGCGCAGAGCAACTCCACACTTCCAATTCACGTCCAGATTTCCGTTAAAACCAGTTTTTTTTTGTTTTTTTTTTGCTGAGTTGTTCTCAGAATAGAGCGTTTCAGCAGCTCAGCTGCAGTGTTTACATGAAGCCTCTCAGCGGTGAAACCTGCTCATGTTTCCAGCTGGAGGTGAGGCAGAGCTGCAGCCTGTGGATGTCTGACAGCTGAGCCTCGGCCTGTGGCAGCCGGTGGCTCACATTAAGGGAGGCAGACATTTTATTTATGGGGAGAAACGTGTTTACTTTAGCTGCGTAAAAGCTTTTTCTGTCCGGCTTCCTAATTGGGACGCTGCTTCAGCTGAAACTGTTACATAGGTTTAGGATGAAAAAGGAAAACTAAAATATATACTTTTTAATTTTGTATTTTACCTTATTAGACCAAAATGAAAGTTTTCTTTCTTTACTGTACACTTAAAAAAAAAACTTCTCTAATTTACTACCGGTAGCTGTGTTTGCTAGAATTTACGATAAAATCCGTAAATTTTGTTGGAATTTTATTGCATTTATCAATGAAATTCCAGAATTTTATCGTATATCGTATAAATACGATAAATTCTGTCAACCAGAGCTGCCGAGATTTTAACGTAAATTAGATTTTTTTTATACAATGCAGCATTTAAATAATCTTAATCTTATTCAAACATGAGCACCAGAAAATAAAATATTTAGAAATCAAATAAATTTAATTTAGGTGAGAAAACGAACAAACATGAAGTAAACTTACAAGTAAATTAATAATGTTCATTATAGAAAGCTCAGAGCTTCATTCAAGATTTTTTAAATATAAGCAAATTATAACATGATTAAAACAACAAATAAAAATCAGGGGGGAAAAAATGACAAATTTTTGTTTTTTCAATATATTAAAATAAACGAGTTGGTCTGTAAACGTTGAGAAGCTGAAGTAAATTTAATAACGTCTTGTTAGAGATACGCAATCCAGAAAATAGCCACTAGTGAACCATTAAAGGAGGCATTCATCGATCCAGTGGAGGAGAGTCTGAATTTAGCATGAATCAGTAGGAGAGGGAATCGTGTTAGGGAGGTTTGTGTGCGTAAAACTGTCAGAAAGAAACGAGAAATAATAATAATATGCGGGAAACTTCACACGCTGTGACTCGACAACCCGCGTCCTAATTAACGCGCTAATTATGGAAATCCAATTGAGTCAAATTCAGAAAAAGGACCAACAGAACAGCAAACGTGTAAATGACGACTTAAAAAATTATTGATGCATAATTTATATAGAATCTATAAGAGTACTAATTATATTAATTAAAAAAACATTATGAAAATATGAACTCAGAATATCATGGCGAGATCGTAGAGAATTAATAATATAGCTATAAGAGATAGAAGAAGGAAAATGCTTTAATTTACGCACATTTATTTACGCGGGTTTATTTGGATGAACGATATCAACTATTATTATTATTATTATTATTATTATTATTATTATTATTATATGTTATAGATTCGTGCTGTTGCCGCAGGGACGCCTCTCATGGCTGCCGCCTGAAGCTGTTTGGAGCATCTTAGAGGCCCAACTTGTTCTCCGGCTGTTTAATGTCAGAAAAATAAAAGGGCGCAAATTTCCCCCGCTGCGTCTTTTGATCAACTTGCCACCGCGCGCACTGTAAATATGTTAGTTGTTTTAACAGTAAAATGATCGCAACAGGTTTTTATTTTTACTGTTTAAACAATGTTTATGTGAGCCACATGCTGCAGTTCATCGTGTTACTGTAAATTTACACTTATATTGACATTTCGATCACGTTAACAGGTAAAAACAACCGTTATGAAATGAAATCGGCTCCTAATTAAGAGGAATATTTTTAAGTTTATTTCTTTTTTTTCTTTCTTTTGATGTTAACATCAATTTTTGTGCACAGAATCGTAGCGCAATAATAGAAGTTTGCACAAATAGCTGCTGGTTTTTACAATAACAGCCTTTATTTAGCTTAGTGTAAAAACATAAACACAGCTAGATGTTGCCAGTTATTTTAACAATAAACGGTTTACAATGCAGGCGGTTTATGGGCGACCGAAATAGGTTTTAATGACTTATTATTGATTCCATGTTGAGGGCTCCCGTTTTAAAGTGGAAAGGAGTGAAGCTGAGACGTTCTCCTCTGAAATCCAAGCGACACGTTTCTCACTGCAGGTTCGGTTCGCATCTGAAATGCAGCCATTTCATTATCACCGTCGCGATGCCGCAAATGAAAAAAAAATTATGGGCAAATCTTTCGCCTCGTTAATGTAATGAAGTATAGTTGAGTCAAAACTTGTGGACCATTTAAATATCTGCTCACACACACACAACACACCACACACATCACACACACACACCTAATATATATGTTAAATTTTTATTTTAAAGTCAGAGGTTATGCAGGTCCTGCCCGCCGCACAGTAGCAATCAAAGCTGTATGTATTCATTTTCTAATTACATTAATGTCATGTGTTGAGTCTTCCACGTGTTACCAAGGGGCCCTCCCACCACCCCCCCCCCCCCCCCCCGCCAACCCCTGGATCCTGACCCTCAATCCCTACTGCTGCTATCAATACTAATACAATCGGTATGGGCCTCATTCAGACCCGCCTGCAGGTCCGGAGCGCTGCGCTGCGCTGTTTACCGCATGCGGCGGAATCCGCTTCAGCTCCAGTGTTTCTCTTTTTCTCTCTCCCCCCCCCCACTCCCCCCCACACACCTCTCCCCCCTCTCCTCCTCCTCCTCCTCCTCCTCCTCATCCAGCCGACAAAACCTTCAGGGAGCTTTTAGCATTTGTTCGGTCTGAGGTCTCTGGAAAACATCTGATTCGCTTTTTTTCTAACCAGTCCCAGATGCGCCATGCAGCGTGAGAGTGAGCGCGTCTGAGCGCGTCAGTGTGTAGTTTTGTCAGCGCATGAGAATTAGAGAGAAGATCTGCAGTGTGCGGCAGGGAGGCAAGAGAAGAGAGAAAGAAGAAGAAGAGGAAGAGGAAGAAGACGAAGAAGCGTCTGGACTCGTTTCTTCCCCCCTGACTGTAACCTTTTCGGTATGAACGCAGATACGTGCGTCTCATACTGCGACATGACATCCATGGACTCGTATTACAGCGCGTCTTCTGCGCAGAGCAGAGACCACCAGGCGAACCCTTTCAGGACTTTCCAGACCCCCGAAACCAAATACAGCCCCACGTTCATGCCGGGTAAAGGCTCCCGGAGCCCCTTCCAGACGGAGTGCCAGTCACTGGACGGAGCCGAGGACAGCAACTTTAACAAGTACCAGCTCTTCATGCAGCGGCCGACCTGCAAGACTCCACCCGAGGGCGGCAAGCTGCACCCGGACAGCGGACACAACGGGACGCTCATCCCCTGCTACGGTGGGTCGGCCGCAGATTCACACAAAACACAGCAGCTCTGCCGGCAGGTGAACATGAGGAGGGGGGGCCTCCAGGCTTCACTTGGTCTGTTTGGGGCGGAAACTCCTCATTAGGCTGTGGAGGAGAATCATCTCAAACTTTGCACTGTTTTCTGATTTTATTGCGCTGCTACATACAAGATTTGCACAAATGCACACAGGATACTGAGTGAAACTTAACCGTTTAAGGACGTTTAGTTTGTTTTCTTCAGGCCATGAAGGTTATTTCTATGCGTGTTGCGTTCACTGACTCTTTTGGTTCTTTTTTGTGTTTTATGGAGCCGCAACATTTTTTTTTTTTTTTGCAACAGCAACAGTTCATAAAATAAAATGGAATAAAACGTTTATAACAGTAATAATTACCAAATAACAGCGTCGCCAAAGTAAATAAAGAAAATGAACTATAGATTAGTTTTATTGCCTTTAAATTTGACTGACAGATTTTGTGGCTTATCGTTAAACAACCAATAAAATTAATAAATAAAGAAATGGATAAATAAGACGGACTAATTCATACACTACCACATCATTTTCTATCATATAAAAATCCCCAAATGGAATTAACTTGGTAATATAATATAAATATTAAAATATATATATATATATATATATATATATATATATATATATATATATATATATATTATATATATATATATATATATATATAATATTATATATATATATATATATACGGCGGATTTATTACAAGGAGCTTCGCAAACCAAAAGAGAGGTCGATTTATGGGCCGTAAAAGTCCCAGATGATCAGTTAAACAGGCTTCCTACCAACTATAAAATATTAGTTTCTGAATTTTTTGTTCTAAGAAAGTTAAGTTTCAAAATAAATCTTTACTGATTTTCCTTCCTTCCAAAAGCCGCGCGAAGCAGCAACAGCCCCTTTATGGGTGATTTCAAATTTAAATCGATCTGTGTTGTTTACAGAAACATTTTTAAAAACCACATTATGAGAGGAGATCTGCTCATATTTACAGCATCTAAAGTTCGTCATTCATTCAGCATCCAGCCATAGACTGGATGGCGCCTTTAGATCTTAATTAAACTCCAGATGTTCATCCTGATGCTGCAGCGGGACATTATTAAATTACATTTATCAAAGCTTTTTTAAAAAAACAAAACAAAAAAAAAACATGGGAAATAAATAAACACCTAAGCTTGATTCTGTTTTTTTGTTTTTGGTGTGTTGCCACTTTTCTCATAGAAACCTGAAGGCTCCCTGTAGTCTGCAGCCGCCCTCAGCCGGCCCTGCTTTTCCTTCTTTCTAACACAGTTTGCCAGAATGAAGTCCAATCCTCTCCTCTCTCCTTCCCCATTAGAAACAACCAGATCCCGTCTCAGCTTCGGCCTGACCTGAGAACCGCTGCCTGCGCTGGAAGCGAGTAGATTTGGCAAGTGCATTGACAGGCAGGCTCGTTTTAAACGCCGCCATTAAAACCCGACGCGCTTACCCCCCGAGGACGAGCTGCGCAATGTTATTATTGAAAATGTTGCAGCCAGATGAAGGCGTCGTGGCTCTGGGGAGGACGCCGCGTCGGGGCGCTTGCCAAAGCCTCAGGCGTCAACAGGGTTGTGCTGCTATGTGTGGTCCTCGACGGGAGATATATTACTCAACGCTGGTTGGCGCTTCATCTGCGACGTGGTGACAAAAGTCACCCCGGGATGCGCTGAGGGGAGTTTACTACGGCGGCGCGGTGATCCAGACGGGCCGCGTCTGCGATTTCACACTAAACAGCGCTGGAAACGCGTAAAATAACTCCCCGAAGAGAAAACTGAACACAAACATTTAGAGAATCTATTAAGATTTAACTCGGCGTATAAAGTGACTATAGGAAGAGTTTTTGCATTACATTGCTGATAATGCGTAAGTATTTATACTGTTAAAGTTTGGTGGAAGGAGACAGAAAAAGATGCACGTTTCTCTAACTTTTTTGCAAAGAAAAATGCTGGAAAGTGCGGCATGCCAATAATGTATTCAGCCCCCCTTTACTCAGATGCCCTAAACTTAAGTCCTTTGAAACAACTTTCAGTCAGAAATCACAGAATTAGTTTTAAGAGTCCTCTTGCTAGGAGAGTCCCACAGTGGTAGAGCTGTTGCCTTGCAGCAAGAAGGTTCTGGGTTCGATTCCCGGTCCCGGTCTTTCTGCATGGAGTTTGCATGTTCTCCCTGTGCCTGGTGGGTTTTCTCTGGGTTCTCTGGTTTCCTCCCACAGTCCAAAAACGTGACTGTCAGGTTAATTGGCCTCTCCAAATTGTACCTAGGTGTGAGTGTGCGTGTGTGCATGGTTGTGTGTCTCTGTGTTGCCCTGCGACAGACTGGCGACCTGTCCAGGGTGACCCCTGACCCCGCCTCTCACCCAGAATGTTAGCTGGAGAGACACCAGCAACCCTCCTGACCCACTAAGGGACAAGAGTGTAAAGAAAATGGATGGATGGATGGATGGGCAAGGTAACTGAGGAGGAGCTGCAGAGCTCCTCAGCTCAGGTGGGACAAGTTCAAAAGTCAATCATGTCAGAAAAACTAAAAGCTTAATTTGTTGTTCACATATTACATGGAGAGTAGGGATTCACAATATTGGATTTTTGGTCGATATCCGATATGCCGATATATTAAAACTGGCCGATAACCGATACCGATGTTTATCCAAAGCTTGGACTGCTGGTGGGAGGTTTTCTCAGTAGTTACTCTCTCTTTTCCGTTTGAACTCATCGTAATGGCGAATCCTGAGATGGCGACTTCGTTGTCGCTCCTCCTCGCATCACGGATGCTGAGCAGTCGTTGCAAATGGCGGCTCTGCTGTCAGTTTCTGACACTTTAAAAAACTTCCACACCGCTGCTATCTTCGCTTGGTCCTGCTCTCCCGCTGTCATGACGCTGAGCTGTGCTGCAGGCATCACTCTTATTGAAAAACATGTTTTATATCAGTTATTTTGAAATTTTACAGCTAATATTGGCCCATACACAGTAAAAATGCCAGTGTTGAATTAACACCCATAAGTGTCTATATGTGTCCAAGTCACCAGGTGTTAAAGTAACACTTTTGAAAGTGTTAAAAGATTGACACCCATTTTTTTTTTTTTTGTTGAATTAACATTGGCCTATAATACTAAAATGGGTTTAAGAAAAGTAAAACGTTCCATTTCTGTGTATTGTTTGAATATTTTCCACTGGATTTGATTGATATTGACACTTTGTGGGTAAATTATTTAGGTCTTTAACACCACATTGTGTTTTGTGATCAACACTGCACTGGTGTTACTTTAAATATAACACTAACACCGTTGTAAATGTTAATGTGACACTCTGTATTGTTGAATTTAACACCAGCTGACTTGGACACATATAAACACTTTTGGGTGTTAATTCAACACCAGCATTTTTACTGTGTACCGATACAACGCTGATAATATTGTGTATCCCTAGCAGAGACCTTAGTAAACACATTTAAGATCAATTTGACCACTTCTTCATGTCCACTGTGAAACGTGGTGGTGGCACCATCATGCTGCACAGTAAAAATGTCGATGTTGAATTAACACGCAAAAGTGTCTATATGTGACCAAGTCAGCAGGTGTTAAAGTAACACTTTTGAAAGTGTTAAAAGTTTGACACCCATTTTTTTGTTGAATTAACATTGGTCTATAATACTAAAATTGGTTTAAGAAAAGTAAAACTTTCCATTTCTGTGTATTGTTTTGGATATTTTCCACAGGATTTGATTGCTATTGGCACCTTGTGGGTCAATTATTTACTTTTTTAACACCACATTATGTTTAGTGATCAGCACTACACTGGTGTTACTTTTAATATATTTTAACACCAGCACCTTTGTAAATGTTACTGTGACACTCTGTATTGTTGAATTTAACACCAGCTGACTTGGACACAAATAGACACTATTGGGTGTTAATTCAACACTGGCATCTTTACTGTGTGTGGACACGCTGACATGTTGCAGATTAATTTCTTGCAAAAGAAATTTTCATATGCAAATTTTCTTTTCGATCACATAAAATACACGTGTGTGGATGCAATGTGACGGAGTAAGGAAAAAGATGAAGGTGTGTGGATATTTTTGCCAGCCGTTTCTGGGTGAGCAGGTCGGTGGGGGAGGCTCCTTTAAAAGGACGCTAATCCGTGCAGCCGTGTGCGGACGGAGACGGGGCCGCTTTACCTGCTGGCGCAGGGCTGAATGAAATAAATGCCCCTGGAGCTGATGGAGAGCTCAGGAATGCAGGTCAGCGCCGCAGGAGAGGTCTGGATTAATGTAAGGCAGATGTGCATTACTGACTCCTTACGGTTATTATTCATACTCCCCCAAAACATCAGATCTCCAAAGCTACAGAGTCCCCGAGATGACAAAGTGGGACTGGTTTACATAACCTTGTCTCAACAATACTTTGTACAAATAAACAGAGAGTCAGAAACGGACACGGAGATTGGGTAATGATTTGAGAGGCTCTGGAGGAATGAGATTGTTTCTGGGAAAACCTCACTTTGTGCTTCAGAGACTGTTTACATGCAAGTGAGCTCACTGCTGAATCTTGGGTTGTACGTTTTTTAAGCCCCGGCTGCCAATAATTGCTGCAGTTTGAAAAATTGTTGGAAGAGTTGGAAGGATATTCCAGCACCTTGGCAATCCTCGAATGTGTCCTTTGGAAATTTACATTCAGGAAACACAACCGTCGAGTCGAACCTTCGTGGGACACTGCGCATCCTGAGATGTGTAAAAGATTCGAAAACCAAAACACAACCTTGGAAAAGCCCTGGCGGTGCTTCAGAAAGGAATCTTGTCAAAATATAGCAGTCAGACTCCATGTTTGAAAAGGCTAGTGGAGGTGATGTCACAGGATATGCATGTGCTGATGGCTAACACATTGTGTGGTTAACAAAAGCAACGAGGTGACACCCAGAGTCTCGCCCATGTGGTTCTGTGCACCAGAATAAATTTGAATATGTAATAAATGAAAGTCTGAGAGGGAAAATTTCTGCCTGCAAGAATACGTGGTGCAGAAAGCACAACAATGTTTTCTCGCTGCACTGTAAAACATTTAAATGTGGTTTAAATGACAATGAAAGTCCACCTGCTGCCTTGAAAGTGCAATTTAAGTCAACAAGAAAACTGTTTTGGTTTAAACTCATGAACAACAAGAGACAAGTTGTGAGTTTTAACCTAATCCTGTAATTTAAACCAAATAATTATTTCACAAATCTGTCCTCACCTGGTTAAAGAGCCACATTTCTATATTACTTTACTCACAATATCAAGTTAAAATAAATACTTATTTTACTTTAGAATAATTAAATTCTTCTTTGAACAAAATTTCTGATGTGATGATGAATTTTATTAAACATCCCAATGAATTCAGCTCAGAAACATTTAGTGTGATCAGGACATTATCCTCAAGCTTTGCTAACTGAGAATTGCATTAAAATGAACATTTAATAAAACACCAGAGTCAGATCAACGTGACGCACTTCCACCTCAGGAGACAGAAACATGCCGCTAAGCATTCTGGGAAATAGCTCCCACTCCTGACTTTCTCTTCTTTCAGTTTTTTAAGTGCAAACCTAAAAAGTCTAGTTTATCATCTCTATGACTAAATTAATAAGAAGTTAACACAACTTACTGCTGCAAGTTTATCTTTCACAAACTCACATTTAGGTTAAAAATCAAATAATATAACTGGATAAATTTATTTGACGTAAAGGGTAAAAGCCAGTTGACACAACTAAATGTGGCTCTAATGTTTTACAGTGCAGGGTCAAAGTTTCAAACTCAGAACAGGCAAATTTGGGTTTAAAACTATTTTTATTCATCCAATAAATTTGTCACAATCGTCTCCCAAAAGACAAAAGAAACAATGAAAGAGTTTAAATTATTAATTTTTTTTATGTTCTAATAAAAACGCCATATAACGCCATTATACCACCTGACCAGCTTCTATGAATAAAAGTAAAATAAAGGACTTTTAATCGAGGAGTAAAAACTAAAAATACCATCAAGCAAGAAAATTATTACAAAAGCTGCAAATAAAATACAAACGGGCATCTGAAGGGTTAAAAATGACAGTAATAAAGACCTTCATAAAGAAAACAAAACAATTTAAACTCAGGGAGACATTTTCACAGCTTTCATACCAGACTGACAAACTGGTGTAAGTTTAGACTTGGAAACATTTGTTCTTGTTCCTGCTGGTATCTTCACTATTGTTTGGAGATGGAGAGGCTCCTTACCATCACCCTAATCTTTACTCTCTCTGATTTTGTGTCAGTCCTGTAAGGACTCAGGACGGACTGCTCTAAGCTGTTCATAGCACTTTGATTCAAAAGAAACAATTGGTAAAACTATTTAAACTGTACTTTAAATCTTCATCTGTTGGGTTTATGAATGATTTTGCATTGGTGTAAATCAGAGGCAGACTTTAGGGAAAACAATATCAGAAAACAAAGATTAATTTTGTGATGCAAGAAAGAAATTAAATATTTTAGAAATATCAGGCTACAATAATTTATTTATACTCAAAGTGTTTCACTTTTTCAGATACTAGGGAAATAACTCTTCCGATTTATCTCTAAAATCAAATCTTGAATCACTAAACTGACTCAGCTGGCAGAAATAATAATTAATTCCTTCAGTATCACTGATTGATCTTCTGAACTGTCCAGTGCAACATTTAGATTTCAAACTACTGCAGACATCCAAATAAATATGTTAGTAATTTATAGACAGCTAATATATGGTTGTTATGTTACGCAGGGCTCAAACCTACATGTCCAACTTATCTGTAAATAATTCTGCAGGATTAGAAAGTCTCTTTCTTTTACACTGCAGAGTTAAAGTTTTGAATATGGACAACTTGTCTGAATTTATCTTAAAGAGCAGAGTTATCAAACTAGTTTTTATTTTATCACATCAAGATCAAGAATGTCTTTAAAGGGCCGTTTGTGGTGGAACGTATTGATAAAACTACTTATTAAAAGACTTAAAATATTATTAAATATCAGTTTCTGCATTCAATGAGAACTTCTTGAAATTAAATAATATTTAACATATTGTCTAATTTGGCACAATACAGATAAAACTGTTGATTTGACTGATAAAATTGTATTTAAAAGCATGACTGTTATCTTAAAGATTTTATTTCTACAGTCTAGAGGGCCACATTAAATCACGTGGCGGGCCATATTTGGCCCACAGGCCTTGAGTTTGACACAAGTGATGTAGAGGATGATACAAGGTGTTAGTAAATTTAGAAAGTGACTCAAATTGAGTTTTGAAATGTACATTTTTCTCCAGGGAACCAATAATTGACCTTTTCCCCCAAACTTAGACATAAGGTGGATTCGTGTTAATTACTTTTTATGCATAAATTTGGGATAAAGGACAATAAATGAAATATATCATTTACCTGTTAAGATTTTAAAGGTTTTGAATGCCTCCGAACACAGATTAAACCAGAATCACACATTCAGGTCTGACATTATGAGTTTTTAAATCATACAAACTTCTTCCCAAGTTTGAAAAACTATGTGCTAATTAATCAAATCAGATGTTTTTGTTTGATTACATTCAAATCCTTCAAGTCCTGAACATACAGACTATTTTTTCAAATAAAATCCAACTTCCTTCACATCTAAGTGAATCTCCTGAGGTTCTGATCTCGTTGCCTCATCCAGAGGATATAAATATCCCCCATCTGGTCGCCACTTACAACATTTCCGAAGGCACAAGCGTTTTGCACATGTGACCGGTAATCGTGTAAACCCTAACCTGTGATACTTGAAAGCTAAACAGTCAAACGTAACTAAGAGTAATTGCACAGTTAAGATCTTGTATCTGAGTAAAGTACTTTGTTGTTGTACAGCTGATTTTATCCTGTGAGTTGTGTTTGTTTGAAGGCCTGAAAGTTAAATTCTGCTTAGGGACTCAAACCCATCTGGACCGGCTTTATAATAAATAGTGTTTTATTTACCGAAATAAAAACACGACGGTACAATTTAACCGATAACATCAGTGAGACAATGAGCAGAACATTGCATTTAATTACATTTTAATCAATATTTCTGTGAGCTAGAAGACTTTTGGGTAAATTAGCTAAATCTGATATGGGTGGGCATTCGTTGTATCGTTTATCAGGATAAATTTCTAATAGTGATGAGAATTTTGATTTCCAAATTCTAATTAATGTTTAAAAACCTCGAAAACTTGTTGGGATTGTTATTTTATACACTGTTTGTTCAATATGAGGATTAATATGTATTTGAAACTATGATAAAATGCAGTTACTGTGTGTAATTTACTGATACAAAACTCACCTTTATATGTGGCTGGTGTTATAAAGAAGCACATTAGAAATGGATGTATTTATTAGAGCAGCATAAAACATGTACAGGTGGTTTAACTTGACAATGAAAGTCCACCTGCTGCCTTGAAAATGTAATTTAAGTCACGAGAAAATTATTTTGGTTTTAACTCAGAAATTGAAGTTCATGAAACTGATTAAACAACAAGAGACAAGTTGTCTAAACACTGTTTTTTAACTTCATTAATCCCTAAAATCTGTCCTCACCCGGTTAAAGAGCCACATTTCTCTATTATTTTACTCACAACATCAAATTAAAATAAATACTTATTTTTCTTTAGAATTATTTAAATTCTTGTTTGAACAAAATTTCTGGTGTGATGATGAATTTTATTAAACATCCCAATGAATTCAGCTCAGAAACATTTAGTGTGATCAGGACATTATCCTCAAGCTTTGCTAACTGAGAATTGCATTAAACGAACATTTAATAAAACACCAGAGTCAGATCAACGTGACGCACTTCCACCTCAGGAGACAGAAACATGCCGCTAAGCATTCTGGGAAATATCTCCCACTCCTGTCTTTCTCTTCTTTCAGTTTTTTAAGTGCAAACCTAAAAACTCAGTTGATTCAACTCTTGGAGGTTTGACTAAATTAATAAAAAGTTAAAACAACTTACTGTTGCAAGTTTATCTTTCACAAACTCACATTTAGGTTCAAAATCTACACTGGATACATGTATTTAACTTAAAGAGAAGAAGACTAAATGTGGCTCCAGTGTTTTCCAGTGTATTTTTTGAGGGGCTATGATTACTGTGCCTTGTAGTCACAGCCAAACGATTAACCTAAAAATGAATAAAATTCAATGTCCTGTCACTTTGCTGCTGTCACAACGTTCAGCTACAGTCTGTAAACCAGGCGTGAATTGAGAACCAGGGTTGGGAAACATCCAGAACTTTGTGTTTGTTTTTCTGTCCATGCTGGCAGGTAACACCAGACACAAAGCAGATGAGGAGAAACAAGAAATGCAACAAGCAAAGAGAACAGAAAGCAGAGCATTACAGCATTACAGTGGATTCTCCAGTATTTATGGGGGTTAGAGACCACAGCCACAAATAGCTCAAATCCCCCCCTAAACACGTCTATAATTGCCTTTTGTAAAAGTTAAAACACCAAATAAACTTTAATATGTATTAACACGCACAGTGGAAAACATCTTAGCACCACCACAGAAGTTAAGATCTATAGTCTTATTTATCTCAGCTCCTGAGCAAAGTATCCAAAAATTAAACTACATGTTTTACTCAAGTGAAAGTTAAAAGTAGTTAAAAGTACGTAAAAAAAAAAGGGAAAAAACCAGCAAAAAGCACCAACTACACAATACCTGGCTCTGGTTGGACAGACTTAAAGTGGACAGCTGGACAAAATGAATCAAAGAAGTGGAGAGAAAACATGTTTCTTTTAATTGAAACAGTCCAAACTGTAGCTGACATGCATTAGTAAAGTAAATAAAGTGAACCAAGTTCCTGCTCTGAATAGTTTGATACCTTTTTAACCTGAACATCTGAAGGAATCACTCTAAGCCTGATGACCTGGTGAAGCAAGCAGTGAGTGAACAAGGTGACAGTTGGATGTTACGATACTTGCAGATGAATATCGATTTCTTTCTAGGAAAGAAAATATTGATATATGTCATGATATCGATATTATACAATCCTAATCTGTAAGTAGGCGAGTCTGCAAACACTGAACTGTGAAAAGGCTCAGGTACTTTCTACAGCCTGTAAGAAACTGTGGTGAAAATCTGCTGGTTGTTTATCTGTGCTAAAACCTGAATCAGCAGGATTTTGCTGGTTCTCTGGGTTACAAATGGCTCCACTGCAGATACAAGGTTCAGTATCTGCAGTGGAATCCAGCAATCTAAACATATCAATGTTATGTTTTACTGAATAGTAAGAATTGTTGATTTAACATCTTCAGCTAAACCTGGAGTATATAACTTTTATTAAAAATGTGTTTTACATATTTGTTAAAACTGACAAGTTCTGTTAGCTTACCAGCAAGTTAGCATTAGCATCTTCGCTGATCTGTTAGCATTAGCATTAGAAGTTAGCATTAGCATCTTTGCTGATCTGTTTAAAAATAGAAGCAAACTTGCAACAACATGAGTCTTTTCCCACCAACAATTATGACTTCAATTATGATTTCACCTTTTATTGCTTTAATATATTCAGTAATACTGAAGCGAACCCAAACATATTAGTGTTATGTTTAACTGAGTAGTGAGAACAATTGTTGACTTAACATCCTAAACTAAACCTGGGGATGTAACTTTTATTTAAAAAAGATTTTTTATATATTTGTTAAAACTGTCATCATGTCGTGACCTTATGGTACATGAGAGGTAATTTTATAAATGACCTTCCTTCTCCCAGTGCTCGCTGCAGTAATTCACACAGCTCTGTCAGGAACAACCAATCAGAGCCAGGAGGAGGGTCATAGTGCTGTCAATCATGCGCTGTAAATTCATAGCCCCCTCCTCCCCACCCAAAACCATAACCTAACCCAGAGGTTCCCAAACTGTGGGGCGCGCCCTCAAGGGGTGGCACCGTACTATTGGAGGGGGGGCGCGGGAAGCCGTCTGGATGAAAAAAGAACATGAACGCTGTATGCGCTGGGTTTCCACCTTAGAATGGCCAACTCTCTGTTATTCCTATGTCAATTTGATACAGTAAGGCAGGGATGTCAAACTCCAGTCCTCAAGGGCCGGTGTCCTGTAACTTTTAGATGTGCCTCTGCTGCACCACACCTGAATAGAATAATTAGGTCATTAGCAAGGTTCTGGAGAACATATCTACACAAGGAGGAGGTAATTAAGCCAGTTCATTCCAGTGTTTTGTACCTGTGGCACATCTAAAAACTGCAGGACACCGGCCCTTGAGGACTGGAGTTTGACATCCCTGCATTAGGGGCTTCCACACTTCCCATATCTGTGTCCTCTGTCACTTTTATCAGCAGTTTAAACTGTTTAATCCGTTGTTAACATGTGGTAACCTGTTTTTCCGAGCCGCCTTTAAACACAACATGAGCGCTACGACACCCGCGCTGGGTTTACACCTGTGCCGCAGTGAAGGAGACCTGATGCTGCTGCTGTGTAGAGCTGCACAGGTGTGTCAGAATCATGGCAGCAAACCAGCAAAACGCAAAGAACTTTTCACAGTTTTTCCCCAAACTAACCGACTGTTGAGTAAAGCTGTAAAGTTAAGCAGGTAATGTTAGCTAAAAGATGACTAGCTAATATCAATACAGCACCTTAAGCTTAACAAGAAGCCTGTAGGCTACCGATATTGTTTATGTTCAGCTACGTACATTCATTTCCCCCCCTAAAAAGTAATTCCCCCTGCCCCCCACCCGTTCTTAGAGACAGGGAGTTTCTAAGAATTCCCATCCCTCAACACACATTGTTCCAACCAGGCAGCCATTTGTAATCCATAAGGGGGCCCAGAAAATGTTTGGAAACCACTTAGGGGGGGGCGCAGAAGTTTGGGAACCACTGGCCTAACCTGAATTAACTTTGTGCTCTACTGGGCCAGCAGTGGTTTGTAGTATTGTGACGGTACGGAGGCCAGTTTTTCTCGAGGCTTAGCAGAAAGATTCCTCCGTTTCCCAGGGAATCTGCATTCTTCTCTGAGCCGCCTAGATCTCTCCTCAGGAACATCTGGGAGCCTCCCTTCCACCGAGGAAACGGCGCTCAGCATCAGGCTTTACCCTGAGCAGTGGAAAACAACAATCCAGCACGTCGGCACACATACATTTATTGTCACCTGTTGACAGCCAGACCTAATGGGATATTTGCTTTGTATTTACTTCATGTAAGGTGTGATACATGGAGAGACATTGCAGCAAACAGCAATCAACTTTAGGTGTTCAAAGGGAGCATTTTTCTACAGCACTCTGTTTAAAAGCATTCCCTTCCCCTATTTAGTGTTTTGTCATTAACCCTTCCCCAGGTTACTAATTTATAGTGTTTCTTTTATTTGGCTTCACTTGACCCTCCCTGTCCCATTCCATAAAAACTAAGAGGGTGCCCTGTTGCTTTACAACCAGTTAAATTACACTTTGATGTTTTCTCTCTGTGTTCAGCAGTGATTAAATTGCTGACCCTAGTAAACATCTGACCCCGGCTAACTGAAGCGGTCTGCAGCTTGTCACAGAACAGGGACGCCGGCAGATTGCGGGACCAAGCTGGCGAAGTTCAGCGCGTTCACAAACATGCATGTGTGTAAACGGTATGTTGACGAGCGCCGAAACGAGAACCGCTGTCAAAAAAAAACACACATTCCTTGGAATGCCAAAAAAATTCAGAGCCAATGTAGAGGAATTTTGGCTCCCCAAAGAAAGCCCTGTCTGATGGCTGTGCGTTCCAGAAGAGACAGCTCAGCATGCGGGGAGAAACTGGAAAATGCTTGTGGCAAATGCATCTGTGTGGTTAGAGCGACAGAGGCGAGATGATAACAGAAAATATGTTGATTATTGAAGAGTCTTGTGGAGATGAATGTCAGAGCAGATGAGGATTTAACACTTGCAAAACCAGCGTTGTATAGTAACGAAGTAAAAACACTTCACTACTTTACTTAAGTATATTTTGGAGTACTTCATACTTTCCTCGAGTATGAACCTTTTTGATAACTTTCACTTTTACTTCACTATATTTCCGAACTTAATTGCATATTTTTACTCCGATACATTTTCAATGTGTGGTTTAGTTACTCGGTACAAAAAAGTGAAAAAGAGAAACGCTGGAGTTTTGACCCACCTACTGATTGACTGCGACCAAGTCGGTAGCCTAACAAAGTCCTACTTATCTGTTTGTTCATCACCACCAATAGGAATCACCTGTTTCGCTTCTTCCATTAAACACAAAGTCTGCAATGAGCAGCAGCCACATGTCCCTAATACCACATAATGACCAGTTGTTGCACCAATAGTTTGTGAAGTACAGTAATTAATCGTAACGGCTTTTTTTCTTCATGTTGGCCACATTTTCTGTACTGACTATTTATTTTTCTCATTTTCAGCTCTGACCTTACTTGAAGGGAAAACTTAAGGCTTACAAAAACTTTGTATTTCTGTCCTGGAGGGGAACTAAGAAGCTGGTTAAGCAGGTTAAGTTAACCTTGTAGGTAAAGCACCTAATTTTCTTAACTAAATGATGCCTGCAGGTTTATCTATTAGCAGGTTTAATTTTGCCTGAACTTGGTTGTGTTTATTACTTTAACTGTATTTGACAAGTTTACCAAAATATAAAAAATGTCATTCAAACTGCATTTGCCTTGTTTTACTTTTTACTTATACTTTTCATTACATTACTTGAGTCCATACATTTTTACAGTAATTTCCATACTTAAGTACAAGATGTTTCAGATACTTTAAGACTTTAACTCAAGTAACATTTCAGTCAGTGACTTGGACTTTTACCATTGTCATATTTTGGAGAGGAACCTAAACTTTTACTAGACTCTGAGATTTCAGTACTTTATACAACACTGTACAAAACTTGCTAAAGGTGTTATTTAATTTTTGTTGAAGTTGGAGATCTGTTAAAGTTTAACAGCTTGAGTTTCCCACTGCAGATAGACTGTCTGAAACATTATAATCTCCATCTCACGCGTTTGAAAGGTGCCTGCTTGGATGCCAGTTTTTCATCCCTAGGATATTGTTTATTTCTGAGCAGAGCTCCGAACTCAGTGGAACAATCTTACACTTCCTGAATCTTCTAAAATGTGTTGGATTTTGTTAGTAGCAGTATCGTCTAATAAAATGGGATTTCGGTGGTCTGAAAAGTCTACGTCTGATAATGGCATTATACCATCTTTTTTTTTAACATGACCAGCATTTTACACAAATTTACTGAAGTGATGCCACAGAAAAATGTGTTTTTTGTTAAATGTATTACGCATGTCTGGTTTTTCAGTTTGGTCAGCTTCACCTTCAGCATACTTTTCTCCGTCTAATTCATATTTAAATGAGGTTGTCAGCGTTGATCCAAAGTGGTGCAAAAGGCCTGATGTTTGATGTCTTTGTTCTGACTAAATCTGAACAGGATGTACTGGCTAAAAAAGGGACGTTTCTAGCATATTTTAGGTAGGGATCATATAAAGAGAAGAACTGGCTGTCTTGAAGAAGCCATAAAAAAGATGTCGATAAACGTCTTGTGTTTGAAAGGTTGTATTTAAGGGTTAGTTCAGGATCTTTAAAGGAAGGTTCTGTTAAAACAGGCAGTGTCTGATAAGCATACAGTTTACCTCCTGGGATCGTCGTTAAGGGAAACATTCGTCTAGTCCTGCAGGATGAAGCTAATGGAAAAAAAAAAGATATTTCTGCTGCCTTAAAAACACCATAGTGGTTTATTTAAAAATCTATTTTAAGACCCTTTATTGGGTCATCATGTTTAAACATAATTTGATGATTATTGACACAGGAAATGAGGTTAGATGGTTATGCACCATCTACAACCCTGAAATGGAAAACTTCAGGGTTGTTTCCTATGTTGTTGTTTTTCTCTCTTTTGGAACAATACACCCAATGGAAATGATTGGGTCATTCAGCAGCTGAAGATATGAGCTGGTAACACCTCATTTAAACATTTTGCAGGTTTTTGTACTTCCATTTGTCTACTGCTTCTGAAACAGACCAAACGTTTTGTGACCAAACTGGGCTCTTATTCTGTGAGATACGCAGAAAGTGAACAGCTCTCAAATTTAAGGCCTTAATGCTGTGAAGCAACAGCGACTGAACAGTTAGCATGAAATCGAGACTGGGATGACGGCTGGTTCCTTTTTATTTAAATAATCAAGCCAAAACATGAACTATTCCTACAATCTCTCATGTTCTACTACAAATTTGTTATTGATTACAAGCCATTAGCTTGGCAGCAAGCTAATGGCTACTTGCTGGTTAGCAGCAGGTAAACATTAGCTTGCTGCTAATTGTTACTATTAGCAACTGGGGATAATAACTTAATTTTGAGGATGTAGAAAAGAGACATTTCATGTTCCTCTGCCTCCTCTGATATCCAGCTGTTTACAGGTCAGTACATACCAGCTTTCTAGCATAAATAACTTTCCACCATTGCCTTACTAATTCCTGTGCATTTGCCCTTGAAACATGCACAGATTGAGAATTCAAATTTTTTTTGCTTCTTTGAGACAGCATATCATTCACATATGCTATGTGTTACATAGCTGATGAACAGTGATGATAAATGTTGCTTAACTTCTTGCTAGTCTATGCAGACTCTCAGTCTGCACTGAGGAAGATCAACTCACTTCTAAATGTTGATCTCTTTAACTGACACCAGAATAAGTATTGGATTTATTCAGCTACACTACAATTTCATTTAAAGGAAACCTCACCTGTCCTCACACAGAACAAAACGGTGAATTTCACACATTTGATCCCTATTATGGTGTACTATTCAGGGAGAGATGGGATTAAAAGAACCACATGTTCCTGAAAGCCGTAATATGACTTGCTATTCCACAAAATGCTCTTTAATTTCTCATCTTTATCCTTATGCGACATTTTTTCAGTGTCTCAGCAAATGACAATACAATTTGGCAACAGCTTAATGTTAAAATATTGTCTTGTTTGTTATTTTTATTGGATTTCGACTCTAAAAGACGACCTTTTATGCTTCCTTGTATAGGTTAGGATAGGTCTATGAGCTACACAAAACATATTCATTAAATTCTTTTTGACCAAAGATATTTCAGTCTGCTCAGTTCTGCTCATTTTGATCTCCTTTCAGAATGAGCTGTTTTAAGGCCTCTGCTGGTGAGTGTAAACTCAATGTTTACACTCACACGTGAAAATGGCTGCAAGCAGATACACAATTATACAACTGTACATCTTTGAACAGCAGAAGTGGAGCCTCCTGCACAACCAACAAGAATGCAGCAAGTCATTTCTGAATAGCTAGCCAACAATAACATACTTGTAAAGCGCATACAATGGTAAAACCAGTTGATCAAACTCCTGGAGCTCAGTTTGGGTTGCTAGGTGACGGCTGGGCTTGGCTGGGGTTGCTAGGTAACGGGGAGTGCCAGCTGATTTGTGATGTCATTTTCCAGACACCAAAAAATATTAACTTAGTGCCTAAAACTAGCTGTGTGGTTTTTTTTTAAAGCATTTTGGCTGATTTTAGAAGCAGAAGAAACCATAATGGAAGTATAATTATGCATTATACGTCACCTTTAAAGCAAGCTGCTGTTCACAATAGGGCTGTATAATATTGATATCACGATATATATCGATATTTTCTTTCCTAGAAAAAAATCGATATTCATCTGCAAGTATCGTAACATCCAACTATCACCTTGTTCACTCACCGCTTGCTTCGCCTGGAGAGTGATCAGGTCATCAGGCTTAGAGTGATTCCTTCAGATGTTCAGGTTAAAAAGGTATCAAACTATTCAGATCAGGTACTTGGTTCACTTTATTTACTTTACTAATGCATGTCAGCTACATGCATTTCAATACATGCATTTCAATTAAAAGAAACATATTTTTTCAGCACTTATTTGATTCATTTTGTCCAGCTGTCCACTTTAAGTCTGTGTCCAACCAGAGCCAGGTATTGTGTAGTTGGAGCTTTGAATTCAATCCAACTTTATAACAGTCACAAAATGTCACTAAAATCCCTCTGTCCCTCTAAAATCTTTCAGAAAATCGCAAAAATGTATTGAATTGCATCGGTTGCGGAATATCGCAATATGTATTGTATCGTGGGCAAAATATCGTGTATCGTATCGTGAGACTATTGTATCCCTACAGCCCTAGTTCACAGTGTGTTTTTTTATATACGTATATAAACATTGAACTATTTCTTTATGAGAAAAGTAAATATGAATTTATTCCAAAACGGAGATAAAAAGGAATGAGAGTCCTGAATATTTCCGGACACCTTCCTGCTGCCTTGCTCAGTGCACCTTCAGCCTGACAGGATATGGGCCTTGCTCACGGGGAGTAGCTGGATTTTCCCTCACGGACACGAATGCCAGGCAGGAACTTGGACTTGACCCGCCTTTCTTCACAGACATGGCAGCTATGCTTCCTCCTCGAGGGGGGAGAAACAAAAATATTGCACAGTGCATGAGGAGAAGAGGCCAAATTCAAGGGGTTGGTGATGTCAGAACATCTGCTTGCGGGAAGACCATAAAACGGTCTGACAGGTAAATCGTGATGATCTGTAGGTCATGAACTCCAGCTGGGAGAGCTGTGCTGTTCCATTAGCGTCTCAGCTGGGACAGGTTGGAGACAGAGTCCGGGGGAGGGCTGCTGCAGCTTTCGGCCAATGGATATTGACATTTCATTGAAGGAGGCTCTGGCCAAAGCAGAGCTAATCTGTGAAAACAAACATGGATGTTGCTGACAGCCTCCGCCTAGCTTCATCAGTCCAAAGATATTTAGTCATCAACAAGGAAAAAAAAGATTCCAACTGCCAGAAATTATAATTTTGCTTCCCTCGACAGCTTGTAAGGGGTATTTTGATAGTTTCCAACTGAAATACAAAGTGACAAACTAAAATACACGCACACGGGCAAATGAAATTGGATGCATAAGAGCCACAGATGCGTTTCTATGATGAGAAGTTAAACGCCCAGTGCATTTAGGATGAGGCGCTCCCCTGCCCCATCGCAGGAAAGGCAAACAGAGGCTGACCGAGCGCAGTGTTCTCCCCGGTCGGCAACCAGAGCCCCTCGGCTTATTTATTCACACGGCTGTTTGTTTATCGAAGCCGAAGGCACAGCTTTCTTCATCTCCTCAGAAAGACACAGGAAAAGGCGGCACGGCCGACGGGAACAGAGCGAGGTCTGTCCCAAAACGGACGCTCCAGAAATCGAAGGCGACAAACACAATGTTGTTTACATCTGACAGGGTAAGACTGGTTGTGGTAGTAGTTAGAGCGATTCTGCCCCCCGCCGCCACATCGGCACTCTGCACCAAACAGATCTCAAGATGGAGCAGATTTCACGTAGCTCGGATTTCACGTGGCATGATGGAGAGATGATAGTGAGGGGACTTTGTAGGTCATGTCACAGGTCACTACCAATGTGTTGTGACAAACCTTTCAAACAAGAAAAAAACGAAGCCACTTCTTCTCAGCAACTGAGATTTCTGCTACATTTCTTTAAGTCTCTAAATAAAACATGAGTGAGACGATGCATGTGGTTCCCACAGGATTTCCAGAGTCAGTTTTCAATTTTCTTATTCATAGGAATAAATATGTTTACGTAGGTTTTATTATTTTCCCACAAGTCCTGAAACTACAAGGTGTCTCATAAAAGGTTTTTGGGCATTTGGATGAGTAAAAACTCTATAATATTGAAAAATGTGGATGAGATTAAAGAATCCATAATAGCGTAATTGCATAAAGTTAAAAAAAGCAACAGTCATCGCAAAAATAAACATTTAAACGTTTGTTGAATCTGAGTCAAAAATTTTAAAAAATGCCATAAAGGTGGACAAAAACTCAAAATAAAAGCCATCGTCTAAACACAAATAATTTTAAGCAGCCATTTGTTTTTCCAAGACATTTCCATTTTTATCTTTCAGACAAAATTTTAATTTTTCCAAAAATATCCAAACTTGGAAAATTATCAAATTAAATTTCATGTTTTACAAACTTTTAAGAAAGCAAATAAAATGTCGACGCAAGTTAACCATTACTTCATTACTTCTACTTTATTTAAAATCGTAACATGATAACAAGCAGAGAAACTTTCTGACATTAATGTGAGGCAGCTCAAAAACTAACACTGATTCTTACAAGTAATCAAAATAGCAGGATTACAGGTGGCATAATGTTCAAATGTTTGTTTGATGTGATTATGTGAAATTAGCATCATTACAGCAAGAACATGATTATACTTTTAGCTAATAAGCTAAGTCTAAGTCTGCTGTTTTTAAAAATCTGCATTTATTCATATTTCTAGTATGCACTGCTAAATGTCAAGCATGTTTTCAAAGAGTCGGAGAACCAAATAAAAACAGTCCAAACTCATGTGATGCATTCTGAGTTTTGCCCTTTAGTGTCAACTCTCCTCCTTTTGCAGAAGTTTTCAGAAAACTCAAATGTTCCAGTGGTCACTCTTCAATTTGCAGTTCAAATTTTATTCCCAAATGTCTCACATTTTTGTAACTTCCCCTTAACATATGTTGGTAATAGACTCATAAATTCATCTTCTCCATCCTGTCCCCACACATACAGGAAAAGACAACAGCGGCCTGACAGAGTCTGAGCTTCCGCCAAACATCGATCCTCCTGGGATGGAGGGCAGCTACCTGAACCTGAAGGAGCCCGTTGTGAAGGGGCCAAGCGAGCGATCGGGGTCCGACCTCTCCAGCCCGCTGGAGAAAAGCGAGGCGGAGAGCAACAAAGGCAAGAAGAGACGCAACCGCACGACATTTACCAGCTACCAGCTGGAAGAGCTGGAGAAAGTTTTCCAGAAGACGCACTACCCAGACGTTTACGCTCGCGAGCAACTGGCGCTGAGGACGGACCTGACAGAGGCGCGGGTCCAGGTGAGAGTAAAAGATAAATATTCCCCCAGTGAGTTCAGTGTCCCTGGACTGAAGACACCATTTTGTGTTTCCAAAAAGCCTTGGTAAGACTCGGTGCAGACCATATTTTCCCAGAACCTGGAGATTACTTGGCACCTTGCAGAACTTATAACAGACTTTACCATAAATTTCTACTTTGCAAATATTTGCAAGGATATTTCCAGAAACTGAAGAGGTATTTTTCTGAAGCTTACCAGGTACTTCATCAAACCTACTCGTTTTTTCCTGCAGCTTTTCAGAACTAAGCAGGTATTTTAGTTTATCTTAAGACAGTAGGAAAGTAATCAGGGAAGTCTTGGAAAGTTCCAGGAAGTTATGTAAGTTTTGTTAAGTTTCTAAAAATATAATCTCAGTTCCTGGAAAAGTACCACTATTACCTGCGAGGAGTTGTGTTATTTATTGTTACCAACATTTTTATTGCAGTGCTACGGTCTTGCAAAATCATGAGATTTTTAAACATTTTGTGGAGACGTTAGTTTTCAGATGCTAAGAAAATTTTAATGGTATTAACTAAACCAAACTTATCAGCATGCTGAGTAATTCTTGAAAGAAAATGGAAATTAAGTATTATATCTTTCACTTAAAATACGTTTTTTTTCCCTTTAAGTGTAGGAACCTTTTATTACTAATATATAATTTATTTCCCAGTGGAATACACAAAAGGAGACAAAGAGACAAATTTGGGAATTTAACACCATTCATGTTAGACAAGGATAGACAAGGATATAGACACTCAGCTAAATTTTTCAGAGAAATAATTAAAACATTTAAAGCTTTTGGAAATGTGGAAAATAAAATGATACCTGCTGGATTTTAAAAGGTAAAAGTGTTTTTCAAATCGGTTACCAAACTTCAGCTTAAAATCTTCTTAGCAAAGTTAATCTGAAACATCTTTTCTTCCCACAGTGCCAATAAATATGAAGGATCTTGACCCATTTCCGACTTTCAAAGTTGTAAAAGAAAACTGTGGTTTACATAAAAATCATGTTTTCAAAACCAACCAGATCATTTTGTGTTCAAAGCCGGATCAGCTTTAAACTACGGAGCCCCCTAGGGGACATGGAGGACTTTTTTTTTTGCTACCTCACAAAACTTGTGTGTTTTTTCACAATAATGTACTGATCAATTCATGGAGGATAGCTGAATCCTGAAGGTCTTTCTACCAGTGGCCACCGTACTTTCTGCTATAATAAGTCTTTTAAGCATCTCATTTCTGAGATATCTGAAGTTTATCTTTTTCTTTAGGATAGAAACCCATGTGCAAAATGCAAAAACAAAACAGGCTTTCCACCTCTTTATATTTTAGAGGGGATAGAAACAGAAACTTTCCATAAGGAGGAAACTATTTGGACTATTTCTGAGTTATTTTCAGAGAGTGAAAACCCTGAGAAGGTTAACTCTGGCACAGGGTGAAAATAACTCAGTTTTGGTTGTGTCTTTTTGTCTGAACGGTTAACAAAGAGCCGTTTTCATGTGCAGATCCTTCTCCACCTTACACAAACATGCAGTGAATAAATCCATTTTCAATCAGTTTTTGCACCAAAGAGTTAAGAATATATAAACACTTTTTCACGTTGTGTATATATTTGCAATTTTAAATTGACATTTGTGATTGTCTACAAAATAGACCAGTGTGTATTTGCTTATTTCGAGGGATCGTAAAACTTATTGTGAGGAAATGCAAAAAGAAAAATTTTCCCTATGTCCCTTAGGTGCCTTCGTAGATTAAACACCTTAAAGCAACTTTTTAAAATCCTACAGGACTCTGGAGCCTCAGACGACTAAAACAAGCACCAGACCAGCAAACTTTAAATATGTTCCTGTTTGCCAATTGAAAATGTCAGGATGGTTTTATGTAACAGAAAAGGACAAACCACTATGTTCAGATTATAAATATATATCTGGACAAAAGGGATGCTGTTGCTACCAGGTCAGCTCAGTTTTGGCATGTAGATTTTATATTACATGAAACAGTTTTACCCTTTTTGACGCTAAGTTTAAATATGACTGTCTGTCATAGTGGGAACAATAATAAGAGGTCATAGAAGGAGGAACATATCATCTTATTTTTGTCAAGTACTTTTTCATAGTTTCTAGTGTAAATATCTTGGTACACTGAAATAAAGCAAAAACTAACTTATAAGAAACTTTTCAGAAAGATATAAATGCTTGTTTTAATACTTTCTTAATATTGATGAAGTAGTAATAGTTCCACTGGTAGATTATTTCATTTATAACAGGACTTTCTTCTCATGTTATAAGTGAATTAATCTGACAGTAAAACTAGGACTTTTTTATCAATATTAACAAATAATTGACTAATTAAGCTCCTATATATTGCTGAAAATGTACTTATAAGTCGGTTTTATCTTATTTCAATTGTCCTAAGACTTTTGCAATAGAATCTAGACCAAAAATACTTGGTAAAGTTTTGTATTTTTACAGTGCAAGTCTTAAAATCGGTCGATGGTTTTGCTCCTGTCCTCAGAAGATTGTGTCTTGAATGCTGAAGCGTCTCTTGCTGCAGAGTTGTTGTTTGAATATTGACGATCACTCCTGATCTGACAGAAAGCGCTGAGAGAGTTAACTCTGGCACGCTGACAGAGATTGTTTTGATCAGCAGAACAGCGAGGCCTATTGTTTTAAATCTCTCTTTCCCCCTGCCAGATTTAGATCAGAGTATGGGGTGGGTGGGACCGGGTAAGACTCTGCTCATTGCACTTACACGGTGCAGACTTCACATGAAGGTCAGAGGCCAAGGGTTTCTCTGCAGCAGCTACCACGTTCAAACCACTTCACCGCTCCGCTCCGCTCCGGAGGCACGCAAGGCAAACACATGGAAAGTCATCAAAGCCGTTTGGCACGGATATAAAAGACACTCTGAGATGCCAGTTTCAATTTCCACGCACGGCCTGAGACACAGTCAGGGACGGAGGAACCTGGCCTGGTCCTCGCGGTGGTACAGTAAAATAAGCACATTTTCGTAGCGTTCATCCGTTCCCCAGATGAATATGATTAAGTTTTTCATCTTACGCAGCAGAGTTGCTGTGAGGTTTGACCCAAACCTCCAAAAAAAAAAAAATCAGGCTCCAGATATGCATGCAATCAAGACTAAAATGCCACAATTTTCACTGAAGGTCCGCGGAGACAAAGTCCAGGGATGTTGAATCGTTGAGGGGCACTCGGAGCGCGCCAAGCAACTGGAGAATCTGTTTCATCTCCAGCAGAGCAGCAATTGAAACGAACACTACAGATGTTCGGAGCCTAAACGCCACCATTAGGGCCCTCGGTTTCGTCCTCAGTTTGGTGATGAATGTCTTCATAAAGTCTTGCTGCAGCTCCCTGTAATCACTCATGTGACTTTTTTGCTGCCACCAGTTTGGTACAATTGGCTCAGAGCCTCAGTCTTGGACTTCACCCCTGCTGCCCATGTTTTAATGGAACAGGGAGGCCGAGTGTGTGTGTGTGTGTGTGTGTGTAGAGTAAGTGAGTGAGGCACTCTATCAATTTCAGTGGACCTGGATGACAGAGATGAGGTGAGACGGCTGGACTTCAAAGCTGCTTTTGTAGCTCGAGACTCTGCCCTCCCTTTCTCCGTCTTCCTCTGCTGCCTTCTGGCTCTGGAGCATAAATAAAGCTCCATAATGGCTCTGTAAGCTGCATTTTGCTGTCAGCGTCTTTAGCAATTACTGTATCGCCGCCAAACACTTTGAGCTCCAAGGATAGCGAGCCACCTTCCCTGCAGATGTCTGCTAAATAATACAAACAAAAGTAGTAAGTGTTTGCAGTCGGTAGGTTTCGCCCTCGTGGGCATGTTGTTCAGGACGGAGGTACTGAAGTGTTGTATGTTTAAAAAACTGCATGAGGTAAAAGGCAGGGCCTTGTGAGCTGGTGAGTTATAAGCAGCGAATATCTCACCCTAGTACAAAACTCTGAACTCAAAAATGTAGTAGTTTTGGGAAATTTCAAAAGCCTTTAAGCTGTTAGGTTTACTCATATAGAAGGGGAAAACATCACACAGTGAAACATTTTGATCAGACAGAATCATATTTTTACTCAAAATGTTGTTGAGCTACAGCAAGAGATTATTTGTCTCTTAACAGATCTATAATATTTTTGATTTTATTACACTGAAATGTTTCAAATCATCAAAAATATTTCTTAGTGTTAGACAAAGAAAACCTAAAGAAATACAAAATGCTGTTTTTAAGTTATGATTTTAATTAACAAAAGGGGAAAAAAAAACTTCTAAGCAAACCTGGATCATTGTGAAAAAAAAGTAGTTTCCCTTTTTAAAATGAATTAAGCACGAGCTGCCAAATGTATAAGAAGCTAACTTCTGTTTCACTGGCTGTAATAAAATGTCTGACAAAAAGTTGGCGAAAAATCTCAGAATCAACGATTTAAAAATAAATGAAAAGCAAAACCACTGACATCTATCAACCTAGAAAAGGTTAAAGTCATTTCAAAGGATTGGGACTCTAGTAAACGGCACTGACGACTCCTCCAGGAGTTCAGCGAAGAACCCAGATCCATGTCTGAAGCACTGCAGGACTCACTAACCAGAGTCCATGGTTCACCAATAAAAGCTCACGGTTCAGCAATAAGAAAGAAACGGGGAAAAAAATGCATCCTGGGGAAAATTTCAAGGTGAAAACCTCTACTGGGACAAAATGGACAAAATGGTGCATCTGATGTTTGTCAAAAAAACGTCCCGATTATGACATCCTGTGGATAAGATTAACTTGGAAAGTTTTGGAAGGTCTGGGTCTTGTTATATTAGTTGTAAAACTAAACAAAAACGTTCAGGAAAATGACTCAAACCTGAAGTCAAACGTGGTTTTTGTCGTGTTACGTTCTGGAGCCGCTAAGCTTCTTCCAGATCTGGACGACTCGCTGCAGCTGCAGAACAATCCTGAATAGGAAAATGTACGGCAGTCAGTTTGTGACTTTAATCTCAAGTGCATTGGGTTCTGCAAGTCCAACTATATATATATAAAAAACAACAAATCTATAAGATCACATCAGTGTGTTACATCATGTTATTCTACATAAATAAATCTTTCAAAATCTGTCTCTCAATCTCAGTTTCAGTTTGTAGGATTTTCTGTTTTCCTTGAAACTCAGCAAGCTCCATAAAAAAATTAAAGGATTTTTGCACATTTCCTATACTAAATATATTTGAGATCAGAAAGTATATTTACTCTTAAACAAGGAAATAAAATAAAAACAACTGTAGTTAGGGATTAGAGTTGTTTATCAAAATATGAACTGATGTTTTAAGTTGAAATAGACACCCAGACAAACAAATCATTTGTCATTCATCAATTGTCAATTGATCATTCAGAGTTAAGATTTGTAATTATAGAAAGATTAAAATGCTTAATAGCTTTAAGTGTAAGTTTTAACAAGAGTTAATAAATCTTCCAGAGATTTAACATTAATATGCAAAGAAAAATTCAATTTGTTAGCTTTCAACACCAGAATCAAGACAACTGAACATGGAAAAGAAAGATACTTACTGTGGTCTGAAATCCAACCTGCTGCAAACCCGACGTTCAAAGATTCAGAAAATATCTTTCACAGAAAAACAAAACAAAAAAAGGTATAATGTTTTTGAGACATGCATGGTTTTAAGATTGTAAAGGTTTGTTTAGCTTTAGAGCAACTAATCTGGATTTATTCCAAATGAAAACACCAAGGTAATTATCTTCTGCAGGTATATTAACTACTTTCAATAAAACTTTGCCTAAAAATGCCCTTCAACAGTGAAATGATCAGACTAAAGGATCATAAATCTAAAAGACAATGACAAGCAAAGGAAACAAATGACTTCTGTGTATTGTGTCTTTTTCAAAGTATTTTGGTTATTTCTTTTGTTCAGGGGAAAGTCTGAGAAACATTTCACTCTGAAGTCCAAACAAATACTTTCTAAAAGCATTCTTAGAAAGTCCAGCTTAAAAATATTTGTTGCTAACAGCGTTTAAGAGTCGGTAGGAAGGGGATTTTGCTTTGTGTGTGTATGAGGACGCCGCAGTCTGCTGCTCTCGTCTGCACGCTTCCCAGAGGTCGAGAAGGTTAGGCGCGGAGAAGCCGAGGGCTTAGGCGTCAGGAAATTAAACATGAAATGAAAACAAGCCCCAGTTTGAACATTCTCCCATCTCACTTTCCAATATCCCCACTTCCCTTGGTCGACTTAAAAGGAAGGTGGGAGGAAAGCGACATTTGGAGAGAGGGACGAGGTCAGTGTTTCGGGGCCGGGGTGTTGAGGGACAGAAGAGGATGAGCTTTAGCAGAGGAGGGGGAGCGCTGCAAAGAGATTAGGATGAAAAAAGGAGAGACTTTATCTTGATTTGTTACAATTAAGATGACGGCTCAATAAACTAAGAATGGTTTATCTCTTGAGAGGAAAGTAGAGCATTTAAAATCTTGACGTTTGAGATATTAATCTTTGAAAGGAATCATGTTTTTTCAGTGCAAATGAAATGCAGCCTGCATGTTCTGACCAAAGGGATGCTCAATGCAACATTAACACTAAAGGTTACAAAAACATTGTTGATATGGAACTTGGCTAAGGAAAGAGAGCAATAAATTTGATAAATATGTACCTTTTCTCAGTTTTTTCTCCTATATCTCTGAATATAAATCCACTGTGAGTAGACATCGGTATAAACACGCCGCCGTCATGTGTGAGAGCTCATATGGAAACCTGTGACGTAATAAGCTCATGTAATTCAAGTTTCACCAAAAGACAGACATGGAAAACAACCTACAGAGGGAACATGGAGGCAGAGCCCCTTTCAAACAAATGACATGATACAAAGAGCAACAATTCAATTCAAAAATACTTTATTAATTCCAAATGGAAATTAAATGTTGTTGCAACTCATTAATTTAAGATTCTTGAAGGAGTTACTGAAGATGGTGATGAAAGTACTGCACTGAATCTGAAGATGTTCTGCCTTCTCAAGACAAGAGGACGGTCAGAGTTGTTCATGATCCTATGAAGAATGGACAACCCTGACCATCCTCCTCTTCATTAGACTGAAAATTGTTTCTCCAAATTGTTTTTGCCAGTTTACTCATGGCTTCTACATGTTCCAGTCTAATTTGTCTGGGGCTCATAGACGGCAGTATTTACAAAAGCTGGAAACAGCTAGCATAGAAACCGACCTGAACCTCCTCCCTCCTGACGTGTTGATTAAATTACTGACTTTCCATGAATTCACACATGATTTAAGTCACTATGTCATAAACAGCGTTTCCCCTTAAACTGAAGCAACATTAAAAACGTACAAAAGATGAGAAATGCTAACCAGTTTTTCCATGTTAGGTTACCGTATTTTCCGCACTTTAAGGCGCACTGGATTATAAGACGCACCTTCAATGAATGGCCTATTTTAAAACTTTTTTCATATATAAGGCGCACCGCATTATAAAGGCGCATAGAATAGACGCCACAGTTATGTTGCCACCCATCCAGTATTGAACGGGACATGATTTGTTCCGTTCACTACAAATATGGATGTCTAATAATAAGAAATTGGTCCTGAGTTCTATATATAGCATCTTCACCAGTCATTGTTTCACTCACGGTTTTGGTGTTGCCATATTGTGCCCAACTGCTTTCTGGTTAGCACAGACCAACCGACACGCTGCCGCCACAGCCTCTGTCTCTCTTCCACCGACCCCCACGGCTTTAAATGTATAGCTGCTGGTCCCTTGGTAACTCTAGCCGAAGCTCCCCGGATAAATGTCTAAAGCTACTTTGTTGACATAAAGAATGTCAACAAAACAGTCCGATTCCGGTCGCGAGGAGAACCTGGAGAGCGACTGGAATGGGGCGTCTGGACGATGGTCACCCGTCTCCGTTCGCGCACAGCATGTTGGTGGAGAACGTGATGCTAGATGACCTGCAAACGACCTGATTATTAGGTGGGTAGGTAGATACATAGACATGTCTATGGGTAGATCGGTCAGTCAAACTTTATTAACAAACCAGTTTTTTGACAACTATCCCAGCATGCACTGCGCGCTTCTTCTACCGGGAAAATGAAGTCGGCAGCTGCTTACCGTAGTTGTTAGACCTGTTGTGGCTCAATATTGGTCCATATATTGGGCGCAACGGGTTATAAGGCAGCTTTTGAGGAAATTTAAGGTTTTTAGGTGCGCCTTATAGTACGGAAAATACGGTACATGATGGTGTGGCATTGTCTCCATGGTTACTAACGGTTAGATGTTTTCATAATAAAAATTTATATCTTTCTAATCATGCTTACTTGTAAAATAAATAAACAATCTTCTCACCTTGTGAAAAACGTTTTTGCTGCAAATCCGTGATTACACCGAGGGCCGACAGTCATTATGATTAACAGCTGCTATCCGTCGCTGCCGTAACTTTACTTATTAAAAGTTATAAAATAAAGTGACACGTTTGGTTTGCATCCTTGTCTTTCTCTGCAGCCTGACATTCCAGTAACCAGAGAAGAAATCAGATTCCCTGTTGCTAATCTTACCAGCTCAACTGAGAAATGTTATAATCCAATGCCATTCATATCCGTCACAAATATAAAAACACTATAATAACCATATGTGGTCTAATCTGTTGAAAGTCCCTAAAGAAAAAGATATTTTGTAGATGTTGGGGTTCCTCTGGTTAATGTAGTTTAATCTCGTCAGAAACCCCTTTGTGCACACTGCAAAAAAAACACAAAATTTTACCAAGTAATTTTGGTCTAGTTTCTAGTGCAAATATCTTAGTATAAGTTAAAATTAATCATTGAATAAGTTAAATTAACTTTTCAGCAAGATACATAGTGAATAATTCCTCAATATTGATGAAAATGTACTGGTTCCATTGGCAAATAAATTAACTTATGAAAAAATGTCTTGTTAAAATTGTTATTTGTAAGTTGGTTTAGTCTTATTTGAAAAATACCCAGATATTTGCACCAAAAACTAGACCAAAAATACTTGGTAGGA
Source organism: Poecilia picta (assembly GCA_033032245.1). NCBI lineage: Eukaryota > Metazoa > Chordata > Actinopteri > Cyprinodontiformes > Poeciliidae > Poecilia > Poecilia picta. Next base: position 26,254,917 of record CM065358.1, read on the forward strand.
TGTTGTGTTTTTGCACACATTTTGATTTGCAAATCAAAATGTGGTTCTCCAACAGTTCGCATCCTGCAAATTCACAGCTCAGCTCTGCTTCTTAACCCTGATGTGCATTTCTTTACCAAGAGAAATGATGACAGTGAGAAAAACATGGGTGGCTGGGTGGGGAGTGGTGGCATATAAAGGGAATAACTGAGGGAAAATTGCATGTCAGGGACTGTGAAAACCACAAGCTGATTGGGCTGGGAATCAACCCACAATACGAGTTCAAGCCCCCGTGCCGGAGCGAGATTAGTCTCTCTCTCGAGTCTTTGAAGATGTTTCCACTTTTCTCTTGGGAGGATTCGATTCAGACAACCAACAAATAGATGCAAACAAACATGTGGAGACTCGTACCGCCCTCTCCTCTTCAATTCAGCTCGAGTTCAAGGAAATGGAAAAAAGAATTCTCATGATGTTTATCAAATAAAGCTTCAAAAATAACTGCACATCTTTTTCTTTGGACTATATTAAAGATCTGTGTTTCCCCCAGTGTGTAATAAGCCTGGCGGGCAACCAGGCTTAACTAATGCCCCCACCAGGCTCAGCATTGCTTGTTTATTTATGTTTCTTTTATGTTTCTTTTTAGTTGGTGTTCAGATATTAATGTTCCAATCTTCCAGTAACACATACTTATCAAGCGATATTTTAAAATTTTCTGTCAACTTTAAACATCTTTTAACTCAAAAACACGACCGCCACTGAGCTTAACAACCTTATTAAGTGCAACTTAGACAAAAATTCACCTAATATACATATTGTTTGACTGTGGGATGAAGCTGTAGCACTCAGAGAACCAATGCAAGGATGGAGAGAACATGCACTCCAGGTCAATATTGAATTCAAGAACGTTCCTGCTATAAAGAAACAGCACTAACAAATGCTTCACTGTGCAAACCCCAAATACAATGAAACAAAATTGCGCTTCCTTTTTAGAGAGGCAATTCTCAGCGTTCTCAGTGATCTGCCAACCGCCATAAAAAGAAGAAGAGCTCAGTGTTTGAGGAAGTAAACATGGAGGCTAACGGTGGAGCTTAGCTTACATATTTGAAGTTGTTGTCCGGCCGAAGCAACATATTAATAACTTAATCCTCATATAGTCCGTCATGGTTGTTGTTTGTCTTAATGCTTGTGCGTATCAGGACACAGAATAGTGAGATTTGTTGAGAATCAGTGACGTTCAGTTCGGATGAATGAGACCTGGACGTTATGGTCGCATTTGAATCGGATACGTATCGGATATGGGTCACATTTTAAAAAGAATCTGACCTGAGCTGTTCACACTGCCATGAAAAGATCGGATACAGGTCGCATAACGTCAAAACAAAAATCTGAATTGGGTCACTTCAGGCTGCAGTGTGAACGCCATGATGGACCTGGAAGGTGAGAGATGCTAGTATTAAATAGAGCGACTTAAATTGTTTTCCATCGTTGTTTTTGTCAGTTTATTTATGACTTCTACTTGTTAGCGTCGAGCTAATTTGTCTTTGAACGTAGCACACCTGGTTGGGGATTTAGAAAAGTTAGAAGCAGCTAGCTTAGAAACCGACACATACCTCCGACCTCCTGGCGTGTTGATCAAATTACTGACTTTACCTGAATTCACACCACCAATCATACTTATCTAGAAAGTACATCTTACCTTGTAAAAAGTGTTCACTGTAAAATCCGCGGTTACACCGAGGGCTGCCAATCATGGCTGATATCCATCTCCGCCATGACTTTCCTCATTAAAAGTTAGACATTAAAGTGACACGTTTGGTTTCTATCCTTGTCTGTCTGTGCAGCTGACCGCGCAGCATTTTTAAAGTGAAATCAACTGAATAAAACCAACGTTAGGCTTCCAGGCAGTGGCGCAAAAAGTGGGTAAGCAGCGTATGCAACGCATAGAGGCGCAGCACCAGAGGGGGCGCCAAAACCCCGTCTGGAGGGGGCGACGCGCCGATGATGGTCTCCCACGCACCTTAGCGCGCCTTCGCTCCTTCATCTAGTGCACATAACGAGGTAAATGTAGCGAGTTTTACCCTTCACGTAACGTCGCCTCGGAGGGGGTATGGGGGGGTGAGCGAGTGAGCATTGCTCCTTCACCCTGACGTCCCCTCGGGAAGGGGGGCGCCAATTCATGTTTTCGCATCCACCTAAAAAATGTGTACTTGCGCCACTGCTACCACGTGTTTTTTGGCAGTGGCGCAACTACACATTTTTTAGGTGGATGTGAAAACATGAATTGGCGCCCCCCACTCCCAAGGGAACGTAAGGGTGAAGTTGCGGGGTTTTGGCGCCCCCTCTGGTGCTGCGACCCTATGTGTTGCCTACCCTGCATACCCACTTTTTGCGCCACTGTTTTTTGGCGTCAGAGTGGGCGGAGTTCTGGAGAATGTGATGTCACGTGCGAAGGGTCAACACTCCCACCAGCCACTTCACTAAATAAACAGGTCAAATGCTTTTCAACAGAAATAACAAATCAGCTACTCAATGCGTTAAGGGTCTACACTTACACAGGTTGTTTTAAAAAAATACTTTTACTTACAGTTTTTCTGAAGTTTGTGGATAATGGTCCAAAGTTGAAAATTTCCCATTCGCAGCCATTATGTGGAGGACATTTCTTGGTAAAGTCACAGATGAGAGGAGAATGAACAGACTCAGTTATATTTATATATAAATATCTATATTAAAGGGTGAACCAGAAAATGTTCACTTCAAAATGCGCTACTCTTCAAGGACCTATTGCACAGCAAAACTCCATTCTGATAACCAAACCCAACTATTCTCTGAATGTTTGTGATATGAACCAATCAGCTGAGAGGAAGAAATGCCCACCCATAATTCATACTTTAAACTGTAACCCAAATAACAGAATTCGAGTGAAGAGTTTTATATGTTGACTTTTGTAAACTGACTTTTCCAAAAGAACATTTCTAGCTTGTTTTTATACACACAAATTCTTATCTGTGGGTGTACAAAGCAAAGATTCTCAGGCATTTTGCTTTACAAGTTGGCAAAGTGTTTCTACAACCACACATTCTGATTTACAATCACAAAATCTTTTACATAAATACATTCCTTTCCACAGATGCACAAAGCAGAATTTCTCAGGGTTTTTTATTTTGCAACTCTTCAGTTTGATTTACACACTCAGAATAAATAGCACTGGAATTTATTCCAACAGTATAATCACAGATACATTCTTCAATTTATCTCTATAACATAGACGTTATACTCATTTTTTAACACGCACCGTTAATTGATTCCAGCATTTATTTATTAGGCACATTTCTGATAGATTCAGTCACAGTAGCTGTGTTTTCATTAACCACAGAACTGCACAAATTGAAATTATTAAATTAAATTTGTTTAATAGAAATCAAGCAACATTAAAAAAAAAATTATAATTTTCTTTTGGTGGTGGTTTTTCAGTTGAATCGAAGTAGATGTATTTTGCAAAACTGCAATGGAAACATTTCTTTTTTGCGTCACGTAATCAACAACCGGATGTTACTACTGGCAGAAACAAGGAAGAAGACAACAGGAAGTAGTAGGAGGATGATGGTTTGTTTGTTTTCATTTTGGACAGTAAGAAGCAGTCTCCACCAGGGCATCGCACAGTTGTGCGTCATTTGAACATGGTGAGTCCATAGTTCATCTGTAAAGTCACCAACTTCATTGTTCCCCAAAAAGTCGCACACGTAGCCACTCCCAGGTGTAAGAGGCTTATAGTCCCAATTAGGGCTGTAGTGATACAATGATCTCACAATACAATACACGATATTCTGCCCACAAAACGAAATATATTGTGATATTCAGCAAACGATTTTGCAATTTTCTGAAAGATTTTAGAGGGACGGGGTATTTTGGTGATATTTTGTGACTGTTATAGAGTTGGATTGAATTAAGTTAACTGAAAACTGATTAAAAGCACCAACTACACAATACGTGGCTCTGGTTGGACACAGACTTAAAGTGGACAGCTGGACAAAATGAATCAAAGAAGTGGTGAGAAAACATGTTTCTTTTAATTGAAACAGTCCAAACTGTAGCTGACATGCATTAGTAAAGTAAATAAAGTGAACCAAGTTCCTGCTCTGAATAGTTTGATACCTTTTTAACCTGAACATCTGAATGAATCACTCTAAGCCTGATGACCTGGTGAAGCAAGCAGTGAGTGAACAAGGTGACAGTTGGATGTTCGATACTTGCAGATGAATATCGATTTTTTTCTAGGAAAGAAAATATCGATATATATCGCAATATCGATATTATTATACAGCCCTACCCCCAATGCATAAGAAAGATGCCGACGTCTCTTCTCATGGCTGATGGATGATGAGCTCTAGCGCCATGGTTGGATTATAAATATATCCCACGTAAATGTTTACATCCTTGCTGCCATAAAAAGCAGCCATGCTCAGAGCATCCTGAATGAGAAGCCACCCGGGGCGGTAAGCCACATCACACTGCAGAAACACAAACTCTTATCAAGTATCTTTGGTCCAGTTTCTGCAAATATCTTAATACATTTCAAATAAGACAAAACTAACTTGTCTTCAGAAAAGTAGCCTTCCAAAGCAACTTTTCAAAAAGATATAAAAGCTTGTTTTAAGTCAATACTTTCTTACTATTGATTTTAAAAAATACTAGTTCCATTGGCAAATTATTTCACTTTTAAGTGAAATAATCTGCATGTTACTTATATAAAACTTTTTCATCCATATTAAGGAATTATTGACCTAACAAAAGCTCCAAAATCTTAATGAAATGTTTTTTATAATTTAGTTTTGTGGAGTGAGATATTTGCATTTGAAACTAGACCAAAATTTATTGGCAATATTTTGTGTTTTTGCAGTGAACGCATCAAAAACTGCCGCATTTAAGAATCTTCCTGAGGAATTATCTCAACCTGCTGATATTTTTATATTTTTTGTGGCACTACAAATTCTTCCTAAACTCTGTAGTTATGCTTGAATACCAGGTTAAGACATTTGTCAGTTATGCTTGAATAACTGACAAATGTTGCTTCCAGCAACATTTGTCAGTTATTTGTTGCTGGAAGCAAAAGGTTGCTTCCAGCAACACGCTGACATTTGTCAGCGTGTTGCTGGAAGCAACCTTTTTAAAATCTATTGATCCAGAAGACAAGATCAAACCTGCCTAAAGTGAAGTAAACACTTAAACCCAGAGGTTATTAGTTAATGCAACTCTGGGCCAATGTTTGACCGTGTTGGTCAAAAGTTTAGTACTCGTTTCATGGGTTGTACCAAGGGATTCCCTGTGCTGACATGTGGGAGAGAGAACACCTTTCTGAGAGTGATTTATGAACAGCTGCAGCCCCAGATGTGGATCTGTCGACGCTGGCAGCATGAAGGGAGGCAGACGGCTTTGTATCAAAGGGAGGAGCTGAAACGCACTGACCGGGGGAGACTCACCATTTTCACATCAATAGTCCAGTGTGGACAGCACTTTAAAGACATGTCAAGTCCCAAAAAGACTTTCATGTGTAGCGCAATTTATTTTCTTTACCATGTTCAATGCACTCAGATTTTTTTAAATCTACTTTTTATATAGATGAACAAAAGGCCCGGTTTTGAACAATAACATGGAGACTTTAGAAGAAATGTGTAAAACGGATGTCAATTTGTTTTTAATTGACGGCCGCTGTTCTGATGGATTGCTTTCTTCGCAGGTGTGGTTTCAGAATCGCAGAGCCAAGTGGAGGAAGAGAGAACGTTTTGGCCAGATGCAACAAGTGCGCACACACTTTTCCACTGCTTACGAACTTCCACTTCTCACTCGACCAGAAAACTATGCACAGGTAATGGTCTCCAAGGTGGAGCTACAATCAAAGATTAAATTAAATTAAATTTAATTAAAATTAAATTAAATTACAATCAAAGAATAAATCTATTCTGAAGCATGTTTTAGACCCGACATTTGAGAGTGCCATATGCAGGAGTGTGAAACTCATTTTCATTTTGGGCCTCATCAGAATCATAAAAGGCAGAATGTATTGATACGAGGCCCAACGTGGCCCTCTAGACTCCAAATTACATCAATAAGTCCCTCCAAATTTCACAAATCTGCAAAATTCACATGAAATCAACAGATCTCCCCCTTATTTCCTGATTTTTAATGCAATTTTTTCTCAAAATTGGCTCAAAACATTGGATTAAAGTGACTGCTGCCTCAGCTTTACTTGATGTCTGTGATTGATACGGTGATTAATAAAACGTCACATTTAACATTGTGAATTAACACCACAAACTGTCATTTTGATTGCAAAATACAGTATAACAAAAACAGTCAAAAATATGGATGGATTGATCAGTGTGAAAAGATGTTTAAAATGTCATTTTAAGAAACACGTGTTGAACGCTGAAACAAAAAGCTGATATGATGTTTTAACAGTTTAACTAATTTTATCAATAGATTCTGGCACAACTGGCCCATTAAAAACATTCAGATTTTTGACATGGCCCAAAATGAAAATGTGTTTTTAATGTTTTTTTTTAATTCTTTATATATATACAATTAAACTGTTAAAATATTTTAGCTTTCTCTGCATTCAATTTCCATAACTTAGGTTTACATGTTTAACATCTTTTTACATTGATGTAATTTGGCCTTGTACCTATAAAAACTGATTTGATTTGATCAATAAAATATTTTAAGCACATAATGGTTATCTTTAAATTCTATTTCGTGGCCATTTGAGTTCTAGAGGGCCACAAAAATAACTTTTGTGTGCCAGATTTGGCCTGCAGACCTAGAGTTGGGCACCTGTACTGTACAGGAACCATCTGAAATCTTAATAATATGAACCTCAGTTCGTTTTAGCTCTGTTATAATATCTGGTTTGTTTTTAACTCTTTCTGGCTCCAAGTGAATCAGATGCTTTCATCTGAATTCAGCAGCATTCAGTGACTAAAAGCTGCCAGACAGGAATATAGCGTCTCTCTCTTTACTGAAGCAGTTTGCCCACGTTTACATCCTGACCATATTTCTGTATATTTATGTAAACAACAGGCAGAGCAAATAGCTCTGCATTTAAAAAGACTAAAACTATCTTCCTTATGCAGAAACAAAAATGCTGTTTGTTGAAAACATGAAGAAAAAGTGGAAAAAGAAGCAGAAAACTTCAAAAGCTCAGGTCAATAAACATCCATCCATCCATCCATCCATTTTCCTACACCCTTGTCCCTTAATGGGGTCGGGAGGTGCTGGTGCCTATCTCCAGCTAGCGTTCCGGGCGAGAGGCGGGGTTCGCCCTGGACAGGTCGCCAGTCTGTCGCAGGGTCAATAAACAATCCTCTAAAAAATAAAGAAGGAAAGATTGTTATAACATTTTGGCAAGTGAGAAGAGTGGAAACCAAAGATTTTATTATTTCACAGGTGAAATTAGCATAATCAGTTAAGTTTAAACATTGATATAATTTAAAGCTGGTAGTTTATTTAGAAAAAATACGTAATCTGACATGTTTTTAGTTTAAAACGATCTTCAAGAGATGAATCTGTAGCAACAAAATTATTTAGAAAGGTTGTTCAGACATTATTTGTCAAGTCCGATGTTATTCTTAAGCATTTGAAGAATAAAATATGCTTAATGTTAAAACGAATCTCCGTCTCTTTGATCATAACCCTATCTGCTGTGTTTGTGGCTCAGTTGAAGCCGACTGCCAACCAAACTGTTTCCGCCTCCTGGACTTTTCTCCCATTTGCTCCTGCAGGTGTTTAGCGCAATCTGCTTTGTGAATCCAGAACAGAAAAAAAGAAAATAAAGGAGCCCAAACTGTTCTCATTTTTAATCTACCTGGATTAAGTGTCACCTTAATGAAAAATTCTTTTCTAGTAATTAAAGCTTTGTTGGGTGGTGAGTAGCTAAAGTTTATTAGTCAGTTTTTACCAGTTTATTTATAGATTTCAGTCCTAATTCACACCAGCCATGTTTATTCTTGTTTAATTGAACTCCAGTTCTTTTGTCTATAAACCCGGTTCGTTTGGGGAAGTGTGAATGAGCAATCGAACTTCAATGCGGACCAAGAAAGCTACCTCTGGTGGTGCATGTGAAGGCCTTGGCTTGTTTTCATATGTGGATAAAGGTGGACCAGACAGTGATCCGAAAGCACAGAGCGACTGCAGCGCAGGGCATTCTGGGTAAATACAAAAAAACCTAAAGCGAGGCTCTACCTCTACGAGAGCGATCTCATGCTCACGGTCTTTTAAGACAAAAAAGAAATCCTATAGCCGCTAAAATCTGACGCTACTCCATTTGTGCCGCTCGTGTCTGCTTCGGAGGTTTTAGTGTTGTTTCCTTCAGTGGAATTGGTGCAGGTGAGGAGGTGGACAGTTTTTTCTATTAGTTTGGATCGTAAAACTGAAAATATTACAAATGTTGCAATTTTGGTTTGCAATCAAACCGAGTCCACCAGACTATTAGGTGGGAAAACACCCTCAAAGTTGAGTTTCCTGAATCAGGGTTGAAGCTGAACTAGTATTCAGTGGGTGACAGAAGCTGTAATAGCCCAGCTGTGTTAACCAGCCAGAACACTGAAAGTAAGTTACGAGTTTGGCTCTCAACATGAGTTTAGGGTCTGGTTCTGCTGCCACAATGCGGATAAAAAAGCCAAGCAACAAACCAGATTAAACGGGTTTGTGCCATCCCATGTTTGCAGATTGTTGTCTGAATTTATGACCAGTAAAACCAGACCATAATCCCAGCCCTTTCCTTCCAGATCCAGAACCCTTCGTGGATCGGGAGCAGCAGTGCAGTTTCCCCGGTGCCAGGCTGCGTGGTGCCGTGCGACTCCGTCGCGTCCTGCATGCCGCCTCACCCTCACGCTCCCGGAGGCGTCTCCGACTTCCTGGGCGTGCCCAGTCCAGGCAGCAGCCACATGGGACAGACGCACATGGGCAGCCTGTTCGGGGGCGCCGGGATCAGCGGGGGCATCAACGGCTACGACCTCAACGTCGATCCCGATCGCAAGTCCTCCAGCATAGCTGCGCTGCGGATGAAGGCCAAGGAACACAGCGCGGCCATCTCCTGGGCGACATGATGGGACCCGGCCCGGTCCCCGCGATGGCCTCATCTCCGGAGCCGCCGTCAGTGAGCACTGAGAAGGAGGAGAGGGGTTTTCCTGGGAGCACTAATGATAACACGAGTCAGATGAAGAGGGGAGACAGAGGAGATACGAGGGGCCAGACCAGCAGCCAAAGCAAGCCAGATAACTGTGACAAGGAATATTCTGTATTTAGACAGAAATATCGCTGTGTGACTTTAGAGGAAAACCCCAGCACTTATTCACAGTCCTGATAAAGATGCATAAAGTGCCTTAAAATAATAACGTTTCTCACTGTAGTGTCGTAATCTCACACTGAACATTTAATTTAGGTAAATGTTAAGAAATAAGCTTTAACCAAAAAAAAATATCAATTCCTTTTAAAGCAGCAGTATTCTGTAAAATCAACTTTTTCGGGCTTTACATTATGCTATAAATTTATTCCCTCATCAGAAACATACATGGAGTGTTGCCTTCATTTTTCCATGCATGTTTGAGAAATCCTTCAATCTCCATGGCAACCATTCAGCTGTACAAAGGTCTGGGTGGACTAAGCTCCGCCCACAAGAGCAAAGCTCCTCCTCTGAGCTGCAGTTTCAGAGCTTCTGCCTCACAGAGCAGCCCTTCCCCATTCAGCTCCTTCAGACTAGCCAGCAGCAATTAGCAAACACCTGGTGGAACTGGGCATCTGCTGATGTAGGAGCTACTTCTCTGTGAAAGGAGCCGTGTTGTGATAACTTCCTGAAGGCGGAGTTTCAGACAGAGCAAAGACAGAGGCCCAATTACAAGCCATTAAATTATAAGATAGAATTTCCTTTGAGTCATTTTTATACATACAACATTTTTCTAACAACTGAAGCTAACATAGTTACTTGATTTTGGTATAAAATGCAGCTATGTGCCTATAAAACACATAATACTGCCCCTTTAAAGAGTGTAAAAATCATGTTTGAGTTTTATGTTATGCTATTCCATCAAAAACATTCTTGGTGTAATGCTTTGGTTCTTTTATGCAAAAGCACCAACTATTTACACAAAGCTTGAGCGCCCAGCCATCTCTCCTCAGCTCCTCCAGACTAGCGGCAGCAGCAGTTGGTAAACAGCTGGTTGGACTGCGAGTCTGATGAGCTCATGATAGGAGCTACTTTTCAGTTCAAAGCTTCTAAGAAGTGCTGTAAACGGCATAATGGAGTAACATTGGGTGCCTTTACACTGCAGCCTGAAGTGACCCAATTCCGATCTTTTTGACGTAATGCGACTTGTATCCGATCTTTTCATGGCAGTGTGAACAGCTCAGGTCAGATTCTTTTTAAAATGTGACCCATATCCGATATCATTCCGATTCAAATGCGACCATAACGTCCAGGTCTCATTCATCTGAACTGAACGTCACTGATACTCAACAAATCTCACTATTCTGCGTGCAAGTGGGAAGAAAAACATCAACCATGATGGACTATATGAGAATTAAGTTGTTAATATGTTGCTCCGGCAGGACAACTTCAAATATGTAGCTAAGCTCCACCTTTAGCCTCCATGTTTACTTCCTCAAACACTGAGCTCTTCTTCTTCTTCTATGGCGGTTGGCAGATCACTGAACGCTGACGCTATAGCGCCCTCTACTGCGCATGCGGGACACTTTCAGGTCGTTTGCCCGTTCACACTGCAGATCACATACAGGTCCATTTACTGGCAGTGTGAACGGCCCGGAAAAAAAATCAGAATCGCCAAAAAATTGTAATTGTGTCACTTCAGGCTGCAGTGTGAACGCAGCCATTGTGTTGACGTGCTGAAGGCAGAATGTTGGGAAGAGGAAGAGCTTCTTAAACAGACAGAGGCCCAATTTCACATACAGTATTTTTATAACAACTCAAAGAAATGTAGTTTATTGATTCTGCTATATAATTGCCTTGAAAACACTTATCATCCACCCTACAATCCATGTAATTGAACTAGTGCTGGGATTCTGATTGCAGACAGCAGCAGGTAGATTTGGTGTGAAACAAAGAATGAACATGTGAAAAAGTGTCTCATGCCTATTATTAAGTACAGCGTAGGATCCAGGATGCTGTGTTTTTTTGTTCAAGTATCACAGACTCTTTGAAATCTGATATAGTCCACCGTAAAACGACAACTGGGTCATGACTGGACCTTTCAATAAGATAATGATCCCTAACCAGAGGTCAGTTCACATAGAATTGGTTCACCAGACAGAATCAACCATCTTTATGAACTAAATCATAAAGCAAAACTTCAGTGAGTTAAAGAAAATCTTATGCTCCAACCTTGTGAATCTAATAGATGAATAAATATGTTTTTTCCTAACATGATTTAATGTATTTAAGTTAAAAACTGGATTTTTCAGTGTGAGATTATGCTACCGCAGTGAAAATTAATTAATTTTAAGACTTATGTAGGTATTTACAGGAGCACATAATTCCTTGATCTCTCAGTTTTACTCCCTTCAAACCATAACAAAACATCAGATCAACCACTACAGCCATTTAAGATTCATGTAGCTCCTTCCTTTATTTTGTTTTCGCTGCAGCCGTCCTGCTGCGCTCATAATGGATGCCTCTTCAGACTCTCTCCACAGTCTGCATAAGCCTGTTTAAGTGTGTTTCTAAACAAAGCTGTCAGTTTGTAAGCTGTCTGAGAACAAGTCCGCTCACTGTGAGCATTCCCAGACGCACACACTGGGTGGACAGTTTACATCCTGTCACTTTCCATTGCAAACTACAATTATGACAGAAAGCAATCATTTACCCCGAGCCTGTTGCTGGGAGTTCATCTCCCTGCAGAGAAGGGCAAAGGTTTAGCGCGGTAAGGTGATGCTAATCAAGCTAGGAACAGAAATGGTGCGTCAGTCGAGTCTGGCTTTGTAGGCTGGTGGTAATTTCAAACCAAGCTGTCATTTCCCCTCGCAGGGTCGCCTCCACGGTGCTCAGGCCTCCAGTTTCAGGAAACAGAGTCCCTGCTGGCAGACACGCTGCAGCAACCGTCAACACCAGCCTGCCATGCCCGCTTCAATCAGCAACCAACAGGAAGAGACAAACTTAATTAGCGTCAGCCGCCGTTGTCCCGCCCTGTAAACACCAGGCCGAGTGACAGCCTGCAGGCCTGCAGACCTTCTTAAACGCTCAATTCATCACTAATGTCGCTCTTCAGAGTCTGCCACTGTGGCGCTCCTGAACGGTTTTCTGTAACCCTTTAATACCCGGATCGGTAGCATGGACCGGTTTGTGTTGCCATGCCAACAGAGGTCATCAGCGGAGCTGGGCTCCAGGATGAACCTGAAGCCAGGATTCATTATCATTTTTAATGATTTGTGACAGGAGCTGAGCCACATTCACTCTTTACAATTACACTGCAAAAACTAATCTTACAGAGTATTTTTTGAGTCATTTCTAGAGTAAATATCTTCCTAAAATTGAGATAAGACAAAACTAACTTACAAATAACTTTTCAGCAAGATACAGGAGAAGAAATAGTTCAATGTTTGGGTTTCTGTTTCTAAAAAAAAAAAAACAGCCAAAGCGCTAAAAAAAAAAAAAAAAAAAAAAAAAAAAAGACATGCAGCTGGTTTTAGGCAATAAGTTGGTATTTTTTGGTGTCTTGAAAATGACCCATTTCAAAAACCTCTGGAGTTTATTGTCACAGATCAGCAGGCACTGCCCGTTACCTAGCAACCCCAGCAAAGGCCAGCTCGTAACCTAGCAACCCCAGCAAAGCCCAGCCCGTTACCTAGCAACCCCAGCAAAGGCCAGCCCGTTACCTAGCAACCCCAGCAAAGCCCAGCTCGTAACCTAGCAACCCCAGCAAAGCCCAGCTCGTTACCTAGCAACCCCAGCAAAGCCCAGCTCGTTACCTAGCAACCCCAGCAAAGCCCAGCTTGTTACCTAGCAACCCCAGCTCGTTACCTTGCAACCAAAGCTGCGCTCCAAGTCAGACTAAAAAATATGAATAAAATAAGTGCTAGTTGAATTAGCAGGTTTTTTAACATAAATATTAAGGAATTATTAACTTAAAACAGTCTCTTATATCTGGCTGAAAATGTTATTTTATGTTAGTTATGTCTTATTTCAATTGTATTAAAATATTTGCACAAACACTAGAAATACTTGGTAAGATTTGGTGTTTTTGCAGTGTACAAACGTCAATGTATTTTATGAGGATTTCATCTAATCAACTAACACAAAATCGTGCGTGTACGAAGGAAAATATTGCAAAAAAGAAAGAAAAAAAAAAGGTATAGCATGCAGTCTGCAAAACCAGCTTCAGTACAAATTAGTCATGTTTTGTCTCCCATATGTTTCTAGTGTTTGACATGCAGCCAAAATGAATCGATGGCACCAATTCATTTTTTGTCATTCTGACTTTTTCCCTCAGTGCTCCTCTCCACTGCCGCTCCATCTATGTTGATACTACTGAATTAATGCAATTAAATTCAAGTTAATGACGCCATATTGTTTGAATGTGAACAGTATAAATAATATTGTTCGTTTATTTGTTCATGTGTTTTTGCTTCTCTTTCGATTATTGGACATCCAGTTCTAATCCAATGAAGTATAACAGGAATTATGCTAAATGTGCCACGTTGTTTTTGTTATTCTGAAAAATGCTTTGTGTTCTGTGGTTTTAAGCAGCTTTTTTGTATATTAATCATATATTTTTACTTTTGATGGTCTCCATTATGCAATAAGTTATTGCACTTACTGTGCTTTTTTAAAAAGTGTTGCTGGGGCAGTTCTCTCCAACCTCAAGTCAAAGGTTGAGCAGCTTTTTGTCCCAGCTTGAAGCCCGTCCATAGTATCAAAAACAGGATCCGAGTGCAGTCCAGCATCCGAGTGCAGGACTTTGTACAGAATTAATACTTTGTTTTTCTGTCAGTGTTGGTTTGGGATTTTGAAATAAATTGTGCTTTAAAGAATCAAAGATTGAAGAATTTCTTCTTTAAAGGGTTATTTATTTTCTATACCAAGTAGATCATTCCAAGTTCTGTCAAAGCTGGAAAAAATGTTTTAGTAAAAGTTGTTTTACTCTATGAAACATTGGAAAACAACATAGGGTTGTTATTGTTAATTCAAAAATAACCAGAAATATTTCTTCATAAAAAGTTATCTAGCCTGAAACTGAGAACAAGTTTAGTCCAAAAGACTTTACATTTTGAACCTGGCATTAGGGACAAGAGGGAGCTGCTGCTAAACAAATGAACTATGCACAACCAATATAATGATACAATAAACAATAAAGTTGTTCATTTTATGATATTTTTAAATGTTAATTTTTATTACATTTAAAAAATAAATAAATATAATTTTCATGTGTTAAGTTTGTACAACAGAGTAATGGGGCATTTCTAAGAAAAAATTTTTAAAATTTAAATGAATAAATTAATAATATTTCAGAAATAAAGTCTTGCAGTACTACAATTTTATTCTTGTATGACTTTATTCTTGTAACATTTTGTCTTTATTTTTGTAATTTCATATTATTAATTTTTTAATTTTCGTAGCATCATCTTGAATGTATCAGGGTTTTATTGTGTCACCTCAGCATCCTAAAAATATCACTGATATTTACTAGACAGTTTTCTAGGAAAGCAAAACTTTGGGGTTACATTTTGCTAATAAAAATAAAGCATGCGCCACTGTCTACTTTAGTAACTCTGTTCAACCGTGTTACCGACGCTGACCTCTTCCTCTGGTCTGATCAAAAGAAGGCAATGCCTATTAAAGAGACTCTCCCCAAACCTTGCAACTCTTCTGTTTCACAGCTAAATGATAAATATGCGCCCAGAATAAGGAAGAAGAGCAAACAAACTACTGTGCCCTGAGAAGAACTCGTTAAAGCTGACGGGTCACGCTGCTCCAGCCAGGCTCCATTGGCACCCCCATAATATAGGGCTGCTCGGTTAAAAGACCATGAAGACCATTAGGGTACTTCAAAGTTCACCCCTCTCCATTAGGGCCAGACTGATATAGCAAAGAGGGGAAATATCCGATTCCTCATTTACTGCCTTATTTTCCCATCAGTTGACCCCGTCAGTCAGTCTGAGCTGCTCGTTAAGGGCCATCGTTAGCGAGGCCGGCGCTGTAAATCTGCCCTGATATCAGCTTTCAGCAGAAATTTCTTCTAGGTCATAGTTTTGGGGGCTTGCACTCCAGCTTCCAGTGTTAAATGATCCCTCAGAGGAACGCTGGTGCTAGCACTGTAAATCAGATTCTTTATTCTAATGAAAAGACTCCTAAAACATTAAAGGGCTGGAGGCGAAGTGAAGTGACATAAATGAATTGACCTTGATGAAACCATGCGGCTCCTTATTCAAACATACCCAGTGACATGAGCTCATAAATCAAAACTCCATCTGACTCGGTGGTGCTGTCCAGGGAGACGTCCAAGGAGGAACGTCCTCCTGTTGCGGTCGTAGACAAACACCGCAGCCCTTCTGTTTGGCCACATGCAGAGGAGTGGGTGGCTGAAGATGAAGGCACACATCGATCTTCGCTCAGTCAAAACGTTCCTCATTACAGGGCTAGACTGCCAGAAAACAATCCATGTTTAGCACTTGCTTTTGACATGCATGAGAAATCAATCACACAGAGGCGTGCTATGGAAGAGTAGGCCGACAGTACCATACCTAGAAAAGTCTTCGCTGTACTTTATTTGGATTTTATGCATTTAAGTAACACAAAGTGGTGTCTAATTGCCAAGTAGAAAGAAAATTATACAGGATTTTCAAACTTTCAAACAAGAAAAATGTTGGTTTTATCTAACCAGAGCTTTCTTCCATATGCTAGCTGGATTCCCAACATGCCAAACTGTAAATAGCACTTTTTATTTCTTTCAACACAGCGTTCTTCTTACCAGTCTTGCAGAACAACCAGATTTGCAGAGCGCAGGTCTGAACGTTAACATTTTTTCCCACTTAAATCTCTGCAGCTCCTCCAGAGTTACAATGGGGCAACTCAAGATCCAATTAATGATCTTATTATGGCACCGTAACAGCACCAAATTTAGAAATACCTGCATGTATACTGAGATTTAATTACACACGGATTGACTGTTTACTTCTGAAGGCAACTGGTCGCACTGGATTTTACATAGGAATATGAGAGTAAAGTCTCTATACAAATGCGAGACAATTTCAGAAGTGTGCTAACCGCAACAGTCAGCGTATGCTAACAAGTTTTATAATTGCGGTGAGCAGCAGTGAGCAGCAGGTCAAAGGTCACATGGTCGTGTGGATTCTCACGTCCATAACATGAGAAACCTCAGCTTGACCGATGCAGGTTTTTTTCTACATCAGTCTAACCAATCCCCAATATTTGCTGCCGATATTTATGAGCCGATTCTTGAATCGCCTCATAAACATCGGTATTGCTTTTTCTTCCTTCATTTACATAATAAAAATGACACAATGATGACAAATGTTACACAAGGTAGGGGACACCAGTGAAATCTGGTTTTCACTTACATAAAAACCAGATTTGTGGAGAAGAAAACTAATGACTGTCTTGTTTACAGATTTACTCACCTTGATAGGCATTTTGGGTTTCTCTCTGGAAAATGATTTCCTATCTATCGGTCCAGAAGAACCGCCATGTCTCAGCAAGATGGCTGTTGAAAGAACATAAGTTGGTTGTTGTTATCATTTATTTTATGGTGATTTATACAGACATGCCAGTTAAACTGTAAACAAATTAAAAAATTAATTTGCAATACTTCGTCTGTCTAGTACTTAAATAAACACAAACTTAAAAAAACAAATGTAAATATTTAATGTAAACCATGAGCATATTATCACTAATTTTGCTTAATTTTACCAACAAATTATTAAGTACACACTTTCCTCTTGGACACTTTACAGTATAATAAACACCATTCAGCATTAAAACCCACTCGAGTTAGCATTGTGCTAATTAGCTGCTAACACTAGCATTTTCATTAACTTAAAGCTAAATAACAAAACATATCTCTTAATAGCTTACTACATTCAATATGCACTCAGTAATAAAAAAACCCCCAAGAAATACGTAGTTATAGGGTCAGTTAAGCGCTTCAGCTAACGGCGACATGAACCACTTCCGGCTCGCAATAAAACTACTTCTGGTCCGCCGTCAAGGCACTTAAACCAAAATAAACTGCAGAGCCCCCTAGTGGCATGGTAGGAGTGAATCCAACGTTCACACTTTACCGATTTTATTTGTAACGAAAACATTTATCATGTATCATTTTCCTTCATTTCACAATCTTCCACTACTTAGTGTTGAAATTTCAGATGAAATCTGAAGAAAAGAACTTTAAATTTGCGGTTGTGACGCAATTTTTGATGGCGAGTTCCATCCCAAAGTCCTGAAGTTTGTCCAGATTGTGTTTTCCAGAGAACCTTTTCGGCCCTCTTCCTTGACAATATGCTTCCAATTATGAATCTCGTGAAAACGGGGATGGTAAAGCACGCTTGTGATTTATTGCCCATTGAAGTCCAGTCTTGCTCAGTGCAAGTTGCACATGAAGGCCTCCTGTGGCAGAGCACAAAGGTCAGACACGCACTACAGTTGACCTCCAGTGGATGCCGGTGCATCATGTCACTCAGGAAGAGATTGACAGGCAGAGACGACGAGTCCAAACGCCACACCGTGAGTGAAGTTTCAGCGCAAAACACGACTACGCCGTGGGTCAGCCTCCAACTGGGAAACTGCATCACAGATCGAAAAGAAGAGAAATAAAGTGACTCAAAAATCACTGGATTCATCACTGAAGTTCCATGCAACTCATCTTTATTGTGACCAAAGATTACTTTGTGGTCTTTTCACATGGGACAGCCTCAGTTATTTTGTGACGTTCATTAGCTATACTCAAGTCCTGGGGACTGAAAACACATGCTCAACAAGTGAGTCACCAGGCACAAGAGAACTTCTCAGACAACAGAGCCGCTCGGCCTGAGAAACAGCTCGTCCCTGCAGACCAGTTTTGTGTTCAGCTCACTTCCTGTTTTACTTGAGACCACCACGTTCTGAGTCACAGAAATTGTCTGGTTGGGTCAAAAACCGCTGGATCTGTGGAACTCGGTACTCACGGGACATTTTATGATGTTCTACACCACAACAAGATGCCATTTATAGCCAATTGAGCATTATATTGGTTAAAGTTTATCCTACATAGGTATTGACAATTGGGTAACAATTTGCTTTGTACGTATTCTTGGGCAAAAAAGAGTAACAGGAATTACTTGGAAAACACAAAGAAAAAAACCCCAGATGGAATGATGTAAAACAACACTCTTATATTCAACCAAGTAAACATAAAAATTTAAAACAAACATAAATGAAAGGTTTAGATTAAAAACCATGTTTTGAAGAAACAGAAAATGAACAAAAAAATACACACAGGCAAAAATTTTGAAACATAAACCAAACCGTGGATAATAAGGTACAAAGCAATTTAGCAAAACTGTAAAGCAAATAGAGACTCCAGTCTGTTTGTTGGTCAACTGCATCAGAAACTGCTGTTGTTGAGATGAAATACTAAGATATATGTGCCGTGTTGCATGGAGACTGTAAAGAAAAACTGGAGATGAGCTCGATGATTTACTCCAGAAAGACCCAGAGTGCTAACGGTGACCTGTTATGTTTCCTTCAACTGGTTAGAGTAAGTCTACAGGCCATGAAAAACATATTCATTAAATTTCTTGCATAAAATCACTCTTTAAAAAATTTATTTTAGTTAGGTCATTTAACTTCGTTCAGAGAGAGCTGTTTTAGGCCCTCTTGTCAGTTTTAAAACCAAATAAGTCAACAACAAAACCTTTGTAATTTCCAGCAGCCATTGTACAGCGCATACAGCTACCAGCTGACGAGACATCCTTTGGGTTGCTAGGTAACGGGCTTTTCTCAGCTGGGGTTGCTGGGCAACAATGCAGTCCTCCTCGGGAGGTTTTTGAAATGGATCATTTTCCAGGCACCAAAAAACATTAGCTTATTGCCAAAAGCAGCTGGGTAGGTTTTTTTTCTTTTGAGCTCAAGTTGATTTTAAAAACAGTTGAGACCCAAATAGAAGTAATACAATTGTGTAAAATGTGAATTTTGTATGATAGTTCTGGTTTCAGAATTGGAAACAGGATTACAAAAGGACTGGATACATACATGTCTGAACACTTCTGAGCAAATTCTGTTATTTAACATGGCAGAATGGAAAGCGGGGCAGCGATTACAGCACCGGATGTGATGGCTGGTTGACAATGAGAGACCAGAGATGGGATATGAAAGGAACAATGTCTGAAGAGAGAGTCGGTGGGTTTATCTTCCTTTAAAGGCAAATATCCATAGTCTAAAAGCTGTAATACCTGCATTTATGGCATGTTCTGACCCAACTTAAGTTGTTCACTGCAGTATTTATCCTCTGATTGGATTTAAAACTGCACAGATGTTTTCTGGAATGAGTGAGTCAGACTTTCTTGCAATATTTTAAGATGGTCTTCATCTAGTTCTTTAGGAGTTTTTCGTTTTTCTATGAATGTCAGTGTCAAATTCAGTCGGTTTATGAATTTCTGTTTTACCATTTGTTTATTTTAATAAACATAAATAGGATCTAATGCAATCAGGGTGTGAATAAGGCTACGTTCACACTGCAGCCCGAACTGAGCCAATCCTGATTTTTTTTGTCAAATCAGTTGTTTTTTTTGCCGTGGTTGTTCAAATTTCCAAATATGTGCGACCTGTGTGGGATCTCCAGTGAAAACTGCAAATGACCTGAAAGGGTCCCACATGCGCAGTAAAGGGCGCAATAACGTCACAGAGACCGTGCTCAGTGTTTGCGGAAGTAAACACGGATGCTAACGGTGGAGCATAGCTTATGATTTTAAAGTTGTTATCCAACCGGAGCAACACATTAACAATTTAATCCTCATTATATTATAGTCCCCCATTGTTGTTGTTTTTCTTTCCGCTTCTGCTTATCAGGATGCAGAATAGTGACGTTTGTCGAGTATCAATGACGTTCAGGTCGCATGAACGCGACTTGGGCTGCGTTCACACGCATTCTGAAGTGACCCAATTCCGATTTTTTGGCAATTTCAATTTTTTGCCTGGGCCGTTCACACTGCCAGTAAATGGACCTGTATGTGTTCTGCAGTGTGAACGGGCAAACGACTGAAAGTGTCCCGCATGCGCAGTAAAGGGAGCAATAACGTCAGCGTTCTCAGTGATCTGCCAACCGCCATAGAAGAAGAAGAGCTCAGTGTTTGAGGAAGTAAACATGGAGGCTAACGGTGGAGCTTAGCTACATATTTGAAGTTGTCCAAGCGGAGTAGCATATTAACAACTTAATCCTCATATTGTCCATCATGGTTGTTGTTTTTCTTCCCATTTGCGAGTATCAGGACTCAGAATAGTGAGATTTGTTGAGAATCAGTGACGTTCAGTTCAGATGAATGAGACCTGGACGTTATGGTCGCATTTGAATCGGATACGTATCGGATATGGATCACATTCTAAAAAGAATCTGACCTGAGCTGTTCACACTGCCATGAAAAGATCGGATACAGGTCGCATTACCTACAAAAAATCGGAATTGGGTCACTTCAGGCTGCAGTGTGAACGCAGCCTTGGACGTTCAGACTCAGGTTACATAAAAATCAGATACGTATCGGATATCCAAACAGTTCGGGTCCATTCGAAAAAAATCCGACTTCTGTTGTTCAGACTGTCATGAAAAGATCCGATACAGGTCTCATCAAGAGAAAATATCAGAATTGGTTCACAGCGTGAACGCAGCCTTATTTACAGTATGTGGAAATCTTTTTAGGCTTATTTTAGATTCTCATAGCTCTTAGTTTTGCTGTAGCAGATGTAAATCTGCCTCTGCTGGGGGTGGATCATACAGAGAGCTCCTCTGTGCACTACGGCTCCCTACCGGACCTAACACCTTTCATGCTGGAAAAACACAACACAAAGGAGAAGCCTAGGTTTTATGTTAGACTAGCAGGAAAAAGAACTCACTCTGATTCCCCTGGGAGGCTGACCGCTCATAAATCATTAAGCAATGAAAGTCTCCTCTCCAAACAGAGGCCTAAAACAAACTCAACACGGAACCCCCACGACTCTCACATCTTCGCCATCCATCACGACTCCTTCCTTTTTCCTGGTAGGAATTTTTATGAGGTAAGAAACTTCAACCGCATAAAAATGCAAAACAGTAAATACATAATAAAAAAAAAGAACTTTGATCACAAAAAGAAACAACTTTGCTTGGCTTAAATATGTACTCAGTAAATAAAAATAAAAACTTTGGTACATCCTAAAAGACAATCACAAACCAGATAAGTCGTAACATACGAGGGGCTTGTTCATATTTTACTATTTATTCTTCTGTCAGTTTAAAGGTCGTCTATAAAGTTTTCAGCTGTTTATATTGGCTGCAACAGTTACTGTGGCATAAATAATAAAATACTTGCCGAAAGGAGTTTTACAATAAACTGTCAAATTAATTCAACTGTTCAAAGCATATGACCATAATTTGTTTTTCTAACTGTTACTGAGTAAAAGTAACGTTTGACAGGCTTATTATTTTTAGTCAGGTTGATATTTACCAGACTTTGAATTACAGATGTTTCGTGTGTTTTTTTTTATTCAGCCGTTTTATGAAATAACTGCCAAATGCAATCCACAAGGGTGTGTTTTCATAATTATTTGATTTGATTTCCTTAGCTGTAAATAGGGCAAAGATTGATCAGGTGAGAAAATGTATCTTTGTTTTTTGCAATTATTTTCATATGTTTATCTTCAGAGCAAAACATCTGATGATGCCCACAGATTATGAGAAATCTGTAGCAACTCTTTCCAGACAATCCCACTGCTGCCAACTCCTGAGCTGTCCTAAATGTTGCTTCATGACGTCACAGTCTAATTTGCATATTTGGTTATGTGATCCAGGCTACCTTAGGAGGGAGGCTGTCAATGTTAGAGTGAGAAAACCTAAATTCAGAAACAGTCTTATAATGTACCAGTTTTCATCAATGTTAATTAACTTTTAATTAACATTAATTTGCTTAAAACAAACATCAGTTTCTTTCTGAAAAGTTACTTGTATGCTAGTTTGTCTTATTTCAAATGTTTTAATATATCTGTACTAGAAACTAGACAAAAATACTTGCTAAGACTTTGTGTTTCTGCAGTGACAACGCTGGTAATTTCCGGTAAGCTTCACAGCATTGAACTGGTGCAAATGTTAAAAGTCAGCGACTGGGTAAAATTTAACACTTCAGCAGAGATCAAGCCTCCAGGGAGAAATAGCTTCTCAACAGACCTTCTGTACGAAGCAAGTACAACAAGGCATTAAAGTGCTAATGGACATCAGATAAACAATGCCGGTCAGAACTGGAGCAGAGATTACAATGCTGACTGAGTTTTGAACAGGAGGCCTGTGGTGAATTATGGGCAGACTGGGATAATGACTGAGCACTTTTAATTCTGTCTGTCATGTCGCTGTACAATTCAACCAAATAATCTTCACTGAACTCAAATTTGAGAGGATTTCAGAGTTTGGTCTTCCAAATGTAACATCATCTCCTTCCTTCCAACACTCTTCTGCATTACTCATTGTTCTTGTTTTTTTACTTCAGACCATTTTAGTGAAATTACTTTTATTTTTCACTACAATTTTGAAACAACAAACTAGCTACTCAAAAAAGGAAAATACTTGCTTTTTACTTCTTGCGGGGTTGCATAGGGAATCCCGCCTATGAGGTTTAAATGTACCTTTTCTATATTAACACCACTGTTTTATAAAAACTGTAATGATTTTTTTTTTTTTTTTTTATTTCCTTTATTTAACCAGGTAAGCCCATGATGGAATGATGGAAACATTACGTGTCTACTTTGTTCTGCTTAGATAAAAGTCAGATTTCGGGTTAAAAATATCTTCCTCTTGCATGGTGACACTAAAATCAGGTTAAGCCTGAAGACTGGGATGCTACTGCCCTCTTGTGGAAGTTAAATGAAACAATCTTTCATCTTCCATTTAAATTTAATTGTTACTATACTGGGTGGCAAAATGCAACAAGTACAATGTCCTTCATTCGAAATGCACACACAGCAGTAATACAAAAAAAAGGCAGGATAAAATGTCTTTAATTTGAGAACAGCAATACCTTTGTGAGGTGATTTCTCACGAACCTTTGTCTGCGTCCTCAGTAGAGCAGCAGCTCAGCCAACACCTCTGTTTATTAGCGTTTCTCCGCTGCCGTGTGTGTGTGTTGCACCAGAAACAAAGCTGCACAGCTCTTTTTTGTTCAGAGTGACTCTAATGAGCTTCAGTATATGGTAATGAGGCAGGAAAAACTAAAAACAGTCAGCTGCCACATTGTTCACTTCACTTGGACCGCAACAAGGATCCGCAGCAGAACGGAGGAGAGTTTCTGGAAAGGCTTGTTAAGAAAATTGTGATCACATGTTTTGTTGTGTTGACTTTTCTTGCACTTTTTTTTCTGCTGTCGCGGGGGCTGATCAAAAGGCCCGAACACAAACGTGTTCATGTAATACAGGATACACAATAAAAGTACACTGCATAATCTTTTATAGAGTATTATAGAAACAAAATAAGTTGGAACTGTGAAAAAACTTTCTGGGATTTGAGCAGCCAAAAAAAAATAAAAAAATAAAGACACCTCATAAGAACTGGAACTGCAAATTGATGGTTTTCCTTTTGGTTGGAAGAAAAAACAAACAAACAAAAAAACTAATGAACATCTATTGTGCAGCACTTAAGATTGCTGATGTATGTTCACCATTCTTTCCAGTTTGGCCCAGTTGTGGAAAATACATTCAAGCTGAATCAACTGCAGACAAAGAGAGTTTTAGATTTTCTGAGGCGTTCAGAACCTAATTCAGTAACTCGCTTCATCTTGCTTGGATATTTCTGATCAAAGACTAAATTTAAGGACAAAATGTTTCGTTCCAACAATCATTTGTGGCTGATGGTGCCATTTAGATCCCAGGCAGAAACGTATTCAAATCTACAACCAGAGATGTCAAACTCATCTTCATTTTTGGTCCAATTAAAAATCTGTATGTCCTTAAAGGGCCGGTTGTACCAGAATGTATCGACAAAACCCATTAAATTGATAAAATATCAATAAACAGCTGTTTGTTTCAGCATTCAAAAGATGTTTCTTAAA
The DNA here is from genome assembly GCA_033032245.1 of Poecilia picta. Taxonomy (NCBI): domain Eukaryota; kingdom Metazoa; phylum Chordata; class Actinopteri; order Cyprinodontiformes; family Poeciliidae; genus Poecilia; species Poecilia picta. The sequence goes on from CM065358.1 coordinate 26,279,175, forward strand.
ATAAAATAATATTGAACATCTTTTCCATTCAGGATTTTTGATTGTTTCTGTGTTTTTTTGCAATAAAAATCGCAGATTTCATGATGCTAATTTAGAATTATTTGGAAAGAATTTTTTTTACAATACAATATTTAAATGTGCCTTTTTATTAATCCCCGTGTCGATCACAGAAATAACTTGACATTTAGTAAGGCTGAGGCAGCAGTCACTTAAACCCAAAGTTTTTCACCAATTTTGAGAAAAATTTGCAGTAAAACCAGAAAAATTGCGGAAATCCGGTGGATTTGTGTAAATTTTGCAGATTTGTGAAAAACTGGAGGGACTTATTGATGATGTAATTTGGAGCCCATGGGCCACATAAAAATCTATGGTGGGCCAGATTTGGCCCTCGAGCCTTCAGTTTGACACCCGTGCTTTAAGTCAAGGGTCCTTTCCCCCCAAAAAACAGGTTTTTTGTTATTTCATTTTGAACATTTGCATATTTAATATATCAGGGCTTAAAGTAAAAAAAAAAATCCTGAGCCTGAAACTTATAGTTATGATAGAAATTTACTATAGCGTTGCTATTGCCACAGTTTAATAAAAAGTGTCTTTGAATAGTGCAAACAATTCCTTCTAACAATACAATTAAGAAGATAAACATTCAAACTTAAATAAGACTTCCGTACATTTCAACTCAAAACAAAACGTAACATGTCTGTGCCCTAAAGGTTTGTTGGCCTTACAGGTTAAAATCTTTTATAAAATCAAAGAAAATTGGTGTCAAACGTTAGTGCTATGTTTGTGCTGGTTTGTGCTGCAAAAATTTTTGTTCGTGCCGCTATCATTTTAAAGATATAAAGAAAGTTGGATTTCATAAACGTTTGCGGGGTTGGGTGACCTTTTGTCCTTTACACTTTCATTAATATCTTCAAAGCCAAATCAGCACAAATGAAAATGTTTGCTGCACAAACCAGCGCCAAACGTAGCCGAGTTGATTGACACCCATTTTGTCTGGTTTGAAGAAGGTGGGGGGATGGTTGACCTTGGATGATCTCTAGAAACATTTCTTTATATATATAAAATGATAGCGGCACAAACGAAATTTTTTGCTGCACAAACCAGCACAAACGTTTGACACCAATTTTGTCTGATTTGAAGAAGGTGGGGGGGTCAACTGCACTCAGGTCTGAAGAAGAGATGGAAGATGTAAGGCTCAAGGTGGTGGAGGTATGTCAAAATCCCAAACTACAAAGAGAAGCCTCTGGAGGTGATTGATTCCTTCTATCGGCTTGGAAGAAAACTTCCGAACAAACCACAGCCCCGAGACATCATCATCCAATTCTCAAGGCAGCATTTTCGCAATTTAATCTGGAAAATGTCTAAGAATTCTGGCTACTTGAAGCAAAGAAATCTCCTGTTCAAAGAAGATTGCGAGAAACGAAGCCGGCTGTGGCCAATAATTCAACAAGCCCACAAGGTTAAGAGGATCGCATACTTTGTAGGAGGTTGTGCTTTTGTGGACGGCAAGGAAATTGAATAACTGTTTCGTCGGACCCCTTTCAACCTAATATGGAGGAAAAGTTCTTTGTTCTCAGTTAAATTCTATTAAAACTCAGACACTTATCTTGTTTGTTTTTTCGTCACTATTTTAAAACTCTTCTCAGTTAATGCTTGAGGAGTGAGGGACATCACTGAAAGAAAAGCTTTATTTTTCTTTGCAAAAAATTGTGGTGCTAATTGTTGTTCCCTTCAAGAGACTCAATCCAATGATAGTGGCTGCGTTCACACTGCAGCCTGAAGTGACTCAATTCTGATTTTTTTTTACGTAATTCGACCTGTATCCGATCTTTTCATGGCAGTGTGAACAACACAGATCAGATTCTTTATAGAATGTGACCCATATCCGATTCAAATGCGACCATAACGTCCAGGTCTCATTCATCCAAACTGAACGTCACTGATTCTCAACAAATCTCACTATTCTGCTCCTGATACGCGCAAGTGGGAAGAAAAACAACAACCATGACGGACTATATGAGGATTAAGTTGTTACTATGTTGCTCCGGTTGGACAACAACTTCAAATATGTAAGCTAATAAACATAATATAAGGATAGACGCCTCATGCTCCGCTCTCGTCTATTGTCGCTGACGAGATTTAGGGCGGCCATCTTGGAGCGGTAGACCACTAGACTCAGCCTTATGTGTTTAGCAGCAAAATGACATATCAGCATTTAATCTTTTTTGTTACTGGAAACTATATTCAAACATCTACCAAAGCTACATTTATAAACAATTGTGTTATTTAAGTATGTTTTTAATACATAGTTCAGCATTTTTAAATATGATTGGTGGCTATAACAATAGAATAGGAATAGAATATTCTGATATCGATGTATGATAAGCAAATTACAAAGAACACAGATAATTTATTGTGAACGACTGTGTGTATAATTTATTATAATACATAGTTACACAACTATACAATCACAAATAAATAATGATTAATACTGAATAATAGATATTGGATGCATGTTAATATATATATATATGTATATATATATATATATGTATATGTATATATATATATATATATACATATATATATATATATATATATATACATATATATATATGTATATATATGTATATATATATATATATATATACATATATATATATATATATAGCCTATATAAAAAAAATTTCTTAGATTGTAAACAAAGATCAAGACAAATATTTCACTCCACAACTGTCAGTTAACATCTAATTTGTTTTATAGAATTACACTTAAATACAAATTAATTTGCACAAATTTCATTAAAAAATATATGTATATATACATACATATAAACATGCATCCAATATATATTATTCAGTATTAATCATTATTTATTTGTGCCATTGTAGTATATTTAAAGAATACAATATAAATAAATGGATCAATTGGGCTGGTTCCTCAGAAGACTAGCATTCGACTCATGAAAGAGACACGGAGTCTGAAGATTTGCAGTGTGCCAGTGAGTTATATTCACGGTGAAAGACATCAAAACATACAAATCCGACAAGAAAAACAGACATCTAAAAGGCCATACAAAAAAACACAAATATGCGCAATACTAGAAAAGAAAAACAACAACAAAACCAAAGTAAATTAATCCCCACAGTTGACTAAGCCCACACCCTTCAGTCCTTTGACCCCAAGCTGGGGTGATCAAAGCCCAAAACAAGCTGACTCTGGGTAAGGTGCTTGACTTGATGCGGTTTAGGTCCCAGGTGGGAAATCAGGAGTCAGGATGAGACAGAAAAAGTTCTCAGGCTACAAGGAGCCTCCTACCATCCTGGCAGGAGAGCGGAAGTCTTCACACACGTAGTGTGAATCTTCTTCTTATGGCTCTAGGCCTGGACATTTAGCTCGCCATCTTCTGGCCTGATCCGCCGGTTGTTCTACGTACAACTGACGTCTCTCCTGGCTGGTCTGGTGGTGGGCGGCTCCTGCAGCTCAGCTCTGCTCTGTCCCCCCAATGCATCTAGTGTTCAAACTTCCTGCTCGAGTTAATATAGCCAGCCAATAGGCTGCAATACTACATGTGACCTTGGAAACTGGGCAGTGATTGTAGTCTCGTGAGAGCGACATCATTATCTGGATTATCACGTGATTTAATGAAAAGTTTGGGAAACCGGTGAAAGCTAGAAATTTACACCCGGGTTACACCATTATTAATTAATCATTATTTATTTGTGTTTGTATAATTATATAAATATATATTATTATAATAAATTATACACAGCCGTATATATATATATATTTATATATATATAATCAAAAAACTCAAAACTCAAAGGTGATCAAAACAAAAGGTGAATCAAACTCAAAGTCACCTGATGCACATGGATTCTGGTTTACGCAGCAAAAAGAAATCAAAAGTAAAAATATGGTTCTTTGGTTTTATTTGCAGATCAGGCAAAAGGTTACAGGCTTCTGCTCCCACTCCTGTACCTGTTCACTGACTGACAAAATGAAAACCGATGTGACTGATTAGCTGGTAGAAAACCTTGTGACCACCACATGCATAATAAACTACCTAAGACCCACCTACTTATACCGTGAAATACCCACATTCCAATCTGAAATTAATTAACTAATTAAGTGAATTACTAAACAAAAAACTTACTCTAAACAAAAAATAAAATAAAAATTCTAATGATAAATCAACTAGGAAAACAAACAAATGCTAAGAATAAACTAAACAATTTAAATTCTAAGATTTAACAAAACAATGGGGAAACTAACTCCTACAGGTATATACACGTCCATCTTACTTGTGAAATGTTGTTTGTGGAGCCTCACACCAATAATCCATCGATCTGAACAATATCCCTGTTGTTTTGATTGGCAAAGTAGGAGGGACTACCGCTCCAAGATGGCCGCCGTGTTTCCTGCGCCGGAGGAGCCAATGCGGGGTCTGCTCTGATATTATGTCTATGTGTAAGCTAAGCTCCACGGTTAGCCTCCATGTTTACTAACACTGAGCTCTTCTTCTTCTTCTATGGCGGTTGGCAGATCACTGAGAACGCTGACGCTATTGCGTCCTCTACTGCGCATGCGGGACACTTTCAGGTCGTTTGTCCGTTCACACTGCAGAACACATACAGGTCCATTTACTGGCAGTGTGAATGCCAGTAAACAGCCCCAGCAAAAAAAAAAAAAAAAAAATCGGAATTACAAAAAATCGGAATTGAATCACTTCAGGCTGCAGTGTGAACGCACCCTTAGAGGTTTAGCTGCGAACTACAAATTTGACTCCTTTCAGAATTAGTTTTCTTGCTTTCCTCTCCATGGACTCCAGATTTGTGCATAACTGACATCCATCCTCCTGAATGGAAATGCTTACAATAATTAGCATGTTAGTTTTTTCACAGGGTTGCATAAAATAAGATGGATAAAAACACCTCACATGGGCAGCAAAGTAACATATTTAATAAATAAATTTAAGATGCACTGAAAAAACAAGACGATTAAAGTGCATCATATTCAGCTGAGGCAGGAAGTTGTAAAGCAACAGCTATTTAAAAAATATCTAAGTTTTACTACAAAACCAGTTTGCAGCCTCTACAATTATAGTGTTAGTCAAAATAAAGCCAAAATATTTGAAAAATATCAAGTGACCTTTTGAAATACATGTCAAACACTAAGCCTGGGAGCCAAATCTGGCCCGCCATTGATTTTTATGCGGCAAAATAAACAAATCACAAAATTCCTTACAAATATTTTTGAAATTTATGGCAAAAAATTTCAGAAAAATTACATCCTGAATGGATTGATCAATGAGAAAAGCCATTAAATACGGTTTAATTTTAAGAACTCATCAAATGGAGACTGTTTGAACCATTTCCTTATCGGTTCATCAATACTTTCTGGTTAAAACCAGCCCTTTAAGGACATTTGTGAAATACTGGAATACATTAATGTTTGCAGAATCTAAAAATCTTTGCTGCTATTCCATATTGTCCTGAATTTGCTCCATTGGTTTGATTTCCACAGGGCTTTTGAAACCGCTTCTTCGTTTTGTTGCCGTTATCTTCCCGCTTTTCTCCCATGAAGAAAAGGAGCGAATCAAACCACCAAGACAATCAAAGTGAAATTGATTTTGTTACAGTGAACCCAGAAGCAAATTTAGCACAGTGCTGGGATTTTTCTATTAGTTGGCCCATTAACAAATATCACGGCCCATCATTTGTTTCAATCCCTCAAATGTCACGAGTGTCTCAGAGAGGAATTACTTGAAGAGGAAAATGGGCGAATCATCCATGCAAGGGAAAATGATATAACTGTCATGTTTGAAAAATGTCTCCTTCACTCCACACTGGCGTGAAAATAGATTTTACTATTAAGTTTGAGAGAAAAAAAATTAATTTTTGCCTTTTTGTATTAACAATGATGGATAACAAAACATCTAAGCTTTAGAGAGAATAAATTGATCATTTTCTTAAAATTAGGTCGGTTACCTGTGGGATTGTGCAAACAGAAGAAACAGACAAACCCAGTCATTTAAAATGCCATTTATGTCACAGACTTTTCAACAATCTAATACAAATTCATATACATACATGTCACCACCTAAAAGCACATTTCTAATGCAAATAACAGTCACAAACAGGAAAAAAAGAGTTGTTGGCTTGGTAGGGGTTATGGAGAAAATCACATGCTCACAAACATCCGGCACACACACACACAACACACACACACACACACACACACACACACACACACACACACACACACACACAACACACACACCACACACAAGTCAATATGACCCTTTGCAACTACGTCACTTCCAGGCGCCATGACGGACGTCGGAAGTGAGGGACGGGAGTCTTGAACAGAACGACTGAAGCCGTTTTCCCAAGTTGTTCTTGCCAGTTTATTCATGGCTTCTACTAGTTGGAGTCTATGGAGTTAGATTTGTTTCACAATTATTCAATCAAAACAAAAATCATCTCAAACAAAAAAAATCTTAACTTCTTAATCATAAAAATATTTTTTTACGAAACAAAAACATTTTTAAAGATTTCTTTTTTTGATGTAAAAAATTATTTTTATGATTAAAAGGTTTTAAAGATTTTTTTTGTTTGAGATGATTTTTTGATTGAATAATTGTGAAACAAATCTAACTCCATAGGAGTCGAGCTAATTTATCTGAACGTAACTCACCTGGTTGGGGCTCACAGACGGCAGGATTTTCAAGAGTTGGACACAGCTAGCTTAGAAACCGACCCGAACCTCCTCCCTCCTGACGTGTTGAACAAATTACCACTTTGTCTGAATTCACACTTCATGATTTAAGTCACTATGTCATAAACAGCGTTTCCCCTTAAACCGGAGCAGCCTTAAAAACGCACAAAAGACGAGATGCTAACCAGTTTTTTTTCCATACATGCTAGGCTACATGACGGTGCGGCACCGTTTCCATGGTTACAAACCATCAGCCACTACTCCCTTACTACTTGTAAAAAGTGTTGGTTACACCGAGGGGCTGCCTCTCATTACTATTGACAGCTGCGAGTCATTATGACTAACGGCTGCTGCCGTATCGCTCCTGTTTGTGTAGCCGACCGCGCAGCAACCTGTGACCATTTTAAAGTGAAACGAACTAACAGGAGCGACATGTTAGGTCGCAAGTGTCTGTTTTTATACAGGCTTTACCGGAGCGCATTGGGTTCGCTCTGACGTCCGTCATGGCGGAGTTCTGGAGAGCGTGACGTCACGTGGAAAGGGCCAATAATAACGAGCCGACATGATTCCAGTATGGCAGTAAAAAAGGGCGTGTGGAGGACGGAGGCTGCTTACGGAACACGGTAAGAAAACGGGGACAGGAAGCCATTCAGAGTGAAACACGGTTTTTACAGCTGAGCCAACGTAACTCTATATAAATATTCTTCATCCAAAAGTCAGTGCAGTGCCTTCTGCTCAGGCTTAACACCCAGTCTGTGCTAGACCTGGTCCACTAATTACTGCTTCCACTTTACGCACAAATCGGTTTTTTTTTTTTGTCTGTTTTTTTTAAATCTTTGATTTCTCTTAGTGGTTTCCGTGTCTGGTTTTCTTTTTTTTTTTTAAATCACCCAGTACCTCAAAAGTCCAGCTGTGAAGTACAAGATTTTGCCTTTTTTCTTCTTCTTGTTGTTTTTTAAGCCAATTGGACAATAAAAAAAGGAGATTCACAAATTTACAAATGTCCGTTTTGTTGTTTTCTCCTGAATTCCCTTTTTGTTCAAGAAAAAAAAAAAGCGATTTGCAAATGAAGCACTTCTACTGGATTCCCCTGAAGAGACACATGGCAAAGACCATGGCGAAGAGCTGGAGGGAAAACAAAGCAAACAGTCACAAGATGCAATTATTTCAACCAAAACAACCCAGATTAATTTAATTTATCACTAATTAAATCTCAATATTCCTTCTGGAACATATTTTTAGAGGTTTATTTGTGCTTTGGTCTTTGGTCTTCATTGCGGCTTTGACAGAAAAATGATTCTTTGAATTATTTTTGTCCAAAGTTATGAAGAGGTGACTTCAAAAACAACTCAAAGTAGCACATATTGTGAATAAATGGTGTTTTACAAAAAAGGTGACATGCATTGTATTCAACCCCTAAATAAAAAATAGTGACACCAATTGTTTATAAAATCCCCTTATTAGTAAAGTCAACTAATTGAAAAAAAAAAACCATAACATAAATTTAATGCCCCCAAGTCTTCATATAAGCATATGAACTTACATGAACCTATATACACATCAATATACTAGCAAATACAAATTTACTCTCTAAACTAAACATCAGAGCTTAATAACATAAACACAAAAACCCCCAGAAATAACATTTTATCAATTTTTTAAAATCAGGGTTTGGTAGAACTCTGATAAAAAAATAGTGACACCAATTGTTTATAAAAACAAATTTTCTAAGTTGAGGCAACAATCTGTGCTAAAATTGATGTTAAGAGACATTTTCCATCTTATGTTGCATGACAGATTCAAACCCGACTGTAATCAAACATAGTTTTATACTTTTAATACTTTCATTGAGTTTTTATCTTTTTCAAACTTTCATTTCTTCCCTTTTTTGAGGGATAATAGTTTTTCTGTTTTGTTTTTGAAAAACCGTTGCTTTTTGTTTTGGATAATGTGTAGTTGGACTGATGTTTGTCAATATTTTTTTATACTTTTCCTGTTCCATAGCAACAGGGTAGGATTTGATTTCACTTTGGGATCAATAAAGTATTTTTGAATTTTGAAAAATGAATATCTGTAAAATACAGATAATACAGATTTCTTCATTGAGTTTCATTCAGTTTCTCTGATTTTACTGTTTATAGGTCTATGTTTGAGCAAAATGTTTGAGTAAAATGGACATTGTTGTTTTATTCTATGAACTTACTGACAACATGTCTCTGATATTCCGAGCAAAAATGTTGTATTTATTAGCAGAAAATGAGAAATGGTCAAAAGAAAGAAAAAGACGCAGAGCTTTCAGACTTTAAATAACGTAAAGAAAACAAATTCAATATTAATTTAGAAGCAACAACACCCTGAAGAGTTCAGAAATCAATATTTAGTGGAATAACCAGCAGGTTTTCAATGGGCATCAGTGCAGTGGGCTCTGAGTTTTTTCCAGGTCTATACGTCTTCCTGTGACACTGTACACCACCACAAGATGGCGATCTTTCCACAGCCAGATGGCTCTCTCTCTCTCTCTCTCTCTCTCTCTCTCCACAGGTTCGGTGCCTTAAACTTAAACGCAGTGATGCGATTCAAAAATAGACATCCTGATCATTTGGGCAGCAGGAAAAGATGCCCAACATTTCAAACGTCCCTCCTACCTCGATGGTTAGCACCACGATAGCCAGCGCTCCAGCGACGTAGATGTACACCTCGAAGTAGTCGACCACGGCAGAGTAGCAGCCCTAAGGACACACATGTGGACGACATGCGCCGCAGAGAATCAATAGGCTATAAATCTGCACAATTACAGAGATAGTTAAGGCGACATCACGGCTTCAATAGAGCGAGGATCGGAACAAAGGCCCCGCTGAACGAGTGGGAAGCGGGGCCTGCAGCCTTTTAATGAGGGCTCTTTGTGTGAATAAGCAAGCGAGCCGAAAACCACACACACACACACACACACACACACACACTGAACATCTCTTTATCACGATGGCATGAAAAACAACAGGTGGAGGGAAAAACCTCCCTATACCTGTCATCACTGTAATTGCATGCAGAGCTCGCTCTTGCACACATGAAAAAACAGATTTAGGAGCGAATTCTCACATATTTTTAATTCTCAGCACGCTTTATTTTTATATTCTTAACAGGCTTTATTTCTGAGCGCATATATCCTCCACAAAACCCTCCAATTTAAGCATGTATGCACAGGCTCATCTGTAAGCTGCACATGACCCACCGTGACACCCAGACTGAACAGCACTAATAAGACATGGCACAGTCAGGCAGCCCCCGAGTGCATTCGTCTACTGTTTTATGCTCCAATTAGGCCCGGAGGAGGTCCAGAACCAGGCTGAGAGGGCAAACGCGGACCCAAAGGTTACCTTGCTGCGGATCACCGTATTGCCGGATAGGCACTGCTCCTGGCTGGAGTAGACCCTCTCTTTGCTCTGAGGAATGCGCTGGCAGCAGGCTTCCGGCACCATGTGATTCTGGTTGTTGAGCCTGAACAGGCTGTCCTTAAAGTCCTCTGGGCTGTTCACTCCACAGCAGTCAAACTGAAAGGGAGAGGAAGACGTTGCATTTGCCGAGCGCCTATTTGTGCAGTGACCTGCGGTCGGCTGTGTGTGGGCGCCAACCGAGCAGAAATATTGACCTAAATATAAAGGGTTTGCCTTTAAAATAGCTCCGTTTCCACGGACTGTCAGAAACGGTGATGGGTGCTGCTCACCGTGGTCATGATGGCGTTCCATGTGGAGGTGAAGACGTCGCTGTTGTTGTAGCCCTGATAATGACTCTTCAGCTCCTTGGTGAAGTACTCTCTGGTCAGCTAGATCAGCAAAAAACAGCAGAGGTCAATCTACGCCATTAAAACCTGAAGCAAGAACACATGATGAGTCAAAATGAGCTCCATAAACTCCATTCTGAGTTTGCTACTGAGGCTTTGGGTGTTTTCACTTTGACTGTCTGGTAGACTATCAAATGGGGACCCAAACTGCAACATTTGTTAACTTTTCAGCTGGAGCGGTTCGCTTTCACACAGCACTGAATCAAACGAACTAAACCCTTTAAACCTGTTCCCCTCCAGGCCTGTGGGGGCGCTGCTACAAGAACCACTGAAGGAAACAACACAAAAATCAACTTCCTTTATCATAAGTATCTGATCTTTCCAAATGTGACCCGAGTCTGAACGCGTTCATCCGGTCTGGCCGTTTGGAGAACCAGAGACGCTACAAAGGCAGGAAGTGGACTATAACTCAGGACATCGACAAAATTCACTATTCTGTGTCCTGATACGACCAAGTGGGAAGAAAAACAACAACCATGGCGGACTGAAATGAGTATAAAGTTGTTAATGTGCTGGCTCCGGTTGAATAATAACTTTAAAATCATAAGCTATGTTAGCACCGTTAGCATCCATGTTTACGTCCGCAAACACTGAGCTCTCCTGTTTTTTATGGTGGGAGGCAAAACGCTGAGCGCGCTCTGTGTGACGTTACTGCGCCCTCTACTGCGCATGTGGGACACTTTCAGGTCATTTGTAGAGGAGATCGCATACAAGTCATTAGGGCTGTAGTGATACAATAAGCTCACGATACGATACACGATATTCTGCCCACGATATGATATATTGCGATATTCAGTAAACGATACAATTCAATACACTTTTGCGATTTTCTGAAAGATTTTAGAGGGACAGAGTGATTTTGGTGACATTTTGTGACTGTTACAAAGTTGGATTGAATTAATTTAACTGAAAACTGATTAAAAACACCAACTACACAATACCTGGCTCTGATTGGACACAGACTTAAAGTGGACAGCTGGACAAAATGAATCAAAGAAGTGGAGAGAAAACATGTTTCTTTTAATTGAAACAGTCCAAACTGTAGCTGACATGCATTAGTAAAGTAAATAAAGTGAACCAAGTTCCTGCTCTGAATAGTTTGATACCTTTTAAACCTGAACATCTGAAGGAATCACTCTAAGCCTGATGACCTGGTGAAGCAAGCAGTGAGTGAACAAGGTGACAGTTGGACGTTACGATACTTGCAGATGAATATCGATTTTTTTTCCTAGGAAAGAAAATATATATATATGTATATCGTGATATCGATATTATTATACAGCCCTACAAGTCATATATATATTTGGAAGTGTGAGCGGCCACGCCACGCCACACTTCCACACTTTGTACATCAGAGTTCGATTGTACAATCAAACCTCCGAAAACAAAGCCGATCTTTAAGGAAAATGATCTGGAGTTCGATTACAGCGGACCAAACGGGAACTTTGTGCTTTTCACCAACACTTCTACACAAGATGAAGCTCTTTTCTTTTTCTGTCTCTGTGTGTGTCCTTAAAGGGCCGGTGCTGCGGGGGGTCAAAATCAGCCCACCTCTGCTACAGCCCTGACATGCCAAGTCACAGCTGATTACGTTCAGCGGAAGCCGACTTACTCTGCGGGTGGAAGAAGTGGGGCAGTTATGACGTTTGATTTGTGTGACCAGCCAGCAGCGGGATGGATTTCAAACCAAAAGAAATTCCATCAAGAAAACCAAAGAAGATAAGATTTATAATTCAAATTTTAGAAGAATTTTATTGGTCCACTGAGTCCGTCCACCATGACTGTTGTTTTTTTTTTGTTTTTAGATGTTGCCAGGGAGACGTCCATCACAGATTTATGTGCAGCGCTGACATTGATGCCGCACCAAACCTCCTGCTTCCTCCAAACTGCCAGCATCATTTCTAAAAGCTTCACAGCTGTGTAGGAAATTTCTGTCTCCACTCTGGATCTGTGAATTGTCGTAGGAGCTTTGCAGCTTCATGATGGAAGAGTTTGAGAAAGAAAGAGGATTAAGGCCCAAAAACATCCAGGTGAGGCCCAAAAACATCCAGGTGAGGCTGGAATTAAAACCAGGAGGAGAAACGCCTCGTTTCCAGCAGTAGCTGCATTTTCATTACAGATGTAAGCAAAACTTTGTCGATATTCCGCTAATGTAAAAAAAACAATAATTTGCAATTCCATTAGATAAGAAACACAAATAAAATTACAGGTGATTAAGTTTGTTCAAGCGATAAAGTTGTTAAAAAAGATGCCATGTTTTGCTTTACAGTGTTCACAGCTACACTGTAAAACATTTACAGGTGGTTTAAGTTGAAAATGCTGTTGGTCTGTGTGGTTTTCTTCTAAAAGCTCCAGAATCTTGTTGGACAGGACGTCATAATGAACTCTTTCGTTTTAAAGTTAACGTCTGTTGCAACATACAGTGACAGTCCTTCATTCATTGAGAACCTGCGGGTTGAGCTGAAAGAAAAACACCAGGATAATTTAGAGACGCGTAGATGTACAGTCATAGATGCGTCTCTCTGCCAGACGATTGAATGCTCTGCTGTTGGCTGCTGACACCAGCGGCACCAACTGGTAATTTAGCTAAAAACTGTTATTTCCTAACACAGGGTTTTCTTTTTGTCACAGAGTGAAATTAAAGGTCACATTTCCCAGATAACACTGAAATTAACACTGAATTCAAAGTGTATTTCAGTTTATGGACTTATTTACATTAATCTCACTTAATTCGTTTGGTTAAGTGATGATAACTTCTTTAACTTTAAGGAACTTTTTACTTGAAACAACTGAGGTCAATGACAGGTTCGCACGTCTGTCCAACTCAATTTATTAAGTTTTCATAACTAAATTCATTAACTGTGTTTTATACGACACATTTAAGTCACTCTTACTCAAATCATTTATTTTTTTCTAATAAATAATTCAAATCTCTTTGACTTAATACTACAAACTTTTACGTTGTTCCAAACTAAAATGTATGTTTTAACATGTTATTTTCAAAGATCCTGCACACTGAAGAAAACAATAAAATATATTCAACTTAACTGAATTACTTGTTACCAATTGGAGCAATGCAATTAAGTTGATCCAACTAATTTCTTTTTTCAGTGTAGGACGATGAACACTTCTTCTTTTGACACCATTTGTTTGAACTAGGCCTGATATCGGAGTGGAAGCTGTGAAAATCCCCTCTAAGAAAGATGAGAGGAGTCTAATAAAGAAGCAAAACTGATGCAAGCTGGTGCAACATCAGCTGGGAACAAAAAACATTTAATGGAGGGAAGTGAGTTATTCGACAAATCGTTACTCTGCTTTGTCCCAGAGAGCCGATGGACTCGGCATCAAAGGTAACAAAATATCCCTGGTTTAGACGAGAAAAAGGAATCCAGGGATTGAAACGGTTATTTCTCTCTCTCTCTCTGCCTGAGAAATCAGAATGCAGAAATGGTTCAAAGTCAAGAAGAAGCTAGAAGAGCTTCGACTTCAGGCTCGTTTGGACTGTTGATGGAAGATAATAAGTTCCCTAAAGCGACTTACGTGTTCCCGGAAAATGAAGGCGAGGATGGCAGCGGCCAGCTCTGCCAGGAAGATGAGCAGGATGAGCATGAAGAACTGCAATAAAGTTAAATAACACAAAACCAGATAGTGTGAAAATTACAAGCTAGGTGAGTCAGGAAAACTGCACTCCAGGTTCTTGTAAAAAAAAAAAAGAAAAGAAAACACAAATTACACGCCGTCTGTGAACATCTGAAGTCATCGTTAAAACATCACGACGTACGAAAGAAAGCGCACAGATGGTTTCGCTTTTTGGTCGATTCAAACTCCAAAAATTGGGTGGGGGGGTGGGGGGAAGAAGATGAAACGGAGCTGCAGATGTTGGGATGAACTCACGAAGAGAAGCAGACACTTGTTCTCCCGGATGGCTCCGCAGCAGCCCAGGAAGCCCAGCAGGAACAACATGCCTCCCATCCCCAGGATGATGTAGACGCCGGTGAACAGCAGGGGGTTGGCCGCCACAATTTCCCTGAACCCAGTGGGGTCCACCAGCACCCACACGCCCACACCCAGCAGGAACGAGCCGCCCAGCTGCAGAGGGCCAGAGCAGAGGTCAGAGGTCACTTCATTACAACAAATAAAAAAATTCAAAACAAAATATTAGCCCTGGGCTGGTTAGTGAGGTCAAAGGTGATCTATTACGCTTCACTGAACAAATTAGGATAGGTCTATGGCATAGGTGTCAAACTCGAGGCGCGGGGGCCAAATCTGGTCCGCCGTAATTTTTTATGTGGCCATCTAAACTCTAAATTACATCAATAAGTCCCTCCACAAAATTCACACAAAAACACCACACCTTTTCTGATTTTTTTTGACATTTTTTCTCAAAATTGGTGAAAAACTTTAGATTTAAGTGACTGTTGCTTCTGCCTTACTTGATGTCAAATTACAGTCCGCGATCGATACAGTGATTAATAAAAAAATCACATTTAACATCATAAAGTAGAGCAAATGTCGTAAAAATTCCTTACAAATATTTCTAAATTAGAGCCACAAAATCTGTGATTTTGATTGCAAAAACCCCCCCCCCACAAAAACAATCAAAATCCTGGCTGGACTGGACTGTGAAAAGGTGTTCAATATCATTTTACTTTAAGAAACACTTACTGAATGCTGAAACAGCTATTCACTGATATTTTAACAGTTTAATTGGTTTAACCGATATCTCAATATCGATATATTCTGGCACAGCTGGCCATTTAAGAACATTCAGATTTTTGAAATGACCCAAAATGAAGATGAGTTTGACACCGCTGGGTTTTGTTCATTACATATTTGGCACTAAATCTTCTCTGACAAGATTTCAGTCTGCTCGGCTATTTTTCCTTCCAGAGCTGTTTAATTCCGCCTTGTCACTTTAAATCCAAACTCAACGTTTACACTTGCAAGTGAAAATGGCTGCAAACAGGGGAGCATTTATACAACAGAATATCTTCGAAAAGCAGAAGTGGAGCCTCCTGCTCAATCAATAAGAATCCTGAATAGAAACTCAACAACACTTGTCTTTTCCAGCAGCCATTGTAGAGCAGTAAAAACCAGTTCAGTTTATTTATATTGCACCAGTTCTCAGAAGTACAGTTAATCATTCAGAGTAGTTATAAACTTTCTATGCAAGGAAACCCAGCAGATTGTACCGAGTCACCGACTTACAGCTCAGTAGTATAAATGACTTCCAGAGCAAAATAAGAGTTCAGGGTAAAAGAGCAAAGGTTTAGTTTCTCCAGTCACTATGGCTTGGAGGGGGGGAGTGTAGAGATATCAGCCCTGCTTCAAAACCCCCAACCTGCTAAAGCTCCCATCCTCCACCGTCCTCCGTCTCTCCAAAATCCCATCCACCTCCACCACAGGCAAACCACTCATGAGATTAAGAAAAGCAGATACTGAGGTGGGGGAAAGATCAGAGCCTCCAACATTCCTACTGCAACCCTCTACTTCTTCCTGCAGCATGTAATGAAACCTGGCTGTTTCATTACAGTTTAGTTTTATTTCCGTCTGCCTCTTTGTTTGTCTAATTCAGTTGGTTCCAGTTTTTATTAGCCATCAATAACTGCGTCAGTTTAGTTTTTATTTTACTTTACTTACTTTACTTTGGTAACGTTTTGGTGCAGAAAGATAAAAGTATTGTTTTGTGATTATGTGATTGGCTAAAGCTCATCAGAAGATCCCGGTTTTTAAGAAAGTAATAAATTATTGTAGAACGACCAACTGACTGGCGTTTTATAACAACTTTTGCTGTCGCCTTTTTGCGACAGGAGTATTATGGATAATTTAACAGCTGACGTAAACTGACTGGTCGACTGAGAAAAAATAAATACATTTCACATTCTGATGAAATATCGCCACCAGCCAAAATGTAACGTTTCAATCGTTCACTGTGTTTCTATGGCTTCTTCTGACGTGAAGCACGTTGAACTGCCTTGTTGACTAAATGTGCCACGGAAATAAACCTGATTGATTGATTTCACATCAGATAAACTCATCATATACTTCAAGTTAGTTATAGTTCCTTCCCATTATTTATTTCTGTGGGCAGAAACCTTCTTGCCTTGCAGCCAGAAGGTTCTGGGTTCAATTCCCGGTCTTTCTGCATGGAGTTTGCATGTTCTCCCTGTGCATGGTGGGTTTTCTCCAGGTACTCCGGTTTCCTCCCACAGTCCAAAAACATGACTGTCAGGTTAACTGGCCTCTCCAAGTTGCCCCAAGGTGTGAGTGTGTGAGTGCATGGTTGTGTGTCTCTGTCTCCTGTCCAGGGTGACCCCTGACCCCGCCTCTCGCCCAGAACGTCAGCTGGAGAGGAACCAGCAAACCTCCTGACCCACTAAGGGACAAGGGTGTAAAGAAAAAGGATGGATGGATTTACACAGTCCAGTCACATTAATGTGACCACCACGTACTTTCCACTTCAGAGTTAAATAACCAATCACAGAAGGCAGGTGGCAGCACAGTGCAGTTGAGCGTATATAAAGGGTGTGTGTGGGCTTCGGAAAACATTTCAATCGTTGGCGTAATGCAGAAACGAAGCGATTTATCCGACGTCCAAAAGGGCATGATCATTGGCTTTCGGGCCAAGGGTGGAAGCATTTCCGAAACGGCTGAGTTTGTGAACTGTTCGCGTGCCGCCGTGGTAAAAGTGTACCGTGCATGGCAAAATGGGACTGTCCAAAATCAACGACGTGGCAAATGTGGTGCACCACGGGCCATAGATGACAGAGGCGAACGACGGTTGCGGAGATGCGTTCGGGCAGATAGACGGGCTACCGTTGAGCAACTGACCACTAAAATGAACCAAGGGGCTACCACAAGTGTCTCCCAAACCACTATTCAGCGAACATTGCTGCGTCTGGGCCTCCGAAGCAGACGCCTGGTTCGTGCACCTATGCTGACTGGTGTTCATCGACGACGAAGGCTAGAATTTGCACGCCAGTACAGCAGCTGGACGTCCACTGAGTGGCGACAGGTAGCGTTTTCAGATGAATCGCGTTTTATGCTCCATCGGACAGATGGACATTGGCGTATAAGGCGTGAAACCTCTGAAAGGAACCACCCTGCAACCATTGCAGGAACGGTCCAAGCTGGAGGCGGGAGCATTATGGTCTGGGGAATGTTTTCCTGGCATTCTCTGGGTTCACTGATTATTGTGGAAGGCACGATGGATCAATACAAGTACGCATCTGTCCTTGCGGACCATGTCCACCCCTACATGCGCATTGTTTTTCCTCAGGATGATGGCATCTTCCAGCAGGACAATGCGAGGTGCCATACAGCTGCCAGTGTACGTGCGTGGTTCGAAGAGCACCAGGATGAGTTTACCGTCCTCCCCTGGCCAGCAAACTCACCTGACTTAAACCCAATCGAGCATCTGTGGGACCATCTCGATCGAGTTGTTCGCGCCATGGATCCTCAACCGCGTAATCTAGCGCAGCTGGCCACGGCATTAGAGTCGGCATGGCTCAACATCCCAGAGAAGACCTTCAGGGACCTAAGTGACTCTCTTCCTGCACGTCTCGTAGCAGTTCGCTCTGCGAAAGGTGGTTATTCTGGCTTTTGACAGATGGTCACATTAATGTGACTGGACTGTGTATTTCCGTTAACAAAACATGTTTCCTCGATTTCAGTTTGTAATTCTTTTCTAAAGGTTTTGTTGGCTCTGGTGGCCTTTATTATTTGAGGGTAGTTTGACTGGAGGGAGGGTTGTGAGGGAGGGAGGAGGACGTGCGGCGGGTGTCACCGGGCCGGGAATCAAGCCGGCAACCACAGGTCTGAGGACTAGGGCCTCAAACATGGGTTGTGCTTTTCCCCTGCACCACCACAGCACCCCTTCAGTTTGTCATTCTGTTTGATTTAGTTAACTAAAACAATCTTGCTTAGCTCAAATAAACTAGGGAATTATGGAAGCTGGGAGTCATTTTCAAAGCTTTGGAGGTAAAAAAAATAAAGTAAAAAAAAGAAACAGAAAACATCGCCCTTCTCTGCTCTACTGGCTGCTTTATCGCCTCAGCCTTGAACAATCGCATGCGAGTGGAGTCTCTAAATGGTTTGGATGCGCCTAACAAAGCAGGAAAAGACACAAACCTTCCCCTCTCTGACCCCCCCGCATCCCCCTCGGCTAACGGGATTACCCCTGATTGTCTTATCAAGTCTGATAAACTCAGGTGTCAGTCACCAGCTCCATATGGCACAGTGAGCCTCAGATGTGTGTCAGCACACTGAAATTTAATCAAAAGAGAATTTGATAGAATCAAGATTGCCTCGTCTAATGAAATGCAGATGCGGCTCCATTAGTCATCTTAAATCATTAACTTCAGAGGTGGCCGTTTGAGAAAGAGATGAAAAGTACTTACAAAGATGAGAAAATTGAAGACAAACATGAGGTACTTGATGCAGCTGAGGCAGTCGCCCTCCATGGTCGTCCCCCGAGCTGAAGCCTCCCCCTGACCCTGCAGGGAAAAGCAGAAAACGCCGCGCATCAATCCTCCATACGGACGGTCATTAGGCTGACGGCGCTCCGCTTGGACCTGTTCGCATTTTCATCAGTTCAACAAAACACCAAACGCCAACAAATAAAAGACTGCACTGGAAAACACTGGAGCCACATCTAGTAGTTGTGTCTACTGTCTTTTACCCTTTAAGTGAAACAAATGTATCCAGTTTTAGATTTTGAACCTAAATGTGAGTTTGTGAAAGATAAACTTAGCAGTAAGTTGTGTTAACTTTTTATTAATTTAGTCAAACCTCCAAGAGTTGAATAAACTGAGTTTTTAGGTTTGCACTTAAAAAACTGAAAGAAGAGAAAGACAGGAGTGGGAGCTATTTCCCAGAATGCTTAGCGGCATGTTTCTGTCTCCTGAGGTGGAAGTGCGTCACGTTGATCTGACTCTGGTGTTTTATTAAATGTTCGTTTTAATGCAATTCTCAGTTAGCAAAGCTTGAGGATAATGTCCTGATCACACTAAATGTTTCTGAGCTGAATTCATTGGGATGTTTAATAAAATTCATCATCACACCAGAAATTTTGTTCGAACAAGAATTTAAGTTATTTTGAAGTAAAATAAGTATTTATTTTAACTTGATGTTGTGAGTAAAATAATAGAGAAATGTGGCTCTATAACCATTTTTTTTCTTGCATATTGTGAAATAATTATTTGGTTTAAATTGCAGCATTAAGTTAAAACTCCCAATTCAAGATGAATGAAGTTAAAAAACAATGTTTAGACAACTTGTCTCTTGTTGTTAAATCAACTTAATGAACTTCAATCTCTGAGTTAAGACTAAAACTATTTTGTGACTTAAATTGCCTTTTCAAGGCAGCAGATGGACTTTCATTTTCTAAGTTAAACCACCAGTAAATGTTTTACAGTGTGTTAGCTGGTTTGCTTTAAATTCAGGTCCTTCTTTGCCAGATTTAATCTCCAAACGTTTTCTAAAGAAATTAAACTCTTTGGAGATGTCATGATTCTTATCTTTATAAAAGTGAATTAAGCTTTAAAATTTATTTCAGAGTCAGATGACCGGCTTCCCTATCAGCGCTTGACGTACGGCGTTCCTCTGGTCTGTTGCTGAGCGTTTTACGGACGTAATTCCTGGCCGAGTCTCCTTGTGCATTAACCCAAAGGGGACGGCCTTTACTTCAGAGCATCTTTTTGTTAATGTAATAAAAGCAGAAGCTCCTGTGCGCCCGTCAGCTCACCCTCTCCCTGACACAAACACACTTTAGTTGATGAAGGTCCTTCCTCAAAGCACTCCTAGATAATGAAGAGCCCCTCTGGTGCATTAAGGGACGACATGGCCGTGTCTGTATCCCTGACCCTGCACATAAAGTCAGCCACTAACTTCCTACAACAGAGGAACTACTTCAAATTTGTTAGAATGGAGAATAATGTTATGATAGAAAAATTCAATTAACATTCACTGCAAAAATACAAAATCTTACCAAGTACTTTTGGTCCAGTTTCATAACTAATTTAAAAGTAACTTATTAGGTATGTGAGCTTGTTATAAGTCGATAATTCCTTAAAATCGATGAAAAAGCTCCTGTTCTATTGGCAGATAAAGTCACTTACAACATGGAAAAGATGTCTTGTTAAAAGTGAAATTTCATTTCCTTTATTTAACCAGGTAAACCCCATTGAGATCTAGATCTCATTATCAAGGGGGACCTGGGCAGAAATCTGCAGTTACATAACATACACACACACACATAGGGACAATTTGGAGAGGACAATTAACCTGACAGTCATGTTTTTTGACTGTGGGAGGAAACCGGAGTACCCAGAGAAAACCCACCATGCACAGGGAGAACATGCAAACTCCATGCAGAGAGACCGGGGCCGGGAATTGAACCCAGAACCTTCTTGCTGCAAGGCAACAGCTCTACCAACTGCGCCACTGTGCAGTTGGTAGAGCTGCACAGTGGCCAAATGAACTAAGAAATTTCTGACTTAAAACAAGATCCTATATCCTTTGTTGAAACATTATTTGTAAGTTAGTTTTGTCGTATTTTATGTGTCGTAAGATATCTGCATTAGAAACCAAAATCAGCTGGTAAGATTTTGTAATTTTGCACAGTCTGAAAGCGGTAAGCTTGTTTCTTTTTTCTTTTCACACAGTAACACATTTTAAAAAGATGTACCTTTAGTCATTAACCCTCCTTAATTTGTACTGAAAAGTTGTAGAAGTGTTCAAATTTGCAATAATCTTATCATATTCATAGGATTTCTACTTCTTAACCAACCAAGTTGATATTTTGGCGGGTGTTAAATATTATTGAAGTAATTTACATTTTAATCAAACACACCAGTTTGAAGATGTTAGTTCAGTTAACAGCTATTCTAATTAATTGTTTTCTTGTTCCCAGTGGAGAATGATGAGGCCGATATTTTCCTACGGGTTGCAATAGGAGCCAAAAAGTCAAGTTGTTGAACTATCATAGATGAGGTTGAGAAAATATCTGTGTTGGAGCAGAAATTGGTTTGCATTCTGGCTTAACTACTTCAGCCACAGCGCCACTTACAGGTTTGGGGGAGTAAAAACAGCATTTTGGTCCATCCTGTGTTGAAATAATTTCTGGAATCAGTCCCTCGTTGATATGGAATGATTTCACAACCAACAAGCTGCTTTACAAAATAAATAAATACATGAATAGAGCCTGAGTAAGTTAATGCTGGGGAAATTGCAGATTTTAGTTTTGATTGTCATGAAATAATGTTAAACATCGTCTTGCTTCTTCAATTTAAGACATTTGTTCCCATAAAGTGGATAATTTTGTAATATAACTGATGCTACAACAGAACCACTAACTTTGGTTATATTACATCCTAAATTATCATAACATTTCAACAATGCTCTATTCTTTAATAAAAAAAACTTTCTATTGAATTTCTTTAAAAATATAAGGAACAACTAGATGGGTAAAAATGATCTTTATACATAGAAATCAACCAATTAAGTTTATTTAGCTCACTAATTCAGCTTATACTATACAACCAGAACACACCTGGAATTGTTAGTCATAAGCTTCTTTTACAGCTTAATCTTACCAACATTAGCTAAATGAATTTGTCTTGCTGAAATAAACAAATCTTAATTGAAGTGGTTGTTGTCCGAAGAGTTTGCTTCTGCATGTGTCAGTCAGCGTTAATTACGTCTTCACGTCTGAGTGGGTTTCACACCGCGTCTGCACTAATGCTCCCGTCACGCCCCACACCAACATCACAGACGCTGCCTTTTGATCTGCTTCTGCTGTTCGTTCGTCCATCTGCAATTAAGCCTACAGAAAGCAGCATCCATGAATTTCCCTTTGCTTCACACCAGACGGCGCTCAAATGAAAACGGTCCCTGCAGGTTGGCTATAAAGGTTTATGTCATTTGGTCAGCATCCCTACATGTGAAAAACTTATTTGTGGTTACTTGTGTTGAGTTAATTTGTACGGAGTCCCTTAGGAGTCATGGTGAAAATCTTTATTTTGCGTTATCTCGCCAAAGTACAAAGGACCAAAACTGACATGACTAAATTTAAAAGCAGAAATCCATATTTTTTGCTTTTCTTCTTCCTTAAACATGTTGTCATCAAGAAATTTATACCTTTTGTTTTGTCTTTTCCTTATACAAGCGATTGTCCTTTTGTCATTACCTCATCTCTTATTTTTCCCTGTGCATGGTGGGAAAATAATCAAAGAATGCTTAAATGCAAATGAGGGGCCGTGCCGTCAGGTTTCAGCTGCTGCCTATTGGTTGGTTAGCATCACATTTTACTTTGCTGCAACAAAAATGGCAGCTAAGTGGATGGAAAGTCCATGTTTGGCCTGTTTTGCTGTTGCACAGAGGTTTGTAGTGCATTTCTATTTTTTAAAAAAAGATATAAAACTACAGGTATATCTCACAAACTACATATCAATATACACGGAAAAACCTTATGAAAACCTTACATTATAGCACTAAGTACAATGGAAAAGACCTTCAGTATTAAATTATGCCGCTTGAACTGATCAGTACATTACTACAAGAGAACATAATAGAAAAAAACAAATCCTCCTTGTCCCCTACGGTGCTCCATAAATTTGCAACAACCTTCAGCCACCACTAGGGGGAGTATTAGCTTCCAGTTCCTGCGCTGATGTTTGGAGTTAAATATATTGTGTGAAAATACCAATAAATGCTACATTTTAGCCCACTTTCCATCTGCAGTTGAATTAGATTTGTGTTTGAGTCATTCCAGTACATTTTATTGTCGCTACATTTTAGCAATTAAACGTATTTTCTTCTCCTCCAAGGATTTCTCTCCATACATCCTCCTAGGATTGGATGAGAAGCGATCTGTGGGGCAGCTGCAATTGCTGTGACTTTAAGGGAACACAATAATTTGTCAGAAACTAAACGGTCACCTGCTTTATTAATCTGTTGTTTTGTTGAAAGTTGAAACTTGGTGACAACCAGATCAAAAAGCAGCTTCTCAGTGGAGTTGCAATAGATTTAATAACCGCCCACTAGAAGTCTCTATGCAGAAGAAAGAAAACAGAAACGTCTTCTGTCAGCCTCTTTTGTTGGCCAGGCTTTCCACTCCTCTGGGTAACCGACACCTGGGCTATGATCAATGCTGGTCTGATTCCTGTCAAATATGATCTCACTTTACACACAGAAATTCACCTTTGAGGTGATGCAAACCCAAAACATTTGCCAAACGTTTGCCTCAAGTCCAGCACTCATGGAGAATCGAAATTGCATGAATAATTAAGCAGAACAAAAGCCTCATCTTTTTGTCTTAATATTGCATGGTTTGTTTTTAACTCGCTGCAGAGTATTGATGTGTTTTGAGCCACAGAAAAGGCTTTTTCTTTGTCTCGCTGCCAGCTTGTGTAAGTTGCCGTGACAATCAAATTGAACCGATTTAAAGATACTGAGAGTCTCTTTGTCTGGTTTGGGGATGATTTAACATATAATGAGAATGATTACTTTCCTCAGCAGCCAGAGGGTGTATTATGTTTTTCCCATGATTTAGGAAGCTGATTTAGAGTGGCGGTTAAATACTTTCTGTAAATCCTAATATGCTCACGTATTGATTACCCTTGGAGTGCTACTCTGAGCTACCAACCACCTCATTGCCTGAGATGGGTTTTAATTAACTCCATCCTTTCCGAGATCCAACTGAAAGGCCTAATGAGGTCACAGTAGGTTTTAATTGAGATCTGCATAAATTACTGTCTCGCAGAAAAGCGAGGGAAACGGCCCGTTCTGTCAATCCCTGGGCCTTAAGAGAGCAAACAGTATTTTCCACAGCAGGGGATGAGGAGACGGGCTGCTGGAAAATCTCTCAGTTTTTATAACCACAAACAAAAATGTCTGATCTGTTTTCCAGCCTCACCCTTTCTCTCTGCACTCCCAGCTGTCAGATGTGGGGCCAGTTCTCTTCTGTGCATTAAAATTCATTGCTTAAGATCACTTTTACTGTATTTGCCTAGAGAGGCTCCCAGTACAAGGTGGAAACCAGCACCGTATAAATCAAACTGCCACAGCGAAAGTGCAGCGTAAACAAACTGGCCTTTCCCATGACTCCCATAAGACTGCTGGCCCTCATCGATCACAGTTCGGCCTCACAGATCAGACACCCAGGTCTGCAGATTCTGTTATCTGGAAAAGGGCAACAGCACAGAGGCTACGTTCACACTGCAGCCCGAAGAGATACAGTTCGGATTCGTTTCAAATCGAATTTTTTTGGCATTGTAGTTCACACTTCCAAATATGAGACTAGTACGTGATCTCCAGTGTGAACTGCAAAGAACCTGAAAGTGTCCTGCATGCACAGTAGGGGGCGCAATAATGTCCCTCAGAGAGGGTGCTCAGCGTTTTACCAACCGGCATAATGGTGCGTTCACACCAAAAGCATTATGCACATCAAAAATGCTTCCAGTTTGACTTTGAATGCACTTTGAATGCAGAGGCTTGACATTTTGCTCCACCCCTAGAACTTAGCGCGTCTGGATTACGTTCAAAGTCTATGTGGAGGCGGGTCAGATGCGTCAAAATCGCTCCAGCCATTGTTTTCTGTTGCTGGCCTATTTGTCTGACACGTACGATGCACTTAACACATCAAACGCTCAAAAAGCTCCAAATCACACTGCGCTGTGCCACATAGACATTGAATGTAAACCAGATGCGCCCGACACGCAAAAGCGTTTGATCTGAACACACAGTAAAAAAGAAGGAAAAGTGCTCAGAATTTGCGGAAGTAAACATGGATGCTAACGGTAGAGCATATTTTACGATTTTAAAGCAGAGCCAGTACACTAACAACGCAATCCTCTTTACTGTCCGCCATGATTGTCGTTTTCCTTCTCACTTGGGCCTATCAGGACGCAGAATGGTGACGTCTGTTGAGCATCGATGACGTTCAGGTCGGATGAACCGTTCAAGCCGTTCACACTCAGGTCACATTTGAAAAGATCAGATACGCAACGGATATCCATGAATAAAAGTTTGATCTGTGTTTTTCAGACCGTCATGAAAAGATCAGATACAGGATGGAAAAAAAATCGGAATGGAGTACCTTCAAAGTTTGCGAGTGTGCTGCTGTGCAAAAATGAATGAATTAATGTCGGTATGACAAAATGCAGATATTATAATTAACCAACACAGATGCAGAAAGAAATGCTGTGCTGATGAGATTAGAGAAATATTTTCTTAGACAGAAACACTGCATGTCATTGATGTGACAATGTAACAGCAGTCTTTGCCCTGAGGTATCCTGCACAAGCCAACTCAATTTACATCAACCGCTTCTTACGTTACTGACATCATTAAATGCCGCGCGGCTCGAAGAATCCCTTTGTTTACTCCCGGAGATCCTCGGCTGCGGACCTCAGAATGGTGGCGGATTAATGAGATCCGAAACCCAAATCAACTTTATGATACCAGCAGAAGCCAGTGCTCTGTAATGAGGACAAACCCATCCGACCTACATTCCTCCCAGTGGGAGCGTTTTGAAGCGATGCCCTGAGCATTTTTCCAAGCCGATCTTAGACACCAAGAGCTCCATTTTCTTTGCACCCACAAGATCAACAACTATGGATGAAAAAGACAAAGATAAAAATAACTATGATGACAGGAAAAACACATATAAAAGGTGGTTGTTTGTCTGGACAATCCCTTTATGGATGCAGTTAACTGTACACTGCAAAAAACACAAATCCCACCAAGTATTTGTGGTTTAGTTTCTGGTGCAAACATCTTATTACACTGGAAATGAGACAAACTAACGTAAGTTTCAACAAGAAAGAGATTGTCTGGTAGTGAATAGATCTCTGGGCTACTTTTACAGCAAATTTGGTTTAAACGTGAAACATTTTTTATGTTTAAAACTGGAGTTTTGTTACAAGTAAAAACAAAGATGCGTGTAAGAAGAGATTGGAAAACACTGGTCTCCAAACTCAAGACCTCTAGATTACAAATCCAGTGTCTCTTCAGTTGAGTAGTTATTCATTTATATTTGATGCAAACGATCTGAATGTTGCCTCTGGTGGTATCCAGGAAGTATCTTGCTGAGTTTACTAGAAAATCAGATCAGATTAGATAGTGTGTCTGTTTTAAATGTACCACCACAGCAAGAACTGTTGATATCTAATCATATGCATCCATATTTAATACGTTATTCTACTCAAATACACCTTTTAAATATTACTGCAATATCACAACTGAAAAAAATAACCTAAATGAATTCTGGTTCATTGTTTTTGACATTTTTTTAGACTTTTAGACCAGGCGCTGATTGGTTTAAACATAAACAAAAAACATAGTTCTTGACTGGATGCATCATTAACTCATGCTGAAATTTAGTCCATTTGGGAAAATGTTTTTTTTTATTTTTAAAATTTTCACTCTTTATCCATCATGAAATGTGCAGGATTTGGAAAAATTGACACTCTTTTCAAAATGTTCGTGTCTAGGTCAGGATTTATAATGTTTCATAAATTTTTACATGAAGTATCACCTGAGTAAATACTGAGTTGTAACCACAACCAAACTGCTTAGAAGATGGAAAATATTGGTGCTGATTGCAATGCAGCTATGACTTACATCTTTACTCAGAGATAGGCCTGTCACGATAACAAATTTTGCTGGACGATTAATTGTCTAAGGAAATTATTGCGATAAACGATAATATTGTTTCAAGACCTCTCAACACTGATTTAATGGAAATGACTAATAATGCATGTGATTTCCTGATATTTATTTTCAAAATAACACGTAACACTAGAACTGATAAACTAAATAAACAAAACCAAAAACAAAAATAAAATGGATTCTCAGTCTCCATTAACAAAAAATGTACTTGGATAAAAACTAAACAACATAAAGCCAAAGTTGAAATAAATACTGCATTCAACCAAAAGAGTGCTGATTATGAAGTCTGTATTGCCCTTCAGTAATCGCTAGATTTAAATAGAGAAAACATCCGACTTCCTAATGAAATAGTTCACACTACACCATTTTTTGCCCCCATTTTCCCCTTATGTCAATCTTAGATCGATCTAACCGATCATCCTCCAGTGTGTGGTGGGTTACGGTATATCGTAGTAGCCGCTCCGATCTAAATCAGGTTTTCCCCGACTGGGAGCTTAAAGCTGAATGTGACAGGCAGCCAATCAGAAAGCCGGATTCTCCTCCTGCTTTCTGAGGGGAAATTACGGAGGGGAATCCCAAACAGCTGAAACGGCGCAACAGACGATATGTAGAAACATTAATATTTATTTAACGTTTCGTGCAAAGAAAATAGAAATTAAAAGGGGAGGAGTTGGAGCCAAATTGCTACCGCAGTTGATGAACCCGGTAAGTTTTCAGCTGTTCTTCGTTAACGTGACATAAATAGGTTATAATGATTTTCATTCAGTCAGGACTTTACGCTGACTCTAGCCACATGCCTCACAGGTAGATTCTAGTAAAGCATTGATTAATGCCCGATTTTAAAATTAGTTAACTGGACTTGTAGCCATTGTTTTGTTCTCCTGTGGCTGGACATCACACGGCACAACGAACCCAATATACCAGGATTTCTGTCGGCTAATGTGTCTCTCAAGGTTTGAATATGGGCCGACAACCGGTGTAATGTGCGCTGGACATTAGATTAAGGAAATGAAGAAGGGAGGGTCAGTGGAGAGGACCGGAGCTGAGCCTTTTTTCATTCAGTGTCATCAACAGAAAGAAAAAAAAAGGCAGGAAGAGACGATAAAGACGATAATTAAAATGATCGATAGGTTTTTTTATCGTTCGATTAATTGATTTATCGTTTATCGTGACAGGCCTACTCAGAGAGAACATTTTCAAGAAACTGAGAAAAATCAATAATCATCAAAGGTTTCTCACTTTGACAACCTCAACATCCAATATGGCTGCCTTGGCGTAGGGATGCCTGCATTATAGTTTACATGCATTTTTAATGATTCATATGTCATTAGATTTGTCAGACTATATTTAGCATGTTACTCAAACATTTGATTGTACATAATGTACAGAAATACTGCATCAGTTTTATTACTCAGTTGTTACCGAGTAGATTTAGAGGATCCAAATGGTTTCTGTTCAATTAGGTTTGAGCTCATTTGAACATTCAAGCTCAAAATTTTAATCAAATACAATAAATGGAGCCTCCAGAGCTGCAGGGCTGTTTTTATTTAGGTGCAAATAAAACCTAAATTTCTTCTGAGTGTAATAAATGCGGCACTTTTGAGATCCATCGGAACCAAACATAAAAACCAAGGTTTAATGCAAGCTGCAGTAATTGTGCTAATTGCTAACATAAGATGCTTAATCGACTTTAAAGCTACATTTTGTCTTTGTTTAAAGACCAATTCTCTGTTTTACAATGACTGCTCCCTCTCTCACACAGAGTGCGGTCACCTCAGCTCCTAATATAAATAATTTAATGACCGCTCACAGAAGAAAAACTGGAAAAAAAATATCCTGAAGGCCGTTATAGGTCTTAAAGAGAAATCACACCTGGCTTAATTAGGCATTTGCAGGTCAAAACCTTAAAAATGGTCACAAATCTCTCATTTGGTACAATTAATAAGCTGAATGCATATGCCTCTGCTCCAGCAGCCTCCCCCTGGATAAATGGATTACACTGACAAGGACACCCTGTCTGCACCTCCACCAACCAGCCGGTCTCCTTCATCTTGGGCGCAGGTCTGCATAACAGATAATCATTAACAATGAAACCCTCTTGAAAATGTAAGAGGTAAAACTTGACCTGCTTTAATGCCATTGACCCTCTAAATGATCACCTGTAATTGAACCCTGGGGTCCGCTATGAGGTCCCGATGTGGCGGGCGCGCTAATGCTCCGTGCGCTAATACCCTCAGACAACACTGAGGGACCGCACGCATGCCGCATCACCCTTCATCTCAATTAAAAACCCATTTTCCCATTTCTCCGTGACTTCCTAAATCATCCACAGCAAGTAAACACCCGAAATCCTCTAGCAACGAGCTCCCTTAGAGGACCAGCATGTCCCTTAATGAACCTCCAATTAGGAGGGAATGGGCCCTGGGCAGGGCCGTCGCACCAAAGTGCTTTGAAGTTCACTGAAGGTAAAGCAGCTGGGAGCTTTTTCTGGGAGCTGCAAATGAATAACTGGAGTTTGATCCCTCCTGCAGTTCTAAGAAGGTCGTTTGGATCTCCACTGAGTGGGTCGCCGGTTTATGAGCTTTTTTCTGTGGTTTTGCGAACTGAAGAGCTGATGGGTCACCCAGTTGGCCGACCGTGACATCTGCTGCACTTTTCCTGAGCGTCGAGGTAAGAGTGCGGGTTAAACTGTTAAATCTAGTCAAAATGTTAGCAAAAAGAGTAGAAAAAGCAAATATTGTTGCTTGACCTTCTCCTCCTCTGGATGCCAGATGTAACCAGGATAATTTTTCTGTATTTTTATTCATTTTATTTTTCATTTTTGTTAGATTTAATTTTAGTTATTTAAAAATTTAATTAAATTCCTCCTCCTCTCCTTAATTTATTATAAACCGCGCAGAACAATATTGTTCTCGCGCGGTTTTGTAATCCCGTCACAGCTGTACACCGGCGTCCCAAATTAGCAGGAACTGTTTATATAGCTGCTAAGCGGACCACAGATAAGAGACGTATCGGATCCTGACTTACAGAAGTGTCTAATCAACAACACGTTGTAGCTTCACGGTGGTCAAGAGGGACTTGGTGAGTGTTCTGTCGGGAGCTAGTATGCTAGCGCTAGCTTCCCAACCTATTGGCTTTTGTAAGGAAGGAATTGATTGCGCTTGATTGTGTAGTTGAAGTGTGCATGTCATTGATTATTTGGGCCTGTATATGCAGGCCAGGTGCCTTTCAGATTTCACCCCCATTCAAGGAGGGGTTGACGGATTGAACATATCAAGGATTGTCTGGCTGAACCGGACATGGCGAGCTAACCGTAGCGGATCCAGGAAGAATCGCAGCCATCATCTCCTTTCCCGAGCTGGATGGAGATTCAACTCAAGAATCTTCCTAGAAAGAACTGGATTATTCTTCTTTCCATCATTTACAGAGACTTACTGATTTCCGTGTTCTGAAGAAATCCTGATGAACTTTAAATTTAATCTGTATATATTGTATATAGTAATACACTGCACTGATTGCACCGCATCCAACTGTCTCTGTGTTCTTACAATTTGCCTCCACCTCCAGTAGACGAACCTAGAAGTTTTAACAAATCACTTGAATTTACTTTAATTTGGATTATTCAATTAATAATCCTATAATGTAACATTGGGTTACACAGACACACCACCTGAATCGGAGAATCTCCATCCTCCTCTGTGGATCACACAGTTAGGCTTTTCTGTCTTTGTTATTTAGCGTAATTGACAAGCAAATACCACAAAAGAACCAAATACCACAAAAGAACAACCCTTGGGACTGAGAGTTCAGGAATCTGCCAAGCCATATGAATATTTCTTATGCTGATTAAAAGCTAAGGGACACACATCAATAGTTCATTCTCAGTGAACCTTTGCCTAATGAGTCTTTTTACAGTATGCATAATATAAGAGTGGTGCAGCTAATTGGCTATAATGAATTAGCTCCAATCCACCAGGTCATCTATTATTTAACACCGTTGCTCCTGTAAGAGCTGAGCGGCACACACCCCTCCATTCACATGGGAACGATGCTATAGAAACCCTGAGGGCTGAAGTCCTCTGACCAGGCAGCTGATGCTCTCCTGATTAACCAGAAAGCACATTCAGAACGAACAAATGCACAGTCAGAAACAGAAGGGCCATGTGAAGTCAACATCACCGCCAGCCACATTCCTCACATCCCAACTGGGCGCGGATCCAGCTGTTAGCGCTGGCCAAGCTGTTGCCGAGACTCAGCGAATCGATTCCCCGGATCCTTGTATTAGAAAGATAGGGCGAAAGTGAAAGGCATTGATTTCTGCTTGATATTTAACATAAGTAGTTGATTTGTGAGGCAAACAAACTGATTTTTTCGTCTGCACTGAACATGTGTTTGTAATGCTCACTTTGTCTTACCAGAGACTTTTATTTAATTGCTTCACCGCCTCTATCTGGGTGAGTGAAGACACAAGCTGGGATCGATAACAGCTGGTCATTGATGCATTGATCGCCTGGAGCTGCAGCTCCGAGCCGGCCGCTGGCCCTGCAGCAGTGAGGGCATGTGGTACAGACATAAACACTTCTGAACGCTTTTACAGTTTTTCCCTTCTTTAATAGAGGGGGAGGATGACACATGATCCTGGGGGATTTCCAGAAAACTGGGTTATAACTCAATTCAAAATGAAGTGATTCATAATTACACAACATGGGAATTATTTCTCTGCAGATCTGCTTTTTCTTTTTTGCCAAATTCTACTTTCAGTACCTCATTCTTCGAGTTCCTGGTATTAAGCTTTTTTAACCTCCATATCAAGCACATCAAGATCACCAATGTTCTCAAATTGGGCCAGAATTGATGAACCCATTAAGAACCTGTTCAAATATTAATAAATAGCTGTCTCTGGATTCGATAAGTGCTTCTTATAATTAGTATTGAACATCTGTTCACATTGACCAGCCGTTCCAGGATCTGGTGTTTGTCTTTCTCATTTTTTTTGTGATGCTACTTTAAAAACTTTGTAAAATTTCCATTTATGTCTGATGTTAATTGTGACTTATTGTTACTCACTAAATCGATAATGGAATGTAACCGTTTTGCATAATATGTCGTCTTTGAGAAACTGCTAATCTTACCGACACACTGGACTCAAGTCAGAAAAGTAAACATGTTACTACTCAGGTAAAGGTAAAATGTATTTGGTGAAAACTCTACTCAAGTACTGACTAACTAATGAAATTATCAATCATTTAATACTTAAATATTACATTATGAAATGGACCAATATGTAAAGTTAAGTGGAATTTTTGGTATTTTAAAAAAGAAAATGACAATAATTCGTAAAAGTAACAAAAATAAAATAAAAAAAATCATGCAAAAGAAAATGTTTCCAAATCAGTTTCTTTAACAAAAAGACTTATAAAACTTTAACAAAAACCTACGTGTGTGTCTGTGTTTGGTGATTTTCTTTGGCTTGTTTTTCAGTCAGTGTTTAGAAAATACAGAAATTTTACTCAAATATGAGTAGCGGCACTTCATAATAAAATTACTCAAGTAAAAGTGAAGCATAAGAAATACTCCTTTTAAAAAAATGACTCCAGTAAATACATTTGAGTAAATGTAATTAGTTATCACCCAACTCTAATCTAAAGGGACTTCCACAAAAACAGAAAAAAATCTCCCAGGTTTGTTAAGATTGGTGCAAAAAAAGAGAAAATATCCAATAAGCAACATTTGTCAGAATAAAACGAGTAATTTCTGAACAACAGACCATCTTTGAGCACGTCTTCTACCAGCAGAACAATCAAATCATCCAACACTGGCTTTCGAACATAACAGGTTCCCCATGAGCCAACAGCAGCAACTGTGTTGCCATCATGTCAATATGAAACTAAATCTCTGGAGGAATGTTTCTGACAAGTTGCTGAATCTTTGCCATGAAAAACGGAGGCAGTTCTGAAAGCAACAGGGGGTTTAACACGATACTAGCAATAAAAGTGGCTGGTGAGCATTTGCTCACAGCAGACCGACTTTCTCACAAGCAGGGAAGATTTCTGATAGCTTTGCTCTGCAGCTACACATTGCAGGCTCTCATTATCTAGTGAATGGCAGGGGAAAAGTGCTGCTACTTCAGCTTTTCCCAGTCTACCATTATAAGATCACTGGCAGAGTGTGGATGATTGCAGGTGGAACTTGTATTATATTAATTACCCATATTAAAGAAACCACCTGAGCAACACCCATACTGAAAAATACAAGTGCAAGCTAACCCAACCTCTAACATCTTTGCTGGACTCAAAATGTTGCCAAATGATTGAGTTGCTCCTCTTTCTCCTCGACGCTACAATATTTGAAATTTCCTCTTTTCTTAACCTGAGTCTCTGTACACAGTAAAATTGCCAGTGTTGAATTAACACCCAAAAGTGACTATATGTGTCCAAGCCAACAGGTGTTAAAGTAACACTTTGAAAGTGTTAAAAGATTGACACCCATTTTTTTTGTCAAATTAACATTGGTCTATATACTGAAATGGGTTTAAGAAAAGTTGAACTTTCCATTTCTGTGTATTGTTTGGAATATTTTCCACTGGATTTGATTGATATTGACACCTTGTGGGTCAATTATTTACTTTTTTAACACCACATTATGTTTTGTGATCAACACTACACTGGTGTTACTTTTAATATATTTTAACACCAGCACCTTTGTAAATGTTAATTTGACACTCTGTAGTGTTGAATTTAACACCAGCTGACTTGGACACATATAGACACTATTGGGTGTTAATTCAACACTGGAATTTTTACTGTGTATCATGCAACCAAGTCCTCTAAAACCCACAGCTATCACGTCCCTGGCAACATTTGCTCACCTTCAAATGCTTGCTTTCTCAACTTCCACACTACAGTAACCTCTAAGGCCACCCAGACATGCTAAGGTGGCCTTTGTCTGAGGAACGGTGTTTGGCATCTCCCCCTAACGCTAGTCCCTGTTAGAAAACAAAAGGGAGCACTTTGCAACTGAGGGGGGGAGCACCGTTTGGCCCACCATTTGTCTAATGAACAATCAGTCACACTTTGGTACAAGGCCATATGTTAGTTTGGATACAGCCTGCTCCCTTGTGTGGAGAGCCTGAAACCCGTTTCATCACTCACAGATGGCTGCGTGCCACGCACACATATCCAAAACCTTGAGAAGGAAAGTGAGTGAAGGTTCAACAAGATAAGGGTGAGTGGAAAAGAGCAACGGCGTAACCTAGTTTCTGCAACGAGTTGGAGTTTAAAGCGATCAAAACAAAGCCTGGAGGGTAACGGTTCTGAATGAGGTTTGGTGGGAGATGGCAGAGATAACCGTATAAAAACCAGTCTCTGCTGCTAATGTTTGCAGAAGAAAACAAAGTGGGTTAATGTCTCTGGGTGGGTTAATAAGCACTGACAGCTTGTACTGTCAGTGCTTATTAATATAACGCTGAGACAGTGTGATAACAGAGCAACTGGTTGGGGTAATTATTATTTCCTGTATAACAGCATTTGATGAATAATTCAAGTTTGTTAGTTTGTGCATTTTATGTTCACAGTTTGATTTCTTATGTTCGACCCACTGGTCTGAAGCCTGGAGCATTAACGTGTCTCTCAGCTCTGTATCAGACATTTCTCTGCCCCGTGTGATTACAGGTCCATATTGTTGCACGGGGCGGTTCTGCTACCGCTGATTACGCCTCATAGAATATGGAAATGACAGGAGAAGTTTCAGATGCCTTCGTGGCGACGCAGATGTCTGGCGTCTTCCTACGACAACAAGCTTAGCGGCTTCAAAGACGGGGACGTAATTAGGCCTGTCATGATTGCAAATTTTACTGGACGATAAGTTGTCCCAGAAGTTATCGCGATAAACGATAATATCGTTTTGAGGTGATGTAACGGTAAGGGCATAATAATGCAGGAACACATTTTCAAAGATCAATAAACTTTAAATTCTAACAAACTTTTAACACGGGAACTAAGGCATTTTGAATATCCAAAGTAAATAAACAAAACAAAAGAAAGAACAAATAAAATGAATTATAAAGTCTCTGTGAACTAAATTTTCTAGCTGAGAGCAAAACTCCAGACTGAAAAGTTTTATCATCCAGTTTCAGGTAGAAAGAGGAAAAGAAAAGAGAAAAAAACGATAAATCAGACAAATAGACAAATTTATAATGTGATTAACTGAGTTATTGGTTATTGTGGCAGTTGTATTTCTGCTCACTCTGAAGTTAATATTCACAAAAAGTGTTGGTTCCACTGAAAAAGACATTCATTTCAGATTATACAAGAAATAATCTGCTGGTGGAGCTAGTATTCTTTTAATGAATTATTGACTTAAACCACTGTTTCTTGCTGAAAAGTTACTTGTAAGTTACTTTCGTCTTATTTCAGGATATTGCAGTGAAAACTCGACCAACATTTTTTGGTAAGATTTTGTCTTTTTGTAGCGTTAGCAGTGTATTCCTACAGAAATGACAAATACTCATAGAAATCCCTGAAGGAGTGACCTTCCTCCTGAGTGCTTCCTGTTACTTTCTGCATTAAATCATCACAACAGCGGTGCTGTCATTGTGATTCCCTTCCACTTCTCTCGCACGTTTTCTGCACTTTGAATACATTAAACTTCAAACGTGTCAAGAAAGGCACTGACTGAGGGGAAACGGTGAACCGCGTCAAAGAGAAGCCAACTCCAACCTGATTCATCTCTGTCGAGTGAAGCTTGTTCCTTTGAATCTTAGGTGTTAATTTAGACTTTAACTCAGTGGAGCAACCCTCTTCCTTTGGAATTTCAAAGCAAGTCTGGATGTATTTCAAAGAAAATGACAATGGCTCAATTAATTTTTAATGGTAAGGATTTACTGTCCGGTAGGTTGTTTGTAGTGTGTGCTCTGCTTCTAGTTTTCAAAACCAGAACAGAGACATAAAACCCGATCCACCACCAGGGACTGGATCCCGGAAGGTTCCCAGTACGCCAACAAGTGGTGGATTTAATAGCAGCAAAGGGACGTTTAAATAACAAAAATCCGGCTGATTTAGGTAGAAACAGTCTGAAGATCCAATCTTTTAGAACAAGGTTACCGCTTCCAAAACATACCAGGGTTTTTAAAAAGATGTGGTTTCAAAACCGCTAAAATTTAGTGCCATGGTATGTTAATGATTTCCCTCTAATGAGAGACCAGAAAGTGCAGGAGGGAAGTCCAGGAGGGAAGACTTGTGGAAAATCCACAAGTGGGTTTCCAGTGTCAAGTTATCCGGAGATTTTAAAGTCCAAAAAAAGAATTTATCTCATGGCGTTCCAGTTGTTGAGACCCAATAGAAAGTGCTGGATGGGTGTCCAGCTCCAGTTCTCACAGGCCGGTGTCCTGCCAAGTTTAGACGCATCTCTGCTCCAACCCAGCTGATTTAAATGGTCCATCTACGATCTGTATCAAATGACGGGTAATGAACAGTCATTTGATGTAGGGATGTTGAACCAGGAAAAGAACTGAAACCTGCAGGAGATTGGCCCTTGAGGACTGATTTTGGACCCCACTGGACCAGAGCTCTTTAGGTTTGTGGGCTAATGCCATAAAAACCACACAGGTCATTTTTTCACAAATCAGTAAATCATGGATGACACATTGCCATTTTAAGAAAAGAACTGAGATTAAGTAAAATAAAACCTTTTAAAATGCTTCCTAAGAGCTAAATGACAAAAACTCATCAATAACTCAACAGAACCATAAGGGAGTATTTTCACCAGCCCTATTTAGTTTGCTTTGATCAAACTTTAGTTTGTTAACAGGAAGTCTGGCTTGTTTGGAAAGATGTGAATCCACAATCAAACTCTGATGTAGACCATAAAAAGCCACAAATCGAGGGTTCGGTTCAATAGAAGTGAATTCTGGTGCGGTTTGACTGCTTATGTGAACACCAAGTGGACTGGAGACCACTGTACAAGCAGGAAGTGGACTACAGTGCAGGACATTCTGGGTAAATGCAACTAGAACAAATGCAAGAGTCTAGCAATCCTACAACTGCCAAAATCTGACGCTACTCCATTTTTGTTTACATTTCATGAAGAAGGAGGTTGTTCTCATGTCTTCTTCAGGTGATTTTGTCTCATTTCCTTCAGTGGTTCTTGGTGCAGCACCACCACAGGCGAGGAGGAGAACAGACTTTTAAATTAGTTTAGTTTGTTTGACACAGTGCAGTGTGAATATGAACCACAGCTAAAACCAGCTAAAAATTTAACAAATGTTGCAATTTCGGTCCCCAATCGAACCGAGTCCACCGGATTATCAGGTGAAAAGTCAGTGTTTAGTCAGGTGTCTGTAACAGAAGTGAACATTGAAAAGAGCAGCATTGTCTGTAGTTTATATTATCAGCTAAATAATGCCAATAGATTTACGTGCCTTAATGCATGTAGCATTTGTCTGTTATGTCTTGCGGCTGTTAACAGCTGATCCATCCGGATCTGAACTCCCCTTTAACCTCTCAGTCTTTTACATGTCTGCTGCTCCGCCATGCCTGGAATACTAATGTTGCAAATGTCAATGCAAATCAGAGCCCAACAATAAAGCAGCACAAGCCTGCTGTGATGGTTAAAGGACGAAAGCCTTTCTGTCTGTTCTGCAGCCGCCGCAGCCGCAGCTCTCGCTCCGGCACTCTGCCTCCTGTCGTCGGTAACAATGGCTTTTCGCTTGTGCTGTCAGCATCTTGCTGAAAAGAGTCTGTCAACAAGCTCTTTCTGCTGTGATTCTCACTGATTTTACATGTGTGTGCAGAGGCTGGAATCCCTGAAGGCATCAGCTATGCATTACTGCAGAAAACCAAAGGGCACCGGTATGTTTGAAACACAAATATGTGTTGGAGATGAAAGTGGTGGATTTTCTTTCTTTTTTTTTTTTTTAACGTCACATGCGCAGCATTTGAAGATGAAACTCAGCCATACCATGCGGATCCCTTTGTTGCTCGTCTTTGTTCAGGTGAAACTGATTGTGACTTGTCCTGCTTTTCTCCCCCAGCTCCCGTTTTCATGGGCTGTAGGACAGAAACACAAGACAAAAACAAAAAAAACACACGTTAGGACCGAGCCAACGAGGTGAATAAATAGCAAAGGAGTGGAAAGCAGAAATAAATGTTGCAATTCTTTCTTATAATCGATCTGAGCAAAATGAAAGTGGGAGGAAAAAAAAACCCACAGAAAGGAAAATTCTGGGCCACTTAAAACGACAGAGTTTGCATTTATTATGTATGAAGCTTTAGCTCCAAGCGCCGCTCTAATATGAGGCAGAAGTGCTTCATCTGTGTGAATACTTCACTTCTCACCAATGTTAACAGCATTAGAAGCAATAAAAGACAACTTTAATAGCAACAGTTCAGACTAATGCTGCATCCAAATAAAAGGCTATTAACTGTTTCGCAGTAGTAAAGTAAGGTTAAGGTTAATTGTCCGTTATTAGTAAACCCAGCAGACAGCACTCTCCTCATCCGGCTTCTGGCTTGACCTTGAGGAGCGTCTGAACTCATGCATTATTCACTTCCTTGCCACACGTTGCTGACTAACTGTCAATGCAAGTGTCTGCAGCCATGTGTGTCTAATGAGCATAAACGCTTTAAACTTTTTCCTGCCTTTAAATGGCTTTTTTTTTTCCTTTTTTTGCCACAACTGTTTTCCAGCTGAAAATAACGATACGGCAATGAGCGCCAATTAAACCGCTGCTCCTCCAGCCTCTGTGTGCAAAAATAGTCGGCAGCCCGATTTTTTGACTGACTCCTCTTTGGAGCCGGTTTCAAAGCGCTGGCACTGACAAGCCGGTAACCAATAATGGAGAGCGCTGCCTGTCTTTCTGGAAGACACGAAGCAGAGCGCAGTTAGCTGGTGCAACGAGCTGGCAGGGCATTTTCATCCAGACGAGGAACAGGAAAGGAGAACATCCCTGGAGAATGCCTGCCGATGGAGTTATAGTTTACGTCCGGAATATCGCGCATGCGCATAACTCCAGAGGGCAAAAGATGATTCTCTGACATAGCCGCACTGCCGCCATAGAAAAGCTCCGTTAACTAAATAAAACCTGGAGATGTCGGTATTATTAATTTATCGCAGTGAGACATAGCGTAGAAAAACCGTTAAAGAACAACAACTCAAAACCACTTTTTTTCCTCACTCTTTATGGGAGCGTTCACACTGCAGCCTGAAGTGACCCATTTCAGATTTTTTTTTACATAGTGCGACCCGAATCCGATCTTTTCATGGCAGTGTGAACAGCTCAGGTCGGATTCTTTTAGAATGTGACCCATATCCGATACGTATCCGATTCAAATGCGACCATAACGTCCAGGTCTCATTCATCCGAACTGAACGTCACTGATTCTCAACAAATCTCACTATTCTATGTCCTGATATGCGCAAGTGGGAAGAAAAACAACAACCATGACGGACAATATGAGGATTAAGTTGTTAATATGTTGCTCCGGTTGGACAACAATTTCAAATATGTAGCTAAGCTCCACCGTTAGCCTCCATGTTTACTAACACTGAGCTCTTCTTCTTCTTCTTCTATGGCGGTTGGCAGATCACTGAGAACGCTGACGCTATAGCGCCCTCTACTGCGCATGCGGGACACTTTCAGGTCGTTTGCCCGTTCACACTGCAGAACACATACAGGTCCATTTACTGGCAGTGTGAACGGCCCGGCAAAAAAATCGGAATTGCCAAAAAATCGGAATTGAGTCACTTCAGGCTGCAGTGTGAACGGACTCTATGTTGACTATGTTACGCGCAGATTCGTTTCTATAGCAACCGACAACAATGCCACTGAATATCTGGACTCGACACCAAAAACACTTAAACGCTTCCCACACAAAGAACAGAACATCCAGTCCGTTAGTTTTATATTTTTAGTTTTATATTTTACAATCAATTATTTTAATTTCCAGTTAATGTTTTTTTATAAAGCCCTAACTTTATTAAAAAGTTAACGCTGTGGCAGATTAGCTTCCGCTGCTATTAGCTAAGCTAATGCTGAGTGGTTGGTTAGCTAACTTAAACAGCTGCTCTAATGATGATCTGTCAGAGTTGGTGTTTAGGTCGTCTTTTTTAAAATTGATCTAAACCGAAACACACAGAATTCCACATCACATCTACATGATACGATTGTCAAAGTCAAGCTAGCCTAGCTGAACCATTTCCCTCTTCCTCTCTATTTTTTTAATAAAAACTTTATCCTAACGTTATCCAGCAATCTTAGTGTTGACAATTAGTTGCAAAGCAGCACTGCGTCCCTTTTTCTTTTATACATCAAGCGTACATTTAAGATTTAGCATGTTATATTGACAACTAAAACCAATGCTAGTCAATGGCAGCCAGCAGCTTTTTGCTCTCTAGCAGGGAGATGCTCGCTTGACGTCACTCTCCAAGGGTCCATTTCCAGCTGACGTCACATTCGGCAGGACATTAAACCCTAGCGACAGTGAAAGCATCACGTCCTCTCCTCCCGTGGAGAATATGTGACTCTGATTGCAACTGGAAGAGGCAATCAAAGCCAGAGTGACGAAGAGGGACAAATCTCAGAAGTGGGGAGATGCACTGGAATGATACAGTCCCTTATCGTGGGAGCTTGAAAGCGCCCACGCTGAGAGAATCAATAACACCGGCTTCACACATGCAGGGAGGCTGAGGATGCACTCTGCACGCTGAAAGAGTCATTTACAAAAAAACAACTGTCTCTAAATCGCCATATGGCCCAGCTAACATATCCCCAGGTAGTGCAGTGCAGAAATCCCAGTGCCAGCTTGTTTCAGACATTACAAAAGCAGCAGATGAGTAAGTAATTGTCATTATCTCGGTCTGTAATGGCACCGAGCCGCTGCGTGATCAGGTTTTACCCTGAAGCCTGTTGCAGAGTTAGACTCTCTTGAACCCTCTGTTTGGGAGGACTATTAGCGGGTGGAGAGCAGCAGCGCGGAGGGTCCTGCAATATTTTCCCGGTTTCCATGGAAACCCCTTCATATGAAAGAGGAGCGCCGATGGGATGCGGCAGCCCTCACTGAATCGGTTATGGGGCTGCGAACGGAGATCGGCGCAGACGGCTGAGAAAGCACAACAATAGGACGGAGTCTCTGGGGGGGGGGTTGGGGGGGGGCGGGGGGGGGGGGGCAGGCCGCCCGGGGCGCCAACAAAGGTTTCATCTACATCCACCCCAACGGCGTCGCTTCTGAACAAATCACTCGCCAATTTGCCAGTGACATTTAAGCTCAGGAGTATTGTGGGCGATTGAAACACCAAGGCAGGCAGTAACTGATTAGAGTCTGCTGATATTTCAGGTTTTTGACAATAGTATTGCATCATTAACGTCTGTCTGTCAACGTCGCTAAAGCAGGAGCTTCCGGATTTTTTTCATTCCCAACAAATCAAGAAAATATCCTTTTATCGTCACTGTGGTGATTATATTCCATCAATCTTTATAAGCAAACAGGATCTGTGTCATAATTACAGTGTAGCGTCTGAAACACAGATTTTATTTGCTTAAAGCAGTTTTTGTCTTGTTCCTCCACTGAAAACATTGGAAATTAAAATAAGTCATCGCAGCTCCCACTACAATTCTCCCACCAAAATATGTGCAGCCCTCAAAATTCCATTAATTTTCATTATGCAGGGTTTCCCCGGTGGTTGGGACGCAAAAGGCAGTCATTCATCCAGCAGCCCACTCTGCTTTTGAGCTAAAATTTGAAAATATCACTTGATAATTATGTCGTATTAGAATATTAATACCAGAGCACCAAATATAAGCTCTAAAAATGCAAACTTAAAAAAAAAAAACTGAAATAAATAAGCAATGCTTATCCTGGTGGCCAGGCCTATAAAACCCTATTATAACAAACTCACCCTATGGAATAAAAACCCTATTATGTAGCCAAGCTAAAAGCATGAAGACAATAAAACATTTTCTCTGGCACAACCACCTGTTTGACATCTTGGAAGTGATTGAGAGCCGGTAAGTAAATTGTTGAGCTGCGTTTTCTGCTTGTTTTTATAAGTATCATGTTTGCTGCTGATCTCCTTTAACAAGCGTGAAGGTCAGGGATGCATGCTGATGTGTGCGGTGATCAGGGGGTTACGAGAAAAGACTTTAGCTATTTTGGCAAGAAGAATAACGATAATTCATTTTAAAGAATCTGTGTAAAAATATGTTTTGTCATGAAATGTATCGGGGCTTTTCCTTGATTTTAAATGGAGAAATAAGACTCTCTCTTAGTGAAAGGAAAAACTGATTTGGTCGCTTAGAAATATTTCTTATCAGAAAATACGTCTTTTTTTAAACTAGTAAATAATATTATAGACATATTTCAAAGAGAAAGAGGATTGTTCACCAAAGAGTCACATACCATTTTAGCCAACTCTGTGAAACAACTCTAAAACTACGACTGCATTTCAAAATAAAAGTCTACAGCAAATGATGCAAACTTGTAGCACTCCCTTTAACAGGCTGGGCGCAATACTACTGGCTCAAAACTGAAATTATACAGTCCTCCATGCTTTTTGTTTGGCAGGGGATGTGACTGTGACTTCACATCTCCATGCTAAAGGCTAAAAGATGTCCCACACTTCACCCAAAACCGACGGGATCGATCACCTGGTAGAAGGAAGTTCGTATTCACACACATTTTTCACACACGCTGAGACATTTCAAGATCTTTGTTGGTATTTTATTAAAAATTATACACATTTAATTCCTCACCACATCTGACAAATACTCCCCAAAGGTATTCATGTCGACTGGTTATTATTTATAAAGAGGTTGAAGCCAAAGGTCAAAAGAGGCCAGTGACACTGCCATCTGGTGGCCTGGCATGACAACTACAGCTGACTACACCAATGAGTAGTCAGTCATCTACATCCACAACAAGGGCGTCGCTTCTGAACAAATCACTCTCGCCAATTTGCCAATGACATTTAAGCTCACTGGCAAATTCTTATGCTTCAAGTAAAATGTGAGAGCCACAAGCAAACATGAATACTATAAAGGTTTTTGTTATACCACCTGAAATTTCCTTCAGGAGTACAAAAAACATTTCTGCTCCTGAGTGTAGTAAGTTATAAAATGTTGCATTATAATGTTCAAACCGTATTCCGAGCTTTTCTGTATATTTTATGACTGAACCCAAAACTTCCCTCTGATTTAAGCACAAAGGTTTTCTTGAAAGTTTCATTAGTCTCATCAGCCGAAGTTATTTAAAATAAATTCTTGAAGGCAGAAGGAACAACACAGCACTATGATCACAAAGTAAGACAGCCA
This sequence comes from Poecilia picta, assembly GCA_033032245.1. Lineage (NCBI taxonomy): Eukaryota > Metazoa > Chordata > Actinopteri > Cyprinodontiformes > Poeciliidae > Poecilia > Poecilia picta. Next base: position 26,322,707 of record CM065358.1, read on the forward strand.
GATCCCTCCAAAGATTAACAACATCGTGACGAGGAGAAAATCAATTCGGCTTCAGATAGAGCTTTTCATTTGTGGCCAGTCATCATTACTTTCAGACCATCCAATTTCCTAAACTGTCAGCTGCAGGTATAACAGTTAATAAAAGCAGATTAAAAAAAACATGCTTACTTAAAGATGAAGATATATTCCCAGTTGACCCAGTATTCTGCCACTACGTCTTTATATCACCTAACAAACCGTTTCCACTGAGAAATTCTCCAACAGACATTTATAACATCGTTTTTTTAGCAAAAAGAATGAAGCCAATTTAAATCCGTGTGCCCATTCATAGAGGCTGCATTTTCTCTTGGTCTCACTCTGATCAGGCAGAAAGCTTTGTCGGAAATGTCAAAGGTCACACAACAGCAGGTAGTTTGGTCAGTTCTCTTCCTTTGAGGACAGGAAGTGGCAAAGAAACAGGCAGGAAGTGATGGATCTTTGGCCTGGAATCAGCTTCTCTCTAGTCAAAAACAAACCTCTTAAATGTTTCCACTTCGCATCCATGGATTTCTTTTTATGGTTATTCAAGGTTGGATAGTTCTAGCCTGGAAAAATGTGTTGGAAATTATGTCTCATCCATTTAATGAACTTGACATTGTTCACACCCAAGGCAATGTTGAAGCCTCAAATTGCACCATTAAGTTAAAACTCACAATTCATGATTAATGAAGTTAAAAAACAATGTTTAGACAACTTGTCTCTTATTGTTAAATCAACTCCAGGAACTTTAATTTCTGAGTGAAAACCAAAACAATTTTCTCGTGACTTAAATTGTATTTTCAAGGCAGCAGGTGGACTTTCATCTTCAAGTTAAAAAACCTGTAAATGTTTTACAGTGTTCAATAAAATCCTATTAAACACCTCAACAAAGAAACGAGTCTGTAGCCATTTGGATGTCATTTTTCTTCGGTCTGGTCTCACCAACCCCCAGCAGTTCATATCCATCCAACTGCTGTATTATAGAAATGGAAAAAATGGCACATGCCGGCAGCTATATATCTCCTGGACGTCCGCTTTAATGAGGGCAATGCTGAGGCAGAATTATCGCCCAACTCCATCTGGATTTATTGATCCAACAGTGTAAGTCAGCCACAGGAGATAAAGATAAACTACCACGATGGAGAAACAATCCCCACACTGATCAGAGGGCACCACACTGATAATCACTCATTCTTCCCTCTCTGGCCACCGCTCCCCACTGTTTTCTTTGTTCTTGGCTCCACTGCAGACTCTGGGGGGGGGGTCCACACAAATAGCATGCAGAATCACTTCAGCTAAAAGGTGGAAGTTGGACTCGTTGAGCAGTTTCCACTGTTTTCCAGGCTTTAATCATATTGGGGTGAATGAAAAGTTGAGTGTGTTGTGAGTTGGGTATTGTGATGCAAATGAAAGACGTCGTGGTGTCGACCCCTTTGTGGTGAACGTTGGCCAGATCGCTCGTCTGGCTGGCAGGTTCTTCATGCAGCAGATTGTCTCTCACCTCTGCAAAAGATGCCTTCATCAAAGCCCAGCACTCACAGAAGATATGGGTGATAAATCAGTTTTTTTCTTTGGTTTTTCAATGGTTTATTTTTGGAAAATCTGGAGTTTTCGCCCCCCACCAATTCACTCCTTGCGTTTCCATTGTTCCGCCCTCTTGTTTGACGAGCGTTTCTTACTCAACGCTAGGGCTGAATAATAATATGGATAATGCGATATATATCAATATTTTCTTTCCTAGAAAAAAATCGATATTCATCTGCAAGTATCGTAACATCCAACTGTCACCTTGTTCACTCACTGCTTGCTTCACCAGGTCATCAGGCTTAGAGTGATTCCTTCAGATGTTCAGGTTAAAAAGGTATCAAACTATTCAGAGCAGGAACTTGGATCACTTTATTTACTTTACTAATGCATGTCAGCTACAGTTTGGACTGTTTCAATTAAAAGAAACATGTTTTCTCTCCACTTCTTTGATTCATTTTGTCCAGCTGTCCACTTTAAGTCTGTGTCCAACCAGAGCCAGGTATTGTGTAGTTGGAGCTTTTAATCAGTTTTCAGTTAAATTAATTCAATCCAACTTTATAACAGTCACAAAATGTCACCAAAATCACTCTGTCCCTCTAAAATCTTTCAGAAAATCGCAAAAGTGTATTGAATTGTATTGTTTGCTGAATATCGCAATATAAATTGTATCGGAGGCAGAATATTGTGTATCGTATCGTCAGATTATTGTATCACTACAGCCTTAGTCAACGCTACAATAAAACCTAATACGACATGGAAATGAGAATAAAATATCACCAGAAGAAAGTTCTGATGTCAGATGAATGAAGAAGTAATTTTATGAAAATTCCAACACAAAGAATAAAAAAACATTTAATTATCCAAGCTAGTTTTGTATCAACTTTAAGACGTTCTGGTAAATTTTCATCTAGTGTTATGACTCATAATTAAAGAGAAATTCCTGTAGTCTGGCCCTGACACTTCATCATGCAACTCACAGAAGTGAGGGGTAAAATAAAAACACATTTCAAAAATATTTTCTGTCATTTGTCATTCCTGACAAATGATGAAATCAGCTCTGGTTTGATCCACACTCAGAGTTTTGTAAATGTGTTCAACTTGCTTCTAAACTTACACCAACATCTCTTCACTACAAAAACACAAAATATCACCAAGTATTTTTGGTTAGTTTATAGTGTAAATATCATACAATGCTTGAAATAAGACAAAACTAACTTACAAGTAACCTTTCAGCCAGATATAGGAGCTTATTTTAAGTGCAGATTATTTCACTTTGTCGTTACCTAGCAACCCCAGCCAAGCCCAGGACGTTGCCTAGCAACCAAGAACTAGTTCCACTGGCAGATTATTTAACTTACAAGACATTTTTCCCAAATATGGGAAATATTTTACCCCTGTTTTTCCCATATTGGCAGTGAACTAATGTGCTAATGAAACTAATACATTTTCATGAATATTAAGAAATTACTGTCGTAAAACAAGCTCAGATTTCCTACTGAAAAGTTACTTATACGTTAGCTTCATCGTATTTTAGGTGTACTAGGATATTTTCACAACACCCTAGACCAATATTATTTGGTAAACTTTGTGTTGTTGCAGTGTTGTGACAACTTGATGAAGCGCAGCAACCAAGCAACCTTCTGTTAATAACTTTGGCTGTGGCCTCATGTAGCATCACACCTTCAGCCAACTTCCCAGGCCCATAAGATTCGCCCCGCGTCTCCGAGGAGCTCGGCGCCCCGGGGGCATCACAATGCCGCTTTGAAGTCAGGCGATTAAAGAGGAAAGACCTGTCGAATAGGGATGATGGGGTTAAGATCGGGAGAGGAGGAGGATCAACGTGAGGGACAGGAAAGGCTGTGAATACCAAGCGCTCCGAACCCGAGGGACGCAATTAAGAGCGAGGCCTTTTTTTAGCGAGGGTTACGAAAACACAGCGAGGATATCAGCGCCGCTGCCTTCCGAGCCAAGGTAAGAGGTCATTACTGCACACACAGTGGGGGCTGATAAACCTGGTTTGTTCCCTCCCGCCTCCGCCCACAAGCTGTCCAACAGACACACCATAACAATTTCCATCTCTGTCAAATCCTGAAGCCAGGAAAGCCTGAGCGCTGCCGGCGAAGAGCTCAGAGAGATTCAGCGGGGATAAAGATCCCATCCGGCCTGTCTGCATCTCAAACACAACAAAATGTTTTGTATTCTGCAATAATAGGCAAATAAAGAGAGAAAATGTTGTGATATGTTCCTGAAAATAAGAAAACACCACCTAAAAACACCCCTTGAAATGACAAGTGCTTTTTAACATACAAAAATATGTGGAAACTGTTCAATTTGACCCCCCACAGTCAGTACTGTGCACTGTAAAACATTTGAAGGTGGTTTAACTTGAAAATGAAAATGCAACTTAAGTCAAGAAGAAATTTGTTTTGATTTTAAATCAGAAATTAAAAGTTTTTGAGTTAAAACATAAACAGAAAAGGTGTGGTAGACACATTATTTTATTCTTGGTTAGTTTTTCCTCTGTCCTACTGATTGCTTGTTTTCTTGTTTTCAAAAACCTGCTTGAAATAAACACATCAAACCAAATGTCCGAAAGTCAGAGTTGTCTGAATACCTGCCAGGCTGACAGACGTTTAGGTTTTGTAGATAATGTCAAAATGTTGTATTTGTAAAAATATCTGGCAGAGTAATCTGCCATTTTCAACTCAGATATGAATGTTTCCTGTTGATTCCAGAAAATTACCTCTTACACAAGTGATGATTGTATGAAGAGATTTAGCACAAACCAGCAGACATTAAATCCAAAAATACCGACATGGCTAACTATGGGACATTTTTCCAAACACATCAGATGTAGAGATATGTGGTCTGCGCTATTCTGTAAGCCATGCCAGCCACTTAAACATGTGTTAAGAACACATCTGGTAACAATTTCTAGCTCTCATTTAAATGATGCTAAAATACCAAAGAGCGGTTGGGTTTCCTGTACAGTTGCTGAAATCAGATTGCTTAGGAAAAAAAAGGAACAGTGTAGCATAAAATTTTAAGGACAAACATTTTAACAGGAAATAAAGTGTTCTTTGTCTGCAACATAAACTGCAAAACAACTGTTATGTCAGCACACAAACCTACAGAGCTGCTTGGAGTGAGACAATTAGCAAAATGCCACCAGATTAAAGCTACTTTTTATTATTAAAAACTACTAGAAGCCATCGAGTCTGGGCTCCTGCATGACTTTCTCTGAAATGTTTATGGGCTGAACAACACGAGCCAAAGCTCTGATGTTTGATTTGTTTTTATATTGCCGAGGCTCCAAGGCCACTTTCCAACAGACTGTATATTAAATAATAGTGTATGAAGGGAATGAATGGGGAGTGTAAAATATAAATCCTGACACAAAGGACTCAACATAAAAAAGGAATAAAGATAGCTGGACGGCTGCCTGGTGGTTACAGAATGAGTCCGGCCCAAATTGCAGGCTCAGGTCCAAATCCTAATGGTTTACATTCTGAGCTGGGTGCCGAGAACATCCAGCAGTGATGCAACAATGTTCACAAATCCCTCTGAAATCAGCTGGTTAGCAACGAGTACGACTCACAGCTGTGGCTGACAGAAACAAAACAACTTTACATCATATGCATCCTAAAAACGCCCGAAAATACAAGAACTTCAAAACTGGCTGCCATCACAAGAAAACAGTGTTAGGTTGTGTGTGTGTGTGTGGTTGTGTGTGTGTGTGTGTGTGTGTGTGTGTGTTTACGGTGACTAATTATGCTTCCTTGAACAAGTCAGGATCATTCTTAGGCTACGTTCACTCTGCAGTCCTAAATGACACAAATCCAAATATTTTTCTTCCTTTTTTTTGCTGTGGTCGTTCAAATTTCCAAATAAATGTGACTTGCTTGTAATTGCCAGTGTGAACTGCAAATGACCTGAAGTGTCACAAGTAGTGAGCGTGCACAGAGAAGAAGAAGTGCTCAGTGTCTACGGAAATAAACATGGAGTGTATCTTACGATTCTGAAGTTGTTGTCCAACTACAGCCAACACATTAACAACTTTATCCTCGTTGTCGTCCGCCATTGTTGTTTCTCTTCCCGCTCGCGCCTATCAGGACGCAGAATAGTGACATTTGTTGAGTACCGATGACGTTTTGAACAGATGAACACGACCTGGACGTTCAGATTCGCGTCACATAAAGATCAGACACGTATCGGATGTACAAGCGGTTCGTTCGTATTTGGAAAAAGTCCGATCTGTGTTGTTCAGACTGTCATGAAAAGATCCGACACAGGTCGGATTAAGGCGAAAATATTGGAATTGGGTCACTTCAGACTGCAGTGTGAACGCAGCCTTAAATGCTCTTTCTCTGCATCCCAAACCAAACAGCAACCAACGTGTTAAAAGTTGGCTTACATCAGCCGACATCAGCGTTAACGCCGATATATACTTGGTCTCTCATTCAGCTCAATAATGTAGCATTGCTTAGCGTTTGTTTAGAGGAAGTTTTACATGCAACATTCTTCATCCCCAAGACGGGAAGGGGAACAAAGACGAGGAAATGTTAACATTTCTGGTCAAAATACACATTTTGGGCTCCAAAGTTTTTAAAACAGATTTCCATAATCTTGATCTCTAAGAACCATTTGAGTGTTTAGGTCTTGATGGTTTCCAAAAACATGCCAAGCCAACAACATATGGAAACTTTATGTCGCTGAGCAGTAATTAAGCTCTACTGAAAATCTACAATCAGTGCTATGAGGAAAGCCAGTACACAAACACCACAGATGCTTCACAGAAAATCCAGCTGCACAGAAGAGGGCCTGGCTGAGTGCAGCAAGGTGTTGTTCAGACTGTGTGGATTTATCCTGCGGCAGCACAGGAGCAGCAGAGCAGGAGTCCCACTGGGTTACAAGAGCCAGCGGCTCTGCATCTGGATCATTTCCTCGGCACAAAGACGCCACACTGGGACCTCCTCCTAAAGCCGCACATTTCATAAAAAGCCAAAATCCATCACAATCTGCAGCAGCTTGCAAACACAGTCAAATTACAGCCAAAAACTAAGTATGTAAATATCTTTTTTTTTTACACTGGAAAACATTTATAGGTGGTTTAACTTGAAAATAAAAGTTAATCCGGCTGCCTTGAAAATCAACAAGAAAATTGTTTTGGTTTAAACTCAGAAATTAAAATTTATGAAGTTGATTCAACAACAAGAGACAAGTTGTCTAAACATTGTTTTTTAACTTCATTAACCTTGAATTGTGAGTTTTAACTTAAATGCTGCAATTTAAACCAAATAATTATTTCACAATATGCAAGAAAACAAAACTGCCCTCACCTGGTTAAAGAGCCATATCAAGTTAAATAAATGCTTACTTTACTTTAGAATACTTTAAATAAAAAACTAATTATTTGATTTGACTGAAAATATAATATCTAAGCTCACATTCATGAAGACAACTGACAGCGCTGGATTTAAGTTGGCTGAATACAAAAGCATGGAGACTACTTTGTGTTGGTTCATCATAAAATGTAGGAAAGTGTAAAAAAGTTCAAAAGCTGCAGGTTAAAGGTAACAGAAAAAGGGAGAACCAAACGAATGTTTATTTTTTGTCCCTTACCCTGTCAAATAGATGTACAATAACAGCCAAGAATTCAATAATATGCTTCAGTAGCACGAGGGAATAAACTGGATTTATCACTTGGGCAGCGTGTGAAAGGATGTGGAGAGGAAGAAAAACGAATTCTGGACAAAGACGAACTCTAAAGTGTGAAAGCACGAACTCTGCTCAGTCCAAAGACCTCAGGATGCTCCTTTCCTCTACCAGCAAGCTCTGCGCCGGAGAAAGAGCTGAAAGATTTTCTTTGACGAGATATCCTGCCTCCAGTTAGTCCCCAGAGCGAGCCAGGAAGACGCTGAAACGTATGGGAAAAAAACGGAGGAGCGAGGGGAGCGCGGGGGTTTTAATCTTGTGAAAATGCAGGAGTACTTTAAGAAACATTTGTTCAAACAGCCAAGGGAGCCGCAAGCAAGGAGACGTCAGGAGGAATCAGGCTTGGCTCGACACAAAAAGCACTCAGAGAAATGAGATTTAATCTGCAGAGCTTAGGACGTATTAGCTGCATGTAAACAGTCGGTGCTGGCTGTGAGAAAGTTCACTTCCTCAGCTGTGCCGCCTGAAAAACAAAATGCATAAAACATCAGGGGTTAAATGGGAATCTGAAGTGCGGGGATGTGGGGGCGTTGCGGTTTTAAATCGAAGTGGATGGGCCGTAGTTTTGTTCTAGTGAACTGAGATATTTGCTCTAGAAACTAGACCAAAAATATTTAGTAGGATTTTGTGTTTCTGCAAGTTTGAAATGTAAAATCCACACTAAAAAAATAAATCTCAAAAAGATGATTATAAACTCCAAGGAGAGAATGAGTGAAAATGCAGTGATTTAAACCTAATGATAAGATGTAAGATAACATGAGAAGGCAACAAAGTCAGCTGAGATACACTGTAAAACATAAGAGCCACACTAGTTGTGTCTACCGTCTTAAAGTCAAATAAATTTGTCCAGTTGTAGATTTTGAACCTAAATGTGAGTTTGTGAAAGATAAACTTACAGCAGTAAGTTGTGTTAACCTTTTATTAACCCTTCTTAACCGGAAAGTGTCGGCGCCGACACATCTGAATTTGCAGTACCGTAATTTTGCGCTATCTGAAAAATTCCAACGTTTCTGAAAGGGGAGACGATGCACTTTCCAGCAAGTATCGGGTTAATACAGAAAATTCGCAGCTGCAGCTGCAGCGAGTGTAATTAGTATATTGCGAAAATAACTTGCTGGATATTGAAATTTCCGGTTGTTATGGATACATGGGGTAAGTATATCATCACACAGGACATTTAATGAACTACTTACTATTAAAATAAGGAAGATTTATTTTTGGCAGATGCTCAAAAATTAGGCGTTAAAGGGTTAATTTAGTCAAACCTCAAAGAATTGAATCAACTTATTTTTTAGGTTTGCACTTAAAAACTGAAAGAAAACAAAAGTCAGGAGTGGGAGCTGTTGTCAATTTGATATAGTGAGTAAAACAGTAGATAAACGAGTTGACAGTTCTTTTCTTGCATGTTGTGATTAAATTACAACATTAAGTTAAAACTCACAATTCAAGATTAATTAAGTTAAAAAAAGCAATGTTTCGACAACTTGTCTCTTGTTAAATCAACTTCATGAACTTTAATTTCCAAGTTGAAACCAAAACAATTTTCTTGTTGATTTAAATTGCATTTTCAAGGCAGCAGGTGGACGTTCATTGTCACCTGTACATGTTTTACAGTGTCAAAATATCCTCCCAATCTACCGTCAATCAAACTGACAACCTTTGTGGCGCTTTCCTGCTGTCCTGTTTAATTTAAAGGTGATCACATACCCAGCATCACCATCTTGATGGTTGCCATGGGAACAAGATCTGGCCGTAAACATCTGGAGGCAAGAGGCGATATGTGAATCAAAGGTTTAGGAAATTGCTACACTCTCTTTGAAAGCAAACGGGTGACATCGGTTTGTCGACAACCCGTGGTTAAAGTGAAGGATGGGTTGTCAGGATCGTGTTGTCATAGAAACAAACAAAACAAAAAAAAAAGGCTCTTTCTGAGCAGAAGCTGGTCGGAAGCGAGAGAAGAGAGCTGTGAGGATCCACACCTGCACCATCTTCCTCATCTTCCTCCCGTCACTCAGCTGTCAGCCGTTTAATAAATAAATAAAAAGGAGACCGTCTGGCAGTGAACTGAGGGCCGGGAGTGTTTTTACTTGTTTAAGGGCACAAGCATGGCTTACGAAACGCGGTAAGAACATTTTAAAAGAAAGTTCTCATTTACGGCTGCAAAAGATTTCTTTAGTCACACGATTTAAAGCAACGTATAAAGATGGAGCGTGTCGACACTGCTGCTCGATGATTTGAACGATTATTTTCACAGGAGAATCACCAGCAAGGCAAAACAAATCTCAGAAATATCAAGGGCAAACAGCTTTCTAACATTTTTACACATAATAATCTGAAATCGATTCGTTTTCATCTGACTTAAATCTTTCATATCTGCAAATCCTGCAGGATTCGTCCATCAGCTCTGACCATCTAAAGGCTGAAAATGTTGATCAATCTTCTCAAAACACCCCAAGCTTCATCAGATTAGACAGAGGACATCTTGACCGCCATTTTAAGCTTTGGCACATATTCTCAGGTGGATTTAGACCTGGACTTTGACTAGGCCGCTATGGATAAATTCACACCAATCAAACTCTAGCTTGATTTCCTGCAAAGCCCGGTTCGTTTGGGGTGGTGTGAATCGCTACTCAAACTCTGATGCAGTTCGACTGCATATGTGAAAGCCAAACAAATACCGCTCCAAAAGCAGAAGCGAATTACACCACTTTGCATTCTGGGTAAATGCTATCAAAAGGAATGCATGGGTTGAGTGCTAGCAGGAGAAATGGCTCATTGTCTTTTGTTAAAGATGAAATAGAAATCCTATAAAACCTGACTAAACTTCATGAACCAGGAAGTTGCGCTCAGAGGCTTTTGTGTCGCTTTCTTTAGTGCAGCGCCACCACAGGCCAGGAGGGGAACCTCAAACAATCTTTTTAAGATGAATACGATTTGGTGTTGATGTGAAAAAAATTACAAAGGTGAATTATGGCCACTCGTTTTTTTTTATTTTTTTTCTGAGGAAAACAAGGACTTTTTCTCAGAATCCTGACTTTGTTTTTTTTAGAATTCTAAAATTAATCTCAGAATTCTGACTTTTTATAGAATTCTAACATTTTATTTTTTAGAATTTTTAATTTTTTACGCAGAATTCTGACTTTTTAAATAAAAAAAACTAAAGTAATTAGTTAATTTTTAATTAGTAAATAATTTTTTCGCCAGCGATCCAAACCCTCTCGCGTACCAAATGTGAAAAGTTCAGTCAGATCCGTGTTGCAACATCTCCTGATGTCATGAGGTGCATGCAGGGGGCCTTGGCCCGGAGGACCTCCCTGACAAACTGAACAAATGCTGAGCGCCGCTGGAGCAAACGCACTTCTTCTTAAACAGGTATTTAAAGAGCAAAGTCTGTGTTTCACAAGACGGGGACAACAACACTGTGGGAATCAACAGGCTGAGGTTAGCAGGTCACGCTGAATCACTTTCTCCCTGAGAACGCTGTGCCTTCAGTTCAGAGCTGTGGGAAAAGGGAGTTTATACAATTACATCACATTGATTTACGGGGGCCAGAGAAACGATGGGGAGAGGATGAAAACCGAGCTGCTTGGAGCGGCTCCAAAATGAAGTCCCTACAGAAACACAAGTCAATGGATTCAGGCCACAAAACATGACGGATCTGAGGCAGTTTGGGGGTCAGAGATGCATCGGCATACGACGATGAGAAAACGGTCTAAAAAGGTAACTTTAGGATTTAAAGCAAGAGGAAAAAAGCATGTGATAAACTAGAACAAACACAGGATCGTCTCTGTTGATTTACTAGAAGTCGTCTCAGCAGAAATGATGACAGTTCTTGCCTGAGCAGATCCTGCTGATGCCAACTTTAGTAATTATTGGGCCGGTGATGAAACTGTGAGCAACGCTCCAAAAGGTTGAGCTGCAGCTTTACTGGGGGGGGGGAAACAATTCAATCAGCCTCACCGCAAACATAAAGTTAAAAATAAACAGCCCGTGTAGCGCTGCACGCCTGTAAAACAAAGAGCTGGGCTTTTCATGATGAAGGTTTAAGTCTGACCTGGCGTATTGTTTAGGGCTGCTTGTAAAGCTTCAGCCCCAAAAGGCTTCCATCCAGACTGTTTTATGCATCTACTGAGAAGCTGTTATGTAGGGGAGCATTACTCTAATGCAGCAGGTGTTTTACTGATGTCAGAGGAAGGGAAAACAGACGGATTACCATAAAGACAAAGCAAAACGTTTAATTGATCCCGCAGAACTGTATTCACATGCAAAGGCAACAAAAACCAACACGACTTTTGGCATTTGAAAATAAATTGACTTTCCAAGTCGACAATCGCAAGTGTAAAAAAAACAAACACACATTCTTGGTCTTAGACATCAAAATTTATATTTTCCCAGAAAAAAAATGCAACTTTTCCACAACTCTGCACATATTTAGATAATTCAGTTGATGTAAAAATTAATATTTTAAGGTTGTAAATAAGTTTTAACCCCTTCATGCAAAGCAGTCACTGCAGTGCAGCTCATTAAAAGCCATTTTCTTGTGTATTTTTATGTTATAAATGCACCCGGACCACAATACACTGCCAACTACTGGCCAGCCACTGCAAGTGCAAGAAACTTTTGGTTAAGTCCAATATGGCGGACAGACGAAAAGAAGCGACTCGGGAACATCCAGTCCCCCTCCTGCTGTAGCAGGTAAAAAACATTATGACATCATGTGACCACTAATACTACTGATGTACTTTATAAACAACTCATGCTTAAAGAAAATTACCACTGATCACCTAGAAAAAAATCCTATAAGTTTTTTATTTAACGAAAAAAAAAAATCCACCTTTTTCATGCCTTTGGAAAAAAATTATGACAAAGGATCATAATTCATGCACAAAAGGGTTAAAACGATTACGACATAAAATGTCAGATAATTTTTCCTCCTGGATGATGAACGCTTAAATATAAGCCGGTTTGTATTCGGTACCAAAGGCTGCAGTGGGAGATATGTCTTCCTCTCTTTGGTGTCTTTTAAAATCTCCAGCTGTCAGTAACGTTTCCAGCTTCTTGGAAGAACAACAGACGGGCAGTTTGAGCCAAAAGCAACAGAATAAGTGCAGAGAACTGGAGAGCGGGCTGAATACTTGAAGTGGGTGTTTTAACAAGCGCACAGAACCGACTGCACGGATGTTTGAGACGTCGACGCTCCTCCAGATACAGCTTCAGGAACTGCAGACATGTGCTCTTTATTAAATAAATAGTGAGGTGTCCATTTTTCAAACTGGAGTAACGCTGCGTTTCCAGCTTGGATTGTTTTCCTGGTGTTATGGTTTCTCTCTGTGGAAGAAATAAGCTCCAGGTTTAGGAATCAAACAGATCCATCTGAGTAAATGTCGGTTCTGTCATTTGTCTCGCTCAAACAGCAGCTTGGATGAACGAGCTGGATGATTTTTTAATGCGTCTCTTCATAGTTGTGAAGCCAAAAGAACATCAACTCAGTTGGGGGGGGAGGTTCAAAAAGAAAAACAGCAACAAAATTACTTTGGCTTCGGCATGCGAGCATTTCATCTGGGACCTGCGTCCTGCCAAGTGTTATTGGGAAACATAATCTGAGCCCGTTTCTCACAGGCGCACGCGTTTGGAGGCATTCCCAAAGCGAGCGTTTGCTTCGGGAAACACTTCCGAGAAGCGGAGACAGGTGGCCGCCGGCGTGAAGCTGGACGACTCGACACCTGGTGCAGGTGAGAAATCAGCAGGAAGGCGGCCAGGATCACCTGATGTTCTGCTGGGTTTTTTTTTCCCCTTTTTTACCTTCCTTTTAGTTTCATTATCAACTTAAATCAATCACCACAGCAGCCAAATTAGATTCAGCGAGCGGGGACACCTGTCGGTGCTGCGCAGCCTCTGATAAACGCGCGCCGGAGCAAATGTCTGAGCTCTAAAGCGCTCTGTGATAAAACCAAACTCCTTTAATAAACATCAAATGGTTTATTAAAGGCTGGATGCGTTTCCAGTGCAGTGGATTCTATTTACTGCGCGCTTCAAAGGAAAGAGCGCCCAGAGAATTGTGGATTAAGTGAAAAAAAGGGAACAGACTTCACAGTTCAAATGCATTTCCTCCAAAAGCTATTAGGAAGGAAAATGAACTGCATCTCTTGTTGGAGAACCGCAGTGCTTTGAGGAGGTTTGAGAGAGGGAGCTGAGATGCGAGCGCGCTGCCTCCTTGCACGCTAATGGCATGGTTTGCTTGTGGCTGCAACACTTTCGGCTGCCGCTGACCGACTGTTTGCCCAAAGGACAGAGGCCGTGTTTTAGTGCGCTGACCCGCAAACGCCGTCTGGAGTGCCGCGCTTTCAGAACGAGCGGAAGGTTAAAAATTTCATAAGCCACCATCAAAAAAGCATGAAGCAGCGTGCCACTCTGTCTTTCTGTCGAATTGTTTTCCCCTGTGAGAAGCAAAGAGGAAAAAAAAAAAAAGCAAAAACAAGAACAGAGCATCTTTTGTTAAAAGGCTCTTATTTAATCAGACTATTCAGATAAAATAATTCTTGAACTTTTAAAAGCATGTCCTGAGTTTGTCCCAGGATGCTCTCAGCGATCTGAACAAAAATCTCCCAGCATCCCTGGAGGTCACATGGGGCGTCTCATCCGACTCCACCACGACTCTGCAAGTTCCTCATCACATGCAATCTGAGGCGAAGCTCTGAAAAAGGTGGAAAACAGCACACACACACACATTTGCACAGCTATCTTTGTGGGGACTTTCCATTGACTTCCATTCATTTCTACAGCCTAAACCTGACCTTTACCCTTTCCTAACCCTAACCATCACATACCTCCCCTTGTAGGGACCAGGCTTCGGTCCCCACAAGGAGCAATTGGTCCCCACAACGTAGTATATGTCAGGAAAATCGTCCCCACAAGGTATTATAAACAAACGTGCGTACACACACACACACAACACACACACACACACACACACACACACACACACACACACACACACACACACACACACACACACACACACACACACACACACACCACACAGCTAACCATTCATATCCACTAAAAGTCCTCAGTTCTGATTCTTCAGGGTTTTAACTGAAGGACACTGCAAAAACACACAATCTAAAATCTCTAGTGCAAATATCTTAGTTGACTTGGAATAAAACAAAACCAACTTAGAAGTAACTTTTCAGCCACAAATAGGAGCTTGTTTTAAGTCAATAATTGAAAGAGAAATAAATCTGCGAGTGAAGATAGTGTATTTTATTAAGCTGAGTTCGTTTATCTGCTGAAGTTAATTAGTTTTGTTTAATTTCAGGTGCACTAAGATATTTACAGTAGAAACTAAACCAAAAATACTTGGTGAGATTTTGTGTTTTTGCAGTGAAAAGGTGTTGGTGTAGGTTTAAAAGCAAGTTGAACATTTTTACCGGACTCCAGGTGTGGATCAAACCAGAGCTGATTTCTGATTTCAATGGATTTTTCTACATTTCTTTTCTAAAAAAAAAAAAAAAGAAATTACAAATGGCTTTTTAAAAAGTGGCTTTTATTTCAATCTTCCATTCTGAGTTGCATGATCAGATATCAGGGTCAGACCACAAGAACATTTGTTAAATTATGAGAATATAGCCACAATGTCAGCAGAAAAGACACAAATTTATCAGAGTGTCTTAAAATTAAGAAAAAATATATTTTAAATTCACTTTTCACGTACAACATGGGAAAAATGTCCTGTTATAAGTTAAATAATCTGCCAATAGACTTGGTACTTTTCCATCAACTTTAAGGAATTGACTTCAAACAAGCTCTTACATCCAGCCTGAATCACTTTTAAGTTAGTTTGTCTTATTTCAAGTGAACTGAGATATCTGCACTGGAAACTAGACCAAAAACACTTGGTAAGATTTTATGTTTTTAGTGAATTCATCACTTTATATTTTCATTTCTGAGAACTAAAGAAGGGACCTTGTACCATCATCCAAGTTGTTATTTTTCCCTCTCATCAAATTTACTGCACATAAAAGACTGAATTCCTACAAACAACATCAGCCTTGCGGTTCTTAAATCCTAAGAACTAAGTTCTTTAGTTTCTAAAAACTTAATCGAGTTAAGAGGTGAAAAAACAAGACGACACAAAGAGACAACGTTCGATTCTGCAGACTATTACGGCTCCACAGGAACATCAACAAACACATTCTAAATATTCTCTAAACTGATTGTCGTATCAACCTTCCAGAACCTCTCAGGTCTTCTGGTTCTGGTTCTGCTCTGCATCCAGAACCAAACATGGAGAAGCTGCATTCAGCTTCTATGCACCACAGATCTGGAAAAAACTGCCAGAAAATCAGCTGAAACACTGAGATCCTTCAAATCCAGACTAAAAACCCAGAAACGTCAACATTCAGATGTTCACCGACAGCAAAATGTTTAAACTACTGACCGTTTTATGACTTTGTATTTTGTGATGCAAAGCCCTTTGACAAACCTTGCTGCTGAAACGTGTTATACAAACAAAACTGATTTGATTTTAAAGTGTAGTGGCGATAAATCATTGAGCAATTTACAATCCAACACTATTTAAAGTCTATTCTCTGAGCACATTTACTCTGAGGGCTTGTTTTCAAAGTGTAAGGTAAAAACATCAACCTGAAACTCAAAGCGGGATCATTAGTCTCCTTCTCTCCCCCAGATCCTCCAGATCAAGGCTGCAACCTGAGGAGGGACAAACTCTTGATCTGTGCCTCTGGTTCTGTTGATCCAACAAAGCAGCCCATCAGACCTGTGGCGAGTCTCACTTTGTGGGAGGGACCGCGGCTTCGCTGCGATCCCGGCGGAGCTGCAGGGAGCCACGAGGTGTGTGGGCTACAAAGGCAGCAGAGAAACGCAGCAGGCCTAGAGGAAGGAAAACTCTTTTTATAGCCGCTTACCGACTCCGAGCCGCACTGGCAACACACGCAAACACAAACGCACATTGTAAGTTAGAATAAAATTAGCCCAATTACAGCTGCTGAGGTTTGAAATATTCACTCTCAAGTAAAAACGATCATGTCTTAAAACATGATTGGGAGTTTAAAATAGAAAAGCTCGCCGGTTCCAGTTGTGTTGCAGCCCCAGGCTGCAAGGAGAGGCAGGCAGACGGGGGGGACGGGGGGGATCGTTATCACTGCCTGAGACATTAAAGTGTTATTAACCAGGCAGGATGCACCGCGAGTCATCCTGGAAATAAATCCCTCAGAAGGACGAGTGGAGAAAGCTAATAAAGCTGCATCATTTACTCACAGCCACTGTCCTCACTGTGTCTGCGGCTGATTCATGTCACAACTAAATGTCTGCAGAAGAAACAAAATGACGGGTAAACATCTAGCATCAACCTGCGTTTCATTTCTACACGGAGATAACGACCTCGTTACCGGCGTCACCATTAATGAAACCGGCCCGACAAAATGCTCAGTCCAAATGACCCAATCAGTTCGCGTCAGGAGCAACAATCATCCTGGGTACGCGATGCTCAGCGGATGGGAGTCAACAGGATATTTTAAAGAGTTCAGATCCCAAACTGCAGCAAAGACTGAGACATGAAGTCAAATTTATCATTTTTTGAATTCATCTGATGACCAGAAACACTGTCAGAGTAAGAGCAGCGATACTTCGACATATTTCTACTCAAGTAAAGTAAAAAGTATCCCAGAAGTGACTCGAGTAAGAGTAGAAAAGTATTTGAAGAAACGTCTACTCACAATATCAATCATTTACTATTTAAAGATTACATAAGAAGAACCAAATTATAAAGATAAGTGGAAATGTTGGTATTTTTAAAGACAGAAACTGCAATAATTCATAGAAATTATGAAAAATAACAAAATCAGGCTGAAGAAAATTTTCCAAATCAGTTTTTTTCAATATAAAACTTATTAAACTTGAACAAAACATGTTTGATTGAAAATCCAGAAATTGTACTCAAACAAGTAGCCGTCCAAGAAATCATTTGAGAGTAAAAAGTATTTGGTAAAAGTTTACTCAAGTAATTGATCAAACTATCAATCATTTATTATTTAAAAATTACATCAGAAGGACCAAAATATAAAGTTACGTGGAAATTTTGGTATTTTAACAACCAAAATGAAAATAATTCATAAAAGTAACAAAAACAAAATCAGGCAAAAGAAAGTTTTTCCAAATCAGTTTCTTTCAATATAAAACTTGAAAAAAACTGCAGGTTTGTGTCCGTTTCTGGTGAAATACTTCAAAAATAAAATTACTCAAGTAAAATTAAAAGTCTAGGGTAGCAAAAATACACATAAAAGAAAATATTTTAAAAAACGTTACTGAAGTAAATCAATCAATCAAATTTTATTTGTATAGCACATTTCAGCAGCAAAGCATTTCAAAGTGCTTTACACAATTTAAAATAAAAAATTAAAACAGAAATAGAGATTTTGAAAATGATTAGAAAAAGATAGAGACATTATTAAAAGTAAAAACATTTAACTATTTATATAAATGTAAATAGTTACAGCAGCACTTCCATATTCACGGTTAGTGTTGTGTCAGATAGGAATGTGGAGGAGAGTCCAGGCCGGGAGGGACAAAGAGAAAATGTTGGACCCAGTTGGGGCTGATGCAACAGTAAAAAGCCAGAAGCTTGGAGAGAGTCCCAATTTATGTGAAAAATGCTCTAGTCAGGAGAGGAGAGACGCTCTGGGCCCAGTGAGTCACAGCGAGAGTAGAAACGGCTCAGAGCCAAGCGGCGCGCCGGTGCCGTCCCTCACCAAACGCCAGGCAACATCAGCACAACGTGACACAAAATATTCATCCATAAACCTCACAGACCTTTTCCCTCCTCAGAGGATCAACATCTTATCAAATTGAAATATATATAATTACTAGGGCTGTATAATAATATCGATATCACGCTATATATATCGATATTTTCTTTCCTAGAAAAAAATCGATATTCATCTGCAAGTATCGTAACGTCCAACTGTCACCTTGTTCACTCACTGCTTGCTTCACCAGGTCATCAGGCTTAGAGTGATTCCTTCAGATGTTCAGGTTAAAAAGGTATCAAACTATTCAGAGCAGGAACTTGGTTCACTTTATTTACTTTACTAATGCATGTCAGCTACAGTTTGGACTGTTTCAACTAAGAGAAACATGTTTTCTCTCCACTTCTTTGATTCATTTTGTCCAGACTTTAAGTCTGTGTCCAACCAGAGCCAGGTATTGTGTAGTTGGTGCTTTTAATCAGTTTTCAGTTAAATTAATTCAATCCAACTCTAACAGTCACAAAATGTCACCAAAATCACTCAGTCCCTCTAAAATCTTTCAGAAAATCGCAAAATTGTATCACTACAGCCCTAATAGTTATTATTTTGATCCAGGTTTTTGGAGGAAATAGATTGTGCTTACATTTACAATACACTATAAAGTCGATCTCTCTATATTTTTTTATCCAAATCTAGGATTTACAGACTATAAAGCAACAAAACAGAAAACAAAAAAGGCAATGTTCATTTGTTCAAAGCAAGAAGTTTAAGAGCAATAAAGTTCATCAGAAACAGACAAGGAGCCGAGTTTCCCTTTGGATTAATAAAGGATCTCTTCATTGAAATAAATTGAATACTTTTTTGCACATATATTTGCTGTTGACATATTTTTCAACAACATCTTATCAATGTTCTTGTCTTTGAAAACATCATCTGCAGATTTTGACCCTGATATGAAATGATACGCGTTTATAAGGACTTAAAGAAGCGTTGAATTGCATGAATCCTCCGGTGTCGTTTTATGACGAGGATCACTACAAAATCTTTGATAAATCTTTGATCAGGATCGCTAAACGACACCTCTGAACTTTGCTTCCAAAGATCGAGCTGCGTCTCTAGCAGTAGCATCTGGTTGGACAGGAAGTTAGCCAACACACTGCTGCAAACGGCCCATCAGTGAAAAACTGTTTATAATATCTGATTAAAACTATTTGAATCATAAACTGTTGGAGATCACTTCATGGTGAATTAGCGGCTAGCTGCTTGAGTTCAGCGTCAGGGTAAATTTGAAACACGTTGGACAGGAAGCAGAAGCTTGAGATCACATTAGTACCAACAAAGACTCGCCTGGTGAAGGATGTGCAGGAAACCCGTCAAGTTCAGCATCGATGCAGCGTCGCAGTTCCTACCGTTTCTTTTTTGCCAGGGCAACAATGAACAGAGACTAAAGAAAACATGCAGAGAGGGAGATGCCCAGAAAAGTTTAAAACTCTATTTATGTTGCATTGTTTATTTAGCTAAAGCAGTCCAAACAAAGGGTCTGTGCAGAATTTCACAGTAAAGAAGCTAAAAACCCAACTCCAAGCCTTCTTTTTAATCTCATTGGACTTTCTAAGATCCAGAGTCCAACAAATTAACAGTTATTATTTATCTTCATCAAAAAAAATCAGCATGAGGTGCATCCAGAGTTGCTCTAGCTCAGTGGTTCTTAACCTCAGGGGTTCGGCGGAGCCTCTGTGCGGAGTAAAGACTCACTTGTGTAAAGTCGTGAGACGCTGCGCTTTGCATCCTTAATGCAGAGGATCACGTTACATTGCTTAGCCAATCAGAGGATCACGTTACATTGCTGAGCCAATCAGAGGATCACGTTACATTGCTTAGCCAATCAGAGGATCACGTTACATTGCTGAGCCAATCAGAGGATCACGTTACATTGCTTAGCCAATCAGAGGATCACGTTACATTGCTTAGCCAATCAGAGGATCACGTTACATTGCTGAGCCAATCAGAGGATCACGTTACATTGCTGAGCCAATCAGAGGATCACGTTACATTGCTTAGCCAATCAGAGGATCACGTTACATTGCTGAGCCAATCAGAGGATCACGTTACATTGCTTAGCCAATCAGAGGATCACGTTACATTGCTGAGCCAATCAGAGCTGCGGAGGAGCTTCAGCAAAGCTCACAGTTTTTACCAAATTCTGTAGCTTTCGGTGTTCTTCTACATCTGCTCCTTAGTTGCATCTTTTCGGGGTTGGTGCTGCCTCTAGTGGTGTGGCACCAACTAATTATAACTAATATAATGTGGTAACATTAACATATCAGAATGCCACAAAGTATTTATTATTAATTTTCATTCTCTTAAGAATGTAGAGCTAATTAAATGATCTAAACCTTAAAGTGGTTCCAGTTTCTCTCAATGGCCAATCTGTTGAAACTGTGGCAAATTTTTAATACCTTGGGTCGTTCCTGGGCAGTCAGATACACTTTATTGAAAACACTGAGTATATTTTGAAGAACTGTTCTCAGAGACTCTACCTTTTAAGAAGATTTGGTGATCTTGGGGTAACCCAACTAGACTCTTGGGTCATCCCTATGTCTTGAATTTGGGGAGTAAATCATATTTTATTTATCGCTACATAAGGGTTCAGTGAATGCGCATATGAAACTGGTGGGTTCGGTACCTCAAAAAAGGTTAAGAACCACCGGTTTAATTACTTCAGCAAAGCTCACAGTTTTTGCCAAATTCTATAATCTAAATCTGCTCCTTAGTCGCATCTTTTCGGGGTTGGTACTGCCTCTAGTGGCGTGGGGGTGGTAACACAACTAATATAATTGCATTACTAAATCAGAATACCGCAAATTATTTTGGGATAAGAAAGGTTCACTGAATGCGCATATGCAACTGGGGGGTCCAGTACTTCAAAGAAGGTTAAGAACCATCTATTCTAGATGGTTTTAGCTTATTCACAGACATGTGTTCATAACCAAGAACTAAACTACTGAGGCTGTTTACTTCATGAATCCAGGAAACTACATTATTGATTCTGCAAACAGATTTTCCCTTCTCAGTCAGTTCATAAGCAGAGCACAAGCCTCCATATTGGGTAATAAATAAATCATGTGACAATCGAAACCAGTTAATGTATGCAACAAACACAAGCAAGAAGCAACTCCTAATAGGGCCTTGAATATTGAAGGCTGAGTGTTAAGCAGTTCAGAAAACAAATAAGAACAATAAGAACAATGAGAGGAGAAGCTTTTTCTTGCACATTGTTTCACCTCTGGGTTTAGAAGGATGCAAACTTTAGCAAAAGCATTCAAAATTTTGCAATTTTCAGGCCGAAGACCACTTACCCCATTTAACAAACACCCAATAATAACACAACAAATTTAAGTATTAGTCTCTTAACGTGTTGTCTTGTTCCTCCTAATGTGAAGGGAGGCGCTGTTATGTAAATGTGACAAGGCACAATAAAACCATGAACACGTCTATTCAGAGCGTTTTGAGTTTTTCAGAGTATGGATTCTAAGCTTTCCAATCATAGAAAACACACCAAAAAAGCTCCTCACTATAACTGTTGCTGCTATTTTTTAATTTAGAAACATAATAAAAGGAAAACAGACTTGAATTGCTTTGGAAAAAAACAAACATTATCCTTCAGCCAGTAGGTAGTCCAATTTAAATAATTGTATTTTCGGTGTTTAGATGCAGTTAGTCAGCGCGGGGCGCAGCTCTGTTCACCGCCTACAGAACCAAGCACAGCTTTGTATCGTAGTGTTCAGAAACAACGATTCTGCAGCTCATCCTCACAAACTTTCCACTGGTATCTTCAGGTTTTCTTTTTAGTAACCTGGTTTTAAGCCATTTATCCATTATTATTTTTAAACACAATCCTCTGGTAAGCTAACTATAGTGTTGCACTTTGAGCTCACATCTTGGCAAACTAACGGTTGTTTACATGCAGCAGCTCGTGGACAACCGGTGGCCCACGGACCTCAGTTTGAGAAACAACTTTAAATCATGAAAGGGACCAGATGGAACGTGGTTTACTCTCTGTGGCGCCAAACTTTAGCGTCATTCAGTGCATCAGAGCCACAGCTGGGTAATAACTAGTTACATTTACTCAGTTACATTTACTGGAGTCAATGTCAAATTTATTTATATACCACTTTTAAAAAAAACGGCACCGAAGCACAAAAAGGATAAAAGATTACATTAATGAAAACAGAAAGAGGAAGAAAAAGAAAAGTAATTAGCATTGAGTAAATATTTTGAAAAAAATATGTTCTTTTAGGAGTATTTTTTCATGTTCTACGTTTTACTTTTACTTGAGTAATTTTATTATGAGTAAATTTCTGGATTTTCTCCCCGGTGAATGAAAAACAAACATGTTTTAACCAAAACAACAGACACACCTGCACTTTTGTTAAAGTTTCATAAGCTTTTTTTTATTGGCAGGAACTGATTTGTAAGAAAAAATATTTTGCCTAATTGTGATAATTTTTGCTACTTTTATGAATTATTGCCATTTTTGTCGATAAAATACCAAAATTTCCAGTTACCTTTATATTCTGGTCTGTCTGGTGATGTAATTTTTAAATAGTAAATGATGGATAATTTGATTAGTTACTCAGTACTTGAGCTGACCTTTTACCAAATACGTTTGTGGGTAGCTACTTTTTAAAAACATGCTTGCTGCTGTAACTGGAGCATCATTCCTGGGTCGTCTCTGATCAGAGCTCCTGAAGCCGGGCAGGTAATTCCCCCCAATACGTCAGACCCGTGTCACGAATCCTGACAGCTGGCCCGCTTTAAGTCCCTCGCAGAGCTTTGAATACATCTTGCGGATGAAAAGAGCATGAGGTGATGAAGAATCCTTACGGGAAAAAAACGCTCGCTCTGTGCAGTGACCTCAGCCTTTAATGGATACCTGTGTAAACTGGTTTACTAGTTCTGGAAAAAATACGCAAAGGAAAATATGGCCGTGGGGAAACTTGGGAGATCGTTTGTCGCATCCTGAGCTGGAGCTGAGCGTTCCTCCCCCCACCGGAGCCGAAGCCTAAGCCTACTGGAGGACGCCGCTATCTCCCGCCGCAGCTTGTCGAATACATACCTTTTACCTCATTACCTGCTCAGCACTGCCGTTATTAAGGGGGAAAGGCGTGAATGCAAGATAAGCACGAGGAATTCTTGGGCTGAGCACAAACAGCCATCCTGCTTCCTCCTGATAAAAAGGAAGTGAGGCCCCTCAGCTTCCTGCCCCCGGTGAACTCTGGAGCTGTTTGGGTCACTCAACTTCCAGACCCTCATGGAGACAAGCGGCGGTAAAGATTTACGTGGAAGTCTAGATATATTCTAAAACAGATTAGAAAAGCAGATCCTGCAGTGTGTAAGGTTTGTCCAAAGGGCAAAAATCAAAACTAATATGTGTTTTTGTGCTTTTAAAGGGCCATAGATTACATTTAAATCAAATAATGTACAGATTAAACCAGATATTTATATCCTGCGTTTAATTTTTTCTATTTACGTGACTATTTATTTTTGATAATTGCCAAAAGCAGCATTTTTTTCAGATTTTGATACAACTGCCAGTGCACAGCAGGAGGAAACTCCTGTGACTCTGACACACAGGACACAATGTCAGAAACATCTGAATCGTTTAACCAGTAAACCTCTAGGTAGACGGACTTTCTTCTGTCTACATGCTTCCTAAAATTCTTTGAATAAGTCCATCATTAAAATCTGCCTAAAGTTTGAGAATAAATTGTTTTAGAAGGAAGTTAAAAACAGGAAGGAAGACATTAAGGAAGTTTCTGCGAACGGAGGACAAAACGGGAGAAAAGGAGCCGGGAGAAGCTCTCTCTGAGCTCTGAGCGAAGGCGAGTGAATGAAAAGCTCACAGATAAGATGGTGCCAGGATAACGTCTGTGGTCGATCTCATTTCAGATGCGCTCACATTTCAGCCAAACACACAAAGGCTCCAACGGCAGCAATGAAAGTGATCTATACTCACACGGCTGATAAATGCCCGAGTGAAGCACTGACACGTTTTATGGAAGACTATTATTTCAGGCATGTCAGCTAATTAGGGTAATGGAGGCAAACACACAGGCTGGTTTACAGTAGAGCCACTGAGGCAGAGCGGCAGAGTTTGGAGGATGATTTTACCTGTTGATGCTGATTTAAATTGTTTAATTTGAGGTATCGGGAATAATTTGCACTAGAAGAAGAGGCGACGTCACACTGTGTGAGTAGGAGAGCCGTTAACTAGTGATTATGACTCAGTCTCGCTCTCTTTTCATTCCCTCCATACGAATCAACCACAAACATGCCTCTACATGTCAGAAAAACACATTCTCCTTGTAAATAGCTTCTTACATCTATGCGCTTCCTTCCATTTTAATGGACTTTAGTTGTGGTGTATTCTCTGATCTGTAAAAGATCAAGTTTTTGAGCTTTCAATCTGTCAATGAAGCTAAAAATTATAATTTTCCAGTAACTAGAAGACTTCACTGCGAAAACACAAGAATTTTTGGTCAAGTTTCCAGTGCAAATATCTTAGTTCACTTGAAATAAGACAAAATTAACTTAAAAGTAACTTTTCAACAAAGTACAAGTTTTATGTTAATAACTTCTATTATTATAATATTGATGAAAAAATGATACTAGTTCCACTGGCAGATTATTTCACTTATGCCACTATCAATGGGCACTTTGCGGTTACCTAGCAACCCCAGTCAAAGCCCAGGACGTCACCTAGCAACCAAGTACTAGTTACACATTTTCCACTTATTATAAGTGAACTAATCTGCCAATGGAATAATCATTTTTTTATCAATATTAAGAAATTATTGACTTGCACTCCTGTATTTTTGCTGAAAAGTTAGTTGTAAGTAGGGCTGTAGTGATACAATAATCTCACGATACAATACAGGATATTCTGCCCACGATACGATATATATTGTGATATTCATCAAACGATACAATTCAATACACTTTTGTGATTTTCTGAAAGATTTTAGAGGGACAGAGTGATTTTGGTGATATTTTGTGACTGTTATAGAGTTGGACTGAATTAATTTACATTGAGATTTTTATTAATGAAAAGTGCATTATAAATTAAATTGATTATTATTATTATTATTATTATTATTATTATTATTATTATTATTATTATTAAACTGAAAACTGATTAAAAGCACCAACTACACAATACCTGGCTCTGGTTGGACACAGACTTAAAGTCGACAGCTGGACAAAATGAACCAAAGAAGTGGAGAGAGAAAACATGTTTCTTTTAATTGAAACAGTCCAAACTGTAGCTGACATGCATTAGTAAAGTAAATAAAGTGAACCAAGTTCCTGCTCTGAATAGTTTGATACCTTTTTAACCTGAACATCTGAAGGAATCACTCTAAGCCGGATGACCTGGTGAAGCAAGCAGTGAGTGAACAAGGTGACAGTTGGATGTTACGATACTTGCAGATGAATATTGATTTCTTTTCTAGGAAAGAAAATATCGATATATATCGCGATATCGATATTATTATACAGCTAGTTGTTAGTCAGTTTTGTCTTACTTCAAGTCAACTAAGACATTTGCACTGGAAACTAGACTAAAGGTGGTAAGACTTTGTGGTTTTGCAGTGTTCTCAAGGAAACTGCTTTAGCTCCAGCCCAGAGGGTCCTGCAGGGGACGGTGAGGGGAGCTGAGAAGCTCATTAGTGTCCCTGCCTTCTGTTTATATTCAAACCCTCAAACCTTGTGAACTGCCAACAGTACTGCAACATTAAAATAGAGAACTGCTTCCAGTGTAAATAAATATGCTGAAATTGCTGTTATTTAATTTCTTCCAATAATTTTTACACTTACTCTAATTTGAGTTTTTGTCGCTGTTGTTTATATGCTTACGAGATCTATTAGTGTGCTGTAAGATCTGAAAATCTTGTTTACTTTTTGATTAAGTGATGGCAAACTGATCTGGTAAATTCATGGAAGATGCGACATAAAAACATTTAAAAACATTCTTTGGACTGACACAAACCCTCCATGTGTAGCTGTGTGCAGACCAAAGGGAGAACGTAAACAAACAACTTAAATCAACTTTCTAGGCAGTTTCCCGACAACGCCAAAGCTTTGATAAATGCAGAAAAGCGGTGCGGCATCGAGGCGCTCGGGCTGCAGTATCAGACCTCGCACATCTCTTGGCTCCTGTACAGCTGATGAAAAACACACCTTTCAGAGAGTAAATTATTTCTGCCAGCTGAAAAGCAAATTTCATTTTCTCCTGTCTCTCGACAACAAAGATGCTGAAGCCATTACGGGCCAAGGCGTGTGCGCCACACACGTTAAATGAACGGGTCCTCCTGCAATCGAGGAAAAAAAAAAAAGAAGCTATTTTCTCATTGAGCCAATAGATGCTCCATTTAGTTGTGGCTCTCTGCGGATTACTGCTGCTGCGGAGCAGAGAGGATGATTCAGGGAGAAAGCGAACACAGAGCGCTGACCCTGTCTCGTTTTCCCTACACATTTCTGGTGCTCCAAAGGCTTCGGTGTGAATACAGACCCACTCTGCTAGTCGGATGAGAGAGGATGTGCGAGTTTCTGGTGCAAATATCCTAGTTTGCTGGAAATGAGACCAAACTAACTTATTTAACAAGCTGAAAAAAAACACCAGAATTGTTTTTGGCTATTGGTTCATGTTTTTGTTGTCTGGAAAAATGAGTCGTTTCTAAAACCTCCTGAATGAAACTTCACAAAATCAGCAGGCATAGTCCGTTACCTAGCAACCAGAGAGAAGCCCAGCCCGTTTTCCCAGCAACCAGAGAGAAGCCCAGCCCATTACCTAGCAACCCCAGAAGCCCAGCCCCTCACCTAGCAACCCAAGGGAAGCCCAGCCCCTCACCTAGCAACCCAAGGGAAGCCCAGCCCGTTACCTAGCAACCCCAGGGAAGCCCAGCCCCTCACCTAGCAACCCCAGGGAAGCCCAACCCTCACCTAGCAACCCAAGGGAAGCCCAGCCCGTTACCTAGCAACCCCAGGAGGCCAGCCCGTTACCCAGCAACCCCAGGGAAGCCCAGCCCCTTACCTAGCAACCCCAAGGAAGCCCAGCCCCTCACCTAGCAACCCCAAGGAAGCCCAGCCCGTTACCTAGCAACCCCAGGAGGCCAGCCCGTTACCCAGCAACCAGAAGCCCCCCACAGAACCCAGAAACCCCCCTCACCTAGCAACCCCAAGGAAGCCCAGCCCGTTACCTAGCAACCCCAAGTAAGCCCAGCCCGTTACCTAGCAACCCCAGAAGCCCAGCCCGTTACCTAGCAACCAAGGCAGAGCTCCAGCATGTTTAGTCACACAGCAAAACACAAAATCTTACCAAGTATTTTTAATTTGGTTTCTACTGCAAATATCTTAGTTTGCTTGAAATAAGACAAAAAATAACTTACAAGTAATTTTTTCAGTAATTTATAACGGCTCATTTTATGTCAATAGTTCCTTAGTATTGATGAATAAATACTGCTTCCATTGGCAAATTATTTCACTTATAACATGTCATGTTATAACCAGACATTTTTCCATTATTATAAGTGAAATAATTAGTCAATAGAACCAGTATTTTCTCATTAATATTAAGGAATTATTGATTTAAAATAAGCTCCTACAACTTGCTTGTAAGTGAATATTGTCTTATTTCAAGTGAACTAAGATATTTGAACTAAAAACTACACTGAAAACTGTTTATGGTAAATTAGTCTCTAATATTTGGTAAAATATGAAATATTTTACCAAAACTATTTGGTGAAATATGAAGTATTTTACCAAATATTTTATATTTATGAAGAAAGAGTAAAATACTCTCTTTTGTATATTTTACAGAAGATAATTTTACCAAATTTATCAGGATATTACCATCTTTATTTACAGTAAGATTTCGTCAACCACATCTGCGGGTATTTTACTGTAAATCAGAGACTTGTTTTCTTTCCACTGTAGACCAAAACGCACTTGGTAAGATTCTGTGTTTTTGCAGTGGAGTCAGGAGTAACTGAAGACAAAGTGGAAACAAGGAAAGAAAGCTGAGAGCGGATCTGGTTAAGTCGCATCAAATGTCCTGCCAGAGAAAGAGATCCACCTCATCTGCAATCATGCCAGCTGAGATAAAGAAGGAAAAAAGTGGGGAAACGACGCCGAAAAGAGAGACCACTGGCTGATTAACGCCAGGCCTTTAAAGCTGTGCCAGGTCAGCTGGTGTCAGGGATTTTTCAGCTGCCAGGTTGGCTCACACAGACCTGGAGGAAACGGCAGCATTGAACTCATCACATCCAGACGATGCGTTTCTGTTTCATTGTGATGTAAATGGTAAATCAAAAGCAGCTTATTAACAGGGATACTATTAACACCTTAGGTGTTGTGTGTGGGCGGGTGGAGAGAAAAAAAACCCCACTGGAATCAACTGAAATGTTGAACCGTTTAATTACAGCTTTCTTTGTTGCAGTTGGAAATTTCTGCACCGGTTCGCTAATGCAGCTGTTGATGTTTATTGTGTAAAAACTATTTCTTTTTCCATATATATTCTTTTAACAAACGGAGGAGAGAAAAGCTGCAGGCAGAGTCTAGTCATCCGTGTTGGCAGCTGCTCCAAACACATCAATTCAACTGTTTCTGTATGTTTTTCCCCCCCTTTGCTTGACAAAGCAATTGTTCCCCCGCAACATGGTGAACAAGCAGATCTCTGTTTTCTCTCTGTCTCCACCAGCCTCTTTTTACTTGGTTAGGAATAATGATATTAGACTAAAGAATAGCAGAGAACAGAAGGAAGCAGAGCTCCTCTCTCGGTATGATGCGTTTGTGCAGCAGCGCTGACAGTTTGTCTGTCCGTCTGTCTGACTGTCAGTGTCTCCAAACGGACTGGCTGTGATGTGATTCTCCTCTCTTCTGACATGCAAACCTCAGGGAGCTGCAGGGCCCCAACTCCAGGCGCACACCCATGGACACTGCCGTGTGTTAATGAGTCCCTCGGAGACAATCTCCTGGGGCAAAATGTGATTAGATCCAGATTCCTAGCAGTTACTGTAGCCAGACTAAATGCTTGAGTGGAATATAGAAATATCACTGTTTTACCCTGACGAAAACAGTGAGAAGTTAATCAATAAAACCGGGGGTAATAATTGGAATTTTACACGTTTTGATCAGCATTTTGGTAATAAATTACACAAAATAAAACAGCTAATAGGTATTTGAATAAACTAAATACAACCAATTTTGAGCAAAACTGGTTAAATTGAAGGTAATTAACTCAGCTTCACATTAAAAAGAAACGCATATAGGAACTTGGCCATGATCATGTGATAAAATGCTGGTGAACGTTTCTAAATTTGTCCTAAGCTGGCACATAAAGGTTCCCAGCATATTTGACGTTAGCATTAGCTTTGTCGTTAACTACAAGTTAAAGCTTAACACCAAAACATTAAATCTATTTTAACAAGATGGCAAGCAGGCCTTTCAGTTATCCTAACATAACGACCGCAGATTAGATTCTGTTCATTAACTGCCTCAGGGTTGAGAACCAAAGATTGCTGGATGCTTTAGCGTTAGCATTGTTGCTAACCCACTTCAGGTTTTTTAAATCCATTCTTACAAGTTATTAAAACTTCTATCCCCTGAGAAGCAGGTTTGAACTGTGCTATTAGCGTTAGCATTGTTGCTAACTTCAAGTTTTTTAAATCCATTCTTACAAGTTATTAAAACTTCTTCTATCCCCTGCGAACCAGGTTTGAACTGTGCTATTAGCATTAGCATTGTTGCTGTGGAAACTTGTGGTGAATGTGGATCAGTGGTGGGACAGCTGCCGTGTAATTGGAAGGTTGTAGGTTTGATTCCAGCCTCCGCCTGGGACATGTTGACATTAAGGTACTAAACCCAAAATTAGCATATATGGACCTGTGTATCAAAGTTTGTTGGGACAGACATGCTTTGAGCGAGTACAAATTCGGTCCAAGTAACATGATACAAGTTTAAACTCAAAATTAAATATAAACTCTTAATATTCATTCATACAACCCTTAATGTTCTCTGTTAGACACAGTGTAACTAATTGTTAACTAAACCATTAAGCACTGAAATTACTTTCATACTTTTGTTTTGCATTGTATTCTGAATTTGAACTTTGCGTAGGTTCCTTATAATAAAGCCGGACACTGGATAAGTCACATGACGTTTAATAAGCGACTCTGTCCTTAAAAGTATCGACTTTCCTCACAGGACGCATCGTGTTCGCTTCAGCGGATGATCTGACCAGACAGAGGTGAAGAGGTTTTTGGATGACGCTCCCTTCCCTCTGATTGACGCAAACTGACAGTGACGCTCTGCCCTGCAGCCAAGGTAGCGCCGTCAGAGAGAGACATCGGTCTGCTGACCCCCCACGTCCCGGCCGGCACACAGCCTCTTCGGGTCGGGGGCTGATCCGCCGTGGGTGGGTGGGAGGGAGGGAGGAGGAGGGAGGAAGGAAGGAAGGAAGGAAGGAAGGGTGGGTGCCAGGCAGCTTGGAGACGGACGCTCCGGACCGGACCGGGCCGGAACCGGGCGCAGAAACACCGAGTTTACGGGGAAAATAGGGAGGATAAGTGGAGGAAACGCGATTTGAACGGAGTCTCTACGGACCCGAAACATTCATGTAGAAGTATATATTTTTTATTAACCAACTATTCATTTCGTTACTTTTTTTTTTTTTGCAGCAGGTCATTGAAGGTGGTGGTGGGGATAAAGACGCAACTTGTTCCAACAAAGTATGAGGAAGAAACCCTTTAAATTCTCAGCAGCATTAAAGTTTAAACTCAGAGACATGAGCCGTTTCTTACCTCAAGGCGCAGCCGAACCTCAGTCTGTCTGTCAGTCTGTCTGTCTGTCCGTGGCGACCCGCGTCTCCTCAGGAAACCTCAGCGAAGGACGCGACGTGGTTCTGGACGCTCCTGCTCGCCGAAAACACCAGACGCTGGTCAGAGTGGACGTCCACCGGAGAGACTCATGCCCGGCCGGCTGAGGCAGGAATCCACCGCTCCACTCCTGCGAGCTGCGACTGGAGGCAGCAAACAGTTTGTTGTTGGGAGTCAGCGGAGGCTGAGCGGCTGATCCAGGAGCAGCCGGTCCGGATCCGGAGGGCGGAGACTGTGCGGCGGCGGACACGCCTTCAGCCGAACCGCACACTTTGCGGGAGCAGAGCTGGGCAGGAGGAGCTGGCAGTTACGTTTACTTTACTTTTACTCGAGTAACTTTTGTGAAGAAATGGACTTCTTGGAGTATTTTTTTTTTACCACGCTGTACTTTCATCCATCCGTCTTCTTACACCCTTGTCCCTTAATGGGGTCCGGAGGGTTGCTGGTTCCTCTCCAGCTGACGATCCGGGCGAGAGGCGGGGTCACCATGGACAGGTCACCAGTCTGTCGCAGGGCAACACAGAGACACACAGGACAAACAATCATGCACACACACACACACACACATTCAGACCTAGAGACAATTTGGAGAGACCAATCAACCTGACAGTCATGTTTTTGGACTGTGGGAGGAAACTGGAGTACCTGGAGAAAACCCCCATGCACAGGGAGAACCTGCAAACTCCATGCAGAAAGACCGGGGCCGGGAATCGAATTAGGGCTGTAGTGATACAATAATCTCACAATACGATACACAATATTCTGCCCATGATACGATATATATTGCGATATTCAGCAAACAATACAATTCAATACACTTTTGCGATTTTCTGAAAGATTTTAGAGGGACAGAGTGATTTTGGTGACATTTTGTGACTGTTATAAGGTTGGATTGAATTAATTTAACTGAAAACTGATTAAAAGCACCAACTACACAATACCTGGCTCTGGTTGGACACAGACTTAAAGTGGACAGCTGGACAAAATGAATCAAAGAAGTGGAGAGAAAACATGTTTCTTTTAGTTGAAACAGTCCAAACTGTAGCTGACATGCATTAGTAAAGTAAATAAAGTGAACCAAGTTCCTGCTCTGAATAGTTTGATACCTTTTTAACCTGAACATCTGAAGGACTCACTCTAAGCCTGATGACCTGGTGAAGCAAGCAGTGAGTGAACAAGGTGACAGTTGGATGTTACAATACTTGCAGAGGAATATTGATTTTTTTCTAAGAAAATATCGATATATATCATGATATCGATACTATTACACCCCCCTAATACTAGATGTCATACATTTTTGCGTAAAAGTGGCAGGAATACGGACCAAACGAGTCCCCCTGTTGACGACCAGCACCAACTTCCCAGATCTACCACCTGATAGCTGTTGTTTGTCCCTGTTAATTATTCATGCTGTGTGCCTGTCGCTCCAGCCAGAAAAGCAGGAGAAGGGCTTTTGTTCCTCGTTTGGAGTGGGCTTCAAGTGTTTTCTCTCCCTCTGTGCTCCTCGTGTCACAGAATCTACTGCAGATGGAGAGCGAGATAAGCGCTCCAGAGGCTGATCTTTTTGCCTTCTCCTCCGAGGTCGTGACACTGACATTCTCCCTGGCAAACGTGATACTTTCAACCCCCCGTCTCCTCGTGTTTTCTTTTCATCTCGCCCTTATTGCCCCTTGGGAGCTCTGTGATTTAAAACGCATTTTTGAAAGCGAAATGCGATGTCAAAACTGGACAAAGATTAGCTTGGGGAGTTGGAGAATGTTGTCAGGATTGAGACGCGCGGCTGAGTAAAGTGAGGTATCACAGGAGTGAGTTGGCAGCAGAAGGAACAGCTGCGAGGTGTTTTCTTTTTGGCTCCTTGGGTATTTTCAGAGGACTTAGAGAGTAAAGAAAGGCTAAGGTGACTAAAAAAGCCCCTTCCGCCATCTGAGCACTCTGGTAAGGGGACGAGTCCTCTCCAAGACTCTTGTTAAGTCAAGAAACTGTTTGTTGTCTTTGGCTAATCAGTGATTGATCAACAACTGG
Organism: Poecilia picta; assembly: GCA_033032245.1. Lineage (NCBI taxonomy): Eukaryota > Metazoa > Chordata > Actinopteri > Cyprinodontiformes > Poeciliidae > Poecilia > Poecilia picta. Next base: position 26,355,690 of record CM065358.1, read on the forward strand.
AGCGTGTACCCACTAATAAAGTAGCTAAAGGCTTCTTTTTTTTTAAGACTTAACAAATGTAGATTCATTTCAAGGTAAGAAAATTTAAAAAAATCTAATTTGTTTTCAATTTTTAATCCAACATTTCACCTGCAAAAAATTAATTGCTGAAGCTGATAGGCAGAAATAAAAGATTGTCTCCAGTCATGGTGGTTTTTACATGAATTGGAGCTGAAAGCAGTTCGGTTTCACACAAAACTCATAAAATGTAACCAATTATCAGCAACCAGCAAAGAACGACACTCTGCTTTGACTGCACACACTGCAAAAAACACAAAATCCTACCAAGTCATTCTGGTTTAGTTTCTAGTGAAAATGTCTTAGTTCACTTGAAATGAAACAAAACTAACTGACAAGTAACTTTTCAGCAAGAAATACGGAAACACAAGAAGTAGGAGCTTGTTTTAAGTCAATCATTTCTTATTGACAGCATCTATACAACACTTCTAGGGATCCAAAATCTCTTCCAAACGTGCTTGAAATGTTGCCTTGAAACGGCTAACGAAGGTTTTTAAATGTCGCAATCTAACATATCAGAACCCAGACTCAATAAATGTACTAGTTTCTTTGTTCATAATTCTTTTTGTTAATTGAAAATAATCTAATTACGTGGCAGGAAGTTTAGAGGAGCTGCAGCTCCTGTAAATCGGATTCAGTGTGTCCTGTTTTCGGCTGCTGTGTGGTCGTCTTGTTTGTCCCCCACAAAGCAGCGGTCGGTATAATGTCCATTTTGTTCTTTGTCCGCGCTAACCACATGATGCACACAATCACAGACGGCCCACGCTTCCTCGCAGAGTCTTCCTCAGACTCACATTCTTCTGGCACACTAACCTGCTTAATTTAATTTGCACTATGGGCGCTTTATTTTCACACACGCAGCATCGGACCACATGCTGTCTCATTAAATAGGCCATGGTCATGCCTCACAAGTTTTCACACAGTGCTCTTTGTTGTGCACACACACACACACACACACCACAGAAAGAGAGAGAGAGAGAAATACACACAGAAACACAAATGGTCTTGAAGATTTCCCCTGGCAGGAGCAGCAGAATATTTTAATACAAAACATTTCTGTGGAATTGAAATGCTGATCTGTTTTATGTTTAAATGCATTTTTTTTTTTACTTTTTGTCTTGTAAAAGCATAAATACATAAATGTTTTATCCTTGGTGTTATAAGTTTAAACGATGGAAAGATTTAGTGAGATGGTTAGGATGTGGAAACAGGAAAAACAAGCCTGGAATTATTTAATTTGGTCTTTTTCTAGTTCTGTGAATTATTTAATGTCTTTCATCTTTTTAATAAGTCCATAGCTAATCTGGCTTTGAAGACTACAGCAAAAATAATCCACAGTATTCACTCAATTTGAACTTTTTGACATTTTGATAAAGTCCAACCACAACATTTAATGCATTTTATTCAGATTTTAGACGTGTGGAAAGTTGTCTGCCACTTTCCTCATTTATTATTATTAAAGGACAATTTTGTTTCGAGTATTTGTTATTTGTTGTTTTGTTTATTTATTTTGGATGTTTAGAATGTCTTACGGTTCCAGTGTTAAATGTTTGTTAGAATTTAAGATTAATTGACCTGGAGAATTTGTTCTTGCATTTTCATGCCATTATTACCATTATATCACTTGGAAATGGTCTCAAAACAGCAATATTATCGCTTATTGCGATAACTTCTGGAACAATTTATTGACCAGCAAAATTTGATATTGTGATACACCTATGTATCACATCAAATCCCAATAAAATTCATTAAAGTTTAAGAATTCACTACAAAAACACAAAAAGTCACCAAGCATTTTTGGTCTAGTTTCTGGAGCAAATATCTCAGTACACTTGAAATAAGACAAAAACAACTTCAGCCAGATATTTCTTCATATTGATGAAAAGTACTAGTTCCAATGGCAGATTATTTCACTTATAGCATTATGTTATAGATGAAATATTCTGCAGATTTTCATCAATAATAGAAAATTATTTACCTAAAACAATAATATCTTGCTGAAAAGTTACTTGTGAGTTCGTTTTGTCTTATTTCAGTGAACTGAGATATTTGCCACCAGAAACTAGACCAAAAATACTCTGTCAGATTTTGCGTTTTTGCAGTAAAAATAAATAAAATCTCACTAAACGCTTATTTTGTTTACGGAACTTGTTATCTTGGCATTTTTTGATGTCATTTTTTATTATTTTTTTGCTTGAACAAACAAAAATGAAGCTGAAGCGTGCTTCTCCCCAGCAGTGCACTTCGTTTCCCCATCATTTTGATTCTCATAAAACCCTCAAACATGAACATACAGACAGGCGGTAAAGAGGAGCTGCAGCCTCAATCTGTCAGGGGACATCATGCAGGAGACGCGCCGTGCACCCGGCCCCCTCCGTGACTCCACCACTGGAAGATCAATCCGTAAAAACGGGGTGCATGTCGGCATTAGTTGTTCTCTAAATACCTTGTGGGGAGCCTGTGACACCCGTACAGAGACATTGCGTCTGAATAAGAGCTGCTGTTTTAATTTTCCGCTGTGAAGCACGAGTCGTAATCCTGTTTTCCAGACTTTAACGTCGCCCAAGTCTTTTGTCTCGAGGGGGAAACTTTTGTGTGACATTTTGGTGTTTTCATGTAGTTTCTGGTGAACCAGCACCCCGATCCCCTCAAAGACTTTTGTTAAGACACTATTTAAAATCAGTGAGCTTTCACTGGAAATGATGTGTGAATTCATGCAGCTCCATCTGGCTTACAGAGCCTGTCTGCATCTGTCATTTTAACCGAGAGGAGAGTCAGGCAGAGGTGACACTACAGCGCGGTGTTTTCACTCTTCAGCCAGCAGCTAACGAGTCGTCGTTCCTCAGAAACACCTCGACTTGGGCAGATGTGCAGCAGCGCTACCTGCCTGTAACCTAGCAATGAGCTGCAAGCACCTTTCAGAGGAACAATCAGGCAAATCTGCAGGAACAGGGAAAAAAAAATGATTTAAAGCGGAATTAGAAAGCTGCATTGAGGCGGCTTGTTTTCTCTGTTTTTGTGTGCATTGCTCTGCATTAAAAAAAAAAAAAACACCTGTGGGCAATCCAGGGCGAACGTTTCCTCCACCTTAATAATTACAGACGTCTACCTGCTGCAGCTCAGTGACAGCAGCCCGGGGATACAGGTACGAGTGAGGGAGAGGCAGCAGGAGGGGTGAACCGAGTGTCAATCTTTCCAGATACATTATACACCGCCGCTGTCAGGAATCCACACAGCAGAAACATCTGCAAGGTCTAATCTTAACCAACCGCAAACACACACACACACACACACACACACACACACACACACACACACACACACACACACACACACACACACACACACACACACACACACACACACACACACACACACACACACACACACACACACACACACACACACACACACAACACACACACACACACACACACACACACACACACACACACACACACACACACAATGCACCGGGGGAGCAAGAGGAGAGGAAATAGAGTGCGAAGATGGAAACGAGGAATGACTGGACCTGGACCAGTCGTCATGTGCCGTTTTCTCCCCAACCCACAGAGGGTGCAGCCATTTCAGGGTTTTGTCTTCTGGTGGCTGGCCAAGCGGGGCTGAACTCTCTCTGCATACTGTACATCCCAGAGTTCCCAGGAGGAAGAAACTCGCTGATGAATGGAGGAAAGTAGGCCAGGAAATTCACCGCTGATCCTCCTCCTCCTCCTCCATATCTAGAAATTGGGTTCACTGGGAGAGAACAATCTATTTGCGTGTCACGCCAAGTATTCCAGTTTCTTTGTTTTCCTAAAGCGATTTTGTTTATCTTGGAACTGACTCAGAACAAACTCTCCTCTTCATATTCTGTGTTTTTGACAGATACCACAAAAACAAGTGTAAAAAAAAAAACAAAAAGACAAAACGCTTCATTCAGATTTTAGAAAAAAAACTCCAGCCATTAAAATTGTTTATATAATTTAAAAATAGCTGTAATTTTAATATGCAAAATTTACATATTGGACGTTTCTGTACTTCCAATTGAACAAACATTTTTGGCTGTAAGTTTAGGTTTTCAGGCGTCTGGAAAATGAGTCGTTTCAAAAGCCTCCGTAATCCAACATCACAAGTCAGCAGGAACTCACTGCCTGTTACCTAGCAACCCCTTGGAGGCCAAGTCCGTTACCAAGCAACCCAAACGGAGTTCCAGCACATTTGGCCAGCTGGTTTTATGCTGCGTTCACGCCAAACGCGTTTCAAAAGGGCTCTCTGAAGTCCGAAGCTTGACATTTTGTTGTAGACAAGTGTCAGAAGCATCAAAATCGCTCTATAGAGCGTCGGGACGAGCCATTGTTTTCCGTTGCTGGTCTCTTTGGACTATGGTGGAAGAAATTGAGAGAATGACACCAAAATATTCTGTTGTGAAAGCTTCTGCAATCGTAACGGAAGCTCAGATGGACGTGTGTTTGAACTCACCAGATAATCCAGGAATGTTGTGAGTTTTGCGAGTTTCACAGGCTAAGCTGGGCGCCAACTGGGGTCGCCATCAGCGCTGCTTTCATTTCAACCCAGTCCAGTTTGATGATCAATGTCAGGTAGCAAAGTCGCTCTGATTGGTTGACACTCCGCTTCTAGCGGCAAAAGTTCAGATTTTCCAACTCCAGCGCTGGATGCGCGTCGAATCGCGACGAATCCTCAACATGCATCCACATAGGCTTCAAATTTAAACAGACGCTCAAATCACGTTCAAGTGTGAACATTACCGCTATACGTGCTGTACAATGGCTGCTGGAAAAACCACTTGCTCGCTGTCTGGAAGGAGCTCAAAATAGGCAGAAGTGACCAGACTGAAATCTCATTATCTAACAAAGATTTTGTGCAAAAAAAATGTAATGAACATGTTTTTGTATAACCAATAGAGTTCTCCTAACCTGTCCAAGATTTAAATTAAACATTAACTTATTGCCAAATTTGGGTGTGTTTTTTTTTATCTTATTTTATTTTTTAGAAGCAGCCGAGACCCAAATGGAAGTACAAGAATGTGCCGAATGTGACTTTTCCATCGCAGGTTCCCTTTTAATCATTCATGAATTAAGCCCAGAGACCATAACTCTGTTCCGCTGTCCTCCAGGTCTGTCCTCATGTCCTGTGGACCATTCAATGACATTCCCAGACTCCACTTTGGATCTGCAACCTTCAGCCCAGCAACACTTCGACAGACGTCGAGCCAATTTTCCGTCTCCTCTTAGAAAACTATTACGGATAAACAAACTATAGATGTGGCCTGAAATCAGCTCCAGCGGCATCCGATCCATTGAATCAACTTTAGCTGCGTTTTCCTGCCAACTTCTGCTTGGATACCATCGTTTGCTTAGCAACTGCCATGCCAGCAGCTATACGTGTGCATTAAACGCTGACGGGAACAGCAAGGCTCAGCTGTTGATGGAACACAGTTATCCTTTTTCTCATTACTGCCTGCTCTGTGTGAGATTTACCAGGACACGGGGCAGCCATCAGAGAATTACGCATGTGTTTGCACAGCATGGCCAAGAAGGAGAACAGGCGTGCGGCTCGGAGACACCTGTCGGGTCCTCTGAGCAGAAATTTGAGCTGACAAACAGAGCTTTTTTTCCTCGGCTAACACTCCAGATGTCATCGGATACGTCTGTAAACACGCCTCCCAGAGAGAGGCCGCTTAGACATGTTCAAAGCGCCAGAACTTGCATGCATAATTTTATTTGAGATCATAAAACACAAATTAGGACCCCCGTCTCATGATGGTTGTGTTTGCTGCGATGTTTCTACATGCTGAGGAACTTCAGGCACAAGTACCTATTATACCTGATGTATGCCGAAGCCCAGCCACTTTCGTATCGGTGCTTTTGTTCCTGTACGCATAAATAAAAGCTCTGACAAGGGAAAAAATAAAATCCTGCTTAACGATACGTCTCAACGTGAGACGTTTTGTTTTCTTGGATGCCTCTCCTTTCCAGGAAATACGATCAAGTCAATGAATTTATGAGGCTGTAAGAAAAACAAAACCTTCCAGATTAACTCCGGTTGGTGTCATACATTAAACGGTATTAACATGAGTTGATAATCAGGAGCGTAAATTAGTCTAATAATATATCTGAAGGATGAAGTCATTACCCATCCCACTGAACAGCTGCATCACATATTTAAAGAAGCAATCACTTCTTAATACGTTTCCAATTAGGATTTATTTAAAGGCAATCAAAGTAATTACCTGTAACTATTAGTTACAGGTAATTAGATAATCCAGAAGAAGTTATGTTAATTATTAATCACATGAAGGTGTAATGATTGAAGCAGGTACAAATACAGAAAGAAACAACAAAAATAATAAAATCAAGTTTTTTGTTTTCATTACAAAATGGATGACTTGTTTATTGTAGAGAACGGACGCAGCAGACTTTTGTCCAATTTAAGAGTAAAGTAAGCTGAATGAGCAGTTGGTTTTGAAAGTTGCTGGGGGGCGCTGTTGAGCCATTTCTACTGCAACATTTGCAAAATCCTTAAAATAAGTACATTTTCCACATGATTGACATGTTTGGGAAGATTGGTGAGTTTTTGTGTGGTTTAGGCCTCAAAAAGCCAATTTATTTGATGGAATAATAATAAAAATCAAAAGCACAGATACGGTTATTATATTCTGCTGACCTAAGTGTAACATCGTATCGGCCGATGTTAGTCATTTCTTAACATATCGGTATCAGTAATAAAACTGGGCCGATATTAAGAACTGATATTTATTTCCATCTTGTTGCCGACTGTTCCTGGTAACATTTTTTCCCCAAAGGTAACAAAACAGTAGAGAAATATATATAATATCTGTAAATATTGGTCAGTGGACATCACAGCAATATTAATATCAGATATCGAAATTGTTGTATCGCTGCATCCTTAGATATAAAAGGTGTTATTTGAGGGTGCAACTTTTTTATTATTTTTTCCCCTTACAAATTTGCTTTTCAGAAAAAAACATAAAAGCGTCGCTGCAACATATCATATCTACTTCATCATTCAAAATAATTGCTCAAGTCTGATATAAAGGAGACATGATAGGACTTCATAAATGAGAATTATTTGAGATTCAGGTACAGAAAATCCAGTCGATATCACAGTTGGCTTAATTGAAGTCAACAACTGCGTATGATGAGAAATAAAAGTTAATGATGCGAGTTATTTGTGCAGCAGCGCAGAAGGCGAGAGATTTTCTAATGCTGCAGGGATATAATCTCTGTTATCAGAAAAAACTGTCACCCTGAAATTCAAACAATTACAGACAAAGACTGAAAACCTGAAAGTTTGACCTTGAAACGTCCTCCGTCATCCTTGTGACTCATCTGACGGGAAATGGTTTTACATCGAAGGCTCGTCTCATAACCCAACAAGACTGAACAACAAACACGCCACAGACAGTGGATGAGAGACGGGGTTTTACGGAGAATAAAGAGGAGAGCAGCGAGGGAATAAAAAGAGGAAAAGGCCGTTCAATTTCCCGTTCTTGTCAGAAGTTAGCAGGTGGTTTCAGGGGAAACATGCGACTGCCGACTTTCACAGGTTTTAAAATTACAAGTCCATGAACCAGAGCGCATCAGGGGACGGCGGAGGCTTTCTTCAGTTGGCAGGGTAAATATCCGTCATGAATGGGATCCGTTTCTTTGAAGTGATACTCAAACTCCCTTCAGGACGAACGCTCAGCTCGCTGTGACAGAAACATGAAACTTTGACGCGAGACGTGGTTTTAGGGAACATTTTGCAGATACAAAAAAAAAAATAACACAAGCCAACGCCGTGAGATTCCTCCGTCTGAGATTCACCACTAGACTTGTTGCACTGTAAAACATTTACAGGTGGTTTAACTTGAAAATGAAAGTCCAACTGCTGCCTTTAAAATGAAGTTTAAGTCGACAAAAAAACTGTTTTGGTTTAAACTCAGAAATTAAAGTTCATGAAGTTGATTTAACAAGAAGACACAAGTTGTCTAAACATTGTTTTTTTAATTAGGGCTGTATAATAATATCAATATCGCGATATGTCGATATTTTCTTCTCAAGAAAAAAATCGATATTCATCTGCAAGTATCGTAACGTCCAACTGTCACCTTGTTCACTCACTGCTTGCTTCACCAGGTCATCAGGCTTAGAGTGATTCCTTCATATGTTCAGGTTAAAAAGGTATCAAACTATTCAGAGCAGGAACTTGGTTCACTTTATTTACTTTACTAATGCATGTCAGCTACAGTTTGGACTGTTTCAACTAAAAGAAACATGTTTTCTCACCACTTCTTTGATTCATTTTGTCCAGCTGTCCACTTTAAGTCTGTGTCCAACCAGAGCCAGGTATTGTGTAGTTGGAGCTTTTAATCAGTTTTCAGTTAAATTAATTCAATCCAACTTTATAACAGTCACAAAATGTCACCAAAATCACTCTGTCCCTCTAAATCTTTCAGAAAATCGCAAAAGTGCATTGAATTGTATCGTTTGCTGAATATCGTGATATATATTGTATAGTGAGATTATTGTATCACTACAGCCCTATTTTTAATGTCATTAATCTTGAATAATTATTTGGTTTAAATTCTTTTTTGAACAAAATTTTTGATGTGATGATGAATTTTATTAAACATCCCAATGAATTCAGCTCAGAAACATTTAGTGTGATCAGGACATTATCCTCAAGCTTTGCTAACTGAGAATTGCATTAAAACGAACATTTAATAAAACACCAGAGTCAGATCAACGTGACGCACTTCCACCTCAGGAGACAGAAACATGCCGCTAAGCATTCTGGGAAATAGCTCCCACTCCTGTCTTTCTCTTCTTTCAGTTTTTTAAGTGCAAACCTAAAAACTCAGTTGATTCAACTCTTGGAGGTTTGACTAAATTAATAAAAAGTTAAAACAACTTACTGCTAAGTTTATCTTTCACAAACTCACATTTAGGTTCAAAATCTAAAACTGGATACATTTATTTGACTTAAGGAGTAAAAGACAGTAGCCACAACTAAATGTCATGTCTACTGTAAAATGTTTTACAGTGTGGAGTCTTTGTTCCAGCCTCACCTTGCGTCAGGAGTTTCTGCTCTCCATCCGTTTGCTCATCGTGAAGGAAAACGCCTCGTTAAGTTCTGCTAACAATACAGACTTCTGGCGCCGCAGGGCCTTGTTTAATAATAAAACCGTTTTCTTGTCTCACAAAGGCGATGTGACAAAGTGCCCACCTCTGATAAACTCTGAGAAATCACTGAATGTTTTCTTTTAACAGCGTCGCCTCACTGTGAATATTTGTAGGTCAAACCGAGAATTGTGGCTGATTTGTTTATTTGTTTTATATTGTGAAACAATTAAAGTCAGCAGCAGGTAGCGATTACGCCTGACAGAAGTTCATTTATGTTTTTCTAACCCCAAAAATTAGTCTGCAGGGGAAAATGTGAGTCAAGTGAGGAAACATGCAATCCTTTCTTCTCCGCTCAGTTCAAGGAAAAAGGTTGATGTTTGCATCTGGTGAACCAGAACTGCGTTATGCAGCGGAGGTGATATTAGGAAAGGCAGGGGAAAGTTGTCCAGCTGAGTGATACGGACTTTACTCCAACGGTGACACAACAAGCAGCAATAAAGTCCTAGGAGTTTTGTTTTTACTAGGGCTGTAGTGATACAATAATCTCACAATACGATACATGGTATTCTGCTCACAATACGATATATATTGCGATATTCAGCAAACAATACAATTCAATACACTTGCGATTTTCTGAAAGATTTTAGAGGGACAGAGTGATTTTGGTGACATTCTGTGACTGTTATAGAGTTGGACTGAATTAATTTAACTGAAAACTGATTAAAAGCACCAACTACACAATACCTGGCTCTGGTTGGACACAGACTTAAAGTGGACAGCTGGACAAAATGAATCAAAGAAGTGGAGAGAAAACATGTTTCTTTTAGTTGAAACAGTCCAAACTGTAGCTGACATGCATTAGTAAAGTAAATAAAGTGAACCAAGTTCCTGCTCTGAATAGTTTGATACCTTTTAAACCTGAACATCTGAAAGAATCACTCTAAGCCTGATGACCTGGTGAAGCAAGCAGTGAGGGAACAAGGTGACAGTTGGATGTTACGATACTTGCGGATGAATATCGATTTTTTTAAAGGAAAGAAAATATCGATATATATCGCAAAATCGATATTATTACACAGCCCTAGTTTTTACTAACATTTTCCTCCAATAAAACATTTCTGTGTGATATTAAATTCACCCCAGCACTGAAAAGAAAATGTAAGTCCTTCAACTTACCCACAAAATCTGGGGTAGTCTATTTTTATTTTTATTTTAAATTCTGACTTCCTCCACCAATCTGCCACATTCAGCAAAATAGCTGCAGAACATCATGGGACAGAGATTAATCACCTCTGTGGCTAACAATGAGCACAGCGCTCCTGGGGGTTAAACTCATTCAGCGTTCGCCTCCCCGCAAACGTTTGCTCACCTTGGCCAAATAACTCAAGCACTGCAAAAACACAAAATCTTACCAAGAAAATTTGTTCTAGTTTCTATCGCAAATATTTTAGTTCATTTGAAATAAGACAAAACTAACTACAAAGTAACTTTTAGGCAAGATATAGGAGCTTGTTAAGTCAGTAATTCCTTAATATTGGTGAAAAAAACACCAAATTACTTAACTTGTATCATGGGAAAAATGTCATGTTATAAGTGAAATAATCTCCCAATGGAACTGTAACTTTTCATCAATATTAATAAATTAGTGATAGATGCTAGACCAAAAACACTTGGTAAGACTTTGTGTTTTTGCAGTGTACTGACTCCAGCAGCTGTTTTGGTTGCAGCTGCTCCTGAACTAACCGCACCTGGAGCTGAAAGTTTCGATCCTCAATTAGATTTCAGACGTTCTTAAATCTGCTAATAAGCTGCAACTTAAACAGGCAAACTTTAGTTTTATAATGGGGAACAAACAAACTGATTATTTTTCATATACTCAAATCTTATAACAAGTAAAATTTAAAACTGTACATTTCATGTTTGAAGTAAGAAAAACATAAAAATATATACAAAAGGCCTAAATGCTGATTTTAAAAATTTATAATTGTATCAGGATGAGAATGTTATGAGTATGAGAAAGGCAGAAAATCCTACACTGCAAAAACACAAAATCATGCCAAGTATTTGTGGTCTATATTTGTGCTAAGGGTATATGTGCGGTTTGTCTGAAATAAATTAATCATTCATTCAAACACAAAGTGGTGCACCAACTCTTCACTTACTTGATGCAGTTGTCACTAAAAATTCAATTTTTTTGTGCCGCCCTCTGACAGAGTGGCAATCTGGGTGGTGTGTCATTTCCTCCTTATCAAAAATCACCTCTGCACTAGGGCTGTATAATAATATCGATATCCCAGTAAATATCGATATTTTCTTTCCTAGAAAAAAAAACGATATTCATCTGCAAGTATCGTAACATCCAACTGTCACCTTGTTCACTCACTGCTTGCTTCACCAGGTCATCAGGCTTAGAGTGATTCCTTCAGATGTTCAGGTTAAAAAGGTATCAAACTATTCAGAGCAGGAACTTGGTTCACTTTATTTACTTTACTAATGCATGTCAGCTACAGTTTGGACTGTTTCAACTAAAAGAAACATGTTTTCTCTCCACTTCTTTGATTCATTTTGTCCAGCTGTCCACTTTAAGTCTGTGTCCAACCAGAGCCAGGTATTGTGTAGTTGGTGCTTTTAATCAGTTTTCAGTTAAATTAATTCAATCCAACTTTATAACAGTCACAAAATAACATAAAAATCACTCTGTCCCTCTAAAATCTGTCAGAAAACCGCAAAAGTGTATCAAATCGTATCGCTTGCTGAATATCGTGATATATATCGTATTGTGGGCAGAATATTGTGTATCGTATTGTATCGTGAGATTATTGTATCACTACAGCTAGGCCTGTCGCGATAACAGATTTTGTTGGTCGATTAATGCCAAAAGAATTATCGGCGATAAGTGATAACATCACTTCAAGAAATTTTGTTGGGGGGTAGGGGGGGTGCGAACAGAAATTCGCAAGACGAAGCACAACAGCGAGCGGAGGAGTTTCCAAAGGCATTCATAGTAGCCGCTCTGATCTAAATCAGGGATTTTCCCCGACTGGGAGCTTAACGCTGAATGTGACAGGCAGCCAATCAGAAAGTGCGGATTCTCCTCCTGCTTTCTGATGGGAAATTACCGAGGGGAATCCCAAACAGCTGAAACTGGGCATTTCAGCACTTATCGCGATAATTAAAATTATCGCGATTAAAATTATTGCGATAAGTTATTTTATCGCACGATTAATCAATTTATTGTTTATCGTGACCGGCCTAACTACAGCTCTACTCTGCACCTTTTAGATGAAGCTCTGTTCTGTCTGTCGTTTCTGTCAGATTTTTAATAACGGCTCTAAAGGATTAGCCAAACCGTTTATATAGACAGGGCAGATTGTGAGACGGCGATGAGCGATTGGTTTTACTTTAAACAAAAAGCTCTGGGAAGGAAATTGAAGGGGATGGGTTTTCCTCCCGTCCCTGCAGATTCAATGGGCTCTGCTCATAATTTAATCTGCTGCAAATCTACAACCGCTGTGCAAGTCTTTGTGCTGCAGTTTCACCAGAAAGTGGTTCAGATTTGAAAGGACCTCAGGAGAAAGAGGGTAGATAAAAGAGGATGTGTGCGTGTTAGAGAAACGAGGTGACTTGGCTAAAAGATGGAAGAGCCAATAAAAAATTAATTTGACACATTGCACTGAGATGACAAGGTGACCTAGCAGCCTAAAAAAAGAGCCTATTTTAAAAAGCTTTAAGTAAAATGCAACACAAATAAAGTAAATATTACTAAACGTCGAAGTGAACTCTGCTAATTAAATGACCCTTTTTGAAGAAAACAAGCCAGATAATACATTTGTAAACAGCATTTCCTTCACAGACAATAAGGTCAGTAGATGAAGTTAAATGGGACCAAATAGACACCAAGTTCACAAGAAAATGATCAGAAAGTCAAGAGAGACGTGATACAAATGTATTCATGTTAAAATCAAGCAGAAAGATCTGAACTTTTACATGTTGAGATACAAATTATCACTAATGGATTGTTGTTGCATTTTAGGAAATAAAATAGTTAATTTCTCATTTAGAAAATTTATTTATTTGCATCTTTTAATGCATTTCTAATATAATATATGTATATATTATATAATGTACATAATATATATAATAATATATTTAATGAAAAATCTGTAGAATGTGCCAATTTGTTTTTGTATCTGTTTAATAAACTACTAAAAGCAGCTTCAGTCCCAGCTTTAGCTCTCCCAGCAGGCTAAAATGTGTCTCTTATTATTCTGCTGTCTAGAAAATATGAATAATTTTATTTATTTAATGTCAGACAGTGAGGAAAAATGGTTCATGCATGTAAATATCTGATGAACACAATAATGAAAGGTCCAAAAAGCTCATTCTGTTCTGAAACAAGGAACAGAAAGAGGAAAATGAATGATTTTTCTGGTTGAATTGAGAGCTCACTTTGACTAAATGGATAAATCTGGATGGTTGCTGAAATGGGCAGAATTCAAAGTCTGATTTATGTAACAGCGACGCTAAGTGGGTGTTTTCACCTGTTTGATTTGAATACAAACCACAAAAAAAAAAAATTTAAAATCTAAAATAAAAATATGGTAGTCTAGGATAACAACTTTCAGGACTCAAATTAGATTTAAATGCACAATAACAGCGCCGTCTGCATCACGCATTGAACCCAGCATCATTATTCTCACGCTGCATGGTGCCTGTGCATCCTTAACGGAGCGCATGATCACAAATGTCTGACGAAGACCATTTCATCAGCTCGTGTCTCCGCTCGCCACAGGCCCCTGGCTCTCCTCCACTGCGAAAATATCTCCCAAACCGCATAAATATTTATGTCCATTAATAGTAGAGAGGCAGCCCGAGTGGATGCATAATGCTCCGCGCTGGTCCTTATTTTTCGGCGGGGAGATGCAGTCCAACTGCCACGACGACGTCTCTGTCGCCATGGCAACGGAGTCGAGCTCTCCATCCGAGCAGGACTCGGTTGTCCCCGCCGAAACCAGCAGCAGCAGCAGCAGCAGCAGCAGCAGCGATATGAATATTAATAATGCTGATTTGCAGCAACTTCAGCGTCTGAAGGACATGTGTTCTCAGATGTAACGCGCTCTGTAGTAGGGGATGACCTCTGACCTTCTCGGAGTGGTTGTTACCAAGCTCCCAACACTTTGACCATATTGTCCCCTTTGCAACTGCGTCACTTAATCACTCAAGATGTAGGAAGTGAAGGATGGGAGTCTTGAACTGAGCGACTACAATCGTTTTCCAATGTTGTTTTGCCAGTTTGTTCATGGTTTCAACGTGTTATTTTGTCAGTGAACATAACTCAACCCGGTTTGGGCTCACAGACGGCGGGATTTTCAAGAGTTGGAAACAGCTGGCATAGAAACCGACCCGAACCTCCTCCCTCCTGACGTGTTGATCAAATTACCACTTTGCCTGAATTCACACCATATGATTTATATTGCCATGACATAAAAAGTGTTTCCCCTTAAACCTAGCGCTGTAGTGATACAATAACCTCACGATACGATGCAATACACAATATTCTGCCCACAACGCGATATATATTGCGATGTTCAACAAGCGATACAATTTAATACACTTTTACGATTTTCTGAAAGATTTTAGAGGGACAGAGTGATTTTGGTGACATTTTGTGACTGTTATAAAGTTGGATTGAATTAATTTAACTGAAAACTGATTAAAAGCTCCAACTACACAATACCTGGTTCTGGTTGGACACAGACTTAAAGTGGACAGCTGGACAAAATGAATCAAAGAAGTGGTGAGAAAACATGTTTCTTTTAGTTGAAACAGTCCAAACTGTAGCTGACATGCATTAGTAAAGTAAATAAAGTGAACCAAGTTCCTGCTCTGAATAGTTTGATACCTTTTTAACCTGAACATCTGAAGGAATCACTCTAAGCCTGATGACCTGGTGAAGCAGCAGTGAGTGAACAAGGTGACAGTTGGATGTTACGATACTTGCAGATGAATATCGATTTTTTTTCTAGGAAAGGAAATATCGATATCGATATCATTATACAGCCCTACTTAACGGGAGCAGCATTAAAAACGTACAAAAGACGAGATGCTAACCAGTTTTTTTTTTTTGTACATTCTAGGTTACGTGGCGGTGCAGCAGCATCGTTTCCATGGTTACCAACGGTTAGACGCTGCCTTCTCCAAAACACAATATCTGACATATTTCTACTTAAAAGCATATTAACGTTAATCTTCTTACCTTTTTAAAAGTGTTCGCTGTAAATCCGCCATTTCACCGAGAACTGACAGTCATGATTAACGACTGATATCCATCACCGCCGTAACTTTCCTTATTAAAAGGTCATAAAATAAAAGTTTGGTTTCTATCCTTCTGTTTCTAAAGCCGACCGCGGAGCATCCTACGACCATTTTTAAAGTAAAATCAACTAAATACAAGCGATATTAGGTTACAGGTGTCTGTTTTTACTCTGGCTTTAAAGGAGCGCATTGGTTGTTCTGGCGTCCGTCATGGCGGAGTGGGCGGAGCTCAGGAGAGCGTGACGTCACGTGTGAAAGGTCAATAAAGAGCAGGTGTGCTTTGTGAGCTATTTCCATTCCCCATGCTAATGTTGTCCAACTCCGAAATGTTGTCTTAAGGCAAGGATGTCCATCTGTGGTCCTTTAGTCCATAATTCAAGAATGGAGTTAATTTTAGATTTTCATAGTCAAATAAACTCTTCTTGAATACTTATTTGTTCAGATATAAGACAGAGTATTTAACTGTAACAGCAATGTTTTCATAGATTGCACTTTTTTTTTTTCAAAAATGTAAATAAAACAAAGTTTAAAAAGAAAATTGTGAGACAATAAAACCCCCAGACCTCCAAAAAGCTTTTGAAAATATTTGCATGTCATTTAATACTGCAACGGTGCGAGACCTCATTTATATTTTGGATCAACAATGATTTACAGACTCCAAATTTTCTGCTTTATTAAATTAGTATCTATTTAGTATGGTAAAGGCATGAAAACAACAAATGTCTTAAGAAACTCACCTTCAATTAAAACAAAATGAAGTGTTCTCGACTTGACCATTTTCACCAAATGTCTGTACACCACTGTCTTAAGGAGTTTTATTATTCTGAAGCGCTCAGACGGGAGAATTTTAAAGTAAATACTTGGGACTGAACAGACTGCACATAAACAAACAAATAATTGCAGCTTTACTTCACTGGCTGTCCACACAAACATGCTGCTGCTGCTGCTCTGGGCTTTATTCTGTCAAAGCATTGAAGTTTTCCGTCCGCGGACATGATGTCTGCTTGCTTTGACATCTCCTCTGGGAGATCCAGCCGTTCTGCTATATAAAAGATGGATGGAGAACAAAGGTATGTTTCAGCTGGAGATGGAGGATGATACACAAACAAAAGGCAGGAAAACACCAATAAAGCTGAGGCGTGCCTCAGAAAACAGAAACGCAGTGTTAGCTCCGAGAGAGATTAGCGGGCCACCCAGCAGGAGAGATTTCCCCCAGCTTACTGACTGCTGGCTGCTTTCAAGGTAACAGGACTTCTTCTTCCAGCCTCCTTCGGGTTCCTGCTGCAAGAATAACAGTAACATTTAATCACAATGTCGAGCGGAGTCCATTTCAAACCAAAACGTGAAGGAAAGCTGATCAAAATCTCTCTGGAACATGTGTCAAACTCAAGGCTTGTGGGCCAAATCCAGCCCGCCGTAGCTTTTTATGTGGACCTCTAGATACCAGAGTAAACATTAAGTGAGCCTAATATCTTATCAATCAAGTCAGTATAATTTTTATCTGTTTACTGCCAAATTATATAAATCAATCCCTTAAGTCTCTTCAGAATTATGGTGTAAATTCAAGCAAAATCAACAAATCTCTACACTTTTTTGCGCCAATACATAATTGAGAGTTAATTGCGGATTCTCCTCAAAAATTGTCAAAAACATTCATACTTGTACTACATGTGCCTCAGCCTTAATTGATGCCAAATTATAGTCCACGTTCTACAAAGCGAGTAATAAAATGTTGCATTTACCGTCATAAATAAGTACAAATATTTCCAAATTAGTAGTAAAAACACTGATTTTTATTTTTTTTAAAAATCACAAAAGGTATCACGAAATCCTGGAGAGACGGAAAATATGCTCAGTTATATTATTTACTTTTAGGATTTCATAGGTATTTTAACAGTTTGGTGAACAGGTTTTATCAATATGCATAATCGGCCCTTTAAGAGCATTCATGATCTTTATTCGACCCAAAACAAAAATGAATTTGAGGATGTGTCAGCATTTTATGTTTTAAGCATTTACTGTAAATGCTGAAAAAAGCATGAAAAGTTGTGTGAACTATTGAACAATTAGTTGTATAACAGCTGTTGATTCACACATGTTCTGCTTGCAGTTGAGGAAGAAGAGGGATCCCCATATCATGATACCTGAGCCACCGTGCTTCTCTGTGCGCTGCACGGTTTGGGGATCATCTGACAAACAATTTATAGCTTTCAAAAATCCAGAACATTTAGTTCCAGTGATCTTTAGACCCGTTCAGTAAACATCTTTTATTTAACCAGGTAAAACCGCAGTGAGGTCCACATCTCATTGTCAGAAAACTGCAACACACAACAACCTGGTTACACTGGTTCCCTGTTGTCACACACTCTTCAACTCCCAATACTTTGAATATAGATTTGTAATCTATCATTTTCAGGATAATAACTCAAGAGCAAGCAGGCATGATGCAGAAAGATGCTGTTTCATAAATCAAAGAAAAAAACAACTCACAGAACTGAATCCAATCCAAAGACATGAAGTCAAAAACCTGATGAAAATCCAAAACGTAGTGGCAAAGTTAACCACTAGACGCATAAATGAGTAAAAACAGAGTGAACCAGAAGAGAACATGTAGTGAGAAAAAGCTGATCAGTGGAACAAAAGAAAGGTGAGCTACTAATTAACAGAGCGGGAGACGCTGAATGAGAAACCAGAGAGCAGATTCAGAGGGAATATTATGGACTATATGGCAGAACAGAAACTGCAGAACAATGAAAACGGATCACAGCTAAAATGAGACCAAGACGGGATTCTAGTGCAGAAAACAACCAAAAATCAGCCTGTAACCAGGAGCAACTGGACAGGAAACAGTGGAGGATGTCCTGGGGTTGTGAGCAAAGAGTCTCCGGAGACAAACTTGTTGACATGGAAACGATCACCTGATGGAGCAGGTCCTCCGTCTCGCCTCTTTGGACTCAGCAGATTGAAAAGCAACATGGCTTTATTTACTCATATGGATAATTACACACAGACTGACGCTTTTCAACCTTTATTTCTGTTAGTTTGGGTGATTTTCTGCTTACGTGTAATAAAACCAGAGTGGGGTAGTAAATATAGTTACATTTACTCGAGTAACTTTTTGGAAAAAACGTCCGTTGAGGAGGAGACTTTTTTTTACTTTTACTTGAGTAATTTTATTATAAAGAACCTCTAATCTTGAGTAACTTTGCTGAATGAAGAACAAACATGTTTTAACCAAAAATTCACCAGATTATAGCACACGCCTGCAGTTTTTGTTGGTTTCATAAGTTTTATATTCAAATAAATGATTTGGAAAAATGTTGCTTTTGCAATTTTGTAATTAGTATTTCAGATGAATCATTTCAATTTTGATCTTTAAATACCAACATTTCTGCATAACCTTACTGTCTGATTAAGTTTTAAATATTAAATGATTGACAATTTGATCAGTTACTGAGAGTTTGTGTAACCGTTTTATCAAATACTTTTTGGGACGTGGCTGTCCGTTACTGGTTGCTATGGTAACCACCAACCAACCGCAGCGTAATGGCGCTTAACATACTGATAAATGTCTGGAGAAACAGCTTCAAGACAAACTTTACATCTAAAATATTGTTAAAATAAAACCATGTTGCATATAGAATAGAGGAGTTTTATATAATTGACTGAATTTTTTTAAATTACCTTTTAGGTTCTATGTTTTAACTCACTGCGGGTTCACCTGTATAGTCGCTTTACCATTCAAGCATTGATTACAGAGTGATTTTTCATGTCCAGAGTAACATCTTTAAGCGCGTCTCCCACCCTGACGGATGATTTCTAGTTCTGGAGACGTGCGTGATGACAGAGGGTCTCATCTGAGCCTGAGGACAGTGAGACAGCAAAATCCAGGACAGCAACACCCAGAAATACACAAACACACACATGCCACTCATTGTAATACAGGTCGTCTATTTGGCCTGACCTAGAAATGCTGTCTGCACGAAGCTGAAACAGACTGACAGGCTCAAAACACTCCAAATCCCCCCCGTTCCCTGCTCTGCTCCCCCTTTAAAAGCCTGGATTAACTCAAAAACAAGAAGAAAAAAACCTACGCATGTAGAGAGAAATTCACAGTATTTCTGAAGGTACACTTTTTTATGCTAAAACAAAAAACAGAACAGATTCGGGTGATCCAAATTGAAGCTGCTGAGCGTGAGGCTGTCAGCAAAAGAAATAATTAGCTCCGGCATGTCTGCGACTTTTTCTCTGCGACTCCGTATGACCCGCACAACACGGCCAAAAGAAAGCTGGCAAACCATGGAAACAACATCTACCGGCAGACAGAGATACGGATACCGCCTGTGTTCGTCTTTCCTCCTTCTGGAGGGACTGTCGGGGTTTAGGGGCGATTTCAGAGGATCAGCAGAGGAACAAGAGGCGGGCGGAGGCACAACGATGGTTTCAAGGTGAAGAGGGCGAAACGTCCCACTGCAGACAAGGACGTGGCTTTCGCCTAGGTCAGTGGTTCTTAACCTGGGTTCGATGAACCCCAGGGGTTTGGTGAGTCGGTCTCAGGGGTTCGGCGGAGCCTCTGAGGTAAAGACTCACTTGTGTAAAGTCGTGATGACGCCCCGCTTTGCCATCACTTACTGCAGAGGATCACGTTACATTGCTTAGCCAATCAGAGGATCACGTTACATTGCTTAGCCAATCAGAGGATCACGTTACATTGCTTAGCCAATCAGAGGATCACGTTACATTGCTTAGCCAATCAGAGGATCACGGTACATTGCTTAGCCAATCAGAGGATCACGTTACATTGCTGAGCCAATCAGAGGATCACGTTGCATTGCTGAGCCAATCAGAGGATCACGGTACATTACTTAGCCAATCAAAGCTGTGGAGTAGCTCTGATTGGAGGAGTTAAACTCTCAGCATGGATTTGAACTTGTGTCTTTAATTACTTCAGCAAAGCTCACAGTTTTTACCAAATTCTGTAGCTTTCGGTGTTCTTCTAAATCTGCTCCTTAGTGGCATCTTTTCGGGGTTGGTGCTGCCTCTAGTGGTGTGGAGGTGGTAACACAACTTATATAATTACGCTACTAAATCAGAATACCGCAAATTCTTTATTATTTATTATTAATTTTCATTCTCTTAAGAAAGTAGAGCTAATTAAATGATCTAAACCTTAAAGTGGTTCCAGTTTCTCTCGATGGCCAACCTGTTGAAACTGTGACAAATTTTAAATACCTTGTGTCGTTCCTGGACAGTCAGATACACTTTACTGAAAACGCTGACTATATTTTGAAGAACTGTTCTCAGAGACTCTACCTTTTAAGAAGACTTGGTGATCCCCCCCAAATATGTTTTGAATTTGGGCTGGGGAAAAAAAAAAATCATATTTTATTTAATACTACATAAGGGTTCAGTGAATGCGCATATGGAACTGGTGGGTTCGGTACCTCAAAAAAAGTTAAGAACCACTGGTCTAGACTGTACCTTTTGAGTATTTTGGGTCATGTCAAGATCATATATGACATGACCCAAAGGGACGGTTGTCCCGGAATATATTGATAAAACACAATAGCAAAACTGTTAAAGTATTATTAAATCATTGTCTCTGCATTTGAAAAGTTCTTAAAATGAAATGAGATCGACAATCTATTCACAGTAATCAGTTCCTCCAGAATTTTAACCATAATTTTTGTGATTATTTTGCAATCAAAATCCCAGATTTTGAAATATTTTCAAGAATCTTTGCATATGTACTTGTATAAGACATTAATTGTGAGTTTTTGTTACCCACCATATTGATCATGATCTTAACTTTACATTAAGGCTGAGGGAGCAGAGTTGTAAAGGTAGTAGTGGAAATCCAGCCCAAGGTTTTCCTCCAAAGTTTTGCTTTTAATGTAATTTTTTAGTGATAGGTTCTAAAAACATCCAGTGTTTTTTACTAAAATGCAGACCTGGGAATTTAAGTGGCCATTAAATGTTTTTGTAACTAAGAAGAGACAAAAAAAATCCAGAGAGAGATAAAACATTTAGGATATGATTTGCTGTTTTTTGTTGTTTTTTTTTGCTAATCTGACAAGCATGTACGATCTACAAAGAACTACAGATATCTGTCCACTTTGCTTATTTCATAAAATATATGTTTACTTTATTTAGCAAGTAAAAAACATATATATTTTTTCTGATTATATATAAAAGTACTAAAAATTTTGTGGCCCCAGCTCTAGTTGCAACTTGACATTTTTGGCCCACATGGGTTTGGACACCACTGATGCAGATTCTTTACTTTTGTTCATTTTCTCTTTTTAGAGCATACTAGACCAGTGGTCCGCGGGCGCCCCCTAGAGGCCCACAAGGCATTACACGTAAACGAGTGCGAGGCTAGAGCTAGCTTACTAGAGGATTTAAAATGATAATGGGTAAGTGGCGTAAAACCAAGGCACCCAAAAGAAAACCTGAAGATATTGGTGGAAAAAAAACAACATCAGGATTAATTGTACGATCGTAGGAAGTTATTCCTGCTGAGTTTTGATGTGTCGTTCACTAGCTATTCGATTCTTTTGAACGGCTTTGTTGTCTACATTTCAAAGAGCCCTAAAATGTTATTAATCCACATAAGACAACTTCTTTATTGATTTCCATGTGTTTGACATGATTAGAAAGCTTTGAATTTCCACTTTTAGAATCTATTAATACTCAAAAAGCCCTGAATAAATTTGTGTATTTGTGAAACCACCATTCTCATTAAGTTGAACAAAACTAAAAAACAAGAAGTGAGTTATAGTTCATGTTAGGTGGTCTGAGAGTGTTTGTTAAATGCATTAAGATGTCCTCAGCCTCAAAAGGAAAACGTGCTTTAGAGGCTTTGTCTGCCTTTCACTGATACACAAGGCCTCTCTAGTATAATACAGCAAACCTCTGTGTTATAGAGGGTTTTTTTTTACTGGTCCACTCTCTCCTCACCCTCATCATCTCCTCATGCCTCCATCCGCTCTCCACTTGCCAGTGTGACAGCGGCGCTCAGGCAACCTCTAATCTAAACCAGATGAGCTAGAAAAACACACGCTTTCCACCGCCGGTTGCTTTCCCCATTAAGAAGCCCGTCATTTCTGCCTCCAATCACAGAGCAGACTCCTGAGGTTTACCAGAGAGACTGCATATTTAACAACGCGGACAAGCCAGAAAAACTCTTCTCGGAGTGATTTAGAGCGACATTCGGTGACGTCGGCGCAGCAGCGTTCTGCCATGTGGCAGTCTGAGCTAAAATCGTGGCACCTGTTGCGAAAGCGCCGCTAAATCGTGCTGCTCTCTTTTCAGGAAAGTTTTTTTGTTGTTGTTCTTGCAAGCTAACGACTAATCAGGGCTGAAGCTTTGAGCAGAAACACGCCACATCTCGAGGGGGACGGTTCTTGTCCCATCTCGTCACTTCTGCTCCTGCTTTTTCAGACCGCAAAGCGAACGGCAAACATGCCGGGTTAGCAGTGAAGCAGAAAGACATTGGGAGGGCAGTAAAGCAGGAAAAAAAATCAACTAACGCTGTTGATTTATTGAGAGAGATAACCAACTTGCATGACAAAACAAGTGCTTTGAACCACAACTGCAATTTTAAGCAATCTTCTTTTGAAAAGAGGAAAAAGAAATATGTGAGAACAGACCTTTCCAAAGTAAAGAACGAGTCAGTACAATGGAGATGTGTGTTCAAGAATAATCTGATATAATTATGGACCTATAAAGTATTTTAGTAGTTTGCATTTTACTTGTCGACAGCAGGAAACTCAAGAAAACCTGAAAACCCATGACCCAGTCCGTTTATTTTTTGTAACCTTTTCATCCTTGCAGGGTTCCTTTTGCCCGTTTCCAGAGGACATCCTGAATGGGTCGGCGGTCCGTTCCAGGAAAGCCTACAGACCGAAGGCCATGTTCACTCCTAGTGGGGATTTAGATCAGTCATTTCACCCAACATGTAGGTTTTTGGAGAAGTCAGAGTATCCTGACTTTTCACCAAACTCCACACAGAACCCAGGACCCAAAAATATGCAAACCATAAGCTACTGGTATTTTAAACAGCTCAACTTGCCATTAAAGTATAAAGCTGCATTATGTAGCTTTTACAAAACAATATTTTCTTATATATTTGTTCAAATGATCACTATCTCATTTGAACAAATGACAAATGACATGTCATTGATGGTAAACAATGACATGTTTACCACCAATACCATTTTGATGGTATTTTGATGGTAATGTCATTGATGCCATTACCATCAATGACATGGTAAACACGAAGCCCTTTCCACCTGCAATTTACGCAAAATAAACAGATAAAAATGGTGAATACATTTCAACAGTATTAATTTAGTGTTCCCTTTAATTTTGTGAGCAGTGTATATTTCTATAGGATGGTTTCCTGGAACAGATCTGACTCCTATAGAGTCCCACACTGGGGAACTTAATTCTGGACCTCCTGACCAACCGATCTCAGACTGTCAGGATCCACAACACCGCCTCGTCCTCCATCGCCCTTAGCACTGGCTCGCTGCAGGGCTGCGTGCTGAGCCCCCTCTTCTTCCCTCTGCTGATGTACGGCTGCTCGGCAAGACACTGCAGAGAGGAGGTGGAACAGCTGGTGTAGAGAAAATAACCTCTGCACCAACGTGAGGAAGACCAAGGAGATAGTGGTGGATTTCAGACGGGACAAGGATCCTC
This sequence comes from Poecilia picta, assembly GCA_033032245.1. NCBI lineage: Eukaryota > Metazoa > Chordata > Actinopteri > Cyprinodontiformes > Poeciliidae > Poecilia > Poecilia picta. Next base: position 26,379,911 of record CM065358.1, read on the forward strand.
TTCAGCCGCTGTACATCGGAGGAGACCACCTCCAGCTACATGGAGCCTGGTGTGCATTAGGGCTGTGGTGATACAATACTCTCACGATACGATACACGATATTCTGCCCACAATACGATATATATCGCGATATTCAGCAAATGATACAATTCAATACACTTTTGCAATTTTCTGAAAGATTTTAGAGGGACAGAGTGATTTTGGTGACATTTTGTGACTGTTATAGAGTTGGGTTGAATTAATTTAACTGAAAACTGATTAAAAGCACCAACTACACAATACCTGGTTCTGGTTGGACACAGACTTAAAGTGGACAGCTGGACAAAAGGAATCAAAGAAGTGGAGAGAAAACATGTTTCTTTTAATTGAAACAGTCCAAACTGTAGCTGACATGCATTAGTAAAGTAAATAAAGTGAACCAAGTTCCTGCTCTGAATAGTTTGATACCTTTTTAACCTGAACATCTGAAGGAATCACTCTAAGCCTGATGACCTGGTGAAGCAAGCAGTGAGTGAACAAGGTGACAGTTGGACATTACGATACTTGCAGATGAATATCGATTCTTTTCTAGGAAAGATATTGATATTATTATACAGCCCTAGTGTTCATATATCCAGCAACTTCAACTGGAGTGCCGGGAAGGCCCACCAGCATCTCCACCTTCAACTGGAGCTGCGGAGAGCTGGACTAGGGAGCTCAATCCTGGGGAGCTTCTGTCACTGTGTGGTGGAGAGCATTCTCTGCATTACTTGCATCACCGTGTGGCGTGGAAGCTGCACTGCTGCTGAGAAGACAGCTCTGCAGAGGGTGGTTAAAGCTGCATGGAGGACTGTGAAGCAGCCTTCCCTCCGATATGGACCTCTTCATAGCATGATGCAAGAGGAGGAGAGCTCCACATCATAAAGGACTTCACCCAGCCGTTCCTCTCAGGCAGGAGGCTGAGGGAAGACTTCTTCATCTGGGGCCTGAGGTTGAATTGTGTACAATGCGAAATGCATGACAATAAAAATTCTTGAATCCCTGAAGATTGTCCGCAAATATTCAGTTAGGTTCATAGTCTGGGATTAGGGATTATTTTCAAACTGTGTCCAGGTGTTAACTTTAGCTGTATTGCTTTTCTGTAATTCATTTGATTTGGCTGTGGGATGCTTGACATTTAGTAATTTATTTTTAGGTTTGAATCCATGTACACAGTACAAATTGCCAGTGTTGAATTAATACACAAAAGTGTCTATATGTGTCCAAGTCAGCAGGTGTTAAAGTAACACTTTTGAAAGTGTTAAAAGATTGACGCCCAAGTTTTTGTTAAATTAACTTTGGTCTATAATACTGAAATGGGTTTACAAAAAGTTAAACTTTCCATTTCAGTGTATTGTTTTGAATATTTTCCTCTGGATTTGATTGATATTGGCACCTTATGGGTCAATTTACTTTTTTAACACCACATTATGTTTTGTGATCAGCACTACACTGGTGTTACTTTTAATATATTTTAACACCAGCACCGTTGTAAATGTTAATGTGACACTCTGTAGTGTTGAATTTAACACCAGCTGACTTAGACACATACAGACGCTTTTGGGTGTTAATTCAGCACTGGCATTTTTACTGTGTAGAACGCAATATGCAATATCAGAGTCAATATTAGGTCGATGTTGTTGCTACGCCAGTTGAACGGGGAGAGGACACTGGCGTTGAATGTTCGCCGCTTCTCCACGAAAAAACAGAGAAAAACAGAGTTGTCGTTGCCAACTGCCGTCATTTCTCACTGGATTTTCTCCTGTGCTGGTCTGCAAGTTATGCTGTGGATTACATCGCTCTGTTTCCTGAATGTCTGTTTTGGAGCCGTGGGTCTGCTGTTAGCGGTTAGCTCCATGCTAGCTTCTCCAGGCTTGGCTGGCTCGTCGATGTTGACCTACTCCGCCTCCCAGCTGATTGGACTTACCAACTGCTCCATCCCACCCTGTGTTTCCATCTTAAAACGACTGGGTCTTCTGCGTAGACCCCGCTATGTCCATAGAGGCTCTCGGAGGAGAACTGTTTATCATCAGCAGGCTGGATCTGGCCCTATGGTTTCCTTCTGGTCTACCAGACGTGCCGAGCAACGTTTTGTCATCAGAATGCAGCGTCTGAGCTCCCTGATATGGCTGGAAGAACACAATGCATGACGGGGCAAGGACAACGTGGAGTGGATTTCAGTCTGCTAAAACCTCTCCAAAAGGCTTCTACTCCAACCAGTATTAAAATAGAACCTTTTAATGTTCAATCACTGACCAACAAATCCTGCCTTATTCATGACCATATTCTGGAGAAAAATGTGGACCTTATGTGCCTTACTGAAACATGGCACCCACCGGATGTGTACAGTTCGCTGAATGAAGCTTGTCCCCCTGGATATAGCTATCTGCAGAGAGCTCGCCACAAGGGGCGAGGTGGTGGTCTGGCAGTAATTTACCACAGTGATTTAAAATTGTCCCATCTGGCTCTTCAGGACTTTTCTTCTTTTGAGTGCTTGGCCTTCAATCTCAAAGCCCCACTCCAGATGAATATAGCATTGCTTTATCGACCTCCAAAACAACATGTTTCATTTAATTCAGAGATACATGACCTCCTAACTTCTTTCTGTGCCCGTTCTGTGAAAAATATTATTCTTGGAGATTTCAATATACATTTTGATAATTTTTCCTCCCCTCTGGCAGCAGATTTTAAGTCTCTTCTGGACTCACTTAATCTAACTCAGTTTGTTGACGCCCCTACACACAATAGGGGGCATACTCTGGACCTGGTGATTACAGACACTGTAACTATCAATAACTTATCTGTATATGACCTGGGCGTCTCGGACCACAGTATCATTTCTCTAGAAGTGCCTTCAACTTTGTCTGCTCCAAAATCTAAACGTCTTATTCAGTTCCGTGACTTGAAAAATATCTCCCCTGGGGCTTTGTCTTCCGCTTTTCACTCCTTGACTGCTGTCAATCATTCTTCTGTAACTGACTCTGTGGATTACTACAATCAATCTCTCCAGGAGCTTCTGGAGCTCCATGCTCCATTGAAGTCGAGGCTGGTGTCATTCTGCCGCTCAGCTCCTTGGTACACCGATGAGCTGCGGAACATGAAAGCCGTTGGACGTGCTATTGAGAGACGTGTAAAAAAAATCAGGTCTCTCAGTACACAAGCAGGCATATAAAGAACATCAGAAAGCTTATGCCTTTTCTCTTAAGGAAGCACGATCTAAGTATTATTCTAACATCATCAACAGCTGTCCGGGAAATTCCAAACAGCTTTTCTCGACAATAAACCCTCTCCTTCATCCCAATCAACGAACTGAGGATGAGGATTCGACTGAAAAATGTAATCTGTTTCTCTCATTCTTCAAAAACAAAGTTAAGTCTATTAGATCTCAGCTCCACAGCCTTCCTGATCTTCGGCTGCCATCTACCCTTGTACACCATGGGTCCATGAGCTGCTTTGATGAAGTTGCTAAGAGTGAAGTGGAGAACATCCTCAAGAAAATGAAGCCTTCATCTTGTGCCCTGGATCCCTTCCCCTCATCACTCATAAAATCTAATCATGCTGCAATAAGTCCATTAATCACACAAATAATAAACAAATCACTGAAATCTGGTCATGTTCCATTGCCTCTTAAAACAGCTGTCATTAAACCTCTTCTAAAGAAATCTACCCTGGATGCAGATATTCTTTCCAATTACCGCCCAATTTCACATCTTCCTTTTCTGTCAAAAGTGCTGGAAAAAGCTGTTGCCGCTCAGCTGCAGCTTCATCTAGAAGAAAACTCTCTGTACGAGAAATTTCAGTCTGGGTTTCGTTCTGCTCACAGCACTGAGACGCTTTGCTGAGAGTTACCAATGACATCCTCATGGCAGCTGATGCTGGGTCTACATCTCTCCTTGTTCTCCTTGACCTACTGCAGCCTTTGACACTGTGGACCATAACATCCTCCCACACCATCTTCATGTGGAGGTCGGTCTCTGGGACACTGTTCTGGACTGGTTTAAGTCTTTTCTCTCCAATCGGCTGGAATGTGTTAGCCTTGGCAAGGCCAAGACCCAGGCTGTCTCTGTCTCCTGTGGTGTCCCACAAGGGTCAGTATTAGGGCCCCTGCTGTTTTCCCTTTTGTAACCAGCACAAAATAATTAATCCATATTTTATTTTGGCGGGTCAAAGTGACGGCACACTTTAAGTTCCGGGTCACAGGTGAACTCGGATCTCCATTTGCTGTTGTTGCTGTCCCTGTGGCTGCTGCTCATCTCGGCGTCTTCCAAACGTATGGAAGAAAACGGCTGGATCGAGGTTTATTAACCAAACCGAAGGCTTACATTGTGTATTGTCTGTCGACCGCTCGACGGTGAGTCGTTTGTTTTTACGTACCTTGTGTTTTTTTAAGAAATAGAAATGCGGTGGCGACACGCCCACATCAATTTAGGTATTAATGATTAAAAAATGACTTTATTAAAAAGTCATTCCCTTATTGTTAATTTTGTGGCCGAACATATTATATATTGTCAAAATATTAAATAGGCCCTTTGATTTTTGTAAATTTGTCCTTTTAGGATAGTTTTAGTTACTTTTCATTGATTTTTGTTGACGGCCTATAGAACTCTGGGCTTGGTTAGTTTTTTTGAGTTGCGCAACAAAAGAAAAAAAAGAACAATTGTTTATTGAAACATAAGAAAGTTGATTAAGTTTAATTGACGCTACTGTCAATTAAACTTGGGTACAATTTAAAAGTGCACATTAATTTGATCTTTACCCTTTGCTTGATCTGTAACTCTAATTTGAATCTGTGATCGCGATCTTTAATTTGAAGATAATGTGAAAGATTCCTGAAAAATACTTTATGGAATATAGTTTTTTTTAGTTACACTTTAACCTTGTTTAAATGTGAATTCTAATTTGTTTTTACTTTTATGACCGTGTTTAGGTCAGGTTTTTTTCCACCCTGTGTCAACCCATGATGGCGAGCTACCGGATCACCGCAACTTCGCGGTAGGATTAAAATGAACCAAGTTATTTTCTCATTCTGGACCCAATTGCACTGGATCATGGACATAAGAACAATCAGCTATTGATTGAAGGACAATTAATCACCCTGGACTCACGAAAGGACTTTAAACAGGAAAAGAAACTCTTGGGTGTCATCAGGGTTTATTGTTTTTGTTGTTGTGTTTTTCCCTTGTTGTGTTTTTTGGTTATTAATAGAAAATCACTGTCATTATAAATATCATTATTATTTTTATTACATATCTTCCTAAATATATGAACAAAACAAGCTTGAATACAATAACTTGACTTTACCTTATGTCTGATTGTGTTTTATTCACACACACGGGCTCCATAGTCGAACCTTTGAGTGCCTATTATTATATTAGACCGTAGTCAAGCGCCTAGCCTTTAGTTAGCGTTACACTTTACATGCTGCCTTTGGGTCAAATCATTAATCGACATAACATCTCCTTTCACTGCTATGCTGACGATATACAACTTTACATTAGAACTGGAGCATCATCATCACCATTTTCACTCAATGCCTTCACTACTTGCCTGGAGGAGATAAGGAAGTGGATGACTCAGAATTTCCTTCAGTTAAACTGCTCCAAAACTGAGGCCATGTTGATCGGAACACCTCACCAGGTTCAATCTTCAACTATGACGACTGTGTTCTTTTCTGGACAAGACATCTCCTTTTCCACCATAGTTACAAATCTAGGAGTTGGAATGGATTCTCAACTTACATTTGAAAATCACATTAAGCATCGGTTTAAAATCTGTTTCTTTCATCTTCGCAATATCTCCAAAATTCGTCCGTTTCTTTCTTTCTCTGATGCTGAGACTCTCGTTCATGCATTTGTCTCCTCCAGGCTCGACTACTGCAACTCTCTGTTTGTTGGAATCCATAAAAAACATCTTCAGAAGCTCCAATACATTCAAAACAGCCAGGATTCTCTTGAGGGCCCGCAAATCTGCCCATATTACACCTATCCTGCATGACCTTCACTGGCTTCCTATCACCTGCAGAATTCAGTACAAAATTGCGCTCATCACCCATCAGTGTTTAAACGGAACCTCACCGGATTATCTGAAGGACCTTCTCACTCCACATTCATCCACCAGATCTCTACAATCACAAGACTGCAACTTCCTTCAGATTAAGATTAAGGTCCATGGGAGATCAGGCTTTCGCTGTCACTGCCCCCAGTCTCTGGATCTCCCAGATTATTTGAGAGCTCCACAACCACTGATTGATTTTAAAAGAGGCCTGAAGACTTTTTTTATTTAAGCAAGCCTACTCTGCCTCCACATGATTTTTATGATGTTGATTTTATCTCTGATTTTATTTGCACTGTGTAGCACTTTGAGATTTTTGTTAATGAAAAGTGCGGTACAAATTGGATTGATTATTATTATTATTAAATGACACTTTAGGATTTAACATGAAAATAATATGCTTACTTTTTCCAACATGCTTTGCACAGAAATGCAGCACATAATAAAGGATGAGCAGGTCTGTTATGTGACTGAGGTTCATAAATCAAACTTCCTTTCTCTCCTGAAGTTGTGCAAGTGTATTTTTAACTTTCCCTGGAGATGGTGAGCTAAATCCTGCAGCAGAGGAAGAGGTGAAAGGTCAGCCAGGCGCATCTTAGCTGGTGTCTTGACTCATGCGGCAGAACCAGCTGTAATGGCTGCTCCTTCTCATCCACATGCCGTCTTAAAACTCCACCTTTTCCATCGCCACCCACCCACCCACCTCCAGCTCAGAGCGGAGGGTGCGAAAGACAGAGACGTCAAAAGTTCAATAAGCAGCCGCATGACGTAGGAGGTGAGGAAAAAACATTTAGAAAGCGAGAAAAGGAAAAAAAAAGTTTCCACAGAGTGCGACTCCTCATTTCTTAGGACACATCTAAGTTAATAACAGCGGCAGGAGAGAGAGCAGAGTCAGTATCGCACAGTAACACACTCAGCAGCGAGCCCCACATGAATCAAAATGACAAAGGCAATCTAGCGACAAATTCTCTCACGCTGGCTATAAACGGCTCGGCTCCCCGGAAGACCGGATGCAGCAAAGTGCCGGCTGGGAAAACGAGGGAGGGAAATTTAAGAAATAAAACTCAATTACTCAGGTGAACAGCCTCTACAACGCCGCTGCTTACTCCCTCCAGTGGAGTTGATCAGATTCTGGTTTACTGGACTCTTCGTGTGGGTTTTGGCTTTATGTGGGGTGGAATGACTTTCACAGAGCCTTCTCAGAAGAGAGGCCGTTCTGTCAGGAAAGGTCAGGTGTGCGCCATGATCCCTGCAGCTGAAAGACGGCCTGAAAGCTAAAATCCACAGATTGAGGTAGAAAACAGCAATGTAACTCTTAACTGCAGTAAGTGAACTGGTCTGCCAGGTAAATGCATCTTGAAGTGGGATAGAGGATTCACACTGTTTTAAAATGATTAACTTAATATTTTGAAATTGAAAACAAAACCGCAAAGTCTCTTTTCTTTTACTGTTAAAAGCTGCATTTTATTTACTAACCAGAGGCGTTTACAGACTGTGGTAGGCTATACTTCCTAAAAACATGCATATCACTAGCTTATTAATTAAAAATGATCAAAAAATATCAAACTTTGTTTGATGATCTGGATCATTTGGAAGAACTTTTCTTCAAAACAGAAGTCCTTCCGGTGCAATTTATGCAGAAATGTTACATTGAGAAGTGTCGGCCTATTTTAACTCAATGTCTTTAAGAGCATTAACACATTTATATATTTGGAGTGGAGTAGCAATTATGTCAATTTCCCAAATAATTCACTGCAGCTTGAAGCAGTTTTTGTCCAAGTTGAATCAAATGTACAACTTGGGAACATTTCATTGGATTGACAAATAATCTAATCTGCACTGCAAAAACAAAATCTTATCCAGTATTTTTGCTTAGTTTCTAGAGGAAACAATATATGGAGAGACTTACATTTTCTGTTTTATTTAGTTGTTTTCATTTTTGGTTCCTAAATTACTTGAAATTTATTTTGAACCTGTCTAGTCACCGCAGGGCAAAATGGTCAACTATACCCCATTTTACCCTTCTTTTTTTCCCACTGAGATTTTATTGTCATTACTATCCTTTCTTGACAGTTAGCAAACAGTAAAAATGTGGAAAAAGGGGAAAGGAAAATATGCAGTAAAGGTTTTGAGGTCAGGAATTGAATCCAAGATGGCCGCCCGCTGTCGCCAAACCACACAACGTCCCCATATCGTCCATTTAATTTTAGGTCCCAACCATGCATTAATTGCCAGGGGGATGTTTTTACCAGACAACTCGTTATTGACAAAGTGATTTTTAGTAATCTACTATACAGACATTAGGTTATATGACTCTAATTTCTGATATTCAAGGTTTTTGATAGTATATGGGAACATATTACTGGCAAATGTCTTGAGATTCAAATGAATCATATTGGGATCAGAAGAAAAATAAATGGAAAGAGGGTGTAATACAAAGTGTCCAGAAAACAATATCCTCTATAGATAAAATTTAAACATTTCTATGATCTTTTTGAGCAATAATTCATAAAAATCCACCAACTACACAACAGTTTCAACGTGGCCTCAAAATGGAAGTACAAATAGACGAAACAGAAACATGCCAGATTGAAATTCGGTCAACTGACAGAGGGTCAAAGTGACCCAAAGCATTCAGAGCTTTTATGGTGTGAAAACATGAACATACAAAATGGCTTGCAGATGGCCAAACCATTACAGATCTATCACGTTATGTAATTTAAATGGAAGGACAATAATCTTTCTGTATTATTATCCACTCAAACTCCGGATGGAAGAACTATCTACAGTTAAAAATGATGTGGAGTGACAGCCAGGTGAAGGTGAGAAAGAGGTTAAAGTTTTAGTTTAGTCCGATCCCAGGTGCAGCCAGAGTCTCTTTACACAGAAAACCTTTTTATAGCTCGGACGGCGACACACCGCACAGTCCAGTTACCCCCTCTCTGCCTGTTCCCGCCTCATAAAGGCCTTAACTGGTCTCACATGAATCTTTTGTCCGGTGGATCAGTGATTGGCTGAATCCTTGGAAATAAAGGCTGTGACTTCAAAGGGTGAAGCGGTTCATAGCCTCACAGATGAGCTCATCCTTTCCAGCTGTGTGGTCAGCGTGAGGAGGCCTCCTCCTCAGCCAAGACACCAAAAATTACCTGGGCCTGAGCCACCACTAACAAACGATGAAATATGGCCAAGATGTGTCAAAAGGCTGTCAGGTGAGGAAAAATCAAGATAGAAGAAGAATAAAACAATAGTAATGAATGTGAAGGTTTTCCAATTGCATACGGTTGGAGAGGAGAGTAAAAAAAGCTGAATTATCTCTTAATGCTTCAATATTCCAGTGAAAACTTAATTTATTTATATCTACAAACCAACATATCATGTTTATGAGCTGCAGCTTTCTGACAGGAAGTTGACTGAATACCGACCATGATCGTTTTCCTGAAAATAAAAAATGTTTCCTGACTTCTTTAAAATATAACACATGGCAGAGGAAAAATAATTATGACACCTGACAACTTATTTGCTTTTTCAGTCTCCTGTGTGCAGCTAAATGTGCAAAACAGACTGTTTATCCAGTTGCTGAGCACATGTTCGCGTTAGTTACAAGGATCACGAAACATGCAATACCTCAATACGGTTTGCATGTAAAGTCAGTTTTTAACTCTTAAATCACAAGCCTCTCCAGGTTTGTGTCGACCAATGCAGTGTGAACGTGGCAAAATTAAAAAAGTAAACTTCAACGAGGAATCGGCTGAAGCAAAATTCTAAAAAATAACCTTGATTTGGTTCTGATCCCAAAGTAAAGATGTAAAGCTTGGTATCAGTTGAAAAATCGTATTAAAAGTGTTGTGAGCATCTGGCGATGAATGCGTGCGTTCACAAAGCGCTGTCATCCAGATGAGGACGCATGAGCAAAAGCTTCCTCCCAATTTCCTGCATTGATAAATATGTGGATTGAAAGAATGACTGTAAGAAGCTGTTTACATTTTCTACAGACGCTGTATGTCGGGATATCACTGATTTTACAACAGTGTCCAAGTGTGACCACAGTCTCCGGCGGTGCGGTCTGGACAGAATCTGTGTTTGCTTGTGGTTTGCTGAGTTTAGTTTCCCCTCGGCGGATGGAGGTCAGATGAAGTCGTGGTGGGAGCTGAAGTGGTTCAACCCACCGCCTGACCTCTGCTGCTCCTCTCTCTGCCTCCAGGCTTTTTCTGCAGCCACTCAGCAAAAAGGAAAAGAGCGAACGAACGACGTGACGGAAGCGCATTTACAGCTGATTGTCTGGTAATGAAGCGTGATTACTGAGACACTGAAACGGTTCATTCTAATTAGAAGCACTTTAGTGGAACCACCAGCAGGTCCAGTTCGTTCCGTGTAATCACAACATCGACTGTTTTCTCCTTTACAAACTTCCACCAACACTTCAGATACATTTTAAACTTTACTGTCCGCCAAGGGGTGATTTGCTTTGCAGACAGCAAGGACAAATTGCAGATAAATATGCAACATAAAGGGGAAAAAAACAGTAATAAAAATTAGGGCTGTATAATAATATCGATATCACGATATATATCGATATTTTCTTTCCTATAAAAAAATCGATATTCATCTGCAAGTATCGTAACATCCAACTGTCACCTTGTTCACTCACTGCTTGCTTCACCAGGTCATCAGGCTTAGAGTGATTCCTTCAGATGTTCAGGTTAAAAAGGTATCAAACTATTCAGAGCAGGAACTTGGTTCACTTTATTTACTTTACTAATGCATGTCAGCTACAGTTTGGACTGTTTCAACTAAAAGAAACATGTTTTCTCACCACTTCTTTGGTTCATTTTGTCCAGCTGTCCACTTTAAGTCTGTGTCCAACCAGAGCCAGGTATTGTGTAGTTGGTGCTTTTAATCAGTTTTCAGTTAAATTAATTCAATCCAACTCTATAACAGTCACAAAATGTCACCAAAATCACTCTGTCCCTCTAAAATCTTTCAGAAAATCGCAAAAGTGTATCAAATTGTATCGTCGCAATATATATCGAATCATGGGCAGAATATTGTGTGTCATATCGTATCATGAGATTATTGTATCACTACAGCCCTAATAAAAATACTCCACATCCATGTGGCACACAGAACAATTATATACTATCACAGTTTGTTTAGGCTTATCTGAAATTATTAATGAGACCCAACATTTATGCCTTTTTTACTGCAAAAACAAAATCTTACCAAGTATTTTAATCTAGTTTAATCTAGTTCCTTACAAGTAACGTTTCAGCAAGAAATATGAGCTTGTTTTAAATCAATAATTTCTTAGTATCGATGAAAAAGTACTTGTTTCACAGGCAGATTATTTTATAACATGGGAAAATGTTTTGAGTGAAATAACCTGCAGGTGGAACTAGAACTGGGTTGCTAGGCGACATCCTGGGCTTGGCTGGGGTTGCTAGGTAACCACAAAGCGCCTGTTGGTAGTGACATAAGTGAACTAATCCGCCACAGTTGACTTAAATTGCATTTTTAAGTCAGGGGGTGGACTTTCAAATTAAACCACCTTCAGATGTTTTACAGTGCATTGTTGGCCTTAGAGGTCAAGCGGTTGTCAATGATTGGCCACAATCCTGATCAATGAGCAAAGACACAATTACAGAGTCGTCAGCAAACTTCACAATGTTCCTGTCCTTAGCTGGACTACGACACCGATTAGTGTAGAACAGTGGTTCTTAACCTTTTTTGAGGTACCAAACCCCCAGTTTCATAGGTTTCATAGCCACCGACACACAAAACACTTTGCGGTATTCTGATTTAGTAATGTAATAATGTAAACATATTAGCTGTGTTACCACCCCACACCACTGGAGGCAGTAGCAACCCCGAAAAGATGCGACTAAGGAGCAGATTTAGACTATAGAATTTGCTCCTTCGCAGCTCTGTTTGGCTCAGCAATATAACGTGATCCTCTGTTTGGCTCAGCAATGTAACGTGATCCTCTGATTGGCTCAGCAATGTAACCTGATCCTCTGATTGGCTCAGCAATGTAACGTGATCCTCTGATTGGCTAAGCAATATAACGTGATCCTCGATTGGCTAAGCAATGTAACGTGATCCTGATTGGCTCAGCAATATAACGTGATCCTCTGATTGGCTCAGCAATATAACGTGATCCTCTGATTGGCTCAGCAATGTAACGTGATCCTCTGATTGGCTCAGCAATGTAACGTGATCCTCTGATTGGCTCAGCAATGTAACCTGATCCTCTGATTGGCTCAGCAATGTAACGTGATCCTCTGATTGGCTAAGCAATGTAACGTGATCCTCTGATTGGCTAAGCAATGTAACGTGATCCTGATTGGCTCAGCAATATAACGTGATCCTCTGATTGGCTCAGCAATATAACGTGATCCTCTGATTGGCTCAGCAATGTAACGTGATCCTCTGATTGGCTCAGCAATGTAACGTGATCCTCTGATTGGCTCAGCAATGTAACGTGATCCTCTGATTGGCTCAGCAATGTAACGTGATCCTCTGATTGGCTCAGCAATGTAACGTGATCCTCTGATTGGCTCAGCAATGTAACGTGATCCTCTGATTGGCTCAGCAATGTAACGTGATCCTCTGATTGGCTCAGCAATGTAACGTGATCCTCTGATTGGCTCAGCAATGTAACGTGATCCTCTGATTGGCTCAGCAATGTAACGTGATCCTCTGATTGGCTCAGCAATGTAACGTGATCCTCTGATTGGCTCAGCAATGTAACGTGATCCTCTGATTGGCTCAGCAATGTAACGTGATCCTCTGATTGGCTCAGCAATGTAACGTGATCCTCTGCAGCAAGTGATGGCAAAGCGGGGCGTCATCACGACTTTACACAAGTGTAAACCTCCATTGCAGAGGCTCCGCCGAACCCCTGAGACTGACTCACCGAACCCCTGGGGTTCGATCAAACCCAGGTTAAGAACCTCTGGATTAGAAGTTAAAGTGGTGGAAGGACACAGACCTGAGCGGAGTCAGTAGTACACTCTTTGACTTTTGCCACAGTCACACACGGAGCATCTTACGCAAACCTAAAAGCATTCCAGCACATTTGTTTCTGCTTATGCATCTGGCTGATGTTTTAGTCTTCCATCTCTTTTATGAAGTTTGGCTGTGCCAAAAAAAGTTACGACCTCAAACGGTTTGAACGAAAGAACATTAGTTGTACCTTAATTGTTTTTTTCTTCTCCTCTTTTTAATGAATATCTGCAAATGAATTCTCTGACTGGATGGATTCACACTTCCTTTTGGAGTGAGCAGAGCAGCAAAACCTCAGATGTTCTCCCATGAACTCATCCTTCAGCCTGCTGAGCTAAAACATCTGTGTTCCTTCGTTTCTCTCTGCAGTTTTCCTCTGAGTCCTCAAAAGTGGGATCCCCTCAGGATTTTGTTGGTGAACAGCACATGGTGCACATGGGAACATGAATGGGCTCAGAGTGGAAGTGTGTAAAGCAGAAGTAGTTCCTTTTACTGGTACTTCTGTTTATTTGGTCCAAGCCAATTGCTATTTCACATTAACAACCCTCACTCAATCACCTTTTAGTATCCTAGAAAGATGTTCATCAAGTATAAATGATTATTGAATAAATTTGGAGAACTGTGAAAAGTCCAGAGTTGTAAAGTAAAAATGTAAAAAGTAAAAATGTAAAAGAACTTTGTTACAGTTAAAGGAATCCAAGATTAGTTGAACATGTTGGCCTAAAGAAGTTGTAATTTTCCTATTAATTAAAAATTGTTGTTTTTGGTAACTCATAATCATAATCCTAACTCATAATAACTTCAAAAATGTATATATTTTGTCATATTTTTTCACCCATGCAGGTCGCCATTTTTTCACTTGCTGGGTTAATGATGCATAATGGTCCATTCTGTACTGTAATCTACAGGAAGGCTAACTTTACCCGAGTTGTTTTTCAGCATGTTGCATTTGACTGGTGTCATTTTAGATAATGCCACACTGTCACTATTGGCTGTAATTTAAAACAAACAAACAAAACAAAAAAAAGATTTTAAAAAAACAGCGAGGTGAATCTGGATGCTTCCCACATAAAAAAAAAGAAGAGCGCAGTGGGAGAGAGCCGGATCTGAACACAACTTCTGAAGGACCTAATTTGTGCTCTCAACATTTCTCTCCAGAAGACTAAATAAGTTGTGTGACCAAAAATGATCTAACAAGTGATTGTTACCTTAACGAGCTAAAAATAAATGCCTTGCTGACAGTTTTTATCCACAGAGTGCCTAAACCCCGCTGCCACCGGAGCGAAAAACACTGGGAGAAACATCCGACAGACAGCACTGGATGCTCTTTAAATGCTAACAGAGCTCAGCAGCAGTAGTACTGGCGGCACTACTTCTCCCCAGATGAAGACCAGACAGACACAGAGCTTCAAAAGTACTTACCGGATCTCATGGTCCAACCAGAAGCAAGTGACATTCATTGTTTCTTTTACAATGCTAAAGGCAGCAGCAGCAAACACCAACTCTTATGGCCAACTCTGTCCTTTGTTTGGTCCTTCTCCTCATCATCACCTCTCATGATTTCCACATGCCCATCGATTTCAACGCACTCCAGTTCAATTTGAAAAGGCTTCAAGACATTACTCATCCATTTGTGGCAGTTGGACCATTAGTCGTCATTTACCCAGAATGCATTGCTTAACAGTATTTTACAAAAATTCATAAAAACTAAACAGCCTACAGTATTATTGTTGTATCTAAAGGAAATATTTCGCAAATAAAGTCTATTGTCACAACTAATCATGCATTATTTTAAGTAGGTTTTTCAGGTATCAGTACTTTACTGAAGACATCTGGCATCTTGTTATGACTAACTCTTCAAACTGAAAGTCCTTTCTTTAACATTCTGACAGAAATTCAACATGTGTTCATTCTCTGACTACATCGCTGGTGGCTTGTTGTTTCTAAATCATGTTCCCTTTGAACATGTTTACTTAATAGATTTCACTAAAAAGTTACATGCATCCAGCGACAGAACATTTATTTCAGTCTTCAGGGACTCGAGACCAGAATTGGATTTGAAATTAAAGATTTGCGACTTGGTAAAAAAAACATGAAAGCTCTTGTATTTATCTCTAGTTGAAAGTGAAACCACTCTGCTGTGTTCTTTGAGAATTTGCCTGAAAACGGACAGAATCCGTGCTGGCTGAGTCCAGGAAAAACACGGCGAAGAGAGCAAGATGGAAACGGAGAAAATGGGCAAAATACGGGAGAAGAGCGGGGATCTTGGGGGTGGGGGGATGACACAGACACCCCACAGGGGGGCATGCTGTTCTCCGTATTAGACTGTCAATGAATCTCATTAACATGGCTCTCTAATCAGCAGCTGTGAATGTTCGTCTGAAGGCCATCCACCTCCTTTCTTGCATTCTGATTACTCTGATGCGTAAATCTACCGTTGCTTTTCCTCTTATATCTAAAAGGGTTTGAATTAAACTCTTTGAGAAGGCGTCTGAGTTGCTCCGCGTTTCCATTATGTCCGCTGGGCTTTCCTTTTATGTGAAACGCAGCAGGCTGCCATGTTGAAGATATCCACGGTGCCCTTGTCACATCGTGACAGGCTCGTTTTCCATCATTTCCACTCAGCAAGCAGCGGAGACAAATGAGGGCTCAAGCTGGAAAGTTTTTCCACATGACAGCATTTTGATAAAAACAAAAAGGATATTAAAAACCACAATGCTAAACTCAGTGAATTTGCACAGTGCAGGTCCATGAAAGAGAACATAACCATTAGGACAAACATTTCGACAATAAAACGGTTTGGAGAAAAGAAAAGAATAAAAAAAGGCAATAAAAAAAATTGTGAGTAGAAGAATAAAAGGACTATTGATAGGAATAGCCTGATCATTTCTGCTCATCTGCAATTAAAAGTCGAGCTACACAGATCCTTCAAAGTATTAGCTGCAGTAATACAGACGTTACAAAGAACATCTAGAAACACCTTGAGCTTTTTCCGGGAACATGTTCTGTAAAGGTTTTACCAGATATTAAAGTGTCGGCCTATTGAAGCACTTCAAAACCTTAAAATCAACTATAAAATGGTAAATTAGGGTTGATTTAGCCAATTCATTTGAAATGGTAAAAGCTAGACTACCGCACTGACCCGTTTATAAAACTTTACCTTTCTAGACCGAACGTGTCGGCAAAGACAGTTTTATAAGCCAAATTTGCAGAACCGTAATTCTGCGATATTTTGCACTATCTGAAAAAAAAAGGTTTCTGAAAGAGGAGACGTTGCACTTGAACTGATCCGACTAAAATCTCATCATCTAATAATGATTTTGTGCAAAACAAAAAATGTAATGAACACGTTTTGTGTCGACCACAGACCTATCCTACTCTGTTAAAGGAAGCATAGAAGATCAGCTTTAAAATAAGTATCAGATTGTTGAAAGCAGTGAGTGGATAATGTGTTGAAATATGGGAATCATGTATTGTTTTTGTCCACTTCACCATTTTGTGCCACTATATGAACTATAATTTGGGATTGGAAGGTCATAGAGGTTCACCCTTAAAGGTGACCGTGAACATATGTGTCACAGGAACCCATCAGCATTCGCTTTGCTCATAAAACAGGAAGGTCTGGCTCCATACAGGGGCTTTTTCACGTTTTAATTTGCCCCGTGCTTTTCCGTAATGAGAGGGACTCGATCTTGGGCTCAACAGTGAACGTGATATTTGACTGTCTTCTGAGGAATTTGCGTGGCAGAAGATAAAACGGGAGATTCGGAGGTCGGAGGCAAACAGACGTGCCAGACGCATTCCCAGGACCACACATGTTCATTCTTTATTCAGGATCAAATTCTGCCAATACTGGGAAATCTGGATTCCACAGCTTTAAAAGCAACCAGAGCCGATTCCTCAATTTCATCTCTAAGGGTGACAAAAAGGAGCTACTGAAGCTTTTTAAACCCCTAACTTAATTTATAGACACTCAATCTGCAACAGTTCTGACTCCCATCATCGGATCCAAAGTGATTTACAATCTGCTTGCTAATTTTTCCTCAATTTTCACTCCTCAGCAAGTTTGTTCCAATTCCCGTGAAAGCTCGGGGTGTATTCCTGGCGCTGCGTGTTCAGATAGGATAAATAAATCAAGTGCAGACCCAACAGAGAGCAGGGAAAGCGACTGGAACCGAGCAGCACGGAACAGAAACAGGCATATGGTGAAGACGCTGGAGCTTTTCTGCCGCATGAGAGGAGGACGGCTTCTCGCTCACACAGACTCCCAGATCTAATTGAGTCAGCTGATGTTTAAGGTGGGATTTACTGAGTAAATGTTTATAGAGGCATTGCAGCTCTGTGGCAATGTCCCAAGATCCTCCAGAGAAACCAGTTAGCAGGTTTGCACCAGGTGACGGCGCTCATCTATACGCTACCAAGCTGCTAAACGATCACACACAGGAAAATTACATTTCCCCACACAACCGCAGTAATTTCTAACACTGAAATGATCTGCCGTTAGGCAAGTTCATAAAGCGCAGCACATCTGGCAAACTCGAGGCTCATGGGCCAAATCTGGCCCGCTGTAGCTTTATATGTGGCCCTCTAGACTCCAAATTACATCAGTAAATCCCGCCAGTTTTTCACATATCTGTAAACTCAAACTAAAATTAACAGATTCCCACATTTTTCTGATTTTACTGACATTTTCTTCGCAAAATTGCCCAGAAACTTTGAGCTTACGTAACTACTGCCTTATTTGATGTCAAGTTACTTCCGTGATTGATAATTAAATCAATTAACAAACATTTAACATCATATATTAGCACAAGTATAAAAATTCCTTACAAATATTTCTGAAACAGCGCGACAGAATCTGTGATTTTGTTTGCAAAAAACCAACAACAAAACAAACTAAATCCTCGATCAGTGTGAAAAGATGTTTGTCGTGATCCGTGTTTGTGATTATTGTTGAGTTTTCTCTGTGATCCTGTTCCCTGTGAGTCCTGTCTCTGTGTCTTCCCTGTTGGATTGTTTCCCAGATGTGTCCCTGATTACCCGTGTGTATTTAGTCTCACCTGTTGTCTGTGTTCTTCGTTGGGTCCTTGTCAGTTGTTGTCTGTGTCGGCTTGCCAGTTGAACTGTTTTAAGTCCTGGCTAGCCTAGCTCGCGTTTCAGTCCGCTTTGTTATCAGTTGCTACTGGTATTAGCTGTGTGCTACGTTCTGCCGTGCTACCTGTATTTGGACTGTAGAGTTTCCTTCAATAAATCATTCATCATCTTCAACATACCTGGGTCTCAGCATCTCCTCACCACCTCAAACCCGCATCTTATGACAATGTTCAATATTTTATTTGAATAAATGCTTACTGAATGCTGAAACAGGTATTGATATTTTAACAGTTTAATGAGTGTTTCACTATTAGGGAATTATTTACATAAAACAAGTGTAGTTGAAAAGTTTCTTCTTAGTTCCGTCTTAACTCATTTGTGGTAAATATATTTGAACAAGGAACTATATGAAAATACTTGATTTTTGTGTTTTTGCAGTGTGATTCATCATACGCTTAATGCTACTGGCTGACCGACAGCCCTTGACTAAATCATTTTTACATTTCTTTGAGGTCTTCAGATCACAAGGAAGTTGGTTTGTAGGCCTAATGGCCGACGCATTCCTTCTCGGTGTTTTAGTCAGAAGAAAGCTTTCCATTTTCGGTTACAACCTAAGCCACTGACCACAGGGAGAGATTATGAATTTACCAGCCAACAAATGAGACTCTCAAAAGGCTTATGTTGTCTGAAAGCGCACACAGTTGCCACCACATTTATATTCCACACACAAACACAGCCATGAAGGCTGGGACAGTTGATCCAGTATCAACCCTGGTCCCAGTGGGTTAGCCGGAGAAAGATCCTATTAAACCGTGTAACTGCTGCAGCAGCGAGCAGAGGAGGGGGAATACACCGCTGACCTCCATCTGCTGTGGTCAGCTGGGCAGCGGAGTCAGCAGAGTCGGAGCTCAGCCCATGTCTGGTGAAGAACCCGAGTTCAGAACAAATTGAGAGAGAAAAGGGAAAAGCAGAGGTGGAGAACAGCCGTCCGCAACAAATGCGCTGTGAGGCTTTCGTGTCAGGGTGACAGGTGCATTATCACGGGTTAATGAGAAGCCCGGTGCTGCCTGTAGCTGCAATCAGGGGCGCGGTGCCTCCGCTGGCACCGCCATCAATCAGGCCAGACAGGAACCCTCACTCAAGTCTCTGGAGCCGCAGACACAGAGGTGGAGGCCGTCCGCCACAAACACCGTCAGAGTAGGCTGTAGTGGTACAATAATCTCACGATACACGATAATCTGCCCACAATACGATATATATTGCGATATTCAGCCAACGATACAATTCAATACACTTTTGCAATTTTCTGAAAGATTTTAGAGGGACAGAGTGATTTTGGTGACATTTTGTGACTGTTATAAAGTTGGACTGAATTAATTTAACTGAAAACTGATTAAAAGCACCAACTACACAATACCTGGCTCTGGTTGGACACAGACTTAAAGTGGACAGCTGGACAAAATGAATCAAAGAAGTGGAGAGAAAACATGTTTCTTTTAATTGAAACAGTCCAAAATGTAGCTGACATGCATTAGTAAAGTAAATAAAGTGAACCAAGTTCCTGCTCTGAATAGTTTGATACCTTTTTAACCTGAACATCTGAAGGAATCACTCTAAGCCTGATGGCCAAATCACTCTCCTGGTGAAGCAAGCAGTGAGTGAACAAGGTGATGGTTGAAGACGATACTTGCGGATGAATATTGATTTTTTTTCCTAGGAAATAAAATATCGATATATATCGCGATATCGATATTATTATACAGCCCTACGTCAGAGTAGCGAACATGCAGTGAGTACGCATGCGTATTAAGAGGTCCGCGTCCGTTAGAGGACCTGTCAGTTCAGCATACGCAAGTGGCGCAAAAAGTGGGTAAGCAGCGTATGCAACGCATAGGGTCGCAGCACCAGAGGGGATCATGTTTTCCCACGCACTTCAGCGCCTTTCGCTCCTTCACCTTGCGCACATAACGAGGTAAATGTAGCGACTTGTACTCTTCATGTATCGCCGATTTATGTTTTCTTATCCACCTGAATAATGTGTAGTTGCGCCACTGGCATACGTGACAAGATACCAAAAAAAAACATAAGTCAATAAATTGTTTTTAATGATAACTAGATGGATATACATGCATCGTTGTTGTTTCAAAGTGTATTTAAAGCAGAGTCTAGTTGCAGCTGCACCCAGCAACAAAACACGGCTCTGTCTGTTGATGGTCTGGATGGCTGTCAGGACGTCGCACAGCTGTTAATAAAGTGTGACGTGTTTATTGAACTGAGCGACTGACATTGTTTTCCAAAGTTGTTTTTGTCAGCTTATTCATGGCTTCTACTTGTTCCAGTGTAATTTGTCTGAACGTAACTCACCTGGTTGGGGCTCATAGACAGTGGCGCAACTACACATTATTCAGGTGGATGCGAAAACATAACAAGGTTACCTTCTCCATAGTGCTTTATTTGATATTTCATATTTCTAATCACACTTATAAAATATATGAACGTTAATCTTCTTACCTTGTAGAAAGTGTTCGCTGCGAATCAGGGCTGCCAGTTAATTATTATTTTTAACGGCGGTAACTTTCCTCATTAAAAGTCATAAAATAAAATAACAAGTTTGGTTTCTAACCTTGTGTGTTTCTGCAACCTGTGACCATTCTGAAAGTGAAATCAACTAAGTAAAAGCGATATTAGGGATGCGTTCACACTGCAGCCTGAAGTGACTCAATTCCGATTTTTTTGGCAATTCCGATTTTTTTGCCGGGTCCGTTCACACTGCCAGTAAATGGACCTGTATGTGTTCTGCAGTGTGAACCATAGACATAATATCAGAGCAGACCCCGCATTGGCTGCTCCGGCGCAGGAAATATGGCGGCCATCTTGGAGCGGTAGTCCCTCCTACTTTGCCAATGAAAACAACAGGGATATTGTTCAGATCGATGGATTATTGATGTGAGGCTCCACAAACAACATTTCACAAGTAAGATGGACATATATATACCAGTACGATGGATGGGTTATATATATATATATATATATATATATATATAATATATATATATATATATATATATATATATATGGCTGTGTGTATAATTTATTATAATACATATTCATATGACTATACAAACACAAATAAATAATGATTAATTAATAATGGCTCAAATAAATAATCATTAATACTGAATAATATATATTGAATGCATGTTTATATGTATGTATATATACATATATTTTTTAATGAAATTTGTGCAAATTAATTTGTATTTAAGTGTAATTCTATAAAACAAATTAGATGTTAATTGACAGTTGTGGAGTGAAATATTTGTCTTGATCTTTGTTTACAATCTAAGAAATTTATATATATATAACATGCATCCAATATATATTATTCAGTATTAATCATTATTTATTTGTGATTGTATAGTTGTGTAACTATGTATTATAATAAATTATACACACAGCCGTTCACAATAAATTATCCACGGCTTTGTGCTTTGTAATTTGCTCATCATACATCAATATCAGAATATTCCATTCACATTCTTTTGTTATAGCCACCAATCATATTTAAAAATGCTGAACTATGTATTAAAAACATACTTAAATAATGCAATTGTTTATAAATGTAGCTTTGATAGATGTTTGAATATAGTTTCCAGTAACAAAAAAGATTAAATGCTGATATGTCATTTTGCTGCTAAACACATAAGGCTGAGTCTAGTGGTCTACCGCTCCAAGATGGCCGCCCTAAATCTCGTCAGCGACAATAGACGAGAGCGGCGCATGAGGGTCTATCCTTATATTATGTCTATGGTGTGAACGGGCAAACGACCTGAAAGTGTCCCGCATGCGCAGTAGAGGGCGCAATAGCGTCAGCGTTCTCAGTGATCTGCCAACCGCCATAGAAGAAGAAGAGCTCAGAGTTTGTAAACATGGAGGCTAGAGGTGGAGCTTAGCTACATATTTGAAGTTGTTGTCCAACCACAGCAGCATATTAACAACTTAATCCTCATATTGTCCATCATGGTTGTTGTGTTTCTTCCCACTTGCGAGTATCAGGACTCAGAATAGTGAGATTTGTTGAGAATCAGTGACGTTCAGTTGGGATGAATGAGACCTGGACGTTATGGTCGCATTTGAATCGGATACGTATCGGATATGGGTCACATTCTAAAAGAATCTTACCCGAGCTGTTCACACTGCCATGAAAAGATCGGATACGGGTCGCATTACGTCAAAATAATCAGAATTGGGTCACTTCAGGCTGCAGTGTGAACGCAGCCCGTAGTTTACATGTATGTCTGTTTTTATCTTTCCCTCATTGCGGAGTGGGCGGAGTTTCAAAGAGTGTGACGTCACTAGAAAACGGCCGTCAGGTTGTCTTATGTGTCAATCTGACAGCTTATGCTGACCTGACGTAACACCGGCCCACATATGAGGTCAGCATCGGCTCATTTCAGCCCGAAGTGCTTTGATGGAGCAGCATTACCGCGTTAATTTGGTGCTGGAGATTGAGGAGTGATTATGAGGTATTTACGGACACAATGAGGGATAATTAGCACTTCAAGCACAGATCTCAGGTGTGATCATCAAACCGAGTTAACTCTACCGCAGCACATAATACGGTGCCGGATGTATTCAGGTTTTAACTAGAGGCCTTGAAAGGCTCCTTTTTTCTCCCTCCAGCTGGGGATCTTATTATAAATAATAACACAACACATTGTCCTGAGCCAAATAACAGCTTTTCACTGCAAGGATTTTTGCTTTTCTGGCTTGTTTGTCCCTTTTCCCCCTCTTTAAGGTTTAGTGTAATGGGAAAGGTTATGCAGAATTAGCTTTTACTTTCGTTGCTAGGGAGACAATTAACTTGATCAAAGTACTCCTTCTCAATAATAAATGTTGGAATCACAAAGTTACTCTGCACAATAAAAAAATTATACAGTGTGTTTAAAAAGTATTTGGATGTTTTACACTTTTTATTGCTTCTACAAATCAGACGTGATCAAAAATATGGAGTCACTTTGAAGTGACTGACGGTAGTCGAGGTCTGGAAGGTTGCTATGACAACAGCAGATCTTTAGTGGTGCTGAGCCGTTCAGTGATTTATAAACTAACAAAGGTATTTTAAAGTCTATTCTCTGAGCTACAGGGAGCCAGAGGAACGACTGTAGAACTGGGTGATGTGATCCAACTTCCTGGTTTTAGTCAGAACTACAGCAGCAGCGTCTGGATCAGCTGCAGCTGGACGATTTTTAATCCAGACCTGTGAAGTTACTGCTGCAGTCAGTAATCGATGCAACTTAAGATAAACGCATGGATGAGTTTCTCTAGATCTTGCTAAGACATTAGTCCTCTAATCCTAAAACTTCTTCAAGACGCGGGTGACATAAAGGATGTGCTTTGTATGATTAACTTGCACACAGGAACTGTATGAATAAATTTGTATTTATTGATTTTGTCATTGAATAAATAGTGGGGGAAAATAGCAAAACTATCAATCCTGACATCATTAATTTACGGAAGAGTATTAGGGCCTCAGAAAAAAAATTCTAACTTTAAAGTCAAAATTCTGACTTTAATCTCAGAATTTTGACTTTAAATCTCATAATTCTGACTTTGAAGTCAGAATTTTTTTTTTCGGTGGCCCTAATCCTCTTCCATATTAATTACATTTATCAGAATTAATGTTGATAATTACGATAAACACTGGAAGGTCTGTAAAAATAGAAAATAAAATGAAATCAGTAGAATCTCAAATCCTGGAGGACAATTTGTTTCCGTCGGCAAGAGAAGATTTATTATCCTGCAAGATAACAACCTGGAGCATCCAGCTAATGAAGAAATGGTTTGAAGACAAGAAGGTGGATGTTCCGGAGTGGCCTAGTCAAAGTCCAGACCTGTTCACACAACCTGTCAGAGCTGAAACAGTTTAGC
This sequence comes from Poecilia picta, assembly GCA_033032245.1. NCBI lineage: Eukaryota > Metazoa > Chordata > Actinopteri > Cyprinodontiformes > Poeciliidae > Poecilia > Poecilia picta. The sequence goes on from CM065358.1 coordinate 26,404,007, forward strand.
AGGAAGGATAGAGGAAAACCGCAGCACAGACTCCCTACTGTGACTGAAACCAAAGGTGCATCTACTAAATACTGACTGGAAGGAGGAGCAAATATGCAAATATTTATTTTATGTCACTATTTAGTTGACATTTAAGGATTTCTTTTGTAATTTTCTTGTCAACAAAGTCAAAGCTGCAGCTTTTAAAGGTGAAACATCCAAGGGAGTAAATATGTTTCATTAGCACTGTGAACAAAAGTCAAATAAAGAAAATGCTTCAATTCTAAACAGAAACAAACATTTTAAAGGAAATTTTGGCTAAATATTTACATTTTAACATCAGGATTATTTGTTCATTATGACTTAATGTGAAACATTTGGCTGCCAACCATTATCAGATTCAAATAGTAGGAAGAGCTAATTAAACAAGCCATCAAGACAAATGTTTCATCTGGTTGAAGCTAATTTGGTTTCATGGGCGGATAAACAAGCTGCAGGGCCTGAGGGCAGTGATTAGTTGTGACCCCCACTGACATCGTTTTGACCTGGCAAGCAGTGAGCAACCAGCCACTAAATTAATTTAAAAATAATAATATACTGACAATGGAGGAGCAAAAATGTTTTAAAAAATGGGAATACCTTGGACAAATATTCATAGTTCTTGTATATTTTGTATGAGGTAATATTAAGGCTATACTAAAAACAAGTCAAAAATATGATGAGAAAATAAAGTTAATAGTTTGAGAATTAAGTAAATATTATTAGAACAAAATTACAATATTCTGTTTTTTTTTTGTGCAAAACAGACATAAAAAGGGAAACAATGTGGGAAAAAAGTAATGCAATAATTTTTTTAAAAAGCAGAAAGTCATAAGAATTCAAGAATTAAGTCAACATTTCAAGAATAAAGTTGTAATATTGCCAGAATAAAATCATATTATAAAAAAATTAAGTCATAACATGACTTTATTCTCGTAATTTTATTTAATTGTATTTTGTCTTAGCATGGTCCTGTTAAGTGTAATATTGACAAAAATAATGTTTGCCTTCTAGTTATAGTTCTATTAGCAGTAAGCTTTTCCCATCGTGGACTTATGTTTTTGCCAGAATCCCCTCTGACTTCCAGAGCCCTAATTTATACAGTAAGCACAGTGTGCAAAAGCAAAACACAGCACATAAATAAATAAAAATCAGCGTGCTGGCAAACAGATTGCAGAAGGCAGGAAGAGAAACTGCTTAAATACACGTTATTGTTGATTTCATGCATAATTTATGAAACAAAAATCACATATTTTATCCACTGAAATCACAAAATAATTTAAGGGGAGTCTGTGTCTTACTAAAAATATGGCGTCAGCGTGAGAAGGGAAAGCTGGACCAGCTTTATGCTCCGTTTTATACACTCACTGCTTTAAATGAAAAGTATTTGCCCACCGTCACACCTTTTAAAATCATCCAATAATTTAATACATTCACAATGCTGATGATTTCAAGTGTTAAGGCACATGAGTCAAACTCAAGGTCCGGGGGCCAAATCTGGCCCGCTGTAGCTTTTTAAGTGGCCCTATGGAATCCAAATTACATTAATAAGTCCCTCCAGTTTAACATAAATCTGCAAAATTCACACAGAATCAACTAATTCTCACATTCTTTTCTGATTTTACTGACATTTTCTTCTCAAAATTGGCCAAAAACTTTGGGTTTGAGTCTGTAACCATTACAGCGATTCATAAAAAGTCACATTTCACAACATATCAATAAAAAAAATTCTTACAAACATTTCTGAATTACTACCACAAAATCTGTAATTTTAATTGCAAATAAAAACAAAACTAAATACTGGATGGACTGATCCATGTGAAAAGAAGTTTAATACTTTTAATTTAAGAAACATTTATTGAATTTTGAAACAGCCATTTTATATTTTGGCAATTTAATTAATTTTATCAATACATTGTGGCACAACCGGCCCTTTAAGAGGATTCAGATGTTTGATTGCGCTCAAAATGAAGATGAGTTTGACTCGCCTATGTTAAGGGACGATACCTACCAAACCATGATGTGAAAAGGTAAATGGACACAATAGTCTTATTGAAACCTATCCCAACGTTTTTCTTTCTGGCGTCTAAAGGGTGAACTTCAGGATCATTGTTCTGCTTCATAAGTCAAATCTGCTGGACATTAAAGTCACAAACTAATCATGTTGCCCTGCAGGACGTTCTTGATTGTTTCATCAGTTATAGCATCTGAATGCAGCAAAGCCGCCCCAGACAGTGTTGAAATGTTCTTTTCTGAAATGTTAGATTTATGTCATATTCAACTCCTTCCAAAAATCAGTTAATTTTTTTTTAATGGAAATGTGAGAAAGTCTTTTGATTTCTTTTAGGATCCATTTTCTCACCTTGAAAACATGTTGGTGGCATTCATCCAGCCTTTTTCTTCTGTTTAAACCACGAACTGGAACCTTAACTCAAACAAACGAGGTCTGCCTGATTTCTGTGGGCCGACTCGTCCTGGACAGGTTCCCCGTTCCAACCTTTCATCACTTTGAATTTAGGGCTCTCTCTGTGGTTCACTGCAGGCCTGAATCCAGTGAAATGGCTTCATAAAACGTTTCCAGACTGGAAATCAGTCACTTGGTTTTTCATCGGTTCCTGCATTTCCTTAGATCGGGTCATGATGCGTTTCTTTTGGAGATCTTCTAGCCCATTTAGTGTTGGAGATTAAGATCTATTTAAGTCATTTCTTGGTTGGTGTTGGTGCAACTAGTGGAAATTACCTTATCTTTCCAAAACGAATATGGTTAATTAACAGAAAACGTGTGATTTAAAAGTGGGGCAACTGACAAGACGTCGGCTCCGCCGCCATAAGGAAGTAGTTTATAACATGGGAAAATAAAATTAAATAATCTGACAATGAAACTAGTATTTTTCATTAATAACAATTAATTATTTATGTAAAACAAGCCTCTACCTCTTGTTAAAACGTTACTTGTAAGTCAGTTTTGTCTTATTTAAAGTGTACTAGGATTAGGGCTGTATAATAATATCTATATCGCGATATATTTCTATTTTCTTTCCTGGAAAAAAAAAAATCGATATTCATCTGCAAGTATCGTAACATCCAACTGTCACCTTGTTCCCTCACTGCTTGCTTCACCAGGTCATCAGGCTTAGAGTGATTCCTTCAGATGTTCAGGTTTAAAAGGTATCAAACTATTCAGAGCAGGAACTTGGTTCACTTTATTTACTTTACTAATGCATGTCAGCTACAGTTTGGACTGTTTCAACTAAAAGAAACATGTTTTCTCACCACTTCTTTGATTCATTTTGTCCAGCTGTCCACTTTAAGTCTGTGTCCAACCAGAGCCAGGTATTGTGTAGTTGGAGCTTTTAATCAGTTTTCAGTTAAATTAATTCAATCCGACTTTATAACAGTCACAAAATGTCACCAAAATCACTCTGTCCCTCTAAAATCTTTCAGAAAAATCTCAAAAGTGTATTGAATTGTATAATTTGCTGAATATCGCAATATATATCATATCGTGGGCAGAATATCCTGTATCGTATCGTATCGCGAGATTATTGTATCACTACAGCCCTAACTAGGATATACCAGACCATAAGTACTGTTAAGGTTTGGTGTTTTTACAGTGCGTGCATAAGGCAGATGGCTGCGCTATCAGGCGATATTTTCTTTTCCTTCTTCATCACTCGACACTTCATGGCGTTTCCTTCGTGCCCATCCCTCCTCCTCTTCCTCCCGCCTCCGTCTCACTGGACTTCGGTGGGAACCCTGAGTTTTCACAGACTCTGCTGATGCTCCCTGATGTGTGGCGAGGTAGTGGAGCAGCGCCAGAGTGGTTTCAGCAGCACTTTCTTCTGAGGCCGCGTGGAAACGAGAGCTTGCCCTCATCGAGCCGGGTTTACCCACAAGGGGAAGCGCGGAGATATAAAGAGCTGAGGACGGGAGGAAAGGAAGGAGGATCTGTCCATCATCCTCCTGGATCCTCCAAGCCAGTGGGCAGGAAATGAGGCGAGGGACACCCACTGACCTGAAGCCACTTGCCGGCTCTCCGCCTATCTCCGAAACAATTTAAACTGCTAATGGAACTGGACTGATCCTCTTTCCATGGCACACACAGGGCCGCTGTGACTCACTCTGCTCATTTCTGATTAGAGCTCCTCGCGCTTCAGGGCTAATCTGCACCAGACTCCGGATAGAGCCAGACGGTTATGTTATTACACATATCTGTCAGACAGACCGACGCGTGGAGCAGACGGAGTGAACTCTCTGTGTGTATGAGGGATAGGAGAGGATGTGAACAGGAAAGGACCAACCAGAGGGAGGTCAGCCTGCAGGTGCTGCCTGAACACATACAGCCGGGGGGGGGGGAGGGGGGGGGGGCTGCTGCAGCGCGACCGTCACCATCAGATCGACACCGCGGAAAATATTATGAGTACATTATATTATGATCGACGAGTCGATCGCCGATTACCAATATTTTAAAGGCCTGACCTGCTGACTCCGAATTTTGGCCGATTCTACGGCTGTAGTGATGCAATAATCTCACGATACGATGCAATGCACAGTGTTTTTCCCACGATACGATATATATTGTGATATTCAGCAAACAATACAGTTCAATGCACTTTTGTGATTTTCTGAAAGATTTTAGAGGGACAGAGTTATTTTGGTGACATTTTGTGACTATTATAAAGTCGGATTGAATTAATTTAACTGAAAACTGATTAAAAGCACCAACTACACAATACCTGGATCTGATTGGACACAGACTTAAAGTGGACAGCTGGACAAAATGAATCAAAGAAGTGGAGAGAAAACATGTTTCTTTTAATTGAAACAGTCCAAACTGTAGCTGACATGCATTAGTAAAGTAAATAAAGTGAACCAAGTTCCTGCTCTGAATAGTTTGATACCTTTTAAACCTGAACATCTGAAGGAATCACTCTAAGCCTGATGACCTGGTGAAGCAGCAGTGAGTGAACAAGGTGACAGTTGGACGTTACGATACTTGCTGATGAATATCGATTTGTTTTCTAGGAAAGAAAATATCGATATATATATATATATATATATATATATATATATCATGATATCGATATTATTATACAGCCCTAGCCGATACTACATTTTTTTGTCAGAAATGTTGCTAAATATTAGAGATGCTCCCATCCAGTACCGATCATCCATGAGGCCGATTTCTGGAATGGCTATTAATTTCTCGCTTTAGGTATAAATGATGCTATGCCATCTGACAAAATGGAAAAATTATCTGGCAATAAATTCACCTAATTTAGACATAATAGACATATTTTAATACATATGTAATTTTTTTTCGTTTAATTTACCTGCTGCAGCTTTAAGCAGCTGTTCGCTGTGAGATCTCACTGTCTGGTGGAAGTTGAGCAGCGCGTAGCGGTCAGAGGTCAGAGGTCAGGGCGAGAGCAGAACCAGCGTCTTACACCACCAGCTCCAAGACCTGGATTATTTTTCAGGTTGTTTGTTTAGCTTTCTGACCGTGATGCTAATCCGGGTGAGCGTTGGTAGCTGTGCGCTGCTTAGAGGAAGGTGGATGATTTTTAGACCTTTGCTAAGGTAGATGAGATCAGCTTCACATGTCAGAATCGGCCGATCTCCCAAAATTAAGAAAACTGGAGCAAATAAACCCCAGAGAAAACATTTCAATTAGCAGCTTTTTTCCTTACTCAGCAGTAAATTCCTTCCACAATTAGAAAGTGGAAGGAAAATATTTTGAGGTTTTCTTTTTTTTTTTGGGTCTAGAAATCTAAATCTAAAAGGTTCTAAAAAAAAGAAAAAGTTGATTAAAAGTGTTTTTTCCAGGTCTTTGGGGGTTTGTATCAACCAATTTTACAGAATAACTCATGTTCAGTCACACATAGAGGGAGATCATCTGTTTTCAACCTTCGTCCCTGATGATCAATGTTTGGGCTTTGACTAGGCTATTCGAACATATGAACGTCAACAGCTTTGATTGAAACCATTTTGTTGCAGCTCCAGCTTTATATTTATGGTTGTTTTGCTTAACGGGGAAACTTCAAGTCTTTTGAAGCCTCTAAAATGTGACAAACTCAAGGCTCAGGGGCCAAATTTGGCCCATCATAACGTTTTATGCGGCCCTCTAGAATCCGGAGAGACATAAACCTTCAAGAAAACAGTTTTAATCAATCATATTAAAGCTGTTTTTATCTGCATTCTGTCAAATTAATGTGTAAAAGAGTTTAATGTAACTTAACTTCAAGGAGGACTCATTAAATGCAGGGACACATTATTATTCTTATTCTAACAGTTTAATCTGTAGTTTTATTGATAAATTTGCCACAATTTTTTTGCATTCCTTAAGCTAAAAATCTGTTCTGATTAAACGTTCGCAGGCAAACATCTGTAAAAAACAAACAGCAACTCAACATCTTCATCACTCACCCCTGTTATTGAATTTGGTCTCAGTGGGACCATTACAAAACTCACTTCCCCTGCCTTGAACTGGCCGGCAGACAGACGGCGCATCCTTCCTTCCTCATGTTGTTTGACCTCGGCAATTTATTTCAGTTGGTCAGCTGTCAGGTCAGTCGACTCCAGCAGCAGAAACGTATCCTGCCACAGTTCAGAGAAAAACACCTAAATACCTCTAATAATATCAAAAGGACCATGAAGGGCTAAGTGAATTAAAACATGAAGCTAAATAAAATGAAAAGCAAAACAAACCCAAAAACCCAGAGTCCTGACAATGTCTGATTATATAATTGTTTACTTTAATCACATAAAATATTTAAAAATATAATCTCATTACATGTATGTTTATTACATGAAATATTTAAATATCAATTTTTTATTTAAAAAATGATTCATTTCTTCACCTGCAACTTGAAGTGCTTGAATCAAACGATTCATGGATGTTTAATACATTAAATGATTAAAGTAGAGAAAACAGCCACTAATACTGTATTTAACCCAAATGGTTCCTGATCCTCTTCAGTCTTGCTGAGCTCAAATCCTGGTTTCTTCCTCCTCATCCTCTCCAACTTGCTCCTCTTCTGTTGCCTCCACTGTGTTTTCATTATTTACCTCTTCTGGGGTAAATAATAAAACCTTCATACGTCGGTTTGCCTTCAAGAGGACAAATCAGAACAAACATCAGTATTAATACTGTAAATTTAATAACACTAGTAAAATAGTTTACTTCACAATAATGTAATAACGTTAGCTCCGTTAGCTTAGCCTCCTCACTTCTTCTGTTAGCTCCGTTAGCTTAGCCTCCTCACTTCTTCTGTTAGCTCCGTTAGCTTAGCCTCCTCACTTCTTCTGTTAGCTCCGTTAGCTTAGCCTCCTCACTTCTTCTGTTAGCTCTGATAGCTTAGCCTCCTCACTTCTTCTGTTAGCTCCGATAGCTTAGCCTCCTCACTTCTTCTGTTTAGCTCCATTAGCTTAGCCTCCTCATTTCTTCTGTTAGCTCCGTTAGCTTAGCCTCCTCACTTCTTCTGTTAGCTCCGATAGCTTAGCCTCCTCACTTCTTCTGTTAGCTCCGATAGCTTAGCCTCCTCACTTTTTCTGTTAGCTCGTTAGCTTAGCCTCCTCACTTCTTCTGTTAGCTCCGTTAGCTTAGCCTCCTCACTTCTTCTGTTAGCTCCGATAGCTTAGCCTCTTCACGTTTCCAAGCAGGAAAATAGTGAAACAAAAGTCAGTTTTCCAACTTTTTACCGTTTCAGTCGTGTGATCGGACATTACAGATAATAACGCAGCAAGTTCGTACCATAGCTAAATTATTTTAAGTAACTTGGATTGAAAAAATCTGCGAGACTGTTGCTATGGACACCAAAGATGGCGCTGATACGCCTCCGACTAGAGCAGTGACGTCACGCGCGGAAGCTCTATTATGGCGGATTGTAAACAACTTTGGTCCCCTATCGGATTGGGGCCCTACGAACTACTACTATGGTTAAAATTAATTGACAAGTATAAAATAAATAATAACACCATATTTTGTCTACATTAAATGGTTCAAATTAGTATTATAATAGTCTCCTTCTTATTAAACAGCAACTTTACACTGGGACGTTATTGGTTTTTTTTACAGTGACGAATATTTTGACACAATTTAGCAAGTTTCAGCAGGACTTGATTTAAATTTATATATATATATATATATTTATTATATATATATGTAACTGACTGGAACAGTACCAAAGCGTTGCAAAGTTTTCTTCATGGTTTTTCCCTCACTGATAACACAGCTTGTGTCATATTTCAGTACATTTTCAGTTGATCATGAAGGAACAAACCGTTGGGAACATTTGTGTTCCTGTCTCAGCAATGTACCATTTTTATCTGAACTTCTTAAAATGTTATCAGTTAAGTTTTAGCATAGGGGCTAAGCAGCCAGTACAGTCTTGCCACAGGTATGAGTGTCATTGTAAACGATTAAAAACACATGTTGGTTGAAGCCAACAATATGTGCTTCATTAATTATGAAGGCAGTGAACACCAAAAAGATGTTACATCTTTAATTAACTGGTGTGTAAAGTACAGACATCTTGTCCAGCTGGCATAAAACAACACACAAGTAAAACGGATACGCTGGAACTTACTGGAACCCTGGTCTGTTGCTTGGGACTGGATCAGGACATTATTATACTGTCAAAAGATTTGTTCTTTTTAAATTAAAGCGATAATCTAATTCCACCTCTTTCCTCGTTCATCCCATCGCCCATGCTAACTGATTTTAATCCGTCTGAATCCTCTTAATTCACAAGATGAGGCTTGTGATCTTAATCAGAAGCTGACATCTCTAAGCTCTCTGTTGCCACAGCCAGTTCCTGCTACTGAATACAACAATTTGGTTTTATATTGAAATATGTGTTAAAAAGTGCTTCGTAAAAAATGCAATGAAAAGTTATGACAGTGTGAGTAAATTTGCCAGGAGAAGCAAATAACAGGGCCGTAACCGAACATGTTCTCGCAACACGGCAGCCGGTCAGTGTGAGGTTCGGTGGGAGTTTGTTGTTTGGTTTAAGAGCAGCAGTCTGAGCAGAGGAATTTGCTTCTGGCCTGACACCATGCGATTCCCCGATTCCTGTAAAAACAGTCAGGCATGCAGGATATCTGGAGATCTTTTCTGCACTGCAGAGGAACAATCTCATAATACGAGGCGCTTTTTGTTCGGTTGCATTAGTCCCAATCTGCAGGAAGCATCACTGAGACAACAAGAAGAGAAACAGATCAGCTCAGATGCTGAAATGTCGTAAAATCACTGATTTTATACACAGGATTACAAAGCAACGTTTTCTCTTGCACTTTACAGAGCCACGGTGTAAACAGTACAATACTGCCATCTTCTGGCTGTTTAGGTGTAAAACCCGCAAAAGAAAACATGCAGATAGAAAACTGGCAATTCTTTAAACAGCTCAGGGAAAAATATAGATCACTTAAAATGACCAGCTCTCTGATTTTACTCTTTATAGGTAAATGTTTGAGTAAAATTAACATTGTTCTTTTATTCTATGAACTGCCGACAACATGTCTCTGAAATTCAAAGCAAAAAATTAGTATTTATTAGCAGAATAAAAAAAAGAATAGTGAAAAAGATGAAGATGCAGAGGTTTCAGACTGAAATAATGCAAAGAAAACAAGTTAATATTCATTTAGAAACAACAATACTACAGTTTTAAGTCAGGAAGAGTTCAGGAATAACCAGGAGGTTTTCAATGGGGTTCAGTGCTGTGAGCTCTTTTTCTTCCACAGCTGTACGTTTCATTTCCTTTATTCCCTCACCGAGACCCAATTCAGATTCAGTGTTTTGTTTGTTGGTTTTTTATTTTTCTCAATTTAAAAGAAATAGCTGTATAGAACTGTTTAATAAGATTATTATCTTTTAAGGCACCAAAATAAGAGAAAGAGACAGATTCAGAATTCATAATAGTTTAAGTTTATTCATTATAATAAAAAAAACATAAAAACGTTCTAATGGCTTTCAAATCCACATCTTTTCCGTCTACCCAATGAAATCCTAACACAAAACATTTTATACAAAAAGCCTTCATTTTCCATCAAGTTAAATTAATGTGGAGGTTTGCAGGGCTAAAAAAATTAAAATGACTGTTTCATGTTGACGAGCTAAATTAAAAAACAACATAAAAATGCAGCCTGCCCTAAAATTAAAGTTATTTAATTTTATTATTTAAATTTAAATGAAATGGATGAATCAAAGCAACATATTTCAGACAGTGAAAAATGTCTGAAAAATAAAGGTGAAATCCTCTTTATTTTAAGGGATGTTTTGCCCGTTATTACAGGATGGGTCTAACTAAAGATGAATCTAATTTTAAAAGGTTTATTTAGATTTATTTCACACAGAATGATTATATTTCAAAGTTATTTCTGTTTAGATAATTCAAGGGAAACCTGAAATTCAGTTTATCAGAATATTTCAATATTACATTAAAACAAATAAGAAAAGGATTTTTAATACAGAAATGTTGTTGTGATATCCAAAAAAAAGTTCTCCCACAAAAGTTAAAGATTTTTAGTGGAAGGAAGAAGTCCTTCTCAAGCAAAACCAAAAGTATTTTGTTTGTGGAACCACCAAATACTTTGCTGAGCTGTTTGAAATCACGTTGTGCGAAATGAATCCATGAGATTTAAATAAATTAACTTTTTGAAATAATTTTGTGCGCCTGTATAATTGAGGCCAAACTGAACAATAGAGTGTAGGTCGGATGCTGGCTCTCTAATTTAAAATAAAAAAATACTTCCAATAGATTCAACGTTAAAGAAATAACAGTATGCATTTATGAGCGAAGACAGATTAACTTCAGGGATTCCAATTTCTCCGATTCAGACAGAATAAATGCTGACGAGGCGCAAAGGGAGCCACATCCTGAACAATAGAGAGGAAACAAAAACAGTAGGACTCTTAAAACAAAAGCATGTGGGTGAAAAACTTTCCCATATGAAATGCTGACCAAGCACCAACATGCCTTAATCCCTTAGTGAACATATTTACAAGATGACATGAAAATACAGAAGATATAAAACAGAAAGTCACACACACAGCTGACAGGAAGATTCAGAGGATGATGGACGACACTACACTGTAAAACATTTACAGGTGGTTTAAGCTGAAAATGAAAGTCCACCTGCTGCCTTGAAAATGCAACTTGAGTTGACGAGAAAATTGTTTTGGTTTTATCTCAGAAATTAAAGTCCAGCAGGGGTCAGCGGATGTCAGGGTTACAGAGTCGGAGCTGATTTTCAACCAAACCCATAAAACCACTGCAGCGCCGAGCAGAACGCTGACTCAGCACCAGAGATACCAGGTGCAGGATCACAGGGTGGCGGTAATCCTTAAGACGGGCCCAAAACACACAAACACAAAACCACACCCACCACACACAACTAACCACACACACACACACACACACACACCACACACACACACACAACCACACACACAGGTTTCCCTCCCATCTGCCTGCCTAAATCTACTGATCTGCTCTTAGGTCGCCAAATCTCACTAAAGCGTTCGCTCTGACGTCGCCGTCGGCTGAGAAACAGCTAGAATTTGATTCTGTGCAAATGGTCATGTGCACAGACTCAAATTATTATGAAGGAGTATTGGGGTTGCAATTAGGAAATAAAAACTATAAAATTACAAAATTTATCGTCATAACTTTAACATGATAAAGTTGAAATATTCCAACTTTATTCCAGTAATTTTGCGATTTTATTCTTGTAATATTTGGACTTTAATTTCATATTACTACCGTTTTATTCTAGAAAAATGACTTTTTCCTCAAATTTTGTTTTAATTTACAAGTTTTCCACCAAAAAACGTGCTAAGCTCAGTGGTCAGGCGCCGAGGCGGTCCACAGTGTTTGTGTATTAAAAGATGCTGACCGGACATATAAAAATATTACTGTGTGTTATGTTATTGTTACACTGGAGACAATATCTAAACCCACAACTACAGACTCTTAAAAACAACAAATGGAAAAAATACAATTAAAATAAATATCAATTATTTGCACTTCTGACGCCGAGTTTAATCTGTGGGATTGAACTGTTTGTTCACAAATACAAATTAGTAAACTGCAATTATAACTGACCGATTTTTATGTTGGCCAATTAAACTACCCTGTTATCCCATAATTAACTAAATCCAAGGTGAAATACTTTTAGTGATGCTGATGTTCTTGGCAGCAATAGGGCCCCCTAAATTATATCCAAAATAACAAAAACGCTTAACCTCTAACCAAGAAACGGCTACATGAGCTTAATCAGACACAGAGTCGGGTGCCGGGCAGCATGTTGAGATGTAATTCTCTGTTCACAAAGACAAATTATTCTCACCGCTCCACTCAACATGCGCCTCCATCAGCGGCTCTCATCGAGCTTCGCAAGCAGAGAAAACGTGGTGGCTTTTAAATTTGACTCGTACCGTGATGCAGATTCTTCAAAGAAACACGAGTCCTCAAGGGATTCATATAAATGTCCATACAGGTCAGCCTGTGTCCAGCTTAAGTGAAAGGAGGCGCACGATCCCAAACTTTAGAGATCCAGCCGCAACGGTGCGCAAGATGGCAGCGGTGTGATTGGTTATTATAAGCCTTGGCGGCCCGCCAGGCTTATATTGCCCTGAACTTTTTTCTTAATATGGCCCCAATACCCCGTCATAAACAATAAATTCTTAACCTTAAGAAAAAAAATCCCATCAAATGAGTCCGTCGTGTGTGTCGAGGATGATTGAGAGCCGAGTCTGAGGGACTGAGTGGGACATGTTGTGTGAGTGTGTGAGAAATCTGCACAGCTGTCGAGAACCTCAAATGATGAAGACAGCTGTCTTAATTTCTTTGTGTTTGTGTGTGTGTGTGGTGTGCGTGTGTGTGTGTGTGTGTGTGTGTGTGTGTGTGGAGGAGAGGCGGAGGGGAGTCGGTCCATCTGTGTTGAACTGGCTGCTTCGTGCTCGGCTCAGTACTTCGGTACTTTGGTGTAATCCTCCTGGACGACGCTCTTGCACAGACACATGGAGAGGATCATCCCCAGGAGCTGCAGCAAATGGAGTCATCAGAAATTAAACTCACCAACAAACGATCGAAAATTCACTGAAAAGTCACTGAAAACTGGGAATATTTTCTCAGAACTGAAGAAACTTCATTTTACATGTTTTTATACTAATGATTCACATTTTTTTTTCATGTTTTCTGTAAAACCAGGAACTATGAGAATAATCTGACATGTGCTCCACCGCGGTTAGGTTGAATGGGGAGCATCTGTTTTGCCACAGCACTTTAAATGGACTTTGACTAGACCATTCTAACACATGACTCGGTTTTGATCTGAACAGTTTCACCGCAGCTCCAGCAGGATGTATGGGGTCAATAACCTGCCATTGTCCTAAACGCACTGTAAAAAATGTCTAATTAAGGTAAAATTCTCTGTATAGACATGGTAGAATACTTATAAATACATATTTTACCATATTCATATGATAAAATTTAGTAAAATCCATATTAATACAGATTTATATAGATTTTACTGTTATTATTTACTGGTTAAAATTCTCTGTTTGCCAAAATTTTACTGTATAAATATGGTAAAATCCGTATATTTATACAGTAAAATCTGCATTTCTATCGACTTTATACGGTAAAATTCTGTGGTTGCCAGAATTTTACTGTATAAATACATTAAAACCCATATTTATACTGGCGCCAACAGATGTCAGAATTTTACCATAACATTTTTTACAGTGCGCTCACCAGCTTCCCTGTATACCCACAGCATGATTCTGCCACCACCATGTTCTACATGGTGATCAAAAGCCTGGCATTTAACCAAGACGGAAAACAAAGCTGCCATTTCTTTGTGCCGTTGTTTTGACGTCTGTTTCAACGTGGGAACGCTCACCGGGTCAGAACGTTGTCACCTCTTTACAGGACATGTTTGAAATGAACATCCTTAATCACCGTCTCTTTCTGTTTTTATTTTAATTTTAAATTGTGTAAAGCACTTTGAAATGCCTTGTGTTGTGACTTTTTTATACTTATATGTTGTTTAATATATTTGCATGATAAGTGACTGATTTACAATTATATGTTAAGCATAATTTACATGATGATTATTGTTAATTGAATTGAACATGACAGTATATAATTACAAAGGTGAACTGAAATATATTGAAGTGCGAGACATGATTATTTGAATACAGGAAGTCTTTTATTTTGAAGAATGCTTAACAGGATCTGGTTCTGTTTTGCCACTATCTTGCTTTTGTTGATTGTGGTTGTTATTGGTTACGATCAGCTGTTGCCGTTATCAGCTGTCGCTGTTTTCGCTTCAATAAAAAACTGAACGGAAAGGTTCAGTAAAGGACAATCGAGCCTCCGTCTTGTTTGAAGAAGCTTCACTCCGTAACACCTTGAATCCTTGTAAGATACAAAAACTCTGAGGTTTGAGAATCCTTGTATGATGTCGCTATGCTAAAACTCTTAGGTTTGAAAATCCATGTATGATGTCGAGGTTTGAGATGTTTTAAAATGTTTTTACTTTTAATTTTTACTTTCAATAATGTTTCTATCTTTTTCTAATCATTTTCAAAATCTCTGTCTATTTCTGTTTTCATTTTTATTTTAAATTGTGTAAAGCACTTTGAAATGCCTTGCTGCTGAAATGTGCTATACAAATAAAATTTGATTGATTGATTGATCGATTGATCCTACCTCCACAACAGCCACCCCGATACAGATCCCCAGGATAATCCCACAGTTATCCAGCAGCCATTTCTCCACGCTGGTTATACAGCCCTGAGAGAGAAAAGCAGAAGTGTGAGAGGAGGAGGGGGCTGAGCGATGGCAGCCGGACGCGCTCAGAGGCTTTTAACGGCAGAACCGCTGGCTTTGGGTCGGCTCTGTGGGGGCAGGAGGAGCAGCCTGTGACCTTCCTGAAGCACGCAGCCCAAACAGCGAACAGCAGAGGCTTCCTGGAGCTCAGCAACACTCGGCTCGTCTCAGAGACTCCAGCACCGATTACGTTCTGCTGAAATGCCATGTGATGAGTTAAAACACGCACCATTTCGAAGACGGGCGGCTCGTCCGGCAGGCGCTCACACAGGCCAAACTCCTTCACGTCGGTTCCCGGCATGGTGTCGTTACGACAGGAGCAGGAATACAGCTTCTTTGTGCTGTTCTTGATCAAAATGTTCTCAGACCAGTTACCTGGACCAGTCCAGCCACAGCACTTCATCTGGAGACACGGAAGACGAGGAGGAGCAACGGGGAGATGGAGAAACAAAACAGAGATGAGAAACTTTTTAAACAGTTAAAGTTCCTAAACTCCTCATTGATTAGGCTTCTTACCAGACAGCAGTTATACACTGTAAAACATTTACAGGTGGTTTAACTTAGAGAGTGAAAGTCCACCTGCTGCCTTGAAAATGTAATTTAAGTCACAAGAAAATAGTTTTGGTTTCAACACAGAAATTAAAGATAATGAAGTTGATTTAACAAGAGACAAGTTGTCTAAACATTGTTTTTAACTTTATTCATCTTGAATTGTAAGTTTTAACTTAATGTTGCAATTTCTATAATCTATTATTTTACTCACAAAATCAAGTTAAAATAAGTAGTTATTTTAGTTTAGAATAATTTTAATTCTTGTTTGAACTAAATTTCTGATGTGATGATGAATTTTATTAAACATCCCAATGAATTCAGCTCAGAAACATTTAGTGTGATCAGGACATTATCCTCAAGCTTTGCTAACTGAGAATTGCATTAAACGAACATTTAATAAAACACCAGAGTCAGATCAACGTGACGCACTTCCACCTCAGGAGACAGAAACATGCCGCTAAGCATTCTGGGAAATAGCTCCCACTCCTGTCTTTCTCTTCTTTCAGTTTTTTAAGTGCAAACCTAAAAACTCAGTTTATTTTCAACTCTTGGAGGTTTGACTAAATTAATAAAAAACTAACAAAACTTAGTTTATCTTTCACAAACTCACATTTAGGATCAAAATCTAAAACTGGATACATTTATTTTACTTAAAGAGTAAAAAATAGTAGACACAACTAAAAGCAGCTCAAATGTTTTACAGTGTAGGGAGACAAATTCAATCTGAGATGCCTGGGAAGTAGATAACATAAGTTTAGTTTTCTCTGAGATTAAAACTGGTTTTAAACACAAAAATTTGCCTCCATAACATTTAGAGATGCAGCAGAGCCATAGATAACTGTATCATCAGTATACAAATTAACATTTGCATTTACTGAATCATTTTGTTGTTGCTGTTTCGTCCCGGATGGAGACACACCTGGATGGTTCCTTTTCCGCCAAATGAAGCGAGTTTTATTTATTTTGATCCGGTTGGAGTCATGACTCACCGTCCTCTGAACGAAGTCCCAGCATGCTCTGTTGTTTTGTTCTGACCCGTGTAGTTCACTATCAACCCTCCAATGATGACGGACATTTCATGTTTCAGCTGGAGAAAAACAGTGACAGAAAACAGTCGGCATGAGATAAAACCACACGGGCTCATGTTGACCAACACCAAAATAACGAACAAAGTCAATCATTCTTAATGCCACCAGGCCAGAAGAGGCTCCATAAGTCTAGATTTGCAGCCAATTTTCTACGTTTTATTGAAAAGCATTTAAATAATTCATTTGTAAAGTGATTTAAGTCCAAACCAAGTTTTTAATTTACATTGTTACATATGTAGTTAAAGTAGCCAAACATTGTACTCAAGTAAAGAGTACTTTAGTTAAAAAGTCAACTCAACAAATGATCATTTAAAAATGACATAATCAGATGGACTAAATATCAAGTTTTAGCAGAAATTTGGGTATTTCAAGGACAGAAATGACAATAATTAATATGAGTAGCAAAAAATAACAAAACCAAGAAATAAAATGTTTCCAAATCAGTTTTTTTCAATAAAAAAAAAGTAAAAACTTTAACAGAGACTGCAGGTGTGTGTCTGTGTCTGCTGGATTTTTGGTTAAAATGATGGAAACACCGATTTATCGACCAGCGAATTTATTGGTGCCAATTTCCCTAACGTTGGAAAATCGGTGATCGGACGATTTTTACATGTGAAGCTGATCTTAACCACCGATTTTATCTAACTCAGCAGAGATATTTAACTGAGCTGCTGTCTTCTTCTGCTCTGCTGTGAGAAGGTTTGGCTAGCAGACCGGCCCACCAGATCAGGTCTATATGTCTGCAGGTAACAACAGTCGTCTCACTGTTGGCTACTCATCAACTCTCTTACTACATTTTAGACAAAGAAAATGGTAGTGGCCAAAATCGGAATTGGCAGGTCAGATTTTTTAATCGATCGCTAATCGGCCAGAAAACTGCAACTGTTGCACTCTCAGTTAAAATATATTTGTTTTTCATTCAGTGGGTAGAAAATCTTGAAATTTTGCTCAGGTAAGAGGAGAGATACTTCATAATAACATTACTCAAGCAAAAGCAGAAAGTGCAGCGCAGTAGAAATACTCCTAAAAGTAAATCTAATTGAGTAAATGCAACTAGTTATCACCGACTCTGCATTTTTCTACTCCACTTTTACAGACTAAAGTGTTAACTATTCAAAAACGAGGCCCTGCATGTCAGCAAATCCCTTCCCACAGTGAATCATCAACATTCACGTCTCATGTTTCTCAGCAGTTCACACATGTGAAGCTCCATGTTGAAGCTTTGCAGAGCTGCAGCTGAGGGCGGGACCGGACCGGCTCTGTGTTTATGTGTGTGAGACCGCAGGGAGCAGCGGCGGCGGCGACGCAGCTTCATGACAGGCGAGAGCCGCGCCCTTTTCTGGGAAGGAGCAGCGCCCTGCCCTGCCCTGCGGCCAGCCCTACACACAGGGAGTGTGTCGGAGGCTGCAGACCCACATGTGACCAACACACACAGAGAGCTGAAAGCGCATCCACCTATCCCGCTGTTCAGAGAATAAAACATGGCCGAGACTCTGATGTGTTCAGACAAAACACTCCCCTGAAACACTGAAGAATGGATCCTGGATTACCGTATTTTCCACACTATAAGGCGCACATAAAAACCTTAAATTTCCTCAAAAGCCGACAGTGCGCCTTATAATCCGGTGCGCCTTATATATGGACCAATATTGAGCCACAACAGGTCTAGCAACTACGGTAAACAGCCGCCGACTTTATTTTCCCCAGAAGAAGAAGTGAGCGGTGCATGCTGGGATTGTTGTCAGAATGCTGGTTTGTTAATAAAGTTTGATAATACATTTAAAGCCAGGGGGGGCAGAAGGGCGGGGGAAGAGAGACAGAGGCTGCGGGGGCAGCATGTCGGTTGGTCTGTGTTACCCAGAAAGCAATTGGGCAAAATATAGCAACACCAACATCGTGAGTGAAACAATGACTGTGGCAGACGACTATGTAAAGTACTCTGGGACTTTGTAATAATAGAGTACGGAACAAATTGGCAACCCTCACTGTAGCGTCTGTTCTATGCGCCTTATAATGAGGTGTGCCTTATATGTGAAAAAACTTTTAAAATAGGCCATTTTTTTGAAGGTGCTCCTTATAATCCAGTGCGCCTTATAGTGGGGAAAATATGATAATTTGCTGCGTAATCTGATAGGATCAGTTTGTTTTTTTTTTCTCTTGTTTTATTTCTGCTCTATAGAATCAAACATGGAGACGCAACGTTTAGTTTTATCAGAACAAGAATCCAGAGAAACTCCTGCTAGTTTATAAGTTACGTACTATTTATGGGAAACTAACATGTAGTTTTATACTCTTGTTTTCTCATTCCTTTGGTTTGTTGTTTTATCGTATTTCCTTCTAAGTCACGTAAAGCACTGAAAATGTGCCATATAAATAAATTTAAATTACCTTAAATAAACTGCCCCAGTTTTAAAGGCACAATATAGTCATGGTGTATTGATAAAAATAACTATAATTATTATTTTAATTGAGAGATTTATAATGAAGAGATCACACTGGTTTATCTAACTTCTGCAGTTGATACCACAACATCTGGATTTACCAAAAATATTATTATTATTATTATTATTATTATTATTATTATTATTATTAGAGTTTTGCTTAAGGATATGTACAAATAACATATATTAGAATATTTTTGAATTATTTTACCTTCATTTTTACAGTTTACTGTCTTAGGAAGCTTCTAAAAGATTTAGTCTTAAATTTGAGTAAATATCATTTTGAGTTTTTGTTGTTTTCCCCAACAGAATTGGAGACATTTTCTTTAAAAATAAATGTATTTACCACTATATTCAATAATACAAACTCATTCAACAAATTAGAATAATATTCAAAAGTTTGTTTATTTCAGAAGCTCCATCACATTATATGGATTAATAAGACAAAGACTGATAATAAAAAACACCTTTATTTCTTTTTCTCATGATAATTTTCTGCTAACGAATATAAACCCAATGTTTAAATAAAACCTATTTTTAAAGACAAAAATGTGGGCTTAACTAAACGTATATCTGATACTTTTAATCTGTCAAACATTCCCAGACATATTTTCTATTGACGGCACTGTACAAGAGAAACGAGTCCAATTCAGAAAAAAAGATATAGAATACATCAATTTATTTAACTCTGCATCCTAATTAATAAAGTAAATTTAAAGTAAATTCATTGAGATGTCTGATCATTTTGACTGCTGTTAATCTAAATCTAAATAGAGCTACAGTTTATTTTTCATTCATAATTCAGCAGATTATTGAACCTGAAGTAATGACCTCTAAGGCAACATTTGTCGTTGTTCACATAACAAACGTAAAGACGTCCTGCAGGGGGAACCGACAAGACAATGAAAACAATCCCTGCTCTGCGTCCTGCGTTTTCTTCTTCTACCCGGATCTGAAGTCATTTCAGTTACAAACCGACTTCCTGTGGGCTTCCGTTCATCATCTGCTCCGTGTTTCATCACAGGATGCAGCTGGTTCCCTACGGGTTTTACCGCGACACCTACGTTCACTGCAAGAAACACTAAACTACCAATTATTTTTGTTCTAGTTTCTAACGTAAATGTCTTAGTTGACTTGAAATAAGATAAAACTAACTTACAAGAAACTTTTCAGCAAGAAACATGAGCTTGATTTAGGTGAATAATTTCTTAATATTGATGAAAAAAAGAACATTTTGTTATGAGTGAAATAATCTGCTGGTGGAATTAGAATTTGGTTGCTAGGTGACGTCCTTGGCTTGGCCTTGGTTGCTAGGTGACGTCCTTGGCTTGGCTGTGGTTGCTAGGTAACGGCAAAGTGGCAGTTGATAGTAACATTCCACTGCCAGTGGAACTAATATTTTTCCATCATTATTTAGGAATTATTGACTTAAAACAAGCTACGATATCTGATCAAATTTACTTGTAAGTTAGTTTAGTCTCATTTCAAGTAAACCAAGATATTTGCAGTAGAAACTAGAACAGAAATACTTGGTAAGATTTAGTGTTTTTGCAGTGTTCGGCCGGTTCCAGCCGTGAGGGGAAACACAAAAGTTTTTTGCCCTCAGTAGGAAATGTGGTGCATGAGAAACAGAGGTTTCAGGGTAGCTGTAGGCGCAATAATTCACTGAAATTTCATTTTTTTTTTTTTTTTTAGGAATTGAAAGGTTGAGGAGGAAGAGAAGAAAGTGAAGCGTGTCTCACCGGATCTCTCTGTATGTAAATGAGAACAGCAGCAGTGACCTGAGCGATGAGGATGAGCAGAAGGCAGGTGAAGTACTGTGGAAATGAACAGGAAATAATATTAGCAGAAAATACTGGAGGTATTTCAATAATAATAACACACACAAATCCTGTGATATTTTAATTAAAAAAAAGAAGTAGCAGGAAGTCACGTTTATAAAAAGGCAGAAGCTTTTTCTTCCTCTTTTGGCAGTTAGATTCATCATGTTGGATTTACAAAATAAACTGAAGGGATTTCAGAATCATAGTTAAGAATGATTGCACTGTAAAACATTTGAGCTGAATTTAGTTGTGTCTACTGTCTTCTACTCCTTAAGTAAAATAAATTTATCCAGTTGTAGATTTTGATCCTAAATGTGAGTTTGTGAAAGATAAACTTAGCAGTAAGTTGTGTTAACTTTCTATTAATTTAGTCAAACCTCCAAGAGTTGAATCAACTGAGTTTTTAGGTTTGCACTTAAAAAACTGAAAGAAGAGAAAGACAGGAGTGGGAGCTATTTCCCAGAATGCTTAGCGGCATGTTTCTGTCTCCTGAGGTGGAAGTGCGTCACGTTGATCTGACTCTGGTGTTTTATTAATGTTCATTTTAATGCAATTCTCAGTTAGCAAAGCTTGAGGATAATGTCTTGATCACACTAAATTTTTCTGAGCTGAATTCATTGGGATGTTTAATAAAATTCATCGTCACATCAGAAATTTTGTTCAAACAAGAATTTAAATTATTCTAAATTAAAATAATTATTTATTTTAACTTGATATTGGGAGTAAAATAATAGAGAAATGTGACTCTTTAATGAGGTAGAGGCAGATTTTTAGTTAAAACTCACAATTCAAGATGAATGAAGTTAAAAAACAATGTTTAGACAACTTGTCTCTTGTTGTTAAATCAACTTCATGACCTTTAATTTCTGAGTTAAAACCAAAACTATTTTCTTGTGACTTAAATTGCATTTTCAAGGCAGCAGGTGGACTTTCATTGTCAAGTTAAACTAAATGTTTTACAGTGTGTGCGATGAGGGGGTTTGTTCGCCACCAGCTGGTCTGTGTCACTCAGAGAAGTAGGTCACGTCGGTTCTTTAGTTAACCCCCAGCAGGTTTAACGCTGCTGAGGTCACCCACCCATCCCCACTCTGCTGGCCGCCGCCCCCCACAGCCCTGGTTTTATCTCCAGCTCCTCTCAGCCGCCTCACACATTATCAGAGGCTTTGCTGTCAGCAGGAATCCGTCACCTGTTATTTACCAGGCAGGTGGAAATTAGTGGAAATTAAACCTGGCATGAATACAAAAGGCAGTGAGGGGTTTTGTATTGATATATGAGGATTGCAATCGGTAGATCGCCGGTTTGATTCCCGGTTGTTTGTGTCCCTGGACTCTTCACCCACCTTTCCTGCTGGTGTTGGTCAGAAGAGACAATGGTGCAAAAATTACAATAAAGAAGTTTTTTATTGAAAGAAAATGATTTGGTAAAATTTTATTTTGCCATGTATGTTGTTATTTTTTTTGTTACTTTTATGAATTATTGTCATTTTCGTGCTTAAAATACCAAAATTTCCACTTAATTTTATATCATTCTGTCTGATTATGTAATTTTTAAATTTTAAATTACTGATAATTTGATCAATTACACTTTTTACTTTTACTTGAGTCATTTTATTATGAAGTATCACAAAATGTATGGGTTTTCTACCCACTGAATGAAAAATAAACATGTTTTAAACAAAAATTCACCAGACACAGATGCACACCTGCAGTTTATCTTAAGGTTTCATACGTTTTTTATTAAAAGAAACTGATTTGGAAACATTTTCTTTTGCCTGATTTTGTTATTTTCTGTCACTAATATGAATTGTTGTCATTTTTTTCTTAAAATCCCAAAATTTCCACTTCACTTTATATTTTGAGTTGCCTGATGATGTAATTTTTAAATATGAAATGATTGATAATTTGATCAGTTACTTTTTACCAAATACTTTTTAACTTTTACTTGTGTAAAAATATGTTGAAGCAGTTGTGATACTCTTCCTTGAATACTATTTTCAGGTTCTCTACCTGCCTCTGCAAGTCAGAGTACCAATAATCCTTGATGATATTCTCAAGTAAAAGTAAAAATACTCCTAAAGGTAAATTTATTCCAAAGGGTTAGTTGAGTAACCTTTGGTGCTAGTTGGTGCTGATCCGGTCAGCAGTGATAATCTGGCTGTGTGTGCGTTTCTCCTCACCAGTCCCAGCAGGCAGCGGATTTCATAGACGGCTCCGATGCAGCCGAAGAAGCCCATGACCATCGTCAGAGATCCGACTCCGATGAGGATATACGAAGCCACCTTCACCGTGTCAGAAGATTCTTCTGCAGAAGACGGAGAAAACATTAAATAAACAGCAAAACGCATCTTTAACTGAGCTAACCCTTAATTTGGTCTAGGACTGTTTACCCAGAATTATAATTCTTCACAGACTAAACACTTTTTGATTCAAATCAAAGCATTTCTCTGTGGCAGATTGTTTTGCTTTGCCACCAGGGGGAGTTGGACTGAGACAAGTGGGCCTGATTAATTGATTTCAGTGGTTGGTATGTGGAGGAGGAGAGACTCAGGAGGAGCAGGAGACTAAAAAGAGAGTTAAAGAGGGGATGAACGGGAGCCATTATGTCTGCGTTGGAGGAGCTCCAGAGACAGAAAGCTCCGTCTGCAGATGGAGCCAGAATCTGAGCTCCGTGAAGAGAGTCCAAGTTAGGAAGAAGCCTGGCCGAAGCGAACGGGGAGGACTCGTCAATCTGAAATACAGAATCTCCTCCGCTAGAATTCAGAAATGCTCCTTTTAAAAGGTCGACACCGATCTCCGGGTTTCTTCACGGGACTCAGCTGCTGATTCAAATTCCAAAAAATAAAGTCCATAATCTGGCACAGCATTCTGGGAGATGTAGGCAGAAGAAAGGCTTTAGCTCAGTGGTGTCAAACTCGGTTTCATTTTGGGCCAAATCAAGTCCATGAATGTTCTTAAAGGGTCGGTTGTGTGAGAATGTATTGATGAAATCTGTTAAGCTGTTAAAATACAAATAAATGCTTAAAATCAAATAATACTGAACATATTTTCAGTCCCTCCACAATTTCTAGAGTGTTTTAGTGATTTTTTTATTTCTTTTGCAATACAAAAAAAATATCTGGTAGTAATTTAGAAATATTTTTGGTCATCTATGATGGTAAATGCGACTTTTTATTACTCACTGTGCCATTATGGATTGACATTAAGTGAGGCTGAGGCAGCTGTTTAGTAGAAATAATAAAAACTGCCAGGTGGGAGTAAACTGTCACTTTCATCCAATGTTTCCACCACTTTTGCGAAAAATCTGAAACAAACTGAAGTGCAGGGATTTGGTGACGGAGTGAATTTCCACAATAATTCACAAGAAACGGGAGGGATAATTGATACAATCCGGCAGTAAACGGATAAAAACTGTTTTGAATTGAATGAAAAAATAATACTTAACCACACTGTTATCTTGACGGTTCTATTTCTGTCTCTCTTTAGAGTGTAGACGGCCACACAACAAGCTATGGCGGGCCGGATTTGGCCCCCGAGCCTCGAGTTTAACGCATGTGTGCAAAGCCACGCAAGCAAGCGAAGGTTGGAAGAATCAACTAACTCACTCATTCGTTGGTTGCCTAGCAACATCCTGTTGAGTAACTAGTGGTTACCTATCAACAACCTGTTGAGTAACTTGCACAGCAGCAGTTTAAGGTTTCACCGCTGTGCCTCATTACTGCTTAAAAATATAAACCAATGTGAAAACAAAAGCAGGACAGGTCACGAAACCAGTTTGGCAATAGTTCATATATTTAAAAAAATAAAACTTTCTGAAAAAACTATCAATCATACTCGGCAATTATCAATATTGACTGATATGAAAGGCTTATATTGTGATATGTTTTTCATCCATGTCGTCCGGCACTATTTGTAATGCAAATATTAAACCTGACAAACAAGAACAGAGAAAAAGTTGCTGCTTTATCATGCAGAGAGACTTTAGCTCTGAATCCAGCAGAAAATTATGTTTTTATCTAACCTTTTATCTTATCCTTTTTGACTAAATGCTCCAAGAACATTGTGTTGGTTGATGTGTTATACACTGAGTTGAAAGCCAGAGCTTTCAGTTTTGATGCATTTATTGAAAGGTTTAAAAACAATAAATAAAAAAAGAAAGAATCTGGTAATTGACTGGTCAGAGCAGACAAAGAGAAAAATATTCGATTTTGTTCCCTGGCACTGATTGGTGTATAAATAGTTTTAATATTTATTGAATCTAAAGCAACAAGGACTTGGAATAAGAACTTTTTGTGCATCTTTTACTTCTGAATGTGAATGAAGAACAAAAAGAGTTTCATCAAGATGAAATACACTGCAAAAAAACAAAATCTTTCTAAGTATTTTTGGTCTAGTTTCTAGTACAAATATCTTAGTTCGCTTGAAATTAAGACAAAACTAACTTACAAGTTACTTTCCAGCAAGATAAAAGAGCTTGTTTTAAGTGAATAATCCTTCATATTGATGGAAAAACACGAGCTCCAATAGTAGATTATTTCACTTAAAAATGTGGAAAAAATCTGCCAAATGACGAGCACTTTTACAAAATTATTGTGTTAAAACAAGCTCATATTTCTGAAATGTTAGCTAAAGGTTAGTTTTGTCTTATTTCAAGTCAACTAAGACATTTACACTAGAAACTACACCAAATTTACTCGGTAAGATTTTGCGTTTTTGCAGTGTAGAAAGATAAAAAATAATCTCAGTCTTTCTGTGTTAGCTTGGCTGCTTGTTATCACAGGATGCAGACTGTATTCTCATCTGAAAGGCAAATAAGCTATCTGTCTTGCTCCAGGAAATTATCCTATCATGTTCCAGCTTTTATATACATCAAAACAGGAAAATCCTCAATCAGACGCAAACTTCTTCAAATGTTGTAAATGTTAAACAGTGAAGAAAAAGCTTTAAAAAATTTCATACGACGCTACACCAAAGAAGTGCTGACTTTACACGGGATACCGCAGCGGCTCATGTTGTGGCGGTTTGGGTGTAATTTAAGACTGAACACACTCGGGTGAACATATGCTAAGCGTTTATGTGGCTGCAGGGTAGCATTCAAAGGAAGGGAGACGTACTTCTCTGAATGTTGTATATAAAACACACAGCTGAAACGTGTCATTTAGGATCTACAACACACACACCGCTTCCCAAACACAGCCAGTCTGCCAAAGCAACACATGTCCTTAGGTTTCTTTAGCAATATAATTACACAAAAGATTTAGGGTGTGAAAGAAAAACATTCAAGAGGAAGTGTCAGAAGAGGCGGTAAAGTGAGATTAATAAAGAGTAAAGCTACATCCTCACTGCAGCCTCAATTCCGATTTTGTTTTTTTATTTTTGCCTTAATGCGACATGTACAGATCAGACCATCTAGTGCGACCCAGACAGACTACGTTGATGTCTGAAACATATCTGACCTTTTCAAATGTGACCCGAGTCTGAACGGCTTGAACGGCTCATCCGACCTGAACGTCATTGATACTCGACAAACGTCACCATTCTGCGTCTTGATATGAGCAAGCGGGAAGAAAAACAACTATGGCGGACGATAATGGACCTTATCACAGGGCCCGCATTTCATTGGTTAATGCCCATGTGTGAGGCGACTGATAGCACGGCTATCAGTGGGTTACCGTCTCACAAACTCATGTTAATGTACATTGTGGACTACCAGACCAACAGAAAGATTTTGCATCAGGACTCAAAAACAATGGTTCTCCACCAACAGTGGGGAATCTGTACAGGCGATGTCAGGTATCCTGATCACATTTGTGGAACTAAAATTCACAGATTTCCAAAATCTGAAACGGAAAGCCTTGTTTGGATTAAAGCTTGTTCACGACCACATTTGCAGCTCAATCGTCGTAGGATCAATAAGAACAAAGGAGTGTCTGCTGGTGTAAGTATTATTTCTTTGCTTTCTTTGTGTTTAGTGAATGAAAAAAATAATGAACACATTGATTATGAAAACCTTTTAGCCAAGTACAGCATAATGACAGCACCGATACAACTTCTACACCTTGAAGCCTGTCTGTTACAGCCTTACGTTAGCTGAACAGATCATTATGCAATGTGTACCGTATCTGACATACATTAAAGATTTTATTTAACCTGAAAAGGCTTTTTACTAAACTGTAATCATGTTAGCCAAGCTAATTGTGTTAGCCACCGAGCACCGAGTACCGTGTCAGGCACATTCGACCCCGCTAAACCATGAATGTCCGACTTACCCAGCCTTGCAAGAACAATAGGCGTCAGTGATCTTGTCCACAGCTATATTTATGCTGAGGGTGTGAGGATCTGCTGTGTTCCTCATCAATTGGTAGCATTTAGCTGTGACGCACACAATGTTGGAGGCATCGCGTGGCTAAAACACCTTGATGTTGTCCAAAAAAGATGACATGAACTTGTTGGTTCCCCTGTCCATTGTCGTGGCTGATATTTTGTGAAAATCCGGCACAAATGTTAAACTAATCGACTCAGAAATACTCTGCAGAGAGTTGGTCAAGATGAAAAATACCATGTTTAGACATAGGGCTAAGCTGCTAATGTGAGACATGTAGTCAGTGGGACTTTAAAGGGGCGTTTCTGGGCAGAGCCTGGTAAGGTCCATGAGAATTAGTTTGTTACTGTGCTGGTTCCAGTTGGATAACAACTTCAAAATCGCAAAACTATGCTCCACCGTTAGCATCCTTTTTTACTTTCGCAAACACCGAGCACTACTTCTTCTTCTTTCCCATTATGGCGGATCACAACAAACATTCAGGTACATTTACCGCCACCTACCGGACTGGAGTGTTGGCGTCAACACTCAGCACTACTTCTACTTTTATACGTCGGTTGGCAAAACACAGCACGCTCTCAATGTGTGACGTTGTTGTACCCTCTACTCCGCCTGCAGGAACTTTCATGTCGTTTGCACTTCACACTGGTGATCACATACAAGTTGGGTATATGAACGACCAAGCAAAAAAAAAAAAAGAAGAAAGAAATAATTTCACACAGGATCATATTTGCGTCACTTCAGGCTGCAGTGTGAACGTAGCCTATGTGACATATTAGTATGTGTGGCTTTCCTGTGAACAAGCGCTAATGTATCAGTTTATAAGATGTAACAAGACATCTGACTGCTGAATTAATCCTTAATCTTTATCTTTTTACTTGATGCGTAATCTCAAACAGGTCTTGCATCATCTCAGTCAATCTGCTGCTGAATGACAGCTGCAGAGCACCAGATGCTTCTTCTTGCTTTGTTGCATTTCTCTGTGGTAAAACCAAAACTAATGCACTCAACACATAGCATTTGCAAAAACATTCACCAGCTTTGTAACATTGAGTGGCATTAAGAGGATTTTCTGTGGTAGACCAGCACAAAGTAGTGGATTATAGGGAAGTGGGAAGCGGTTAAAGAATAGAATTTTTGAAAAGTTTCTGATGCTAGACATGGACCGCTACATTTTTTCCCTTCTAATACAAATGATCGTAGGTTTAATACCTATTTGATACGATACAGAAACCTGGTGCAGAATTGACTTAAAGCGTTTCTTTTTACAAACATTAATGCACTAAATTACTAATTTTATGGCCCGATCCAGAATTTTTCTCAATATCGGGACCAATACAGATATTAATATCGAATCGCTGCATCTCTGCAGACCCCGTCAGGAAGTCATCAATAACGACGACTTACATAATTAAAAAAATTAACAGCTAAAAATTTAAATAATGTCCCATTTGAATTCAGCTCCATATATTTTGAGCTTTTCTTCCTTCCAAATTTGCTCCAGGTCAGTTTCTATAAAGTCTGTTCCTGGTCTCCCCACAGCATGATGCCTCCACCACCATGTTTCATGGCATACTCAGGGCGATATGCACGGTTCGTTTTCTGTCACATATTGTTGTTTTTCACATATGTACTCTCATCCGATCACAGAACTTTCTACATGTTTGTTTTGCTCATGGCCGACTTTCAGCTGCAAACAGGGACTTCCAGGTGACATCAGTAATAAACCAAATCTATTTTTCTGCTACAGTGAGATAAATATAGTGGAGGTTACCTAGCAGCTCAAAGCTAAGTGTCAGACTAACTGGTTAGGAGTCTGTCCGTGGCTTAAACAAAAGTGTTTGTTATGGAAGTTTCCGTTCAAGATGGAAAAACTTAGGTTGACTTTTCAGCCAGTTTCAGTAGCTCCCACTCAGTCCTGAACTCCCCAGCTGCGGCACAATGAAGAATATTTATATTCTGCCAACCTGAACATGACCAGAGCCACATGTTTAGCTTGCATGCAGCCGGTCTGAAACCACAGTTGACATTGCGACCATATTTTAAAAGTAAACACCAGCAGACCGGCTCTGCGCTGAGTTTTAAGTTTATGCTGGGTTTAAATAGCCCGAAGAAGAGCGACTTCAGCCCCCGGCTCCCTGCCGGTCTCTCTAAACGAACTCTACCTTGGCGCATGCCCTGGTTCACATTCCTCCTCTCCAAGGCTGACGTCTGTTTAAGCACATGGCAAGCAGTGTTTTGGCAAACGCCGCTGACAGAGATTTATATTACCCCAGCACTGGAGGAAAATATCGACTTCGCTGTGTCAGTGTAGAAACCTACACTGAAAAAAGAAGTTCTGTTCATTGAATAAGAAATACCACAATATTCACATAGTTTCCCTGCCTGAGGTCAGTCAGACAGCTGCAGAAGACTCTGCTGGTAGAAATCATAAAGAATAGCACACTGAAAACACACAGATCCTGTTTATGGCCGGGCAGTGGGACATGTTTAAGGGGAACATCTAGAGTCAATAAACAGAGCTGAGTTCAGCTTTTGTTCCTCCACACAGTGGGAAAGATTTCCAGTGAAGTTAACCACGGCTGACTCCTGGAGGGACCAGGCACAAAAATACCTGCTGGAGAGGCGGCCATTACAGGTGACCAATCATTAACAGGTTGGGGTACAAAACATGTTCATTACATTTTTTTGCATAAAATCATTCTTAGATATTGAGATTTCAGTCTTCTCAGTTCTGCCTATTTTGACTTACTTTCAGAATGAGCTGTTTTATGGCCTCATCACTTTAAATCTAAAGAAGCTGCTGCTTAAACTCAACGTTTGCACTCGCATGTGAGAATGGCAGCAAACAGACGTGCAACTATACAACCGTACATCTTTGAAAACCAATAGTAGATCCTTCTGCACAACCAACAAGACCTCAGCAAGTCGATTCTGGATGGTAAGTCAACAACACTTGTCTTTTCCAGCAGCCATTGTACAATGTACTGACCCTTTGTACATGGCGTCACGCTTTTCAGAAACCTGCCTGCTCCACAATGACGGATGTCAAAACAACCAATGTCAAAACCAGACGCCCAGTGTCCTAAAATTGTTTTTATTTAGTTGATTTCACTTTAAGAATGGTCATACGGTGCTGCGAGGTCGGGTGCACAAACAGAGAAGGATACAAACATGTCATTTTATTTTAAAACTATTAATGAGAAAAGATGCAGCGCTGTTTATGACATAGCAATGTAAACCGCTGGTGTGAATTCAGGCAAAGTGATAATCTGATGAACACGTCAGAAGGGAGGAGGTTTCTAAGCTAGCTGTTTCCAACTTTTATAAATCCCTCCATCTGTGAGCCCCAACCAGGTGAGTTACGTTCACAGACAAATTAGCTTGATGCTAACAAGTAGAAGCCATGAATAAACTGGCAAAACCAACTTTGAGAAACAATTTAAGTCGCTTTTTCCAATCCTCTCGTCCACCACTTCCAGTTTCCATCATGGCGCCTCAAATGATGAAGCGAAGGGGCTGCAAAGGGTTAATAACCTGCTAAAACCAGCCATCTTGGATGGATGTCCTGGAACTCAGCTTCCGTTGCTAAGTAACGGGTTGGGTTAGACTGGGGTTGCTAGGTAACGGTGCCCGTGGAATGTGACTCAACAATATGAGGTTTTTGAAATGGTTTGTTTTCCAGACACCACACAGACATTGTCCAAAAATGTCTGTGTGGTTTCTTTTAAGCGCTTGGGTTGTTTTTAGAAACAGTTGAGACACGCATGGGAATATAAAAATGTACTGAATGTGAATTTTGCATAATGGGTCCCCTATAAAACTCCCACAGGAAGAAAATCCAGGCAGCATCAGAGCTACGCAATCTGTGGATAAACTGATGACGCAGTTTGATGGACATTTGTTTTCCAAAGGTCTGACTTAAGATTAGCACACTCAGCTCAATAACATCTTGGGTGAGATTTTTCCATTTTTCTGACCTCAAGGCCTTAAATAGTCAGTCAGGAAACACAATGGCTGCTGGGAGAAAACATCAGCTCTGCATGACCTTTGTCAAAACGCTAGCCTTTCCACGAAATGCTTTACAACAATAGCAAGAGAATTACTGACTGAAAATACAATAAATGTACTCTAGAAGACCCTTTCACTGCTTCATCAACATTAAAGAGTTTATTAACACAGATGATTTCCATTCAGTTAGTATAACCAGATGGATGGATGGATGTTAATAGACGGTATATTTCGGAAATAACTTGCTGGATATTGAAAGTTCCAGTTGTTATGGATACATGGGTAAGTATATAATCTCACAGGACATTTAAAGAACTAGTTACAATTAAAATAAGGAAGATTTATTTAGGCAGACGTTCAAAAATCCAGCGTTAAAGGGTTAATAAAGGCTTAATAAAGCGTTAAGAATGTGTTAACCCTTTGTTAAACATCTATTAACACATGGTTAATAAAGGGCTAACTAAGTGTTAGTAAAGGCTTAAAACTAAGGGTTAGTAAAGGGTTAACTAAGGGTCAACAAATGGCTAACTAAGGGTTAATAAAGGGCTAAGTAAGGATTAATAAAGGGCTAACTAAGGATTAATAAAGGGTTAACTAAGGGTTAATAAAGGACTAATTAAGGGTTAACAAAGGGCTAAGTAAGGATTAATAAAGGCTAACTAAGGATTAATAAAGGGTTAACTAAGGGTTAATAAAGGGCTCACTAAGGGTTAACAAAGTGCTAACTAAGGATTTATAAAGGGTTAACTAAGGGTTAAAGGGCTAACTAAGGATTAATAAAGGGTTAACAAAGGGTTAACTAAGGGCTAACTAAGGGTTAATAACGGATTACCTAATGGTTAATAAAGGGTTAATAAAGGGCTAACTAAGGGTTAACTAAGGGTTAACAAAGGGTTAACAAAGTCCCAAACTAAGCAGCACTATATTTGTTCACACTCACCAAACAGCCCAGCAATAAATTACTAAAGTCTTCAGGGGGAAGAGAGCGAAAGCTCCTCTGCTGCTGCTGGATTTGCTCCATGTGTGTTGAAAACACGGACAGTTTTTGGAAACCAGCATTTTCCATTTCTCTGTCACAGATTCTGGAGCCGGGTTTAATTACGCCGCCTGCCTGAAAAAAGCTCTGCGCATTTAAAAACGGGGACAATGTAGAGTGGCGCATGTTTATCTGAAGATACTGACACAAACAGGTAAAAGTGCTATGATCCGTTTGTTGCAGGGGGAATTTCCATCTGAGCCCCCCTGCTGAGTGGGCAGACTGAAAAACTCTGTGGAGGAAACGAGGAAGTAAAAGTCAGACTTTCCAATCCGAGGTGAAACCTTCAGAGACGCCTCACCCACTGGGAAACCTGCGCCGCACAGATGTGAATGTTTGTGCGTCTGCAGCCTTTATTTGTTTCATCTGTTAGTCACTTTTTTTTTAAAAAAACAACCGTTGGGTTTCTACGGAAACGATTCCCGTGGGAACTCCATAAAAAAACGCAGACTCTGAACACAGACCTTTGGGGTTTCCCACATTTTCCAGGTTCTGTTTCAGCATTTAACATTTTAAAATCCCTCTGGTTCAGAAAGAAACTGGATATTAAAATATCTGCAGGAGCGTCTCAGAGTGTCAGCACTTACGAAGCACGGCTATGAAGCTTTCCTTATCGAAGAGTATCCACAGTCCGAAGCCCATGATCAACGATCCAAAGATCTGCGAAAGAAGAAAGTGGAAATATTAGAGATTCACCAATCCAATCTCTATTAATATTGATAAAAATAACAGATCAGGTATTGGTGACAATGTGTCAGATCCATAAAGAGACATATCTATTCACTGCAAAAACTCAAAATCTTACCAAGTATTTTTGGTTTAGATTATAGTGTATAGTTCACTTAAAATAAGACAAAACTAGCTTAAAAGTAACTTTTAAGCAAGATGTAGAGGCTTGTTTTAAGTAATAAAACAATAATATTAGAGATGTGCCGATCAGGTTTTTTTCTGCCGATACCGATACTGATCACCCCTGAGGTCCGATCCCGATCACATAGTTATGATTTATTTATTTTTCATCATAAACACTACCGTTACATTATGTGAAAAAAGGAACCATGAATTCACCTTAATTTAGACAAAAACTTGTTTTTAATAACTTTTTCCAAGAAGAAAACTAAACAAAACAGGCATTGTGCAAATTGAACTGCTATCAGTAATACTATCTTTAACAGACCGATAACATATGAGGCTCTGAAGAGGCTAAATAATGCAAAGAGCCAAAATAAAACCTCTCAACATTGCCAAAAAATTCAAGTATAAAATTTAACATTCAAAGGAAAATACAGGATCCATTGCAATAAACAATCCAGAGTTACTGAATAAAAATTTCCTGTTAGCATAGCGACTAGCTGGTTACTGCTAGTTCTGATTGGCTGTTTCTGACTGAGCGGAGTAACAGAGAGGAGATCGATTATTTTTTAGAGATTATCTGTCTCATGTTAGGACAGAGAAAGTTTTAATATGTAAGTAAAATGTATTTTTTAGGTTAGATGCTGCAGCTTTAAACAGGTTCGGTGTGAGAGTCTCTACCAGGTGGAGCAGAAGCGGCTCCGTGTCAAATATTACTAAATATTAAATATTACTACCTGTAGCGGAGCAACGATTCAACAGCAGAACCAGCGTCTTACATCGCAGCTCCAAGACTTAAATCATTTTAGAGGTTATTAGTTTATCTTTCTGACCGTCATGCTAATCCGGTGAGTGTTTGTAGCTGCGCTGCTTTACCTGCTGTCTGATCCTCTGTGTCTTTTTACTGCACTGAGCCTCGATGTAGCCAAACTCCGTCATTGTTTTTATGTCTATTAGCTTCGTTGTGTTGATGCATTTTGATCTGCTTCTATTTTCCGCCGCAACACGCAAACGTCCTCGTTCACTCAGTGGTTATAGTTACACATGCTTAGGATTTGTTGCTGCGTCAGTGAAGGAAAGACGAGACCAGCTGGACAGACGGGCTGGGAAATGAGATGCAGGTGATGATCAGTATCGGTAACAGAGCCAATGATCGGCCGATCCCGATCATCACCAATTTCACGGAAATCGGCCGATTATGATCGGTGACCGATCGATCGGCACACTTCTAAATAATATTGATGAAAAATTGTTAGTTCCATTGGCAGATTATTTCACTTTTCAACAAGACATTTTCACATTTTGTTATAACTTAATTTATCTGCCAATGGGCTGGCACGTTTTCACCAATATTAAGGAATTAGTTACTTAAAACAAACCTCTACATCTTTATGAAAAGTTACTTTTAAGTTACTTTGTCTTACTCCAAATGTACCAAGATATTTGAACAAGAAACTAAACCAACTAGAAACTAATAGTTTGTGTTTTTGCAGTGTTCAGTCCAATTCTATGCTTTATAATTTATTTTACAATACATTTAGAATCTCTAATTGCACTCTGAACCATTTGAAAGAAGATTTGTTGGAGTTTATTTTTACATGTTTGACCAACATATTGTTTTAGCCAGTTTCAGTTTTTTTATCATTTATTGTACATTGCCTGTTGAACAAATTAAAGTTGTTTTCACATGTTTGAGCAAGCTTGTGAAGCCATTGGTGTTTTTGAGTGTGCTGTATTGGTGAAGAGTTATCAAATGAATTTATGTTTCTGTACAAATATGTCTTTTAAAAAACGGAAACGTTTTAAGCCAGTTCAGCGCTGTTCTTCTGTATCGGTAAACCTCAGATATCGGTATCGGAAGTGAAAAAGTGGATGGGTGCTTTTCTGTGTCATATGAGAACAAAACAGTTGGTATGCCTGAAAACTGGGGCGGTATAATATCGATATCACGATATATATCGATATTTTCTTCCCTAGAAAAAAATCGATATTCATCTGCAAGTATCGTAACGTCCAACTGTCACCTTGTTCACTCACTGCTTGCTTCACCAGGTCATCAGGCTTAGAGTGATTCCTTCAGATGTTCAGGTTAAAAAGGTATCAAACTATTCAGAGCAGGAACTTGGTTCACTTTATTTACTTTACTAATGCATGTCAGCTACAGTTTGGACTGTTTCAATTAAAAGAAACATGTTTTCTCACCACTTCTTTGATTCATTTTGTCCAGCTGTCCACTTTAAGTCTGTGTCCAACCAGAACCAGGTATTGTGTAGTTGGTGCTTTTAATCAGTTTTCAGTTAAATTAATTCAATCCAACTTTATAACAGTCACAAAATGTCACCAAAATCACTCTGTCCCTCTAAAATCTTTCAGAAAATCATAAAAGTGTATTAAATTGTATCGCTTGTTGAACATCGTAATATATATCGCGTTGTGGGCAGAATATTGTGTATTGCATCGTATCGTGAGGTTATCGTATCACTACAGCCCTACTGAAAACATGGGAGAGTTTTATTTGACTTTGCTATTTTCGCATCTGGAAGTCATTAAATCTTAGTTTCTGTCTTTCTGTCGTAGCAGCGATGAAGAAAATGCCTCTCTTCCACATTTTCTCACGATTAACACCCATCATTGGGCAACGAATTCAGCAATGTTGGTTTATGATTATTTCACTCCCTCAAATTTTTACTGAGGGAGTTTGTGACTGTGAGCCTCTGTTTGGAGGTTCTGTCTTGGGGACCACACTCCTCAATAAGAGGCTCTGTTGATTCTCCGGCTTCCTGCTTGTATTGCTGCCCCCTCTGGAGCCCCACAGCAGTAATTAGTGCCCTGCTTAGGAGCCGATCTCCTAAAGAGGCTGCAGAGCACCGGCAGCCATCATTAGGCCCACCACTTCCTGGCTCCCCTGGCCTCACCGTGCATAATTTGTCCACATGGACAAACACTTGACACAGACACACACACGCTTCCTATTAGACCCCAGTTGACTTCAAAAGGCCTGTGTCAGGTTTATAGATCCAGACTCATTGGAAAGGTCTGGACAGCCAGAACTGGACTTTAATGGAAGAGAGGAGGAAGTAAACTGGAACCATCTGCTGTTACTCAGACCTTACAGCTGCTCTGTAAAGTCTCTTCCCTCATTTCCTTACACAGTATCTAGTATTTGAATAGAGATAACTATTCAAATAAAGAGCTGAAGGCAGCAAACATCTCTAAAGATTACATGGTTTTCCAGGTCAGCTGTGAGGCAGCAGTCATGGTTTTACTGTCCAGTACTGAAGTTAGCTAGCTGCGCTGTGTTAGCCAACTTCCCAGCTAACTCAGAGAAGCTAGCTGGTGATTTTAACCTGAAGATTTTCCTCTCAGTTTCTCCTGAAACTCAACAATCCAATCTTTTTCTGATCAGTGAACCCAAAATACCAACGTGCTCCTTGGTCACACTGGCAACAACACATAAAGGGAAGAAGAGTCAAAGTTACACATTTTCAACTCATCAAATAACACCATTTAACTTTCTGTTTGGTCATTTTCAGAATTGGTGTCAATTCTTTAAGCGCTATTTCAACAAACAATTGGGTTATTTTAACACAAAACACTTGGTAAGAGATGGTGTTTTTTTGCAGTGTGCAGTTTTTTCAGAGTTTTACTTGTGCAGATGTTGCACTGATTCTATTTTAGTTTTCCAGCAGGGAAATTCTGACTTCTGATTGCAAACACAGTGGAGAAAAATGTTGCTCTGCTTTTTTAGTTAAACACAGCTGCTGGTGAGGAAGTGAGAACTAATGAACTGATGAAGAAAACATGGCATTACTCACAAAAAAGAAGAGGTTGAAGAGGAATAAGAAGTACTTGGTGACTGTGATGCATCCTTTCGACATGGCTGTGATTGGGCCGAGCTACTTTGCAGAGAGCCTGAAACATAAAAACATCCATTTAATGTCACCTCAGTTGGAAAACGTCAGAGCAGATGGTAGGGAAAATCTGCACAGCTGGATTTCTCATTAAACATTACAATCATTCATGGGTTTTCAAAATTTCATACTTTTACAGGATAAAATTTTTAGATTTCCATTTCATAAGAAAATATTCACATTATTCCGGTTAAACAGAGGTCCGATTTGTAGGTTTCAGAAATCATAAAACGTCTTAATATGTGGTACATCTTGCTGCGTTTCAAAATATAACTGGTGCATTTAAGGTTTAAAATATTCCATTAAAAAGAATTAGAAAAGAATTGTTAAAATAAAATGTGTTCATTTTATTGTGTTTTATACTAATTGGGGGGGAAAAAAAATCAGAAAAATGAAGATATAAAAAAAGAATAAAATAACAAAACTTCCTGAAGTTTTAGCCACACTCACTTTAAAGACCGCAGGTTGAACTCAACCTGATTTTGAAGTTATGTAAAGCAAAAAATAATTAATAAATAATGTGTCCATTCAGTCGTAAGTTAAAACCTCAAAATGTTGGGTAAAATGTTGAAAATCAAGCCGTGATTTTTTATAAACCTGGAAAATAGAACAGTTTTCCATGCTCTGTTGTTTTTCCCCCATATCTTGGCCTGAAAAAAGTCAAATAAAATTCTGATACTTAAGACTGAATTAATTCACAACAGCTTCTTAAGGCGCCAACTCTCCTATCGCTTATATCGGCAAACCACTTTTAACCTCAGAAAGTGAAAAGAGGCCATTAGAGCAGCAAGTTTCATACAAAGAGGAAGCAAAGTTTCTCTGAAGTGTTGGTCTGACAGAGCATTTGGTTTCAGTCTGCATGAAAGTGGGGAAGCAGATTCACCGCTGTGTTTTCTAGCAACAACAGTCCCGGTTACAAACATTGTTTTATGGGCTATTTTTAAGCAGAGCCACTTTCAATGACTTTATCTGGTGTCGTAGGAAACATACAAACAGAAACCAGCGTGTGGATGTAAATCTGATATGACTTAAACGTTGGTATTTCTATCATATCTGAAAAGAAAACCAACTCAGCACAGAGTATGCTTTGATAAAACTCATCAAGCCAGCAACATTCAGCCTGAACTTCACTAAACCCAAAGAAAATACACCCGCTACAAGATGTTATTCTGCACTGGAAGGAGCAAAAATACACCCGTCCATTGTGGTTATTTGAGGAGTCTGAAAATATCCCAAAAAGACGACTCCCTCCCTGCGGATCAGGTTACAAGCTGCTTCCGTCTCCCCCTCCACTTCTACTCAAAATCTCTAGTTTGGACTCTGTCATCAAGTCATTTTAAAGAGCAAAGTACACCGTGTCAAACTCAATAAATGCGTCAATATCAACAGAAATTCAAAATATTTTGTAAAAAGGATTCAACAGAAGCTTCCTGGAGGTTAATATGAGAATAAATTGAGGCCATTTCACAAACTTGACACCACTGTCAGATCAAAACCTCACATCTGTAAAACAGCAGGAAGTGACAACAAACATCCTTCTTAGAAATGTAAATCCGTCCTGTTTGGTCAGAGTCACATGGTGTTTCTGATACTGTTAGAGATAGACATCGATTAAACCACAGACAGATGCTCCACAGTGGCGAAACTCAGGTGTAACAGCAGCAAAACACAAGTACGTGTAAAGCAGTGGTTCTTAACCTTTTTTGAGGTATCGAACCCTTCTTATTCCCCCCTCCCCACATACAAAATACTTTGCGGTATTCTGATTTAGTAATGTAATTATATTAGCTGTGTTGCCACCCCCACGCCACTAGAGGCAGTACCAACCCCAAAAAGATGCGACTGAGGAGCAGATTTAGACTATAGAATTTGGTAAAAACTGAGTTTTGCTGAAGTAAATAAAGACACAAGTTCAAATCCATGCTTGTTGGAGCTCCTCCAATCAGAGCTCCTCCTCAGCTCTGATTGGCTGAGCAATGTAACGTGATCCTCTGCAGCAAGTGATGGCAAAGCGGGCGTCATCACGACTTTACACAAGTGTGTCTTTACCTCCGTGGCAGAGGCTCCGCCGAACCCCTGAGACCGACTCACCGAACCTCTGGGGTTCGACCGAACCCAGGTTAAGAACCACTGGTGTAAATAAATTATAAAAATGAGAATAAATGACCTACATTGTGATGTCACCAGGTGACTGAGAATCCATCCAATCACTGAACAAAGGACAGATCAACGTCTCAAAACTTACTCCAGCCAAACACAAACGAAACTGAAGTTATTATATTTGGGCCGAAAGAGGAACGATGTAGAGTCGACACACAGCTTCAGTTATTACAGGAGATCCGGCTGAACTCTGACCTGAACCTTCAGAGCCACATAAAGACGGTTACAAAGTCGGCCTTCTATCACCTGAAGAACATCTCCAGGATTAGAGGACTAATGTCTCAGTGAGAGCTATAGAAATTCATCCATGTGTTTATCTTTAGTCACATTTACTCCAGCAAAGCAACAAGCGAAATTTGTGCGTGTAACATTTCGAGCTTGTGCCTGTAGATGTGCTCACATGGTCTTATGGGGCAACACAAGAAATATTCACCTTTTGTTGCCGTCGCTGCTGTCACACTCGCATCTCTATGTTGGGTTCACTCCAATGGCAGAAAACCTTTGCCTTTCACCGTCGTTCTGTGTGTCAAGCCCATTACACATTTTGTTCTGATCTAAACTGTCCTGTTGTAGCTCTGGCTGTGTGTCTAGAGACGTTGTCCTGAGTACCTTTGTTTTCCACTCACTGGGACCTACATGCTGCTACGCTGCTGCAGTTGCTGCTGCAGTTGCTGCTGCTGCCGCTAAAGGCCTTTGGTAGCTGTGTGAAGCCGACACTCCACCAAAAAATCCACCAAATAGTCTGAATGGTTAGTGCTCCGTTTGTGCCGTTAAAACTATCGTTTGTGCAGCTTTCCCTTATGAGATATTAGGGCTGTATAGTAATATCGATATCACGATATATATATCAATATTTTCTTTCCTAGAAAACAAATCAATATTCATCTGCAAGTATCGTAACATCCAACTGTCACCTTGTTCACTCACTGCTTGCTTCACCAGGTCATCAGGCTTAGAGTGATTCCTTCAGATGTTCAGGTTAAAAAGGTACCAAACTATTCAGAGCAGGAACTTGGTTCACTTTATTTACTTTACTAAATAAAGTGAACCAAGAACCAGAAATAGAGGTTTGGACTGTTTCAACTAAAAGAAACATGTTTTCTCACCACTTCTTTGATTCATTTTGTCCAGCTCTCCACTTTAAGTCTGTGTCCAACCAGAGCCAGGTATTGTGTAGTTGGTGCTTTTCATCAGTTTTCAGTTAAATTAATTCAATCCGACTTTATAACAGTCACAAAATGTCACCAAAATCACTCTGTCCCTCTAAAATCTTTCAGAAAATCGTAAAAGTGTATTGAATTGTATCGCTTGCTGAATATCGCAATATATATCGTATTGTGGGAAGAATATTGTGCATCATATTGTGAGATTATTGCATCACTACAGCCCTATGAGATATTAACTTTCATAATTTTGGCCGATGACGTCACCTGCTGCCCCCATTTTGCTCCAAACATCAAAATTTTTTGCTTTACTGCTGTTATGTCGCCGCCACCAACTTGTAGGTTGTGTGGACCACAATGTCACCCAAGGATTATATTATCCAAATGACTAAATCTGAATTTACTTTATTTGGTGCTTTCAGAGTTTAAGATTCAGCCGATCACATTCACCTGCTGCAGGCTGTAATTTCTGTTTAGTTCTTCTGGTTGTCTTCCAGCACATTCCTGTCACGCAAGTCTTGTTTTCGGTGTTGTTTTTATGCAATTGATGTTGCTTTAGTTTTGTAGAAAAGGGGCCAAACGTCGTGGCATAACCGATACGGTGAGAGTAAGATTCACTCTAATTGGAGGGATGAGATCAGCTGAATCTTAAACTGACTTTAATCTCAGAATTCTGACTTTAAAGTGAGAATTTTTTTTTTTGGTGGCCCTAATCCTTTTCCGTAGAAATCGCATTGAAGACTTAAAAAGTGAAATTGTAAGAGAATGGGACCTAGAAAGACTCAGAGGATCTCGACGACATTAAGAAATCCCTGGTTTTTCTCTCTGAGGAAGTGGACCGCTATACGGTTGCATCAAAACAACATTTTGGACTTGGTAAAAGACGGGAGGTCGTTGAGACTTCTTAATGAGGAAAAGGACAAACGGATCGCTGTATTGGAGAACCGAGTGGCCGATTTGGAGCAATGCAGTAAGAAATGATGGACTTCCTGGACTCATTGGACTTGAGAGTTAAGCCCTGTTCGTATGCCAACGCAGTGGCTGCACCTAGTACTGCTGGTGAACCATCACAGAGAATAGACTTTAAAATACCGTTGGTCTGTAAATCACTGAACGGATCAGCACCACGGCACATTGAAGATTTGCTGCCGTCGTCATAGCAACCTTCCAGAGCCCTCAAGTCCTCTAGTTCTGGTTCTGCTCTGCATCCAGAACCAGAAGAGAAGCAGCATTCAGCTTCTATGCACCACAAATCTGGAACAAACTTCCAGAAAACTGTAAAACAGCCGAAACACTGAGTTCCTTTAAATCCAGACTAAAAACCCACCTGGTTGCTTTTGATTTATAATGAAACATTAATCAATAATCTGATATGTAAAGTTGTTGACTGTGTTTTCTATGACTTTGTATTTTTATGACGTAAAGAACTTTGAAATGCCTCATTACTGAAATGTATTTACAAGAAGTGAAAACCACATGGCCGTTATTTGAAACTGGGAAAACACTTGTGAGCACAGAGGAAGGATCTGTGATGACGCTCCTTTGTGCATTTCGGATGTAGCGCTCTGACACCGAAAAATTGATTTTCACAAGAAAACAAAGATGCCTAGCGACAGGCTTTTATTTTTATTTTATTTTATTTCTTCAGATGTCGGCACAGCCATTTTGTAACTTCGTATCATCACACTGCCACGCCAAAATATTCGCCCCCCTTCAACTTTTTATCATTTCGTTAGTTTACAAAAAACATTGACATCCAATTATTTCTGCCTTCAGAGACACAAAATTAGAAACAGATTCCATTTAATCTGCATAAATCCAGCTGTCCTATAAAGGTTTCTTAGAGCACGTCAGTACACAAGCAGCACCATTAAGGACCAGAAGGAAGCAGTTCAAAGATGAAGTCATGCTGAGATTTAAAGAGTGGCTTCACCATAAAACATCCTCAGCGTTGAGCATCTCTGTCGACTCATCATCCCAGGATAGAAGAAAGCCAGAGTAGGACACGGAAAACGTGTTTAAAAAAGACCAAAGTGACACATTTTCCACCAAGTGTGTTTTGGAAATGCATCAATCTGGACACACAACCTCCAAATTGCAAGCACAGTGGTGGCAGAATCATGCTCTGGGGATGATGTTTCCTCAGCAGGGACAGAGAACGGGTCTGAAATTATGGGAGAAAATCTTTCCGAAAAATATTCTCTCTGGAACAGATGAGCACAAAAGTAAACCTAAAGTTTTATATTTGTATTTGTAAAAATGAATAAAACTAGGGCTGTATAATAATATCGATATCGCGATATATATACGATATTTTCTTTCCTAGAAAAAAAAAATCGATATTCATCTGCAAGTATCGTAACATCCAACTGTCACCTTGTTCCCTCACTGCTTGCTTCACCAGGTCATCAGGCTTGAGGTGATTCCTTCAGATGTTCAGGTTTAAAAGGTATCAAACTATTCAGAGCAGGAACTTGGTTCACTTTATTTACTTTACTAATGCATGTCAGCTACAGTTTGGACTGTTTCAATTAAAAGAAACATGTTTTCTCTCCACTTCTTTGATTCATTTTGTCCAGCTGTCCACTTTAAGTCTGTGTCCAACCAGAGCCAGGTATTGTGTAGTTGGAGCTTTTAATCAGTTTTCAGTTAAATTAATTCAATCCAACTCTATAACAGTCACAAAATAACATAAAAATCACTCTAAAATCTTTCAGAAAATCGCAAAAGTGTATCGAATGGTATCGTTTGCTAAATATCGCAATATATATCATATCGTGAGCAGAATATCGTGTATCGTATCGTGAGATTATTGTATCACTACAGCCCTAATAAACACACATATCTTTATACGTTCAGCATTTATCTGTTTTCTATGAATGAACGTTTACCAACGAGAAGATGTTTTTAAAAATCCAAAGTAAAACATCACCACCAAAAAGTATATGTATTAAAGCAAAAACCACTAATTTAAATGAATTGCGAAGTCAAAACTGCCCTTCAAAAAATATAAGCTAATCTCATCTCCTATAAAATTTACAGTAATGTTGACCCTAATTTGATAAAATGTAAAATAAAAGCAACGTGTGACTGACTCCATGCTCACATATTGTCCAGCACAGCTGCATTAACGTCTCTGAAACTCTCCAGTAGGTCACTTTATTGACCTATTGGAC
Source organism: Poecilia picta (assembly GCA_033032245.1). Classification (NCBI taxonomy): domain Eukaryota; kingdom Metazoa; phylum Chordata; class Actinopteri; order Cyprinodontiformes; family Poeciliidae; genus Poecilia; species Poecilia picta. The sequence continues at coordinate 26,447,394 of CM065358.1, forward strand.
AGAAAATGCAGAGAGAACTTCCTGTTTACAAAACTGAAGCGAGTCCAAACCCCAAAGCACTGAGCAGCAAAGCAGCTAATCCTCAAAGGAGATTGTCGTCTCGATGTCGAGCAGCAATGCGGATTAAAAACGGCTCAGTTATGATACCGTCTGCTGACCGAGCTCCTCTCACGTCACTTCAGCTCTAACCAACATCTCTGTTGCATTTTCCCGTCTTTCAGGAAATTAAATGATCGCCAAAATGGTTGCAAGTAAAGCTTAACGTGGAAACACTCTGGAATTAGTTCAACAAACCTTTTTTTTTACAGTTTCCATTTTTATCCTAAGTTACAAGAAGAAGCCAAACTTTAAAGTGAGTTTAAAAGTAAAACTGTTTCCCACATCTGAGAAAAGAGCAAACTTTTGCTTCGACTTGCATATTTGCTCCCTGCAGCTGTTTTGCTGTTTCCTCTGATTTTGGCTGAAATAAACTAGCGAGGGAATAACGAGATCTCTCTGTATTAAAGCCCCATGAAGCGCTTTGTCTCATTCAGCAGGCGGCTTTGTCTTCAAGTCCCTGCTGTTGTTATGAATCCCGGATCTGAATGTGAATATTCTCAGCTTCGGATCCTGCTTTGGTGACAAATAAAGACATTTTGTCACGATGGCGACTAAAGTTTGGATAGAAACGTTTTGAAGAACCTTCTGCCACTGCTAAATTGTTTATTATTTAAGGCTCTTCTTCATCTTTAGCTGCTAAAGTTAGCATTTTGTATCTTATTTTGGAGGAAATTCTTGCATTATTACTTGACATTGCCAATCTGCTTCTGATCAGGCTGACTAAAAACCCTCAGCTTTAAAAAAGAAACAATGAGGCAGAATCCTGGGAGGCTACATGCTAGCTGCTAACAATGCTAAAGCTAGCATCCATTTTATATCCTATTGAATGGATGAGACTCTTATTTTGAAATAAGAAAGGAAGTGGTTTTTGAGTTGCCCTGTTAAGCTGACAGAAATGAACAAAGATTTTCATGTCTTGTTCTCTGTATGGTGTTACATTCCTGCCAAAAACCTTGTTTAAGGCCATCATAGCAGCATATTTTTTGACTGAGAGCACATGGCTTGTGAGTATTTCCATTGATTATCCCATCAACGCTGCAGCTGAGTGGTAAAAGTTGTGTCAGACATGGACACAACATTTTGTGTCCATGTCTGAAACTCTTATTTTGAAGGGAGGAAGGAATTAGTTCTTGAGTTGCCTCATTATGTTGACATTGTTGACCAATCTTCTTGGGATTGGGCTGACAAAAAAAACACTCGGTTACAAAAACCAATGAAGAAGTGTTTGTGTGGCAACATTTTTGGACATACAAGATATAGATGTGAGAATCCTGTTAGGCTACATATTAGCTGCTAGCAATGCTAATTCAACAATCAATGAAGAAAGTTTAAGAGTTAGAGGTTTATGAAATCTTAATTTTTCTAATTAAAACATAAAAATGTCATTCCTAATGCATTTTATGGCATTATTATACAACAATTAGAAATTCATTACAAACGTCTAATTTGTGTCTCATTAATGCAGTGATTTTCTTTAAAAATGACTCTCAAAACGGGCCACGACGAAGGAAAAGTCATCTGACTAGAAACAGAAAGCAGAACTAAAAACATCAGTCTTATTATAACTTGCATAACAAATACTGTACAACGCAGCTGAAATTAAATGGCTGTGGGGAAGTATATCTTCATACGCTGCGTGGAGCACCGAAATTACTCAGAGGGAAAAGAATCTGGACCAGTTACCAGAACTTTCCAGGCTCTCTGACCTTTCTGACACCATTTTCCCTCTGCAACATAAGATCCGCGCTTTAAAAGTTACTGCCAAGAATCAGTTTGGGAAACAACAACAGAACAACTGGTTAGCTCAGCGGAGTCAAACTCATTTTCATGTTGGGCCAAATCAAAAATCTGAATGTTCTTAAAGGGAATGTACCAATAAAACCCATTAAACGGATAAAATATCAATAAATAGCTGTTTGTTTTAGCATTCAATAGAAGGATTTTAGAGTAAAATGATATTAAACATCTTTTCCATCCAGGATTTTTTTTTTTGCAAGAAAACATTTTGTGGTGCTAATTTAGAAATAGTTGGAAGGAATCTTTACACATTTTGCGCTAATCTATGATGGTAAATGTGACTTTTTATTAATCGTATCGATCACAGACTGTAACTTGACATGAAGTACGGCTGAGGCAGCAGTCACTTAAACCCAAAGTTTTTTGGCCAATTTTGAGAAAAAATGTCAGTAAAATCAGAAAAAATGTGTGAATCTGTCGATTTTGTGTGAATTTTGTGAATTTGTGAAAAACTGGAGGAACTACTTGATGTAATTTGGAGTCTAGTGGGCCACATAAAAACCTACGGCGGGCCAGATATGGCCCCCTGGCCTCGAGTTTAACACATATAGCTTAGCTGAAACAGAAAGTTAGCTGGTTCTGAGCCTATCAGAGGAAAAGTCTGCGATGTCCTGAAGAACCTAAATGCTAAAACAGATGCAGCATCAAAATAAAGGCTGCCGGTTTATTCTGGTGCTGCTGAAGCTTTAAAGCTCCTCCAGAGTCTAAACATCTGCAGTGATTGATGCTGTTTCACCTCCTACACAAAGGACGTACGTTTAACTTAATGTGCACTGTAAAACATTTGTGTACCATCTTTTACCCTTTAAGTCAAATTAATTTATCCAGTTTTAGATTTTGACCCTAAATGTGAGTTTGTGAATATTTTTTTATTAATTTAGTCAAAACCTCCAAGAGTTGAATCAACTGAGTTTTTAGTTTTGCACTTAAAAAACTGAAAGAAGAGAAAGTCAGGAGTGGGAGCTATTTCCCAGAATGCTTAGCGGCATGTTTCTGTCTCCTGAGGTGGAAGTGCGTCACGTTGATCTGACTCTGGTGTTTTATTAAATGTTCATTTTAATGCAATTCTCAGTTAGCAAAGCTTGAGGATAATGTCCTGATCACACTAAATGTTTCTGAGCTGAATTCATTGGGATGTTTAATAAAATTCATCATCACATCAGAAATATTGTTCAAACAAGAATTTAACCTATTCTAAAGTAAAATAGTATTATTTTAATTGATGTTGTGAGTAAAATAATAGAGAAATGTGACTCTTTAACCAGGAGAGGACAGATTTGTGAAATAATTATTTGGTGTAAATTGCAGCATTTAGTTAAAACTCACAATTCAAGATGAATGAAGTTAAAAACAATGTTTAGACAACTTGTCTCTTGTTAAATCAACTTCATAAACTTTAATTCCTGAGTTAAAACCCAAACTATTTTCTTGTGACTTAAATTACCTTTTCAAGGCAGCAGAAGGACTTTCATTGTCAACTTAAACCAAATGTTTTACAGTGTGATGCTGTGACGACGCATCTTCACGTCTCTGAATGTTTTGGGATGAGGATGAAGTTTTAGGGGATGAGGAGGGGATTTCATCGCTATGACGACGCCGTGACATGAACGTGTGAAACCCCGTCAGGTGGCTTCCCTCTTTCTGTGGAAATTACTCCGCATCTGGGCCAGCAACTAAAAAAACCTACACAGATTATTGCTCATAAGAGCAGTGAGGTAACAGGAAGCTACATATATGGTTCTGCTTTCACTCTTTCAGTTTAAAACCAGGAAGATGGAGACATAACACCAGTTTTAAAGTCCCTCCGCCTGTAGCTCAGAGAAGAGACTTTAAAATACTGTTGTTAGTTTATAAATCACTGAACGGTTTAGCACCATAATACCTTAAAGATTTGTTATTGCTGTACCAACCGTCTGGACCCCTCAGATCTTCTGGTTCTGGTTCTGCTCTGCATCCAGAACCAGAACCAAACGAGGAGAAGCAGCATTCAGCTTCTACGCACCACAAATTTGAAACAAACTTCCAGAAAACTGTAAAACAGCTGAAACACTGAGTGTCTTTAAATCTCAATTGATTGTTTTTATTTTTAGTTTTAGTTTTAATAATGTTTTTATCTTTTTAATTTTTTTTTCAAACTCTCAGTCTCTTTCTGTTTTTATTTTAAATTGTTTAAAGTAATAATGTTTATATCTTTTTTTCTTTCCAAATCTGTCTCTTTCTGTTTTTATTTTAAATTGTTTTAAATCTGTTTCTGTTTTTATTTGAAATTGTTTAAAGTAATAATGTTTATCTTTTTTTCTTTCAAACTCTCTGTCTCTTTTTGGTGTTTTTTATTTTAAATTGTTTAAATGTTTTTATCTATCTTTCCCCAAAACTCTGTCTCTTTCTGTTTTTATTTTAATTTTAAATTGTTTAAAGTAATAATGTTTTTATCTTTTTTTTCTTTCAAACACTCTGTCTCTTTTTTTATTTTAAATTGTTTAAATAATGTTTTTTATCTTTTTCCCCCCCAAACTCTCTGTCCCTTTCTGTTTTTATTTTTATTTTAAATTATGTAAAGCACTTTGAAATGCGTTGCTGCTGAAATGTGCTATACAAATAAAATTTGATTGATTGTAAAACAAAACGTTACCATTCATGTTCTCCAATCTAACAAAACCCATTGAAACCGTTTTAAATATCCTGTAAGAACTGAACAATTGAGACTTTTGCTGACTGTCGTCCCAGTTTGGAGCGCCGGCCTGTCATTAGCTGGCAGCGCTGTTAATGTGGGCAGGATCAGCCAAAACCCAAATTAACACACTGCTTTCTAATCTGTGTTTATGAGGCGCCTCCCTTCTACGAAATGTGTCGATGGTTTATTTCCAACTGCAGCGACGACGAGACGACACGATTCAGAAAACGACCCTGTGGAGGTCAGGGAGCAGCCGACTGAACGTCTGAACGCAATGAAAAGAAAGAAAGATGTTTTATAATGGGATGGAGTTAGAAATGTTACATTATTGAGGTCTGAAATGGCTGAGATTGCAGATCGAACAGCAGCAGCTACATGTAACGTTATTGTATGTTTGGCACTTAAAAGTAGAGCTTCAAAATCACTTCAAATCTTCCAATTTCACCACTTAATTCTAAATATCATAAACTATCTTTTTGTTTAATTCAGCGGTGACACATTCATTTTCGTTTTGGCCCAAATCAAGACCATCAGTGCTCTTAAAAAGGCTGGCGGCGCCAGAATATCCTGATGAAATCTGTTCACCAAACGGTTAAAATATCAATAATTTTCTAAAATAAATAATGTTATTGAGCATCCTTTCAGTCCCTCCAGAGTTTTGTGATTTTTTTTGTGATTTTTCCAATAAAAAAATGACCATGTTTGCGGTACTAGACAACTTGTACTGCATATTTCCGTAATTATTTATGTAAATATCGTAATATTTACGATATTTGTGGTTATTCATGACAGTACATGCGACTTTTTATTACTTTTTATTATTAATCATGGACTACAATCTGAAATCACTTAAAGTTAAAGCAGCTGTTTAGTAGAAGTAAAAGTTTTTGACAATATTTGAGAAAAATCTGCAATAAACTCCCAATTATTAGCGCAATTTGTTGATTTTGTGTAAATTTCCACGATAATTCTGAAGAAATTGGAGGAATTGATTGTTAGAATTTGGCAATAAACAGATAAAACTGCATTGATTTGTTTGAAAACATAATATTTAAGCAGACTTAGTGTTTAGTCTAGAAACTAGAGGGCCACATAAACAGATATGGCGGGCCGGATTTGGCCCACGCGCCTCGAGTTTGACACCAGTGGCTTAATACATCACAGATGTGCTTTTTATTTATTCAGCAAATTTCTACATATGTACTAAATTAAAGTGATATTTTGTATTTAGAATTAAATTGAGTCAATTTGTCTTTATTTATTTGCTTCTTCCTTCCATTTTATACAATTTTAAACCAGTAAACAAATGATTGTATATCATCTTATTTATTTTTGGTTCTTCAGAGTTTTAAAGTAATTATGGAGGTTAATAAACATAAAAAAACTAAAATCTCAGACAATTTCTTGAAAATAATTTAGGTGGTTAAAGTTTTTTTGTGTTTTTTGTGTTGTGGTATGAAACCTGTAGTACTAAGAGTATTACTACTTCAAAATATTTTTACTCAAGAAAAATGAAAAGCAGCTGTCCAAGGAATTACTCAAGTAAGATTAAAAAAAGTATTGGTAAGAAGTCCACTCAATTACTGAGTAACTGATCAAATTATCAATAATTTAATATTTAAAAATTACACAATCAGACAGACCAAAATATAAAGTGGAAATTTTGGTATTTTAAGGATGAAAATAACAGTTAAAAAAAGAACAAAATCATAAAAAAGTAAATGTTTCCAAATCAGTTTCTTTCTATAAAAAAACTTATAAAACTTTAACAAAAACGGCAGTTGTGTGTTTGTGTCTGGTGAATTTTTGATTAAAACATATTTGATTTTCATTCAGTGGGTAGAAAATCCAGAAATTTTACTCAAGTAAGAAAAACTTCATAATAAAATTACTCAAGTAAAAGTAATTGAGTAAACGTAACCAGTTACTACCCAACTGTGAGTATTACAAAAGTTGGAGTATTTCAGAAACTAATGAGTACAGATAAGGATCTGTAACATAGAAACCTAATTATGCAACGAGCAGCAGCTGAAAGGAAACGCCACATTGATAAGACAAAAAAACAAAACAGCAACAGCTAAAAAAAACAACAAAAAGGCCTGCAGGTGCCACTTCTGTCAGATAAACAGAAAAAACTGAAGCAAATTCATTCATCAAACCTGAAAACAATTAATTTCAGCTGAAATATTCAAACGCTTGGATCAGAATCTGGGGCTAACATTAAAGCAAGCATCCATATTTAAATGGTACTTCAAACTGGTTTTATGGAGGTACATTGCTGGCAACATTTCACTGGTGCATTGTGAGTCCAGAAAACCATTGTTTATTCACAGTAAAAATGCCAGTGTTGAATTAACACCCAAAAGTGTCTATATGTGTCCAAGTCAGCTGGTGTTAAATTCAACACTACAGAGTGTCACAGTAACATTTACAACAGTGTTGGTGTTAAAATATGAAAAGTAACACCAGTGTAGTGTTGATCACTAAACATAATGTGGTGTTAAAAAAGTAAATAATTGACCAACAAGGTGTCAATATCAATCAAATCCAGTGGAAAATATTCAAATCAATACACATAAATGAAAAATTTAGCTTTTCTTAAACACATTTCAGTATATAGAAAAATGTTAATTTAACCAAAAAATGGGTGTCAATCTTTTAACACTTTCAAAAGTGTTACTTTAACACCTGTTAACTTGGACACATATAGACACTTTTGGGTGTTAATTCAATACTGGCATTTTTACTGTGTTCCTTTACCACCAGAATTTACACATATTCTTTTGACTGTCTGTATTTGTCCATTTTTAGGGAAACACTGATGTGAACCAACCTACTTTGTTGTGGAGAATTGGTTTTCTCTGATATGCATTATGTATTTATTGTTAATAGTTGCAGTAATTCAGTGTGTGTGAGTGTGTTTTGACAGGAAACTTTATTTTTAATTTTGCTGGCTTTTAAAAAACGTCCAACCAAGGACCGGGTTTGAAAATTAGCATGTGGCTGGAAAACCTGCTTTCAACAGCTGCTTTGTTTTGAACGTGTAACGATGTTTACTTTGGTGTCCTTCATGAAATTCAATTGAAATAAATTATATATCTTTATATTTATTTTAAATTAGTAGGTATAAGCAGGATACTTACCAGTAGACTACACAAGTTTTCACAGATTATGGTTTTAAAACCGCTAACCTTATGAAGAGCATATGCTAAAAGAAAAAAAACCCCAGTATTTCCTGGCTACCTGAAAAATGATTCAACACTTTTTCTTTGCATACAATAAAGAAAATATATTTTTTAAATATCTGGTGAAAACTAAACCAAGTCCACTTCAGTGAAGGTGTTGCTATTTTAAGCTAGCTGCTAGCCCTGTTACTCCACAAGCTGTTAGCTCATTTGCACATGTGCTAAATATCCCATGTGTTTCCCTTGAACACATGGGATATAATCTTGTACAATGTGATAACTAATTAATTTCATAAAAAGATTATTTTATTATTTTAAAAAGTCTTTTGTCCGTGGTGTGTCCACCAGAGGGCGCACTTACTGTCCAGCGAGTCCAATACATGACTTTCTATTAAATTAAAATCTTCAAATTAAATTCTGACAATTTATTCATTGTATTGTTAAAATAGATCATTTTATAGCAAGTATTATTTTAACTAATATCATAAACAGATGGATATGTTACGCTTTGTAGAACTATAATGGTGATCCGGATGCATTTCTTTTATCAAATGAGCTAATGGTACCAATATTAGCTAATGCTAGCTTGTTATGCGTCTTATTTAGAGTTTTAACTTTATTTTTGACAGCTGCAGTTGGAATGTGCACTTTTTTAAAAAAAATTGAGTAAAAGTAACTTGATTATATTACATAATTTATTTTCCTATTTCGCTAAAAACACCGTAAACTTTGGTTGTTGTTTATTTTTAGCTAGCGTCTACGTGCTACGTGTGGCCAAACTTGGAAAAAAGAAAAACTAAATTCCTAACAGGCACCAGGACAGGACACCCCCAGCCCCCAGATTTCAGAGTTACGCCACTGCCCACAACATTCAGCGACCAAGTTGAGCAAAAAGTCCCAAACTCGCGCAGTCATCCGACAACTGGCTGCTGCTCATTTTCAGTATTGAAGCGATAAAACTCAACCGAGGAATCCCGTTTATCCCCGTAATAACATGATAAACTTCACAGATGCTACATATCAAACTTTGCGCAGGATAGACTTAATGAAATGCAGATTTTGCGCTACTTTGAAACAGATGCAACTGTTCCAGTGCGGCTGCATATTTTCATACCGCACAAAGAAGATAACATCTGGTCGGAAAGTCTCAACGATGGTTCAGATTTTACTCAATTCGTTTCTGGGTCAATTTAGCCAAATTCTGTTTTCTTTTAAAACTGGAGCGGGTCCGACCGGGTCGCTTCGGTCTGATCCGGACTCGTTTTCAAAGTGTCAAAGTTCTGTAGGTTGGCGGTAGCTGGACGAACCGGACCGGGACTTACTGAGAGTTTGGTCTGCAGACGTCCTCAGTGGATCCTGCTGAATGTGGGACACGCACAAAGTCCGTGAGAAAGAAAACTGGTGGTTTGTCTCTGCCTCTTTTTCTGTGTGTGTGTGTGTGTGTGTGTGTGTGTGTGTGTGTGTGTGTGTGTGTGTGTGTGTGTTGTGTGTGTGTTCACACCCCCACCCCACGTGTCACATACGTCATCAGAGAGTCTTCTCGGATCATAAATACAGAAATATTTATGTCAGCCTCAGGTAGAGTCCATGTCCAATATCCCAAATTTCCAGAGGTGTTTATTTGTAATTCAGAATCGTTCCTTAGTATCAAAACTATTAATAAACATATTAGAGAAATAATCCAAAGGAATACCATTAGCAAACCTGCTTCTGTATTTTTTTTGGAACAATCTTTATTCAGATATTGATTGGGAACAAACATGGTTATTGCCAAGAAAGTTTTTTGTTTTTTTTATCTCAAATGAAGTATGCGAGGTATCTCTTAAAATGTTGCACAAGTGTTACCCTGTAAATTCAATACTGAGGAAATATATTCCAAATATTGATCCTCTCTCTTCCTTTTGTCACATCGAACAAGAAACATTAGCCCACCTTTTTTGGAAATGCTCGTTTAGCAAAACCTTTTCAATGTTTTCTTTAGTCGGATATGTAATGTACTGATTCCTTTAAATGTTAAACATGTTTTATTTGGTATTTCCAATAACACTATGTCTAATATATTATAAATTTTCTTATTCTGTTGGCTAAGTTCCACAAACATGCCTGTAAATTTGCTAAAAACAAACCCAACCTCACTGTCTTTAGAGCTTATGTAAGATGTACTTTAGAATATTTAACAATATGCACCAACTCTAAAGCTATGAAACTTGAGTGATGAATTTGATTTGTAATTTTTTTTTCTTTCTTTTCTGATGAAATCTATGGATTTGTTTCCCCAGCACCTCGAGCACGTTTATGTATTCAGTTGTATATTGTTTGTTTGTAAATAAAGTATATAAATAAATAAATACACAAATATATTGTTTTATATGTCATTGTCTTATAATTAAATAATATAAAAAGAAACTGTATCCAGCATCTATTCTGAAAAATATTGAAGGAATAAAAGCATCTGATGTGTTCCGTTTTCAAGCAATTCAAATGAATTTCAAATGTAAATATTTGTTTTTTGTTTGCATATTTAGGATTTAACTGGGGAAAAAAAGTGTCTGTAAAAGATATAAATTCAAACACTTAACTCGTTTGTTTCTCTATGACTTTTGGACACAGATATGATTCTTAGTAATGTAAAACACTAAATGTTTCTGTATTTTCAAAGATCTGGATGGTAATACTGGAGCAGGAAATGTCTGCAGGAGCAGTCAGTCTCGCAACAAATCCCAAGATGCTTCTGACTGAAGACTGTTGCTGTAGATTATGATTGATTTAAGAGATTCCTCCTTTTCGACTCCTCTTGTTCAGATATTTAGATACTAATCAGCTGCTCCCATTTGTAAAAACAGCATATTGTTGCCATGGTTACACACTATAACCACTGTCCAAAAGTAAAAAGGAATAAGCAAATATCCTTTCAGCTTTATTGCATCTGAAACCACAAGGAATAATTGGATAAAAATGCAACGCACAAACAGAAATATACATTTCTAAACCTGAAAATACCACTAAGGCTGCGTTCACACTGCAGCCTGAAGTGACCCAATTCTGATCTTTTTGACGTAATGCGACCTGTATCCGATCTTTTCATGGCAGTGTGAACAGCTCAGGTCGGATTCTTTTTAGAATGTGACTCATATCCGATACGTATCCGATTCAAATGCGACCATAACGTCCAGGTCTCATTCATCCGAACTGAACGTCACTGATTCTCAACAAATCTCACTATTCTGAGTCCTGATACAAGTGGGAAGAAAACCAACAACCATGATGGACAATATGAGGATTAAGTTGTTAATATGTTGCTCCGGTTGGACAACAACTTCAAATATGTAGCTAAGCTCCACCGTTAGCCTCCATGTTTACTTCCTCAAACTCTGAGCTCTTCTTCTTCTTTTATGGCGGTTGGCAGATCACTGAGAACCCTGACGCTATAGCGCCCTCTACTGCGCATGTGGGACACTTTCAGGTCGTTTGCCCGTTCACACTGCAGAACACATACAGGTCCATTTACTGGCAGTGTGAACGGCCCGGAAAAAAAAATCAGAATTGCCAAAAAATCGGAATTGAGTCACTTCAGGCTGCAGTGTGAACGGACTCTTAAAGAACCAGGACCCAGTTCACTTGGTGGAACGTTTGAGACACACACACAGGAGCTTTTTTAGGATGTCAACAACCCAGACTGCACACACTGACCTCCTCAGCCACTTACTGCCGTTTTTCAGCCCCTGTGCGACGTGTGAGTGGAAGTGGAAAGGAAACTGTTGGGGCACATTTTACAAAAGGTTACATCTGGGTGGACGAGTCTGAACATGTTTCAGATCATACCAAACCAAAAGTGGGATTACAAAACAGCCTGTTGAGACACGCAAATGTGTCATTTCCGCTGAGGAGCTGGTACAAGACGTTTGAGCCAGATGCTGACCTTTTGCACGTGACGTCACGCTCTCCATAACCCCGCCCACTCCGCCATATTGGATGTTAATGAGCTGCTTTAAAGCTAGTCTAAGAAAAGACATCTGTTGTCTAATATCGCTTTTATTTAGTTGATTTCACTTTAAAAATAGTCATACGGTTCGGCTGCAGAAACACACAAAGACAGAAAGCAAACACGTCATTTTATTTAATGAGGAAAGTTACAGCAACAACGGAGAGCATCTGATTATTTACGTTATTTAATAAAATGTCTTAAGAAAACTAAACTGATAGAAAGGATTTAGTTTTTATTTTAAGTTGCGTCCTGATCCACACTTCGTACCAGTAGGTGGCAGTAATGCACACCATTAAGTTGCTTGCCAACCGCCATTAAAACAAAAAAGAAGAAGAAGAACAATGGCGAGCGGTCATAAATCGGCCCTAACCGCGAATTTGCAGCTAACAATTTTTACAAGGTAAGATGATTAACATTCTTACACATTGTAAGCCGTATTATTACAAAGATATTAAATATGGCTTTATGGAGAAGGTACGTGTCTATTAGTAACCATGGAAACGGTGCCCCACAGTCATGTAGCCTAGCATGTATGACAAAACCTGGTTAGCATCTCGTCTGTTGTACGTTTTTAATGCTGCTCCGGTGTAAAGGGGATCACAGTTTATGACATAGTAACATGAAACATGCGGTATAAATCCAGGTAAAGTCAGTAATCTGAGGCAGGAGTTATGGGTCGGTTTCTAAGCCAACGGTTTCCATAAATCCCACCGTCTGTGAGCCCAACCAGGTGAGTTACGCTCACGGACAAATGAGCTCGACGCCAACAAGAATAAATTTGGGAAAACAACTTGGGGAAACAATTTCAGTCGCTCTGTCCAATATTACCATCCTTCACTTCCGACGTCCATCATGGCGCCTCGAATGATTAAGTGATGGAGTTGCAAAGTGATGACATCACATCAGTGACATCACTGGGTTTGGCAACATTGGAAAATAGTAACTTTGAGAACGTACTTGTCTTTTTATAACAACGTTTTTATTATAAGTTGAACTATGCCAGTTTTTCTGAAAAGCAGACACTTAAATCAGCTTTTATCTAATTTAATAATCTTGGTTAAATATTAGCAGTTTTTTGAAAGAAAGTGACCCAAATCCTGTTCTTATACTTAGTGTTCAATTTGAAAAGTAGATGCCTTCAAATGTGCTAAATCTTTTATTATTTTATTTTGGATCTCCACTTAAGTAGATATTTGCACTAGAAACTAGACCAAAAGTACTTGGTAAGATTTTGTGGTTTTACAGTGTAATGAAAGGAATAAAAAAGAACCACTTTATTTGCTTGATTTGAGTGTTTTTATGTTCCTGACCCTCACGTAACTTTTCACTCGACCATTTTGGTCCAAATGACAAAAGGTTTGGACACCTGACAAAACAAACAAAATGACTTCATTTTCAGATGTCCCAATAATAAACAAGTGTTCTTTTTATTTCAAACTAATAATCAGAATTCAGTCACAATTAATTTATCATGTACAATATCCCACATATATACATGAAAACACATGAAAGCAGATCCACAACACACGCCGTCCGTAACATTGTGAGGGAATGAAGCCTTTCTGCTCTATTTTCAGACTTGAAGACTGGTTTCCAGTTTCATATTCCTAATTTACGACAGCAGGGATGATGAAAGAGTCGCTCTGCCTCTTCTCCTCTTCCCTCCTCGGCAAAATTGCTGTTCTCTCCAAAAATAGACCTGCCAGGCAGACCTTTGAACATTTCACCAGGCTGATCGTTTGAGGCCTGCAGCACTGATGGAAACGGAGCGACACTTTTATTTGTTACTCCATAATTATGTAAGTCAGCGAAAGGTTGGGGAACACAATGTTACTCGGGAGAGCTGCTTCTAATTAAACCCTGCAAAAATAAAATAAAAAATAGCAAAATTACGGTTTTTTTTAGGGGTGCAGGAGATCTCAACCGTGTTTCAGTTTCCCCCATCCGAGCTGAAACATGGCACAGGACGGCGCACATTTCCCTTCGGTGCTGAATCTGCAGCTGCCGATCCAAAAAACGAAACAAAAAAAGAACCGCAGAGCCTCTCCCTTCTGGCGCAGGACTTAACGTGGCCACTGGAAACCCGATGGACCACCACTGAAGAAACTCGCTTCGAGTCTGGATCCATTTTGATGGAAACGTCAGATTTTTTTAATGACAAATAAGCAGTTTTAACTCTCAGTAAAGCATTCCAGATAGAAACATGTATGAATACATATATAAATATCTGCTTAGGTAAGCAAACTTTAATGTGCCGATTTGTTTTAAGGATGTTTTTTGGTTATTGCATCAATAAATCTGATAGGAAGGTTACTAAAGTTGTGACAAATTAGCTTGGTGATGATTTTTGGATCCGTGGTGGAGACGTGTAAAAAGCTTTAGCTTCAAATATTTGCTTCTTAAAGTCATAATTCCTACAAAAAGAGCTTTTTTTCAGTGTCTGTTTATGACTTCCTGTTTGCTTTGGGTGTAAATATAATCTTCTTTTAGTCATGCATCACATCAGAACAGAACAGAAAACCCATTAGTCAGCTGGTTGTCCAATAAAAACTAAAAAAAAAAAACAACAAAAATAAAAAACTGTGACCAAAGAGGCTGGATGGACAGAAACTGCTGAGTAGACCTGATATTAGGCGAGGTTTAAAAATAAACAAGAACTGTCTTTCTAAAGCTCACAAATATTTAACAACCATTTATTTTAGATACGGGTTATTATTTTTATTTTAAGATTTAAAATCTGTTTTCTGCTGACAAACGTTCTGACTGGAAATAATATTAAAGTTTTAGAGCAGCCGGAGTTTTAACTTCCATCTGATAGATGATCTATAATCATCCATCAATGGTAACGATAGATGATACGTCGCTTATCAAAGATAATTCATCAAAACATCTGAGGAATATATAAAAGCTGCTCAGGATATAATAAAAGATGTCACGGATTTTTCCACATATTCTTAGTAATATTAACAGTTTGGGCTCCAGGGTTCATTAAAATATCTATGAAGATGTTTTGATTGTTTACAAACATTGTTCTCCTATTTTATGGATTTTTAAAAAAACTTAATGTTTTGAACTTTAATTTTTTTTGTACATTTTTAGATGGGTACTGCAATTTTATTTATTGTGTTTATTATTAATTCCTGTACATGTATTTGTAGTTTTATTTATCACCTGTTAGTGTATTATGAACTTTTTTCCCCTCACCATTGAAAATGTGTTTTTAATCTAAAAGCTTTCCTACTGATCTTCACCAGGGTGGCAAACGACCCGAACAAAATGCGACTTAAACAGGTACAAAAATAAGACGCATTAACTTAGAGAAGGATTAACCTTTAATAATCACTGACTAATACTGAACAAGTCCCCTGTTTGGTTCACAAGAACACCACTTAGTGTTAAATACTTATTTACATATTTACAAGTCATAGAGCTGATGACTGTTCTTTGAAGCTGCTTTAAGGCAAGACTACGGATATGATGCATGGCATTAAAAAACAAGCTGTGCTACATAACTAAGAGATTATTACAGGTTATTAAGTGTTGCTCAAGCTTGATTTGACCTACTAATTTACACACATGAAGGGTTTGACAGTCAGGTTCCTCCTAATAGTGCAGCAGAGACAACTGTATGGTTTCTCTGGGACGATTCACCTCACAGGTTCACATAACAGCATGACAGTCAGTTGTGCTTTCAAAGCTCCCAGCTTAAAGCCTGACAAGTTTCAAAACTAAGACACCAATTTTTAGACTAAACAGTGAAGTGACTAATAGTCTTGATTGATCGGGTGAGCAGAGAGTTTCTCAACCCATCAGGGTTTTTTTTTTGTGTGTCAGTAATCCAGCATTGATCTCATCTGAAGCAGACAGCTAACGATTTTTATAGGAAATCTGAAGGAAGGCAGTTTGCGTTTTCACATATATCGTATGAGTTCACGTCCCAAAAAAAAACCAACAAATAATAGCACAAACATAGGGAAAACACCAAACACTTCACCTGGACATCATGTAGCTGTGGAGAAACACCGACAGGTGGTTTGTCTGTCCTGTACACTTTAAAGTTTCACACAGACGCAGCGTCCAGCACTCAAAACTACGCAGAGGAGGGAGGGATGTGTGTGTGAAGCCCAGCCGCTCGGCGTCCCGTTGAGGTTTCTGGTTCCCGTTGGTGTGACGCTCTGCCCGTCTGGTAAATATCACTTTGGTGGGGTTTGTAGTGGGCCGGGTCCCACAGAAAGGGGCTGTGAGGCCCTTTACTTACAGAGCAGTTGGACCCCCCGGCCCCCCAGCTGTGATTGAAACGTCCCTCGCCGGCCGAAGCGCCGCCGTGGGCTCAGATCTTCTTGGGCTTGCGGCCCAGGTGGTAGTAGTACGAGACGGTGACCGCGAAGAAGAGGACTTGACTGAGGAGCAGCAGCATGGCGGCGTTGGGCAGGATGCCGATCTCCACCAGGGTGACCACCGTCACTGCAAACACGACCACACGTCAGCAGGACTGAAAACATTTCCTGGACATATGTTTCTCTATTTGGTTTTATTCATAGTTGGCTGAGAATAAATTCCTCGTTTTTAGAAAACACTAAAAACTGCAGAAAGTAACTTTTAAATGGTCGATGCAGCGACTGCGGTTTTCTGGCCAGTCAACGATCTTTGAAACGCCTGACCTGCAAGATTCAGATTTTTTTTAATCTGAAATGTTGATAAATGTAGCAAGAGAGTTGCTCAGGTGGCAAAGGTGGGTCTTCAGGTTCTGCTCTGCATCCAGAACCAGAACCAAACGAGGAGAAGCAGCATTCAGCTTCTATGCTCCACAAATCTGGAGCAAATATCCAGAAAACCGTAAAACAGCCGAAACGCTGAGTTTCTCAGGCGGAGCTATGGGGGGGGGCGCCCCCCGAACCGGGCCGGACGGGGGCCCGGGTCTGGAGAGAGAGGAATGGTTTCAAGTCGCTCGAATGTCTGATTATAGACGGAGAAAGTGACCCTCACCTGTTGGGAAAGGTTTATTTAATGTTAAAGTTACCTTCGCCAATGGAGTATGGGTTCGTATGGGGCTCCATTTGTGTCATGAACCGCATATGCATATGTGGTTCATGACACAAATGGAGCCCCATACAACATGAACCACATACGCACATGTGGTTCATGTCGTACATGTGGTTCATGTCAGAAGCTGGTTCAGTTGTAAAGCAGGTTAAGTTAATCTTGTAGGTAAAGCACCTAATTTTCTTAACTAAATGATTCCTGCAGGTTCATCTATTAGCAGATTTAATTTTGCCTGCACTTGGTTGTTTACATTACTTTAACTGTATTTGACAAGTTTACCAAAATATAAAAAATGTCATTCAAACTGCATTTGCCTTGTTTTACTTTATACTCATACTCATTTATACTAGGAACGTTCCTTCAAATTTACTTTCTGAAGTTGTTTTTTTAACAAGGAATTATTCTGAGATTGAATTATTAGTAATGGGAGCAGAATACAAATTAAACCATCTATAAATTTTAATATTTTTAATAATCAGATAAAATTCTAATAAAACCATCAAAGTTCAGCTACAATGTGACAAAAGTGTGGAAAAAGTTAACAGAGGTGTGAAAAAACCTTTAAACCTTAGCTGCGATTCTCCAGGCGTACCACAAGAGGGCACCGTCCACATGTCCATTAAATGATGAAACTCATTCCCACTGAGATCTGAACTCATGTTCATCAAAGTAAAACTAGAGCATCTGAACAGCACAGGGTAACTCTTAAGATCTGTTAATTACCTAGAAACTGGACAGCAAAGTAGCAGGCTTCACTGAGCAGAGTCCACTGGATGATGACCTTTTCTGCCGTGTAGAGTCCGTTCCACATAATGAGGGCGAGGCCTGGAAAAAACAGATACGATCAGAGAGAATTCATAGGTTACGGGCTTAGAGGCGTGGGAAAGAAAACGGAGCAGAGAGAGAAGCTGCTGGGAGCGCCGGCTTCCATTCATCGCAAATAAATGGAAAGACGGTTCAGCTGAATCGGCAGGATGACAGTTCCAGGGCTGTAGCGATGCAATAATCTCGCGATACGATACACGATATTCTGCCCACGATACGATATATATTAAAAATCTGTCTATTTCTGTTTTCATTTTTATTTTAAGTTGTCTAAAGCACTTTGAAATGCCTTCCTGCTGAAATGTGCTATACAAATAAAATTTGAATGATTGATTGATTGGTATATTGAGATATTCAGCAAACGATACAATTCAATACACTTATGCAATTTTCTGAAAGGTTTCAGAGGAACAGAGTGATTTTGGTGACATTTTGTGACTGTTATAAAGTTGGATTGAATTAATTTAACTGAAAACTGATTAAAAGCACCAACTACACAATACCTGGTTCTGGTTGGACACAGACTTAAAGTGGACAGCTGGACAAAATGAATCAAAGAAGTGGAGAGAAAACATGTTTCTTTTAGTTGAAACAGTCCAAACTGTAGCTGACATGCATTAGTAAAGTAAATAAAGTGAACCAAGTTCCTGCTCTGAATAGTTTGATACCTTTTTAACCTGAACATCTGAAGGAATCACTCTAAGCCTGATGACCTGGTGAAGCAAGCAGTGAGTGAACAAGGTGACAGTTGGACGTTACGATACTTGCAGATGAATATCAATTTTTTTTCTAGGAAAGAAAATATCGATATATATCGCGATATCGATATTATTATACATCCCTAGTTTTATTCATTTTTACAAATACAAATATAAAACTTTAGGTTTACTTTTGTGCTCATCTGTTCCAGAGAGAATATTTTTCGGAAAGATTTTCTCCCATAATTTCAGACCCGTTCTCTGTCCCTGCTGAGGAAACATCATCCCCAGAGCATGATTCTGCCACCACTGTGCTTGCAATTTGGAGGTTGTGTGTCCAGATTGATGCATTTCCAAAACACACTTGGTGGAAAATGTGTCACTTTGGTCTTTTTTAAACACGTTTTCCGTGTCCTACTCTGGCTTTCTTCTATCCTGGATGATGAGTCGACAGAGATGCTCAACGCTGAGGATGTTTTATGGTGAAGCCACTCTTTAAATCTCAGCATGACTTCATCTTTGAACTGCTTCCTTCTGGTCCTTAATGGTGCTGCTTGTGTACTGACGTGCTCTAAGAAACCTTTATAGGACAGCTGGATTTATGCAGATTAAATGGAATCTGTTTCTAATTTTGTGTCTCTGAAGGCAGAAATAATTGGATGTCAATGTTTTTTGTAAACTAACGAAATGATAAAAAGTTGAAGGGGGGCGAATATTTTGGCGTGGCAGTGTGATGATACGAAGTTACAAAATGGCTGTGCCGACATCTGAAGAAATAAAATAAAATAAAAATAAAAGCCTGTCGCTAGGCATCTTTGTTTTCTTGTGAAAATCAATTTTTCGGTGTCAGAGCGCTACATCCGAAATGCACAAAGGAGCGTCATCACAGATCCTTCCTCTGTGCTCACAAGTGTTTTCCCAGTTTCAAATAACGGCCATGTGGTTTTCACTTCTTGTAAATACATTTCAGTAATGAGGCATTTCAAAGTTCTTTACGTCATAAAAATACAAAGTCATAGAAAACACAGTCAACAACTTTACATATCAGATTATTGATTAATGTTTCATTATAAATCAAAAGCAACCAGGTGGGTTTTTAGTCTGGATTTAAAGGAACTCGGTGTTTCGGCTGTTTTACAGTTTTCTGGAAGTTTGTTCCAGATTTGTGGTGCATAGAAGCTGAATGCTGCTTCTCTTCTGGTTCTGGA
This sequence comes from Poecilia picta, assembly GCA_033032245.1. NCBI lineage: Eukaryota > Metazoa > Chordata > Actinopteri > Cyprinodontiformes > Poeciliidae > Poecilia > Poecilia picta. The sequence goes on from CM065358.1 coordinate 26,466,908, forward strand.
TGCAGAGCAGAACCAGAACTAGAGGACTTGAGGGCTCTGGAAGGTTGCTATGACGACGGCAGCAAATCTTCAATGTGCTGTGTGCTGATCCGTTCAGTGATTTACAGACCAACGGTATTTTAAAGTCTATTCTCTGTGATGGTTCACCAGCAGTACTAGGTGCAGCCACTGCGTTGGCATACGAACAGGGCTTAACTCTCAAGTCCAATGAGTCCAGGAAGTCCATCATTTCTTACTGCATTGCTCCAAATCGGCCACTCGGTTCTCCAATACAGCGATCCGTTTGTCCTTTTCCTCATTAAGAAGTCTCAACGACCTCCCGTCTTTTACCAAGTCCAAAATGTTGTTTTGATGCAACCGTATAGCGGTCCACTTCCTCAGAGAGAAAAACCAGGGATTTCTTAATGTCGTCGAGATCCTCTGAGTCTTTCTAGGTCCCATTCTCTTACAATTTCACTTTTTAAGTCTTCAATGCGATTTCTACGGAAAAGGATTAGGGCCACGAAAAAAAAAAAAATTCTCACTTTAAAGTCAGAATTCTGAGATTAAAGTCAGTTTAAGATTCAGCTGATCTCATCCCTCCAATTAGAGTGAATCTTACTCTCACCGTATCGGTTATGCCACGACGTTTGGCCCCTTTTCTACAAAACTAAAGCAACATCAATTGCATAAAAACAACACCGAAAACAAGACTTGCGTGACAGGAATGTGCTGGAAGACAACCAGAAGAACTAAACAGAAATTACAGCCTGCAGCAGGTGAATGTGATCGGCTGAATCTTAAACTCTGAAAGCACCAAATAAAGTAAATTCAGATTTAGTCATTTGGATAATATAATCCTTGGGTGACATTGTGGTCCACACAACCTACAAGTTGGTGGCGGCGACATAACAGCAGTAAAGCAAAAAATTTTGATGTTTGGAGCAAAATGGGGGCAGCAGGTGACGTCATCGGCCAAAATTATGAAAGTTAATATCTCATAGGGCTGTAGTGATGCAATAATCTCACAATACGATACGATACACGATATTCTGCCCACAATACGATATATATTGCGATATTCAGCAAACGATACAATTTAATACACCCTGTTTCAGGGTTCAACACAGAAAACAAACAAACAAACAAACATTTCCCACACAAGGAACAGAACATTCAGTCTTACAGTTTTATGTTTTTAGGCTAGATGTTTATTTTGCCATGATCTCTGTGGCAGATTAGCTATCACTGCTATTAGCTAAGCTAACACTGCTATTAGCTATCCTTGCTATTAGCTATCCCTGCTATTAGCTATCACTGCTATTAGCTAAGCTAACATTGGTTTTAGCTATCACTGCTATTAGCTTAGCTATCACTGCTATTAGCTATCACTCCTATTAGCTATCACTGCTATTAGCTAAGCTAACACCGCTATTAGCTATCACCACTATTAGCTATCACCGCTATTAGCTATCACTGCTATTAGCTATCACTGCTATTAGCTAAGCTATCACTGCTATTAGCTAAGCTATCACTGCAGCTCTACTGTCGTTGAGTCAGAGTTTGTTTTGTTTTTTATTTAGTATCTGAACTGAAACCCCCAGCCTCACATCTACATGTTACGGCTGTCAAAGTCAAGAATAGTTGAACCGCTTACTAGACGACATTGTCATCTAGTTGTCATAGTGTTGACAATTCGTAGCACCGACTCGTTTCTTTTCTTTTACACAGCAGGCGTACATTTAAGATGTAGCGTTTAATGCTTACAAATTCACAGCTAACACCAATGGTAGTCATCATCAGCCAGCACCTTTTTGCCCTCCAGCAGGGATCTTAGGCGTCACGCTGCAAAGAGGAGGAGGAGGAGGAAGCAGAGGAAGGGGAGGGCAGTGAGGTGGGAGGGCTGATGGACTGCATCCTCTCCCTGCCAGGATCCATCTGTGTGGCAGATGAGCCTCCATCCTTCACCCCTACTGCTGCACCTCGTCTTGCAAGACATGCCCCCTCCTCCCTGCTGCTCCCTGAAGCTCTGCTGACATTTATCATAATGAAGCCCGGCTCTGGCTGGCCTTATGGAGCTCAGCCATGATTTATGCACACAGTGACGCGCCTACAGTTTCAGCTTACCAAAACTGCAACCAGGTAAAACCAGGTATTGGTTGTGTTTATGATTTCTAAGATAAACCCACATTCAAATAGCGCTCCAGTAAAAGTAGCTCTACTTCAACGTAGTTTTACTCGGGTAAAAATAAAAAGTAGCCATAAGAAATTACTAAAGTTAGAGTAAAAAGGTATTTGGTATAAAGTACTGAGTGACCGATCAAATTATCTATCATTCAGTATTTAGAAATTACATCATCAGGTAGGGCTGTATAATAATATTGATATCACGATATATATCGATATTTTCTTTCCTAGAAAAAAATTGATATTCATCTGCAAGTATCGTAACATCCAACTGTCACCTTGTTCACTCACTGCTTGCTTCACCAGGTCATCAGGCTTAGAGTGATTCCTTCAGATGTTCAGGTTAAAAAGGTATCAAACTATTCAGAGCAGCTACTTGGTTCACTTTATTTACTTTACTAATGCATGTCGGCTACAGTTTGGACTGTTTCAACTAAAAGAAACATGTTTTCTCTCCACTTCTTTGATTCATTTTGTCCAGCTGTCCACTTTAAGTCTGTGTCCAACCAGAACCAGGTATTGTGTAGTTGGTGCTTTTAATCAGTTTTCAGTTAAATTAATCCAATCCAACTTTATAACAGTCACAAAATGTCACCAAAATCACTCTGTCCCTCTAAAATCTTTCAGAAAATCGCAAAAGTGTATTGAATTGTATCGTTCGCTGAATATTGCAATATATATCGTATTGTGGGCAGAATATTGTGTATCGTATCGTGAGATTATTGCATCACTACAGGCTCATCATCATGTGGACTAAAATATAAAGTTATGTGGTAATTTTGATATTTTACAAAAAAAAAAAATGCCAATAATTCATATACTAAGAAAAAATAAAATCAGGCAAATGATATTTTTTCCAAATCAGTTTATTATCCCTACAATCCATTTTGGGATTTATTTTCTTCTCTGCAACAAAGGCTCGCTTACTCTTAAAACACACAGGTGAAAAGGGATGTCAAGAAGTTGCACACTCATTTTCAATTTAGTGGAAATTGTAACTTTTCAGCTGAGCATCAAAGCAGTTGGTAGGTTTGACAATCTTGGCACAAGAACAATACAGATAAATAACATCCCACCAGAACTTATGCAGCATCTGCAGATGAATGAAGATCAAGGAGGTTCGATTCTCAGTGTTCAGGCCGGTTTTTACCATGTTTACCTTTAAAGTTACAGTCAGCAACACTTACTAAGATCACATTCAGAGCTGGGCAGAAAACTGGACTCCAGTAAAAGCAGCACTACTTCAACATATTTTTAATCAAGTAAAAGTAAAACGTATTCCTCCAAGAAATGACTCAAGAGTAAAAAACAGTATTTGCTAATAAATCTACTGAGTAACTGATCAAGTTGTCAATAACTTAATATTTAAAAATTGCACCAATAAGATGAAGCAAAATATATAGAGCCATGTTGATATTTTAGAATGAAAATTAAAAAACTGATTTTTATTCAAATCAGTTTATGAAATTAACTGCATGTGTGCGACTCATGGATGTTTGGCTAAAACATGTTTGGTTTTCATTCAGTGAAGCCGAAGAATCCAAAAAATTTCAAAAATACTCCTAAAAGTCTTTTTATTTTTAAAGTTACTTAAGTAAACTGAGTGAATGTGACTGCATTGATGTAAAAACAGCCTTCAGTTCGGGAGACGTTACTGGCTGTTTGAGTTTTAGTCAGGAAATGAAGCGAAGAGGTAACAACAATATTTATTGGAAATAATAATCTACACCGTTTCTGTAAGCGACCACATCCTGCATCACTTCCTGTTTTTCATTTAAAGGTATTGCTCTGATTGTTGATATGTGTAAATTCAACCTCGCAGCTTTTTCCTCACTCATAAACAAGAAGCACCTGGATGATTTGAATGCAACGTTGTTTTGTTTTTAAAAGTTGGGGAAATGCCAACATTTCCTCAATGTTTAAAAATTATTCTAATTGAATATTTAATTTATCCTTCTGATTTGTGAAAAACTGGAGGGAATTACTGATGTAATTTGGACTCCAGAGGACCACATAAGAAGCTATCGCGGCCCAGATTTGGCCCCCGGGCCTCGGGTTTGACACATGCGCTTTACAAAACAAAGAAATAATCGTTTTTGTAGTTCTAGGAGTGCTAGCTATGACAACGTCCACTTTAAAATGATGAAACAATTTCTGCAGAGATTGCTCTAAAAGTACACAATGAAAATATTAACAACCAATAATGATAACTAATTAGTTAATCTGCCATTTGTTAGCATTTCAACCACTGGTAACACATATGGAGAGAGAGAATTGAAATCCATGAAAATCCAGATATTTTACTGACTTGCGATTAAATGTAATATCCTTGCAGATGCTGCCAGTTCTAATGAATGCATCCGATACAGTGATGGAGATATTGTGCAGCTTTAACATCTTTGTCTCACGGCCTGTTTTTGAGCAACATAGCTGAAAATAACATGCCCAAAATGAATTGAATGTATCTCAAGAACTACAGAGTTTATTTTAATTGTTTTGGTATCAAAACAAAGGCAAGACCCTAGGGAATATGTTACAGCTCTAAAAGCCACCCTGCCTGTTACTGGGGAAAGTGAATTAATATGATAAACAGCAAAAATTAAGAAAAAAATCCAATTTCCGCCTAAAAAAACACTTCAATCTATGAAGGTTCCTTTCAAAGAATGCAGTTGAAATCCAAAACATGTAGAAAACAACAGTAGACAATCTGACCTTTTACTGTGCCAAGTTTCATGAAAAAACAGTTAGAAATATGAGTTTTAGAGAGGAACTACTTGGTAAAAATCTAGGTGGACCTTACAAATTAACCATTTGACAATTTGTGCCATTTGAACTTTCTTAGTTTTTATTTCTGTAGGTTCTGTTTCAATCATTTATTCTTTTCATATAATAAATGATTATTTATCATAAATAAGTAATTACATCTAATAATTGTTTTTGGGGATTTCTTTGAAAAATCCACATTGCATTCATTCATAAAAAGAGAAAAAAATAGACAAATTGTAATGAAATGAAAATGGAACAGATTAAATGGCAGCAGAAAAATTCTCTATTTTACTTTTGAAAAAGAAACTTAAATGAGCTAAAACTGGACTTGTGATTCTCACCGGTTGGTTCATTGCGTATTTTTAATCCAGAAACGTTAAAGTTAGACAACAGTGGCTGTTTCCTGCTGGGTTTGAAGTGGGACAAAGTGATTTTAAAGTGATGAAATTCTGGAAAACGCTGTGAAGAGGCGAGAACTTAGTGAGATAAATCCTGGTTTTCTCCGTCCCTGGCCTCTAATCGCTGCGCGTTCTGACTGACGGCCTCGTCTCAAATTAGGGCCGTCGAAATGATTGCTGCTCCTCTCTAAAATACAGTCTGAGAGCAGAGCGAAGCACAAACAGCGTAATTACCTGGCTTATTTATAATCAGTGTCTGTCGCCCGTCAGCGACCGGCACAGGGCACCAGAATAAAAAATAAACCTCGATTTACTGGGCTTAGAGCAGCGTTTCACAAAAACCCACGGACCACCTAACATGATGAAACCCCCCAATAACACAAGATCTTAATGAATACAACCTGAAATTAAAACATGTTTAACCCACGTATTGTTTTCTTTGTTCATCCATTAGGTTTGGTGAATGTGACTCGGGGTATTTTGAGTTATTCACAGATTATGAAAGCGTAGATTTTAATCTTTCCAGTTATAAAAAAAAAAACAAAGTGGTTCTTCATTACCAAGTGTTGTCTGCATTAATAACATTTTAGGGCTATTTGTGATTTAAAAGCACAAGAAAAGAAAAAGCAGACTGGAGTTGCTCTGCTGTCCATCAATTTCTAGTAACTGTATTTATTATTTATTGTATTTAATAAATTTAATGATTTTTTTATCAAGTAAAAACAATGGATGTTGGCATTACCATTTCTAACCACAATACTTTGGTAACCAGGTTCATGCATCGCACTTTGACCTCGTGTTGCGACAAATAAATATTTATCCATTTCATTTTATTATTATTTTATGCATCATTTATTAATTATCATTATTTATTAGTTATTTATTAATTTTTAATGTCTCATTTGCTCCGTTTTTTTGAGAATTGCTATTTTTTAAATTTTGCTGTGATTCTGATAAACAGTTGTTTACATGCAACACTTCATGCGGACCACTAGGGGGAGATTAGAGTTTGGATCACATGTGTCAAACTGAAGGTCCAGGGGCCAAATCTGGCCCGCTGCAGCTGTTTGTGTGGCCCTCTGGACTCCAGACCGTGATTGTGGAAATCCCAGGATGTTTTAATGCTAAAGCAGTGGTCCCCAACCCCCGGTCCGCGGACCGGTACCGGTCCGTGGACCAATTGGTACCCGTCCGCGGCGCAAGAAATAATTAAATATTTCCGTTTTACGTATTATTTGAGTCTGGAGCATCTTTTATTTTGAAAATCCTGTAATCGGATTCTCTCGGTTACTTGTGCGCAGACATGGAGCCACAAGCAGCAAAGGGGGGAAAAGAGACACATCGCGGCCGGTAGGTGAGTCCTACGTTACAATCCGCTCTGCGTAACGGCCGAAAATTTTCAAAGTCTCAACCGGTCCGGGACCACTGTGCTAAGGCATAACTTAAGTTTATTGCTAATTTCCCACAAAAATTGAGAAAAACGATGGGTTGAAGTTCAGCTACACTGCTTCCCCGGCCTTATTTCAGGACAAACGGCATCTATAAAACGCAGGCAGCTATTTTCTGATATTTCAAGAGTTTATTAATGGGTTTTATCAATACATTCTGGCACGTCCGGCTCATTAGGAGCATTCATGATCTTAATTCGACACCTCTGGTCGAGAGTAAAGCGAAAAATGAAACAAAGAGCATTTCCTTGCGTCTGCGCCTCAGCAGTCCCGCCATTTCCCACGAATTCCCCCCCCCTGCCCCCCCGGACTTAAACTTGACATCTGAAGCGACCGAAACAAGAGGCGACTGGAGCGTTGGCTGTTAGTTTTGTTGAGAATTTCTCTCCTCCACGCCTGAAGCCGTCTCCCTACCCGGAGAACTGAACTGTATCAGATTAAAGCAGCGTCTGCTCGGGGCCTGAAGGAGAGACTTTTCCAGCAGAAAGAAGCTCTTTATGTCACGTCTGAATGAGGAGTGTGTGCCAGTTCTAATGAATCCATTAGAAGACATTATCGCAAAAAAAAAAGCCACATGCAGTTGAGCAACGAGTATTTATAGCATTTGTAGAAATAAATGTTAAAAGCCTGCAGAGGCGGCTCTGAACCTAAAAACTGTACTCAAGTAAGAGCAGCACTACTTTATGCTACTTGAGTAAAAATCAGTTAAAGTTTAAGAAATTACTCGGGAGTAAAAAAGTATGTGGTAAAAAGTCAAGTACTGACTGACTGATCAAATTAATCATTTAATTTTTATGAATTAAATCATAAGATGAACCAAAATGTAAAAATTAAGTGAAAATTTTGGCATTTTAAAAGCTCAAAATGAAAACAGTTCATATAATAAAAGCCAACTGGCAAAAGAAACTGAATTGTTTTCTATATAAAACTTATGAAACTAATAAAACCTGATTTATTAAAACAAGCTTGTTTTTCATTCAGTGAACTTACTCACACACTGTAAAAACTAGGGCTGTATAATAATATCGATATTGCGATATATATCGATATTTTCTTTCCCAGAAAAAAATCGATATTCATCTGCAAGTATCGTAACATCCAACTGTCACCTTGTTCACTCACTGCTTGCTTCACCAGGTCATCAGGCTTAGAGTGATTCCTCAGATGTTCAGGTTTAAAGTATCAAACTATTCAGAGCAGGAACTTGGTTCACTTTATTTACTTTACTAATGCATGTCAGCTACAGTTTGGACTGTTTCAACTAAAAGAAACATGTTTTCTCTCCACTTCTTGATTCATTTTGTCCAGCTGTCCACTTTAAGTCTGTGTCCAACCAGACCAGGTATTGTGTAGTTGGTGCTTTGAATCAGTTTTCAGTTAAATTAATTCAATCCAACTTTATAATAGTTACAAAATGTCACCAAATTCACTCTGTCCCTCTAAAATCTTCCAGAAAATCACAAAAGTGTATCGAATTGTATCATTTGCTGAATATCACAATATATATCGTATTGCGAGCAGAATATCGTGTATCGTATCATGAGATTATAGTATCACTACAGCCCTGGTAATAACTCAATCTTACCAGGTACATTTGGTCTAGATTGTAGTGCATTAATTTATCTGCCAATGGAAGTAGTAATTTTCATCAATATTAAAGATTTACTTAAAACAAACCTCTTGCTGAAAAGTTACTTGTATGTTAGTTTGTCTAATTTCATGTTTGTACTAGAAACTAGGCCAAAAAACAGATTTTGTGTTTTTGCTAGCGATGCATCGTAATAAAGTTATTTAAGTAAAACTAAAACGTTCATTACAGTAAATTTTTTCCAGTTGTTACGACAAAGCTCTGATACACAGTCCCAACAATGAGGAAGCCTTCAGAGTCACCGGGCATGATGGGAAATCTGGTGAATTTTCTGTGTGTTTCTTGTGAGTTTGGACATTTTGAGACTTACTGAGCAGCGCTGCTCCGTAAAGGCGAACAGAGATGCTCGTTGTGGAAAACTCCTCCTCGAAAACAACCTCGTAGAGTTGGTTGGGAAACACCAGAGCCTGTGAAGGGGAAAGAAAGGCTCAACACAGACCTGCCATATCAACACAGTGGCATTCTGTGCTTCCCAAAGTCTTCTGGGTCGTGAGTCAGTGTCACCGCTCATGCCCAGAACACTGAGGATATTGAGAATTTGATAGCGAGGCTGACAAAGAGGGAGTTGTGTGTGCAGATAACGCTCCGTAATTCACCGATGATGAATCTGGAGAGAGCTCTGCGTCTGATTTTTTGCAAAATGCATCTTCCATTTTTTTTTTAATTATCAGCACATATTTTTATTGGTGGTGTCAATTATCACTTCTGCATTAAAGGGATCCAAGATTAGTTTAACATGTTGGCTTAAATATGTTATAATTTCCTATTAACTAACAAATTAGTGTTTGTGATTCGCCAAAAATCTTAATTACTTAAAAAATGTATAACTTCTGTTATATTTTTCACCCATGGAGGTCGCCATGTTGTCACCTGCTGGGTTGAAGACGTCATCAGGCCCATTATGGAAGGCTAACTTTACCCGAGTTGTTGTTTGTCATGTTTTTAAATAACGCCACACTGCGTCTGGACACGGATATCTTCTCACACGAATCTGGATAATTTGCCACATGAAAAAAAAAAGAAGAGCGCAGTGGGAGCGAAGAACCCAATCTGTGCTCTCAACATTTCTCTCCAGAAGACTTTGAGTCATTTGTACGAGTAAAACCGACAAAGGCTCTAGCAGAGGATCGTTACCTTAACAAGCTAAGAATAAACGCAGTGCTGACAGTTTCTATCCACAAAGCGCCTAAACCCAGCTGCCAGCAGAGCGTTGGAAGCTCTTTAAATGCTAACGAAGCTCTGAGGCAGTAGCACGGTGCCACTGGACCCAGAGACCGGACCCTAAACAGCACTTAATGGCTCATACAGTCCAACCAGAGGTAAGTGTAATCCATTGTTTTATTTATAAAGCTGAAGGCAGCAGTTCCTCTTCCTCCGTTTGGTCCTCCTCATCTTCATCACCTCTTGTAATTTCTATGTTCCGATCAATCTCAATGCGCTCCAGTCCAATTTGAAAAGACTTAATAATGTTAATTGGTGCTTTGGCTGGACGACGCTAGGCAGTTGGACCATTAGACGTCATTTACCCAGAATGCAGCATGGAACCCTAGGGTTGTCACATGAACCCTAACACGGCGACATTCATGTGTCAATGTTTTACTAAAATACATAAAGACAAAATGTTTTTACATCTAAAATAAATATTTCTCAAACAAAGTCCGTTGTTAACCGTGGATCCTTTTAAACACTTACCGTTATGGCCATTAGTGTGAAACCCACAGCAGAGATGAGAATCCAAACCCTGGGAGAGAAAAACGTGCCGTAATGAATCCGTCTCAAAACAAAAACAAGTTAAACTCTGCTGTGAAGTCAGAGAGCCCTCAAAGTCTCACCTCAACCCAATCGGCTCTCGCACCGCAAACTTCAATTCGTTTCCGAGCATCTGACTAATCTGTGAGCAAACGGGAAGAAAAAAAGGAAATGAGTTATGAGGGGAAATGTTATCACAATCCTGCCATCTCGCCAGATATTTAGCATGATAACCTGGACAATGATGGAAACCGCCCTGCAGCCGAACCAAAAGCTGCACAGCTCTTAAAAAGAGGAACTTTAAATCAGCCTTGGGGAGTAAGAACAGATTATTATGCTAATGGGAGACTCGGAAAGTCCTCACCTCCTTAATGACCTGTCTGTCATAACATGGCATGGTGCATTCTTAATGAAGAATCAAGGGCTGCTGCTACGCCAAAAGAAAATTAAACTTTAAAACTGGAAAAATAATAAAACTTCCAGAGGATGTCTGTTGTAGATGAAGAGAAACCAAAACACTGCAGCAAAAACGTATTTTATGTGACAAACTGGCATATAACTGGTAAGTAGAAATATTTTAAAGTAGAAATCATTGTCATTTAACCCCCTTTTACTCTAACACCCCTTAATTTAGTCCAGTGCAATCAATAACCTTATTACTAAAAAACAACCATCATTGAACCATTTCAGGAAATAACTAAAACAATGGATATTGCATCATCGAAATTGTAAAAATATTGTGTTGAATAATTTTTGGATGTGTTATATTTTAGAATGCTTACTGAGAATTACACAGGTTTTAGCTGTACTTTGAGACCCATCATGCATGTTAATTCAATCCAATCTGATGACTTTCAATCTGTTTGCAAAGAGGAACAGTCAAAGGTTTCTGTTAGATTTTGCAGGTGGAATTACAAGTTTCTCTGATTTTCATTTGTAAAAACCATGTCTGCTTTTTGCATTTTATCCTCTACACTGTCGGACAGTAAAACACATGAATGTTTGTAATGTAACAAAACGTGAAAACGGACAAACACACAATTCCTAAAGCTGAAACTTCAGAGACCCTGGATGTGAAACCAGACAGCTACAGTCGTGGCACCAAAAACCCTACAAAGATTTGACAAACGGCATTAATTTTGTTCCATAAAGCCTCTCTCTCCAACAGAAAGCTGCCAAACTCCAACACTGAGGAAGCTCAGTCAAAGGTCATCAAGAATTCCCTTTCATATCTTTTAGACAAAGCCAGAAAATCATAATTCCTGAAAATTCAGATTCAAACTCGGTTTCCTCAAATATAAGGAGTGGAGTAACCACTGCCAGGCGATTGACATGAATAATCAGTTTGAAAATCCATTCTGTGGTATTTGTAAGAGAGAAATCAGAATCAGAACTTTACAAACTCAAACTGGTTTCCACCGTCTCTAACAGATGCATCTCTGATCAACAAAAATAAAACCAAATCATTGGATAATTCAGAATCCGTTTAAGATGAACAACATGTTCTTCAAGCTTCCCTCTGTTAAATACGTCAGAGTTTTCTGTGTGCAGAGCCATATGTTCAGCATAGAAAGGTTATTTCTGTATTTTATCTGCAAAGAGCAGAAGTTCTGTCCTCAAGTAACTGGAAACTATGTTCGCAGAAATGCACCGACAAATTTAGATTTTCCTTTTCAGACTGAGACGCAGAAGGGCAAGGGGTAAATAAACTTCCCCGAATAAAAGTCAAAGTAAAAGTCAGAATTAAAAACAAAACTCTGCCAGGTTTTACCCAAACAGCCCTTCTTAAATCCCACCACCTGTTTATTTCTTTAAACTTCTATAATCTCTAAAAAAAACACACATTAGATCATACACAACAAAAGAAAACCGTCTTTCTGAGTCTCCAACATCAATTGAAGAGGAGCAGCGTTGGAGTCAGACGGCTTTACCGAAACTAAAAATACACAAAGAACGCAACGGGAGAGAAGCGATGAATCATTTTCTGGCTCGCCGTGTTTACTGGGAGCTTCAACTGGAGAGTGACTTTCTGTTCAACGAAACATCAGAGCGCATGAAAGAAAAGCTCCGACACGCAGGAGGAAGGTTTTACTATCCCAGGTCCTCATCATCACCAGAGAGGAGCGTCTCTCCACTGGCGCATGAGAGCTGCACGGAAAAATAAACTTCATATTTTTATGCACAACTTACAAACATATCAAAGAAAAAAAGACTAAATTTTTCTACATGGTTAATTAAAATAACTTAAAAGTAACTTTTCAGGATAATATTGGAGATTGTTTTAAGTAAATAACTCCTTAATATTAATCAAAAAGTTTTGTTCCACTGGGAGATGAATTAATCTATAAACATGGGAAAATGTTTCAGCCGAAGGAACCAAGTATAATAATTTAAACCAGCTCATATTTGTTGTCAAAAAGTTACTTTTAAGTGAGATTGTCTTAGATATTTGGACTAGAAACGACAACAAAATACTCTGTAAGACTTTGTGTTTTTGCAGTGCACTGAAGAAACGTCACATTTTAAATCTAAATTTGGATCATCTGAGCCTGTCATAAGGTTTTTGAAGTTATGGCGATAAACAATAATATTGTTCTGAAACCATTTTCAATGGTAATGTCATGATAAAAACTCAATAAACTTTAATTTCTGATTAACTTTTAATGCTACAACTCTCAGACATTTTAGGTTTTTTGGGTAGAAAGAGAGAAACGAGAAAAATTATGAATCATGCAAATGTAAATTAATCTTGTTTTAATCCATCATGCTATTAAATTATTTATTGCGACCAGCCTGATAGAGACTATATACTTATTACTTTAAATGAACAAGAAGCTGTTTTTCAAGGATTTGCAAATAAGGAAGAATCCAACAAAGCATCAGATTTCCTTCTGTTTATTCCTAAACATTCGCCCCGCGGCTGCTGCCGTCTTTGAACTGGAGCTTTAAAAAGCCAGAGTCCCTCGGAGCCAAAACCTAAAAATGAGGCGGCTGAAAAGTTTGAGTCAGAAACCACTACATCCTTCCTGTGCACCAGCTGCAAACACACGGCCAGGTGAATCAGCTTCCTGCTCCAGAGGCTGTTTTTGACAGGAACACGTAAATATTCATGACCGCCATGACGAATACTCAGAGGGGCCTGAGAGTTAACTGACGGCTCTGGGTCGGCTGGGGGACGTGTGAGAGAAAAACAGGAAAGAGACGCAAACAGGACTAATTACGGCTCCTGTTCACATCCAGAGAAGAACCGGCTGGTTTCAGAGACTCGGAGGGTAAAACAGTCGAAGCTTCACATCCTCTAAAGCTTTTAATAAAACTGAGGTTGGTAGGAGGACCAGAGATTTTGGTCCGGATCAGAGGTGAATACGACTGAAAGTACGTATTCACACCTTCCCAAACGAACCGGACTTTCTGGACAAACGAACTGGACTCCGATTAAATGGACCAAACAAAGCTGAGGAGAAACTAGTTACATTTACCTGAGCAAATGAATATTTTCATCCTAAAATACCAAAATCTGGACAGAACGTTATATTTTGGTCTGAATATGTAATGTTTAAATATTAAATGATTGATAATTTGATCAGTTAGTCGGTACTGGAGCAGACCTTGGACCAAATAAAAGTAGGTTTTAACCAAATCTTGGAAAACATTGGCAAATGTCTTCCAAGTCTGAGCTTAAACTGTTTCACAAAGATTATAGTCAAAAGCTTTAACGTCTAGACGTGCAGAGCAGGTCATGGCAGAGTTTTTCTGGACAATAAATTGTCCCAGAAGTTATTGCGATACTCAATAATATTGTTATTTCGAGACCATTTTTAAGTAATATAATAGTAACAGCTGAAAAACACATTTTCAAAGATCAATAAACCTTAAATTCCAACAAACATTCAACACTGAAGTAAAAAAAAGCACCAGACTGAAAACTTTCACCACCCAGCGTTTGGCAGAAAGAGAGAAGCGAGAAAAAAAAGATAAATTATGCAAATTACTGAGTCCGGTTTAATTCACCATGCGGTTAATTGATATATTGCGACAGGCAGAGCTGACAGAAACATTTTAAAATATCCGAAAGCCGTTTGTGTTTGTGCGGAACATAAAGCACCAATAAAGCAGAAAGCAAGTCACTGCCGTGTTTTCACATTAAGCAGCTGGACAGCAGTGCCCAGCAGCAGACATTCACGGCTGAAGACTGTACACAAAACATGTATGGTAATGGAGCGTGATGAGGGCATAACTCCAGCTCTGTTTGTCCCGTCTTTAGCACCGCAGCGCTAAAGACGGGACAAACGGCAGCGCCTGGCGACCCGACAGAACCAAAACCCCTCGGCTCTCCGTTACAGGATCTGCTGACATCAGTGAAGAAGTCAGGAAGAGACGGTCAGCAGGCCGAACTTCCCTCCTTTGTTTATGGGCCCACAAGGTTAAATCTGTAACTTCAGCCACATTTACGTTTAGACTCGACCCCACAGGCCTTTTCTCCACACAACGGCAAAACAATACACTGCAAAAACTCACAGTCTATCCAAGTATGTTTGGTTTAGTTTCTAGTGCAAATATTGTAGGACACGTGGAAAACAAAACCAAATTAGAAGTAACTTTTCAGCTTGTTTTAAGTAAATAATATTAATATTTAATGACAAAGTTCCTCTGGCAGATTATTTCATTTTCAGCGTGAGAAAAATAAAACTAGAATATTTTTCATCAGTATTAATATCTGTATTGGTACCGATGTTGAAAACAATTCAATATCAGATCTATTCAGTCTAATTCTATGCTTTATTTACTTTGCATTATATTTAATAATTTCCTTTTCTGAACCATTTGACAAAAAGGTTTGTTGCAGTTTATTCTAACAAGTCCGACCAAAGTCATCAACCTGTTTTTATCAGTTTCAGTTTCTTTATCATTTATTTTACATCGACTCTTCTGCTCCTAACTGACCGACTTCACATGTTTTACCATCTAGTGAAGCTACTGGTGTATTTAAATCTGCTTTACGGGTGTAAAGTAAAGATGTGCCAATCAGGTTTTATCCTGCCGATTCCAATCACCCATGATGGCTGATCACCAATACCGATCCCTGATACCGATCACATAATTGTTATTTATTTATTTTTTATTATAAACACTACTGTTACATTATGTGGAAAAAGGAACCATGAATTCACCTTAATTTAGACAAAAACTTGTTTTTAATAACTTTTTCCAAGAAGAAAACTAAACAAAACAGGCATTGTGCAAATTGAACTGCTATCAATAATACTATCTTTAACAGACTGATAACATATGAGGCTCTGAAGAAGCTAAATAATGCAAAGAGCCAAAATAAAACCTCTCAACATTGACAAAAAATTCAAGTATAAAACTTAACATTCAAAGGCAAAAACAGGATCCATTACAATAAACAATCCAGAGTTACTGAATGAAAACTTCCTGTTAGCATAGCGGCTAGCTGGTTACTGCTAGTTCTGATTGGCTGTTTCTGATTGAGCGGAGTAATTATGCAGAACAGGGAGGAGATCGATTATTTTTTAGAGATTATCTGTCTCATGTTAGGACAGAGAAAGTTTTAATATATATGTAAAATTTATTTTTAGGTTAGATGCTGCAGCTTTAAACAGGTTCGGTGTGAGAGTCTCTACCAGGTGGAGCAGAAGCGGCTCCGTGTCAAATATTACTAAATATTAAATATTACTAAATATTAAATATTACTACCTGTAGCGGAGCAGCGGTTCAACAGCAGAACCAGCACCTTACATCGCAGCTCCAACATTTAAATAATTTTACAGGTTATTAGTTTATCTTTCTGACCGTCATGCTAATCCTGGTGAGTGTTTGTAGCTGTGCTGCTTTACCTGCTGTCTGATCCTCCGTGTCTTTTTTACTGCAGTGAGACTCGATGTAGCCAAACTCTGTAAAGTATGGCTACATTGTTTTTATGTCTATTAGCTTCGTTGATCACTGATCAGGCACTTTTTCATGGAAATCGGCCGCACCTCTAGTGTAAAGTTATCAGATAAGTTTGTAATTCAGTAAATTTTTGACTGTGTGTAAAAAAAAAAGAAACGGATCGGTATCGGCTGAGACCAACTTCAGATATCGGTATCGAAACTGAAAAACGTGGATCGGTGCGTTCCACATAAAACACACATTTACTGGTAATCCCTGCTGGTTTTGTTTTACCCAGTCGGTGATGAAGAGTCTAATCCAATAACAGTCGCTGTCAGAAACAGAGAGATGCTGCTGTAAGTGATTTTATTTAAATGCGTCTGTTTTCATGCCTGCGCTCGCTGAAAGAGATTTGTGTGACAGATGTCTGGGTTAGGCTGCGCGCTAAAACATGGAGAGAGAAAACAAACAGGGCTGAGAAAAGTGGGCTGACATCTCCTCACAAGCCATCCGCTGCCACCGTATGCCTGCTCCCTTCGCTCGCTTTCCTGATTAATATTTCAGAGCAGAGCTGTCTGCTGCGTTCATGACGTCGTACATTTAAAAGAATAAAAAAGGATTAAAAACGGCAATATTTCAGTCCTTTGGAAGGAGAGAAACGATCCACAACCTGCAGCTGCGGCATGAAATCGAAAGGCCAGCATGGGAGCCATTATGTTTCGTCTTGCATTGCCCATAAGTACGGACATGAAGAGAAGAGGAAGTAACCCGACACGCGAGGTGAAGCGGGCCTCCCGGGGGAGCCGGTCCGGTCTCAGCGGAGCTGCAGCAGCCCAGAGCTTTAAGGGATCCAGATTCCCTGAAGCCCGAGAGGCGAACGACAGACGAGCCAATTAACAGCCCACTGCGGCTTTTAAAGGGAGTCCAGAGCTGCTCTGTGGGTTAATATCGACATTTTTCTTTATGCACTGCTGGACTGATGGCAGTTTAACTGAACGGCTTCATTTATAGCGGAGCCGTTTGTAGGAGCCGAGACGATTCATCGGGTTGATGGAGACGGATCAAGTAACTTAGAAATTCAAAGAACTCGACTCAAAAAGGGAGATTAGCTGAAGAAACAATAAACTCAAAGCAGCAATTAAGCCAAAACTCTATAAAATTAAGAGACCAGTTAAAATGATCTTATATGCTTGAGTAAAATTAACATTATGAACTACTTCCTGCTAGCAGTCATTTTTATTCATCTAGAAACAACAAAACTATTGTTTTAAGCGGGGAAGAGTTCAAAGATCAATGTTTGGAGGAATAACCAGCAGGTTTAATGGGGTTCAACGCAGTGAGCTCTTAGTTTTTCCAGAACTGTATTCATTTTGCACTTAAGATAAAAAAACCAAAAAAAAACCTTTGTAAATAAGTGGTATAGTTTTAGCTTCACCCAGAGGTTTTAGGCAACATTTGCTATCTAATTTTTTAAGAGCCCATATTTCCAGCCTTATAGTGTCATTTTATAGCACAACGAAGCAACTATGTTACCTTGAGTTGTTATCAAAATGAGATTTAATATATCAAATATAACTTGTAACTGAATGTCTTGAATTTGGGTCTCTGATCCGTCAGATAAGGCATGTTGGTGTTCCCGCTAAATCCTGAATATACCGAATTTCTGTTGTCTTGGCCCTTTAATTGCAGCCTGTGGGGTTTTTCTCTGACTGGGAACGAGAAAACAACCGGCTGAATGTGACAGGTAGCCAATCAGAAAGCGCGGTGACGTAAGAACAGACCAGAATCCCAAACAGCTGATATATCATGCAACTGAGAGTCCGGTGGGTATCGGAGATGATATGTGGAAATGTTTATTATTAAATCTAAAGGTCATTATTATGTTTATTCAGTTAAAAATGTTAACTATGAAAAAACATATTCACCTCCAAATCATAGCGCAGCAAATAAAGCGGCTGCTCCCGTCTTTTATCAAACGTCTTTTATTTTTGTTACGTCTTTTATCTCTGAAAATGACTCCACAAACTATCACTTCTACATCCGTGTTTGGTTATTCTAAGTTCCCGTATGCCATGTTGGGGGTTTTGTGGATTTCTTCTGGAATCGCGATGTTTGTGACTGGAATCGGTTCGTGTTGCTGATGCCTTGTGACTGGAGACACGAACCGATCGAACCTGTTGTACTTTTATCAGCTCTGAGGTCACAGAGGTTTGGAGAATCGGCCGACAATCCTTAAATCTTGCCGTCTAAACCAGACTTAAGACTCACAAGCTCTACTCATCTCTCGACCACTGACCAAACGCTCTGACTCTGGTCGCTATGGTAACGTTTACATATCCCTTCAAAATAAGATAAAGATGCGCCACAAAAACAAACATTTTACTTTCGTGAAAATTTTAACTCACGATAATGACTAATGGGAGCTCTTAGCTTGACGGTTCCATCAGGGAGTGATGAGAGACAATGACACCTGAAGTGTTGCTTATATCCACAACCTCTTGGTCTCTACGTGGTGAAGCAGCTTGTGCTTCATTGCCTCATTAGCAGCCGGCCGCCGCATGTTACGCAGAGCTGCTTGTAATGTGGGACTGACCTACCAGTCCGGGATAAATCCATTTTCCTGTCTCTCTGGGCCTTTTCCCTTTTGCAAAGAAACTTTCCAAAGACATCTGATCCGTTTCTTACTCATTTTGCTGCTTGTGGCTCAGTGTTGGCGCGCAAATAACCGAGAAAATCCGGTTAAAGGATTTTCAAAATAAAAGATCCTCCAGACTCAAAATAATACATAAGACGGAAATATTTAATTATGTCTTGTGCTGCCCGGTACCAATCCGATACCCGGACCGGGGGTTGGGGACTACTGCTGAGTGCAGAAAACATTTAAAAGAAAAACCAGCAGAATGTGCCTATTTCTTTTTAACCGATTTCAGAATAATCTCTAGCTGCAGCTGTTGGTCGTCCTGATAAACTGGCTGTCGGTGCGAACGTCCCGACCTTGGAGCGGTGCACTTCCCCGTCATCGTCCTCGCCGCCGACCCCGAGGATCTTCCGGCTCTTCAGACGGCTGATCAGGTCCGTCTGGCTGTGCTTCTTCATGAGGGGAGGATGACTTTTAGAAGCCATGGTGCACACCTGCAACAGAACGGAGAACGGCTGTGAGTGGCTGGGAAAAGATGCCCTAGTAAGGAATCAGACTCTGGCAACCCAGAAGAAATACCTCCAGGACTTTAGTTATGCAAGCATTACATAACAGGACTCTTCCAAACACCGGCAAGTAGTGAAAGTGGTTTCATTTCAAAGTCAAAGAAGACAGGAAGTGGCAGGGTACAACCTTATTCTCATGATTTTAACCGAATTGTTAATTTAATAGAAACAACTCAATTGCAAAATTATGTTTGTTTGTATTTTTTTTAAAGTTTTACACACATTTGTAACAGAAACGCAGCAAATGAAGAATCTACAACCACACAGGCTTATTCAGACGTAAAGTTACTCGTGTTAAACGCTTCCTGAAACATCAGGAGAAAAACAACTGCACTGCTGCTCTGTGGTTACTCTTTTCTATGGGCCACTGAAAAACACAATACCGACGTTAATCTCACAATTCTGACGTTTTCTTAGGTCAAAAGTCAGAATTTTGAGGTAAAAGTGAAAGTTTGGAGGACAGGAGTCACACAGTCAGGTCTTTTTCAGGTGTCAGCTACTGTTGCGTTATTTTAAATCTTGCTTCTTTCTGCAAACAGAATTTATTCCGATTTCATTTCCCAGATCCTCGGCACCGACTCACACTGCCAAAAGTACCAAAACATGTATTAATCACGTCGGTATCAGTGGGCCGGATCAGCGCCGATGTCTAACACAGTGATAATTCATAATTACAATGTTTATAACATATAAACAACATCTCTGCATTAGTTATCCTAAATAAGAAAAAACTATATCACTATGTAATGAATATGAATTTCACTTTCTAAGCTGAATTAATTCAATATATAATCTCTCTCATATATATATATATATATATATATATATATATATATATATATATATATATATATATATATATATATATATGCATATAGAGGTATGCCAATCGATCGGTAACCAATCATAATTGGCCCAATTTTCACACCAAACCTGTTTAAAGCTGCAGCATCTAACCTAAAAAATACATTTTACATAAGTATTAAAACTTTCTCTGTCCTAACATGAGACAGATGATCTCTAAAAAAAAAATCGATCTCCTCCCTGTTACTCCGCTCAGTCAGAAACAGCCAATCAGAACTAGCAGTAACCAGCTAGCCGCTATGCTAACAGGAAGTTTTCATTCAGTAACTCTGGATTGTTTACTGTAATGGATCCTGTTTTTGCCTTTGAATGTTAAGTTTTATACTTGAATTTTTTGTCAATGTTGAGAGGTTTTATTTTGGCTCTTTGCATTATTTAGCCTCTTCAGAGCCTCATATGTTATTAGTCTGTTAAAGATACTATTATTGATAGCAGTTCAATTTGCACAATGCCTGTTTTGTTTAGTTTTCTTCTTGGAAAAGTTATTAAAAACAAGTTTTTGTCTAAATTAAGGCAAATTCATGGTTCCTTTTTCCACATAATGTAACCGGTAGTGTTTATGATAAAAAATAATAATATTAATTATGTGATCGAGATCGGTATTGGCAGGTAAAAACCTGATCGGTACATCTCTAATATATATCTTTGTCTTTAACCAATTCTTTCATCCTCTGCTTTTTTTCTGGCCTTATGCCGACATGTTTCTGTGATTAAACAGATTAAAGCTCCACTTTATTACAAAGAACACAGTTTTTTTTTAATTTCTCTGATCCAAATATAGCATTTCAGCTGCTCCAACTGTTTACTTAGCTGCTGCATACAGAGTTTATTTAGAAAACAATGATGCAGAGAATTCCTTGGCCGCGTTGTTGTCAGAACGGCTCCGTCGAGAGCCCTAAACGCCGCCTTCTGGATTTAAACAGGTACAAGCAATAGTTACACCAGGAGAGATCAATGCTGACTCGATAAGCTGCCCCGTAATTAAAGGGGAGGCTAAACGGCGTGCGCCAACATCAGTGCACTCATACACACAAAGGGGCAGCCAAAAATTGATGGCGACGCCGCGGGGCAGCGGCCTTGAGAGGAAAAACAAGGGCAGTTATTGGACTTCACTTCCAGCGATACGGAAAATGTCTAACAGAGTTTTCACCTCAGGAGAGAGGAAAACGACTGTTAGCTTTAGGATTAAAACTAAAATAAATAACCCACCATCTCTGGTTAAATCCAAAACTGGATTTTGTTGCATGTATAAGAAAAACTCTTTGCTTTTAACCTCCATGCTGTGGGAGATAAAAGCTCTTCGCCATTTCTACAGTCAGCTAATACTAATAATAATAATGGGCGCATTAAAGATTCACAGACTTTGTTCTCCATCTGAGCTGGATGTGAACACGCACTAAAAGGCATTGCAGAAAATGTACACATAATTATGGTGCTTAGTAATGGACCCAAGTCTTGGCTCAGTGGGTTATATATGGTATATTTTCTCAAATGACCCTCCAGACAAGCTACCAGTCCAAACACAGCAGCATATGTTCCAGGAAGAGACTTCATAATCTATGATCGAATGTCTAAATGAGTTCCAGAGAACAAATAATGAGGAGCAAATTCCTTTCATCAGAACTGCTGACAACTTTTAAAAGGAAAATTAATGTCACTTTAAGTCGATGATTGATGGTTGTTACTGGAAAACGTTCGCCAACAGCAGAGCTAATTGTTCCTTTAGCCTTTTTGCTAACTTTGCTTCCCCTAAATTATAGTTTCTTGAAAAGCTGATTATGCTTGTTTTCTACCCACAATGCATCTCCATCCATCCATCCATCATCCATCCATCCATCCATCCATCCATCCATCCATCCATCCATTTTCTTCCGCTTCATCCAGGATTGGGTCGTGGGGGCAGCAGCTTCAGAAGGGAGGCCCAGACTTCCCTCCTCAGCCACGTCTTCCAGCTCCTCCAGGAACCCCAAGGCGTCCCAGCCCAGCCGAGAGACATAGTCCCTCCAGCGTGTCCTGGGTCTTCCTCTCCTCCCGGTGGGACCTGAACTCCTCACCAGGGAGGCTCCATCCTGACCAGATGCCCGAGCCTCAACTGGCTCCTCTCGACGTGGAGGAGCAGCGGCTCGACTCTGAGTCCCTCCTGGATGACCGAGCCTCTCTCTCCAGCCACCCTGCGGAGGAAACCCATTTCGGCCGCTTGTATCCGTGATCTCGTTCTTTCGGTCATGACCCAAAGCTCATGACCATAGATGAGGGTGGGAACGTAGATCGACCGGTAAATCGAGAGCTTCGCTTTTTGACTCAGCTTCTCTTCACCACGACGGACTGGTACAGCGCCGCTTCACGGCAGACGCCGCCCCAATCCGCCTGTCGATCTCCCGCTCCCTTCTTCCCTCATTCGTGAACAAGATCCCCAGATACTTAAACTCCTCCACTTGAGGCAGGACGACCCCCCTGACCCGGAGAAGGCACTCTACCCTTTTCTGGCTCAAGACCATGGCCTCGGATTTGGAGGCACTGAGCCTCATCCCGGCCGCTTCACACTCGGCCGCGAACCGTTTCAGCGAGAGCCGCAGATCACGATCTGATGAAGCCATCAGGACCACATCATCCGCAAAAAGCAGAGATGCGATCCTAAGGCCACCAAAACGGATCCCCTCAACACCTCGGCTGCGCCTAGAAATTCTGTCCATGAAAGTAATGAACAGAATCGGTGACAAAGGGCAGCAGCCTTGGCGGAGTCCAACTCTCACCGGAAACGAGCCCGACTTACTGCCGGCAATGCGGACCAGACTCTGACACCGGTCATACAGGGACCTGACAGCCTGTATCAAAGGGCCCGGTACCCCATACTCCCGGAGAACCCCCACAAGGCCCCCCGAGGGACACGGTCGAACGCCACAATGCATCTAAAACCGTTTAAAATCTCCTGACATCCTGAATAATTAGGCTTTGGAGTTAATAAAACCTATGAAACTGAAACTGTGTATGAAAAGTCTGATCCAAACAATCGCTTCCTGAACTCAACCACACAGGAAGGTGTGTGATCACTGATCTGACCAAGCTGAGGACGATGCGCCATGTTGTATAGGGCTGTATAATATCGATATCGCAATATATATCAATATTTTCTTTCCTAGAAAAAGAATCGATATTCAACGATTTGTTGGTTTCCGGTTGCACCTGCAGCACAATCATAGCTCAACATAAGGCAATGATCCGACACTGGATGTAGATCTATACCAAATTAGGGCTGTATAATAATATCGATATCACGATATACAGTATATTGATATTTTATTTCCTAGAAAAAATCGATATTCATCTGAAAGTATCATAACGTCCAACTGTCACCTTGTTCCCTCACTGCTTGCTTCACCAGGTCATCAGGCTTAGAGTGATTCCTTCATATGTTCAGGTTAAAAAGGTATCAAACTATTCAGAGCAGGAACTTGGTTCACTTTATTTACTTTACAATGCATGTCAGCTACAGTTTGGACTGTTTCAACTAAAAGAAACATGTTTTCTCACCACTTCTTTGATTCATTTTGTCCAGCAGTCCACTTTAAGTCTGTGTCCAACCAGAGCCAGGTATTGTGTAGTTGGTGCTTTTAATCAGTTTTCAGTTAAATTAATTCAATCCAACTCTATAGCAGTCACAAAATGTCACCAAAATCACTCTGTCCCTGTAAAATCTTCCAGAAAATTGCAAAAGTGTATTGAATCGTACCGTTTGCTGAATAGCGCAATATATATTGCATCGTGGGCAGAATATTGTGCATCGTATGGTATTGTGAGATTATTGTATCACTACTGCCCTAGTCTGCAGACGTCTCCATGGCGTTCTGTGACTGAGGCTGCCAGTGACTGTAGAAGAAATAAACACTGTGATAAAATTGGACATGGTTGTTTTTGAACCATAAGGTGCCGTTTGATATCCTAGACGTGGCAGTGGGAGTATTTACCAGCTGCTTCTCCTGTTTATGGGGGGAAAAGGTGGAGAGTAACAAGGTCTCAAATCGTCTCTCTTATTTTGGGTAGCACGTTTGCTCACAGTTGTTCCTCCACACCCACACTCAGCTTTGTTCCTAAGATACAATCATTTTTGTAGAACATCTTTTTAGTTGCTAGCCAGAGATCTGAGGGAGTTCACACCTTTCCCACAATGTCCTCCTCATGTGTTTAACAGATTTTCTTCTCAGCAGCACATGCTCTGTCGCAAAAGTTGAAAATGGAACCAGGGTGGCATTTATTGCCTGCTGCTTATTGACCCTTTGCAACATTTTAAACCTGTGCCATAAAATGTCCTCTTGGTTCCTCATTCACTTCCCTCCTACTGACAGGCTAGCGAGGCCTTGAGCCCCATAGACATTAATACGTATTGATGTCTATGATGAGCCCCCTGCATGTCATTGTTTACATCCGGAAATTTTGTGCATGCGCACAACGTTAGCGGGCGAAAAGACGATTCTTTTTTACATGCCGTCCAGCAGAACAACTCCGCTAACTAAATGAAGACTGGAGATTTTGGTATTATTAATTTATTGACACAGCAAATGAGGAAATAACGCAGAAAGATCAACTCAAACCTTTCTCTCTCTCGCTCTGTCTCCCCCCCCATGGAGTGAAAAGAAAATAGTCTCAAAATATCTGTGCGTGTGTAAAATGATTTGTGTGTTTGTAAAATGTTTACACACGCACAAATCTTTTTACACACGCACAAATCTTTTTACACACACACACAAATCTTTTTACACACGCACAAATCCTGTTACGCACGCACAAAACATTTTATATACACACACAGATCATTTTACACACACAAATCTTTTTACACACACACACACACACACACGCAGATATTTTGAGACTATTTTCACTCCATACTCCCCGCCCTCTGTCTGTTATGCTAGCAGACTCGTTGCCATAACAACCGACAACAATGCCACGATGCATATCAGGATTCAACACCAAAACCAAGCAATCATTTCCCACAAAGAACAGAACGTTCAGTTCATCAGTTTTATGTCTTTAGACTTGATTATTGTTTTGTGATTATTAATGATAGTGAAATAGGAAAATGTGGTAGATTAGCTACGTACCGCTTACCGCTAACACTGCAGTGGTTACCGCTGCTACTAGCTAAGCTAACACTGCAATGCTTGATTAGCTACCGCTGCTGCTAGCTAAGCTAACACTGCAATGCTTGATTAGCTACCGCTGCTGCTAGCTAAGCTAACACTGCAATGCTTGATTAGCTACCGCTGCTGCTAGCTAAGCTAACACTGCAATGCTTGATTAGCTACCGCTGCTGCTAGCTAAGCTAACACTGCAATGCTTGATTAGCTACCTGCTGCTACTAGCTAAGCTAACACTGCAATGCTTGATTCGCTACCGCTGCTGCTAGCTAAGCTAACACTGCAATGCTGATTAGCTACGTGCGTTAGCTACACGCAATGCTTTATTAGCTACGCTGCTTAGCTAACACTGCAATGCTTGATTAGCTACCGCTGCTGCTAGCAAAGCTAACACTGCAATGCTTGATTAGCTACCGCTGCTGCTAGCTAAGCTAATGCTGCAATGGTTGTTGGTTAGCTAATTTCAAGACCTGCTCCACTGATAATCTATCAGAGTTGGTGTTTATCTATTTTATAACTGAACCAAAACCCACCGAGTTCCACATCTTATCTAGGTTGTCATAGTCAAGATGGTGTAACTGAATCACTTCCCTTATGTTTTTCTTTTTAATTAAAACATCTCCCTGACCTTCCTATCCAGCTACAGTCAAGCACTTAATTCCATATACATGTTCCTAGAGTTTAACTTTTTTTCCAGATCATAATATTTCTAACACACTTAAAATTTTTTAGGTTCAGTCTCTTACAAAGTTTTTGTTTCCCACTTGAAATATCCATGCATCCCCTTGTCCCTTAATGGGGTCGGGAAGGTTGCTGGTTCCTCTCCAGCCAAGGTTCTGGGTGAGAGCTGGGGTCACCCTGGGCAGGTCACCAGTCTGTCGCAGGGCAACACAGAGACACACAGGACAAACAACCATGAACACCTAGGGACAATTTGGAGAGGCCAATTAACCTGACAGTCATGTTTTTGGACTGTGGGAGGAAACCGGAGAACCCGGAGAGAGCCCACCATGCACAGGGAGAACATGCAAACTCCATGCAGAAAGACCAGGACCGGGAATTGAACCCAGAACCTTCTTGCTGCAAGGCAACAGCTCTACCAACTGCACCACTGTGCAGCACCACTTGAAATATTGTTTTGAATAAACAAAAACCAAGGTTTTTCTTTCTTTCTCTCTTTTGATCAGTCTTGTAGGGTCAACTAGGGACAGCTGGTGATTTTACAGCATCAAAAGAGGTTTTAGTTACAGAATCTATCAAGCTGTTTATTCAGCAGATGTTTGGCCATTCACTCCCTCTGAGTCATCAGTTTCATTAATATAATACGATATTTTAAAATGCAAACGGGGAGGTCTCCTCTGCTTTTCCTGACATTTATCTTATCCTCATTTAGCAGATATGAAGCTATTTGATTGATGCTTTTACAAATGCCTGTGGTTTGCAAATTCTGCAAATACTGTTGAATATTTCTTTACTGATGTGATTTGTGATAAATTGTCCACTTTTGGTTAATGGCAAATGTAATAATCAGAGATCAGTTCAGCTGTTGAAAATGTAATAAACCTCATTTCCATTTCCAAGGTTTTTATTGAAAAAGTAGCTTCGGCAAATGTTTTTTTTCCATTTTACTAAATTACAAAATTGGAGTAACTGAGGATAAAAACCACAGTTGTCTCAGTCATAAACATTAGTTCTGCTAATGCTAAACAGCAGAAGGTGATGCCAAGTGCAGAACCGAGTTGATGCCGACCTGCGTCAGCGACGCGCTACAACATTAGGGCTGTAGTGATACAATAATCTCACGATTCGATACACGATATTCTGCCCATGATACGATATATATTGCGATATTCAGCAAACGATACTAATCAATACACTTTTGCGATTTTCTGAAAGATTTTAGAGGGACAGAGTGATTTTGGTGACATTTTGTGACTGTTATAAAGTTGGATTGAATTAATTTAACTGAAAACTGATTAAAAGCTCCAACTACACAATACCTGGCTCTGGTTGGACACAGACTTAAAGTGGACAGCTGGACAAAATGAATCAAAGAAGTGGAGAGAAAACATGTTTCTTTTAGTTGAAACAGTCCAAACTGTAGCTGACATGCATTAGTAAAGTAAATAAAGTGAACCAAGTTCCTGCTCTGAATAGTTTGACCTGGTGAAGCAAGCAGTGAGTGAACAAGGTGACAGTTGGATGTTACAATACTTGCAGATGATATCGATTTTTTTCTAGGAAAGAAAATACTGATATATATCGCGATAAATATTATTAATATCACTATTTATCACTATTAATATCACTATATTATCAATATTCTGAGACACGGTCTCTGTTAAATTAGAGCAGAGTGTCACTGAATGTCCCATTTAAAACTATAACCTGAATCTGATGGACACCAGTTCACCCCAATACATCACAGAGACAAACAGAGTTTACACCTAAGGCCAGTTTAACGCGACTAGAGAAAGAGCTCAAACCGTCGCGCCGCGGATCTTTAATATGGCAACTAGAAGGACGACTAGGCCGCGATTTAACCCACAGCAGCATGAAGCGACCCAAATCCAACGTTTCTGCCCTGATGCAGGTCTTTCAAGTTCAACCTGGGTTGCATTTGATAATCAATTTTCAAAAATCAGACTTGTTTCTTCAGGCCGTGAAGAAAAGATCAGATTCAGGCCTGCAGTGTGAACCGAGTCTTTACCTGAAGAACTCGGCAGCTGAATCTAAACTTGCACATTGTGGCGTTCGTTCTTTGATTCATGAAAGTTGCACTTTGTCTCTTCCTGTGATCAGTTCCAGAAAAGGTTTTTGCAGTTGTTCCTATTTCTGTGCGGTGAGAGAACATAAACACTAAGATAATTCAGAGCAGCTCCACTAATGAAGCCGTCATCGTTAGAGAATAAGTGCTCTCTGAACCTTTGCGTCTTACGCAATTAAGCAAAGGAAAACTCAGGACACACAAGCATGCAGGACGCCTAATAAGACACGGAGCCTCTTCGTGACATCACTGAAGCCGAGACGAGGAGCCAAACGGAGCAGAGAGGACATTATGTCGTGTGAATGGAGGGATTGATCTTCTAGACGTGACGCTTCAACCCAGACTTCATCCAATCACCTGAGGCAGCAGCTTCCTGTCTGACAGACGCCGATTCTGGTACAGCGTGAATTATAGATGAGGACGAGTCGTGGCACAAGGTGCAGAAAAGGCAGATTGGGACAGTAGCAGTGTTGTATAGAAACGAAGTAAAAACACTTCACTACTTTACTTAAGTATATTTTGGAGTACTTCATACTTTCCTCGAGTATGAACATTTTTGATAACTTTCACTTTTACTTCACTATATTTCCTAACTTAATTTCATACTTTGACTCCGATACATTTTCAATGTGTGGTTTAGTTACTTGTTACAAAAAAGAGAAACGCTGGAGTTTTGACCCACCTACTGATTGACTGCAACAAGGTCAGACACTAATGGAGCCCCATACAACATGAACCACATATGCATATGTGGTTCGTGACACTAATGGAGCCCCATACAACATGAACCACATATACACATGTGGTTCATGTCTGAAGCTGGTTTAGTTGTAAAGCAGGTTAAGTTAACATTGTAGGTAAAGCAAGGTTAGCAAGGTTAACACCTAATTTTCTTAACTAAATTATACCTGCAGGTTTATCTATTAGCAGGTTTAATTTTGCCTGAATTTGGTTGTGTTTTTTACTTTAACTGTATTTGACAAAAATGTAATTCAAACTGCATTTGCCTTGTTTTACTTTTTTACTTATACTTTTCATTACATTACTTGAGTACATCCATTTTTACAGTAATTTCCATACTTAAGTACAAGACGTTTCAGATACTTTAAGACTTTAACTCAAGTAACATTTTAGTCAGTGACTTGGACTTTTACCAAAGTCATATTTTGGAGAGGAACCTAAACTTTTACTTGACCCTGAGATTTCAGTACTTTATACAACACTGGACAGTAGTGGCTGTAACAGCTGATTAACAAGCGAGGAAAGTCGAAGGAGGAACTCAAACATATTAGACGAAGGAGACGAAGCTGACGAAGTTATTGCTGGATCCTCGCGCCG
Organism: Poecilia picta; assembly: GCA_033032245.1. Classification (NCBI taxonomy): domain Eukaryota; kingdom Metazoa; phylum Chordata; class Actinopteri; order Cyprinodontiformes; family Poeciliidae; genus Poecilia; species Poecilia picta. The sequence continues at coordinate 26,496,286 of CM065358.1, forward strand.
AGCCAAACACTGGATCATCGGGGGATCGTTGCCGTGGAGCGAACCGGCTGTAACGATCGCTGGGATTTCCAGTTTGCCCTCTAATCTTCAGTTGTTACATAACAGCAAAGGGATTTACTCTGGTAGCAGAGCCAAAGCAGTCATATCAGGGAGGACAAAACAACAACAAAGTGTGTTATTTCTCCACTAACTAACACTAGTAAAACAAAAAGTATAGTCTCAACAGCAATTCTGCTTAAAAGTCCCCAAATTATTGGCATTGTAACTGCATGTTTTGCTTCCAAACATCAATTTCAGGCGCTGTACTATGATCTCAGCTGTGGGGATTGTGGATAATCAGTAAGATTACAGTGTTATTGTCCAGCTGGGTCTCTGTCGACTCCCTGCAGGTTCCCTCTGGTGCGCAGATCTCTAGCCGCGTATTAAAGCACTGCTCTTATAAACACAGCAAATCACATTAAACGTTCCTCTAAATAATACTTCCAGAGTCTTCTTCTGGTCCCATTTCATTTTATGGACCAAGAAAAGCCCAAAACGCGCATGAGAAGGCTGGTGAAGCCGAGAGCGCAACATGACGAGGACAAAGAACAAACAAACAAAAGTCTCAGCAGGAATGACATCCCACAGCAGAAACCTGTCTAAACACACCGTCATGTCTACACTCTTACTTTATTTTAGTGGGTGCAGGAGAAAAACTCAGCACAAGAGAGTCCAACAGCCGGTGGAGAATCTGGACAAGCCCTGAGAAAACAGTAGTAGTGTTTAACGCACAGTTCTGGTATTAAGTATAAGGCTGTAGTGATACAATAATCTCACGATACGATACGATACGATACACGATATTCTGTCCAAGATAATATATATATTGCGATATCCAGCAGATGATACAATTCGATACACTTTTGTGATTTTCTGAAAGATTTTAGAGGGACAGAGTGATTTTGGTGATATTCTGTGACTGTTATAAAGTTGGATTGAATTAATTTAACTGAAAACTGATTAAAAGCACCAACTACACAATACCTGGCTCTGGTTGGACACAGACTTAAAGTGGACAGCTGGACAAAATGAACCAAAGAAGTGGTGAGAAAACATGTTTCTTTTAGTTGAAACAGTCCAAACTGTAGCTTCATGCATTAGTAAAGTAAATAAAGTGAACCAAGTTCCTGCTCTGAATAGTTTGATACCTTTTTAACCTGAACATCTGAAGGAATCACTCTAAGCCTGATGACCTGGTGAAGCAAGCAGTGAGGGAACAAGGTGACAGTTGGATGTTACGATACTTGCAAATGAATATCGATTTTTTCTAGGAAAGAAAATATCAATATACTGTATATCGCGAAATCGATATTATTATACAGCCCTAATTTGGTATAGATCTACATCCAGTATCGGATCATTGCCTTACGTTGATCTATGATTGTGCTGCAGGTGCAACCGGAAACCAACAAATCGCTGCTTCAAAAAAACATTTTCCAGCTCATTTTGAAAAGTGCAGAAAATCTGTTTGCTTTGTCTCCGCCTCATGTGATGTGCCTGAAAAACCTCCAAAAGAGAGAAAAACCTGCTCAGATGACGGAACCATTTAAATCGACTCCTGTTGATGTGGAGGAGAGGAAAGTCTTCAAAACTTCCCAGGATCTTTTTCTGTCAGAATCCATATTTATCGACTGTAAGCGAAGGTTTGACAGACCAACGAACCGAGAGCTTTGGCTCGACTGAAGCAGCTCCTGCATTACTGCAGAGAGCAGACATGATTAGGGCTGGCCAAAAAAATCAATATCACAATAGATACGTGATCAGTAATATGTATGGTAGAATATCCCAAACCGCACAGCATTCTGGGGGATGGAGTGGTTCTGTACTTCCACTGAGATTTTTTTCCTCTTTCAAACTCTCATTCCTGCCTTTTTGGAGGAAAACGGTTCCTTCTTGTTTTGGACATTGTGTGGTTGCACTGATTTTTGGCAATATTTTTTCAGATTTCTGCTATTTTTTTTTTTTGTTATGATGCGTACCCATAGCAACAAAAGTGGTTTACACGTTTCATTTAATTCCCCTTTAGGAATAATAAAGTATTTTTTTAATTGAATTTGAAAGACTTTAGCCACCCAAGCTAAAGTCATGGTTAGCTAAGTAAAGGTGGAATCAACCAGCTCACTCTGCTCTTTGGTTACCTAGCAACTCACTCATTCCGTGGTTGCCTAGCAACGACCTGCTGAGTAACTGCCACGGCAGCAACTTGAGGTTTTGCCACCATGATTTGTAGCTGCGTACAAATAAACAGTGGAGTTTAGTGAAAACTGGGGATGAGAGAGACGAGGGCTGCGTTCGCACTGCAGCCTGAAGTGACCCAATTCTGATTATTTTGACGTAATGCGACCCGTATCCGATCTTTTCATGGCAGTGTGAACAGCTCAGGTCGGATTCTTTTCAAAATGTGACCCATATCCAATATGCATCCGATTCAAATGCGACCATAACGTCCAGGTCTCATTCATCTGATCTGAACTGAACATCACTGATTCTCAACAAATCTCACTATTCTGTGTCCTGATACACGCAAGTGGGAAGAAAAACAACAACCATGACGGACTATATGAGGATTAAGTTGTTAATATGTTGCTGCGGTTGGACAACAACTTCAAATATGTAGCTAAGCTCCACCGTTAGCCTCCATGTTTACTTCCACAAACTCTGAGCTCTTCTTCTTTTTATGGCGGTTGGCAGATCACTGAGAACCCTGACGCTATAGCGCCCTCTACTGCGCATGCGGGACACTTTCAGGTCGTTTGCCCGTTCACACTGCAGAACACATACAGGTTCATTTACTGGCAGTGTGAACGGCCCAGGCAAAAAAAATATTGGAATTGAGTCACTTCAGGCTGCAGTGTGAACGCACCCAAGGTCACTTGGCAGTGTTTCAGATATTTAAAAAACAAATAAATAAATAAAAAACCCTAATCAATAATTATTGATTCAGCCACAGTCCAGTCCTAGTTGAGACTCTGTCCAGCAGGTTACATGAAACATGAAAAGTCACATTTAAAACACTTAGAATACATTAACTGCGCTCCAAAATGTCCCGAGTGACGACATGGAAGCCACAGTGCTAATCCTGAACCCAGATTTGACTGGAGTAAATTATCCCGTGGCTGAAACGCGCGTGATGATCCCCGGCAGCCGGAGCGCGCTCTGGTCCCACCATCTGGGCCACCGTCCCAGCTTGATGGTCCACAGGCCTGGTCCAAGGCCTCCATGCGACATCAAAGAGGAATGTCACCGCAACAGCTCAAAATCGCTCCGACGCTTCAGCATCTCGGCGTGACTCTCGTCCTTTCCTGGCATTCTGCCGCCAAGGAGATTTTTAATTACCAGAAAGGGCAGGAAATATTCAAATATTTGAAACCATGACCTTTGGAGTAGGAGTATGACTTTTTCTTACAGGTGTCAAAAAAGGTCAAACAACACAAGTCTCTACAGATTCAGCATGGAAATGATGGTGATCAAACACAAGGAAGGCAGATATTAAAAAAAACACTCGTTATTTAATAAAGAATTGGCATTTAGGAGTAAAATTTGAGAAGTGGAGGACGAGGAGGAAAATCAAGGAGATTCTCAATTGGCCCTAGACTTTCCAGTAACACTTACGACCTTATTGGAAAAGTCATCCACAGAGGAAACTTGAGCCAAAAATAAGCTGCTTACTCTGAGAAATGTCATATTTGCAGAAAAAAAGGGTGAAAATCTCAAGAACTGAACAGCTACCCAACGGTTAGCATGGGGCGGGTTGTACCGCGGGCCTCAGCCAGGAATACCGGCAACGTGTCACAGACAGAACAGGAATAGATTCAATACGATCCCAGCAGCCGGCGTGGAAGAAATGGTTGGAAAAAAGTGTAATTTGTTTGACGGGGGATTGAAATTTACTCTAGATCATGTCAAGAGGCGATAGCTGAAGTTCCCTCCACTCCCGCCTGGTTTGACTCGAAAATCTGCGACTAGATGCCAAAAGCAGCACAACCAAACAAAAGAAACAGAAAACAAATTAAAAAGTTACATCTTAAACCAGGGGTGTTCAAAGTGCGGCCTGGGGGCCATTTGTAGCCCTTGGAGTGATTCTGTGTGGTCCTGAACTCTAATTCCACATGTCCGTCTGAGGTGCAGATGAAAACCTTTTCATTTATATTCAGGGTAAAATTATAACCAACATTTTCTATTGTAAGAAAATCATGTTAAGTACAACATAAAATATTTGTCTTTTTATAACCAAGCTTCTAAAATAAGTCTACACGGAGACTTTTTCTGAAAAGCCGACTTTGCTCTGCATAAATTTAATTTATTAAACTTAGCTAAAAAGCTGTTTTGAAAGACGTTCACTAAATGTTTTTTCATAGAACAAATGTGTCTAATGAAACCAAATTAAATTTCTCTTACAGAAAATATGTAAAATCATTTGAAAGTTTTTCAATTACCTAATTTTATTAAACTTTTTTGCTTTATTTCACCTTTTTTGACTTGACTGACAAAAAGTTTGGACACCCTGTCAGAAACTCTCGGTGCCATGAAGACCTGCGTGTAATTTCACAGTTTCTGGTGCAGCTCTACGTAGAGGGGTAGTTTACTTTGGCCATCTGTTGCACAGCGGAGGACGGGATTCAGACGGAGCGGCTCTGCAGTCAGAGGCCGCCAGGCTGTGTTTCGTGTTTCCGTCTTAGAAACCATCTTGACGCAGCAGGCTCACTGCGAAGGCGGCGCAGGAACAGGAAAGGTTGCTGAGGTAAAGTCAACCTGGCGCACGGTGCAAACACACAGCTGGGACATGAGTTCGGTCTTTAACAGCGCGAGATTAGCACAGATTAGCCACAAACGGGAAAACTGGGCTTCCAACCTTTAATGCAACGTTTTGAAAAGGAAAATAAAACTAAAAATAGTAAAATCGTAAAGCTTTGAGCCTCCTGTACTTGTGTACCTTTCCACTGAGATTTACTGACGCATGTTAAAAATGTCAGCAATAATCGCTTCTGTATATAAAACTTAAGATTTAGAAGAAAGAAATTAATAATCTAAAGTAGGTCTGTAGCAATAAATCACTTAAATGAATAAAAAATTAAAACAAACTCAATAATTTCCGTCTGAATAATATATAGTTTCTCTTTTCTCTCTACCAAAACCTGGATGGTGTAAGCCTTCAGTCAGGTGCTTTGGCCTCAGATAGTTTAATTCATTTTATTTGCCGTTTGTTGTTTTGTTTATTTTGGATATGTAAAATATCTTCCAGTTCCAGAGTTAACTTTTCACTAGGATTTAAAGTTTATTCAACTTTGGAAAAATAAACTGCAACAAACCTGGTTTCAAATAGTTCAGAAAACGCATTAGGAAGTCTACATACAACGCGTCGCTCAGAGCAAAAAGCATAGAATTAGACTGAATAGATCAGGATCATTGTCACTGATCACCCGATACCGATATTAATATTGGATTGGTGTATCTCTACTCTTAACCTGATTGATTTTAATGCTGGATTTAATTTGTTGTTTCTTCCACTTTACAATTTCAGAGAGAAAAAACAAGAATTGGATGCAGAACTTTGAATTCACTGCGTATTTTCTCTAACAGCACATCATCACTCACTCCCTACATTTTAGTCGCCTCTGAAATGCAACAGAAATCCGTCTACTAGGGCTGCGTAATAATATCAATATGGCGATATATATCAATATTTTCTTTCCTAGAAAAAAATCGATATTCATCTGCAAGTATCGTAACATCCCACTGTCACCTTGTTCACTCACTGCTTGCTTCACCAGGTCATCAGGCTTAGAGTGATTCCTTCAGATGTTCAGGTTAAAAAGGTATCAAACTATTCAGAGCAGGAACTTGGTTCACTTTATTTACTTTACTAATGCATGTCAGCTACAGTTTGGACTGTTTCAACTAAAAGAAACATGTTTTCTCTCCACTTCTTTGATTCATTTTGTCCAGCTGTCCACTTTAAGTCTGTGTCCAATCAAAAGCCACGTATTGTGTAGTTGGTGCTTTTAATCAGTTTTCAGTTAAATTAATTCAATCCAACTTTATAACAGTCACAAAATGTCACCAAAATCACTCTGTCCCTCTAAAATCTTTCAGAAAATCGTAAAAGTGCATTGAATTGTATCATTTGCCGAATATCGCGATATATATCGTATCGTGGGCAGAATATCGTGTATCGTATCGTGAGATTACTGTATCTCTACAGCCCTACCGTCTACTGTTAAATATCCTTCCATTTCTCTGCCTGCTCGTCTGACAGGTGAACCTCCTCTAGTCTCAGGTTTTCGGCTGGAGTCAGAACTTCATTCATCTGTCCCATCACATCTTTCCAGACTCCCTGCTCCAGTGGAAAGCTAACCGCTAACATACGAACGCTCAAGCTTCCAGGGATCTGAGCGGAGCTCGAAGCGAAGGAGGCAGACGCCGCGGCAGCCATGATGGAGCCACATGTAGCCCGACGCATCCCACTGGCAGAGCTTGTTGTCATGGGTAACTACTGAGCTAATTAAATCATCTAATGAAGCAGGTTTTAATGATGCACAACAAATCGTTATTAGTGAATAAAACTCTCTGCATCCAATTATTTGTCCCTTACGACTGCCGCCGTACAGCAGAAGCCTTTCAGCGCCGTCATGCTGCTCAGAACAAACACCGTCACAGCAAAAGGGTCAAGATGCTGCACAAGTTAATCCCAATGTGGGGACAAACCAATTCACTACAGTGTCGGACGGTGTTGCTTTTGGCCTCGAGGCTTTTTAAAGAGCTGCCAGAGAAATTAGTTGGTGGAAAGAAAAGCACAGAAATCATTATTGTTATGTGATTCCACTCTGGCTGCGTTTGCATCTAGGAGTCCATTAACCACTACAGCTGCAAACTGATTGTTTCTTTTTCCTGAGAGAAAAAAAAAACAGATTCATGTTTAGCATCGGGCCTCCATCACAATAATGCATGATAAACTCAAACAAATAAATACATTTTGACATTTTAATCCACTTATAACTTATAAAATAAGTTAGAGATGCACAATGAAACCTGCTGGAGGCTGGAATCTGCTGCCAGGTCTCCCTTAAAAGGCCATAAAAAAAGTTACAAACATTAAATACAAAAACAAGTATTAAATTAGTTTTAACGCATAAAAATACACATCATATTGTGATAAAGTTTAAAGTTTGTCTTTAAACCCATCTATTTTACTTTTAACACCAGCGGGATCTAGTTTTAAATTGTATGTTTTTGCTTTTTTTAAACTAAGTTTTTAATGTTTATTTGTTTATGTTGTGTTTTAATGTACAGCACTTTGTATCAGCTGTGGTTGTTTTAAAGTGCTTTATAAATAAAGTTGGTTTGGTGATATGTATCGTTATGGCCACCAATTACAATGCATATGATGAATTGAATTTTGCGCCATATCGCACATCCCTACCGCACAATATTTCGCAGATGCGCCGGTCGTGAAGCACCAGAGGCTTTCTGGATGACGCCTGTCGTTCTCCACGTAACTTTAACGTAAACAAGAGCGGCAATTACACTGCACACCCCAGGCGCCTTCACAGTAGGGCTGTATAATATCGATATCGTGATATATATCGATATTTTCTTTCCTAGAAAAAAAAACGATATTCATCTGCAAGTATCGTAACGTCCAACTGTCACCTTGTTCACTCACTGCTTGCTTCACCAGGTCATCAGGCTTAGAGTGATTCCTTCAGATGTTCAGGTTAAAAAGGTATCAAACTATTCAGAGCAGGAACTTGGTTCACTTTATTTACTTTACTAATGCATGTCAGCTACAGTTTGGACTGTTTCAACTAAAAGAAACATGTTTTCTCTCCACTTCTTTGATTCATTTTGTCCAGCTGTCCACTTTAAGTCTGTGTCCAACCAGAGCCAGGTATTGTGTAGTTGGAGCTTTTAATCAGTTTTCAGTTAAATTAATTCAATCCAACTTTATAACAGTCAAAAATGTCACCAAAATCACTCTGTCCCTCTAAAATCTTTCAGAAAATCGTAAAAGTGCATTGAATTGTATCGTTTGCTGAATATCGCAATATATATATTATTGTGAGCAGAATATCGTGTATCGTATCGTGAGATTATTGTATCACTACAGCCCTACTTCACAGGACATTTACGTCCAGCCTTTAACTTGATCCCTCCCGTCTCAGGTTGTGTTGCGCGCTGAAGCTTTCGCCTAGTTGCTAGCAGCCGAGCCCGATAACGGAGCGCGCTCAGTTAAGGCTCGGCTCATGTCACCGTTCTGCTGCATTTAATTGCTTGGAAAATGTCAAAATGAAATCCTTAAAATAACCGGCGGGTTGTTGTTATTTGCTCTGGTCAGTCCGCCGTTTTTCAACGCCGAGTTCATTTCATGACATTTCACCGGTCGCCCTCTGAGGCGTCTCATTTCCTCCTCCTGAAGGCGCGAGAGAAGATCTGCCGTGTAATTCCTGGGTGACGGACACACATGGAGAGAGACAAACGCGCCTGTATTGTCTGCAGGATTTAAATGAGCCAACAAAGGTTGCGACAGCATCAGCAAACGGCGTAATGTGCAAATGGGAATCCAGGCTAGTGTTGCATTATGTGGCGCGCACACACTTTGTTTCACAAATGAGGCGGTACATGACGGCGTTTACATAACGGAGGCCTGCAGGCGGGTCTTGGAGCAAGAGTTCATACTCTGACATTACCAGCGCCAACCATGGAGAAGCAGCTTTCAGCTTCTACGCACCACAGATCTGGAACAAACTTCCAGAAAACTGCAAAACAGCCGGAACAGCGAGTTCCAAATGAAGTGAATCGTCTGAGGAAAGACTTAATGTTCAATCTAAGTCGACACGTAAAGACTAAGTTCAATCTTCACATGTCTAAAACTGGTAGCAAAAAGTGAACTTGTGTTGTACGGAGCAACACAAATGTACAAACTTTTATTAGCAAAAAAAAGAAAAAAGTTTGCTGCAGTCTACTTTAATTTTAGTCACTGAGTAATAAATATCAATAGTTTGAAAAGTAAAAGATATTGACTGAAAAGGAGCAGAAAGAAGTGTGGACTTCTAAAAAACAAACACAAAATACACAACAGTTACTTATTCATCGTAACGAATTACACATTTCTTTTAAATGCAGAAAGTGATTTAAGATATCAGTCCACAAACTGACATTTTTAATTAAAATGCAGATTTTTATCTGAACCTGTTTTTTTCATTTGTTTTTTAAATTTATTTCCTTCTAAGAATTTGCCTTCTTTCTTTTCCATTTTGAAAAATGTTTGGGGAAAAAAAACCTTAATAAACCACACGTGGCTGTCAGGAGGCCTGGAAAAGCTTAAAGGATGTCGATACATTCACAAAACTCTGGATCGCCAACAGCATGTTGTTCATGCAGGAAAACTGAAGATAAATATGGCAAAGTTTTCCAAAGCTCCCATAAAGTTAAACGCCCGACTGGGACTGAAGTTTCATCATGAAGCACCGAAAGCCGCTAAAGAAAACGTCCCGTCTGACTGTCGACCTGTTTTCAAACCAGAACGTCATCAGTTATTCTGTTGTTTTTCATGGCTCAACAAACCGTGTGTGTGTGTGTGTGTGTGTGTGTGTGTGTGTGTGTGTGTGTGTGTGTGTGTGTGTGTGTGTGTGTGTGTTGTCTGGAGGAAGAAGGTTGGCTCCCATGCTCTAGTTAGGTGTTGTTTGTGTCAGGCGCAGTCTCTACAAATGAAGGAAAGCTAACAAGCTCGCAAATCCTAAAATGCTAAGTACACATGCTAACACTGTTAGTTGGAATACAGTTGAATTTAACGAAACCACCTGCTGCTCCGCTGACTTAGAGTCGGTTCTGCTCTCTGAACCGACATGCAGACAACGGCAGAGATCCTCAGACCCTCAGGATGAAGTTTGGACTTAGTTTCCAGATGTTGTCAAACCATATTTTTATAAGAGCATAAAGCTGCCAGGTTAGAAGCTTCAGTACGTAGGGTGGAACTGATCAGTTGGGGGTAGTTGAGGGATGAAAAAGCCTGATCTGTTGTGATTGTAGTCTTTTTTTTTTCTTTTTTTTTTTTAAGTATTTTTTCGGCACTAGTTTATTTGACAGCAATCTGACTGTAAGGGGTCAGAGAGACCGGAGAGGCCTGGTGGGTCCAGCGAATGGAGGACGGGAGTCGGACTCCTGACTACCACGGGCTGAGGTCTCTCTATGCGGGGCGCCGCGCTAACCACCGCGCCGTGCAACGCCCCTGTTGCGGGAGGCTATGCTGTAATTTACAGCTTCTCTTTGTTAAATTACTTACATCTTTATACAACTTGAGCTTTCTGACGAACTCACCTAGTCCACCTTCTTTCATTTCCTTGGAAAAATCTGTTTTGTCACGTTTTTGCGACTAGTCGACTGGCCCAGAAAAAAGTCATTGCAGAGAAAAGAATCGACTAGTCGACTAATTGGTGCAACCCCTAGTGAAGACGTGAGAAACTGATTATAGCAAAGATTAACGGTGGATTCCTCTGTATGCTACACATTCCTGCTGCTTTGGTGCGGTGGGTTTCTTTCCCTTGAAGCGCAGCGTCACACACGCCGTGGGAAGCCGAGGCCAGTCAGTGGCATCGATTTTAATCACTTTTTATGTTGTTCCATCCAGGGCCTTTGAAAAGCAGAGATAATCACTGAGCTTCTTCACATTCTGTTATGCAGAGTTCTACGGAAGACGCCGTCCGTCACGGCGTGAGGAGCGTGACGTCGCGTGCAAAGGGTCAGTACAGGAAGCGTAGTTTTCCCACCTTCGTCTTCTCAAGTGACCGGCATGAACGCGGGCTTTGTTCCTCAAGCGGTGCTTGAGTTGCTTAAACCTGGAGCAAAGAAAGGCCCAGCCAGACCTCGACGGCTCTCCAAAACTCTGCGCCTGCTCGACGCCTTTCATGCAGGAACGTCACGGCGCGTTCAAGCCTTCATGAAGAGTCAGGAAAAGAACAGCCACTTAGTACAATTGTGGAGACTTTGCTCAGCAGCCTGCAACCTCCAGAGTGTGTGAAGATGAAAGCTAATTGAATCGCTTTTTACTTTCATTAAGAGGGGGAAATGCTTTTAAAAAGAAGGTAATCGGGGTCAGAGCAAAACATTTGAGCTGAGGAAATTGATGTTTGCAAGTACGGTTAAAAATGAATGATATCTGAAGGAGAGGAAGCAACAAGCTGGACGTTAACGACTTAGAAAATAAACTCCAGGGCAGATATGTACATCAAAAAGATTTGCTTCTTTTTACAAAGTAAAAAAACTCTTATGGCGTAAAGCTGGGGTGTCCAAAATGCGGCTCAGGGGCCATTTGTGGCACTTGGGGTGATTTTGTGCGGCCCGCCAACTGCAATTTAAGAATGATACCAATTTGGCCAGAAGCAAACTTTTTATTTTTAATCAGGGTAACATTTTTACCAATATAAATGTCTCGTTTAGAAAATGTCAGGTATAACACAAAGTATTTGTCTGTTTCATAAAGAGCAGAACCACGACGATGCAGAGACTATTATTGAAACGCCGACTTCGCTGTGCCAAATCAGCTTCTATTTAATTTACTGAACTTGGATAAATAAAACAGGTGTTTTGAAATAGATCAACTCAAATCTTTTGGTTAAATCAACCCAAAAAACAAGCTGAAAACTAAATAAAATTTCTTTTAATTCAGAAAATCATTTTTAAAATTTTTGATCTGCAATGAAAAACATCAATTTTCTACCAAGAACAACAAAATAAGGCAACTTGCATTGCTTTATTTCCGTATTTCCATTATTCTTATTTTTTTTACTTTTGATCCGTCCGTTTTGGACACCCCTGACATAAAGAGTCACTTAAATACTTTTAACAACAACAAATGAGACATCTGGTTTCTTCTGGATCAAAATCAAAGGTCTGAGCCGACGTCTCATTCAAGCAGAAATGTAAACACAAAACTAGCGATAAAATAAACTATAGTGAATGATTCTGTGTTGCAGCAGCCAGAGGAGAAGCCGAGAGCTGCAGGGTAGCATCAGCTTTTTAATCTGTTTATTCATGATAATATGTCTGCAGGTTTAGCTGGACAATGTGTCAAATAGCATGTAGACATACATTTATAGCTGCACTAACAGATGATTTACATCTGTAACATTTTACTTTAATGTATCAGTCTTAATAAATTAGGAGTTTGAGGTATAGATTAATCTCTTTAGTGACTTTGGGTTGCATTATGATGTAATATGTTAATTTATTATTAGTGCTTTCATTAAAAGAAGATAAAAGCATCACGATGTGTTTCAGTGATAAATCATTTTAAAAGAACAGCTGGGAAAACTAATACTGGGTAGTTAAATGAGCATTAAGTAGATTAAAAACATAATAAAAAAGGTTAAAATACTCTGCTCACACGTAAAATGTAAGAAAACTGAAAACACTTTAATAAAAAAGAAACTTTGTACTCAGCCCATTTCTGCCAAAAATATTTCACACCAATTTACTTCTGCCATTGCAGAACAGTTTATTGTTCTCAAAGTTAAACACTTCTATTTAAATGTTCATAGAAAAGGTCAAATCTCACTTATAATTCAATTGAAAACTTTGCCCTGCACCATATTTTCCATTTATTTCGGTCTGAACTGTAGCAGCTGATCACATTTCATTCGAGTAGAATCAGGAAAATTATTTAAATTATCGGTTTCCAAAGCAGGTATGAGATGCCGCCCATACAGATACGTGATGCAGTTTGTATGAAATCTCAGACGGTTCAATTTACACCTGAAGTCCTGTGTCAAACTTGAGGCCCGGGGGCCAAATCTGGTCCCCCATAGCTTTTTTGCGGCCCTTTAGACTCCAAATTACACCGAAAGGTCCCTCCAGTTTTTCACAAAATCAACAGATCCCCACATCCTTTCTGATTTACTGACATTTTTACTCAAAATTAGCCAAAAGCAGTGAATTTAAGTGACTGCTGCCTCAGCCGGTCTTCATGTCAAGTTATATCTGTGATTGATACCATGCTGAATAAAAAGTCACATTTAACTAGGGCTGTAGTGATACAATAATCTCACTATTATTGTCAGATAATAATAGTGATACATATATCGTATCTGCCCACGATACGATATATGTTGCGATATTCAGCAAACGATACAATTCAATACACTTCTGTGATTTTCTGAAAGATTTTAGAGGGACAGAGTGATTTTGGTGACATTTTGTGACTGTTATAAAGTTGGACTGAATGAATTTAACTGAAAACTGATTAAAAGCACCAACTACACAATACCTGGTTCTGGTTGGACACAGACTTAAAGTGGACAGCTGGACAAAATGAATCAAAGAAGTGGAGAGAAAACATGTTTCTTTTAGTTGAAACAGTCCAAACTGTAGCTGACATGCATTAGTAAAGTAAATAAAGTGAACCAAGTTCCTGCTCTGAATAGTTTGATACCTTTTAAACCTGAACATCTGAAGGAATCACTCTAAGCCTGATGACCTGGTGAAACAAGCAGTGAGTGAACAAGGTGACAGTTGGATGTTACGATACTTGCAGATGAATATCGATTTTTTTCTAGGAAAAAAAAAATATCGATATATATCACGATATTGATATTATTATACAGCCCTACATTTAACATCACACATTAGCGCAGATTCCGTAAAATTGCTTAATAAATATTTCTAAATTAACACCACTAAATCTGTGGTTTACATAATTTTTCCCGCCTCACATTTTTTCAGGTTTCAGAATATTTCACTTGGGCTCCAGGCCCCGTAAAACGGTCCTAGTGACGCCACTGTCTTTCTGTAAAACAGAGAGTGCAGTGATTGTTCACATGATCCGTTTGTTACATTCATCTCATTTTGACAGTAGGCAACAGAAAAACGCAGCAGAGGAAGAGCTGAACGGGACAAACCTCAGATTTAACGATGCGTTCAGGAACGTTCACATCCCGCATTACTGCCCAGCTCCAACCAACAGCATACGAATGCAAGCAGGCTGGAAAGTCAAGTTAGCCTGGGTTTCTGCTGTCACAGAGCAGTAAAGCAGTCCTGCAGGGCTTTAATTACTCCAGAACATATTGTGCCTGCTCTCTCTTAACAAACAAGAATGTCGTAGCTCTTCTCCTCCCCGATCGCAAATGATTAAGTTAACGCATCTCCAGACATTCCAGAGGCACTTCTGGGCAAACGAGAGGCTGCTAATCAGGTTTTTACCATGCAGCTCAAATGCCATCCAGAGTTTACGCGGAAACAAACGAGGCAATCAGCCTCAGCCTGGTGGCAAATCGATGCCTGACGGGTCGGCTGGCTGGTGCTGAAGCCCCAAGAAGTGAACAGCTAATCAGAGGAAAGGCTGCATCCTCGTCTCCTCGTCTCCTCTCCTTTAACTCGGCCTGAATGCATTTTCATGTTCATCTGCTTCCTTTGGGGCCAGCGTGTCAAACTCATCTTCATTTTGGGTCATATCAAATCTGAAGGGACGGTGGTGCCAGAATGCATCGATAAAAAACATTAAATTGATAAAATATCAATAAATATGTGTTTGTCTCAGCGCTCAATAAGCGTCTCTTAAAATTAAATGCTGAACATCTTTCTATCAGTCCAGCCAGGATTTTGTGATTTCTCCTTTTGTTATCAAAATCAGATTCTGTGGAGCTAATTTAGAAATATTTGTAAGGAATTTTTACAATATTTGCATTAATGTGTGACGTTATGGTGGCAAAATGTAATGTTTCAGTTTCTGACCGTGTGTTTGACTTTGTATCTGTGTTTTTATGATGAGCTTGGAACACCTTATTTCTGAAAAGTGCTGTACAAATAAAGTTGATTAAAATGTGACTTTTTATCAATTGCTATGTCTTGACATCGAGTAAGGCCAAGTCAGTCGTCACTCAAACTCTGTTTTTGGCCAATTTTGATTAAAACATTTCAGTAAAATCAGAAAAAATGTGGGAATCTGTGGATTTTGTGTGAATTCTACAGATTATGAGAAACTAGAGGGCCACATAAAAAGCTACGGCGGGCCAGATTTGGCCCCCGGGCCTTGAGTTTGACACGTGTGCTTTAGGCGTTTCCAGCTCTTAAAAAACATGGCCTCCAGTATTCTCCTTCACAGAACAAGAAATTGTCACACAAAGGCAGATAAAGCTTACCGTATGTCTGATTATGTCTGGTGGAAACATAACTGCAGCATTTTTACTGTACGACTGAAGCAGAGTAATTTTCTATCACTCTTAAAAACTGTATGCTAAAATAATAACCAACATTTTCCACCCATTTATTCACAGCAAAGCTTCACATATAAAACACAAACAGATGAGATCTCCATCAACACCCTGGAGCCTTAACAGACACAGACAGCCTCTTGGGTGGGAAGTTGATCATGTGATTAAGATTTACTATCCACAGTGGGAATCACACTGGTCCAAACAAACCCGTGACCGCAGGATTACTTCTGAATATGAATGCTGGGAGTCTTAATTAAAGCGCAGCATCAGCAAATGACACAAAAACATCAGCTTTCCTCGTTTTCATTAAACAGGAGACAATACAGAGCAACTTAGCAGCACCAGTGGTGATTTAAAAACAAAAAAGTACTTTATATTATTCAAGCTGGTAGACACTTTTTCCTGTATGAAATATAAAGAGTTCATCTAAAGCATATATGTGTCAAACTCGAGGTCCGGGGGCCAAATCTGGCCCGCCGTAGCCGTTTATGTGGCCCTCTAGCCTCCAAATTGCATCAATAATTCCCTCCAGTTTTTCACAAAATCCACATTTACTGAACATTTTTCTCAAAATTGGCCCAAAACTTTGGATTTAAGTGACTGCTGCCTCAGCTTTATTTATATCTGTGACCAAAACGGCGATTAATAAAAAGTCACATTTATCATCACAGATTACTGCAAATATTGTAAACATTCCTTTCAAATATTTCTAAATTAGCAACACAAAATCTGTTGTTTTGATTGCAAAAAAAAAAAAAAAGAAAAATAAAGAATCTAATTCCTGGATGGACTGATCAATGTGAAAAGATGTCCAATATTATTTTAAGAAACACTTACTGAATCCTGAAATGCCTATTTATTAATATTTTTATCAATTTAATGGGTTTTATCGATACATTCTGGCACAACCGGCCCTTTAAGAACATTCAGATTTTAGATGTGGCCCAAAATCAAGCCAAGTTTGACACCATTCATCTAAAAAAATATTAATTTGGGGGAAAATTGAATAGGCACATAAGTAATGGCTGCCAAAAGACCCTGAATAATTTGTGAAGAGCTGCAGTTGCAGAGCAGCTTTCCATCAGAGAAATCAATGCAACCAAACGGAGGGAGCAGCAGTTGTGTAACTTGATTAAAGCGGTGCAGCCAAGCAGAAGTTCAGAAAGCAGATCGCAGAAAATAATTTAAAGCACAACAATTATCACAGTCACAGCAGAATGAGCTCAGATTGGTTCTTCACTGTTTAGACAAAAATAAAATATGCTTTCTTCTTTTGTCTGAATATCAGGTTTGATTCATTCATCAGGGTTGAGAAACTGAATGAATATGTGATCAGTAAAAAAAAGCAGCAGTTCATGAATTCATTTCTAATTCTGCTTCTTCTCCCACTGCTAAAACAAAATCTTACCAAGTATTTTTGGTGTAGTTTGAGACAAATGTAACAAAGTACATTTTCAGCAAGATATAGGAGTTTATTTTTAAGAAAACTGTTTTTTTAATTGATGCAAAATACTTTTGCATATGATTTCACTTATAATCTGGGAAAAATGTCTTGATATATGTTAAATAATCTGCCAATGTAACTAGTACTTTATCAATATTCAAGAATGAACTTAAAACAAGCTTTTTTATATTCTTGAAAAGTTACTTGTAAGTTAGTACACTTGAAATAAGACAAAACTAAGATATTTGTACTAAAAACTAGACCAAAAATACTTAATATTTTGTGTTGTTGCAATAATACACTTGCAGGTTCATTTCATGCTAGCAGTTAAATCTACTAGTGATTTTATGCTTATAGAAACAAATACATATGAAAACCTTAAAGGTAAAAAAACTACAGACATTTCCAGTCATCACTGATTTATAGACAGAACCTCAGCTTGGACAAATATTACTCAATGTCCAAAAATAATTACACAATTATACCCAAAGAGCATTTTCTGGTAGATTAGAAACTATGTGCAGCTTTTGAAACAACTATTTTCCCCTCAAACGTTTTTGACATTTTAAAATTTGATAACTGTTTTTGGTAAAGTGCAGTTTACAGGCAGAACATTTCTCCATTAAAACATACCACATAAAAAATAAGATCCTGCAGGCATGTCTTATTTTTAAGCAGTTACAAGGAACTGGTAGCCATAAACCTTAAACTGCTGCTGCGCCAGTTACTCAACAGGCCGTTGCTAGGTAACCAAAGAATGAATGAGTTGCTAGGTAACCAAAGAATAAACGATTTGCTGGTTAACCAAAGAATGAATGAGTTGCTAGGTAACCACAGAGTGAGAGAGTTGAGGGGTTCAGCAGCTAGTGTTTCCTCTGCCTACATCTCCCAGAATGCTGTGCGGTTCAGTGAAACTGCTGAATATATTATTGATTTCAGAGGAGTGAAATTCATTTTCATTTTGGGCCTCATTAAAAATCTGAATGCTCTTAAAGGGCCAGAATGTAATGATGTAACTCATTAATTAGCTATAATGCCAATAAATAGCTGTTTCAGCAATCAATAAATGTAGTACTGAACATTTTTCACACTGAAAAGATGTCCAGTGTGAAGAGTCCATACTGAATTTTGTGATTTTTTTTAGGCCCGAGCAGCTAAGCGCTGCGAAGGCCTATTGTAATTGTACTGTTTCTTCTTCTTCTTCTTATTATTATGCTTCCGTCAAATGAATTGGCTTTTTGGGGGCTTTATCATATTCAAAAACTCACCAAACTTGGCGGGCGCATAGAACCTGGTGAAAATTTATGTATTTTAAGGTCCTCCCAAAAATCGCAAAAGAAACGGCTCAAGGGCGCCCCCTAGAAATTTTCAAAAGACCCATTCCTATTCACTTACTTTATCGTAGAGACTTGAAATTTGGTATGCTTGTAGAACTCCCCAAGGCAGTCAGAATTTACAATTAATGTCATAGTGCAAGTATGACAGGATGTCGGCCATCTTGGATTGAAATTCCGATTTTGACCCCATTTTGGCCGTTTATAGACGTTGCATTTGATCGAACTCCTCCTAGGGATTTCGATCGATCGGCTTCAAACTTGGTCAGATTCTTCATAAGAGACGGCCGATCAAAAGTTATCAAAACGGTGAGTTTTCGTGCATGCTGAAGGGGTCATACCAGGGGTCAAAGTTCACTTACTCGTTTCCAATTCATCAACTTTATCGTACAGACTTCAAATTTGGTGCACTTGTAGAGCTCCCCAAGACAGTCACAATTCAAATTTAATGTTATTTTCCAACTATGACAGGAAGTCGGCCATTTTGGATTGAAATTCCGATTTTGCCGGTTTTAGACGTCGAATTAGATCGAACTCCTCCTAGGGATTTCGATCGATCAGCTTCAAACTCAGTCAGATTATTCATAAGGCATTGGGTTATAAAAGTTATCAAAACGGTGAGTTTTCGTGCATGCTGAAGGGGTCATACCAGGGGTCAAAGTTCACCTATTCGCCATGAAACACGAAACTGTTATATCTCTTACACAAACTGTTATAACTCTTACACAAAAGCTCACAGAGACACCAAACTTTCAGTGATTGATCATCATCGGATGCCCTACAAGACCTAAAGGTCAAATGATGACATCACTTAGGCCACGCCCCCTGAGAACAGGAAGTGTCATGTTTTACTCTGAAAGGTCCCATTCTGACCACTTTTACTTAATTGACATGAAACTCTGTCCACAGACAGAAAACATATTGATGTGTTACAGATTCAAACCCTTTTTTTTTTTCGATAGAGTAGGTGGGCGTGGCAGCGTGGTGAAGTGACCTTTAACGCCGTGTCCATACGTTTGGCTATAAATTCCACAATTTTCAGCCGAGCTTCACCAAACTTGCCATGAGTCATACTGGTGGGATGCCTAAAGATCCTATGTCGTCATAGTCTGACGTCATCTAAGCCCCGCCCCCTCAGAACAGGAAGTGCCTTTATTTTCCTTGGAAAGCTCCATCTCTGGCTCTCTCAACCTAATCAAGATGATTCTGTGTTGGATGACAGATAACAAGTTGGTCTCACGTGCTTTAAAGCGCCAACAGTTTTCATTAGAGGGCGTGGCCGTGGGACCGCGGCGAAACAGAGCTCACGCCACCACCATACGTTTGGCTGTAAATTCCATAATTTTGACCCAAGCTGCTCCAAACTTGACATGAGTGATCCTGGTGGGATGCCTAACGATCCTATGTCGTCATAGTCTGACGTCATCTAAGCCCCGCCCCCTCAGAACAGGAAGTGACTTTTTTCCTTGGAAAGCTCCATCTCTGGCTCTCTCAACCTAATCAACATGATTCTGTGTTGGATGACAGATAACAAGTTGGTCTCACTTGCTTTAAAGTGCCAATACATTTCAGTAGAAGGCGTGGCCGTGAGGCTGTGGCGAAACAGAGCTCACGCCACCACCATACGTTTGACTGTAGATTCCACAATTTTGAGCCGAGCTGCACCAAACTCTACATGAGTGATCCTGGTGGGATTCCCAAAGATCCTATGTCATCATAGTGTTACGTCATCTTAGCCCCACCCACTTTATACAGGAAGTAACATCTTTTTTACAGTATTTCTTAATTTTATTGTGTTATTCATCTGGATTTAATCATCGGCCTACTGATGATGGACTCGGTCAATGCTGGCTGACCAGAGGGGGCGTGGCCAAACGTAAGTCTCTCGCCATATGCACACGGTTGTCTCTAAATCACACATGCACCTTCTGATTGGTACCAAACCGCACATGTATGACCTTTGTTCCCCGCTTAAGAGCCCAACAGCATTGAAATGTAATGTGACTCCACTGCGCCCACTAGGTCATTACATCAACTATATCTCCTCTCTACATTGACCGATCTGAATGAAATTTGGTGTGTGTGACCAGGGAATGATGCCGAACTCAACGCTGTGTATGACATGGTGGACGCGCGCTTCAACTCTGCAAGACTGTACGCGGTGGCAGGCAGGTGGCGGTGCTGGATACCCCGCGGTGGCTATAGGCCGAAGCAGCGCTAGCTGCGAGGGCCGCTCGAGGCTCCGCGGAGCTTTAATTTGTATTTGTTTTTTCTTTTTGCAATCAAAATCTCATCTAAAAGAAGCCGACTTCTGACGCTTTTACTTTTGAATCTCAGAAATGTTCTTGTTTTTTCTAGAAAATTATTGAGATTAATACAAAAATTCTGGATTTTTTTGGACAGAATTCTTTTCCGTCTATAACAGCCTTAATACTTTGACATTTCAAATTAAAGTATAATTGTGTGCTTGTAGTTAATACATAATCGAATGAGTCATAATCCACAGTAATCTAATGTTTTTTGTTATAATTTGGGCCTTGTTTGTAACACTTTAATCTCCAACTCTTCTGCAGCAACAAGCCCTTAATTCTCAGAGTTAATCCACTGCATACCAGCTCAAATCCAGCTGGTTCAATGTTAGATTAAAAAGCAATGACCTCCATGACCTCGACAAGCTCACCTAAAAAATGCCTGTTAAAAATAGCAATCTAGTGCGGACAAAAGGCAGATTAGTTCATGGTCAAACATCACAAGAGTGTGATGCATTTTAAATCTGTAGTCTTCAAGGTCAATTAGTAGGAAACTACTTAAGAGAAACCTTTAATTAAATACAGATTTTAGGCGATTGGAAAAAAAGAAAACGAGCTAAAGTTGTGGGTTCAGTGGGAACCAAATGTTCTCAAATTAAGGCACCGACAATAGCGAGTTTTTTTTTATTTTAAAAATTAAATCAGAGATAAAGAGAAGGATTTCAGCCGGTGAGCGACTCCCTGGGAGAAATTTCAACAATTAAAAAGAGATGTTTTCTGTCTTTGTTGTGTCTGTCTTAAAACTTCCAGTAAACGTTTTCACTGAAATAAACAAACCGAGTAAACCAGGTAAATGTTTAGAATGGTATGAACCATTTCCAGTGTGACATCAAGATCTCCATCACTCTGCAAAAAGCTGCTTGCTAACGACGACTAGCATTGATTTTAGCTGTTAAGTTATCAAGATAATGTGCTAAAGCTTAAATATATGCTTGATATATAAAAAAAAGGGGACTTAATTATAAATACTATGACAACTAGCTTACGGTTGACTTTGACGACCGCAACATGTAGCTGTGATTTAGAATTCATCGTGTTTCAGTTCAGCTACAAACTAAAAAAAAAATGGCAACCTAAACATCAACTCTGACAGATCATCAGTAGTGCAGGTGTTTAAATGAGCTAACCAACCATTAGCTAGTAGCAGTGGTACATAATCTAGCACAACGATCACTTAATAATCTCAAAATAAACATCAAGCTTAAAAACATAAAACTGTAACGGACTGGATGTTTTTATCTTTGTGTGAGAAATGTTGGAGTGCTTATATTGTTTTTGGTGTTGAATCCTGATATGTAGAGTGGCGTTGTTGTCAGTTGCTATGGCAACGAGCCTGTATGTTGCACAGATGAAACAGAGGCTGCGTTCACACTGCAGCCTGAAGTGACCCAATTCCGATCTTTTTGACGTAATGCGACCTGTATCCAATCTTTTCATGGCAGTGTGAACAGCTCAGGTCAGATTCTTTTTAAAATGTGACCCATATCCGATACGTATCCGATTCAAATGCGACCATAACGTCCAGGTCTCATTCATCCGAACTGAATGTCACTGATTCTCAACAAATCTCACTATTCTGTGTCCTGATACGCACAAGCGGGAAGAAAAACAACAACCATGACGAACTATAGGAGGATTAAGTTGTTAATATGCTGCTCTGGCTGGACAACAACTTCAAATATGTAGCTAAGCTCCACCGTTAGCCTCCATGTTTACTTCCTCAAACACTGAGCTCTTCTTCTTCTTTTTATGGTGATTGGCAGAACACTGAGAACCCTGACGCTATAGTGCCCTCTACTGCGCATGCGGGACACTTTCAGGTCTTTTGTCCGTTCACACTGCAGAACACATACAGGTCCGTTTACTGGCAGTGTGAACGGACCGGAAAAAAAATCGGAATTAACAAAAAAATCGGAATTGAGTCACTTCAGGCTGCAGTGTGAACACACCCATAGAGAGAGAATAAAGTAGTTTTGAGTTGTTCTTTAATGGTTTTTCTGCATTATTTTTTCCCTTTGCTGTGTCTAAATGCGATAAATTAATAATACCAACGTCTCCAGGTTTCATTTAGTTTACGGAGTTTTTCTAACGCAGCTACGGACGGCATGTAAGAGAATCGACTTTTTGCCTTCTGGCGTTGTTCGCATGCACGAAATTTCCTGATATCAAACAATAATATGCAAGGAGTCCATACGAAAAAGATTTAGTCTAAATGAAAGAAAACAGGTAAAATGATTGAAAGAAAATCTAAAATCACTGTTGAGGTCAGATGTCACATTATTACCGGTACTCTGTTTGGTAACATGCTCATTTAACTATCGACAGTTTCACTAAAGAAAAATCTTTAAAATCAAAATACGCTATTAGTGTCTGGAGAGTAAAGCATTTAAAAGACAAAACCCATTTGCAGAGCTTTTGCAGAAGAAAGTTGTGCGTTAGCTCTAGCAGGACCAAACACAAGCCAGCAGCCAAAACAATGACGATATTCCAGTGAAAGTATGAAAACAAACAGACTCAAAACAAACCCCAGCAGACTCCAAAACACAGCCGAGTACCGAACATTTTAAATGACTGCAAGCCTTTTAGACGAATTCTTTGTTGATTAAAAAACAACATCTTCATATTTGTATTGGCTTTGGTAATTTACAGACGTCTCCAAAAAAGATGTGACCCAAACAAAGACTAACAGAAACAAAGAGCTAATGTGTCCATAAAGAGATTTTTAATAGTTTGAAAAAAAAAAATAGCTGCACAGGATAAATAATCTTCCAAATTCACTCATAGATGGGTGTAAATGTTTTCCCTCCTAGTATTAAAAAGCTTTTCTGCCCTCAAGGAAACTATGAAACAAATAAATAAATGCAGAACAGTTACGATTACCAAGAACTATTTAGCACCTCATCCTCAAGTCAGACAAAATTCATGGGAAAAGAGATTATTTTTAACATAAATCAATAAGAGTCTATGAAGTCACGAAGTAGTAAGGAAATAGATATAATTTATAGTTACAAAAATCTGTTTATTAAACAGGCAGAACAGAAATGAAGTGAAATGATTCCCACAGAACTGTGGCTCTGAAACAAGAGAAAATACATTTACACTGCTGCTAATGTTCCTGCTGATTAGGAGTAAACCATAAAATGTAGAGTTTGTCACATTAACTCAACAATGAAGGATGAGAGTAAAACTATTTTTTAATTATGAGAATAAACTCATATTACAAAAAATACATTTATGAGAACTTTCCATGAAAAACAACAGATAAAGTGAGAAACGTTGAGCATAAAGTGAATTTCACAGATAACATAATAATACATATTTAAACATATGGGCATCAATTAATTATGAGTAATATTGAAACTCTGAAGCAAACATGTTTTGAACAAATAACCTGAACATATCAGATGTTATCAAAGCTTTTTGTCTCTTTATCATCATAATTTTAAGATGATCTTCTGGTAACATTGAGTGTTTATTCTCAAATCAAGTCAAATTTGATTTATATTTTACATTTACAACAGCCTCAGCTGAGCAACGAGCTTCACGAGGTAGATAAATAATTAAACTAAAATTATGTTTGATGCAAAGAAGAAATTATAAAAATTGCAGAAAAGAAAAAGTAACCAAGACATATTTAATTTCAGCTCCAGTGATTTACCAAAAATAAAAAAGTCGAGTCATTGAGATTCTCTAATATATTCCTGTATTTAAATAAAAACATTGTAGCCTGACCAGAAGACACCACCACACAACTCAGAAAAAAAAATTGAAATAAGAACCACTTTGTGAAAATATGTTCTATAATTTGTAATTTTTTTAGTAAATAAAAAAAAAAAAAAAAAAACTTTTAGGAGAAAAAAAGTATGTTTTTAAATGAAAAACTTTTACAAAACACAAGTTCTAATCAAATAAACATTTTTGTAAATTTTTTTATGAAAAATGTTTACCAAAAAATATTTTATCAAAATCCGATTTGGTATGAGAAAGTCAGATTATATTCCTAAACCATAGCATTAACTTAGCTTAGCATCCGTCCACTGTGTCATTTCCAAAGGAGCTACAGCTGAAAGGGGTTCAACATCTGCTTTTGTCATCCGGGTCAACAGAAAGTGTAACGGACCCCTGAGACCCGCTGAGGCCGAGTTCATCCCTGCAGGCTGCATCAAACCCAAACAGAGACGCGTCTCCATTTATACGGCTTACTGTAACTCTCAGAGGGGGAACTTCTGCCTCGCTGCCTGGCTCAAGAGGCCTAACCCTCAATCCCGTGTGCTGCGATGCCCACATGCGGTACTTTGTGCAGCAAATGTGAGGTCATGATACATTTCCATTTGTCTGGCACTCCTAAGCTTGTTAGCGCCATTAGAGGGAAACTTGGGAAAAAAGCTGGGAGGTCCTTCACAGGGTTTCTAAAGGTGACAAAATGTGAATTTAATAAGCCGAACCAGGAGAGAAAACAAGCCGAAAAATGTCACCACCGAGTCCAGCCTGATGCACTGCAAAAACACAAAATCAAGTACTTTTGATTAAAAATTCTAGTGCAAATATACAAGTGCACTTGATTAGACAAAATAACTTAGAAGTAACTTTTCAGCAAGAAATGGGGCACATATGTCAAGCTCAAGGCCCGGGGGCCAAATCTGGGCCGCAGTAGATTTTTTATGTGGCCCTCAATACTCCAAATTACAACAATAAGTTCCTCCAGTTTTTCACAAATCCGTAAAATTCATACAAAAATCAACAAATCCCCACCCCCCTATTTTCTTTTCCTGATTTTACAGACATTTTTCTCAAAATTGGCCAAACACTTTGTGTTTAAGTGACTGGTTGATGTCAAGTTATATCTGTGACCAATACAGTGATTGATAAAAGTCATATCATACATCATACATTCGAGCAAATATCATAAAGAAAATCCTTACAAATATTTCTAAATTAGCATCACAAAATCTGTGATTTTGATTTGGGGAAAAAAAATCTAAATCAGTGTGAAAAGATTTAAGAAACATATTGAATGCTGAAACAAGCTGCTATTTATTGATATTTTACCAATTTAATGGGTTTTATCAATACATTCTGGCACAACCGGCTCTTTAAGAACATTCAGATTTTTGATACGACTCAACATTAAAATGAGTTTGACTTCCCTGAAATAGAGGTTTAATGTTTATAAAAAAAAGTCCTTGTTCCCTTGGAAGATAAATTAACTTATAACACAGGAAAAATGTTTTGCTACAAGTGAAATAATCTGCTGGTGGAACTAGAACTGGGTTGCTAGGCGACGTGCTGGGAGTGGCTGGGGTTGCTAGGTAACGGCAAAGCACCTGTTGATAGTGACATAGGTTTCTGCTAAAGGAGCTAGTACTTTTTCATCAATATTAAGGAATTAGTTGCTTAAAACCAGCCTTCATATCTTGCTAAAAAGTTACTTGTAAGTTGGTTTGTCTTATTTCAAGTTCACTAAGGGCTGCGTTCGCACTGCAGCCTGAAGTGACCCAATTCTGATCTTTTTGACGTAATGCGACCTGTATCCGATCTTATCATGGCAGTGTGAACAGCACAGGTCGGATTCTTTTTACAAATGTGACCCATATCCGATACGTATCCGATTCAAATGCGACCATAACGTCCAGGTCTCATTCATCTGAACTGAACGTCACTGATTCTCAATAATCTCACTATTCTGTGTCCTGATATGCGCAAGTGGGAAGAAAAACAACAACCATGACGAACTATAGGAGGATTAAGTTGTTAATATGTTCCTCCGGCTGGACAAAAATTTCAAATATGTAAGCTAAGCTCCACCGTTAGCCTCCATGTTTACTTCCTCAAACACTGAGCTCTTCTTCTTTTATGGCGGTTGGCAGATCACTGAGAACACTGACGCTATAGCGCCCTCTACTGCGCATGCGGGACACTTTCAGGTCATTTGCCCGTTCACACTGCAGAACACATACAGGTCCATTTACTGGCAGTGTGAACGACCCGGAAAAAAAATCGGAATTGCCAAAAAATCGGAATTGAGTCACTTCAGGCTGCAGTGTGAACGCAGCCTAAGATATTCGCACCAGAAACTAAACCAAAAGTACTTGGTGAGATTTTGTGTTTTGCAGTGTTGCTTTATAGGTCCCCTTATTGTTCCCATTCACCACTATGTGAGCAGTGTAAACATAAAACAGTGTGGTGGTTAAAATGGTTAAAAGGACAGAGCCGCCTTTGAAAAACCCAAGCCAGAAAAATGTCTGAAAGCTACAGCAACCCGACCACAGAGACATGAACAGACAGCAACACGCGGCTCGCTCTACGACGACAATCTGAGGTCTCAACAAACATCTCAACTTTGTTGCCATTAGCAGGGAGAACAGAGATGAAAGCTTCACTGCTTCATCCAATTAGAAACCTCTGCCTGCCCACACAACCTGAGTCTTATTCCTCTTCTTCACTGGAGGAGCAAAGTGTTACTGCCGCCTTGAGAATAACGCACGACTTATGAAATGAAGAACAAGAAAAATATGCAAAAATGTGAACTGGTTGACGGAACTGCGTCATTCTATTTAAAATAATTTGCTTCAATATTTATCTCACATAGCTCATTTTCTATAAACAGACTTAAGTTTTTGTTGTTCTTTTTTTTTAGGTATGACGATCCACTTTTCACTTCTGATACCAATACCGACATCTGAGGTTTAGTTGACATTTCCTTTTTTAAAATAAACAGACATAAATGAACTGATATGAATGCAGGGTTTCCCCAGAAAACGTGCTAGCCTGTGGTGGTGGTGGGGGGGGGGGGGGGGGGGGGGGGCGATTCAATCAGGGTTTTCCCCGACTGGGAGCTTAACGCTGAATGTGACAGGCAGCCAATCAGAAAGCACGGATTCTCCGCCTGCTTTCTGAGGGGAAATTACGAGGGGAGACCCAAACAGCTGAAACGGCTCAACGCTAAGCCTGACGGCGGGGCTAGCAAAGCATGGCGGGCCGCCATGCTTATAATACACTGGGGGAAACCCTGAAATGTATTTGATAACTCTGCAGCAGTACAGTGCACTTACATACACCAATAGTTTCACAAGTTTGGTCAAATATGTAGAAACAAAACAAACTCAATTTGATCAGTCAGTGAATTTAGGAGAATTAAAGCCAATGTAACATAGATAAACTAATAATAGGTTGACATGCGTAACGTAGGTTTCCGGATATTTTGGGTGATATTCATGAAGCAGAGTTTTTTGTGATTGTATTTTGCTTTAAAGTATCAACTCCACATCCTGTTGGGAGCCGTGAAGCAATCCCACCCTCCACCACAGCCATCGA
The DNA here is from genome assembly GCA_033032245.1 of Poecilia picta. Classification (NCBI taxonomy): domain Eukaryota; kingdom Metazoa; phylum Chordata; class Actinopteri; order Cyprinodontiformes; family Poeciliidae; genus Poecilia; species Poecilia picta. The sequence goes on from CM065358.1 coordinate 26,523,932, forward strand.
GAGCGATCTCCAGAGTAGACGGGCTGACAATGGACTGAGAGGAACCAGGGAGCCCCATCCATCTGCAGAACGATCTATACCACCAAGACCCGGGAGAAGAAATACATAACATTTCTCCCATGGCTACAACACTTTAACGGCTTATTAATAAGTAGCTTTATGGATACATTTTGCTACAACTGGCCCTTTGAGGATGTTCAAGAACTTGATGAAATTAAAATTAGCTTCAGAGATCTCTTCAGCATCGTGTTTACAAGAACTAACAAAATTCACTTGAAACTTTGTGTTAATTCTAGTTGTTTTTGTCGATTAGTCCTCATAAATAACCTCCAACATTAGTGAAAAGAACATTCAATGCACTGAAGTATAGCTTTAAAAAAAAACTAAAGAGTTTATGTGAAATCTTTCATTAAAAAAGTATATTTATTATAACTGCAGTGTTGTTGAAAAAGTAAATTCACATTCTTTTTTCAGCTAAAGTTTTCTAATGTGATTAGATTTATACTTTTAATATCATAGCAAGACCTTGAGAAACTTCTGTTAGTTTATCACTTAACAAGAGTAAAACATGGAGAATCAACATTTAGCTTTATACAACACTAGAACTCAACCCAGAACAACTGGAACCAACATCTAGTTTTTATACTTCACCAATATTTAGTTTTATACCACAATAGTTCAGAACAAACTTAAGATCCAGAGAAACCGTTATTAGTTTATAAATTACGGACTACTTATTCTTATTAAACATGGGGAACCAGTACTTGGTTTTATACCTCACTACTCCAGAGGAAACTTAAGAAACACCTGTTCAGGGTTTCCCCCAGTGCAATATAAGCCTGGCGGGCCACCAGGCTCAGCTTTACTTATTTATTTAAGTCTTTTTAAAATGTCTGCACTTTTGTAAACTTTATAGTTAGTGTTCAGGTATTAATCTTCCAATCACACATAATTAACAAGTGATATTTCCAAATTTCCTGCCAACTTTAAACATTTTTTAACTCAAAAACACAACGGGACGCTAGATGAATGACTGAACTAGCACCCAACCACCGGCCTTAGAAAGTTTTCTGAGGAAACCTTGCCTACTAGCTTATAAGTTATGGACTACTTATTCCTATTAAACATGGGGAACCAATATGTAGTTTTGTACTTTACAGTTTTGTCTTTCTTTTGGTTTTGTTTGCATTTCCTTTCCCTTTATTTCATGTGAAGCTCTTTGAATTGCCTTGTTGCTGAAAATGTGCTATGTAAATAAAATTACTTTAGCAACAACAAAAAAAAAAACACTCAGGAAGAAAACGCCTAAAAAGATCTGCCCATGATAAACAGATCTGAAATCTTCCCTGACAACATGAACGAACAGGCCTTGACACACCAAAGGTTGGGGAGGAAAACTGTTGCACAAAACAGCCTGAATTACCACTCCCAAACCTGGACTCAATGTATGGTCCTGTGTGTTTTATTTAAGGGTTATCTTAAGCAAAGTTTAGGAGGGGAAGTGGCAGAAACATACACAGATCATGTCATTTTAACATAAACACCGCAGCAGCAAAGCTAAGCAGAGCTCCCCTCTTCCTGCTGGTGATGTGGTCACAATTTGGTTTCAATGCAGCTTATTGGCTACCATGAATCATAAAAGAAGTAGTTAGTATTCTGATTTATTTTTGTTTTTACTGCACCAGTGAGCTTGGTTATTTTCACCTTTTAAGCCACACATTAATAAATGAAGCAAAAGAGATGATATAAGCAACAGGAAAGAAAATGATGTGTACCCCCGGTAACATTTTTATCTTGGCTCTATTATAACTTCACACTTGTTGGGTGGAGTGGGGGGGGTTGAGGCGGCTCTGGCGTTTATTCAGAGCAAAGCTATAAAAATAGCACTGTGGAGAACATGGTCCGTGTTGTGTGTGTTGGTAATTATCGATAATCTGCTGCTGACATTCAGAAAAATAACTCATACACCGAATCTACCCTGTTAAAGTCTATCTACAGAAGCTCGAATCTGACATTGATGTAAACTGTCACTCATTTGTTCTGGTTGTGTTCTTACTCTAAAGTATTTTGGCAACATTTTTGTAACAGGCTTTAATTTCTATTGGGAAAAATATCTTGTTTGGATTTCAACAAAATGAAAAAATGAATTTGAAAAGTTTTTTTTATCAATTTATTACTTATTAAAGCTAAATTTCTCCTACATAAATGTAAATTTTTGAGGAAAAAAACAGACTTTTCAGCTTTTTTGATTGAACTTGAATATTATATATTTACAATTCAACCTTCAACTGACCATAGAGCAAAAACAACAATATGGACTGCAATCAACTTGGAATTTTGGATTATCTCCAATGTTAATTCACTGTGATTCTGGCACATATACCACAATTCCTACTATTTTCTTTATGCAAGATTATTGACTGTCATTTTCTTGTCACTATTGTACTTTACGTTCCCCCTGGCAATTATATTTGTCTTGTTTTGTTTTGTTTTTTTCTAATATGTACACAGCACAGTTCTGTATTGTTGTTTACAAGAAATAAAGTTTATTTAAAAAAATTCAGAAAAATCAAACGGAGCCTCACTGGTCTGGGTTAAGTTCCATCACCCAGCTGCGTTACTGACACTTTCCACTAAAAAAATATATAATATGAGCAAAAACAAACAACTCTGAGCCCCAGATGAAAATAAAACCACCTTTAAACGACTTTCCAGCCATAAACACCCCGTATTAGTTACATTTTAAAGGGAGCAGTTTAATATTTAACCACAAAGATGTGGACGGACACGAAGCAAAGCGCGAAAAGCATCAGAAATTCAAAGTGTAGTTTAGACGTAAAGAGAGCGGCGAAAACAAACGCAGTGTGAAAAGGAGCAACTTACGGCGCGGCAGCGAGGCGGCGGGAACCGGAGTCCGATCAGCGGGAACGTTAGCCGTGTCCGCCCGGAGCGAGGTGAGCAGTTTGTGGGGAAGATCGCGGAGGCGCCTCGGTGCTTCCAGTCGGAGCCAGCGAACAATACACCGCCGTAATACAGCGCCGCAGAGAGCGGGAACAAACGCGCCTGGTCCTACCGTAAAACAGAAACAAGTGCGCACTGAGAAAAGAAAAAAAAAGTGTAAACACAAATCAGATCAGGAAAAAAGGAAATGAGCCTGTTACGGTGTTCTGTCAGATCGTCATATGCTTAGCCCAGACATGTATACGCTGTCATTACCATGTGATTTTTATTTAATAAGCAACATAGAATCATGACGTAGATCATCATACACTTTGTTATTAACAGTTACAGGGGCGGAGCTATAGGGGGGGCCGGAACCGGAACCAGCCGGATGGGGGCCCGGGTCTGAAGGTGCCAGGGAGGGAGGAATGGTTTCAAGCCTCCTAAATGTCTGATTATAGACGGAGAAAGTGCGCCCTTGCCTAATGAGAAAGGCGTATTTAATGTCAAAGTTACCTTCGCCAATGGAATATCCCTCCTGGAGTAAATACAGGGGCGGGGCCCATTACTGGGCCCGGTAATGGCCCCCGGCCCGACGTTGACTTGCTCCGCTAGTGCACAGTTATATGGCATTCTGACTTAGCGGTTAAGTAGGTTAATGAGTTTTACACGGCTTATGTTGTAGTTGACTGCATCTGCAGCTAAATCCCGCTTTAAATACACTTTGAAACCACGACAACGCATGTATATCTATCTAGCTATCATATTATATCATATTATAAACAATTTAATGACTTATTTTTGTCATAACTTGTTGCGTATGCTGAACTGACAACCCCTCCAAAGGTCGGACTTCTTAATACGCATGCGCGGGCATGAGTACTCTCTGCATGTATGCTATCCTGACAGCGTATGGCTGTCTGACAGAACAACAGCCCTGGGCCTTGTAGGCTGGGCTGTAAGTGTCTTGTTGTCCGTCTTTGTGCTCCTCCCCTTTGCGGGTGTCCCTGATCTGATGATTGGGAGCGCAGAGTACTTTAACCTGGCTGTCTCCGTCTTTCGGGGTGGGCTTGTCGCCTGAAATATGTTTGGTTGCCAGGCCCCAGCTCCCTTTTTCTTTTTTTTTTTGCACTTTTGAGATTGTCATTGTTTTGGCAGCTCAACACTTCCATATCCACTCATACAACACATCCAACTGATTCACCACTGATACTGATATTCACAATCCATTGTTGTTTTTGTTAATAAACATTCATTTGTATACACTTTGACCATGGCATGGTTTCACTTTTCACATCATAACAAACCCTTTCATGCATGAATTATGATCCTTTTGGTCAAGATTATTTTATCATAAAGAATGAGAATTTAAACAACTTAATTTTCAGGTGTTTACATTAATATACATCTCAACTATACTGTGTAGCAAATTTATTTTTAAACCTCTTTTCAAGCACTTTTCTTATTGTTTCCTAACCATTAATCTTATATCAATCAATCAATCAAATTTTATTTGTATAGCACATTTCAGCAGCAAGGCATTTCAAAGTGCTTTACACAATTTAAAATAAAAATGAAAACAGAAATAGACAGAGATTTTGAAAAAGATTAGAACAAGATAGAAACATTATTAAAAGTAAAAATTAAAAGTGAAAACATTTTAAAACATCTCAAACCTCGACATCATACAAGGATTCTCAAACCTCAGAGTTTTTGTATCTTACAAGGATTCAAGGCATTTCAAAGTGCTTTACACAATTTAAAATAAAAATAAGAATAGAAAGAGACAGAGATTAGATAACAATTAAAATAAAAATAAAAACAGAAAGAGACAGAAAGTTTGAAAAAGATTTAAAAAGATAAAAACATTCAGAGATTAGATAACAATTAAAAATAAAAATAAAAAAGAAAGAGACAGAGTTTGAAAAAGATTTAAAAAGATAAAAATATTATTAAAAGTAAAAATAAAAATAAAAACATTCAGTTTATCCATTATAGTGTGGAAATAATTAAAAAATAATTGAAATGTTGAAATAAATAAACCTGAAATCAGTCTCCACCTGTTCTACTTTCCGCTTCTATTATAATAGATGTAATTTTTATATCTTCACACTCTAAAATTCCACCTGGCTCACCATATTTTTGTGCATTGTCTGTGAGTGACGTCGAACATGAAATTGAGTATTTCAAGTTTTATTTTCTTTTTCTTAAGGCATTAAAAAAACGGTAGGAAAAATCTTTTATAATTTTTTTTTTAGGTAATCAATTGTAATTTTCTCCAAATACAACGTTATTATTTGAAAAATACATCAGTAGTATTGTTATCTGATTTCACAATATTTTTTACCTGGAAGAGTCATCTACAGTAGGAGAGACCAGGTCAGTTGGCATGCGTTGTTGTCTGTCGGCCATATTGGATTTAACAAACAAATTATTTCTTGAATTTGCATATGATGGCCTGTACTTGATAGTGTATTTTTTGATACATTAATGTCCCCTTCAGTGGTCTGTGTGCATTTACAACATAAAAATCCACGAGAAGCACAAAAAACTGTAGACACCACTGTGCATGAAAGGGTTAATAATAGTTGCAACTCGTGTCACAAAGATTTTTGTAATTAGTTGTAGGTGCTGACAGCTGTAGGTATGAAGAATCTCCTGTCAAATTTGGTTTGTATAAGATTTTTGCATCATAAAAACAAAAATTCAGTCATAGAACAAACATTCAACAATTGAAACGTTACATTTTGGCTTCGTTACACTTCAGATTGTTGATTAATTTTTAAGTGATTATGTTTCAAAAGCAAATAGGTGGGGGTTTAATGTAGATTTAAAGGCCCTCCGTGTTTCATCTGTTTTGCAGTTTTCTGGAAATGTATTCCAGATTTGGGGTTCATAAAAGCTGAATGCTGCTTCTCCATATTTGGTTCTGGTTCTGGGGATGCAGAACAGAACCAGAACTAGAATGTAGGGCCAAGTTCTCATTGCCCTACTTTTTTTTTTGTCATTTTTGTTGTTCCTTAGATTCTTCTGTTTAGTTCTGCCTTGTTTTCTACTTCTGTTCTTCCTTAGTGATTGGAGGTATGTTCACTTCTTGTTTTTAGTTTCATTAGGTTTGTTTGGTGTGATTATTCCTTAGTGCTTGCATCCCTAGTGTTATTCTCCTTGCCATTTTCTCTTTCTCCTCCTCATTCTGCTTTCACTCCCTCCTCACACCTGCAATCATTCTGCTCATCAGCCCAGGTTTACTGTTCCTACCAGTATTTAAGCTCCCCATTGTCAGTCACTACTTGCCGCTTTGTCTCGTTGCTTTCCTCATTTATCCCTGGTGTTATTGTGACATACCTGTTAGGGTTGTATAATAATATCAATATCACGATATATATCGATATTTTCTTTCCTAGAAAAAAATCGATATTCATCCGCAAGTATCATAACATCCAACTGTCACCTTGCTCACTCACTGCTTGCTTCGCCTGGAGAGTGATTCGGTCATCAGGCTTAAGTGATTCCTTCAGATGTTCAGGTTAAAAGGGATCAAACTATTCAGGTACTTTGTTCACTTTATTTACTTTACTAATGCATGTCAGCTACAGTTTGGACTGTTTCAATTAAAAGAAACATGTTTTCTCACCACTTCTTTGGTTCATTTTGTCCAGCTGTCCACTTTAAGTCTGTGTCCAACCAGAGCCAGGTATTGTGTAGTTGGTGCTTTTAATCAGTTTTCAGTTAAATTAATTCAGTCCAACTTTATAACAGTCACAAAATGTCACCAAAATCACTCTGTCCCTCTAAAATCTTTCAGAAAATTGCAAAAATGTATCGAATTGTATCGTTGTCTGAATATCGCAATATATATCATATTGTGGGCAGAATATCGTGTGTCATATTGTATCGTGAGATTATTGTATCACTACAGCCCTAGTTAAAACTCACAATTAAAGATTAATGAAGTTAAAAAACAATGTTTAGACAACTTGTCTCTTGTTGTTAAATCAACTTCATGAACTTTAATTTATGACTTAAAACCAAAACTATTTTCTTGTCAACTTTTGGATTTTCAAGGCAGCAGGTGGACTTTCATTCTCAAGTTAAACCACCTTCACATGTTTTACAGTGTATTTCTAAAAATGGACAACTCTAACATTTGAAGCAACAGTAAAAGTAAAAGAATACATATATTTTTTGAAAGGTGGAGTGTTTTTTCTGCTCTCCTATGTTCATAACAGCATCCAGATGCTAATAAAACAATCTGCTCAGCTTTGCGTAGGGCTGCTGCTTCACTGCAGGAGAAAATACCACTGAGGATTTGCTGGATGTTGGCAGCAAGATGAAGTGGCTCACATTAAATAGAGCAGCTCTATGGCAACATAAATAGATTTCTCTGGGCGAAACAGCTCTCTGTATATGTTAATTGCAGGTGGAGGTGAGAATAAATCTTGGGTTTTTTTTTTGGCATATGCATATTTTTGGATCTTTTTTGATGCCATGACCAAAAGGGAATATCTTTGTGTGCCAGTTTGCGCTCTGATCTCTTTCACTCTTTCCTCGTCTGTTTGGATAAATGAAGACTGTCCTCATAGGGAGACGCAGGATCGTTTTTCTGAATTGTGGCTGAGTGGGCCGCACCTGAATGTTGCTCTATCAAAAAGCTATTTGGGCAATATTTCAAACAAAGATGTCCAAAATGAGAATGAAAAGAAGCTCTTTCATTTCAGAATAGTTCCTGTAACGCAGGAAAAACTAGAAGGTGGATAGATGGATAAATGTTGGAGATGAATAAAAATAGGTGAAAATAGGGAGGAAAATAGGTGAAATTTTAGGACGTAAATATCCCGAGTTGGAAAGTTTTCATTACAAAATTAGTTTGGAGACACAGCGGCTTTGATGGTTAATATTTAACAGTGCTTTGCAAAGTATTCATGCTCTTTGAACCGTATCACATTTTGTCACATTACAACCTCAAATTTCTGTGTATTTTATTGGGACAAAGTACTCTCTATCTATTTGTTTTTATAAAAGCAGAAATTAGAAATTGGTTTGCAGGTGAATTTAACTGACGGTGAACGACTCTAAAGGTTTGCCCACTCTGCAAATCTGTCAAAACAGGAACTTAAAGCAGCTCAAGAGTTTTGAGATCGCATGAAGACAATCAGTGAGAATGAACATAATGCTGCCACTGCATTTTTTTCCTGTTGAGGAAATTTTTTTCCTCACATAAAACATTTAGTTTTAGTGTCCTCTGACTACACAGTTTCTTCCACATATTTGCATGGCTAATGCTCCTGGCAGACTTACAATTAAGACCAACTCTTTCCATTTTCAGCTAGATTGACTGAGCAGAGAAATATTTAAAGCTTTGGATGTTGATTTATAAGTCAATGCTGCACAAGTTTACAAATTACCTCTCTGTTCTTTTAATTAATGACCAATTTGTAGACAAATGTTCCCTGGCAAACCTCTGAAGTGCAATTATGCTGAGATTAAAAGGCAACTTCTATACAGCTGCCTTCATAAGTTGCAAATGTCTCTTTGCTACATTTGCCATTTCTGAAGGCAACTAGTTGAGCTGGACATTATTTAGGGGTATCAAAGTAAAGGGGCCTGAATGGAGAATTTGTATAAAGTCATACACTCCTTTCGCAAAGTGCCTTATTCTATTCTTAATGCAGTGAAGGAGCCTGATAGCTTATATTCCAAACACAGAATGATTGTATTGGTAGTGGTTGGAGTGTGAACTACAGCTGGTTGGGCTTTTTTATTTTTATTTTTCAGATTTTGCTAAATTTAATACGTTCTGTAGAAACACAGAATGACTAATTCTGTATTATACCCAAATTTCAACTTTATTATTTTATAGCTGAAAATTTTACAATAATTTGGATAAATTGGAATTAGAGCAGAGGCCCAAACTGTGGGGCGCGCCCCCTAGGGGGCCGCCATGCCATTGCCGTCTGGATGGAAAAAACAAAACACATGAACATTGTATGCGCTGGGTTTTTACCTTAGAATGGCCAACTCTCTGTTATTCCTATGTCAATTTGATACAGTAGGGGCTTCCACACTTCCAATATCTGTGTCCTCTGTCACTTTTATCAGGAGTTAAAACAGTTTAATCTGTTGTTAACATGTGGTAACCTGATTTTCCGAACGCAACATGAGCTACGACACTGCTGGGTTTCCACCTCTAAGGCAGTGAAGGAGACCTGATGCTGCTGTGCGGAGATACACAGGTGTGTTAGAGTCATGGCAGCAAACCAGCAAAACGCAAATAACTTTTCACAGTTTTTCGCCCAAACTAACTGAGTGTCAGGTAAAGCTGCTGGATGCAGGTAAAGTAGCTAAAAGATGACTAGCTAATATCAATACAGCACCTTTAGCTTGTTGACAAGCAGCCTGTGAGCTACTGGTGTTGTCTATGTTCGACTACGTACATTAACTTTTCCCCCCAAAAAGTTGATCCCTCCCCCCAAACACACACACACAAACGTTGTTAAAAAAGACCGACATTTGTAAGCCATAGAGGGGCCCAGAAAATGTTTGGACACCACTGGGGGGCCCAGGAGAAAAAGTTTGGGAACCACTGCATTAGAGCTTTCTTCTACTTGCCAGCAATGCTCAGAATTATGTTGATTTATGGCACAAAATCCCAGATGGTACAAAATAATGGCACAAAATAAAATCAATAGAAGTTTCTGGCTATAATGTGACAAAATATAGAACATTCTGGGGTTTTAATACTTTTGTATCATACTGTAGATTTGAGCTTTTGCTTGTGCGTGAGTAAATAAAAGGCACATTTGTTCAATCAAATCAACATAAAAACACATTTAGCACTACAGATTTAGCACTATTCTTTAAGAAACACTGAACAATATCTTTAAGCGTCTAGCTCTTCTCCTAATCTATAATTTTGCTGAGGCAACATTGGGATCGTTTAAACATTAAAATGCAGGCCCTGTTTTCTCACATGCATTATTATGACATTCATCTCGCTGATGTTTGCCAGGTTACAAGCCTCTCATGGGAAAATGTGACATTTGAGCAGACGCAATGATGGAGGTGGGCAATGCTGCAAGATAATGGGGGTCTTTCCGGGGATAAGAAAAGCAGGACAGGTGTGAGAGGACAAAAGAAGAAGGTGCAAGCAGGAAAGAAATATTATTGTGTGCAAATGCTTTGTAAAAATGTGCATATTGAATCAGGAGACATGGGCTCTGAGAGGAGTGGGGGGTCTTGCATGTATGGGGGAGGCATGTGTGCTTTATTGTCTTCACCCACACTCAGACCTGTCAAACGAAGACACTCTTCTTCCACCCCCATCACGACGCAGCCAATCAGCTGCCAGTGTTACAAAACCCGATTTCTGCCATCTTCCCGTCCACTGGGGCTGCCTGGAACAAGGTGTTTCTCCACTTTGCTCGAAGACAGGAAGCTTTAAATCCCATTTTGTGCTTTGTCACTCATTTCTTTTGTAAGTCATGAAGGGAGAAGAAATAGCACATGCTGCATGCCTCCTTTTTCTTTTTATTATTTTCCAATAAATATGTTTATTTATAGGAATTCAGGAGAATGGAACCACTAAGCAGTCAGTTAAATCTGAAAACACAATTCTGTCTGTGATTGTATTCAAGCCAGTTTTGTGCTGTTTCTTACTGGTGTGCGGATTGATACTTACATATTGATTCTTTAAGAACCTTTGTGCTTTAAAATTGATTCTCAATACTTCACTTACTTAAGTATTGATGATATCTTCACAAGAGCATTTTGGAAAGTAATTTAATTATTAATATTTTTCCTGAAAGAGTTGGGTTTGGTGGGAACTACTTTGTCTTCAATCTGGTAAGAGTGTAATGAATACAGATGTAATGAGCAAAAGTTGGATGCTTTTGTTGCAGTTTCATAAACAAACATGCCCTTGTAATATTGAATAATTAAACAAGGATTTAGGACTGAGATGATTCAAGTACGGACTGCACAGTGGTGCAGTTGGTAGAGCTGTTGCCTTGCAGCAAGAAGGTTCTGGGTTCGATTCCTGGCCCCGGTCTTTCTGCATGGAGTTTGCATGTTCTCCCTGTGCATGGTGGGTTTTCTCCGGGTACTCCGGTTTCCTCCCACAGTCCAAAAACATGACTGTCAGGTTAATTGGCCTGTCTAAATTGTCCCTAGGTGTGAGTGTGTGTGTTCATGGTTGTGTGTCTCTGTGTTGCCCTGCGACAGACTGGCGACCTGTCCCTGATGTACCCCGCCCCTCGCCCAGAACCTTGGCTGGAGAGGAACCAGCAACCCTCCTGACCCCACCAAGGGACAAGGGTGTTAGAAAATGGATGGATGATTTGGTACCTCAATTATTAAAATTCCTCAAGGAAATTTTATCTTCCTCGAAGTTTCTTTAAATTACGTTTTCTTATTTAGCGCTCCGTGTTCCGGCCGGGTCATTATTTGTGTTGCACATCGCTCTCACTTCCGCCTCTGAGTTGTTGCTAAGTGCTAGCAACATTTAAGTTGGTTTTGAGGAGGAGGATTTCATTGATTCATGATAATGTCTGGGTTTTTTACCGGTTTTCGGTGGATCCATAAGCATCCTTAAAGTAAATGGCGTGATGACAGGAGTACGGCAGCCTTTTTCCTCCGGAGCCGGTTGTCAGCGACTGAACACGCCGGAGTCGGACGAACGCTTTCCGGTTCGTCCGGAAGTGTAGCTTTACGACGAACCGGAAGATAAATTTACCGCCATCCCGGTCACAACAAATGTGTGGCGGAGCGTATTGTTTCGGTACTGTTAAGAAAATATATTTAAAATATGCTAGTTGTAAAATGTAACCTGATTTAATCGAAAATAGTCTAATAATAGTTTTGGAATTAGAAACTTATTCTGGCTTATTGACCTTTACTTTTTGGTCTAGAGTGAATTGTCGTATAAGGTTTCAAATTAGTTTTTTATGTCAGGATATCACCAGTGGAAGTTCCAGCTGTTTCACAGTAATTTACGAAAGGCCATAAACCAACAGGGGATCGGAGACATCCTGCTTCTGACTTATTTAAAACAAAAGGAGAAGCCGCGTTTTTGTTTTTGAAGGAACTCTAGGGATTTTCTGAGTTTGAAAAGGGTCAGAGACAGCTTTTGGTTGGTCGAGAAGTGTTGTACCCTATTTGAATAGAACACACCTACTAGTATAAAACCTCTTACACAAAGAAAATAAGCCAGAAATAGCCAATTTTTAGCTTCTTTTGGGCTGACTATTTCTCCGAAGACGTCTTCGTTTTTTCTCTATCTGTCTTATTCTATCAGGTGACTAATGTGTGACTGTGTTTCTTTAAATTTTCTGTCTTGTGTTATACTGTCCACTGATTGGATTAAACCCTGAGCTTCTGTGACGTCAACACGTAGCGTGCGCCTCTGTTTTGCCCCACGCGGCTGCGGCTCCGGCTTCTGATACAAAAAAGAGCCTGGGACCAGGAGGAAAGCCCGAGCCTCGTTGTTTTTAATAGTTAAATAAGGTTTTCTTCAACAGTACGTATCTGTCATTTTTGTTTTTAATGTCACAAAGGAGCAAAATCCATCGGTGTCACGGACACAAAGCTATAAAAGGCTGAGCAAAGAGAGTTCATCTTTCAACCTGACTGAAGATTATACTAATAACCGGTTTATAGACATTTTTATGTGTCTTTGTGAGCCTGATGCTTTATTATTAAATTGAATATAATTTGATATTTTTGGAAAATTTTTGTCCAGGTTAACTTTAAAAGGAGCCATTATTGTTACAGGTTAATTTTTTTAAACTTCAGAATAGTAACAGTTAGGGAAGTGATATCTAATAATGGTAAAATGTACCAATTTTTAAACTGATTATTAATTTTAAGAATACTCAACTACTAAAATAGTTGTTTACAACGGCCCTACTAGGATTTATTTCAGTAGGGTTATTTGTTTAATAATTTTATCTTTATTATTTTGCAACACAATTTTACATATTTTGTCTTATTGTCTGCTGTTGTTAAAATAGCTTGGCTATAACAAATGAGGCTGCTACCACAATTAAATAAATGGACCTTACCACAGGGGCCGCGTTTCATTGGCTAATGCCCATTTTACGTCACAGCGCAGCTACAGTAGTAAACACATGTTATTGTACATTGTGGACTAGCAGACCGACAGAAAGTTTTGCGTCAGAACTCAAAAACAATGGTTCTCCACCGTCAGTGGGGAATCTGTACAGGCGATGTCAGGTATCCTGATTGTATTTGTGGAACTAAAATTCACAGATTTCCAAAATCTGAAACGGAAAGCCTTGCTTGCACGACACATTTGCAGCTCAACCGTCGTAGGATCAATAAGAACAAAGGATTGTCTGCTGGTGTAAGTATTATTACTTTGCTTTCTTTGTGTTTAGTGAATGAAAAAAAAAAGTCAATAATAATCACATCCATTATGAAAACCTTTTAGCCAAGTACAGCATAATGGCAGTACAACTTCTACACCTTGAAGCCTGTCTGTTACGTTAGCTGAACAAATTAATATGCAATGTGTACCGTATCTGACATACATTAAAGATTTTATTTCACCTGAAAAGGCTTTTTACTAAACTGTAATCGTGTTAGCCAAGCTAATCGTGTTAGTCACGCTAGCACCGAGTACCGTGTATGAGTCCTAGGCACATTAAAACCCTCAAACCATGAATGTCCGACTTACCCAGCCTTGCAAGACCAATAGGCGTCAGTGATCTTGTCCACAGCTGTATTTATGCTGAGGGTGTGAGGATCTGCTGTGTTCCTCATCGATTGGTAGCATTTAGCTGTGACGCACACAATGTTGGAGGCATCGTGGCTAAAACACCTTGATGTCGTCCAAAAAAGATGACATGAACTTGTTGGTTCCCCTGTCCATTGTCGTGGCTGATATTTTGTGAAAATCTGGCAGAAATGCTAAACTAATCGACTCAGAAATACTCAGTCTGAATCAGTCGAAGTGAAAGACGCCATGTTTACCTCCTCGAGGCTTTGTTTGTGAGACGTGTAGTCACGTGAGACTTTCGAGTGCCGTTTCTAGGCGGCGCTTGGGAAGGTCCATTGTCTTGTGTTGTAAGATTTACTCCACTTTTTTAGATTTCCCAGACATGTTTGGTGTTTTTGCATAAAATTATCATAATGGAGTATTGAATTTTACTCAGTAATGAATCAAAAAATCAGACTGGTGGAGTAACATCCTAACTGTTTGTTACTCACAGAGCTGGACGAAGAAGACAGGAGAAATAAACACCCTGCTCAGTCAGCACAACCCTCCGGATCATCTTGGGTCAGAAGCTTTATAACTAAAACACCTCCAAACCCTAACAGTCACCAAGGTCTTGTTGTCAGTTTGCTTGCAGACATCCCACCTCCTCAGTTAATCACGGTAAACAGCTTTCACGTCTTTTGTTTTCCTTTTTTACCCTTTTGCCTAATCTCTTAAAAATATGAGCTTTTCCTCGCAAAGCTTTAATGAGACCTTTATTTGCATTGAGACAGGAGGATGGAGCAGAACTGAATGTGAGATTCCTTTCACTTGAGGGCAGCAGTTATCCTATTAGCGTCACTGCAGAAAAAAATCAATAACAAAAGGAATCAACTGGAAAAATAGTGAAAATCAGCCAATACTTTTCAGAGCTAATGAGCTCTGTGGAAATGGCCTGAACTTTTTCACCCACATATCAGTTTTCTAGATAACATGTCCTGAAAACCTATTGCTGCTCCTCAGTCATGTAGTCACATTATAACTTCAGATTTCAAAGAATTTTTATTTGATTTCATTTGCTTGATCAATATAAAGTAGTGCATCATTGTGTAGTGGAAGAACAATCTGAAAAAGGAGGCATGAATATTTACTGAAAGCAGAAGAGTCAATACTTTGCTAAAGTCAAATTTGAAAAGTGTTATCTGTTATTCTGATGATTAGTCTTATTATTCACATCGACATGTGAAAAGCTTAACATCAGTACAGTGTAGGACTGATCTGTTTACTATTTTTCTTTTTTTGATTAATCTATTCATTTTGCAGAATTTGAATTATGTGAAGAGAAAACTACGCCACTTGTGGAGTTTGGGTTTGAAAATATTTGCATACAAAAGATTTTTTTATATATCTCAAATGAAAAATCTTCATATTTTTGTAGCCTTTTGGCTACTGAATTACAAACATATTCAATAACTCTGCTTCAGTACAGCACACTTAAATAGTATATTTATTAAAAAATGCAAAATATTTAATCCAGGTTACACAATTGTGTTGCTCAATCAGCCTAAATCTCAGTGCAATACATTGCTGTCTGCAGTTGTAGTAAACTTTAAGATGGACGAGCATCTTCTGAAAGGACTTTGCTGTTGTTTATGTAGTTTTCTGGCGGTAGAACAGCCTCCTTGGTGGCCTCAGCTCCAGGCTCAGCGGCGGCGGCGGCGGCGGCAGCGGCTGCGGCGGCGGCTGTCCTCATCTGCCTGTTCTGCCACGAGGCAAAGTTCAGTCATTAGTCAAAGAGTCAGTCTTTCACTAACAGGGTTTTATTTTAACAATATTCTAGATGTGAAGTTTGTCACAATTTGTTCATTTATTCTTATGAATTTATTTTTTGTTGGCATTTTATGGACCTTACCAAGCTCCGCCCAGAAATGCCCCTCGAAAGTCCCACGTGACGACATGTCTATAAACACTGTATTTTTCGTTCAAATGACTCTCTGCAGAGTATTTCTGAGTCGATTAGTGTAGCATTTCTGCCGGATTTTCACAAAATATCAGCCACGACAATGGACAGGGGAACCAACAAGTTCATGTCATCTTTTTCGGACGACATCAAGATGTTTTAGCCACGCGATGCCTCCATGATTGTGGAGTCACAGCAAAAAGCTAACGGGCGATGAGGAAAACAGCAGATCCTCACACCCTCAGCATAAATATAGCTGTGGACAAGATCACTGACGCCTATTGGTCTTGCAAGGCTGGGTAAGTCGAGCATTTATGGTTTAGGGTTCGAATGTGCCTAGGCCTTATACATGGTACTCGGTGCTAGCGTGGCTAACACGATTAGCGTGGCTAACATGATTACAGTTTAGTAAAAAGCCTTTTCAGGTAAAGTAAAATCTTTAATGTATGTCAGATACGGTACACATTGCATATTAATTTGTTCAGCTAACGTAAGGCTGTAACAGAGGCTTCAAGGTGTAGAAGTTGTATCGGTGCTGCCATTATGCTGTACTTGGCTAAAAGGTTTTCATAATGGATGTGTTTATTATTGACTTTCTATTTTCAGTCACTAAACACAAAGGAAGCAAAGCAATAATACTTAATAATACTTAAAACAGTGAGTAGTTTTGCTAAGTTGTGTTTATATGTTTTTAACTGTTGTTATTCTTGCGCATTTTAGCTAGGTTTAATTTTATAACTGCTAGCTCCATTGGTCATTGGGAACCACTGCGTTGTAGTTTAAGCATTTATATTAAAACTGATAGTTTAAGGTTATTTATTGCTGGACTGATGCTAACCACTAACTTGATTTCCTTTTTTGTTTGAATAAATACTGCGAAAATGAGCCTGTCTGTCACAAGCCTAGATATGCTGAAAATGTGGGTGTTACGAGGTAAAAAAAAATTACATTTTATGAGGTAAAATAAATTATGATGGAGACTGGACCTGAGACGAACATAATGGTTGCACATGTGCCTGTCTTCTTCTACCAGCTTGAGCATTTGCATATCCAGTTAATAATTTCCACAATTAATAATTTCCCTTTCAGAATAATCCTTGATTTTATCTGATCTTGCATTGATCATTAAATAACAATCCAGACAAATAAGTGGCTTATCTATCCTTGCCTTTCAGGAAGTGACTAAAAAAAGTTGAAGAAGCACATCAGTTGTATTTACACTGAAAACCCTGCATACAGATAACCTAATTTAGGATATTTAAAAGCTTATGCAAATGGAAACAGCTTTTCATATGACGAGCTACAGATTTAACATCTATAAGCTGCCTTTCTTATGGAAACAAAAGCATCCCTACTTTCATTTTAATTAAATTTCCTCTGTACACCAGCCAAAAAGTATTATGAAGTGAGAGAAAATTAATGATTAAAATCAATTTAACATATAAACCCTGAGTAATGAGTATATTTTATATTTTTTGTGTGCAAGATAATAGTTTTTAAATCTGAAGAGTTTCCCATGAGGTGGAAAAGTGAATCCTTCATTTCCGGAGCCAACAGGTCTGAGAAATGCTAATGATGTAATTAAAAGCAGATTAATTCAAATTGATTCGGGGTCGAAACAGTAAGAGGTGCCATCAACTGAACAGATGTGCAAGTAGAGAGAACAGAAAAGAAAAACTGCTACTTCAATCTGGTACAATAAAAGTAAGCGTAATTGATCAAACCGACTCCTGGATCACAAATGTCTGCTTGTTGTGCAGAACAGAAGGAACCACCTGAAGGCAGAGAGGTATTTATCACATTGATCAGGCCTCTACTCATGCTCTGAAATGAATGTATGCCTGCAACATTCACGTTATGTTTCATCACTGCAGAAGAGAGAGGACCGCTGGAAGCGCTGAATAATGTGTGGGCTATTTTTCTCCCATCCTTCACAAAGGTATGAGGACAAGCAAACACTGCAGCATCCAGAGAAACAGAACGCTGTTTGCAACACATCATCATCTGAATGACTAATATTTTAAATCTGATTAATCACAGGGTTGCAAGGAATTAATGGTGATTAATTAATTGTTAAAAGGAAGAAATGAGTTAATTAGTTCTAGATGTTTTTGTTAGGGCAGCCAACTGATTAAAATATGATGAACCGGGCAGAACATGGGATCTTTTCTCATGATGCTTTTGTATTTAATATTATTTATGTTTTTTAGATAATAGCAGCTTAGTGTTGCTTCAAGTTGTGAATAAATGATGCTTTGCTATGTTGTTTTGACTACAACAGTAAAGTAATTTCTGTGCCACAAAGCGGAGAGGAGAGATTAGAGCTGTTTTCAGATTAAGCAGGAGCAGGAGATTATCCCCCATAGGGAAACAAAACTTACCTTCAGAAAGTTCAAGAACCTGCACAATAATCGCACATTAAAAATAATAATTACAGCATTGAAAGAATGTGAATTAATGCAGAATCAATGCTTTAATTTTGTATTATTTGGACTCAATAAGACTACCTATGCAGAAAATGAATCTAAATTATTTTTATGCTATACTGCTAAAATTAAACGCCTAATACAAATATAGATGGAGGTTAAATGTATAGAAATCTTCCTGATCCTTTGCAAAAAGTGATCATACCCTCTTGACTTTTGCACATTTTGTCACGTTAACTAACCAACCAATTTCCTTTAAACATCACCTAATTTGTCAACCAGCCCAGAAGGTACTTGGTATTTTATAACTGCTAGCTAGAGCTTGAGTAGAAGAATCTGTTGTCAGATGTTCACTCTGCAAAATCCCCATGAATCTGGATTTTATGGAAAAATTCAGAAAATAAAATAATTTTTGAAAAAAACATGCCAGAACACATTTTATTTCCAGCTTGCACCAAAACATCACCGGGAATGTATCATCTCCCCTATGAAACATGGGGGTTGCAGCATGGTCCTGTGGGATTTCTGTTCTTCAGCAGCGAGAGGGAATGGATACAAAACAAGCAAAGGCACTCTTGGAAGAAAACCTTAAGAATGGATTTTTGCCATCTAGACCACCGGTGTTAAAGTCATCTTCATTTTGGGCCACTTTTTATTAATCACCGTATCGATCAGACTATAACTTGACATGAAGTAAGACTGACGCAGCAGTCCATTAACAGCAATATTTGAGACCGAAATCAGAAAAAATGTGGGAATCTGATGATTTTGTGTGAATTTTGCAGATTTGTGGATAACTGGAAGAACTTACTGATGTAATTTGGAGTCTAGAGGGCCACATAAAAAGCTTCGGTGGGCCAGATTTGGCCCCCGGGCCTCGAGTTTGACAAATGTGATCTAGATGGAAACCAACCCTAAATACACTGACAGCTTCTATGGATGGTTTACATCAAAGGATAATCACATGTTGGAATGGCCTAGTCAAAGTTAAGTCCCAAATCTAATTAACAGGTGTTAGAAGTGGTGAAAAAAAAAGTTTATAATTATTTTGCCAAGCGACTGTAAAATCTATTTTATTATTAATTTTTCTAATAAATTTTAACCTGAAAATTTAATTTATCCTTGTGTGGCGACAAGAAAATGTATGTTTTTAAAGATTTCTAGAATTTTTAAAAACCTTTCCATCATTGAGCATAACTTGCTAAATAACTGTGCAGACTGTAATAAAACGTCACTGGCAAGAAATTATAAAATTAAAAAGTACTTTCAAATGAATCAGATTCTGCCTTGGATATGTTGTTCTTTAATAGCACAGAATTTATTTCATTGGATAAAACCATGATGAATCCACTCCAGTGCAGGTAGAGCGAGGATTCGCTGCACAGGCAGGATGAAGTCTTACGGGATTCAGACCAGGAACTCTTCATGCTTAGAAGCAAAAACCACCATCATAAAATATACAGACATGGTTCTTCACAGAGTGATCCACCTCTACTGCCACCAGCAGGTTGAATTATTAACGGAAAATGTCAGCATCAGAAGAACCTGTTTCTATAAAAATGTACAGTCTCAGTGAGTTTTAGTTTCATTCTTTTTAATCCTCTGACTTTGCAGGGTTGCTGTTTTTGTAGTTTTGATAAGATATTTTGCATTGTTTTATGTTTTGCTTCCTTGGTTTTTTTAGCTGAACCACTCCAGTAATGACTCCTCACAGTAAATATGATCCTTAATCTATTCTGTTCCTTGTTAGATCCCCGTGCTTCCGCCGTTTCCTGTTGCAAAATCCCCACAAATGGTTTTTGTTTTCCTCAGGTAAATGTTGACCTTAAGTTTCAGTAGATGAATTAGTTTCCTCCTTTACCCTGTGCCTCCGTTCTTTATGATATTTACACTAATTTATGGTGTTAAATGTGACTTTTCATTACTGCTTTACCAATCACAGACTGTAACTTGACATCAACTAAGGAAGAGGCAGCAGCACTTAAACTCAAAGTTTTTCACTAATTTTGAAAAAAAAAATTAATAAAATCAGAAAAAATGTGGGGATCTGTTGATTTGTGTGAATTTTGTGTATTGTTAAAAACTGGAGGAACTTATTGATGTAATTTAGAGTTAAGGGAGCCGTTCACCACTGCAGCTGAAGTGACCCAATTCCCGATGTTTTTGACGTAATGCGACCCTATCCGATCTTTTCATGGCAGCGTGATCAGCTCAGGTCGGATTCTTTATAGAATGTGACCCATATCCGATACGTATCCGATTCAAATGCGACCATAACGTCCAGGTCACATTCATCCGAACTGAACGTCACTGATTCTCAACAAGTCTCACTATTCTGAGTCCTGATATGCAAGCAGGAAGAAAAACAACAACCATGACGACTATATGAGGATTAAGTTGTTAATATGTTGCTCCGGTTGGACAACAACTTCAAATATGTAGCTAAGCTCCACCGTTAGCCTCCATGTTTACTAACACTGAGCTCTTCTTCTTCTTCTATGGCGGTTGGCAGATCACTGAGAACGCTGACGCTATAGCGCCCTCTACTGCGCATGTGGGACACTTTCAGGTCGTTTGCCCGTTCACACTGCAGAACACATACAGGTCCGTTTACTGGCAAATGTGAACGACCCGGCAAAAAAAATCGGAATTGCCAAAAAATCGGAATTGAGTCACTTCAGGCTGCAGTGTGAACACACCCTATAGGGCCACATAAAAAGCTACGGCGGGCCAGATTTGGCCCATCGGCCTCAAGTTTAACACATGTGGCCTAAACAGTCAGTAAAAAGAGAAACAAACAATATTTCTCTGCTTTTGTCAGTTTACTGCTTGAATAAGGGAACCTATGTTTTTTCCCTTGAACTGAAGTAAGATAAGAACTATGGTACTAGCGGTTAAACTTTACAGCTTTATTAATCCATGAAGTACTATCTGTTAGTAAGCGCAGCAGAATGTCGGCCAGATGTTGGGCTGGGATGAAAGAAAGTCGTCAGACTGAAAAATAACTTTTTGAAGCATTGTAGTGGGAGCTGCATTGTTTTATTCCTCTCTCTGATCCAAGCACTCCATTCAGTTTTACTGCTTGTATCTGTCCATGAATAAACTGCCAAGTAACTCAAAGTGCTGAGTAAGAGCGGAGTAAGAGCTGATTCTCTTCATCAAAAACGATCTCATGGAAAGCCAAACATTGATTTGTCATGCATCCTCCTGAAAGAGGTCAGTCTGCGTATTGAGGACAGGGAGGACTGTAAGTACTGCATCAGGTTTTCCCTCTAACTGCAGGTGATATGAAACCCAATGAAAACATGAGAGCTGTCCAAGGACAGAGCGACACCAACAACTTCACTAAACTCCTATCTGTGAGTCAGACCTCTGTCCTTTACAAAAGATCTAAACTTTTTTGTCTCACTAATTTCTCATTAATTTCCATTAATGGTGCACCGATTTATCTGTGCTGATTTCCTTAATTTTGGGAGATTGGTGATCGGCTAATGTTTACATGTGAAGCAGATCAGCAGAGATCTCCTGGTCTCCCGTTGGAGACGTCTGACTGACAGACCAGCCCACCAGGTCATGTCTGCACATTTGCAATTAATAGTCACCCGACTGCTACCAACTCAGCAACTTTCTTTGCTATATATTTAGTTACATTTCAGACAAAAAAAAATGGAACAGGCAGGTCAGGCTCTTTAAAAATGGTGTTACGACCCGGATCAGCCAGGGGAAAGGGCAGTAACATTAAAGAAACCCTTATGTGGTAAGGTTTCAACAATTTAGGGTTTATTGTTTGGGTTTCACAAAAAAAAATAACAGGTAATAATTAGTTCTGCTAAGGCTAAAGTGCTGTACCAGCGTAGAAAGTTAGTGGAAGCTAACGCTAAAGTGCTAATTTCAGCCATGCTCACACCCACCAAGTGTCAGTGACATATAGTACGTTACATATTTTTCTATATATCTATAGAAAATATAGATATATAGAAAAATATATCTGTATTTTTCTGCAACAAAAATGTACTAAATAAAACAAAATCCACAAAACAATCAGAGTTGTAAATCAAATATCTTAACCAAACAAAAATGGAGTTTCGGTACAGGTCAACAAAAACAAACTACAAATCTCTAACAGAGACACAAAGGTCCTCCACAGGGACAAGACTAGTTTGCAGGCGCTAGCAAACGCTAACAAAGCTATCAGAGCTAGTAAAATAAGTTTACAGAAGTCAACACAAACACCCAGCAAAGTGGCAAGCTGTCCAAACAAAGAACCAGCCGCACCTTCTCCCTGGAAGTCCTTGGTTTTTAAAGGGGAGGCCTCTTCAGGATTGGTGGAGCTGGCAATTGGTGAGCCAATCGCTGTAGGCCTCAGGTAGTGGCACAGGCAAACAGGGCTGCATCCACTTCCAGGTGGAGTCAACTTGATTAGAAGCTGGGGATACACAAAACAAAAAGCAAAAGAAAACATACACAAGGCCACTGGCTGTAACAAATGACGATCGGCCCGAAAACAGCAATCGGTGCAACCTTACTTTGGACAGTCCAGGCAGAATTAGTCTTGGTATTCATGAAAACAAAATCAGCTCTTCAGTCTGTTTGCTGGGGAGCTGAATGTCAATATATCTATTCAAAGGTAATCAGCCTCCTGATTGTTAATGATATGCAAGAAAAGCTGAAGCATGAGCAAACTGGTAACCTGCAAAAACACTAAATCTCACCAAGTGTTTTAGTCTTGTTCCTAGTGCAAGTGAACTTGAGATAAGACATACTAACAGAAAACCTTTCATCAAGATGTATCTGCTGGTTTTAAGCCCATAATTCCTTAATACCGGCGAAAAAGTACTTGTTCCATTGGCAGATTATTTCACTTACAACATGGGAAAAATGTCTTGTTATAAGTGAAATAATCTGCCAGCAAAACTAGAATTTGGTTGCTAGGTGACATCCTGGGTTTCCCGGGGTTGCTAGGTAACGGTGGAGTCCCGTATAAATGAAATAATCTGCCAGTGGAAAAAACTATTATTAGTCTTAGTGTTAGGCTGCGTTTAATTGCCTTATTTCATCCTGAATCTGAGCTTTTCAGGCTGTCTGAACAACACAGGTTACATTTGTTTTGAAAGGGATCCAGGTCGCTTGGATGTCCGATCTGACCTGATCTTTATATGACCTGAATCTGAACGGGCTGGTCGCGGTCATCCGACCCCAAAGTCATTGATTCTCGATGAAAGTCACTATTCTGCGTCCCGATACGCGCAAGCGGGAAGATAAACAACAATGATGGCAGACGATAATGAGGATTAAGTTGTTAATATGCGTCACTATGGAGTGAAAATAGTCTCAAAATATCTGTGCGTGTGTAAAAAGATTTGTGTATGTGTAAAAATATCTATGTGTGTGTAATACTCGATTTGTAAAACTTAAAAATAAAATAAACCTTCTCCTACGCCTATACATGTTGAAAAAGTACACACAAATCACCTGGTACACACACACAAAACTGCATTTACACACAAATCCGGTTACGAGTGCACAACTATTTTTGAGACTCATTTCAGCTTCCTGGAAGCTCCAACATTTGTGTGTAGATGGCGCGTTTACATGCTAGTAAAAGCTGGGACATCTGAGCTTTGCTCGGAGTTTAGTGTTTTTTACACACGCACAGATATTTTGAGACTATTTTCACTCCATACTTTACCGGTTTGATAACAACTTCAAAATAGTAAGATATGCTCCACCGTTAGCATCCACATTTTCTGGCGGTTGGTAAAACTCAAGGCAAGCTCCGTAGAAGACTTTCAGGTCGTTTGTAGTTCACAATGTCGCATTCACAGCTCTGGAAAAAACTGCTTATTCCACCAAATATTGATTTCAAGACTCTTCCGAAGTTAAAACATTAGTATTGTTGTTTCTAAATAAATATATATATATATATAAAAAAAAATATATATATATATATATATATATATATATATATATATATATATATATACACACAGTCCAGTCACATTAATGTGACCATCTGTCGAAAGCCAGAATAACCACCTTTCGCAGAGCGAACTGCTACGAGACGTGCAGGAAGAGAGTCACTTAGGTCCCTGAAGGTCTTCTCTGGGATGTTGAGCCATGCCGACTCTAATGCCGTGGCCAGCTGCGCTAGATTACGCGGTTGAGGATCCATGGCGCGAACAACTCGATCGAGATGGTCCCACAGATGCTCGATTGGGTTTAAGTCAGGTGAGTTTGCTGGCCAGGGGAGGACGGTAAACTCATCCTGGTGCTCTTCGAACCACGCACGTACACTGGCAGCTGTATGGCACCTCGCATTGTCCTGCTGGAAGATGCCATCATCCTGAGGAAAAACAATGCGCATGTAGGGGTGGACATGGTCCGCAAGGACAGATGCGTACTTGTATTGATCCATCGTGCCTTCCAAAATAATCAGTGAACCCAGAGAATGCCAGGAAAACATTCCCCAGACCATAATGCTCCCGCCTCCAGCTTGGACCGTTCCTGCAATGGTTGCAGGGTGGTTCCTTTCAGAGGTTTCACGCCTTATACGCCAACTTCCATCTGTCCGATGGAGCATAAAACGCGATTCATCTGAAAACGCTACCTGTCGCCACTCAGTGGACGTCCAGCTGCTGTACTGGCGTGCAAATTCTAGCCTTCGTCGTCGATGAACACCAGTCAGCATAGGTGCACGAACCAGGCGTCTGCTTCGGAGGCCCAGACGCAGCAATGTTCGCTGAATAGTGGTTTGGGAGACACTTGTGGTAGCCCCTTGGTTCATTTTAGTGGTCAGTTGCTCAACGGTAGCCCGTCTATCTGCCCGAACGCATCTCCGCAACCGTCGTTCGCCTCTGTCATCTATGGCCCGTGGTGCACCACATTTGCCACGTCGTTGATTTTGGACAGTCCCATTTTGCCATGCACGGTACACTTTTACCACGGCGGCACGCGAACAGTTCACAAACTCAGCCGTTTCGGAAATGCTTCCACCCTTGG
The DNA here is from genome assembly GCA_033032245.1 of Poecilia picta. Classification (NCBI taxonomy): domain Eukaryota; kingdom Metazoa; phylum Chordata; class Actinopteri; order Cyprinodontiformes; family Poeciliidae; genus Poecilia; species Poecilia picta. The sequence goes on from CM065358.1 coordinate 26,548,971, forward strand.
CCCGAAAGCCAATGATCATGCCCTTTTGGACGTCGGATAAATCGCTTCGTTTCTGCATTACGCCAACGATTGAAATGTTTTCCGAAGCCCACACACACCCTTTATATACGCTCAACTGCACTGTACTGCCACCTGCCTTCTGTGATTGGTTATTTAACTCTGAAGTGGAAAGTACGTGGTGGTCACATTAATGTGACTGGACTGTGTATATATATATATATATATGTATATATCTGTATATATATATATGTATATATATATATACAGATATATATATATATTAGGGCTGAAGCGATGCGATACACGATATTCTGCCGACAATACGATATATATTGCGTTATTCAGCAAATGATACAATTCGATGCACTTTTGCGATTTTCTGAAAGATTTTAGAGGGACAGAGTGATTTTGGTGACATTTTGTGACTGTTATAAAGTTGGATTGAATTAATTTAACTGAAAACTGATTAAAAGCTCCAACTACACAATACCTGGCTCTGGTTGGACACAGTTAAAGTGGACAGCTGGACAAAATGAATCAAAGAAGTGGAGAGAAAACATGTTTCTTTTAATTGAAACAGTCCAAACTGTAGCTGACATGCATTAGTAAAGTAAATAAAGTGAACCAAGTTCCTGCTCTGAATAGTTTGATACCTTTTTAACCTGAACATCTGAAGGAATCACTCTAAGCCTGATGACCTGGTGAAGCAAGCAGTGAGTGAACAAGGTGACAGTTGGATGTTACGATACTTGCAGATGAATATAAATTTTTTTTCTAGGAAAGAAAATATCGATATATATCGCGATATCAATATTAGTTTATTTATATATATAATATATATATATATATATATATATATATATATATATATATATATATATATATATATATATATGACACAGTTAACTTGTTCAATTTTTCTGAAAACGGTTGAGATCTGGATGCTTTACTTCAACCCGGGTTCTACATATTCTGCTTTGTTCAAGACCCACCCAGGTCACTTTCAGTCATTCTCAAATGACAGGCAAAGACGAAACGGCGTGGATTCGAAATGCATTCAGCAGAGACCAGCCAGCCGCCCCAGGGACTGAGATGCCACTCACGTTTCACCACCAATCTAAATCTGAGATGTGAATGAATCACCCAAGTCACCAAAAGCTCTGAGGAGATAAATGACAGAGTGTGAGAGGAAGATGGAGGAAAAACAAAGTTCAACCAGCGAAGTGAAGAAACGGTGAGAGTTTCATTCTAATGAGGATGGTTCTTCTGAGAGGCTGGGGGAAAGAGGAGACGGCGCAGTATTATTTCCAGATTTCTGCTTTATTGAACATGCCACAGAAAATGGCCTATCTACGCAGAGACGGGGGACAATCCGGCACATAACACAGAAACGGCACCTCCGAGACACCCCGGCTAAAAACACCCACCACTGGCGTTATTGGACTTCATAAAAATAATGTTTTGATGCATGCAGAAGATTTCTGTCTCGAGGCGACATAACAACATAACAACAGCAACATAACAATTACCTCCCCCACCTCCACCAGCAAAGAAAAACTATGCAAACAGCTGAAGATAAGAGCCAGAGGAGATACAAATAAATAAAACGGTCGGGTGACCAAAAAAGGCCTGATTGCGCTGGACAAATCTGATCATTTCATGCCAATCTGGTTGCCTCTTTTGCCAAGTCACAATCATTTCATACTCCCTCATTCACATTAGTTCACTTGTGTTCCCAGCTCCTGACCGATGCTTTGATAATGCAGCTGGAAGATTAAATATCTCCCAGATCCACCATTAGCTGTTATAATAAATAAGAATAATTCCTTTGATTAACGGTAGTTTATTTGCCGACTGCAACAAAAATAAGATCTGCTTGTCGTTCTTGAATAAATGCCTTTTACAGCCATTTAAAATTAAACTACTGCTGCCTGCTAATGGCCGACTGCATACGCAACCACCCTGCTATGTTTGCTAATAACCAAACCAATTCAAATTAGACATTTTTATTAGTTTTTATGAAAAGCTAGGAGGGTTCTAAGAGGAAAAAAACACAAGTCTGCTGCTCAAAAGCAGCACGCATACTGTTATCACAGATAATTTGCACTCCATTATGCTAATTAGTGAAGCGTTCAGTCGGAGCCCTATGCATCTTTCTGAAGCTATTTTTTTCCAGCTTAATTTTCTTTTTAACACTTGGAATAACCCCATGGCTGATTGCAGCACTGAAAAGAAAGGCTGTCTGCAAACACACTCATTTATTTACTTGATTAAACTATCATATGTCTGCCAACAGTTAAGCCTAAGTATTTTCACATCCTATGGCATGTTTAGATTTAAAGTAACCTTTTATTTAACCAACAAATTTCTTCCGGCTGGAAGTTGCATTGAGGTTTTTAAGTGGCTAAGCCAGAAACCCAGTTTGAATATGGTAGGAAATTACATTTTTTGGGGGGATGGCAAGAAGGAAACCAACCACCAACTGGTGACCAAAGGTCAGTTGTAAAAATTACTTCCAGTTGTGAGTTTTTGGATGGATCAAAATGCAGACTGGACCTGGGAGCATGGATCATGTTAAATCTTTTAAAGAAGAAAAAAGACCCAAAAAAAGCCACACAAGGAATACAGGGAGCCAGAGAAGAACAAAATCAGGAATCCAGCAGCAAAACACAAGGAGAAAATGGGATTAGACAGGAGAAACCAGCAAGGAGTGACTGAGAATGAGAGGTATATATGCTGGGTCCACCGCGATCACGGCGATCCACCGGCGATCCACCGCGACGTCCACCGCGGTCCCGCGATCCACGGCGATCCACCGGCGATCACGGGCGATCCACCGGCGGTCCACCGGCGGTCCACCGGCGGTCCACCGGCGTCCACCGGCGATCCACCGGCGATCCACCGGCGATCCACCGGCGATCCACCGGCGATCCACCGGCGGTCCACCGGCGGTCCACCGGCGATCCACCGGCGTCCACCGGCGGTCCACCGGCGATCCACCGCGGATCCACCGGCGGTCCACCGGCGATCCACCGGCGGTCCACCGGCGATCCACCGGCGGTCCCCCGGCGATACCCACCGGCGATCCACCGGCGATCCACCGGCGATCCACCGGCGGTCCACCGGCGATCCACCGTGTTTTTGTATTAAAAGATATTAAGTTGACAGGAAAGGTAAAAATATTGCTGTGTAATTATATGCTACGGGAAAACATCTCCAGTGAAATGCTATTTAAACATACAACTAGTATTAAAACAACCCATTTGAACTTCTGTTTAGTCTAAATTAAGTCAGCGGCTCCATCAGGGCTTCAGGGGCCCCATAAACACTAATATTTTAAAACGGACCACAGATACATAAATGTAACACTTGTTTATTGAGATTATCAATGCTGTTAAATTTTATTCAATTGTCTAGGCATAGATAAAAGATTGTAAATTGTTTAACATTTAATTACAAGATTTTAAAGAGCTGGCAAGTTTACTTTGTAAAACTTCAAATAACAATATTCATAGTTAGATTGTTTTGTTACCATAGCAACAATCTGACGCTGGGAGTTTAATCTTTGAATTTACAAACACAAATGAGTAATTTTCCGAGAAACGTAAACAAGCAACGCTTAGCCTGGCGGCGGGACTAGTAAAGCATGGCGGGCCGCCAGGCTTATAATACACCAGGGGAAACCCTGGAACAAGAAGAAATGGCTGATTATAAACTAGTTGCAGCGGTATTGTGATGCGGTTGCTCCGAACGCATCACATGACGCACTTTGAAGTCAGACGCTTGCCACTTTGCTGTAGGCGAGTCAAAATCGCTCCAGGCAGGCGTTGAGAGGAAACTCCTTGCCATATGTGTCCTTCAAACTCTTCCACCATCTACTGCATATTTAGGCTAAATAAATATGTTTGTTTAATGTGACTCTACGTTTTTGGATAGTTCAGTTGAGGAGAAATATTTTCAAACAGTAAACTGACATTACAACTTCCTCAATGGTCCTTCTTGTTCCTGTATCTGCAGTCACAACTGGATTGATCGATTGATCGTAGATTATAGGATGAGCGCTAGGATCCCCGCTTATGCATAAAAATCAGCTTTTTGAATTTTGGGTTGGATATTTGTGACATTTCCTGTATAATCACTAGGGCTGTAGTGATATAATAATATGATACGATACACAATATTCTGCCCATGATACGATATATATTGTGATATTCAGCAAACGATACAATCCAATACACTTTTGTGATTTTCTGAAAGCATTTAGAGGGACAGAGAGATTTTGGTGACATTTTGTGACTGTTATAGAGTTGGACTGAATTAATTTAACTGAAAACTGATTAAAAGCACCAACTGCACAATACCTGGCTCTGGTTGGACACAGACTTAAAGTGGACAGCTGGACAAAATGAACCAAAGAAGTGGAGAGAAAACATGTTTCTTTTAGTTGAAACAGTCCAAACTGTAGCTGACATGCATTAGTAAAGTAAATAAAGTGAACCAAGTTCCTGCTCTGAATAGTTTGATACCTTTTTAACCTGAACATCTGAAGGAATCACTCTAAGCCTGATGACCTGGTGAAGCAAGCAGTGAGTGAACAAGGTGACAGTTGGATGTTACGATACTTGCAGATGAATATCGATTTGTTTTCTAGGAAAGAAAATATCGATATATATTGCGATATCGATATTATTATACAGCCCTAATAATCACCAAGTTCCAATCAGAATTATTATTATTCCTCAATTTAAAAAAGTTGTCTTTATTGAGAAACTAACTTTGACATAACCATGTGTTGTAATTTGAGTGTAATAAAAAAAATTGAAGGGATTAATCACATTGAATCCTCTTCTCACTCCTGTTGTATCCCTTCCTTGGTCAGCCTGACTTGTTGTTGCACCTCAAGTGGCAAATTCTGTCTCTGTGTGGCGAGTGTGGATCAGCTTCGCTCCAGATCTGGAGGCTGTTCTTCCTCGTCCCAATAATTAGGATTTACACTCATTTCTTCAACTCTACTCTGCTAAACTGCACTTCGAGTAAAACTTTGGTGTAGTCAAAATTTTAGTTTCCCATGGTTCGCACAGTTTTTTTTTTCTCGTCTGCGAGCCTGTCTGCTCTGACTCCATATCTCTGGGCTTTCTCTCCCAGCGGGGCTAAATCAGTCATCAGCCTCCTGACAAGTTTTCAATCAGCCCAAACCTCCTTACAATCAGCCTCGAGTTCTTCTCCTCTTCCTTTAGAGCCACCGTGTGTTTCTTGCCTCTGAACCTCTGGATAGCATCGACAGAAACCGGATCCATGTAAACAACACAGCTCTGTCCTGATAATGACTGTCATGTTAATGTCATATCAATAGTTTTATATTTCACACACATACTATGTTTCTGGAACAGACTGGTAAAACACTGCTGCAATGTGAAGAAGATGCGATCCGAAAAACATGCATTTCTCTTTCCTTTTTTCACAAAACATTGCCTGCTGCTGCTCTTTAATGAACAAAGAAAATGGGAATTTTGCAGAAAGATCAAGTTACATGGTGCAAACTAAAAAGCTTGTAATACCAACAAACTAAGAAAAAGAAGTTAGGTTCTTCGATAGAAAAATAGCAAAACTCTTCCACTTCAGGCTTTAATAGTTAGTTATCAAAGGTAGCTGTCAAAGCAAACTTGCTACCTCTGAAAGCAAACTATCAAAGCTAGCTATCGTAGCAAGCCAGTTAACTATCAAAGCTAGCTATTTAACTATGAAAGCCATCTATCACAGCCAGCAATAAAAGTGAGCTAGCAAGCCATCAAAGCTAGATTTAAAAGCTACCTATCACAGCAGCCAGTTAGCTATCAAAGCTAGCTATTTACCAATGAAAGCTAGCTATCAAAGCTACCTATCACTGCAAGCCAGTTAACTATCAAAGCTAGCTATTTACCTATGAAAGCTAGCTATCAAAGCTACCTATCACTGCAAGCCAGTTAGCTATCAAAGCTAGCTATTTACCTATGAAAGCCATCTATCACAGCCAGCAATAAAAGTGAGCTAGCAAGCCATCAAAGCTAACTTTCAAAGTTAGCTATCACAGCAGCCGGTTAGCTATCAAAGCTAGTTATTTACCTATGAAAGCCATCTATCACAGCCAGCAATAAAAGTGAGCTATCAAGCCATCAAGGCTAGATTTCAAAGCTACCTATCACAGCAGTCATCAAAGGTAGCTATTTACCTATGAAAGCTAGCTATCAAAGCTACCTATCACTGCAAGCCAGTTAACTATCAAAGCTAGCTATTTATCTATGAAAGCCATCTATCACAGCCAGCAATAAAAGTGAGCTAGCAAGCCATCAAAGCTAGCTTTCAAAGCTACCTATCACAGCACCCAGGAAGCTATCAAAGCTAGCTATTTACCTATGAAAGCTAGCTATCAAAGCTACCTATCACAGCAGCCAGGAAGCTATCAAAGCTAGCTACCTATGAAAGCTGGCTATCATAGATAGATAGATAGATAGATAGATAGATAGATAGATAGATAGATAGATAGATAGATAGATAGATAGATAGATAGATAGATAGATAGATAGATAGATAGATAGATAGATAGATAGATTACATTAATATGCCATTGAAATATTTTATTTTCAGAAGCTTAAAATTCATAAGCAGTATTGCAAACACTATCATTGGTTGTGGATGTTAGCATTCTCATGACGTAGCTTTGAGTGCTATAATGTTGTGTGGGGGAAAACAAGACACTCTGTAATAACCTGTGTGACATGTTTGAAGTTTGTCGAGGACCCAGATGCTAGCAGGAGAGCAGCAGGTGCAGGAGAAACAAGTTAATGATGACAGGCACCAGGAAACCAGGGAAAGTCGAGCCAACTGCAGATAAAAGAGCGGAAAGATTTAAATGTTGGGGAGTTTGACGCTAGAGCAAACACAGATGGTGCTTAAAACAGGCCATTTTGGTTTTTATCTGACAAAAAAGTTCAAACTGGTAAAAAGGTCTTAAAAACAAAAATATTTCAGATAAGAATTGAAACTAAAATTATTTCAATCTGAATGAAGCTTAAATGCAGCAGATTTTATGAAACTACATTTAGAAATGCTTTTGTTTTAGATTGTGTTTTCATATTCAAATGTATTTTTAAAATCTAATTTTCAGTTTCAGCTGTTTTGAAACACTCAGGTTGATTCTCTTCCTGTTTAAGCTCCATACAGAGATAACAAAAGGGAAAACGACAAGAATAAACAGATTAAATACATCAGAATATTAAATAGAGCAAAATATATTTTCTCAAGGAAATTATGTATGAAAGAAACAAATTCTGTGAAGAGGTACTGTATGTTTGAGTTTACATGCTTTATTTGTTAGTTTTATGTTTTTATTGTTACTGACTTGGTTTGAAATATTGTTTTGTCCTTGTTGTGTTGTATCCTTGTCCCCTCTAATAAGACAAATGTCATAGTTGGTGCAAAACATCAACGTTGTTCTTTTTAAATATTTTATTTCAATTTCAAGTTATATTGAAAATGACAATGATATATAATTTTTTTCCCCCAAGTGAAATTACTTTGAGGTAGGGAATCTTGAACCTTGCTCCTCCATCATGCACAAGATAATTACTTCCCATCACCTCCTGGTCTTCGTCTGACACTGACCTGCACTCTGACCTTCGTGCAGAGAGGTCAGGTGTAAAGGGCACAGGGACAGATATATAAACATAAAATTCTAAAGTTACTGCTGATATTCTGAGCAGCGATCAGGAGACTTGGGACAGTGTGAGGGAAAGAAGAGACAGACAGGAACCGAAGCTGACAGCCGAGTCTGTGAAACAAATTCCCTGAAAATGTGCTGCAGGGCATCGCTGCTGTTTCAGAGTCCTGGCTAGAAACACAGGATGTCTGAGTGCACATAGTAAAGATGCATCAAGATGAATTCAGCTTTAATTACAAAAGCAGAATCTAATTAGACAATATTTGGAAAACATTAAGCATATAGTGTGAGAATATTTCTTTATTGGAAAAATAACAAACATCCTGTTGACCCTTTGTGCTCCAGCCATACTTTAAAGCCTGTTAAAAAGAAAATAGACGTCTGGTAGCCTAATTTCACTTTTATTTAGCTGAATTGACAGTAAAAATGGTCACAGGATGCAGCGCGGTTGGTCTGCAGCAGAGAAAGACCAGGATGAAAACGAAACCTGTCATTTAACCCTTTTAGGCCTGTCACTCAAAAGTCCGCCTGGCATTTTTTACTTGTTTTTCACTAGAAAGTAGGAACAAAATGTCCTATGGCCAAGTGCTTTTGCACATTTTTCCAGAATATTTAGAACTTTCAATACCTGGCATTATTTTTACATTATTCTTGATACTAAACCACCATTAACGGCAGCAATGGACGGCAGAGTCAATTATAACGATGGAGGCCGTCGGTGAAATCGCGGATTTGCAGCAAACACTTTTTTTTTTTAAAAGGTAAGAAGGTTAACCTTCATAACCTTCACTTCGTTATAAGTAAGTATGACTAGAAAGATGAAATATTGCATTATGGAGAAGATACGCGTCTAACCGTTGGTAACCATGGAAACGGTGCCGCACCGTCAGGTAGCCTAGCAGGTATGGAAAAAAACCGGTTAGCATCTCGACTTTTGTACGTTTTTAATGTTGCTCCGGTTGAAGGGGAAACGCTGTTCATGACATAGTGACTTAAATCATGTGTTGTGAATTCAGGAAAAGCTTTAAATATGCTGAACACCTCAGGAGGGAGGAGTTATGGGTCGGTTTCTAAGCTAGCTGGTCATAACTCTTGTAAATCCCGCCGTCTGTGACGCACCAACCAGGTGAGTTACGGTCAGATAAATTAGACTGGAAAAAGTAGAAACCATGAATAAACTGGTGAAAACAACTTGGGAAAACGATTTCAGGCGCTGTGTTTAATATTACCATCCCTCACTTCTGACGTCCATCATGGCGGTTTGAAAGATTAGCTGCAAGGTCGATACATTTTGAAAAACAATAAGTGTTGGGCTCAAATTTTTATTTAAAATCCCTGAGTACGTCAAAGCATTTTTTCCATTATCATTTCTTATTATTTAATTTCACAGCATTATGTCAAAGGAATTTCCTAGCCTCTTGTTTACTGGTAAAGGGATTTTAATTCGGATTCCTAAGACGCCAGAAGCTTTAGAGAGGAAATGGGTCCACAGCATAACTCATCCTCTACCGTGTGTAACAGTGCTAACAAGCTGCTTTTCCACATATTTATCGCCCAAACCCACCTGAAGTGCTAGCTGTCTGAAAAGCATAAAGTTGGTCGTATTTAACTTAGGGCTGCAGTGAGACAATAATCTCACGATACGATACACGATATTCTGCCCACAATATGATATATACCGCAATATTCAGCCGGCGATACAATTCAATACACTTTTGTGATTTTCTGAAAGATTTTAGAGGGACAGAGTGATTTTGGTGACATTTTGTGACTGTTAGAGTTGGATTGAATTAATTTAACTGAAAACTGATTAAAAGCACCAACTACACAATACTTGGCTCTGGTTGGACACAGACTTAAAGTGGACAGCTGGACAAAATGAATCAAAGAAGTGGTGAGAAAACATGTTTCTTTTAGTTGAAACAGTCCAAACTGTAGCTGACATGCATTAGTAAAGTAAATAAAGTGAACCAAGTTCCTGCTCTGAATAGTTTTTATACCTTTTTAACCTGAACGTCTGAAGGAATCACTCTAAGCCTGATGACCTGGTGAAGCAAGCAGTGAGTGAACAAGGTGACAGTTGGACGTTATGATACTTGCAGATGAAATTCGATTTTTTTCTAGGAAAGAAAATATCCATTTATATCGTGATATCGACATTATACAGCCCTAGTTTAACTGTAGTGCATGACTCCATTTGAAGTCCCAGCAGAATTAATTCGTGAAGGTGGGAAAGAAAAGGTTTTTCCCCCCATTGTGTCATGTCGGGTACCAGTTTTCTGACCCACATGCAAGAACACACCCAGGAGAGACAATAATCAGTAAAGTGAGTTTATTGAACAGAAAGATGGGAAAGGGTCTTGGTTGGGAAGCGGGAAGGGGGACCAGATCGGCAAACTGCAAGAAGAGGAGATGAGGTGAGTGACGGGTTCAATGTGCGAGGAAATCCTCAGTACGGGGAGAGAGAGAGGTAATCTTACTGCCGAAATGGAGACGGAAGTCGCAGACCTGCTGCTAGGTTATGGGTTCCAGGTTCCAGAATGCTGAGCGTTGGAGGGCGGACAGGTAGGATGGTTTGGTAAGGCGGAGTAGCTGGCGGAGGTCCGGGATACCCTTGTTCTCAGGGCAACGGCAACCTGTCGTTTTCACCGGTGGCGTTCCGCGGTGAAGCCGCTGGGGTAGGGACCGAGAGGGGGGTGTGCGCAGGGCTAGGCGACCGATAGGAACCACCTATGGCGTCGTGGAGGTACACACAGGGAGATCCAGGGGAAACAGCGGACACGGACGAACTTGACAAGCACAAGGAGGGACCTGATGAGGAGAGCACAGCGAGGGATTACACAGAGGAAGCAACAAGGAAAAATAACACTCCGAGGATCTCTTGGCCGTAGAGGTGTACGCTTTACCAAGCAAGGTAACACTCAGGCGATGAAGTGTCGGCCAGCCGCTCCATAAATAGTCACAGCAGCCAGCTCCCGATTAGACACAGGTGTGTCTACGGGGCTGGCGCCGCATAACTCCAGGGGCTCAGTCAACTGGTGACACCTGGTGGACAGGGAAGGAAGCAGCAGGCCAACAAAAAAAAAAGAAAACAAAACAGAACTCGGCCATGACAGTACCTCCCCCTCAACGGTCGCCACCTGGCGACCGAGAAGGCTGGGAGGCAGAAAAGTCCGAGATGAGGGAGGGGTCGAGGATGTAGGAGCGCGGGACCCAGGAGCGCTCCTCCGGACCATAGCCCTCCCAATCGACGAGATACTGGTAACCCCGACCTCGCCGACGGGAGGCCACAATCCGGCGGACAGAATAAGCCGGATGGCCCCCTATGACTCGGGCGGGGGGAGGGGGTTCGGCCGGCGGGCAGAGATCGCTGGACTGGACAGGCTTAATCTGGGACACATGAAAGGTGGGATGAATGCGTAGGGTCTTGGGAAGGCGTAGCCGAACGGCGGCCGGGCTGATAACAGACAGGATCTTAAAAGGGCCTATGTATTTGGGACCCAACTTCTTGGACGTGGCCTTTAGGGGAACATCACGGGTGGACAGCCAAACCTCTTGACCGACAACATAGGTAGGTGCAGGGGTCCTCTTGCGGTCGGCAATGCGTTTGTTCTGGGTGGCGGTGTTATTGAGCGCAGTAATCGTATCCTTCCATATCTTCTGGCAGCGGCGGACATGGTGCTGGACAGAGGTGACAGAAATCATCTCCTCATCAGAGGGGAGGAGCGGAGGTTGGTAGCCCAGGGAGACCTCGAATGGGGAGAAACCTGTGGCGGCAGAGATGTGGCTGTTATGTGCATACTCGACCCATGGGAGGTATTGGGCCCAGTCTCCGGGATTAGAGGAGGTAAGGCAACGAAGAGTAGTCTCTAGCTCTTGGTTCATTCTCTCTGTTTGACCATTGGTTTGAGGGTGATAACCTGAGGTCAGGGCAACTTTAGCTCCAAGCGCAGTACAGAACTGTTTCCAGACCTGGGAGATGAACTGAGGTCCACGGTCCGACAGTATCTCCTGGGGGATACCATGCAAACGGTAGACATGTTTCATCAGAAGTAGAGCAGTCTGAGCAGCAGTGGGTAACCTACGGAGGGGAACTAAATGGCAGGACTTGGAGAACCGATCAATAATGGTAAATATGGTTGTCATACCCTTCGACGTAGGGAGGCCAGTGACAAAGTCGACAGCGATGTGGGACCAGGGTCGCTTAGGGGTAGGTAGCGGCTGGAGCAGGCCCGCAGGAGGAAGATGTGAGGACTTGTTTCTGGAACACACTGTACATGCCTGAACAAACTCCTTCACGTCCTTGTGGACAGAAGGCCACCAGAACCTTCTATTGACCAGGGCAATGGTGCGACTAATACCTGGGTGGCCTGAAAATCTCGACGCATGAATCCATTTTAGGAAGCGAGGACGGACTGAAGTAGGCACATAGATCTTACCATTGGGGCACGAGGGGGGAGCCGGCTCCGTTTGCTGGGCCTGTTTGAGGATATCCTCGATCTCCCAGAAGACTGATCCCACAGTGCAACTAGGTGGTAAAATGGGAGCCGGACCATCATAGGAGTCATCAGGAGCATAGACTCTGGACAGGGCGTCAGGTTTGGTGTTCTTGGAACCTGGACGGTAGGAGATGGTAAGATTAAATCTGGAGAAGAATAGAGACCATCGGGACTGGCGTGGGTTAGACCGTTTAGCTGACTGGAGGTAGGCCAGGTTTTTATGGTCGGTCCAGACCAAAATGGGGTGCTCAGCTCCCTCCAGCCAGTGTCTCCATTCCTCCAGTGCCAATTTTATGGCAAGAAGTTCTCGGTCGCCAACATCATAATTTCGCTCAGGAGGGGTTAATCTGCGGGAGAAGAAGGCACATGGATGAGTACGGTGATCTTGGCTAGAAACCTGAGACAAAACTGCGCCCACTCCGGTATCAGATGCATCGACCTCCAGAATGAACTGTTTGGAGGGGTCCGGCTGGACCAGGATGGGTGCGTTGGCAAACAGGGACTTTAAATCGTTAAAGGCTGTCTCAGCTTGGGGTGTCCAGGTGAAAACAGACTTGGTAGAGGTGAGGGCTGTCAAAGGTGAGGCCGTCTGACTATAGTTGCGAATGAATCGACGATAGAAGTTTGCAAACCCCAGGAAACGTTGGAGCTGCTTTCTTGTCTCGGGTCTAGGCCATTCCAGTACAGCTTTTATCTTGTCCTCGGATGGTCTTACCTGTCCGCCCTCTAGGACATACCCCAGGAAGGTGACCGACTGACAATGAAATTCACACTTCTCCGCCTTGACATAGAGCTTGTTCTCCAGGAGACGCTGAAGAACCAGACGAACATGCCCTTCATGTTCTTCTCGGGACTTGGAATAAATCAGTATGTCATCTAGGTAGACGAAGACAAACACGTTAAGAAAATCTCTCAGCACATCATTAACCAACGCTTGGAAGAACGCAGGGGCGTTGGTTAGCCCGAATGGCATGACCAGGTATTCATAATGGCCCATGGGGGTCTTAAACGCCGTCTTCCATTCGTCTCCTTCACGGATGCGGAGGAGATGATAGGCGTTTCTGAGATCCAGCTTGGTAAATATGGTGGCGCCATGGACCGGTTCAAAGGCTGAGGAAAGGAGTGGTAATGGGTATTTATTCCTCACCGTAATTTGGTTGAGCCCTCGATAATCAATACAGGGTCTCAATGAACCATCTTTCTTCCCTACAAAGAAGAAACCTGCTGCTAAGGGGGATGAGGACGTGCGGATTATGCCCGCGGCCAGGGAGTCATTTATGTACTTCTCCATTGTCTGACGTTCAGGTCTGGAAATGTTGTACAGCCTGCTGTTAGGAAGCGGTGCACCGGGCAACAGATCGATGGCACAGTCGTAGGGACGGTGGGGCGGCAGAGACAGAGCCTTTTCTTTACTGAAGACGTTAGCCAAATCGTGGTACTCTATGGGAACTGATGAGAGGTCGGGGAGGTCTCCCTCGGGAGGCTCTGCCGCCGGACGGAGTGGAACAGCGGAACGGAGACAAGTGGTATGGCACTTACTTGACCAGGACTCGATGCGAGACTCACTCCAGTCTATGTGCGGGTTGTGAGCTTGTAGCCAGTCAAAACCCAGAACTATGGCGGAACTAGCAGCTGGGAAGACAAAAAAGGAGGTACGTTCAGAATGGTTACCGGAAATGACTAAACGTACAGGCTTCGTCCGGTGGGTTATGCTGGGTAAACCTTCCCCATTGAGGGCGGAAACACGGAGGGGAACTGACAGTGGCTCGACCGCGATTCCCAACTGTTGGACTAGGACAGTGTTGATTAGATTTTGCTCACAACCAGAATCAATGAGGGCAGAAAGAGAAAAGGCTGTCTGGTCATTAAACAGGGTGGCTGGGAGTAGTAGGCGAGGCTTCTCTTCCTTGTGTTGCGCCGGCAGTTTCCTCGCCGCTACTGCCGGGCCTGCCTGTTTAAACGGATGGGACAGTTAGCAATGAGATGTGAAGGTGAACCACAATACAGACAGAGCCGGGCAGCCATACGTCTCTGCCTCTCCTCTGGTGTTAGGCGAGTGTGGCCGATCTGCATGGGTTCCGATTCCATGGGAGCCGGCAATAATGGGGTAGGCTGTGTTGAGCAGGGAGATGGGATGGCGAGGGACGACTTAACAGTCAAGCCCCTTCGGCTCCGTTCTCTGGTTCTAGCTCGTATACGATTATCCAGTCTTATAGTCAGACTAATCAACTCCTCCAGCGTCTCAGGCTCATCTAAAGTCGCCAATTCATCCTTTAATTGTTCATTCAGGGCATGAAAATAAGCACTCTTTAATGCTGCAGCATTCCAGCCAGAAGCTGCAGCCTTAATACGGAACTCAATAGCGAAGTCAGAAACTGTTCTCTGCCCTTGTTTGAGACTTCTGAGTTCGCGAGAGCTTGATGTCTGGTCAGTCTCTTGACAAAAGACTTGTTTTAGCTCCCTCAAAAACTCAGGAAAGGTACACCCAAAATCTATAGGTGATGTGAATCTTGATTCAGCCCACTCTAAGGCACGGCCAGTCAACAGCGAAAGCATATAAGCTATCTTTGTGTTATCATGCTGGAAACTTTGTGGAGAGTGATTAAAGATTATTTGACATTGTAAAATGAAACCTCTGCATTTGTGAATGTCACCTGCAAACTTCTCTGGAGCTGGCGGTCGGACATCCGAAAACGTGGAGTGAACTGGAGGAACCGGAGCGACGGACTGGACATGTGATGGCGCAGGAGACGTGCTCTGTTCCTGTTGGACAGATCCTTGCAAAAAATTTGACAGTTCAGTGAGTCGGCGGTTTGTTTCAGCCTGCTGACTGCCTAACTCTCTGAGCGCTGCATCATGCGATTGTATAAGCGCGTGTTGTTCTGATAATGCTCTCCTGACTGCGTCTGCTGCGGTCGACTGTTGGCCTGAGTGTTCTGTCATGTCGGGTACCAGTTTTCTGACCCACATGCAAGAACACACCCAGGAGAGACAATAATCAGTAAAGTGAGTTTATTGAACAGAAAGATGGGAAAGGGTCTTGGTTGGGAAGCGGGAAGGGGGACCAGATCGGCAAACTGCAAGAAGAGGAGATGAGGTGAGTGACGGGTTCAATGTGCGAGGAAATCCTCAGTACGGGGAGAGAGAGAGGTAATCTTACTGCCGAAATGGAGACGGAAGTCGCAGACCTGCTGCTAGGTTATGGGTTCCAGGTTCCAGAATGCTGAGCGTTGGAGGGCGGACAGGTAGGATGGTTTGGTAAGGCGGAGTAGCTGGCGGAGGTCCGGGATACCCTTGTTCTCAGGGCAACGGCAACCTGTCGTTTTCACCGGTGGCGTTCCGCGGTGAAGCCGCTGGGGTAGGGACCGAGAGGGGGGTGTGCGCAGGGCTAGGCGACCGATAGGAACCACCTATGGCGTCGTGGAGGTACACACAGGGAGATCCAGGGGAAACAGCGGACACGGACGAACTTGACAAGCACAAGGAGGGACCTGATGAGGAGAGCACAGCGAGGGATTACACAGAGGAAGCAACAAGGAAAAATAACACTCCGAGGATCTCTTGGCCGTAGAGGTGTACGCTTTACCAAGCAAGGTAACACTCAGGCGATGAAGTGTCGGCCAGCCGCTCCATAAATAGTCACAGCAGCCAGCTCCCGATTAGACACAGGTGTGTCTACGGGGCTGGCGCCGCATAACTCCAGGGGCTCAGTCAACTGGTGACACCTGGTGGACAGGGAAGGAAGCAGCAGGCCAACAAAAAAAAAAGAAAACAAAACAGAACTCGGCCATGACACATTGTTGAAACAACCAGAAGTTCAGGTGCGATGGATATATTCTGTAATGGTTGTTATGGCCTGGTCACTAAAATTGATTTGTTTTGGATATTCTTTATTTTGACTAAACTTGCCTCCTCACTTCATGGTGGTAAAATAAATATGGGTCCTCGTCCTTCTTTGCTTGTCACATTTCCAGTTGTCTAACAGGTTTATTTGTGAAAAATAATAATGACATCATTTGAGCATTTGCCTTGCTATCATGTAGTTTGGAAATATAAAGTATGAGATGAACAAATCTGGAATAAAAGATTAATTCAACAAAAAGCCCATGTAAGCACACAAATAATTGTAATACTATGACAGAGTATTAAGGCCACACTAATTAAATAAAAACATATAAATAAAATTACAAGAATTAAGTCATAATGTGAGAATAAAATCCTGGTATTATGAGAATTGTCACATTATTATGACTTTATTCTGGCAATATGAGAATAAAGTCATAATAACAAGACTTTATTCTTGTAATATTCTACTTTTGTTTTGAAAAACTTCAACGTTATTCTCATATTATTTCATCGTCATTCTCATAATGTGGTTCTTTCACTTGTTCCTGGCATTAAACAGGGTTTTTTACACTCCGTCGTAACAAACCCCTGAAAATGTGTGAAAAATTGTATTTGTCAACTCCTATTTTATCTTTGCTACCATGACTCTTGCATGACTGAGATAAGATGGAAATAATTTGCTGGTAGCGGCACATAAACCAACAAAAGGCCCATCTCTTCCTCTTTCTATTGGACGGTGCCGGGTCTGGCAGGTGACCGGGTCAGATATGTCGTCGCTCACCTGAGCTCACCGGCTGTCGTCATGACAACACGCAACACGCCAACGCTGGTGCACGTCGATACTGTGACACACACTTGCATAGAAAATAATGTCTCTAAAGAAATCTTTCCCCCCACAATTAGAGGTCCCTGAAAAACTCCAGCTGTGAAGTGAGACTGAAAGCTCAGAGTTTAGAAATGGAAGATCTGCCCAACCAGCTCAGTCCTGTAATGTTTCTGCATGAAATGCTGCAGTTATTCAGGCTGAGGAAAAGTTTGACCAATTTGACCTTGTAACACTACATTGTAAAACATTTAAATGTGGTTTAACTTGACAATGAAAGTCCACCTGCTGCCTTGAAAATGTAATTTAAGTCACAAGAAAATTGTTTTGGTTTTAACTCGGAGATTAAAGTTCATGAAGTTGATAAAACAACAAGAGACAAGTTGTCTGAACACTGTTTTTTAACTTCATTAATCCCTAAAATCTGCCCTCGCCAGTTAAAGAGCCACGTTTCTTTATTATTTTACTCACAATATCAAGTTAAAATAAATACTTATTTTACTTTAAAATAATTTAAATTCAAACTGCAGGAGCAAAATTTCTGACGTGATTGTCATGATCCGCGGTTTTCTGTGTTTGTTGTTGAGTTTTCTCTGTGTGGTCCTGTTCCCTGTGAGTCCTGTCTCCCCGTTAATTGTTTCCCAGGTGTGTCCCATTCCCGTGATTACCCCGTGTGTATTTAACCCCCCTGTTGTCTCTGTTCTTTGTGGGATCCTCATCAAAAGCTCGTCTAAGTTTGTCAAATGTTTTTTCTGTTAGCATCCAGTAGAACTGTAAAGTCCTGATAGCTTAGCTCATTTTGCCAGTCCATGCTACCAGTTGCTACCGGTATTAGCTGTGTGCCGTGCTGCCTGTTCCGGACTGTGAGCTCTATTAAATTAATCATTTTCTCCATAACCTGGGTCTCTGCGTCACTCCTCACCACCACCGCAACCCCACCATTCATGACAGTGACGATGAATTTTATAAACATCCCAATGAGTTCAGCTCAGAAACATTTAGTGTGATCAGGACATTATCCTCACCACTTGCCATCCTCACCAAATGTTAAAACGAACATTTACCTTAATAAAACACCAGAGTCAGATCAACGTGACGCACTTCCACCTCAGGAGACAGAAACATGCCGCTAAGCATTCTGGGAAATAGCTCCCACTCCTGTCTTTCTCTTCTTTCAGTTTTTTAAGTGCAAACCTAAAAACTCAGTTGATTCAACTCTTGGAGGTTTTGACTAAATTAATAAAGAGTTAACACAACTTACTGCTGTAAGTTTATCTTTCACAAACTCACATTTAGGTTCAAAATCTAAAACTGGATAAATTTATTTTACTTACAGAGTAGAAGACAGTAGACACAACTAAATGAAGCTGAAGTGTTTTAAAGTGTAGAAATGTTTCCAATATCCATAAAAAAGAAAAGCAAAACATATTGATAGTTAATCATTATTTGGGTAAATATTTTGTAATATAGCTGGTTTTGGAGTACAATTAAACCATTTTTTATATAAAAATGGCTTTGTCACCAAATAAGCTAAACTGATCATTTTCTGGAAAGAAAGTTGGCTAATAGCACTGAGAGAATGAGCACTGAAAAATTTAATCCATGCTGCCAAACCGCCACACGATTAATTACTTTTAAAGAAGTTGGCTTGATTTACAAACATGTTGGAAGAGCAGTTGGAATAAAACGTGTCAGACGAGCAGTGGATAGGTTCTTTAATGATGGCAACCTCAATTAAAGTTGTACTTTAGAGTGTAAGTCAATGAGTAGATGTAGCAGATGTGATTCTGTTTGCAATCACAACAGAAGGAAAGCATAAAACATGGAAAAGATTATCACATTGTGTTACATCTAACACAACAGTAGATTTTAATTTAAAAGTTGTTTTTTTTCTTGAATCGTGGTTGTGATTAGGGCTGTATAATATCGATATCGCGATATACATTGATATTTTCTTAGAAAAAAATCGATATTCATCTGCAAGTATCATAACGTCCAACTGTCACCTTGTTCCCTCACTGCTGGCTTCACCAGGTCATCAGGCTTAGAGTGATTCCTTCAGATGTTCAGGTTTAAAAGTATCAAACTATTCAGAGCAGGAACTTGGTTCACTTTATTTACTTTACTAATGCATGTCAGCTACAGTTTGGACTGTTTCAACTAAAAGAAACATGTTTTCTCTCCACTTCTTTGATTCATTTTGTCCAGCTGTCCACTTTAAGTCTGTGTCCTAACCAGAGCCAGGTATTGTGTAGTTGGTGCTTTTAATCAGTTTTCAGTTAAATTAATTCAGTCCAACTTTATAACAGTCACAAAATGTCACCAAAATCACTCTGTCCCTCTAAAATCTTTCAGAAAATCGCAAAAATGTATTGAATTGTCGTTTGCTGAATATCACAATATATATCGTACCGTGGACAGAATATCGTGTATCGTATCATGAGATTATTGTATCACTACAGCCCTAGTTGTGATTGTGACTTAAAGTCATTCCAGGAGCCGCAAATGGTCCCAGTGCCCCACTTTGAACCCCCTTCCTTTAAATGGAGTGGTGCCAAAGCTTTTGATGTGCCATTAAGGTTATTCAACCTCAGCAGAACATGTCCATCACGCAGTCAGGGTGAAGCAGAAGTGACTTTCTGTGTCGTTTGGACGACGAAGTCCTGCTATGGACCGTCTGACCCTGGTAATTTCACGCCATTCCACTTTCTTTCCAAACGGCGATTAGAGGTAAAAGCATGTAATCTTAGAGAGAGCGCTTTACAGGAAAGTCCAGCTTCAACCCACTCATTTAATCTCTTCAATATGCTACACCTAGAGACAAAAGCATTTCTATCCACAGAAAAACGGGGGTATTTCAGTGTTCAGACAACTGTATTAAATCAATATAACATTGAAACGGCAGTAGGTGACTTTTATAAAACAAATTAAAAATTAAAAATAAAGTTTTTTTTTCACTATGTCCTGACAGAATAGTATCAGACATCCTGCTAAATATGCTAATGGCTAATGTGCTAATAGTGGAGAAAACCGTTTATCCACCGACATTGGTGGCATCGCTTTCTAGCCTTAGCAATCGTGGCAAGTATGGAGAGAAAACGGACACAAAATATCTGTGGTCCATATGGCAGGCTCTGCTGATGGTGGAGAAGCTATGCATTAGCATTATTAACAGCGCTAAGGCCCTCCTCCTGGTTCTGATTGGTTGTTTCTGATCAAATGGTGTATTTCTGCAGCTAGCCATTAGCACAGGGAGCTGTGTCTTACTGCTAGCGGTGGGTAGAGTACCCAAAAATTGTACTCGAGTAAAAGTAGCAGTACTTCAACATATTTTTACTCAAGTAAAAAGTAAGAAATGACTCACAAGTAAGAGTAAAAAAGTATCTGGTAAAAAGTCTACTCAAGAAATGAACCTAAATTATTTAGTATTTAAGAATTATATCATTAGGCGTACCGAAGCTATGTGGAAATATTGGTATTTTAAGGACAAAATGAAAATTATTTATATTAATATCAAAATCCGACCAAAGAAACATTTTTACAAATCTTTTTTTTTTTCCCCTAATGAAAAACTTATGAAAATTTTAACAAAAACTGCAGGGTGACTGGTGGTGACGTTTTGGTTAAAACATGTTTGTTTTTCAACAGTAGGTAGAGTACGGAGAAATTTTACTCATGTAAAAGTAGCGATACTTCATAATAAAATTACTCAAGTAAAAGTAAAAAGTACGGCACAGTTTTTTTCCAAAGAGTTTTCTTAAGGCATAAAAATGGGAAAACAATTTTGTAAGAAAAAATTATTCTAGGACTTTTTTTTCTAAGTGATCAGATGTAATTTTCTCCAAAAGGTTATTTGAAAAATGCATCAGTAGTATTAGTCTACGGGGTTACTTGATGACACAATATTTCTTTTACCCTCAAGAGTTGAAGGAAGGACCGGATTTTCCTGAGTTGGTCTTTCGTCCGTCTGCCATCTTGGATTTAACAAAAACGTTCTTGCAGTTGCAGTGGGTGGCCAGTAGTAGTATTATATGATGTACTAGTGTCTACTTCAGTGGTCTGTGTGAATTTATATCATAAAAATTCACTAGACTGGCTTTTAGAAAGCTGTCCACTGCAGTCACCGCTATACATGGAAAGGTAAATAAAAATATATTTTTCATAAAACTTACCTACTCCACCTTTACACAACAAATTCGGCAGAGTTAAATCAACACTATGCTGAATCTATGTGGTCTTTATCAGAACTGGTGTTAATTTAACTCTTAGTTATTTCAAAAATAGTTTGAGTAGTTCTAACTTTTTCCAAGTGTTAAAATGACTTAATTTCTTGTTGAAATAACTCTGAAAAGAGTTAAATTAACACCAATTCTGATAAGGACCACATAGACTCGGCATAGTGTTGATTTAACTCTGCCGAATTTGTTGTGTAGCAGCTAATATTTCATCTTCTGGCCTGTATTTCTTTCACATTACCAGTTAATAGTAAAATAAAAGAAAGAACTGCAGCTACCACAAATGCAGAGGGTAATATTAATATAATTACTACCATTTGACCAGAGTTGTATAGTAACGAATAAAAACACTTCACTACTTTACTTAAGTATATTTTGGAGTACTTCATACTTTCCTCGAGTATGAAAATTTTTGATAGCTTTCACTTTTACTTCACTATATTTCCGAACTTAATTGCATACTTTTACTCCGATACATTTTCAATGTGTGGTTTAGTTACTCCTTATAAAAAAGTGAAAAAGAGAAACGCTGGAGTTTTGACCCACCTACTGATTGGCTGCTACAGTCGGTAGCCTCCTTACCTGGGCTTGTTCATTATTTTTCTCATTTTCAGCACTGACCTTACTTGAAGGGAAAACTTAAGGCTTTGTATTTCTGTCCTGGAGGGGAACTAAGAAGCTGGTTAAGCAGGTTAAGTTAACCTTGTAGGTAAAGCACCTAATTTTCTTAACTAAATGATGCCTGCAGGTTTATCCATTAGCAGGTTTAATTTTGCCCGCACTTGGTTGTGTTTATTACTTTAACTGTATTTGACAAGTTTACCAAAATATAAAAAAATGTCATTCAAACTGCATTTGCCTTGTTTTACTTTTGAGTTATACTTTTCATTACATTACTTGAGTCCATCCATTTTTACAGTAATTTCCATACTTAAGTAAAAGACGTTTCAGATACTTTAAGACTTTAACTCAAGTAACATTTCAGTCAGTGACTTGGACTTTCACCAAAGTCCTATTTTGGAGAGGAACCTAGACTTTTCCTTGACTCTGAGATTTCAGTACTTTATACAACACTGCATTTGAATGTATAATTTAGATGTATAATAGAGGGTTCATGGGGGGACATGAGCTCTGATTGGAGACTCATGTGACCTCTAATGAAGATCTTGTCTCTTCATTTAGTGATGCTTCACTGAGGGAACATCTTGGACTTGTTCCTCCTGTTTCCATCACAGCTACCTGTCCTATTTTTTACCCTGCCAGCACACGATGAGCAACAAGTCTAAAAAAAAAAAAAAAGAAGCTTGTGAGAGCCTGGCTGATTTTGAGAGCCGCAGGATGAGAAGGAAGAGCAGAATTTAATTAACTCTGAGTTAAAGCCCCCCGCCTTCCTCCTCTCAGACATGTCTCGCCTCCTGCTTCGTGTGCCAGCTGATGAAGGGAGGCGGGGGGAACAGAAAGCAAAAAGGTTCGTGATTACCTTTGGATCGGGTGGCTCCATGTGTGAAATTATTGCCAGGGTTGAATGGAGCGCCTGCATGTGTGAGCAACTGAAATTATACCAAATATAAGTCTCATTTTGGGGGATTAGTCGCCGGTGGTTACGATTTACCAGGCTTTATTCACCTGAGATCCGTGGTGACTCTTCATGAAGTCCTTTTCAACTCTATTACTGCTGTAGGCTTGGACTTGCTGTGATCCAGCAGCAGCTGCTCTCACAGACGAGAGGCTTTCTGGATCTGGACCAAACATCCAGGAGGAGTTCTGGTAAATTTAGCCTGGTAAAAAAAGAAAAAAAAATGATGTGTAGGTTTTAAATTTTACCCAATCGCTAATGTTTTCCCGCAACTAGCTCAAGGAGAAGGTAGATTACAACATGGTGACAGTTTTAACAAATACAGCTGTGGAAAAACCTAAGAGCCTGTTGCGTTGAACCCCATTGAAAACCTCCTGGTTATTCCACCAGATTGATTTCTGAACTCTTCCTGAGTTAAAACATTAGTTTTATTGTTTCTAAATTAACATAAACTTGTGTTCTTTGCATTACTTCAGGTCTGAAAGAAATGTATCTTTTTTGTTGAACCATTTCTCATTTTCTGCCAATACTAAATTTCAGACATGTTGACAGTAGTTCATAGAATAAAAAAGAAATGTTCGTTTTACTCAAAGATATACATATAAAAAGTAAAATCAGAAATGAATTTTTTCCAGTGGTATGTAAAAAAGCATATTTGTTTAGAATAAAATGTGCAGCTTTAGCGTTAATTCAATATTTGGAAGCTGCTTTGTTCACTTCTCCTGCTGCCGTTGAAATAAAATCATCATCTTTCACTTCTTCTTCTACTCGCTGATTGGCCCGGTTCAGATGCTACCAGAGCAATCCGTGTCAATGGGAGAAAACCCAGAAAGCAGTGAAGTGAGATTAAAGTCAGCTGAAAGAGTAAAAAAAAAAAAAAAGGCCTCCGGTGGAATTGCGTAGGAAGGCAATAAGCAGGCGAGGTTAACAGTCTTACCCTGCTGAATGACGTCAGCTGTGCAGAATAAATGACACACATACTTCAAGGAAAAGGACAATTTCATGTGTTCAGATCTGCGACGGTCTGAGGGGTTTCAGCCGGAGGCGGCGTTTGTTGTCAGTGGCGCTGCGAGGCTGCGGGGGTTTCACAGTTAGCTGCCGCTCCAGGGACACACGCCACCCACACCTGTGTTTCTGTTTGAAATGTGAAGGAATGAGGGCGAGGCTTTGTGTTTGAAACGGGCGTTTTATTCCACAGGAGCTCAGCATGGAGACGAAGGAAAACTAATAATGTTCATTTAAAATCCTTAAAAAAAACTTTACCATTGTCGGGAATATTACATAAACTCTATTGCCATGGTACAGTTCCAGTGTTAAATCATCTACGAATGTTTCAGGCTCAGCAGGATATAAAAACAAACCTACACAGTAAAAACGCCAGTGTTGAATTAACACCCAAAAGTGTCTATAAGTGTCCAAGTCAGCTGGTGTTAAATTCAACACTACAGTGTCACATTAACATTTACAACAGTGCTGGTGTTAAAATATGTTAAAAGTAACACCAGTGTAGTGTTGATCACAACAAACAATGTGGCATTAAAAACGTAAATAATTGACCCACAAAGTGTCAATATCAATCAAATCCAGTGGAAAATATTCACAACAATACACAGAAATAGAAAGTTTAAACTTTTCTTAAACCCATTTCAGTATATAGACCAAAGTTGATTTAACAAAAGATGGGTGTCAAACTTTTAACACTTTCAAAAGTGTTACTTTAACACCTGCTGACTTGGACACATATAGACACTTTTGGGTGTTAATTCAACACTGGTATTTTTACTGAGTAAAGGTATCAAGTGTTTTCATGGAAAGAAGAAGGCACAGGCTGTCAGAAATGTAAAAGTTTAACAGGTTTCTGAGCAGAACAGGTCGCAGACGGTCAGGTGGGTTTTGGACACGGAGAGAGCCGGGTACACAGGCTCACAAAAACTGTGCTTGTAGGAATGCAATACAGCAAGACTGCCCCCTGGTGTCGCATCAAAGAACGACAGGCTGCCCTCCTCGAAGTCCAGGAACACTCCGACCCGCTGCAGGCCGTCGGCCCTCACCGCCGCCGACTCCTTGTTGTGCAGAGCCTCCAGCTTCCTCTTGTCGCAGGCCAGGCACCAGGAGTAGCCGTTGCAGCCCAGACGGGAGCCGTCCTTCTGGCCCTTCCTTTCGATCTGAGCCGTGCTCAGGCCCACCTTCCAGCGCCCGTCGTCCACCGACGCCGACACCTCCCAGTACCAGCGGCCGCCCTGCAGCGGGGAAGACGCCAGGACCTGCGGGAAGGAGCTGAAGCGCGCCTGGTGGTCGGCGTAGGCCTGCGGGGATTCGCTGTACGCCACCTTCCTGTTGGCTTCGGACAGCTGCAGCTTGGGATGAGCCGTGTCGGCGTCCATGGTGGGAACGGTGCCGTCTGGACGCGGGGGAGAAGACGCTCCGTTATAAAGCTACATTTTCATTTGAGATTTATCAATCATCTATCTGATGTTGTGATTGTTGTGAAGCACTTTTGAAATTGCTCTTCAAAAAATATGAATCATCATAACAGAAATGATCAAACTCATTTTAATTTATGCGATAATGACTAGTTTACTAACATGTTGACTATTTTTGGATTAGCTGGTTAATAAAAAGTGCTTAATAGTAGGGCTGTAGTGATACGATAATCTCACGATACACGATATTCTGTCCACGGTACGATATATATTGTGATATTCAGCAAACGACAATTCAATACATTTTTGCGATTTTCTGAAAGATTTTAGAGGGACAGAGTGATTTTGGTGACATTTTGTGACTGTTATAAAGTTGGACTGAATTAATTTAACTGAAAACTGATTAAAAGCACCAACTACACAATACCTGGCTCTGGTTGGACACAGACTTAAAGTGGACAGCTGGACAAAATGAATCAAAGAAGTGGAGAGAAAACATGTTTCTTTTAATTGAAACAGTCCAAACTGTAGCTGACATGCATTAGTAAAGTAAATAAAGTGAACCAAGTTCCTGCTCTGAATAGTTTGATACCTTTTTAACCTGAACATCTGAAGGAATCACTCTAAGCCTGATGACCTGGTGAAGCAAGCAGTGAGTGAACAAGGCGACAGTTGGATGTTACGATACTTGCAGATGAATATCGATTTTTTTTTTTCTTGGAAAGAAAATATTGATATATATCGCGATATCAATATTATTATACAGCCCTAGTTTATAGACGATTTTCTTTTATACTTAAACATTACGCCGCTTGAGAAGTTTTTGGTAGAATTAGTAACCTATTCATCATGATTAACCGTCTCAGCGCCGCGTCCTAAGCTGAAAGGACGAGCATGGAGTATGTGGCGTGAAGCGCCTCTTACACAGCAGCCTGTACAAGTCTCTGTCTTTCCCCGGCATGGTGATGACGACGGCGTCCAGACGTTTCTCCGTCCACCTCTGCAGGCAGCTCAGTCGGCTGCGGTCCACTTCCTCCGGAGGCGCAAACTGAGCGGCGCAGTTCCCCACCTCACTGGTGCTGGAGGGGAAGAGCAGAGTCAGAGTCAAACTACTGGATTCATGGCTCCCAAACAAACAGGACGGATAATGGTGTTTGATGAGTTAAAGGAAAAACAAGTTTTATAATCACACTAAGGCTGTATAATATCTATATTGCGATATATATTGATATTTTCTTTCCAAAAAAAAAAAAAAAAAAAATCGATATTCATCTGAAAGTATCATAACATCCAACTGTCACCTTGTTCACTCACTGCTTGCTTCACCAGGTCATCAGGCTTAGAGTGATTCCTTCAGATGTTCAGGTTAAAAAGGTATCAAACTATTCAGAGCAGGAACTTGGATCACTTTATTTACTTTACTAATGCATGTCAGCTACAGTTTGGACTGTTTCAACTAAAAGAAACATGTTTTCTCTCCACTTCTTTGATTCATTTTGTCCAGCTGTCCACTTTAAGTCTGTGTCCAACCAGAGCCAGGTATTGTGTAGTTGGTGCTTTTAATCAGTTTTCAGTTAAATTAATTCATTCCAACTTTGTAACAGTCACAAAATGTCACCAAAATCACTCTGTCCCTCTAAAATCTTTCAGAAAATTGCAAAAGTGTATTGAATTGTATCGCTTGCTGAATATTGCAATATATATCATATCATGGGCAGAATATCGTGTATCATATCGTATCATGAGGTTGTTGTGTCACTACATCCCTAAATCACACTGTTTTGGACGTTTAACTAAGAAGAAGGAGCGTTTTTGCAAATGCATGTAATGGCTCACAGATTGTACTTGCAGTGCTGGAAAAAATTAAGAAATCAGAATGACTTCCATTAAAATGCAAGAAGAAGCAGAAGTTAAATTACTTACATTTGAGAAATCCTGCTGTACTCCTGAAAAGTGGAGAAGAAGAAGAAGATGTTTCTGTTTGTAACAAAGTGGCTGCGTATCTAACAGAGAGCTCCAGCTGACCATTATGAACGCCTGGTCCTGGACGCGCGTGTCGGCCCTGGCGTCGGCCAGACCCTCCAGGACGTGGAGGCCATTTTGGATGGACTGCAGCGAGCCCTGAAGCAGGCAGAGCTTCTTCTCCAGGCCGCCCAGGACCCGGCTCTCCTCCTTCTTCACACAGCGGAGCGCCGTCTGCTCCTCCTGGTCCAACGCCTCCCTGATGGCGCCGTACTGCTGCTTCACTCCGTCCAGCGCTTCGGTCAGAACCGCCTGGGGGCGACAGGAGAGCAGCGTCAGGATGTTACTGTTACTACAATCAGAAGGCCAGAGTTAAAGAATCACACCAGCTACAGGGTTTGTACTATTAAACCAATTTTCAAGCATTTTCAAGGTACGTTTTCAAACTTTTTCACTATTATATGACATTTATTGCTGTTATCACTATTATATAGTCTACAGACGCAACAAAATAAACTAAAATATTACAAGATTTTGTTTTGAGGGCTGCACAGTGGCACAGTTGGTAGAGCTGTTGCCTTGCAGCAAGAAGGTTCTGGGTTCGATTCCAGGTCCCGTTCTTTCTGCATGGAGTTTGCATGTTCTCCCTGAGCATGGAGGGTTTTCTCCGGGTACTCCGGTTTCCTCCCACAGTCCGAAAACATGACTATTGGTCTGTCTAAATCAGGTTGAGACCAAGATCTACTTTTTCTCTCACCAGCCGCCTGAGATCTACCTCATGACACAAAGACACAAAAATTGTAAATTAAACTCCATTGACTTATTTTGAATGCGGATATGCATCAGTCATAGCAGAAACCGCAAACACCCGTTGCCGTGGCAACCGCCTGCGCCCTGCAAGCCGAGCAGAGATTGCGTTAAAAACACAGCATTCAGTCGTTACCGTATCAGGTTTCCAGGATATTTATTTCTCGATTATTATTAATAAGCCTCTCATGGACACAGCGGTGGTTGAGTAGCTGATTTAAACTCCTGCTCTGATCTCCATTGGTCTGTGAGTCACTTTTTTTTTTTGTTAATGAAACCGAAACGCACTGAATTTCGCAACACCTTGTTGAAACAATAATTACTGAGATGATTAATTTTAACATGTTTCGTTGATTTTATTTTAATAATCATTACTTTTTAATGAAGCTAAAAACGTTTAGGATCTTAGTGAATATTTTGATAAGCCTATCAGAAGAGGAAGTGCTGGTCTCAGCTTCCTGTCGGCGATCAGTTTGTCACCTGCTGCCGAGATCGACTCAAAACCTTTCCGCGATCGATCGACGTAATGAGCAGCCCTGGTCTAAATTGTCCCTAGGTGTGTGTGTGTGTGTGTGTGTGGTTGTTTGTCCTGTATGTCTTTGTGTTGCCCTGCGACAGACTGGTGACCTGTCCACCCCGCCTCTCGCCCAGAACGTCAGCTGGAGAGGCACCAGCACCTCCTGACCCCACTAAGGGACAAGGGAGTAAAGAAAATGGATGGATGGATTTTGTTTTGAAATGTCTCGTACAAACTGGTCTGAGAACAAAACACAAATTTTACAAAAAATAAATTCTCCCAGATTTAGTAACGTGAAATTCAAGCATTTTCCAGGATTGGTCTCATAAAGAGCATCAGATATTAAGTGTACTAATTTAAATAGATTATTAAACAATTAAATAGGTTCAGGAATTTTGGCCGGACAAAGCAAACAGACTACAGTTTGGTTTGAACTGCTGAAGGAATATTAAGGTCTTTATGCAAAGGATAAATTAGTAAAATGAGTTTCCTCTTACTGTGAAGGTCTCCTTCTTCTCTGTGAGTTCAGTCACTCTGTTCTTCACTTGCTGTTCGGCCTCCTGCAGCTGTTTGATTTCTTCTTTCAGGTTTGCCTGGAAAAATCACAACATAAAAAAACACCAATCAAGAGTTTATGACAGCTTCATCTCTAAACATATGCAGGGTTTCCCTCAGTGTATCATAAGCCTGGCGGGCCACCAGGCTTTATTTATGCCCCCACCAGGCTAAGGATTGCTTATTTATTCAAGCCTTTTGAAAATGTTTGCATTTTTTAAGACGTGTTCAGGTATTAATCTTCAATCTTTCAATGACGCATAATGATATTTTCAAATTTTCTGCCAACTTTAAACATTTTTTAACTCAACACGTCGGGCCGCTGGGCTGAGCAGGTTTTCTGGGGGAAGCCTTGACCACCTTGTTCTGGAGAACCTGGGTAAAAGATGCATTTTTCTCACCCTGAGCTCCTTCTCCGCCTCCCTGATGCTGATGCAGGCGTGGTCGCGGTGCGAGCCGATCACGGTGCACACGGTGCACACGCACGCCGCGCACTGCCTGCAGTAGATCCGGTTGATCTCCTGGTGCTCCTGGCACCTCCAGAGGGAAATGTCCTCCATGGGGGAAACCAGGGTGTGGTTCTGGAAGACGGGCGACTCCAGGTGAGGACGGAGGTGCTCCTTACACATGGACGCCCCACACACCAGGCAGGTCTTCACAGCCGGCTGGTGGCCCGTTTTAGGGCAGTAATGACACGGGACCGGGCTGCTGTGTGACCTCTCTGGTCTGAGGAAGAGGCCCAAACGGTTGGAGGAGGCAGAAGCGGACATCACAGGCGTCTTGCAGACTGGAGCCGATTTGTTCCCTGGACTCGAACTCTCAGGACAGGCTTCAGCACTTCCAGGAGAGGCGAGTTTCTTTGAGGTGGGAATTCCTGTCACGTCTTTCCGGGGGGTTGCACTAAGAGGAGCGTCGCAGAGATCTACTTCACTGGAGCTGTCAGAATCATCCGCTGACTTTTGAGACCAATCACTTTCGGCCGACTTCCTGTCAGCGTTCTCGGTGAGGGATTTGCCGTCACCACTCGCAGACGGTGTGGGTTCTGGGTCGACTGGTTTTGTGGACGTCTCCGCATCCGCTGGATCTTCAGGTTGATCTGAGAAGGAGACCTTGGGAGTCTCGGCGGTCCTGGACCGGTCATTGGTGGACTCCACAGCGGTTCGCTTTGCCGCATGTTCCTCTGAAACGGGCGTGGTGGCCTTCCTCTTCCCAAGGAGCCGGCTGGTCAGCGTGGGTCTCCTCAAGTCTGAGGCGGACGTACTTTGTTCGCTTTGACTGGATGATGTCGCTGCACCAAACACAAAGCAAGCAGGACAACACTGATGAGGAGGAGGCTGAAGGATTGGTCAAAATTCAGCCAAGTTGCAGTGATTGGTCATAAAAAGAATAAAGTACAGACAACATTAATGTGATTGGTCAGATTTCCAAAAAAAAAAGTTGGAGTCCAATGTGCTACAAAAATAAAATTTGATTGACTGCATTCTAGGTCATGCGACAGACTGTCACCTTGTTCACTCACTGCTTGCTTCACCAGGTCATCAGGCTTAGAGTGATTCCTTGAGATGTTCAGGTTAAAAAGGTATCAAACTATTCAGAGCAGGAACTTGGTTCACTTTATTTACTTTACTAATGCATGTCAGCTACAGTTTGGACTGTTTCAATTAAAAGAAACATGTTTTCTCTCCACTTCTTTGATTCATTTTGTCCAGCTGTCCACTTTAAGTCTGTGTCCAACCAGAGCCAGGTATTGTGTAGTTGGTGCTTTTAATCAGTTTCCAGTTAAATTAATTCAGTCCAACTTTATAACAGTCACAAAATGTCACCAAAATCACTCTCTCCCTCTAAAATCTTTCAGAAAATCACAAAAGTGTATTGGATTGTATCGTTTGCTGAATATCGCAATATATATCGTATCATGGGCAGAATATTGTGTATCGTATCGTGAGATTATTGTACCACTACAGCCTTACTCCTGATCAAAGTCCTGACTTTGAGTAGGCCATCCCCAGATCCTTTGAACCACTCAGAGGTGGACTTCTAGTGAGCTTTGGATTATTTTTCCTGATGCCTAATCCAAGTATGCTTGAGTTCAAGGTCACAAACTGATGTTGAAATTCTTCAGAGTTCCAGTACCTGTGATTATTTACCAAGCCAAAAAAAATCAATACGGGATTTTCATTTGAACTGAATCACTGAAGTCAAAAGTTAAATTTTTCTACCACTTTCAGACTCAGATCATGCTATTGCAAATAAAGATCAATCTGTGTTAACTGATTTATTAACACAGATTTGAAAAGCGATTTGACGGATTTTACCATTTTCAGTTATCTCACTTCCCCCGACATGGTTAGTTTTTTAAAAAAATACTATTTAAATTTACACCATGCAATTTCAGGGCTTTTTCTTCCAAAAGCCCTGAAATGTGCTTTTGGAAGACACTGTTAACGCCAAATGTGACGCTAACAGTGTCTACTATGAAATGTTGAAAAATTACAACCAACAACGCCACCTGGGATCTTGGCCCCAGGTCTATTCAGCTTTTAATATCTACAAAATGGCCACGCCAGGTTCGGACAACAAAGAGAGGTGGATCATAACGTTTAAAAATTTATAATTTATTCTTTCCAAAAGTTTAAAATAGGCCTACGATGATAGAATATATATATTTTAAATGAGACAGTTTACAAACTCCATCGAACACATACATAAGCTTTTCAGCGGCAACTTGTTTTCAAACCCAATTAATTAGACAAGAAATTAATAAAGAAAATTGCTGCACATTGGCGCAGTTGGTAGAGCTGTTGCCTTGCAGCAAGAAGGTTCTGGGTTCGATTCCCAGCCCGGCCTTTCTGCATGGAGTTTGCATGTTCTCCCTGTGCATGGTGGGTTTTCTCTGGGTACTCCGGTTTCCTCCCACAGTCAAAAAAACATGACTGTCAGGTTACTTGGCCTCTCCAGGTTGTCCCTAGGTGTGAGTGTGTTGTGTAACTGCAGACTTCTGCCCAGGATCTAGATCTCAATGGGGCTTACCTGGTTAAACAAAGGAAAAAATGATAGATTCAAATAAAAAAATACTTTATCAATCCCAAAGGGAAATTAAACTATAAACTACGAAGCACCTTTTCACATAGAAATGCTTTGATTTGTTTGTTTCTTCTGGTCAGGATCTACCAGCCGCCACGACCAGAACCGCATTTAGCTTTTTAATGTTACGCTGCTGCGTCATAAGCCGGAAATAAGAACGTTTTGGCGGTCATTACGCTTTAGTTACCCGCTTTCTATGACCGGAAGACGTCCCACGTTAGCTAGGTTAGCGTCCTCTAGTTACCTGTACGCCGCAACACGTTCTGAATATCACGGTTACAGGTCAAAGACGGGTCCGGTTTACCTGCGGTGCTCCGTGGCGGCGGCTGTCGACTCGGTGTGGGCGACCGGATGAAGCTCTTATCAAACGGAAGGGTCTGGTACACGACTTTGCACCTGGACTCGGGACAGTGGAACGGTCCGGACGGGCTAACGCTCCACAAGTCTCCGATACATCGTCGGCAGAACCGGTGGCTGCACTTCAGGGTGACCGGGTTTTGGGTCAGAACATCACAGAGGAGGCACGTCGCTGGGGTGTCGAGAGCTGCCCCCATTTTGGTTTGGCTAATGTTTGATTTCTGTTTCCGCGATGACAGGAACAAGGAGGCGGAGCCAAATTTTGAATCCCGCTCTCTCCATGGAAACGAGTCTTAAAGGTACAGTACGCATTAGCGTGAACGACATCTGAAACCGCTCATTCTGAAACCTTCTCAGCATAATAATTTAATAATAATAATAATAATAATAATAATAATAATAATAATAATAAAATTATTACTTATATAAATTAAAGATTAATAATAGACGTTAAACTGAAAAAAGCAGCATACGTCTTCCACAATACGGACATACGTCATGATACCAGGAAGAAAATAGTTTATGCTGAACGTCTATCAAGCTCTCGGGTTGTTTTATATCTTTTAGAAAAATTAAAATGCGTTACTTTAAGTCTTTATGTCAACAGACATTTCTTTGGCGGCACCTGGTGGTCAAACGTAGGAAGAGCAGGTTGAATTGGCTTCCTTATATTGACTGCGACAGTTAGTATGGAGTTAGATTTGTTTCACAATTATTCAATCAAAAAAAAAAATCATCTCAAACAAAAAAAAAGTTTCAACCAAAAAAAAAAGATACTCAACCAAAAAAAAAATACTCTCAACCAAAAAAAAAGAGATTCAATCAAAAATTAGTTACTTCAATCAAAAAAAAAATCTTTAAAAATGTTTTTGTTTCGTAAAAAATATTTTTATGATTAAATAGTTTTTATGACGGTTTTTTTTGTTTGAGATGATTTTTTTTTGGTGGAAACTTTTTTTTTGTTTGAGATGATTTTTTTTTTTTGATTGAATAATTGTGAAACAAA
The DNA here is from genome assembly GCA_033032245.1 of Poecilia picta. Lineage (NCBI taxonomy): Eukaryota > Metazoa > Chordata > Actinopteri > Cyprinodontiformes > Poeciliidae > Poecilia > Poecilia picta. The sequence goes on from CM065358.1 coordinate 26,582,357, forward strand.
TCTAACTCCATAAGATCGTTTCTTTTATATGTTTCTTTTAAATAAAAATGCGTTATTTTAAGTCTTTATATCAACAGACATTTCTTTGGCGGCACCTGGTGGTCAAACGTAGGAAGAGCAGGTTGAATTGGCTTCCTTATATTGACTGCGACAGTTAGTATGGAGTTAGATTTGTTTCACAATTATTCAATCAAAAAAAATCATCTCAAACAAAAAAAAAAAAACAAGTTTCAACCAAAAAAAAAAAATCATCCCAAACAAAAAAGTTTCAACAAAAAAAAGATAGACTCAACCAAAAAAAGAGATTCAATCAAAAATTAGTTACTTCAATCAAAAAAAAATCTTTAAAAATGTTTTTGTTTCGTAAAAAAAATATTTTTATGATTAAATAGTTTTTATGACTTTTTTTTGTTTGAGATGATTTTTTTTGGTTAAAACTTTTTTTTTTGTTTGAGATGATTTTTTTTTTGATCGAATAATTGTGAAACAAATCTAACTCCATAAGATCGTTTCGTTTCTTTATATGTTTCTTTTAAATAAAAATGCGTTATTTTAAGTCTTTATATCAACAGACATCTCTTTGGCGGCACCTGGTGGTCAAACGTAGGAAGAGCAGGTTGAATTGGCTTCTCTGACCGCGACAGAGTTTGGCAAGATCGTTTCTTTTATAGGCTGTGGTACTTTGAATATGTATTTGTAGTGGTGAAAAAATAATGTTCTTTTAAAATTTGGTTGATGAATAATGTTGATAAATGAACTTTATTTGTTTGAACACATCCCGTGGTTTCCTCTCTCAGTTACTTTTGGACATTTAAACACAACTATAACAGACTAAAAAGCATCAATATTTAAGATGATCTTATAATAGTTTTAATTTATGCTTGTATTGTGAGGTACATTCCTATGTGTACATAAGTGAAAAGGTATATTGTAACTTGTGTGTATGATGTATTTTTTATGCATGTATGTTGCCTGGGGGGAAAAGGACTTACAACCTGGTAAAATAACAAAACACATATAACACAAGCAAGGTTTTTCTTTGAGACAATTTCTGCATGATACCTTATACATCAAGTTATGAGAAGAATACAGTATAGGAGTAAAATAAATGTTTGTCTGAGGATAGTTTAGACAAACACCAAAGGCTGATTTTAGAGATGATTGTGAGTTACATGCATTTTATTAAAGTAGAATAATCTACTTTTAGTGAATTTTTAAGTTTAAGGGAGGAGAAGGATTTGCAACATTCCCAGAGGGATGATCTCTGACTTACGATCTTCATACAGGCTTTTCAACCCCATTTAGTGCCTTAAAGTTGTCCTGCAACATGTAGTCTACATCAGATTCCCTGTGCTTTATAAAGAATTAGATTTAATTGTCCAGCTGCAGCTGGCACCTGCATGTGCTGCCAAATGAAGTAATACCTAGTTTGGTGACCTTGGTGTCACTGAGCTTGAAACACACCTGACTTAAAGAGAATAGAGATGAAGCCTGCTGCTGGAAACAACCTGGGATTGCTTTGGCCTAACCCATTCCTCCCAGTTCACTCGACTGTCTGTTCGACCGAAGAGTCCATCTGTACCTGCCTTCTGGGTCCACCTGGACTCTGCGGATGTCCACTTGCTGCCCAGACTTTTGCGACTATCCTGACTGTTTTTGGCAGAAAAAATAGCATTCTCAGTCAGACGGTGGCTTCAAACACATACAAGATAAAAGAAAAGGAAAGGGTAAGTTATTAGCAGACGAAGAAAACCACAAAGTCATTGTTTTAAGAAGCGTAATATGGCAACAGGCTCCCAGTTAAGGATAGTTTCTCTGAGGCAGGATGCAAAAGTTACTTTGATATTTTGGGGAGGAATCACTTTATTGTTTGTTTTCTGTTGTCTTTTTCTTCTCCTCCTCCAAGTGGACATTGTATATAATAAACCAGGTCATTATCACCCCGTTAGCAGCAGAATGGAAACTGTATGTTTTGGAGTAGAAAACAATTGTTTAGCTAAGCAAAACAATGTCAACGTGTCAGTTTAAATAACTCTAGTCATTAAAAAGCTGCCATTTCCAAAGCTTTTCCCACACTCAGAAAATCTGCAACCTGAAAAATAAACTATCACCGTCATAGAAGTAACGTTTATACACAGTGAAAGTCCCCATAAAGGTGAGAACTGAGAAAGAAGCTTATTATAAAATGTCGATTATAAAATCTATAACCAGAAAATGTAGTTTTGCGTGATGAGAACATAACGGCGGTTCATTTAGAGAAGAGATTAACTTTTTAAATAAAGCCTGAGTTAAAACTCAAAAATATAATGCATCATGGGAGAATTACCTTTAGAAACCTTTTCCATTTACTTTATTAATTGAACTGTAAAACCCCCTCACAGGGTCCTTTCATTTGTCTAATTAAACTAGTGGTCCCCAAACTACGGCCCGCGGGCCGGATCCGGCCCGCCTCCACATTTGGGTCCGGTCCCCTGAACAATACCAGAGAGCATTCAGAGTTTTTTTTCATTTACCGTATTTTCCAGACTATAGGCTGTTTATATGTGGCTTTTTCTTCAACCACCAGGGGGCTCTTTAGCAGGAAGTCATATTCAGTATTTAGTGGGAACACCAACATGCAGAAACCTTATCTGACTGTTCATCCCCCCCCTTGTCCTCCGTCCCCCGGGCCGCAACAAAATGTCCAAGTCTTGACCGGTCCGCGGTAATAAAAAGGTTGGGACCACTGATTTAGCACATGCTAGTAGCAACACGAAGGATCAGCACTTTTACTGTTACCGTTCGGTAACTGTAATCAGTTCAGTTAAATCTAAACTTGGCAACTTTTTCTTTTTCAACCATAATAAATGTGAAATTCAATTGACCTGTTCTGACTCATATGTTGGCTGTCCGCCCCTCTGCTGCTGCTGCTGCATTGTTGTGGAAAACCTGGAGCGGCAGAAATATCTGAGGCTTATATGTGTATGTTTACTGGTTTAAAAAGAAAAACGTTGGGGTTGTGGCTTATAGTCCAGTGCGGCTCATAGTTCGGAAAATACGGACTATAATCCTTCCTGAATTTTTTTCTGTGAAGAACCCAGAGATTGTTATTTGATTGTGCTTTCTGGAAAACAATACATTTTTACATTTAATCTCTCCTGCAATAGTCACACTTTTTCTGTTACAAACTGACTCCGGCCCCCAGCAGAGAAGGGAAAAGTTACGTGGCCCTCACTGGAAAACATTTGGGGACCCCTGAATTAAACCCTTGTAGTGTCCAGGTGAAATCATATCTTACTTATAGTACTAAAATTAACAGCATTAATTTAAGCTGTTATTCATCCCAACTCTAAAATAACTGAAATATTTCTCCGTTTTTTTTTGTTTTGTTTTTTTTGTCTGAAGCTTAAACTCCTAAATTGGTAGAGAGGTAAAACTGAGGCTGCATTGCCAGTGATGCTGTTGTTTCCCTTTTAAACGTTTAGTAGGAATAATATTAATCGTGGTCTTCTCCTCCCAGCATGCTAGTCATTATGGACATGTGACATCCAAAGCAAGATTACATTTACTTATGAATGGAGCGTTAATCTTTCATAATCTTTAAACCTAATTGTGTTTCCAGAAGCTTAGGGTCAAACTGGTCATTTATTTATGGCTTCTGTGACTTTTAGTGAAGTTGGTAGCTAACAGCAGCTCCCGCCACACAGTTACTGATGTTACCGATGGCAACAGAAAAAGGGAGCTGTTGGTTACTATGGTGACCACCAACCGTCAAGACAACAGAGCTTATAAACACCAGTAAATGTCAGGAGAAATAACTTTTTGACTAAACTAAATTAATTTGAAGAATAAAACAAACCAACTTTGACAAACTTTACGTCTCTAATGCCGCTAAAATAAAACCCTGTTTTATTTTCAGTGGATGATAAATAGTGAACGACTAAAAAAAACCCTGTAGTTTATGTTGGGATCTGGATTATGCTACAGAAATGAAAGCCATTGCAACTCTGCTTAAAATAAATACTCTATTTTTGTACTTTTAGCTTAATTACTTCAATAAAAAATTATTTCAAATTTTCTTTGTACAAACTATAACTTTTAAACTGCTTTCTTGTGCTCCTTTTGTTTTTTACATTAAGTTTTATGCATCAAATTGTTCCTAAAATATACACACTGTCATCAGTTCTTAGCAATTCTTACTCTGAATGAAGTAAGAACAAGTTATCATGAAAAACTGCAATAAAGTCCACCTGTTTGTTATTGCATGGCTCACAATAATGTTTAAGTAACTTCTGTTACGAGTGATAATAATGTATAAATGTATGTATTAATGGAGGGATCTACTCCTTTCTGCTTATTGACTCCTTCCTGGCTGTTGTTGCCGGACTGAGAGCGATGTGGTCCTGCAGAAGATTAAAAAGGGATTTCTCACAATACTGATGCTTTCTTTCTGCTCGTTATCGCTGTTGGGCAGAAATCTCATAGCTTCAATTTTAGTCATTTTTATTTTTAGAGAATGAAGTCTGCTGATCACTCTTCACTTCTCTCCATGGTTGTGTTGATTGTCATAGTCAAGAAACAGTCTGGAGATTAAACTGTGATTTTTTTTTTATTTCCTAAAAAAATACATGTTTTAAGATAAAGCGTTTCTATTCAATAGCATTGATGCTGGTTGTTAAACTTGGGGGAACCTTTGTGCCAACACTCTCTTCAGAGTTTTCATGTTATTTCAGCTAAAGGAATATTTTCTCTGCTGAGTCTTCTTTGCCATGTGTTGAGTGTCTACCACATTTAATATTACCCCTGGTAAATGTGTGTTAATATAAGTTTAAATTTATCCAGAAAAATCATCTCACCCTGAAAAAACCATTTAATTTGAGTTCTCTGGGGCTTTCGATGCTCATAGCGTCAGCGATTGTCCTCCATACGTCACAAAATATTCACACTGGTTACACCATATCTCTGCCACATTGTGTAAAAACGAATAAATCCGCATCGTTTTAAACATGCCAGGCCCATAGAGGGCAGTGTAGTTCAAAGCTAAAACCTACGTCAGCCAATCAGAATCCTGCAAAACAATCACAACTTCCTGTTAGGAATCAAATATGGCGGTTTAACTACTTTTAAGTAGTCTACTACAATATAAAGGTAATAAAGCACAATAAATTATGTCAAAGCAAGTATTCACACACAAACACAAATATGTTTCTACATTTTTTAGAGTTGGGTTAAGGCTGTGTATTTTATTTTCATATACTGTATATGCAGCTGCCAAAAAACTTAAGAGACCACTGAAAAATGACCAGTTTCTCTGATTTAACTTTTTATATGTCTGAGTAAAATGAACATGTTGTTCTTTTATCGTGACAACGTGTCTCTGAAATCCCAAGCAAAAATTTTATATTTATTAGCAGAAAATGAGAAATGTTATAAAATAATGAAAAAGATGCAGAGCTTTCAGATTTCAAATAATGCAGAAAAAAAACAAGTTCACATTAATTTAGAAACAACAATAGTGATGTTTTAACTCAGGAAGAGTTCAGGAATCAACATTTGGTAGAATAATCATGAGGGTTTCATTGGGGTTCAGAGCAGTGGCCTCCTAGTTTTTTCCAAATTTGTATATTGTTGCTGGGACTATCGTGTCGATTTAATTTAATTTAATAATCTAACCCTCCTTTCTATTAAGACAGCCATAAAACACAGCAGAGACTTACAGTGAAAACCTTTAAGTGTCCGTAGTCTTAAATGAATTTCTTTAGTTGCTCTAATGTACTGATTTATCAATATCTACAGAATATTTATTTACACAATAACATATGCATGAGTGAGGCTGGGACAGGCTTCAAAAGTTCATCTCGACTTGAGTTCAGATGTCAGCCGCGCCTGTCGCTCCGCCGCATTACCCTGTACGTCCCAACGAAACCAACAGAGCCGGGGCGTTATAGAAAGACCCGCCTGGAGACAAAGACAGATATAAGATACACAAGAGGACGGCTAACTGCGTGTGAGGTTGGCAAACTATTACACTCATAACACACTGACAGCGATGCTGCGTGTACGTGCATGCTCTCATCAGACACACACACATACAGTCAAACGCGTTTAGCAGCTGGAAGTCCTGCAGCTGGCAGTTCAGATAGCCGCCATCACAGTGTAGATACACTAACAACAAAATATTAACGCCCCTCTCAAACTTGAGCACTGTGCAAAGTTGGGTAGTAAATAGGGTGTAGAACAGGTTCAGTTAAAATCTTATAGATCATTTTTAAATATTCTCTGTACACACTTTGTGATTCTAGTTGTCTGTCGTATGATAATATCACTACAAAACAGTTTTAAATATCTTTTTCAGGGAAATAAAGTAGCATATGAGCGAGCGAGAGAGTAAAGTAAAACCTTAACTTTGTTTAACCTAAACACTACAGATTAATCTGATATAATTGTTTTCTTCTTCTTTTCACAAATAAAACATAATACTCATTCTGACAGTGACACACACATATTGGTGTTAACATAGGTTAATACTTGTAATTACATTTGTGTACAGACTGGTGTGAGAGTTGGAACATGTGTGGTTATGCAGAAAGAGCTTCAATGTCTCAGGAACTTGGATAAAGGATATTCCATACGAATGCTGTTCCTCTCCATAGAATAACAGTCTCTGCCCTTGCCATGGTCTGTGCATTGGTGTGCAAGGGTTTAGGTCCTTAGATGATAAACGGTGCCCTGGGCTCCGTCTAAGTGCTGGAAACCATGAAGGGGAGCGGGGTGGATGAACGTCAAAGGTAGGTGACAGTGGTGAACAGGAAGGCTGCCTGGTTCCATTGTTTTCCAATTCACCGTTGCCTTTGTCTGCTTTCCTGAAAAGGTTGTTGAACGACTGGTACTGAAGAGGAACGGACAGTCGGAACGAAGCGAACCTGCAAGAAAAAAAGAGAAAGATGTGTGCTGACTGAACAGTAGCTCTGTTTCCATTGACCAAGTAATAACAAGAATGAGAATTTTGAAAATAAATGTGCTTGACCAGTGATGTGCAGTGAGGTTCATTGCTGGTGAGGCTCTGACTTATGACTTAGACACCATCCATGTTATTGGACCTAAGGAAATTTCGCGCATGAATATAACGCTGGGGGCCAAAAAGACTCATCTTTTGCATGTCATCCATGGCCGCGTTAACTCAGTGAAACTTAAAAATGTAGGTATTAATTTCGTGCTATGATCCACAGCAAAGTCTGCATTCGCCAAGCTACGCAGACCCGTTGCCATAGCAACTGACAACAATGCCACTTCATGTTTTAGGATTTAACACCAAGAAACATTCAAGAATTTTGCACACAGAGCAGAACATTTAGTTTGTCGTTGTAGTTCGTTTTAGGCTTCTACTTTACTGAATTATTTAAACATTGACTGTAGCCCATAAAACGCACATTTAATTAAAAAACTAAACAAAAACATCTTATTGCTGTCTTACCTTTATGTATCAATGAAATCCATGCACCGCTAATTCTGCACAAAAAAATCCCTTCATCCAAAGCCAAGTTTATCCTCGGCATGTCTTTTCTACTAAGTAAAACTTTCAGCTCCGTGTTGCTCTTCCTTTAGTTATCATCTCCTGCTTCAATTGAAAATCCACTTTAGACAACTGTTTAAATGTAGAAATATAGTTCATGTTGACGTCGGAAGAGAGAAGAAAACAAAAACTAAACAAGTGTTTAGTTTAGTTTAGTTACACACTAGCACTGTGTCTTACTCTGCAGTTGTGCAGTCACAATATCTGTGAACATGAGCGCCCCCTGCCATGAGGCAAGAGAACTGCCTGCCTCCCCTACAGTCAGTTCTCTGTCGTTTCTTATTGCTCCTCCGAACACAAAACACGACACACACACACAGTTAGTGACAAAAAACACTGTACATTATATACATAAGCGAAATTATGGAAAATCATCCATATATTAAATGTTTTTAAGCCATTTTATTGCCGGCGTACAGACAGGAGGAACATGCTGTCATATAATGGCAGCCAGTGCAGTTAGCGAGAGATTGCGCAATCCCAGGTGAGGCTGAGCTGCTGCTGCCTCTCCGGCTTCTGAGCATTTGAATGGGAAAATGCGAAAATCCAGAGATTTTGAAGAAAAACTATTCAGAATTGGTTAAGCTAAGTAAAAAATAGATACTTTATAGTACAAAACCACACGGTGAAAATAGTAATATAAATGATTTTATACTATATATATATTATTTTTCCATGATGACAGGTGCCTCCCCTGACCGCATGATACTGTGCTTGACGGAAATATGGCAATTTAGAAAAAAAATTAAGTTTTTTGTGTATTTTGCAAACTTAACTGGTAACACTTTTTCTAATTTTGCATCATACAGGCCATGTGATCAACAACTGGATGTTGCTACTGGCAGAGAAGACGAAGAAGACGACAGGAAGTAGAAGGATGTTGACATTTCTTTTAATTGCATTTCACCACAAAAACACCAAATCTTTTTTAAAATTTAATTCCTAGTACAAATATCTTATTACACTTTAAGTAAGTCCAAACTAATTTAAAAGTATTTCTTCAGCAGAATGTAGGATCTTGTTTTAAGTAAAAAATTCCTCAACATTGGTGAAAAAGTACTTGCTCCATTGGCAGATAAATTTACTTATAATAAGACAATTTCCCCATGTTAGAAGTGAAATGTTCTCCTAAGGAACAAGTACTTTTTCACCAATATTAAGGAATTATTTACTTAAAATAAGCTCCTTTATGCTGCTGATAAGCTACCTTTAAGTTAGTTTTGTCTTAATTCAAGCTCAGTAAGATATTTGCACTAGAAACTAGATATAAAAGAAATTGGGGGAAGTTTAAAGCAGAAATAGGTTATAAACAAAATTCCAAGTTGAACATCTCTCTGCACAAATGCAAATTTTCACAGTTCAGAGGAACAACAGCAATATGGTGATGAGTTGCAGCTGCAGTTAAGATCCAATCAAGAATTTGTGTCAAGAATGTGTGAAAAACATCAACTCAGTGAGCTGAATACAAATAAATGCAAAGAACATTAAAGAGTTTTATTTTTAATGTGTCATTTCCATGAACTACATTAAATATATGTAGTTTGTGTTTGTACTGTTAGAAATGTCCTGTTCTGTATAATTCAGTCAGAAATGTACAAATATCTGTCATAAAGTAAGACACTGTAAATATCTGTTTTTAAAAAAGTGCAGTACAACTAAAATGTATTATTATTATTGTATTATTATTATTGTAGCTCAGAATTTTGTGCCACATATGAATGAGAATTAAGTGGATGTTGTTGTAAATGTTGCTTTCATTGTACTAAAAAAGTATTTTAGTTGCTCAAGAGACTATTTATATGGATGCAAATAATTTTAATATGTTCTCCTTAAACTTACCTAAACATCAATTAGGCATTTCCTCCTTCTGTGAAAAAGCAGAAATAAAGAGAAAATTAGAGCAGCACAAATAAAATACTGTATCCCAGTTAACAAGAGTTTAGTTCTGGTTCAAGCGGATATTCACTATATATATTTAATATTTAACCTGGGATCAGATGTTTCCTTTCTAATGTAGAAAAACCCAAACTATTCTTCCCGAACTCCTACTAAGCACTTAAACTGTTAGAGTGATTTCCCTGCGTTTAATCAGCAAATTCAAGGAGAAAATTCACTTAAATGTATTAGTATTAATTTGACCAAACTACGCTTGTGTGCTTCCTGTAATTACATTTAAATGCTACTTTTAAACTTTAAAATTAAGCTGTATTTTTTTAGTATTGCTTTGTGGCCCATAAAAACAAAAGGAGCTCCATATATTTTATGGTTTAGCTCTAATTGCCAAACTCCTTCATGTTTTATTGCTTCATTAATTAGTGTCTACTTTCTATTTTCAGCCTGGTGAAAACCACTTGGGTTTTCATAAATCAAAAGACTAATCTTAAAGCAAATCTTAACGCATGAATTAAAATATTCCTGCTTCGTCTGAGTATAAACTGTAAAACATTTAGTTGTGTCTACTCTCTTTTACTCTTTAAGTCAAATAAATGTATCCAGTTTTAGATTTTTAACCAAAATGTGAGTTTGTGAAAGAAAACTTATAGCGGTAAGTTGTGTTAATTTTTTATTAATTTAGTCAAACCTCCAAGAGTTGAATAAACTAGAGTTTTTAGGTTAGCACTTAAAAAACTGCTTTGTTACCCTGATTATTCCACTTTCGGTCCTGAGATGTGCTTTAAATGCAGCCGGTAAATTTAGCTGTAAATCTGCTTGCAGCATTTAATCTGAACACAGTTTGAAGGTCAGTTCTCCTTCTTAGATTTTGTCTTCAACAACAGAAGCCAAACGTTTTCCTAACAGTAGATTTGATATTCCTAAAAGAGATAAAGCATCAAATTTCATCAGATCATGGTACATATGCGTACCCTTGCTCTCAGCCAGCAGCTCCTCCGTCATGAGTCCATCCTGTCGGTTCCCCAAGACGAAGGCCAGGAAGGAGAGGATGAGCGCGTCCAGGATGCCCATGATTGCCAAGATGTAAGCCCAGCGCACTGAACAAGCTCCCAGGCTGTATTTGTCCGTCTGCTCTCCGCACATCCGCCGCACTTCATCGCTATCCCAGCCATCAGGATAGATCATACAACCCAGCACCAGACAGACACCTAACAGAGAGAAGACAGAGCAAATACAGAAGTTAGAGCTGCAGTATGTAACCTTTAAAAATATCTTTCTATACAATTGTTGAAACCAGCAGCGCCTGCAGCTGAAGGCGCTGTGCGAACCTTTCTTCAAGTAAAAAAAGAAGTTGTTGGGTTTTTTATTGTCTAACCCTCTTTACTATTAACAAAATTTATTAAATTCTGTGGAGGTGGTCACATGTCCGTCCTAAACGTAAATGTTATTGGTCAGTTCACTTTTGTTTATTTTGCTGCTTGGCGCTAAAACGAATAAGCTGAGTTTGAATCCTCCTGTAGTTCTAGTTGCGTGATCCCTGCTTGAACTTTTTACCGTGTGCGGTTCTGTATCACCAGTTTATGAGCTTTTTTTGTGATTTCACAAACTGAGGAGCTGGCGGATCACCCAGTTGGCCGACCGTGATATCTGCTGCGCTCATCCTGAGCATGCGCTAAGACTGCAGGTTAATCAGTTAAATAGCCTAAATTAAGCAAACCTTGTTGCTTCATCTTCTCCTCCTTTGGACGTCTGACACGCCACCTGAACCTGGAAACCTCAACCTCCATACCGTGGATCACACAGGCAGGCTTTGCTTTCCTGTCTTTATTATTTAGTGTAATTTGTAAAACAAAAACAAAGCGGATTAGATTACCTGTTTTTGTGGACCATGTGCTTTATGTGCATATGGCCTGTATTTGTGTGGTGTTTTTTTGTGACATGCACATGATGCGTGTAACGTCCTGGGGATGAGGTTGTGCAGTGATAATATTGCTTCCCTCCTATAATATCCTGCAGGCGCCTCTGGTTGAAACTGTCACTAGGTTGTGACAGTGTGATATGAGACAGATAATTTGTGAAAAGAAAATTAAGCTCCTCTGTGTCTCCCAATGCTAACTGGAAACACCCAAACAGAGCCAGAAGGCGGGGCTTAGTGGTGTCAATCACAATCTTGTGGCTGTCCTCATTAAAACCCCTTTTTTCTCTGCTCGGCTGCAGCTTATTCCTGATGTGACGCGGATAAACCATTTTCCTGGAACAGTAAATTGTTTCTCCGCCAATAACGCATTGAGCAGTGAGTAGTTCAATTTCAAGGTCAAGTTTGTTTTATATCACATTTCAACCTCAAGGCAGTTCAAAGAGCTTTGCCTCATTAAAACACAAAAACTCAAAGTCATGAAACACATAGTCAACAACATTTTGTCAAGTGGGACTATTACACATCGAAATATTTATCACTGTGGCATTTATTATGTTTTAAAAGCAACTCTAGGTAGCTGGATTTTGAGTCTGGGTTTAAAGGAAATCGGTGTTTCAGCTGTTTGGCAGTTTTCATGAAGCTTGTTCCAGATTTGTGGGTTGATTGACTGCGCTAAGTCCCTCCTCCAGGCTCTGATTGTTTTTTTTCCATCAGCAGTGGGGCATTTCTTCAGACAGCAAGATCTTTTCACAGATCAACAAACATGTTTTTACATACTGCACTTTAAATTGCAGTGTAATAATTTATTTCAAGACTAATTTTCAGAGAGGAAGCACTAACTGAGGTCTTGTGGAAATTGTTTTCTGGTATAATCTCCTTGCAGTCTCTCCTGTGCTTGCATGGTGTTGCATTTATCCTGCTGATTTTCATCCCAGCCCTTTGCCAGATGGGCAGAAAAGCAGACAGTCAACACCAGAATAGAGCTGAGGAGAGTGTTACATGCCTGCCAGGCTGTCTGTTTCTCCTTCCCCTCCCCCTTTTGTTTGTCTTCACAGGTAGTGTGGAAGTAAAGAAAGCTGGCATCAATCTTCCCTGATTGGGCCATGGTTGACGAGGACTAATCAACGTCTAGGGAGGCTGTATATAAGAAGCCCAGCTGGGCAGCTGAGGTCTCTCTCCAACTGGCTCTGTTACACGTCTTGTTTGTTTTGAAGGTTTGTGGTGGGAGATAGTGGGCGAGGTAAGTTTGGGGAACCCTGTACATTTTCTCACGTAGGTGTTTTCTGTTAGATACACTAGGTACGCAGGTGGGTGCCACCCATGTAATGTTTTGCTGAAAACCTTTGTTAGATTAGGTAGGCAGGGTTTTTGTTTTCTATTTCTTTTCTTTAGAATAGCTGGTAGTTAGGCCCTGTTTCGTTTTATTACTTTCTTTGATTTGGCACCACCTAACCGTCCCTTTCTCCCCCACAGTGTGTATAAGCCTTCTGTGATTTTTTTTTTTTTTTTTTTTGTTTAATAAATCCTCTTTTTTTAAAAACATTCACCTGGACTCTGTCAGTTTTGTGGTTGTCACGTTACCCCTCCTCCTCACTAAGGGGGGTGGGGGGCCGTAACTAGAGTCATGGAGCGAGTGACAGCGTCTGAAACCCATGAAACCGTGGATTTTGTTGCATTAGGTCAAATTTGTAACCTGAACCACCTCTCTTGAAATCATACAGCTTTTAGCTTTCTCTAAAGTGTAAAGACTCTCAAATGTTAATTTAAAATGAGTTTCCTTTCTGAGGCGAAGCTGCAACAGCAGAAATTCAAGAGCCTGCGCTGGTCTTTTAGTTTTGGCCCAAAGGGTAAAATTCCTCATCTTTAATTTGAATGCGGATCTCCTTTGAGGCGGTGCTGCTGCATCTTAGCAGAGGATTTATGAAAAGGAGCTGAATGTACGTTTATCCTGAGAGCAGTCTACATAAATAATAAAATGATCTATTTTTTTATCTCCCGAAACAATTTTTGGCGTTTCATCTCTTGATGATGTGTGTTTATTGTAGTTTGCCACCTGCCACACAAACTTAAAAGGGAATATTCATATATTTCTCCACAAATCCTTCGCAGCACAGAGACTCTGCAGTTTGCTAGTTATTCTGCAGCCCCAATACTCCTGACCTACATCAATTATTAAGAGATATATCCGTGTGAGAAAGTGAGCAGTGCAGGAATTACAGAGCCGTATCTTTGCTCCTGATTATGCAGCATACCTTAGAAACAGCGAGAATCATCTGTTGTAGACGTTACTTCCTTATCCCTCTGGTTTTTATTGTCATTACTAATTCATACTGACGTGGAAATCCAAAGAGCAAAAACAACTCAACCAGCAATCCACTGACTTGACTCATTTACTGCCATGTTGAACAAAACTCAGGCGTCACAGACGACGAACTCTTAGGAACGAGTAACTGTACTCGACTCACATTACAACCTTTCATCTTTTAGCAGATAGCATAGCTTCGGGTGAATGCTAGGCTAGTTAGCATGGCCACTGATGATAAACAGTTTTCCTGTAATAAGCAGTTTTTCTGCCATCAGCACACTGAGCAGCGAGTACACTGGATTGATTGACAGCGCTAAGACCTTCCTCCTGGCTCTGACTGGTTGCTAAGAACAAGTCTGAGGACAACTTTTAGCGTTTCAGTGGGTTGAAGACCATTTAAGTAAGTAAAGTTTAATTATAAAGCGCTTTTCAGTCATACAATCACAAAACACTTCACAATAGAAATCAAACAAAAGATAAAGCCAACATAAGAAAAGAAACGGAATAAAATCAAGAAATAAAATACTGGGAAAATAAAAATGTTTATAGTTGTTTTTTAAAAACCTAAACAAAGTCAGAAAAACATCAATTTCAACATAAAAAATAGTTATTTTCTCAGATTCTTGTTAATCATTGAGTAGTTGTAACATAATAAGTTAGATAATAGACCAGATTTATTTATTGAAGTACAACAAACACATCACAGGGTTAAGGAGAATGAAATGGCGGACTGGATGGCTAAAGAGGCACACTGCAAAACATTTACAGGTGGTTTAACTTGAAAATTAAAGTCCATCTTCTGCCTTGAAAATGCAATTTAAGTCAATGAGAAAACTGTTTTGGCTTTAACTCAGAAAGTTCATGAAGTTGATTTAACAAGAGACAAGTTTAACTAGACATTGTTTTTTAAATAGTAGACAGAACTAAATGCGGCTAAAGTATTTTACAGTGTAATAATCATTTATTGGTGGAAACCTCTGCAGTTGTTCATGCTCATGTTTTATTGTTCTTTTAATATTTATTTTGTGCACTCCTCCAAATTGTGTTTAATAATTACGGTAAGTCTGGGAATAAAGACCCCAAAACCCCATTTTGTTTCTGGTTTGGCTTTAATTTCACCAGCTCACATCTCATATTTTTTCAAACTAGTACAAACCCCTTCCCTCTTACTCAACAAAACATTGGGGTCAAACTCTGGGTTGCTGCAGCCACATTAGTGCTGCTCTACAGGTTCCGCTTTTATGAATGAATGGAGTTCACTTGGCTTGTAGCAGGCGGCAGCTCCAGATTACACAACAAACCCATTTCACACAGGGGAGACGTAAACGTGGCCCTGACAGGCTGCGATACGGCCTCACAAGCACCTGAGTCACTCATCTCCACCAGAGCGCAAGATGTTGTAGGATCACTGTCTGTCAAACGCGCCTCAGGATTCGGCTTCAAAGCAAACGTCACTGCGGCTGACGCGTACGTTTAGATCCAAAAGAGGACTGCTGTTTCTGAAGCAGGCTCTCTTCTTTCTTCTTCTGGTTACACACAATGACATGCATTGGCTGGCAAATGTCAGAACTGCTGTTTACGTAACAATCTATCAGTTTTGTTGAGCATTTGGTTTCATTGCTTTGTGATTGAGGGACAGTGGGAGGAAATGAAGAAGATGAGAGGAACGGCTGCTTCTGTGCTTTCTCATGCATTCTTTTTGTAGCTCTTTCTAGATCCTTCTGTGTGTTTCCCAAACATGGATTTGGCTTCATCCGTTACTCAGGTGGAGTCAGTAGAGCTACAGAGATACGAAGCAAGTGAGAGATTGTAATAGAAAATGTAGTTTTTTTGTCCTTATTTCATTTCATTTTTGATGGAACTGGGTTAGGGTTACTTTTTACCATTTATTTACTGATTAATGTGCTTTGTTTTTGTATTTTTTTTAAACAGAAATACTGTCTTGATCAGTGGTTCTTAACCTTTTTTGAGGTACCGAACCCATTAGATTCACATGCGCATTCACTGAACCCTTCTGCAGTGATAAATATAATATGATTTCCCCCCCCAAAATTCAAGACATATTGGGTGACAAAACTAGAGTCTAGTTGGGTCATCACAAGATCACCAAGTCTTCTTAAAAGGTAGAGTCTCTGAGAACAGTTCTTCAAAATACAGTCAGTGTTTTCAGTAAAGTTGAGCTGACTGTCCAGGAACGACCCAAGGTATTTAAAATTTGCCAGTTTTAACAGGTTGGCCATCGAGAGAAACTGATGGCCAACATCCCGCTGGCCATCTAATTAGTTCTACATTCTTAAGAGAATGAAAAATGAATAATAAATAATAAAGACTTTGTGATATTCTGATTTAGTAACGTAATTATATTAGTTGTGTTACCACCCCCACGCCACTAGAGGCAGCACCAACCCTGAAAGATGTGACTATGGAGCAGATTTAGAAGAACACCGAAAGCTACAGAATTTGGTAAAAACTGTGAGCTTTGCTGAAGTAAATAAAGACACAAGTTCAAATCCATGCTGAGAGTGAAGCTCCTCCAATCATGGCTCCTCCTCAGCTCTGATTGGCTAAGCAATGTAACGTGATCCTCTGATTGGCTAAGCAATGTAACGTGATCCTCTGATTGGCTAAGCAATGTACCGTGATCCTCTGCAGCAATTGATAGCAAAGTGGGGCGTCATCACGACTTTGTGTCTTTACCTCCGGCAGAGGCTCCGCCGAACCCCTGAAACCGACTCAATGAATCCCTGGGGTTTGATCGAACCCAGGTTAAGAACCACTGATATAGATATTTCCACAGCTGTGATAGCAGAAGAGACCTGAAAATGTCTTGGGAAAAATGCTTAAGCTGTCAATTGTCTTAAAGGACTGACATGTGGAATGTAGCAGAAAAGCTGTTCTAGCCTCACGACATCGTAGGCTTACAGGCCTTTGACTGTTTATGTTCTTCTTTCTGTTTCCATTATCTTGCTGGAACAAAAAACATCACAGCTTTCTGCACCAATAGCGTCAGCGTTCTCAGTGTTCTGCCAACTGCCATAAAAAGAAGAAGAAGAGCTCAGTGTTTGAGGACGTAAACATGAAGGCTAACGGTGGAGCTTAGCTACATATTTTAAGTTGTTGCCCAACGGAGCAGCATATTAACAATTTAATCATCATATAATCCGTCATGATTGTTGTTTTTCTTCCCACTTGTACGTATCAGGATACAGAATAGTGAGATTTGTTGAGAATCAGTGACGTTCAGTTCGGATGAATGCGGCCAAAGTCACATTTGAATCGGATACGTATCGGATATGGGTCACATTCGAAAAAGAATCCGACCTGAGCTGTTCACACTGCCATGAAAAGATCGGATACAGGTCGCATTACCTAAAAAAATCAGAATTGAGTCACTTCAGGCTGCAGTGTGAAGGCACCCATAAGCACATTGTTTGAGTTTAAATTAAATACACACTATGTGTGTGTCATTCACAGTCAGGAGGAGTTGTGAAACGTGAGAATGGCACGCTTAAAAACAAATTGGCAAAATGTTGTGAAGAAACAGGATTGTCCTGGCCAGTAAAGTAGCAGAAATTAACTTTAGTTCTGCTATGTACTTTGGTTTTGTGTAGGACTTGGAGCTGGCAGCCATAACATGCAAAAGCATGTTGTGTTTCCAAGTATTTTTGTCTAGTTTCTAGTGCAAATATCTCAGAAAATATCTCAGTACACTTGAAATCAGACAGAACTAACTTAGCTTTTCATCAAGACATAGGAGCTTGTTTAAAAGTTAATAATTTCTTAATGTTGATTTAAAAAGCAGTAGTTTCTTTGGCTGATTATTTCACTTATGTCACTATCAATGGGCGCTTCGCCGTTTCCTAGCAACCCCAGCCAAGCCCAGGACGTCACCTAGCAACTAAATATCTCACTTAGTGCAAAACATTTTCCCCATGTTATAAGTTAAATAATCTGCCAGTGGAACAAGTATTTTTTCATTAATATTAAGAAAGTGAGTAAATTGTAAGTTAGTTTTGTCTTTTATACTTCAAGTGTATTTGAACTAGAAACTATACCAAAAATACTTGGTGAAATTTTGCTGTTGCAGTGCCGGAGACATATGTGCAGAGAAATACTTGTCACAATATCTCTCATTTGCGTGTTAAATTACAAAAACTAATCTCCAAGAGATGAACTTGCCAGGGTCAAACCAACAGAGGCTGCTCAGTGTGCCATGTTTGATCTCAGAGATCAGATTTGTAATAACAGGAAGAGAACAAAACAGGTGTGTTGGTGACACCGTGTACCAGGAATGCACTAATCCTCAATCACTCAACTCCAAAAAGATAGACCCAGTTCACCAGATGAGGTCTTGCGTAACAAAACATGTTACTAAGTACATCAGAGCTTTAGCCTACCCCTTTGAATTTACTATATTCACATTACAAGAACATTTCTACAGTTTATAATTTTACAGCCTAAAACTTGTAAATGTATTTTATTCATATTTTAGATTTACAGAAGAAAGAGCAGTGTAAAACTTTTGACTTTTTTTTTTAATTAAAAATGTAAATGTCGAATGTTTGATATGCATTTGCAGCTATAGTCCCCCTCCAAGATTCCTGAAATACAAAATTTGGGCACCCAGTTAGCTTCAGATTTCACATAATAGGCCAGTTTGAATCAAAGTCCCAAATTTTGCGATAATCTGTGCGTGTCCAGCCAGTATATAACAGTTTATGGGGATCAGCCTCGAGTCTTTCTTAACAGGGCTGCCTTAAACGTCTCGGTTTTTCCTTTAAATCTGAGACTCACCGCTATTGGCTGAGCGCACGGATCCCTGCTTTGTGATTGGTTTCTTATTCAGCTGCTCCTTTCTGATTGGCTGAGGACATGGAGAGAAACAGTCCTACAGAATGGAGTCGAAAAAACGCAACAGTCGGAGCGTTTTAAATGTTTACAACAACGGACTGAAAACGATGGGAAAACAAGCTATTTTTTGTAAAAAAAAAAAAAAAAAGAACCATCTGCGCCTGAAGTCACAGAAGCAGCTTAGAAGCACCATCGACAATGAGGTTGATACCAGCGTTGCCCTGGTAAGTAGAAGTGAATAGCAATGCAAATTAACTCAGTCAGCAGCTGAGTGTCATCGCTCAGTGAAGGTATTTTCAGTAACATTTAATTTCACCTCTTCTCGGAAACAGCAGCAGCAGACCTGACAGAAAGCAGCTGTCAGTCAGAGCAACTGACTGCATAGTCCTGCTCTTTGCCTTCACCTCTCCCGTTCTGGGGAGAGTGAGGAGACTGATTATGAGGTAGGACGAGCCAGAGAGTGTGTTATGTGTAGGGCGGTGGAATAATATCGAACTGGCGATATATATCGATATTTTCTTTCCTAGAAAAAAAATCAATATTCATCCGTGAGTATCGTAACGTCCAACTGTCCTGAAAAGGACAGTCCACCTGCTGCCTGGAAAATGCAATTTAAGTCAGAAGAATATAGTTTTGGTTTAAACTCAGAAATTAAAGTTCATGAATGAAGTTGATTTAACAACAAGAGACAAGTTGTCTAAACATTGTTTTTAACTTCATTCGTCTTGAATTGTAAGGTTTAACTAAAAAACTGCTCTGACCGAGAAATTTCACTCACAACATCAAGTTAAAATAAATACTTATTTTAATTTAAATTCTTGTTTGAACAAAATTTCTGATATGATGAGGAATGTTATTTAACATCCCAATTAGGGCTGTATAATAATATCGATATCGCGATATATATCAATATTTTCTTTCCTAGAAAAAAATCGATATTCATCTGCAAGTATCGTAACATCCAACTGTCACCTTGTTCACTCACTGCTTGCTTCACCAGGTCATCAGGCTTAGAGTGATTCCTTCAGATGTTCAGGTTAAAAAGGTATCAAACTATTCAGAGCAGGAACTTGGTTCACTTTATTTACTTTACTAATGCATGTCAGCTACAGTTTGGACTGTTTCAACTAAAAGAAACATGTTTTCTCTCCACTTCTTTGGTTCATTTTGTCCAGCTGTCCACTTTAAGTCTGTGTCCAACCAGAGCCAGGTATTGTGTAGTTGGAGCTTTTAATCAGTTTTCAGTTAAATTAATTCAGTCCAACTCTATAACAGTCACAACATGTCACCAAAATCACTCTGTCCCTCTAAAATCTTTCAGAAAATCACAAAAGTGTATTGAATTGTATCGTTTGCTCAATATCGCAATATACTGTATATCATATTGTGGGCAGAATATCGCGTATCGTATCGTGAGATTATTGTATCACTACAGCCCTAGTTATGTGTGTGTTGGATACAGTTTGTGAGGATTGGGCCTGAGCCACCGTTCAGTCCTGTGTGCAGAACACCAGGAAGCTCCTAACACTATGCTGACGTCATCGCAGCCATATGCTGGAGCCTCCTGGCGGAACTGCTCTCCATTTCTTCTTTTCTTCTTTTCTAAAGCCAGAGACTCATTTTACCAAAATGCACCGCGAGAGACACAGGAAGTCATTTCTGGCTGAAGCCATTAGACTTAACAACACTAATGTTTTAACTCAGGAAGGTTATTCCACCAAATCAATATTTGGCAGTATACATCAAAACCGGTGACCTATGATAGGACACTTATGGCAGACAGAGGAAAAGGACGGAGTAAATTTCTGCCAAAAACTAAGAAATTTGGAGGCTAATTTCAGAAATATTCTAGAAAAAATTGGGACGTTTTGGAGCTCTGAAATTCAAAAAATAGCGAGAAAAAGAATCTTAGAAATTTTCTAGAAAAAACAAGGACATTTCTGAGCTGTAAAAGTCGAACATTTGCAAATAAAAGAAGTCAAAAAATCTTTTTCCAGAAAGTCAAGAAATTTTTCAACTTCTGAAACATTTGTATTTTTTTTTTCCCTAAAAAATGTCTGAGATTAAGCTTAAATTTTCTGATTGTTTTTCTAGCGGATTTTTTGACTTTGGGAGGTCAGATTTCCTTGTTTTTTCTTGAACATTTCTGAGATTAATTAAAAAATTTTTCCATGTTTTTTTCTGTAATTTTTCTGAGATTGATCCAATAATTTCTGAGTTTTTCTTCTCTCAAACGTTTCACTTTTGGAGGCCTTGTTGCTTTTTCTAGTCATTTTCTGAATTTAATCTCAAAAGTTCAAATTTCTTTCTAGCCAATTTTTGACTTTTGGAGGTCAGATTTTTCTTTTATTTTTTTAGATAATTTTGCAGAAATCCACTTTTTTTTTCTAGCTATAGCAGCCGAACAGGATTGATTTGGTGGTTTATTCCACCAAATCAATATTTGGTGGAATAACCACAAGGTTTTTAATTGGGTTCAGAGCAGTGGGTTCTTTTTTTTCCAGAGCTGTATTTATTTTATAAACTTTATTTCTTATGGTTATACTTATATTATTAATATTTAACTCCTTAGATGGAGTAGCTTGTCAACGAATAAGTGATTTCCCTTTGGGGATGGATAACGTCTATTCTGCTCCCACACACACCCCTGCCTTGTTGAGTCTTCTCCATTTCCTGGGAACAGTGGGATGAAGCAGTAAAAAAAGCTTGCTGGCACACTGGCAGCTTATATAAGGCAGGGCAGCTGAGGTACGCAGAGCGCTGCAGGGAAGTCTGACGGCGCACCAGCAGATGGCACAGGATGACGTGATGACTCTGGATTTGTCACAAACGCAATTCCTCATTTTCCAGAAGAGGCTAATAAATCCCAGAGTCGCACATCCTCCTCCCGTCGTCTCTACGGGTGGTTGGATCCCCGGTGACCTCCGCAGCAGCAGCAGAATTGGATTTGTGTGTCTGGTTTGCCAACAAACACAAACATCCCTGTAATCTGTTTTGCTGTAACGTCGTCAATGTGCAGCTGCGCGTCTGATTGTGGCTCGTTACGGACGGAGCTGCGCGTTGGATGGAACTAAAACTTTGTCAGCCTTTTCTTTCATCGGTCACACATCCAGAGCGAGAATGGGAATCACAGTTTTACCAAACACATTTTTTTTATTATTATTGTGATTCTCTTTGTTTTCTCCTTGTATTTAAAAAGCTGTGACCAACAAGATTTAGTATGGAGTCTTTCTCAACAGGGCTGTGTAATAAACCCTCATTAGACACTGCAAAAACACAAAATCTGAAGTATCTCTGGTCTTGTTTCTACTGTAAACATGTTTACATATTTAATATTTAACTTCCTTTGGGATCAATAAAGTATTTCATAATTTGAATACGACAAAACTAATTTACAAATAACATTTTAGCAAGATATAAGAGTTTGTTCTTAGTAAATAATAGCTAGTACCACTGGAATATTATTTACTTTTGCTACAATTAAAATAATCTACAGATGGAAGTAGTACTTATTTAGCAATATTAGGAATTATTTTCTTATAACAAGCTCATATATTTTGGTGAAAAGTTACTTCTAAGTTAGTTTTGTCACAAATGAGACTAAAATCCTTGGTGGGTTTGTGTTTTTGCAGTGTGCTAGAGGAATTTATGAGAGTAAAAGAAAAAAAAAATGTTTTTAAATAAAAGGTAAGAAAACTTCCCAAACTAGTCTTGATCGCCTCTCTTGTTAAATTATGATTTTCCAATTTTTTAATTTCACTTGGACCTGATGACTAAGAATCTATAAGTCACTGAAATAGAACCTGTCTGACAACATGAAGTAGGCTTCAAGATCTCAACAACAATCAAAAACGGATGAGAAACGAGTCGTTGACATTTCTCACAACGTGCGACAAAATCAAAACATAAACTGCAGTTATTTAATTATTTACAAATAAAAATAGAGTGGGGATTCTTCTCAAAGTGGTCGACCCGACAAATGTCTTCCAAGCACTTTGACAACTCATCCAAAGCTGTTATGCTCATTGTTCATGATTAAATATTAATACTGCAGAAAAATGACATCGATGACAAAAAATAGAGCTGACCAAAAAAGAGCACTTTGCCAAAAAACAATTGGTTTATCCTGAAAAACCATCCCAGGAAAGAACGTCATGATCTGGGGCTTCTCTGCGTCTTGCTGTTATTAACAGAACCATAAATTCTGCAGAAAATCCTGGATAAAAACGTCCGACCTTAAGCTGAAGTTCATTCGGGTTAAATGGTAAATGGACTGAACTTATATAGCGCTTTATCTAATCATTTTTGACAACTCAAAGCGCTTTACACTAGAGCCACATTCACCCTTTTGCACTCACAAACGCTCACACATTTATACAGCTCAGTAGGCAATTTGGGGTTGGGTGCCTTGCCCAGGGGCACATCGACATGTGGCAGGAGGAAGCTGGAAACGAACCTGCAACCTTCCAATCACAAGACGACAACTCTATCCACAGAGCCACAGTCTTAAGGTTAAAGCACACCGCTACGTCCACTTCCAAATGTGGCGAGAGTTATAAAAGAAAAGATTTTGTTTGGCATGGCCTAGTCAAATCAAGTGTGATGCTTTAAACTGACATTAAACAAGTAGCTTAAAAACCCTCAAGCTGGGCTCATGTTTTTATTTTATTTTTTTTACAAAGGGACATGATGGTTTAAAATGTTTCCCCCCTCGTTTGATGAATGTATTTTTTGTTTTGTTTTCTGACTTTGGGATAAACTAAGGTTGTGTTTGTAAGATATTAAAATGTGTTTGATGGTCTGAAACATTTGAGTTTGAACAACAATAAGTGAAATCTCTGTGGGGCGGATGTCTTTTCACAGCACTGTGTGTGCTTTACTGAAAGTCCTTCTATTCAAAGCACCTTAGGGCTTTTCTCACCATGATGGACAGGATTTAAAATGTTTCCTAAACTCCCAGAGTGAGGCTTTGAGGCTGTGATGAGGTTGTTTCAGGGAAAATCAGAGCAAACATCCCGCTGGCTGCTTTGAGCGTTTATCCCAGTAGGGTTTCGTATGAATATCCAAACGAGTGTTTGCCTCAGTTTCGTAATCAGTCTGAAAATCCTGCAGGTTTTATATTAATATCATGTATTTTAATGGGCTAGGGGAGTCAAATGAGTGTAAAAAATAAAACAATGTTCATTAATTAAAGCAGCCTAAAAATTAGGCCTGTGATTTGCCCCGTAGAGATTTGTTTCATCTTTCCATCTGCATGTTTGTTTCCAGAGAAATCTCCAGGCGAGGGAGGCCTGCAGGCGCGGGGTGAAAGGTCAGCTGGGCGCCTGACGTGACTCACACCACTGAGGCTGGATGCAGGAGCCCCAGGCTGAGCGGAGAGGTCAGTGAGCGGCTGGCGGACAGGCCAAACCCTCTGCAGCTGTTCGGCTGCTGTAGCTAGAAAAAAGGAGCGGATTTCTGCACTACTATCTAAAAAATTAAATAAAAATATGACCTCCAAAAGTCAAAAATTGGTTAGAAAAAATATTGAACTTTTGAGATTAAACTCAGAAAATTTCCAGAAAAAGCAACAGGATTCTGGCCTCCAAAAGTCAAAAGTTTGAGAGAGGAAAAACTCCGAAATTTTTAGATCAATCTCAGAAAATTTACAGAAAAAACATGGAAAACCTTATAAATTTTGAAATTAATCTCTGAAAATTTCAAGAAAAAAAGTGGCATTTTCTTACCTCCCAAAGTCAAAAATCTGCTAGACAAAACCATCAGAAAATTTGAGCCTAATCTCAGACATTTTTTAGAAAGGAAAAAAAAACTAGGAATATTTCAGAAGTTGAAAAATTTCTGACTTTCTGGAAAAATTTTTTTTGTCTTTTTTTATTTGCAAATGTCCGACTTTTACAGCTCAGAAATATCCCTGTTTTTTCTAGAAAATTTCTAAGTTTTTTTTTCTCGCCATTTTTTTGAATTTCAGAGCTCCAAAACGTCCCAATTTTTTCTAGAATATTTCTGAAATTAGCCTCCAAATTTCTTAGTTTTTGGCAGAAATGTACTCCCTCCTTTTCCTCTGTCTGCCATAAGTGTCCTATCATAGGTCACCGGTTTTGATGTATACTGCCAAATATTGATTTGGTGGAATAACCTTCCTGAGGTCACCGGTTCTGCGATATGAATTGGGTAGAATGTATCTGTTAAATAAAACACGGTCAGTTATCTGAACTACAGTAGATCGTTGTACACTGAGAAGGATTTTAACATGCAGCTTGAGATCAATGTAAACTGTGTCTCATTTTCAGTCTTTTTTTTCATTTAATGGCCCTCAGATTTTAGAAATCATAATCAAATGATGTAGAAACTCAACAAACCTGGACAGGAATTTTCTCCTCTGACTACAGATTCTTTGAAACACAGTTTATTAGTTAAAGTAATATTGCTAATAACATCTCACATAAAATTCTCTTTTCCCCACCAAACAAGATTTTCTTTCTGCTCCTGAAATGGATTCAACGCTGAAGCTTTTCTGACTCAAACTTCTCCTTTGGTTTTTCCCTTCTGTGAGCTTCAATAAGACAGATTACATCCAGCTTTCTCACAGTTCAGTCCCTCTTTACGCTCAATAATTAAGGCTTCTCAGAGGCTGCAGCGATGACCGGATACGCTGAGAGATGGCCTGAGACGGAGACAATAATATGCCCTAATCACTTGTAGATAAATAGGGCAATTAAAGAGCATATTGTGCATGCAGTGAGAATAAACGAGGTGTGGAAATGTGTCGTGAAGTTGCACAAGTCTGATGAGGGGGAAAGCGAACAAAGAAACGTCTCCATGATGAGAGCTTTGAGAAGAGATACTCTAATAGAGTGAGAGACAATTAGCTTGAAAAAGTGTCAAACTTTAGACTGAATATGTTTGAAGACAGCTGGACACCAATTTAAGACGGTTCTAAAAATGAAATTAACGTGAAAGTGTCAAAAAGGCAGCTGAAAGTAGAGCAAGAGAAAGTTTTCAAAGTGACTCTGACAGTCTCCCCTGGAAGAAGAAGAGTGTGTTTTTGAGATGAGCTGTCTCCAGTCCAAGTCTATTTCTGCTTCAGCGACTGGCAAACAGTTGATGGTTTGCTGGAGGGAAGCAGGAAGCTTCCAGGCATCCTTTTATATTTGACTCAACAAAAACTTCTGTGCTGTTTTTTGCCCAAAAAGCACATCATGCCTGAAACTTACCTTTTAACTCAATTCACAGGCTTTATTTCATCAAATCCTCTCTGTTCTCCTCAAAAAAAGTTGGAAGTTTTGCAAATTATGCTTCCATAGAAGTGTGATGCTTTTTTTAGAGTTACCCTGAAGGCAGCAGGAAGTGCTCGGATTCAATATGGCTCAGCGTCGCGGCCCAAAACGGCTCAAAGAAAGTCTAACAAATGACAGTACTGCAATAGAACGATACTTTGTTTCTGTCACTGCAAAAACACAAAAACCTAGACCAAAAAATTGTGTATTTTGGGGTATCTAGAAGATTTCTGTTCTTTTTTTTTTTTTGGTGCAAATGTTTGACTTTTGGAGCTCAGAAACTTTTTTTTCTTCTCCTGAAATGGATTCAAAATTGATGCTAGTCTGATTCAACTTCTCAGAAATGTTCTAGAAAGAATAAGGACATTTCTGGGCTCACAAAGTCAAAAATCGGACAGAAAAAAACTCCATATTAACCCCAGAAAATTTAAAGAACAAAACATGGACATTTCTGAACTCCAGAAGTCGAAAATTTGCTTGAAAGCTTCATGAATTTTGAGACAAATCTCAGAAATTTTCTAGAAAAAAAATAAAGAAATTTCTGGGCTCCAAAAGTTAAAAGTTTGAGAGAAAAAAACTCAGAAATCTTTTATATTATCCCCAGAAAATTTCAAGAAAAAAAACTTGAAAACTTCAGAACTCCAGAAGTAGAAAATTTGCTTGAAAGCTTTCTAAATTTTGAGACCAATCTCAGAAACTTTTGTTAATTTAATCAGAAGAGGAAGAATTAAAATCTTTTGACTCGTTTTACGTTCTCTTCTGCCCGGATTCATTGAAGTCGTCGTTGTATCAGCTGAGCCATAAAGACAAGACAAAACGTTTTTCCAAGTCCAAAACATAAACAACATTTATTAGAGAAACAACTATTGAAACCGACAGAACTCAATAAAATCACACACCAGCAATATTTGCCTCACTCGACAGACATCCACACACCACAACCATGTTACGGGGAACCATTTCACCGTCGCACCGTTCCCTTCTCTGCTGTATTCAGATTAGGGGACTGTCCTTAGCCAAGTTCATTTAAATCTAGTCAACTATGTTTCAGTAAAAGCCTGTTTCTAAGATCAAAGAAGTGTTATTTTCTTTTGAATGAAGACAGATGTTTTATATGACCCTGTCCCGAGAGGAAGCTCTACCCTTTTGCAGGACCAGATTGTTTTACACCAGCTGTTATTTCTTATCTAAGTGGTCAAAAGGTTAAACTCACACAGAGCCACGACCCCCCTGTGAATTCCTGCTCAGTCCAGAGACACTAGCTGTGTTTTAAATTATAGAGAACTAAGTTATTTTAATTCAACTTAGTGTACAATGTTTCAGTAGAAATATCCTACATAAGAGATTACGCTAATTGAACCATGGATATAATTTGAAGTGAATTTCCTTATTAGAAACACCATTAGTTTGATCTAATATTAAACATATGGCTAAGCTTTACAACTAGCTTATTTTAAATTTATTTTCTTAACACTTTCTAGAAAAAACAAGGAAATTTCTGGGCTCCAGAAGTCAAAAATTTGAGAGAAAAAAACTCAGAAATGTTTAGATTAATCTGAGCCGGTAGTCTGACTCAAACTTCCCCTTCAGTTTCTCCGTTTGTCAGCTTCACAGTTAAACGACGAGGGTGTAGAGCGACACTGATTACATCCATCTTTCTCACAGCTAAATCCCTCTTTACACTCAATAATTAAGACTTCTCAGACGATACGCTGAGAGATGGACCCCAGAACGTAATGCAAGGCTGTCCACGTGCTACTAATTGATCAAATCTGTCCTTTAAGGTGACAAAATCTCTGCGTAGGTGCAGTTACAGCCGACATGGCGGGTTCAGGTTAAAGCAGAGTTCGGTGTGCAGAGTTGCAGGGTGCACAGTGGGGGAGGGTCCGCTGTGAAACCGCAACGAGTGAAGCAGGAGGGAGTCGGGGTGGAGCACAGGGCTTATGTAACGGCTCCAGATGCAGCCAACCTCCACAGAGGATCAAAACCGCCGAGGCGCACGGCGATCAAAGAGACCTTTGAGTTCTCGCCGATAATAGACGCCAGAGCAGCGATGCCGAACCCAGCTTCATTCTGGGCCAAATCTAAAGTCACAAATGTTCTTAAAGGGCCAGAATGTAGTAATGAAACCCATTAAATTGCTAAAGAATAAAAAAAAAATTCATTATTCAAAAAGTGTTTCTTAAAATAAAATATTTAACATCTTTTCACACTGATCAGTCCTTCCAGCATTTTGGGTTTTTTCTGTAAAAATCACAGATTTTGTGGTGCTAATTTTGAAATAGTTGTAAGGAATTTGTACAATATTTACGCTAATCTGTGATGTTAAATGTGACTTTTATTAATCGTCGTTTCAGTCACAGATATAACTTGACGTGACGTAAGGTTGAGGCAGCAGTGACTTAAACCCAAAGTTTTTGACCAATTTTGAGACAAAATATCAATAAAATCAGAAAAAATGAATGGATCTGTTGATTTTGTGTGAATTTGTAAAAAACTAGAAAGACTTATTGTAATTTGGAGTCTAGAGGGCCACATAAAGAACTACGACGGGCCATATTTGGCCCCCGGGCCTCAAGTTTGACACACTGTCAGGTTAGGGCCATGCAGTTTCATTTTACCACTGAAATCTAAGCTAACATTAAAATGCAAGATATTCACACAGAAACTGTAAATATCAGTTCAAATGTCATCCTTGGAGCTGGAAAACATTTTAAAGCTTTTTTTAAACTTTCAGAAGCAAAATAGCTCCATAATCAGATTTAAATATGAATTCCTGTAGCTATTAGTTTACTTACATGCTTCAGATACTAACACTTTTAATCCAATTCATAGTAAACATGACCACAAACATACAGATCTTGGTAGTAAACATTCAACTTCTATGCACCACAAATCTGGAACAAACCTCTGGAAAAGTGCAAAACAGCAGAAACACTGATTTCCTTTAAATCAAGGCTAAAGTCGCACCTGCTTAGAGTCTCTTTGGAACCGTAATATGTGAAACATTAACCAACATTTTGATGTGTAACGACAGAAAATGAAGCGTTTTAATCGACTGCATGATTTTGTATTTTTGTTGCTGAAATAACTTTATTGATTAAACTTGGCTAAATAAAAGAGGAGCTTTTATCCTGTCCTTGTTGCTGAGAATAAACACAGAAAATGGAAAAAATGCAAAGAAAATCTGCAGGTATTATATTTATAAAACGATTAAAAGTGTTTTTTTTCT
The DNA here is from genome assembly GCA_033032245.1 of Poecilia picta. Lineage (NCBI taxonomy): Eukaryota > Metazoa > Chordata > Actinopteri > Cyprinodontiformes > Poeciliidae > Poecilia > Poecilia picta. The sequence goes on from CM065358.1 coordinate 26,611,385, forward strand.
CCAGAAATTAGACTTCTTTGCCGTCTTAAAACATGTTTTGTTTCCAGTTCTGCAGGTAAAAAGGAGACATCTGCAAAAAAAAAAAAACCCAAGAGAAACTGTTGAATTTAAAAATAATAAAAGAATTACATTTTATGGTGCTCTGCCTGTAAATTTTGGTTTTTAATCCCACAGAAAGATTTTTTTTTTTTTGCAGGGTTTTGGTTTTGTTTTCTTCGGTCAAACAGTTTGTTTTTGTTTCGGTTGATGAAATCAGAATAATACTGTGTCCTCACTGCTAAAACAGAAAATCTTACCATACATTTCTGACTGGTTTCTAGGGTGAAGTACGTTTGAATAAAAGCAAAAAATAACTCACAAATAACTTTTAATCAGGATAACAGATTGTTTTAAGTTAAAAATGGCTTAATACTGATGAAAAAGTGCTAGTTCTATCGGCAGATTATTTCACTTATAACATGGAAAAATGTTTTGTTTATAATTGAGATAATCTGCCTAGTACATTTTTAAATTAATATCAAGGAGTTATTTACTGAAAACAAGCTCATATCCTGATGAAAAGTCACTTGGAGGTTAGTTTTGTTTTATTTCAAGTAAATTGAGAAATTTGCATTAGACAAAAGGAGACAATAAAATAACATTTTGTATGTATCATTTTTCCAGTTCTCCGCTTCTTTTTAAATGCCTTCTTCCATATTTGTGCAGTGGATGATGGATAATAGTTGTCCTGGTGACGGAGTCTTTCATCGGAGCTGTTGTACAATACTTCAATTTAACAGTTTCTCTCTATTTAAAATGTTAGATGAATAACCAAACCCTGGTTGTAATAAGGACTGAGGAGCCTTGAATTACAAATGACTTAATCACAAAAATCCTTGAATACGAACATCTACAAAGTCGAGTTGTTCCATCAAAGCAACGTCAGACCTGGGATTTCAATAAAAAAATAAGTCATGTTTTAATTTCTACACCGTTGTGGCGTTTACTTCAAAGATGCCAAAGACACCTGACGAATAAACCGACCTCCCTGTCAGTCGGTCCTTCATGTTTATCACCTGCATCACCGCGTGATTAAAAATGGCCTCAAAATATTCTTCATCTGGTCTGCAGGTTTCAAAATGGCTCCGGTTCAAAGATTGGAGAAAAGATGAACACACACTCCACAGATTTAAGAATAGAAAACAAGAGGTGCAAAGAGACGAGGTGCAAAGATGGAAAGGCTGAGAGAAAAGTCTTAGTTTGCTCAGCTCAGCAGAAAAAGCACTCTGACATCTCCATGCCATGAACCTGCAGACGCCCAGAATTAGCTGTAAAAGACGAAGCTGGCTCCATCCAGGGCATTATGGATGCATCAGAGACCTGTGCACTCAGCTCCAGCTGTCATGTAGACGGTGTGAGACTTCCAACAAGTCCTGGACGCTCGCCACTTTATTAAATATTCAGCAAAAAACTCTTCCAAGGAAAAGGAAGGAAATATGTGACAGTTCTCCCCTACTTATCACCGAAAGGAAGCAGAGTGCAATTTTTACCACGTTTGACATTAGGTACAGAATCACTGCATCAATGACAACTTGATAAATATTCAAACCCCTTTTTTTTTTTTTTTTTGTCACATTACATCCACAAGCTTTAGTGCCTTTTAGGTCTCTATATGGCTACTGTTAGCGCTGCTAGTCTTCATCTTTTGACATCTCAGTTTTGACTCTTTTTTTCTTCTTGGGAAAATAACTAACCACCACAGAATGATACTGCCTCTACTATGAGCACGATGTGTTTAAGGGTATGTGGTGAGATGTTAGCTTGAAAGCTAACATGTCAAAATATCCTTAAACACATCGTACTCGCAGTAAACAAACCCAGTGTTAGCTCTAAAGCTAACAGTAGCTTTAAAGCTAATTTAAAGCTTAACACTAACGTAAAATGATACATTAGTGATGTTTTACATTACACTTTAAAGTTAAAAATAGCTTTAAAGTGTTAGCTTTAGAACTAGTGCTAGCTTTACAGACTAACACAAGCTAATACTGGGGTTAAGCTGTAAAGAAAGTGTTAGCTGGTGTTAGTAGTGTTAGCTTTTGAGCTAACGCCAGCTTTAAACACAGTGGCGTTAGCTTAGCTTTAAGATTTGTCCTGAACTTTATTTAGACGTGTTGGAGTAAATAAAAGTGCTAATCCCATGTTCAGATTTCCATTTGTTAAGATAATTGAGAACCAAATATTATATAAAATAATATTATATTCTGGTTCAACTGTATCAAACAAAATGCAGTTTACAGTTAAAATATGGATGCATTTAAATAAATGCCTGGTTAAAACATCTCAACGTTTCCATATACTGTCCGAATATAAAAACGATGCATCATCTTCCCTCATGTCTGACGACATATAATATAAAATGACAAATTTGCAACCCTTTTTCAAAATTATTTGGTATTAAATAACCTTGTTAGTTGTTGGCGTGCTAGCTCAAAGCTGCAGCATCAATCTCTGTGCATGTGCATCTGCTGAGTGACCCGTGATGATGCTCGCAGGAGCAGAAGGAAAGATTGATGCCATGTAGCAGAGAGCGGTGCCCTGAATACTGACTGTGTCATTAATGTCCTCCAAGCCTTCCAGCAGCAGCAGCACGGCAGAAAACAAGCGGAGGCTGACCCTCCGTCACTTTTTATTTCAGATCCGTTCAGAGCCACGAGGTTTGACGTACACTACGCACTGCGCTCCAAAAATCCTTCAAGGTGACAAACTGCGAAAGGAAACAAAAACAAATTCGTCTTTCCTTTGTGCTCTTCTTGGCAGGTTGATGTGCCATTTATCACCGTCATGCTGATGGTGTGTGGATGTTGATGGGCCACCTGTCCTCCCTATGGGCCACTCAGGAAAGGTGTGAGTTTAAACATCAGCTAAGTAATAATGTTTGACAGCGCTAATAAGCCAGGCCTCCCTGTGTCAGACTGCCATGACCAGCAGCTCTTCTCTTAGCTTCCTCTCTCAGCTCCTTGCAGTGAAACCAGCAGTGGCCTCATTAGAGAAGCTCATTGCCTTAATTCAGCACAAAACAACAACTCAAGATGGAGCTGTTCCAAAATAACTGCGCTGTAAAACATTTACAGGTGGTTTAACCTGAAAAGGACAGTCCACCTGCTGCCTGGAAAATGCAATTTAAGTCAGAAGAATATAGTTTTGGTTTAAACTCAGAAATTAAAGTTCATGAAGTTGATTTAACAACAAGAGACAAGTTGTCTAAACATTGTTTTTAACTTCATTCGTCTTGAATTGTAAGGTTTAACTAAAAAACTGCTCTGACCGAGAAATTTCACTCACAACATCAAGTTAAAATAAATACTTATTTTAATTTAAATTCTTGTCTGAACAAAATTTCTGATATGATGAGGAATGTTATTAAACATCCCAATTAGGGCTGTATAATAATATCGATATCGTGATATATATCAATATTTTCTTTCCTAGAAAAAAATCGATATTCATCCTTAAGTATCGTAACATCCAACTGTCACCTTGTTCACTCACTGCTTGCTTCACCAGGTCATCAGGCTTAGAGTGATTCCTTCAGATGTTCAGGTTAAAAAGGTATCAAACTATTCAGAGCAGGAACTTGGTTCACTTTATTTACTTTACTAATGCATGTCAGCTACAGTTTGGACTGTTTCAACTAAAAGAAACATGTTTTCTCTCCACTTCTTTGATTCATTTTGTCCAGCTGTCCACTTTAAGTCTGTGTCCAACCAGAGCCAGGTATTGTGTAGTTGGTGCTTTTAGTCAGTTTTCAGTTAAATTAATTCAATCCAACTTTATAACAGTCACAAAATGTCACCAAAATCACTCTGTCCCTCTAAAATCTTTCAGAAAATCACAAAAGTGTATTGAATTGTATCCTTTGCTGAATATCGCAATATATATCGTATTGTGGGCAGAATATCGTGTATCGTATCATGAGATTATTGTATCACTACAGCCCTAATCCCAATGAATTCAGCTCAGAAACATTTAGTGTGATCAGGACATTATCCTCAAGCTTTGCTAACTGAGAATTGCATTAAAATGAACATTTAATTAAACACCAGAGTCAGATCAACGTAACGCACTTCCACTTCAGTAGACAGAAACATGCCGCTAAGCATTCTGGGAAATAGCTCCCACTTTTTCTTCTTTCAATGTTTTTAAGTGTTAGCCTAAAAACTCTTAGCTTTGCTGCTACTACAGCTGAGAGGACTTATGCTTGGTAAGGCCTGGACTCTCCAGATGAAATGATGGCTTATGACTTTCACCCACAGTCACAACAAACGACAAAATGCTGCAGCTCAACCGTCGACTTTTACTCGGATTTGTTCTTAAAACCACGAAAAGAACAGATTTACTGTCCACATTTGATTGCATGAAATCGGAAGGAAATCTGTAACATTGGCTCCGACTGGTTTAGATGCAAGCTGTGTGTTATGTAAGCAACTTAAAATGGGACAATGATGCAGTTTATGTTGTATTCATAGAGATAAATGGGTATTTAGTAGAAAGTTTGCAACATAAGCAGAAGGTTATTCTGTGATAAAGTCCTTCTGTAGTTAAACTGAGGTCCAAACAATATTCAGTTTTTATGCTGAGTATAAATTACACTCAAATTATGCAGAGTATAGTTACTTGGTGTGTAATTTAGTGTATAAATTAAACTGAACCAAGTGACGTCCACCTGCTTTTATTTAGGAATATCAGAATAAAGGTTTTTTTCTAAAACTAAAATGTTTTGGACACAATTCATGATCTATTGTTGAAAACTGGCGTCTAAAAAAAGAAGAGCAGAGTCAGAAAGTAACTCAGATTCAGAGCAAGACAAAACATTTCAGCACCATGGACAGAGCTGTACGTACAATTATTCATTCGCTTTTCAATTACTTTTAATATAAATCAGTGTATTTTATTGGTCATACATGTTTAGACAATTATATTTTCTTAGTGTAAGCATTGATTAGAGTTATATTAAGAATATTCTCCAATATAAAGATTTATTTTTATTTTAAGATTAATTTTATGGATCAAATTTATATAAAAATCATTTTTTCCAACCAGTCATTTTCTATTCCTGACTGCTTAATTCCTGCAGGGTTTCAGGCACTTATTTCCATCAGTAAATGAGCAAAACACAAAAACAACTAAAGAAATTAAATGCATGTTTTCTTATCTGGAGGAGGAGGAAGCTGGAGAAAACATGCAAACTCCATAAAAATGGACTTTGGACAGGATTTGAATCCTGGACCTTTGTGCTGCGAGGCAACAGTAGTAACAACAATCAAATATGTAAAAATACAGACACACTCTTCAGATGAAAACACAATGAACCAAAAGAAAGAAAAGATCAATAATATGCAACAAGTTCTTAGAGATGGAAAAATTGAGGATTTCTTAGTTTTTATTGATTTAATGAGCAGGAGGTGAAAAAAATCTGAAATAAATTCAGAATTAGACTGATCAGAACCGATGAAGGGAAAATCAGCAAATTCCGTTCTGCAACTACATTTTAAGAAAATATTTTACTTATTTCCAATTGTACTTGATTGAAACAACACCAATAATAGGTCAATGTAATCAGCTTATAGATAAATAAATGCGTATTTCATGAGGGTTTAAAATAAGGGTGAACCGATTATTTATCAGCGCAGATTTACTTAATTTGGGGAAATTAAAGGTTACATGTGAAGTCAGTTTTATCCAAAACAATTTTCTACCTCAGTAAAGGTTCTGATGGTCAGAAATCCTCTTCTGCTCTGCTGTGACAGAAGTTTGGCTGAAACATCGGTCCACCATGTTTGCAGGTAACTGTTGCCAACTCAGCAACTTTTCTTTTGTGTTGCTATTTTTTATGGAAGCCCATTTCCGCCATGAAAAAAAAAACCTAAACAGTAAGTCATAATTTTGACTTTCACAGTCGTAAATACTGTATGAGATTTAAAGACATAATTTTGACTTTCAAAGTCATCATTTCGACTTTCAAAGTCATAATTTTGACTTTCACAGTCGTAAATATGAGATTTAAAGACATAATTTCGACTTTAAAGTCATAATTTTGACTTTCACAGTCGTAATTATGAGCCCATTTCTGCCATGAAAAAAAAGCTAAACAGGAAGTCATAATTTCCACGTTGAAAGTCATAATTATGACTGTGAAAGTCAAAATTATCACTTTAAATTCATATTATGATGTGAAAGTCAAAATTATCACTTTAAATCTCATAATTATGACTTTGAAAGTCGAAATTATGACTTTGAAAGTCGAAATTATGACTTCCTGTTTAGCTTTTTTTTTTCATGGCAGAAATGGGCTTCCATAATGTTTAGCCACATTTCAGACCAAAAAAAAATCGGCTAAATTCGGAACCGGCTTTTTACAGGTCGGTCAGAAAACTCCAATCGGTGCACCCACAACCGACCACAAATTACAAACCCGAAACCAGTTGGATTTTTCATTTAAAGCACGATGAGGTTTCCGGACCTACCTGACGCTGCCTGCATCCAGCCGCAGATTTTGTACACGGTGGAGGTGCTGAGGAGGAAGAAGAGGCTGAAGCAGCCGATGCAGGTGACCACCAGCATCATGGACATGCCGATGAAGAAGGAGGCGGCCTTGAACGCACCGGACGGGATGGCGGAGAACTCGGTGAAGCTGCCCTGGCAGTCCAGGTCCCGGGAGTGTCCGTCCCCGACGCAATAGTGAAACAGGCCGAAGTAGCCAGCCTGCGGCGTGTCCACGCCATCCCCGATCCAATAGGGCTGCGAGAAGATGGTCACGTTAACGATGCCGAACAGGATCGTGAAAATGGCCCACAGGAGTCCGATGACACGCGAGTTGCGGACGTAATTGGTCTGGTACAGTTTCGCGGCTTCTGCAGACGGTAGCATTGATGCGGCAGATCCAGGTATCATCTTACGCAGAGCCGAAAATGAAAGGCGGGCTGCGGTCCGTCCGTGCAGCAGGGAGGGGATCGAACATGGATGTCGAAAGACGCTTTTCTGCCGGCTTCCTCCTCTTACTGGATCATAGTTGGACGATCTGTGCCTGTGCAGCTGCAACACATCTGTCAGACGGGATCAGGCTCATGACGTCGCACTCTCTCCCCCCCCCCACCCCCCCACCCCCGCCTCCAAAAAATAAAATACAATCAGGCAGTGGACCAAAGTGAGGAGAGCTCGAACCCTGGATGAGACTCGGACAACTCAGACCGACTCGCTCGCTCGCAGCTCATCGCTGCCGCATTTCGGTGCCCTTGGAAGAAGAAGAAAAAAAAAAAAAATCCAACGCAGAAAAAGACGCGTTTCCACGTCAACCTCGGCACCTAAAAATCAACAGGGGACATGTCTCCAAACGGGACCGCGTTCACGCAAACTCACGCATCAAATCGTCCCACCGCGAATTACGCATTCAGATGTCACCCCCTGTCTCTCTCTCTCTCTCTCTCTCTCTCTCTCTCTCTCTCTCTCTCTCTCTCTCTCTCTGGTCGTGAAGCGTAAATGTGTCCTTCACAGCAGCATCGCTGGGCTCCCGGTGATGCTGCGAGTCACGGAGGGAGGGGCGCGCGGTGACACGCGCCTTCTGGAGAGCGCTGCGTCAACATCCGGCGAACTGACGACACATCGGTGCCAAACGCATCAGCACATGCGCGTCCGCGTCGGTTTCAGCTGGATGACAATCCCACCCGTGGGCTTAATGCCGGGGCGGCGCGACGTTACGCAACAGTTCAGGAAACTGACAACGAAAAGTGCAAAGATTAAATCCTCAGGTTTTGGTTTCCTCGTTCCCTGCCAGACGGAAATAAAAATATAAATGTAAATAATTGCTCATGCTCTGAACGGTTTTCTCATTTTCTCATGGGATTTTACGCAGAAGAGGCCGCAGTACAATAGGAACGCGTCTCAGATGTTCAGTGTGGCTCGCCACCCAGGGCTCCACGCATCCTGGGGCAGCATGAGCGCTTCTGAACTACAGCTCTGGAAAAACTAAGAGGCCACTGCACTGAATCCCACGGAAAACCTGCTGGTTGTTCCGCCAGGAACTGAGTTAAAATATTAGTATTGCTGTTTCTAAATGAATATAAACCTGTTTTCTTTGCATTATTTGAGCTCTGGAAACTCTGCGTCTTTTTCTTTATTTTGACCATTTTTCATTTTCTGCAAATAAATACTAAATTTTTGGTTGGAATGTCAGAGACATGTTAGTAGTTCATAGTATAAAAGAACAATGTTCATTTTACTCAAATATATAGTAAAATCAGAGAAACGGATCATTGTATGTGGTCTCTTATTGATATTCTTTAAAGCTACGATGGAGTATTAGGGTCAAGCTAAGAAAATAAAAATAAATGAAAGTATGAGAATAAAGTCGTAAAAGTGTAAGTTGAAATAATAAGAGAATTACGTTATATTACAACTTGTTCTCATAATATTATGACTTTATTTCCATATTTTGACATTATTCTTGTAATATTTTGACTTTATTTTCAAAATATTATGATTATTCTTGTAATTCCATGATTTTATTCTCGCAATTTTAATTTATTTTTATTTTAGTGGCCTTTATTTTTATTTTTACTATCATGAATCTTATTTTCGCCAAAAAAATAAAAATAAAAATACAGGTGATCCAACTTAAATTTCATTTTTATTCATATATTTCACACTGGGTTTTAATCACAAAGACAACAGGAAACAAAACCAAGAACAAAATTATTAACTTATCACTAATTTTCTGTCTTAAAATGAGAAGGAAGAACTGAAAATGTATTTAATCCTTATATCAGTTTATGCATCGTATTATTTACCGACGCAGTAATAATCAGACATTTGTAGTAAAACCAAGTCATTGTGTTAATGTGCTGTTAAACACACTGTGCTAAACAAAACAAATAAATTATATTACATAATTAATGAAAGTTAATTTGTTACAGGTAATCGAATTAAGTTTATCCAAATAAATATATTAATTTATAATATAAAAAACATAAGTTTCACTAACTTAATTTGATTCCATGTTAGAAATTAACTTTTTTTTTTAAGTTGGAGCTCTGTTCACTTTTTTAAATTTTGCTCTACTTTGTGTTAATCCGTCACATAAATTTCCCTCAAACTCGTTTTCATTTTGGGCCAAATCAAAAATCTATAGTTCTCAAAGGGCCAGAATGTATTGATAAAACCCATTAAAGTGATTATTTTTGTGTCTTTTTGCAATCAAAATTACAGATTTTTTAATGATATTTGCACTAATAATCTGTGATATTAAATGTGACTTTTTATTAATCGCCGTATCGATCACAGAATACAACTTGAAGTGAAGTAAGGCTGAGGCAGTCGTCACATAAAATCAGAAAAAATGTGGGAATCTGTTGATTTGGTGTGAATTTTGTGGACCTGTGAAAAACTGGAGGGACCTGCTGATGTAATTTGGGACACATAAAAAGCTACGGTGGGCCAGAATTGGCCCCTGGGTCTCGAGTTTGACACAATGATCTAAAACACCTTAATGCTATTTATTTGCTATTTCATCATTTTAATTGAAAATGCTCTTTTGTAGTTTTTAATACAGTTGTTTAAACGCTACCACCGTAAAAGTCTCAAATAAAAACACACCCGGCGTGTCTGCAGTCTGAAATGAAGTTAATAACGTTGCATAATTGCTAAATGTGTCATTTTTTTAATTTTAGATAAAACTGGAGAGCTTGTGATTTGCCCTGCATGTTTGACCTACTTTAAAATGTTTGGATGCCAAAGAAACAAAAGGAATCATCCTTCAAACTGATGACATCAGCACGGTTTCTATGGCAACTGGTGTTAATAAAACAAAATTCCTTAGATGTTAAGTTATATATAGGAAAACTCCTTATTAAAAAGATTTAACGACACGGTGTGCAGCAATGGCAAGACCTACTGATATTTTAATCTTTTCCCCCCCATTTTGATAAAATGTTCAAATTTCATATATTTTTCTATGAGATAAACCATTTAAATAAATTACAAACTGACAGTGATTAACTTGTTTGTTAAAAAATAGTTTAATGTAAATGTAGTACTTTCTTTGACCACTAGAGGTCAGCACAGTCTAACATTTTGAATTTATTTGTATCAGTACAAATATATAATTTTACATTACACTGTAAAACATTTACAGGTGGTTTAACTTGACAACGAAAGTCCACCTGCGGCATTGGAAATGCAGTTTAAGTCACAAGAAAATTGTTTTGGTTTTAAGTCCAGAAATTGAAAGTTCATGAAGTTGATTTAACATCAAGAGACAAGTTGTCTAACCATTGTTTTTTAACTTCATTCATCTTGAATTGTGATGAATCTGTCCTCACCAGTTTAAGAGCCACATTTCTCTATTCTTTTACTCACAACATCAAGTTAAAATAAATACTTATTTTACTATAGAATAATTTAAATTCTTGTTTGAACAAAATTTCTGATGTGACGATGAATTTTATTAAACATCCCAATGAATTCAACTCAGAAACATTTAGTGTGATCAGGACATTATCCTCAAACTTTGCTAACTGAGAATTGCATTAAAATGAACATTTAATAAAACACCAGAGTCAGATCAACATGCCAGTGTTGTGGTACTCGAAGTCGGTCTTGGTCTCAAGTCCGGTCTCGAGACCATTTTTTGATGATCTTGGTCTCGTCTCAGACTCGACCACATTTGGTCTTGGTCTTGGGCGCCGAGGACTCGGCATTTTATTTCAAGACCGGTCGAGACCGCAACTGTGAAAATATCACTAAACATGCAGCATAGTATCCAGTTTATTTGTTAACATCTCTGTTTTTATTGAATGCAAAACGCACCGATTAAAAACCAACCAATAACTTGTCAATTACGTGTTTCTGTTACTCTAGTTAGTCTGCAATGTAGTGATGGGACATTTAGGAGCAGTATGATTCTTCTGCACGGCTCTTTAGTTATTAGACAGGTCGGGAGTGTCACTGAGAGCCTATCAGATTACCATATTCTGTCAGAATAGCATACATGTATCTACTTCTTGCTTGTTGCTCCTTGGTCAGTGTTCATAAGGTGTGCCAATCGATTGGCCACCGATCATAATCGGCTGATTTCCGTCAAAAAGTGTATGATCGGTGATCACCAATCACAGTCTCTTGTTGCGGATCACACAAAACCGATCACCTGCTTTTCATTTCTCAGCCTGCCTGTGCAGCTGGTATCTTCTTTCCTTCAAACTGCGTAATGCGCAGCAACAGATGCTAAGCGATGTGTAACTATAACGCACTGAGTGAATGGGGAAGTTTGCGTGTTGTGGCGGAAAATTGAAGCAGGTCAAAATGCATCAACACAACGAAGCTAATAGACATAAAAACAATGACATACTTGACGGAGTTTGGCTACATCGACGCTCAGTGCAGTAAAAAGACATGGAGGATCAGACAGCAGGTAAAGCAGCACAGCTACAAACACTCACCGGATTAACATGACGGTCAGAAAGATAAACTAATAACCTGGAAAATGATTTAAGTCTTGGAGCTGCGATGTAAGACGCTGGTTCTGCTCTCCTGTTGAACCGCTGCTACGCTACATGTAGTAATATCTGGTAGAGACTCTCACACCGAACCTGTTTAAAGCTGCAGCATCTAACTAAAAAAATACATTTTACATATGTATTAAAACTTTCTCTGTCCTAACATGAGACAGATAATCTCTAAAAAATAATCGATCTCCTCCCTGTTACTCCTCTCAAACAGAAACAGCCAATCAGAACTAGCAGTAACCAGCTAGCCGCCATGCTAACAGGAAGTTTTCATTCAGTAACTCTGGATTGTTTATTGTAATGGATACTGTATTTTCCTTTGAATGTAAAGTTTTATACTTGAATTTTTTGTTAATGTTGAGAGGTTTTATTTTGGCTCTTTGCATTATTTAGCCTCTTCAGAGCCTCATATGTTATCAGTCTGTTAAAGATAGTATTATTGATAGCAGTTCAATTTGCACAATGCCTGTTTTGTTTTTCTCTTGGAAAAAGTTATTAAAAACCAGTTTTTGTCTAAATTAAGGTGAATTCATGGTTCCTTTTTCTACATAATGTAACTGTAGTGCTTATGATTAAAAAACAATAATTATTATGTGATCGGTATCGGTGATCGTCCCTCATGGGTGATCGGAATAGGAATCCGCAGGAAAAAACCTGATCGGCACATCTCTAGTGCAGACAGTGGTGGTTTCTGACATGAGCAACATGGGTCAACACCCAGGGCGTTATCTTTTTAGGATTGACACGGGACCACCGCAGATCGTAGCACAGAGATGGAAGCAAAGCAGAACAAAGAGTTTGTTGAATTTAATATTGGTTAAATTTATTGAGTATTTAATATCTATATGTTTTTATGGGAATATAGATCTTTGAGAAGTAATTTTGATCATATTTCACATTCTATCATATCATGTAGAGCGCGGCGCTGGTCTTGGTCTTGACTCGGTGTCGGACCCTAAAAGTTTTGGTCTTGTCTCGGTCTTTATACACTCTGGTCTTGGTCTTGTCTTGGTCTCAGGTTAGGTGGTCTTGACCACAACACTGCGTAACGCACTTCCATCTCAGGAGACAGAAACATGCCGCTAAGCATTCTGGGAAATGGCTCCCACTCCTGTCTTTCTCTTCTTTCAGTTTTTTAAGTGCAAACCTAAAAACTCAGTTGATTCAACTCTTGGAGGTTTGACTAAATTAATAAAAAGTTAACAAAACTCACTGTTGCAAGTTTATCTTTCACAAACTCACAGTTAGGCTCAACTTTGAGCATTTTCTCCATCCATACAAAAAAAAAGGGGGGGCATTGAAAAAAATGCGAAATAGTCAAACTAACAGCAAACTACCAATAAATATTTACATACATGCACATCATGACCACTACACCAATCTAAGGCCAATCGGAGAATAAATGTTACTTAACTTAGCTGCTCATTGGTGCGGCAGGAGGCTTTCGGCTGCACCTGGAGCGTTTGTCTCCCTGCTGCTCCAGCCTGCTGAGGAAAGGTGAGAGGTCAATTTAATTAAACCAACAGAAAATCTCCAAAACTAGTTCATGTTTTTTTTCTACACATTATCCCTGGACAGCCAGAACTTCCAACCAAATGCCAAAATAAAAACACAAGAAGAAATGTTTAGTCTGTAAATCAATTAAACACAACATGATATCAATTATCCTATTTTATTGGTGATTGAAAGCCTTGTCTCCATCACACTTTTCCTTTTTCTCAGTGTAAGATAAAGAAACTGCCTTCCAAATTTTACAGTTTGTGTAAATAATAGTTTAAAAAAGGAGGGAAATATGTGGTGGCTAACAAGTTGAAGCAGGAAGCCAATGCTTCTTCATTTTTAGATGACAGATTTGTTTCTTGGTGGTTTCTGGATAGAAATTTTCTCATTCTGTAGAAATTTGATTTTGAATGAGGAAATGTCTGGAAATTCTTCTTCTTTAGGTTTTAACAGCAGCTTGCCTCCATAGTGTCTCACTACTGCCATCTCTTGGTTTTTAACAATCATTTTTCCTCAAATTCTCCTAATGAAACCAGTATCTTTCCTTTTCCATCATTAATATTTAACTGAGCAACCACATTCTCAAATTTAATTTCTTTACTAAAATGTATTTTCATATTCAATAATCTTCTTTGATTCACATATTTCATTTTTTTCTCACCAGTTGTACTTGCAGATGGTTTTATTCAAACTTCAGAGTGGCATAGGAAGTTATGGGAAATGTTTGCATAATCTGAAAAAAGCTTGAACGGGTTTAGAAAAATTACATTTATTATAATAATAATAATCATAATAATAACAACAATAATAATAATAATAATAATAATAATAATAAAATAATAATAAATAATATCAGTGCCACTTTGAGCTTTGGCGTCCCTCAGGAACTGATACCAGGTTCACTGACCTTTACCTTTTAAACGTTGCCTCTGTGTTTGAGAAGCACAATATGACGCTAATATTCAGTCCAACCTGCCATTTAAAATAAATAGCAGGGATTATGATTAAAACCAAGGCTTACCGTAGTATACGAGACCTTTACTAAGTTATTTATGCGAGAACCTTTTTCTGCCAGTCCTAAAAAATGTTAAATAGCGCAAATTGTAATTACAGAAATAATTTCACTTAATTGAAACTCTTGTTTTCCAATATGTTTTGTTTCTTGGATGAGAGGTTTTTTCTTTTAGCTGGTTCAAAATTTGTGTATTTCAAAAAACTGTAATGGAAACACGAGTCATGTGATCAGAACGGGATGTTTCTACTGTGGAAAAGACGTAGAAGGTGACAGGAAGTGGTGATAGGCCGATGGAGCGGCATGTTTTCCCATAACTTATCTCCTGATTTTAATTACATTTCTGATTTAATGAAAATAAATACAAATGTGTGTTTTTCAACACTTACGGAATTATGGAAGTAAATATGTGCCATCAGAATCTGAAACTTGAATGTTGTATATTTGCGCTTACTTTTTCAAATTCAAAATTAATTCAGAATATAATTTTAACCTAAAAAAAAATCAGTGGCATTATTTGTGCATGTTTGCAATTTTCATTTGTTAAAAAAATTCACATTCAAGTTTCAGATGCATTTTTTTATGCAAATTCTGATGGCACATATTTACTTCCATACGGAATATTATCAAAGATTCAGTTTGTAATGGAAACGCAGCTACTGTTTTGTATTTCATGGTTATTTTTTATCATGGTGTTTTACTTTTATTCTATGTTTCTTCTGTTAAACGGAAGGATTGTGAATGTTTGTAATGATGCTGAAGAAAACATAGAGACATTTAAGAGTTAGTCTACAGTCTTGGTTAAAAATTGCTAGGAAAATTTTGTCATTAACTTAATTTTTGAACATAAAAACCTTTTAAGTTGAAGTTGAACATAATAGATAGTGAATAAGTGCAGCTCTCCATCACATGATGTAAGTCACATTAGGGGAAAATAATCCACTTAAGACAGTTATTTATATACATTCATGGGGCAAACTGAGTTTACGCTGCATTATAAAGCATTTAGCCTTATTATGGTGGAACCACAGTTTTGTGACTTCAGTTCTCTGATTTCTCTGCTGACACAGAAACTGGAACAATGTCTATGTGAGTTGGACAAAAAGAATGATTGGAGGAGGATAAGAGAGGTTTGCCTTGTTGAATTTGGGACTGAAACTCATTGTTAGTGTGTGTGTGTGTGTGTGTGTGTGTGTGTGTGTGTGTGTGTTGTGTGTGTGTGTGTGTGTGTGTGCATGTTTGGGAGAGGAAAACCGAGTGAATGCCAGAGACAGAGAGCCTGGGTGTGTTGAGATAAGCCGGGTTGCTGGAAGGTTGTTCTTCAGACCGTGCGCCTGTGCCTGTTTGTGCAACGGCCTTTGTATTTGCACGCAATGGTGTTGACTAGTTGTTGCTTAGTAGTTTGGAAACGCCAACAGTCGTTTCTGAAATCTCAAACCCACAGCGGCGCCGTTGACGATAAGCCGTCTCAGTTTGCTGCTAATTTTGTTCCTACCACAGCTGAGTTCAGTTGTTTGAAATATTTGCTGTTTACTTATTTTCTTATGCAGAGAAGATTCAACAGGGTAGTTATCATCGTCCTGCTGCCTGCCTGTTGCAGGCCGAGACGTCACCATGAATGCATGAACACATTGCATGTGACAAGGCGAACTCTGAACTCTGCTGTGACAGCTGAGCGAGTTTGATGTGTATCTGAGCCACCAGTTTGTAGACCTGCAGGTTAGATCTCACGTTTATTGAGTTTCTCATGTAAATGTGTTCAGAGTTATTGTTAATGAATTCAAACTGGATTTTAACAAAATCATTAAGAAAAACCAGCAAAGTTCTGGAGGACTGATCTGGGTGTGTGTGTGTGTGTGTGGGGGGGGGGGGGGCTACCTGGCAGGTTACCTGGCAGGTTACCAGTGCAACCAGAGGATGTAGCGCCGCCACAGGTGAGGAGGTTCAACAGGGTTTGTTTTGCTCGACGCAGTGCAGCTGAAAATGTAATTGTTGTGATCTGTGTCAAGGTTTTTCTGTGTTTATTAGTCTGCTCCCCTGTGAGTCTCTGTCTTCCTAGCTGATTGTTCCCAGCTGTGTCTCGTTTCTGGGATTACCCTCCCAGCGTATTTAGTCCCACCTGTTGTCTTTGTCTGTTGTCGGGTCCTTGTCGTTTGCACATCGTGTGTCATTCGTCTGCTTGCCACCACCGTCGAACTGTAAAGTCCTGTGTTGGTTCAGCTCTCGTTTTCAGCCCCGTCTTTCAGTTGCTACCGGTAATTAGCTGTGTGCTAACTTTGTGTCGGACTGTGTTTGAGCTCTTTTTTTCATTAAATTCATCATATTCACCATAACCTGGGTCTCAGCATTTATCCTCACAATCACCGCATCACGACATTAATAAATGTTGCAATTTCGGTTGCCAATCGCACCGAGTCCGCTTTCACAAAAAATGAAAAGTTGACATCTTTTTATTGAATTATATCTTATGCTCAAATCAACTTTGCTTTTGTTAACTTTTGTTGGTCCTTTCAATAACCCTCTTTTGTGGAGGTGAAATTATAGCCTTCCTGGTGTGTGACGACCCACTGCTTCAAAAGCTAAAAGGCTTTTGTTTATTATTCCTCCCAACTTTTTGCTTCCCGGTTGAAACTCTTGCACTGCGAAGGTGACCCCTACTAAGTTAAACAAACACTGTCTGTCTCGCAGACTATTTAACATCACAATGCTGACGATGGCACTGTCTCCTCTCTGTGGAAAGCTCATACTTATGTATTTCCAGTCATTACACTGGACTGTTTTCTATTTTATTTCCAGTGTGCCATTGTGTCCCCCCTGCTGGTGCTTTTCATCCACATCCTCAGATCAAACTGAGCTGCTGCCAACAATTTGCCTCGTAGAGCCAATGAGGATAAAACCCACCAGCAAACAAAAGATAAAACACCCAAATGAATGCTGGAGACAGAGCAAAATTAACACAATGAGGGGGTTCGTTGAATGGGAGCGGTGGAGAGGGGATGGCAGAGGAAGCCAGAGTTGGAATTTGTAGATTTATTGTGAAGGAATTTAAATTAGTGCATTAAAATGTTTAGAAAGAGAACGTCTTGCATAACTTCTTCCTCCTGCCACGTCTCCATAAAGCCCAGAGATGCAGAGTGAACGTTAATAGTTGACCTGTCATGAAGTTTTCCAAGTATAGCCGTGGATCTCTGCAGTCGTTATAGTCCGCTTGGCTGCTCCATCTCCCAGGCTTTCGTCCAAAAGCAGGTGAAACAACTCGTAGTGTAACAACAGGAAGTAAAATAATACCAGGTCAATAAAAAATTAACTTTTTGTCCTTTTTAAAGGGGCAGCATCATGTTAAATTGACTTTTTTCTAGCTTTTCTTCATGTTTTAACGGTATCCCCTCATCAAAAACATCCCTGGGGCGTTGCTTTGATTATTTCATGCATGTTTGAGAAATTCTTTATCTCCATGGCAACCATTCAGATGTGCAAAACGCTCAGGTGGACCTAGCCCCGCCTCCGACACGAAATACTACCAAGTAGTTTTGGTCTAGTTTCCAGTGCAAATGCGCTTGAAATGAGACAAAACTAACCTTCAGCAAGAAATCTGAGCTTGTTTTAAGTAATTCATTCCTCAATATTGGTGATTGGCAGATTATTTCACCTAAAACAAGACAATAAGTGAATTTATCTGCCAATTGGACTACTATTTTTTCATTAATATTAAGGAGTTACTAAAAAAAACAAGCTCACATTTCTTGCTAAAAAGTTACTTTTAAGTTAGTTTTGTCTTATTTTAAGTTAACTAGATATTTGCACTAGAAACTAGACCAAAATTACTCAGCAAGATTTTATGTTTTTGCAGTAAAAATGGTTAAAAGATGTAAGTACCGTGTTAATAGAAGATATAACTGAAAATAAAGGCCAGTGTTTTCATTTTATTCATGATATGCATATGTATTTGTCACATGAAAACTCAATAAATGATGTTTATTGAGAATGATTTTCTGTTTTTTGTGTGAATGGCGGTGAAGCTCTTCCTCCTTTATCTTTCATTAGACAGATAACAGTCATAACAAACTAACAGGCCGTTACTAACATGCGCCTCAGCCAGTGTGTAATTCGGCTAAATGGAAGACAAATCTACTTACGCTTGTGTAAATTAAAATGAACACGAATACCTTGAAATAAGATTATGTAATTATTAAAATGCTTGTTAATATGATTCCAGCTCATTTGCTGGCTGAGCCTTGAGTCAGCTAAATGTCTGTTGCTCTTAAACAACACGTTGCCTTTTTTATGTGCACTAAATTGGTTCTTATGCTTAAAATGTCAGAAAATCAGCAGCATATCAGACGGGGAAGGAAAGTAAAAACTGTATAGTGTGTCTTGTTAGGTGCCACTAGATGGCAACCTGAGAGAAGATTTAGTGGAAGCAGCAGCAGTTCTGCTTTTCAGAGGAGAAATGTGTTTTCTGCTTCTTTATAATTTTATTAAATGTCAGGTTAGCATAAACAATCTAGTTATGTCCTTTGCTAAACCTGCATCTTTGTTTTAAGGTCAATCTGAGCACAAATGACTGAATATTATGCATTGTTGACACCTGGATTATTATTTCAATAAAAGGAAAAAAAAAGAATGACGATTTCTTCTTTGAGTATAGCTAAGAAAATTATCTAAATATTTGCTCTGGTTACATTGAAAATGTCATGAAATAACATTGAAAGCAGAGAGTCTTACCTCTAAAATGTTGCTTGTTTTTGCACATATTTGAAATATTTACCAAGCAAAAGAGACTTGTTTTGAGAAATGTCTCCATGTCATGATGTACGGTTTGTAGAAGGACCTGAATGCAGAAAGAGGCGTAGAGAGAATGTTGAAGGTTATTTTAATGAAAATCTGAGAACAACAAAACTGCAGCACATCCATAAAGAGATCCATCCAGGGGAACACGAGGAAAACAAGGAAGCCACAGGAGTAGACGTAAGGATCCGGCAAGTAGTGGACGAGAATGAGAGGCTTAATTACTGGGGATCATGGTTAAAGAGACATGATCAACTAGAACAACAGGAAAGAAATGAACATAACTAGAATCACTACGGAAGAACAGAAATGGGAAACGAGTCAAAGATAGAAAAAAACTAAGAAACACTAAAAATGACGAAAAACTCAAACAACCCCAGATCCTCACACTTTACCTTACAGAGCTCTCTGCAGACCCAGCTCTGTTTATCTGTCAGGAATGTTAAAAATGAGGAGAATCTGCAACAAATATGCCGATGAATGACCTGCTGTAATGAAGGTCTCCTTTTGCAGTTCAGCAATGAGAATCCTGTTGGGTTTGAAACAAACGTACTAAAACCTGGAATGTTTTAGGAGGCATGAAACATTTTTTTTTCTGCATTTGGCATTGGTGCCAGTGTTTTATGTCTTTTATTGGGAACTGAGTCGGCCCAAACTGTGTCTGCTGACTGACAGAAGAGAATCAGGAGCGACCAGCTGTGTGTACTTATGAACAAAAACAGCAAGAGCAACAAAAGGATTCACATCATTCACAGCAAAACAATTAATAAATAAATAAAAACAAACACTGGTCAGCTTTCCCCCTCCATCTCTCGTCTCTTCTCACTTCCACTCTCTTTCCTCTCAGCTTAGTCGCAACGCGGTGGCTTGCTTTTCCTAGCAAACCTTTCTCTCATCCATTATTGAAACTTGTTTTTTTTCCTTGAGTCTCAGAATAAAGGAAGAGAACAGGTCTTTTGAATGTTTAATGCCGCGACATAAAAAATGCACCGTTAGTCATTTCTCCACAGCATGAACTGGTAAACTTTCAGAGGGACAGAAATTCTGCTGGTCGGCACGTCAAAAAGCTGCGGCGCTCGTATCTGTAAATCGTTTTCACCGAACCTGGAGGAGGAAAACTTTAATGAATTCAGCTGACAACAGGTGAGCCAAAGCAAAAGAAGAGGCAAAAACAGAATTGGTTTTTTATTAGTAAGGATGATACGTAGGTGAAAAAAAAATAATTCTGGTGTTTTTCTCAAAATGTTAAAGTTTTTTCCAGAATTTGGGCTTTAAACTCAGAATTTTAATCTCAGAATTTTGTCTGTATACTCAGAATTTCACTTTTCCTGGAATTTAGACTTTTTCCTCAGAATTTGGACTTTTTTCCAAGATTCATGATTTTACAATTTTGACGTTTCTCAGAATTTTCACATTTCTTGCAATTTGGACTTTTTTTTCTAAGATTCATGAATTTTTTTTTTTTAGAATTCTGATTTTTCCCCAGAATTCTGACTTTTTCTCAGAATTCTGTCTTTTTCTCAGAATTCTAATTCTGTCTCAAAATCAAATTAATTACCTAAACATTAGAGGTGAGCCGATCGATCAGTCACCGATCATAATCGGCCGATTTCCGTGAAATCGGTGATGATCGGGATCGGCCGATCATTGGCTCTGTTACCGATACCTGATCACCTGCATCTCATTTCCCAGCCTGTCTGTCCAGCTGATCTCGTCTTTCCTTCACTGCGCAGCAACAAATCCTAAGCGATGTGTAACTATAACGCACTGAGTGAATGAGGACGTTTGCGTGTTGCGGCGGAAAATAGAAGCAGATCAAAATGCATCAACACAACGAAGCTAATAGACATAAAAACAGTGACGGAGTTTGGCTACATCGAGGCTCAGTGCAGTAAAAACACATGGAGGATCAGACAGCAGGTAAAGCAGCACAGCTACAAACACTCACCTGGATTAGCATGACGGTCAGAAAGATAAACTAATATCCTGTAAAATGATTTAAGTCTTGGAGCTGCGATGTAAGACGCTGGTTCTGCTGTTGAACCGCTGCTCCGCTACAGGTAGTAATATTTAATATTTAGTAATATTTAATATTTAGTCATATTTGACACCGAGCCGCTTCTGCTCCACCTGGTAGAGACTCACACCGAACCTGTTTAAAGCTGCAGCATCTAACCTAAAAAATACATTTTATTTACGTATTAAAACTTTCTCTGTCCTAACATGAGACAGATAATCTCTAAAAAAATAATCGATCTCCTCCCTGTTCTGCATAATTACTCCGCTCAATCAGAAACAGCCAATCAGAACTAGCAGTAACCAGCTAGCCGCTATGCTAACAGGAAGTTTTCATTCAGTATCTCTGGATTGTTTATTGTAATGGATCCTGTTTTTGACTTTGAATGTAAAGTTTTATACTTGAATTTTTTGTCAATGTTGAGAGGTTTTATTTTGGCTCTTTGCATTATTTAGCCTCTTCAGAGCCTCATATGTTATCAGTCTGTTAAAGATAGTATTACTGATAGCAGTTCAATTTACACAATGCCTGTTTTGTTTAGTTTTCTTCTTGGAAAAAGTTATTAAAAACCAAAAACCAGTTTTTGTCTAAATTAAGGTGAATTCATGGTTCCTTTTTCTACATAATGTAACAGTAGTGTTTATGATAAAAAATAAATAAATAATAATTATGTGATCGGTATCGGGGATCGGTATCGGCGATCGGCCCTCAGGGGTGATTGGTATCGGTATCGGCAGAAAAAAACCTGATCGGCACATCCCTACTAAACATTCTTAGGTGTATGCCAGTGATCTTGTTAGCATATAAAATAATTTCTTCCTTGTTTTAGGATTTGTAAATCTGCACTTTATCCACACTGAAAGCCTGTCCCACATTTATTTGGTAGATTTGAGTTTTAAGGCTGGATTTGCATAAACAATTTAAACGATTCCGATTCTGAGGAAAAAGTCAGAATTCTTTCTCTTTCTTACTGTGGCTCTAATCCTCTTTTATAATAAATATGGGGTTTTTCAGGAACCGGATTTTTAGAAAACAGACAATAACAATCTAATTAAACTCCAAATCCGGAAAGAATCAATAATAAATGTTAACCTAAAGCTTAGCATCTGTTGCTGAAGCTCCTGTCTACCTCCAGCCGTGTCTCACCTGAGCCATCAGACGCTGCAGCTTTTCAAACAGCAGCAGAAACAGTGAAGCTCATCTGTCTGAAATGCAAACTGGCTTTGAAACAGAGACACATTCACAGCTCAGTTCTGATCCATGTGCTGCGTCTCTGTGACCTGCTGGTGTTATTTGCATCCATCTACCAGACGTTAAGTGTTTTAGGAGAAAGAGAGGCTATAACTGAGCGCCATCAGGACAAAACGGCCTGCATTTGCATGATGTCTGCAATAATGTCTGCTGGTCGTGTTTACATGTTTCCACTCAATCTTAGTGGATTTATCTAGACTCGTAAAGATGGTAAATTCATTTTAACAACATAGAAAAAGTAAAAAGAATTTATATTTAGGGTCACTGCATGGAAAATATTATTATTCTTTATAACAATATACCATCCAGATGTTACAGGTTTATCTCTTTTTATCTAGTTTATATGTTAGATAAAATAAAATCTAGCCTGTATCATATATTCATATTAGCTTTAAAATGTTATTTAACTCTTATTTAGGCAAATGGCAATAGCTTACAGTCTATGGATGCTTTTTTATGTCTTATATAGCTGAGAAATAATGGCAAAAAAGATGCAATCAAAAGTCAAAGATTTGTTAGAAAACATTCTGAACTTTGAGATTCATCTCAGAAATTTTCTAGAAAAACAATTTAATTTAGGAGTTTCGAAAGTTAAAAAAAAGACTTTTCAAACTCAGAAATTTGATTTTTTTTCTTCAGAATATTTCTGAGATGAATCTCAAAACTTCAGAATATTTTTAGACATTTACTGTTTTTTCTCTGTCTATAATAACCCTAATACTTCATTTTAAAAATAAAAAATTTAACGTTTGTTGGTTCCACTGGCAGATTATTTCACTTATATAGGAAAATGTCTTGCTATAATTTAAAGCTTTTTCATCAGCATTAAGCTTGTTTATCTTACTGAAATGTTCCTTTCTAGTTAGTTTTGTCTTATTGCACTGGACCAAAAATACTAGATAAGATTTTCCGTGTTTGCAGTGAAAACTTTACAGGTTAAATCAAATTCTCAGTTCAATTTGTGTATTTTTAATGAAATTATATCTTCATAATTTATCAGGAATACCTAACCAGTGAGTAAAATAAACTGATCCAAGTGTTGGGTACGTGAGGACACAGATTCTGTTTAAAAGAACTGTAAAACTGGATTAAATGTTAAATTGGAGAAAAAATGAACTGAACTGGAGTTGTTTTCCTGCCTAAACCGTTGTATTGGTGAGGATCTGAGTCAGGTAGAGGTGAGATAAATGCATTGACTCAATGCTCCAGTTTCAGGAATGAAACTCGCTGCAGACTCTTTCTGCTTTTGCCTGAGGGCCCGGCTGGATCACAACCAGGATCTGTTGAGGGACCTGACCTGAACTGCATCACTGTGAACCTTTTTCTCCTTTTTTTCTTACCAGAAACAAAAAGCGGAAACATACCTGAAGGACATGAGGAATATGTTGTGGTTTACACTGCAAAAACACCAAATCTCACCAAGTGTCTTTGGTCTAGCTACTGATGCAAGCAATTTAGTACACTGTAAACAGGGAAAACCAACTCGCAAGTAACTTATATGAGCTCACTTACATAAATAATTACTTAATATTGATTTTTTAAAAAGTGCTGGTTCAACTGGCAGATTATTTTACTTGTAACAGTTTTTTCCATGTTGTAAGAACAATAATCCGCCAGTAGAACTTGCAGATTATCGATATTAAGCTGATATTGATATCCGATATTTGATATCCGATAATGCTCAGTATTTAGTTTTTTTATCGATACAAAATGTTAAAAAATGACAAATATTGGCCAATACCGATCTCGGTATCGGTATATATCGGTATCTATCCCTAATTTTAAGAAACTATTAGTTAGGATTTGAGTTTTCTGTGCTTATTTTTGGGTTTTCTCTGTGTTGTGATCCTGCTCCCCGTGAGTCTCTGCGATGTCCTGTCCTCCCTGTTGATTGATCCCAGCTGTGTCTAGTTTTCCTAATTTCCCTCCCTGTGTATTTAAACCCACCTGTTGTCTTTGTCTCTTGTCGGATCCTCGTCGAATGACATGTGTCGTCTGTCTGCCTGCCGTCATAGTCGAACTGTAAAGTCCTGTGTTGGTGTAGCTCACTTATTCAGTCCTCAGTTTTTCAGTTGCTACCAGTAATTAGCTGTGTGCTAACTCTCTGCCGTGCCGCTTGTGTTGGACTGTGTTTGCGCTCTCTTTATTAAATCATCTTCATCATCTGGGCCTCGGCGCTCATTCTCACCACTATTGACTTAAAAACGCTCCCTTAACTAAGTGAAGTAGGTTTGTCTTAATTCAAGTGAACTAAGATATTTGCGCAAGACATGTTTTGTGGAAAAATTTAAAAATTTAGGAGTTTAAAAAAAAATTTGAATTTTCAACCTCAGAAATATCAGTTTTTTCTAGAAACCTTTTGAGATTAATCTTAAAATTTCTGACATTTTTGGCAGATATTTACTCCCTTTTCTCCATATACAAGTGATTGAGTTGACAACCAATGATCAGTCGACGCACCAACGAGATAAAGATTTACGTTCAGCTGAGCCTACAGGTTGATTTAAAAGATCCACCAAGGCATTTTTAGTAAAGCATAAAAAACCACGCTGTGATATTTTACAGTGTGTGTAAGGCAGGTGTCTCGCGTCCGTACACACACAATATGCAGACTGTATAGCCCGTGGCAATGGACAGAAATAGAACCAACAGCCTGGCAATGAGGTGTCAAGAGACGAGGGAGGGGAGGAAGTTCAAATGAAGAGGAGGAGGAGGAGTGCAGGCACGGCCGATGAAGGAGGGAGCGAACCGGAGAAATTCCTTCATAACAACAGGACAGAAACCACAGAGCATCCATAGTCATATCTGACAAAGGTGAACATCCTCTGTCTTCATTTCATCGCAATTTCATTCCTCCTCTGTTGGCCGTGAAGTTCTAATAAGGAATTGATTTTCCACGGCCCGAGAGAGCAACAGAAAGCGTGACCCCGTGACCCCATCGTTCACGGAGGCCGTGGCAGGAGACGGTCCTCATCCCCGGGAATCGATGCGGCCGGCTTCGCTGCCGATTTCACAGGCGCAGAATGTGTCATCATCCCGTCATCCGGCATACATCTCTGTCAGGAGTGACGAGACCTTCCGCACCGAATGAAAGGCTCGTCCTCCGACTCGGTGAAACGGTGCAGAAAACGGAAAAAGAGAGACACACCCCTCTCACCCTGATTCTGAGCAGCTGACCCGCGGTGAAGCTTCATCCACAAGCCCTCATCTGTCTGTCAGAGAATGGAGGTAAAGGAGGGGGAGGTATCGCCTCCTCGGATGCATAATTCAGTGTTTCTCTCACAACAGCCTGAGCTTTGGAGGCTCGGTTCCCCCAGCCATGCGTCCAGCAGCCTGCTAATATGAAAGGAGCTCAGAACCCACTCTGTTGTTCCTTCAGGGTTTCTGGCTCTACACACTCTCAGTCATACTCCCATGATTTATTCATACTTGTTCATCCATGGCAGGAGACTCAGACCCCAGCGGACGACTTGGGGAAACATTTTTGTCCTTGGCAGAGGAAGTGTGTCGGCGTCGCTGTGGGTTGTCAGAGTGACACTGGAGTAGCTTCAACCTCCCGCTGCTGCTGGACACGAGATCTACAACTGTGTCTCGCCCTCGATTGCATCCTGGAGGACAGAAGAACGCGGCGCAATGTTCCTTTAATTTTTGTTCAACCCTACAATGTTAAAACCTCTGCGTCTTAATTTGGGATTTTCTGTGAGACTAAATTGTTTGGAGTCGTTTTATTTTAGCTCCATTGTTGTTATTGTGTTCTTTAGTTTATTGTTTTGATTACAATATTGTTTCTATTTCACTGCAAAAAACAAAATCTTAAGTAGTTTTGGTTTAGTACAAATATCTTAGTACGTTTGAAATGAGACAAAACTAACTTGCAGGTGAAATTTCAGCAGGAAATAGGAGCTTGTCTAAAGTAAATAATTCCTTCATATTGATGAAAAAGTTCTGATTTGATTGGCAGATTAATTAACTTTTAACATGGTGAAAATGTCTCGATATACATGAAAGTTAATATTACTCAGTTAATTTAGTAAGAACCAAAAAAAACTCAAGCAGCTATTTTGCTTTTTTTTTTTTAAGTAAGAACGACTTAGTTTTGCAGTGTAGGGGTTATGTCGAGTGACCTTTAACCTCCCATTATGAGGTTGTTTCCCCTGAGTACAGGAGGCATCATTCCTGCCCCTTGAAGGCTTCGCCAATACTAAAGAGAACTTCGTTTGGAAACCAAATCCAGTTAAAAGATTAAACCGTTTTTATGCTGTGCCTCGGAGTCGACCAGTTCTCCCAGTGCTCCCAGTTCTTCAGCTGTCTCCCAGTCTCCGTTCTCCCAGTGCTCCCAGTGCTCCCAGTTCTCCCAGTGCTCCCAGTTCTCACAGCTCCCAGTGTCCTTCTCCCAGTTCTCCCAGTGCTCCCAGTTCTCCCAGTCTCCCATTCTTCAGCATGTCTCCCAGTGCTCCCAGTTCTCCAGTTCTCCCAGTGCTCCCAGTTCTTCAGCATGTCTCAGTGCTCCCAGTTCTCCCAGTTCTCCCAGTTCTCCCAGTGCTCCCAGTTCTTCAGCATGTCTCCCAGTCTCCCAGTTCTCCCAGTGCTCCCAGTTCTTCAGCATGTCTCCCAGTGCTCCCAGTTCTCCCAGTGCTCCCAGTTCTTCAGCATGTCTCCCAGTGCTCCCAGTTCTCCCAGTTCTCCCAGTGCTCCCAGTTCTCCCAGTGCTCCCAGTTCTTCCAGTTCTCCCAGTGCTCCCAGTTCTCCCAGTTCTCCCAGTGCTCCCAGTGCTCCCAGAGCTCCCAGTTCTTCAGCATGTCTCCCAGTGCTCCCAGTTCTCCCAGTGCTCCCAGTCTCCAGTTCTCCCAGTGCTCCCAGAGCTCCCAGTTCTCCCAGTTCTCCCAGAGCTCCCAGTTCTTCAGCATGTCTCCCAGAGCTCCCAGTTCTCCCAGTTCTCCCAGTGCTCCCAGAGCTCCCAGTTCTTCAGCATGTCTCCCAGTGCTCCCAGTTCTCCCAGTTCTCCCAGTGCTCCAGTTCTCCCAGTTCTCCAGTTCTCCAGAGCTCCCAGTTCTCCCAGTTCTCCCAGAGCTCCCAGTTCTTCAGCATGTCTCCCAGAGCTCCCAGTTCTCCCAGTTCTCCCAGTGCTCCCAGTCACTCCCAGTTCTCCCAGAGCTCCCAGTTCTCCAGTCTCCCAGTGCTCCCAGTTCTTCAGCTTCTCCAGTGCTCCCAGTTCTCCCAGTTCTCCCAGGCTCCCAGTTCTTCAGCATGTCTCCCAGAGCTCCCAGTTCTCCAGTTCTCCCAGTGCTCCCAGACTCCCAGTTCTTCAGCAGTCTCCCAGTGCCCTCCCAGTTCTCCAGTCTCCCAGTTCTCCATTCTCCCAGTGCTCCAGTTCTCCAGCATGTCTCCCAGTGCCCCAGTTCTCCCAGTTCTCCAGTTCTCCCAGTTCTCCCAGTGCTCCCAGTTCTCCAGCAGTCTCCAGTGCTCCCAGTTCTCAGTCATGCTCATTCCAGTGCTCCCAGTGCTCCGGCCAGTGCTCCAGTTCTCCAGTGCTCCCATTCCCAGCATGCTCCCAGTGTCCCAGTGCTCCCAGTTCTCCCGTTCTCCCAGTGCTCCCAGTTCTCCAGCATGTCTCCCAGTGCTCCCAGTTCTGTAATAGCTCAGTGAAGGGCCTGGCAGTGTCCGGGCGGCAGCTGGGCCGAATGAGCTGGATCTGGCCCGGTGACGGCGCCGCTCCCAGTTCAGAACCATCAGCCCTAAATGATGATGAGTTCTGCCTTCCCAGTTTCTGATTGAAATTGAAGTTTAATTGCATGGAAATCGTCCACATACATTCTGAGCACATGCACTGTAAAACATTAGAGCTGCATTTAGTTGTGTCTACTGTCTTCTACTCTGTAAGTCAAATAAATTTATCCAGTTTTAGATTTTGAACCTAAATGTGAGTTTGTGAAAGATAAACTAAGTTTTGTTAACTTATTATTAATTTAGTCAAACCTCTAAGAGTTGAATCAACTGAGTTTTTAGTTTTGCACTTAAAAAACTGAAAGAAGAGAAAGTCAGGAGTGGGAGCTATTTCCCAGAATGCTTAGCGGCATGTTTCTGTCTCCTGAGGTGGAAGTGCGTCACGTTGATCTGACTCTGGTGTTTAATTAAATGTTCATTTTAATGCAATTCTCAGTTAGCAAAGCTTGAGGATAATGTCCTGATCACACTAAATGTTTCTGAGCTGAATTCATTGGGATGTTTAATAAAATTCATCATCACACCAGAAATTTTGTTCAAACAAGAATTTAAATTATTCTAAAGGAAAATAAGTATTTATTTTAACTTGATATTGTGAGTAAAATAATAGAGAAATGTGGCTCTTTAACCGGGTGAGGACAGATTTTACGGATTAATGAAGTTATAAAACAATGTTTAGACAACTTGTCTCTTGTTGTTTAATCAACTTTTCATGAACTTTAAACAATTTTCTTGTGATTTAAGTTCCATTTCCAAGGCAGCAGACCTGTGGACTTTCATGTTCAAGTTAAACCACCTGTAAATGTTTTACAGTGCGTGTTTATTCTCCTCTTAGCAAAAAGAGCGAATCTCTGCCTCGGTTTTCTCTCTCAGATTAAAGTGCGACGCCTTGGGAACGTCGTAATTATGCGCGAGCTCATTACTCAATTTAATTACTGAAATCAGATCTGATCAAAATATTTCCCTTTTTTTCTCATTGAGGGTTTTAACCCTCTGAAACAAAACATTCATTTGTTTGGAACAAATTAAAATTAAAGATATTTTTCATCTACTTTTAGGTAAAATATCAAACCGAGTAGAAAAACCAGATTTTTTTTCTTCAGCTCAAAGCTGTTGGTCATTAGCTGTTGGTCATTAGCAACTTGCTAATTGATCTCATTTCCAGGCTTTCCTAATCTGCGGAGGTGACCTTGATCCGGCGTCCCGCGTAATGTTTACGCCAGTGAACCTGAGGACGCCTGTCTCTTTGTGCCATCATGAGCACAAAATGCAGCTCAGCCATAAAAAACCTGCCCTTCATTAGTCACAATCACCCTTTTTCTGAGAGAGGCGATGAGCTTTTGAGTCGGCAGAATAAAAACTCATCAGCAGAGAAGCAGCTCAGTCGCTGCACCTTTTTTCTTTTACTGCTTACAGTATATCAGCCGACGCCGGCGTGACGGGAGAGGGGTTGTAAATCTGAGGCGCTGGTGCAGGTCGGGCGTTAAGTGGAGGGACGGCGTGTTTGGAGTGATAGATTAATGAGGCGTGGCCTTGTCTGTGTCAGCCGTGGGTGTCTGAGTGGGGGACGCATCGCTGGACGCCGTTGTTTCCATTTTACGCTGCTCATAACTCTCTGGGTCGGTGACGGGCGCGGATGCTGGGGGGGAGGGGGGGCGCTGCCTCCCCCCCATCCTGGCCGGATGGGGGGGGGTCCGGGTCTGGAGGTGCCAGGGAGGGAGGACTGGTTTCAAGTCGCTTAAATGTCTGATTATAGACGGAGAAAGGTGTATTTAATGTTAAAGTCACCTTCCCCAATGGAATCCTAGTCAGTCCCAATGGCTGTTTCACTCACGGTTTAGCCCAAATGCTTCCTGGGTAAAATGAAGACAAACATGGCACAACACTCCCCCCCCCCCAACAGTTTCAGTTTAACCCCCATCCCACCCCAAGGTTCCAGTAGCGGAGTCGATGCATGTAAGGGGCCTGGTGATTCATTAGGGGCCCGGTGATTCGCCTGGTGATTCGTTAGGGGCCTGGTGATTCGCCCGGTGATCGTCAGGGGCCCGGTGATTCGTTAGGGGCCTGGTGATTCGCCCGGTGATTCGTTAGGGGCCCGGTGATTCATTAGGGGCCTGGTGATTCGTAAGGGGCCCGGTGATTCGTTAGGGGCCGGTGATTCGCCCGGTGATTCGTTAGGGGCCCGGTGATTCGTTAGGGGCCCGGTGATTCTAGCCGGTGATTGGGGCCCGGTGATTCGTTAGGGGCCCGGTGATTCGTCAGGGGCCCGGTGATTCGTTAGGGGCCGGTGATTCATAAGGGGCCCGGTGATTCGTAGGGGCCCGGTGATTCGTAGGGACCGGTGATTCGTTAGGGGCCCGGTGATTCGTTAGGGGCCGGTGATTCGTTTAGGGGCCCGGTGATTCGCACCGGTGATTCGTTAGGGGCCCGGTGATTCGTTAGGGGCCCGGTGATTCGCCGGTGATTCGTAGGGCCCGGTGATTCGTCAGGGGCCCGGTGATTCGTTAGGGGCCGGTGATTCGTAAGGGGCCCGGTGATTCGTTAGGGGCCCGGTGATTCTAGGGCCGTGATTCTGGGCCGGTGATTCGTCAGGGGCCCGGTGATTCGTTAGGGGCCCGGGATGATTCGTTAGGGGCCCGGTGATTCTTAGGGGCCCGGTGATTCATTAGGGGCCCGGTGATTCGTAGGGGCCCGGTGATTCGTAAGGGGCCCGGTGATTCATAAGGGGCCCGGTGATTCATAGGGGCCCGGTGATTCGTACAGGGGCCCGGTGATTCGTCAGGGGCCGGTGATGCGGTGATTCGTAGGGCCCGGTGATTCTAGGGGCCCGTGATTCACCTGGTGATTCGTTAGGGGCCCGGTGATTCGTTAGGGGCCCGGTGATTCGCGCCGGTGATTCGTTAGGGGCCCGGTGATTCGTTAGGGGCCCGGTGATTCACCCGGTGATTCGTTAGGGGCCCGGTGATTCGTTAGGGGCCCGGTGATTCGTCAGGGGCCCGGTGATTCGTCAGGGGCCCGGTGATTCGTAAGGGGACCCGGTGATTCGTCAGGGGCCCAGTGATTCACCCGGTGATTCGGTTTAGGGGCCCGGTGATTCGTTAGGGGCCCGGTGATTCGTCAGGGGCCCGGTATTTGGCCCCGCCCCCGGCCCCACGCTGACTGGTTCCGCCTTCTAGGTTTTATTCATAGAACAAGGAATCGCAGCGTCTCAGAAAAGTATTCATGCTGCTAGTATACAGTCAGCTTAACTTTGATGAAAACACTGATTATATTTTGAAGAACTGTCCTCAGAGACTCTACCTTTTAAGAAGACTTGCTGATCATGTCAAAATTCTATGTCTTGAATTTGTGGGGGAAAAATCATATTTTATTTTTCACTACAGAAGGGTTCAGTGAATGCGCATAAGAAACTGGTGGGTTCGGTACCTCAAAAAAGGTGAAGAACCACTGGACTAGACCAAATGACAGCAATGCAGAAAGGAAAAATTACACATGTCGACTTGAAGGGGAAACATTGAAAACAGAGTTTGTTTGTTCAAAAAAAAAAAAAACAACCTCCTGCCAAATTACGGAAGTGGATTTGGCTGTTCTAGGACTGGATCTGAGGGGTGGTAAATATGCAAAGACGATAAGCTCGACACATTTGCGATGGGGAGAGACAAAGAATGAGAGCTCTGTGCGCCAGTCAATGGCCTTTTAGAGGAGATGAAGTGAGAGATGACAGCCGAGCAGGAGGGTGTGAAGAGAGGAGGAGAAATGAGTGAGCGATGTACTGGGAGGATGGGGAGAAACGGGTGGGGGCAGGTCGGCCACTATATTGTGGAGGGATGGGAGCGTCTTGTGACCTCTGACCTGTAATTGGATCAGCGCTGAAGAACCTACAGTGAGGGATTCAGAGCGTTAAGGTGCGTCTGCATCGACTCGCTGTAATGTGCATTCAGGCCCTGAATCAAGCCGTTACGATCAGCAGGTTTTCCTCTCTCTGTTGGTGTTTCAGCTGTTATAACTCAACATCAGTTTGTACTCAGCGATGAAACAAATGTCTGGTTTTTCCACTGTTGCGGCATCCATTTTAAATCTTTTTGAATCAGTTAAACACGTACAGTGATTACAGTTCTCTCTGTTTTACATCTCAAGCACCTGATAGCTGTCCACACTGCAAAAATACAAAATCTTACCAAGAATTTTTGCAAAGTAAGAATGAACTTACAAGTAACTTTTTAGCAAGATATAGGAGCTTGTTTTAAGTTAATAATTGCTTAATATTTATGGAAACCTTTTAGTTCCTCTGATGGAGGAAAACACAAAATCTTACCAGGTGTTTCTGGGCTAGTTTATAGTGCAAATACCTTAGTTCACTTGAAATAAGACAAAACTAACTATTGAAAGAGTTACAGGGATAGTTCAATATCCTGATGAGATGCATAAATTAGTGACCAAACTATGATGCTAAACTTGAAAAAATGGCCCATCTTTCACTGAAAAAACACAAATTTTACCAAATATTTTGGTCTAATTTCTGGTGCAATTATCGTTACACTTCAAAATAAGACAAAACTAACTTATAAATAACTTTTCAGTGAAGTAAAGGAGCTTGTTTTAACGCTATAATTTGTAAAAATTAATTAAAAAAAGCATAAGATTCCACTGCTAGATTATTTTACTTCAAACATGGGAAAATCTGGAATAATCTGCCAGTGTAATTTGTAATTATTCATCAATATTAAGGAAATATTGACTTTTACAAAGCTCTTATAAATTACCTAAATGTTACTTATCAGTTAGTTTTGTCTTATTTAAAGCTCACTAAGATATTTGAACTAGAAACTAGACCAAAGATACTTGGTAAGATTTAGTGTTTTTGCAGTGCATGTGGGTCCGTTTGACTTGTTGATCCCCAGTGTGGGTTGCTCCTGCTTTGCTGACCCATATAATCGAGGCCAAAGGTTTTCCTCCTTGAATTCAGAGTCCACAAAGATGAAGGTCACCTTATTATCTGTGTCATCTGTCTCACTTTAAGGCCAACAGGCTCCTTTCCGTCTCCTGCTCTCGGTTTAAGTTATTTTATCAAATTTTTATTTTCTCCAGTTCATAGAGCCGTATGAGATTTTAAGATAACTGGCATTATATAATCTAATTAACTTGTAATATATAAAAATCCATTTTCTTGACTTCTCCAGGGAGGGATTTTAATATTACTTATACATATTTATTACATACTGTATATAAAAGCACAATTGGTTCATTCTAACTTAATATTGAAATGGATATTTTAAAAAATCAGAAGAAAACTCAGTGAGAGCTGATAGTAATGATTTATTAATCACTCCAATATCTAGTATTTAAACTTGAATTATAACAACAAAGACAAAAAAGCAAGAATGCTACAGCATTTCTACACTCTAAAACATTTACAGGTGGTTTAACTTAGAAAATGAAAGTCCACCTGCTGCCTTTAAAATGCAATTTAATTTCTGGTTTTAACTCAGAAATTAAAGTTCATGAAGTTGATTTAACAACAAGAGACAAGTTGTCTAAACATTTTTTAACTCCATTAATCTTGAATTAATGCTGCAATTTAAACCAAATAATTATTTCACAATATGGAAGAAAGAAATCTGTCCTCACCTGGTTAAAGAGCCACATTTCTATATTACTTTACTCACAATATCAAGTTAAAATAAATACTTATTTTACTTTAGAATAATTTAAATTCTTGTTTGAACAAAATTTCTAATGTGATGATGAATTTTATTAAACATCCCAATGAATTCAGCTCAGAAAAATTTAGTGTGATCAGGACATTATCCTCAAGCTTTGCTAACTGAGAATTGCATTAAAATGAACATTTAATAAAACACCAGAGTCAGATCAACGTGACGCACTTCCACCTCAGGAGACAGAAACATGCCGCTAAGCATTCTGGGAAATAGCTCCCACTCCTGTCTTTCTTTCTTTCAGTTTTTTAAGTGCAAACCTAAAAACTCAGTTGATTCAACTCTTGGAGGTTTGACTAAATTAATAGAAAGTTAACAAAACTTAGTTTATCTTTCACAAACTCACATTTAGGTTCAAAATCTAAAACTGGATAAATTTATTTGACTTACAGAGTAGAAGATATTAGACACAACTAAATGTGGCTCTAATGTTTTACAGTGTACTAAACAGCAGGTTGAAGGGAAACTTTAAAACTAATTAAACATTTAAAATACCAGTTGACTGATGAAAATCTAAGAAATAACAGGAGATTATTCTTTACATTATTGTGAAATAGGAAAAGTGAAACCAGCATCTGGAACCGGTCCCGTTTCATTTGCTTCTGGTACCAGATCTGGCGCCACAGAAAAGAGAAAAAATGTTACAAAGTCAGGGTTTCAGTGAAAGCTAAAATATCTGTTCAGCTTTGACCTGCTGTCTCTTAGCTTGACTGACCGATGAACCTTGGAATAAAACAGACGTCATTGTGTTCCTGGAGTAATTTGCGGTGTTTTTTGCTCTCTGTTCGGAGTTGGACAGCCCAAACTCTTCCTGATCTGCATCATTTCCCGCCACAAACTGAAACATGCAACAAGAGAAACCAGCTACGTCTAAAAGATTCACACCAACGGACTGATTTACAGTCAGTTGTCACTTCTGGGTGTGTCGTTTTGCAGCCATAATTCCTCTACAACCCCAAAGAGCTATCACAGCAACTTACTGAGCAACGTCTCTGTTGCTCCACGAACGGCGGCTTGGAAACAGTCCTCATCTCTTCGGAAACAAAACCTTGATCTGGGATATGGGAGGAGGGAAAAGGATGAGAGCTGGGAGGAACAGGAGAGTGTTTGTTGGTTTAAAATGAGATTTTCTCATATTTATTTATATATTTTGCTGAGCTCATAGCTCAAGGCTGTCTGCTTGCTTTTTGTTATGTGCATACTGTGGCCTTAGCGCCCCCCCCCC
Source organism: Poecilia picta (assembly GCA_033032245.1). NCBI lineage: Eukaryota > Metazoa > Chordata > Actinopteri > Cyprinodontiformes > Poeciliidae > Poecilia > Poecilia picta. The sequence continues at coordinate 26,646,153 of CM065358.1, forward strand.
GCCCCCCCCCCGCCCCCCCCGCACCCCTTTCTCTGTGTTTCTGAGCATTGGCAAGCGCTAATATGTGTGCTTACACACATTCACACCTCTACTAAAACTGCAGGATGCTTTTTAAAGGTTGTGTACATTAGCAGGTTAGTGAGAGTTGGTTTAAATCTCAAAAGCAGCTGCGACTCCATTACTGTACGTGTTCCTGGTAGGAAGAAGTGGAAGTCTGAGCTGGTGTCTGTGGATAAAAATCTTTTGGGATGGACCTGTTTTATTATGTGCATGCCAGACATGCTGCTCACACAAGAAAAGAAAGCGAGCTTTCCTTGGCTGCTGATGAACACAATGCCTGAAAGCAGCTCAGATTATGCAGCAGAGTGAGAACAGGAGCTGTTTTGTTTTTGCTGGTTGGGAAGAACACATTGACATTTCCTCCAGCCACACTAAAATCAATATTGTTTCTATTTGGGAAATAAGGAATTCTGAACACGCTGGGCTCTTTGTTTGTGTTCATGTACAATTTATGATGTGAGTGGACGTCTTTATCATTTGTTATATTGATTTGCAGCAGTAGTCGCTGTTTTTTCAAATGCTACCTGGAAAGCTAATGTCACCAGGTCTGTGAACCGATGTCTTCTTACGCCAAGTAAGTTTTTTTTTCTGTGTCAGCGCTATTCTTCATGAGCTCAAATCAGATTTTAAAGAAGACCTATTATGCAAAATCCACATTTTGCACATTTTTGTACTTTTATTTGGGCATATATTACTTACAAAAACAGCCCGATGCTAAAAAAGCACACCCTCCTTACAGTTTTTAGCATTAAGTTAAGATTTTTTTTGGTGTCTGGAAAATGATCCATTTCAAAGATCTCTGTAATGTAAAGTCACAGATCAGCAGATGCTGCTGATCTGTGACCCAGCTGAGCTTCAGCACTTTGGTCAGCTGGCTTTACCGCTGAATATGGTGGTGTACAATGGCTGCTGGAAAAGACTAAACGTATACAGCTGTGGAAAAAATTAAGAGAGTTCCTCTGATTTTATTTTTTTTTATTTCAGTAAAATGAACATTGTTCTTTCATTCTATGAACTGCTGACAACATGTCTCCGAAATTACAAGCAAAAATTTAGTAATTAATTGCAGAAAATGAGAAACGGCCAAAATAAAGTTGGTGTTTTTCTGCTTGGTTATTTTATTTTTGCTGCTCTTTGTTTTCTTATGCAGCTATTTTGCACTAATTTGTTGGTTGATAATGTAACTGGTGAAGAAAAGAAAAGGAAAAGACAAGTGTTTGTTGACTTACAATCCAGAAAAAAAAATGCTACTTTCTTGTTGGTTGTGCAGCAGGCTCCACTTCTGCTTTTCAAACATGTATGGCTGTCTAATTGCACATCTGTTTGCAGCCATTTTCACATGTAAACATGAGTTGGGGGGCGAGGCCAGCAGTTTTGATTGGATTTAAAGTGACGAGACGGCTTGGAAACATTTAATTCTGAAAAGAGGTGGACTTAGGCAGAATTAATCAGACTAAAATCTGCTTATCTACAAATTATTTTGTGCAAAAAAAAAAAAGTAATCTTTTGTATTGCTCAGAGACCTTTTCTAACCGTTCAAGGGAGCATCATAAGTCACATTTACCTAAGTCAGCAGCCTGTTGCATTAAATTTACTCGTTTCGACTTCACTTTGTCCCACATAACTTCTCCCTCCTGGTCTTAATTGTCTGCATGCTGGATGTTCGGATGGAAAATTGCTGTCTGTGGTGTCACACCACTCTGCACTCACTCCGTCTGTCTCTGTCACAATGCGGCCATGTGTCTGTCATCCTCCACGTCTCGTATTCCTCGGCTTGTTCTTTCACAGCTCCGTTACCATGACTGCAGAACAGGAGGGAGGGAACCTGCGATGACTGAGCGTGGAGCTCCAAACGATGGGTTTCCAGAACAGATTCTGCGCTCAGAAAATGTAAAAGAGCTGTGAGTTTGACTCTGCTTCTGTATTAAAAAATGCATCACAGTTAAAAGGGGCCAAATCAGTGTGTGAACTCAAAGATGTCTGAGCGAACAAGGATTTTGTATTTGAAAAAGTTGATGTATTTCACATGAAATGGGAGTATTTTTCAAAAACCGTTGGAGTATTTCAGCATGTGACTTTATTTTTGTACAGTAGAGCCCAAAAACTGACCAGTCGCATCATGCAGCGGTTCTAACTACAGGTTGAGCTGCTCTGATTCACTCTTAGAAAAAGTTCAATGCACAGATTAACACAATGTTATAAAAAAACAACAAAATTACACCAAAATTACAAAAAACAATAAAAATAACTTAAATGAAGCACAAATTCTCATTAATACAATGTTTAGTCAATTTTTTTTAAAAAGAAAAAAGAAACACAGTATGTTTTATACTGAAGTTAGACTTATGTGTGCTAAATGATGTTGAACCTATAATGTTGTGGCTGGATCATCTCATTGCAACTGAAACATTTATCTTTATTTTTATTTAATCTTTATGAAACTGGAATATTGATGAAGATATTTGATGTGTAATGATGATTTGAATGGTGGTTACTGGTTCACAAATCAAAATCAAATCAAATTTTATTTGTTCATTTCATCAACAACAAAATGCTCTACATCATAAAAACACAAAAATCCAAAGTAATAGAACAAACAGTCACCAATTGAAACATTAATCAACATTTTGCACATCAAAATGTTGATTCACGTTTCTGGGTTCCTAGTCTTGATTTAGAGGAACTCTGTGTTTCGGCTGTTTTGCAGTTTTCTGGATGTTTGCTCCAGATTTGTTGTGCATAGAAGCTGAATGCTGATTCTCCATGTTTGGTTCTGGTTCTGGGGATGCGGAGCAGAACCAGAAGACCTGAGAGATGTTCTTCAGGTGACAGAAGGCCGACATTGTGACCATCTTTTTGTGGCTCTGAAGGTTCAGGTCAGAGTTCAGCCTGATCTCTAGTTTCCAGCTGTTGTAACTGAAGTTGTGCGATGATTCTACATGTTCCTCTTTCGGTCCAAAGATAATAACTTCAGGTTCTGGCGCATCCACACATTGATCAGCTCAGTGCTTGGATGGGTTGGAGGGTAATTTTGTGTTTTTAAAGGTGGCCTGTTATGCTTGGTTAGGTCTGTGGGCTATACGAAACATATTAATTACATTTTTAGACAAAAATTATTCGTAGATAATGAGCTGTTTTTAGGGCCCCTTGTCACTTTCAATCCGGATAAGCTGCTGCTGGCCATTCCCCCATCCCAACACTTACACTCAGGTGAAAATGGCAGCCAACTGATGCGCAATAACCTGGTGATACATCTTTGAAAAGCATTAGCAGAGCCTCCCGCACAACCAACAAGAATGCAGCAAGTGGTTTCTGGATGATAAGTCAACAACACCATTCTACAGCCATTCTACAGAGAATACAGTGGTAAAACCAGCTGACCAAATGTGCTGGAGCTCCCTTTAGGCTGCTAAGTAACGAGCTGGGCTTTGCTGAGGTTGCTAGGTGCCAGTGCCTGCTGATTTGTGACGTTACATTCTGAAAGGTTTTTGAAACAGCTAATTTTCCAGACACCAAAACACATTAACTTACTGCAAAAAAGTAGCTGGGTGTGTTTTTTAAGCCCTTGTTCTGTTTTTAGAAGCAGTAGAAATCCAAATAGAAATATGAAAATGTGCAAAATGAAAATTTTGCATCATAGGTCTAATTAAATGAAATATTTCCCCTTTTGGAGGAGGGGAGGGAGTTAAGTTGGGGTGCGGTTAGGACAAGGAAAAGCACTGATGCAAACCTAACAACGTTGTTGCTATATTTAGTCAATGTTTCAGATCCTTCTGGTGGCATTTTTTCAAAAAAGTGGGAGTAGCGACAAATTTAGAAACTCTTTTTTGTAATTTGAGACTTTTATGGCGACACTACGTTCGCAATTCCAACTCCTGACTCACCACCAGGGGGCGTGTCTGTGTAACATCAACCAAGCAGGACTGATGTTACCAGTAGGAAAATTTGACTGCAGTAGCCACCTTTCTACCTAAAGAGGGCAGCATTGAGGCAAAATGAAACAAATTTACATGAAAATGTCAATCTGCTTAGAATCATTGAGACCAACTTAGACAATATACCAGCAAAAACAAAGTCAAAGCTGATGTGGGGTTTAGTGACATTAAATAAAGAACATTCACTCTGATAAGGGCTGTTGCCTTGCAGCAAGAAGGTTCTGGGTTCGATTCCCGGCCCCGGTCTTTCTGCATGGAGTTTGCATGTTCTCCCTGTGTATGGTGGGTTTTCTCTGGGTACTCCGGTTTCCTCCCACAGTCCAAAAACATGACTGTCAGGTTAATTGGTCTGTCTAAATTGGCCCTAGGTGTGAGTGAGTGTGTGCCTGGTTGTGTGTCTCTGTGTTGCCCTGCGACAGACTGGCGACCCGTCCAGGGTGACCCCTGACCCCGCCTCTCGCCCAGAACGTTAGCTGGAGAGACACCAGCAACCCTCCTGACCCCACTAAGGGACAAGGGTGTAAAGAAAAAGGATGGATGGATGAATTCACTTTGATAAAAGTCTCAAATTTAACTTCAAGAAAAACACTTTACATTTCTTTCACCTTGAGCCTAAAGCAGAAACTACATGAAGGAATCCCTTGGATGCTAGCGAGACACAGAATAACTTATGTTCTCTGACAAATCTCTCTTGTGATTTAATACATTTAGTTTAATTAAAAGTCCTTAATTAAGTGGCGCTGTCGCCTCGTTGGACTGTGTGAGAGCGGGAAAGATGCGATAACCTCAGATCTCCGTCTTCGGTCTGTGCAGACGGGACCAGCAGTCTGGCCTCGTAAAGCAGCAGGGGAGACCATAAAGAGCCTCTGCTGCTCTGATGGTGCCATCAGTTCACTGTTTCTTGATTGCTTTTCCATTGACGTTCTCATTACAAGCGTCCTCAACATAGCCTGTGCATATATATTATTGCAATGAAGGGAAACTTGATTGTGGAGCAGAGTCACATTCACAATTATTTTGGTGTACTGAAACTGTCACTACTTAACACTGGGACTTATTGTATTTGGAAAGTATTGTAGTGATGAAGTGGAAAGATCTAAAACAAAAGAGAAAAGTTGTGAGGTGGATCTGCATTGAGAGCTGCTTAGGGGGTTTTAACTGTTGACTGATTAACACAAGATTTTTAGTTTTTTCCTTCCCTATTGCTTTTTGAAGCAATAGTTTGTGATTCCACTGAGTAAAATATAAATAATAATCCTTTTTCCAGCTGTTTGGATTTTTATTACACTGTCGAATATTAGATTTGTGTTCTTGTGATTTATATATATCATAATTTAGGTTTATAATATTTTCTTATGCCACAAAAAAGCTGCTTTCACTCTCTGTCGATTATCTTTGAGAAAAGATAACAGACTTCTGTTTTGCTAATGAATAATCAAAAAGTATGTTGTGTTTCTGGGTATTAAATGCAGTCTGGCTTGAGCAACAGTTTGAATACATGCATACTTTGTGAAACCCAATGGAACAGAAAATATGGTGGTTTGTTTCTTTAAGCTTACTGAAGGTTTTCTTTGGAATTTGGTGCTTTTTCCTTCTTTCACGCAGATATTTGAAGAGGTGTTTGGTTTTATTTCTCTACCCTGTGAATCCTTAATACCATGATGTCTTCACAGACAGCAAAAAGAAGATTCAAAGTTGGACCTTTTTACTTGCAGCCGGTTACAAAGACATGATCCAGTCTTGTTTATTTAAGTGTGCAGTGTCTTATCTGCTATATAGCTCGAGCAGTTCTGATCTGTTGTGGTATAAAATAAAATAAAAATACAGCACTTATGATATATAGGTCTGTTCCAACTCTATTTTTTGTGAGATCTGTATCAGGATTTAAAGAACAAGATGTTGGATCTCATGGTTGCTCTAAGCCAACCCATTTAACAAACACTCACCTAACTTGAAATTGCCCTGCAATAAAATAACATCTTAATGTATACAACCTGAAATGAAAATAATATCTCTTGACACACGTATTATTATCTTTGGTGCTGTTTTGTAAACGTGACTGGCCACAACAAACTATGAACACGCCTATTTGGGGTGTCTTAATTATTTACAGAATCTGAAAGTGCAGAATGTTAAGCTTTCCAATGATGTCAAACACAAGAAAATCAAAAATGAAATAATTGCAAAATGTGTGCATTCATGACATTTTAAGACTATTTGTAATTTAGAAGCATAATAAACGAAAAAAAAAAAATAGAGTTGAGTAACTTTGGCAGAAACAAAAATAATCTTCTGTGCTATTAAATATAAAAAAATCCACCCATTTTTCTCAATTGTATTTAAATATTTTAATTTAATTAAATAAAAATAATAATGGCTGACGTGCAAGCACAGACTGGAGCCGTTGGACTCATAGACATAATATAAGAGCAGACCCCGCATTGGCTGCTCCGGCGCAGGAAATACGGCGGCCATCTTGGAGCGGTAGTTCCTCCTACTTTGCAATCAAAACAACAGGGATATTGTTCAGATCGATGGATTATTGATGTGACTCCACAAACAAACATTTCACAAGTAAGATGGACATCATGTATATATACCACTATGATGGACATATATATATATATATATATGTATACATATATATATTATATATATATATTATATATATATATATATATATATATATATATATATATATATATATATATATATATATATATATATATATATATATACATATATATATATGTATATGTATATTATATATATATATATATATATATATATATATATATATATATATATATATATATATATATAATATATATATATATATAAAATATATATATATATATATATATATATATATATCTTCACCAATATCTTCAGTTTTCCTTTGAGTGACCCGGTTTTAAGTCATTTACACATAATTATTTTTAAACACAATCGTTTGGTAAGCTAGCTGTGGCGTCGCACTTGAGTGGCGTCACGGCAAATTAACGGTGGTTTACACGCAGTACCTTGTCGACCACTAGTGGGCGCCCGCGGACCAGCAGAAAGACTCAGCTTTAGAGATAACCGTGGATGTTTCAGTCAAGTCCAGGTTAATGGCACTAACAAAACTTATTCCACAATTATTTTTATATTGTTGAAGAGCAAACGTGAAAGAGATCAGCACCATTTTACTTAATACTTATCGCTTGGGATAATTTAGAAGATAAAAACTTGATGTTTCCTTTTCTCCCCGAATGGATTTGGGAACTGTGTGCATGTTTGGTTTTGTTATGGGACTCACCCAGGGAGCAAGTTATACAATAACTACAGCTTCTATATTAGGAAAGGCTTGAGATTCCCCACAATAAGCAGGAGAGAGCCTCTAAAGAGCAGGATGTCTGGGAATCCCTCCTGACTCAACCTCAGATAACTGCACCGAAATGAATAGTCGGAAAAACTGGAAGAAATTTTTCCTTTTGCTCATATTTAAAGACTAACTGTGCAGTATGTGTCATATCCTACAAAGTTGGACTGAAAATCAGAAAAAAAGCAGCTGAAGTAAAATGAAAAGACCTTATAAATAAAATATTACTGAAAAGAAATTGGACTTTGCCGTGAGAAGTAGCTGCTCTAAGGAGCTCAGTCCCACCAGGGGTTTGCTAATTATTGCTGGCTAGTCTGAAGGAGCCGAGTCAGAGGGCTGCTATGTGAAGCAGAAGCTTGGAAACTTGGAAACTGAAGCTCTGAGCCTTGAAGGCGGGGCTAGGTCCAGCCAGGCATTTTGGACAGCTGAATCGTTGCCATGGAGATTAAATGATTCGCAAACATGCATTAAACAATCAAGGCAGCAGCCTAATGTTTTTGATGAGGGAATCATTATACACATTATACATTATAACATGATGTAAAACCCAAAAAACAGTTTTTAAGAATTATAAGACAAGCAAAATATGCCATTTTGGTTGTTTAAAACTTTTTCATGCAAAAATAGGGTTTAATTATCGTAACACAAAAATCTAAATTGTATAATTTTTACCTCTGAATCTAACAGAAGCAGCAAAAATATGAGGATAAAATCACAAGATGCATTATGTGCAGACTGGAGTTTGTTTGAGCTGGACTCCGGTGCTGGAAGCATCTGGCCGCGCTCTCCGGCTGCAGGTCGTCCAGACTATTTGGACTGTGTGCAGCTTTGTTGGTTCGGGATTGTTTATGTCTGTAACTGAACAGGCACTCAGCCACATAAACGCCTCAGACAGCTAAAGAGAAATGCCAGAGTGGATGTTTTGCAGTGTTAACAGCAAGTCCTTTAAAGGGACCCATGAATAGCTGCAACAATAGACTTTATTTGGGAAATATTTATTTTAGTTGTAAAAAAACAATACAGTAATAATGCCGTAGGCTGTTTAGTCTTTGTAAATTTTTATAAAATATTGCCACACAAACATCGCCATGTTTTTCATGCTGCAATGTATTCTGGATAAATGAGGTCTAATGGTCCAACTGCGCTAGCACCGCCCAGCCAAAACTGTGATGAGTAAAGTCTTTAAGGATTTTCAAATTGAACTGGAGTGCATTGAAATCAATCAGAACATAGAAATAGCAAGAGGTGATGAAGATGATTAAAACAGAATAAGAGGACAGAGTTGGCCGTAGGAGCTGGTGTGTGCTGCTGCTGCTGCCTTTAGCAAATGAATGAATGAATGACTCTTACCTCTGGTCGGACTGTGTGATCCAGTAAGTACTTCTATAGCTCTGTGACCGGTCTGATAACAGCTGTTTAGGGTTTGTCTCCTGGTCCAGTGCCACCGTACTACTGCTGCAGAGCTCTGTTAACATTTAAAGTGCCGTCTGCCTGATGTTTCTCACAGTGTTTTTTTGCTTCATCGCAGTGTGGTTTAGGTACTTTGTGGATAAAAACTGTCAGCAAGGCATTTATATTTAGCTCGTTAAGGTAACAATCACCTGTTAGATCCCTTGTCTCTTTTGCTCATACAAATTACTCAAAGTCTTCTGGAGAGAAATGTTGAGAGCACAAATTAGGACCTTCAGATGTGTTCAGATCCGGCTCTCTCCCACTGCGCTCTTCTTTTTTTTTCTCGTGGAAAGCATCCAGATTCACCTCACTGTTTTTTTTATTATCTTTTTTAAGTTACAGTCAACAGTGACACAGTGTGGCATTATCTAAAATTACACCAGTCAAACGCAACATGCTAAAAACAACTCAGGTAAAGTTAGCCTTCCTGTGTTTCCTCTGTAGATTAGAGAATGGAAAAAAAAACTTCATCAACCCAGCAGGTGAAAACATGGCGACCTCCGAGGGTGAAAAATATAACAAGACATACATTTTTTTTAATAATTTTGAGTTTTGATGTATCACAAACAGGAATATTTTTGTTAATAGAAAAATTACAGCATATTTAGGCCAACATGTTCAACTAATCGTGGATCCCTTTAAGCTCCATGTTAATTTATTTAATGTTCTCTGTAGCTTTGTACCACTTGAAGGAATTGCATTGGAGACATTTTCTTGGCATTTGAGAATCCACAACGTCTGTGCAGAGAATATCAGTCAGAGGTGGAGTTAGGTGGAGGGAGAGTGTATCACTTACACTCAGCGCAAGAGACAGATGAGCAGAGAAAGAGAGCAGCAGATGAAAAAAGGAAGTATATGTTACTCAATTACTTATCCCCATCATTTGGTGGGCTGAGGAGAAAGCAGCTTTAAGGCTAGTGTTGCACTCAGTCGGTTTGATTAATGTAGAGCAGAGCGGAGGCACGCGCAGCTCCGAAAAAGTTGGAAGACAAGGTTCTGATGGAAAACCCAGGCAAAAACATGGCAACTGAGGAGGAGAAGGAAAAAACCAAACAAGATTTCTGAGGAGAGAAGGAGGCGTACGGGGTTTGGGAAAGAGTGAGAGTGAAAGAAGGGAGGGGAGGCCGAGTGGAAGAGCAGCAGAAAGGAAGAGGAGGGAGGAAGGAGGTGTGATAGTGGGTGGGAGAGGAGGAGACAGTCTGGTGGATGGGCAAAAAGACAAAGGAAGAAGAGCAGAGTGATGGGGATCTGTCAGAGGGCTGCTTAGGGATGAAGAAACTAACAGATGCATGGAGATAAGACAGCCAAGCTCTCTGGAGGAGAGCAGCGTGGAGTAACTTAGAGTATTTCACAGAGAGGTAAAGAGAGGAGGGAGCATGAGATTAGGGGGAAAGGAAGAGTGATAGACTGGTAGACAAGAGGGAGGAGAGAAGAGCTGGATGAGAGAGAAACAGCACACGCGTGGAGCTCCTGTTAGAACGAACCAGAGCCAGAGAGAGGAAGGGAGGGAGGGTGGGACGAGAGAGGGCAACACAGGGAGGGGGTGAGGTATTTAAACGCTGGAGCAGGACAGCTCAGGCGAAGCTCCGAACTCCCTGAGAGTGGAGGCAGGACAGGGGAACAAGAAGCTTCAGCGCAGTTTCTCTGACACACCTAAATATCCCTCACTGGGAAGAAAACACACACACACACACACTCTCACTCTCACTCTCACACACCCACTTCTGGACTTCGACTCAGCTGTGGACTCCACCACCTGTCCTCTGGAGCTCAACCTGTGCCGTCCACGCTCCCAGTCATCACTCCCATCCCCTCCGGTCCCTCAGCCGCCCGCTTGGTGAGGGGGCAAATGGCCGTGGCGCGGGCCTCTCTTGGGGGCGTTTTGGGCTGTGTCTTGCTTTCCCTGGCGCTGGGGAGCAGCAATGTGGATTTCGGGGCACCTCCGGCGAGCTTCTACCCCCGTTTTAACCCGTTTCTTCTTCTGTGCACCCACCACGCGGAGATGGAGGGAGCCGGGGTGGCGGAGGGCGGCGGAGAGGTGCTGCTGACCCTCCAGATCACAGGAAATCCCAGTTCCTACACGCCTGGACAGGAGTATCAAGGTGAGCACACCTTCTGAGGTGTCCTCCTCCTTTTTGTTGTTTGTTAGATTAGGTTTCATTTTGGTAAATTCAGAAATTTCCTACATCAATATATGTTGCTTTTGCTTTTTCTTGATCGCTTTTCCTTTTTGAAAAATGTAAACCTGAAAAAAATTTGATGATTTACAAGTTCATAAACCAACAATCTATCATTTTCCTGCAGATGTTTTGCTTGAAGCTTCTTTCCTGTATGACTCTGTTTTTGCTGCTAATGGTAACCAGCTTTTATGTAACTGTAATCTGTAGTGATGCTTGTGGGACTCCATGTGTAGGTGGCTCCTCGCAGGAATAAACGCAAATTCACCAGCTGAATGAGAGCGTAAAAGTTGAGAGTGCAAATAGAGAAGCTGGGCGGAAAGAGTTGTGTTTTCTGATTGCAATAAAAACGTGAAAAATGGACGGTGGAGGAGATAATTGCCACTTTTCTCAAAATGACGCGTTTGCACCTGATTCTGGAGATAAAAACTGATGTTCTCCTCCCAAACCGGTGACCTGCTGGTCGATAAAGGTCACATTCCCATGCTTCTATCCCACTTTATTGTGATGTTTAGATATTTTAAAAAGTAATTATATTTTAAGTGGAATTAATTGACATATTTCATAAAGTTTCACAAAAAGGAAAGGAAAGAATAAAAGTCAGAAAACAGGGAGAAAAGGGAAGGAGTCTGTCTTTAACTGGGGCTTATGAGGAACACGGGCGGGGAGAGAGATTTCAGTCAGAAGCTGGCGGATGGGAGGGATGGAAAGCAGGGAGAGAGGTTTAGATAATTAGCATTAGAAATGTGTTGGACTGGGAGGAGGGAGAGATTTAAACAGGGCCACGGCTGGGATCGGATGGCGTAGGGGGAGATTTAAATGACGATGAGGGGATTGAGCAGATAAGATACCGACAGCAGGGCTTGAGCTGGAAAAAAATGAAACACTTGCAAGCTGCTCACTTTTTCCTCTTCCTCTTGTTTTGTCACATGATCGCAGGTCAATGTCGTTCTTATAGGGTTGCTACTGAATGGGAAATTCAAGAATGCTTGATGAACCAATGTTTTGCCCAAAGACTTTATTATCTCTTGGGAGAAATTTAAGACACGTTGCCTTTTTATCCCTCACTGCCTGCCTGTTAACCACGTCAAACTTTAGTATAAACTCTTTACTATTTGGGATGAAGTTGTTGTGTATCGTTCCGCAAGGTTCTCACAATCGTTTGCTTTACTTTTGACCCATTTCTCCTGACAAAACTGAAGCCTCTCTTCAGCTCTGCTTGCATATTTTCTGTGGGATTAAGATCAGGACTTTCTCCTGGCTTTGACTTTGCTGTCCTGAAGTCACGTTGTAGTAATTTGTTGGTATGCTCAGGGTCATTCGCCATTTGGAAGACCCATTTGTGTCCAAGCGTTAACTTTTTAGCTGAACACCAGTTCACCGGGCTCTACTATAATGTTTTCTTTCAATGTAACAATGGCTAAACGGTTAAGTTTTAGTTTCCTTACACTATAGAACTAGTCCCCCAAAATTAAGGTCCTTTTCCCTATGTGAATTTGAATTCTAGCGTTTTGTTATTTTGCCATCCTTCCTGAATGAAATTGAATAAAAATACTATTTGAGGGAGCTTTTATCCGTCTGATTTAGCCAGAATATGACCATGATGCCATGATGGATGTCATGGACACTACAGCTGAAGAAAACGATAAGAACATTGATTTTTGTTCAAATCGATTTATAAATCTTTATTTGATTGATATGTTCTGCTGGTGTTACCTCAGTCAGCTACAGCAGTCACGCAGATGACGTTTTATAATAAAACACACTGAAAAAGGGCATAAGTAAAACCATAAAGAATGAAAGAGTCAGACACCTTCCTTCTTGTCAACCGTCTATTATTATTTGAGTTAGCTTGCAAACATACGATGATACCAAACCATTGTTAGCACAGTAGCCACAAGCTTTACAACAGTTAATAAACTATTTTACAACCGTTCATGTATATTAATAGAACTCAAACCCGAAGAAGGGGAATATTTCAATTTAAAGTCTAAGTGTGTTTTATTATCAGAGAAGAAATTTCCGGCCCTCTTCACTGTGTGCTAGCGCTAGACTCCCTCTGCTGGTTGCTTCCGGCCACTACATCAGCCAAATCTGACCGGATGTTAACATATTTGGCCCAAACTGATGGCAAAACATTACAAATGTTAATAACATTAAACTCTGTCATCGATACAACATGCAGTTAAGAGCAAAAACGAGTAAATGTACCTCTGAATGGCAGATAAACACGTTTGAGATAACTGATGGATACTTCTTCCTAAATGTTGATGTGATAATAAACACTTTTAGATCATGTTTACTGAAAATATGTTTTCTTATTTCTTTCCACTGATTTTGTGTACAATGATGGTTGTAGCTGCGTTTCCATTGACCATGAAATTGCATGAATTGGAATTACTAAGATCAATTTGCTCGTTGGAAGAATGGCAATTTTGAGAAAATTTTCTATAAAAAATGTTTGCGTTAAGATGAAGTGTTGTTTTGTCCATAACGAAAGAATTTGTTTATTTTGCAAAACTGCAATAGAAAACACTTTTTTTTTTCTTTTTTTTTCTTTTTGCAATACATGAGTCACATGATCAACAACCACATATTGCCGCTGGCGCAAACCACAAAGAAGACGACACAGGAAGTAGTTGGAGAATCATGTTTTTTAATGACTTATCACATGAACAAACTTATTTCTGTGTGATTCCAGGTGTTTCTAATTGAATAGAAACACCATGATTGCAAATTGTAGTGTGAAGTTCAACATTAGCAGAATATCAACAAAGTTTTATACATCGCAGCTGCTGGCGATGATTCTTGGCAGTATAGGTGGTACTTTCAAAGAAACTCTCGGTGAACTGTTTTGATACATTTGGTTTTATATTTCTGACACATTTTTGGGGAAGCCTGTGGAGTGTTCTCACAAATTATGCCGCAGTTGTGGAGAATACAAATTAGTGCCACCAAAGATCAAATGTGAATAAAAGGCCTGATATCAACACAGTTAAGCAGAGATCATTAGCTGTAGCATTTGTAATGTAAATTTGATTGATTCAAAAACAAAGTTTGTCCAGTACATTAAAAATTCATAAAGCAATAATAAATAAAATGGTCTGGTCATCTGACAGATCAGAAAGAGCTGCATGTATGAAGAGGGGGATGGAAAACATCTGAGACCGTTGAAGGGCTTTAGAAAAAAGAAATAAAGCAAAACTCTGAAGAGAGGAAAAGTAAAGAGACCGGTGACCTCGCAAACAAAAGGCAGGAGGTTAGCGTCTCTGAGAACAGCATGCGCTGTAAAGCAAAAGGAAGATTTGGAACGGCCGCACAGTAATTGAGTTTCTGACCCGACCTACGTGCCTCTTGCCTCTCTGTTGCTTTTCAGTGATAAGACCGTGTGTGGGCAGCATTGCTCTGTGTCCATGCTGCAGACGTGATCACTGTGTTAAGCTATCAGGATGAAATGACCAAGAGAGGCTGTGTTACTCACAGAGAAATATTTGAGGAGGTGGGTGTATTGGCAGGGTCACGGTGGACAAAATGGAAATAGAAACACTGGAGAGAGAATGAACTGCTGGGAAACAGTAGCGGGAGAAATGAAAGGATGTGACGATTTTTGCGCTTGCATTCAAAGTGTAGGGTGAGACCATGTGTCAAACACATGCCCACCTCGCTTTAAGAGGCGAGGCAGGAGAAAAAAGAAGCGAATCCTGACGTCTAAATAATCAAGCCAAGCTTTTGAAGTATTTTCGCTGCACTCAGAAAGCAGCAACCTTAGATATATATTTTTCTTTAGCAGCTGACCTTTTTTTAATACTGCTGTGGGAAAGAAAGACGGCTTCCACAAAGCGGCCGCGTGTTTATAAGAGGCGATATCAGAATACAAAACCCAGAGCCTTGTATCTAAACACAGTTAATCACAGGGAGATGGTTTTCATTTCGGTTGTCCTTTGTCCTTCTTCTCATTCTTGCTTGTTCACTTTCACAGCCAGACAATGGAGTTAAAAAGGGTCAGTGATGGGAAGAAACAGAAGGAGCCAACATTCCTCAGACTGTTTTAGTATGAGAAAACACAGCCTTTCATTTAGAGCACAACCCTTAAAAACAAGGACGTCTTTCCTACGTTTAACAGCATGAAATTCTTCGGGAGGAAGCGCAATGGAAAAGACTGAAGGGAAAATGGGATTGCAACGTGGTGTCCTCTGAAAGAGTTGCCAAAAAGAGTTCTGCACAGAAATAAGGCTAACAAGACTAGCTCAGCTTATTTCTTATACTTTTCAACCCATTTTTATTTATGTCCACGGCGTCAGTACCTGTCTGCACTGAGAGCTGATTAGCTGGCTTTTATTCAAACCTGTGGTAGTTAAAAACCCTTGAGTGAGTGTGTAAGTGGTTGTTCCTGCAGCTTTTGTATTTCCATGCTGTGCAAATACAAAAGCTGTGTGCATTTCCTTTTGAATGTAGGGTTATTGGTTAGATTGTAAAAGCAATGAATGAGTCATTCACAAAAGCCCCTGAGAGTTAATACAGGCTCAACGCACCCGTCATTATGGGAACAACATCGAGCAGCATTTAGCTGTTTGTTTCACACTGAAGCAAACGTTTATGCAACACCCTGAAAATTATTGTTACTACTCTTCATAAAAATAATTATACTTTTATGCATAATTAACTGGGAGAGAACTAAATTTGCTTTACAAGATTCTTGAGGTCAGAATTAATGAACACTTTTGGAAAAACAAATCAGATTTTCCAGCATCAACAGCTTAGCAAATATTGTTTTTCCTGAAGTTTAAATATGACAATGCACACAGGCCCAATTCTTTTAACTTCTCTTCAAAATGGGAAAGAAAAGGGAACATCTTGTTAAGGCGGACTGGAATCTTCAAAGACATTTTTACGCAAAAATGGCCGCTTGCCTGAAATTCATCTATCAATCAATCATGTTTATTTGACTTCACATTTCAGCAACAAGGCGGTTCAAAATGCTTTATGTGAGAAAAACACAAAAATATGAAGTCAATAGCAGACAGCGGCACCAGCAGGATATTATCAGAGGGTCCGCACAAAACTATCACTGCACCTGACCCACAAGAGCACAACCACATCTCCAACACGCATCATGAGAACCAGCAGAAACCTAAACCACAAGTATGTAATGCACACGGCCCTAAAACTGCAGACCTATGGTTTAATTTTTTGTTTTTACAAATTATGCTAAATAATAAAGACAGGAAAGCAAAGTCAACTTGTGTGATCCACAACAGGAGGATGTAGATTCCCGGGTTCAGGAGAAGGTGAAGCAACAATGTTTGTTTAATTTGTGCTCTTTAGGTAAACGTTTTGACTAGATTAACTGCTTAACCCGCAGTCATAGTGCAACGCTCAAGAAGAGCGTGGCAGATGTCACAGTCGGCCAACCGGGAGATCTGTCAGTTCTTCAGTTCGTAAACCCACAAAAAAAAAAAAAAAAACTGTTAAACCAGCGACCCTGAGAAAACTGTGCAGAAATGCTCAGGCATGATCCAAACGGCCGTTTTTAGAACTACAGGAGGATTCAAACTCCTCTCATTCATTTCTATCTCAAAGAAAAAACACAGCTGCCAAGTAAACAAAAGTAAACTGACCGACAACATTTAGGCTTTGGCGCACCCACCCAACAGACTCACACTGATGTGCGTTACGGACAAGATATTTTGACACAAAGGGTTTTTTTCCCTCCGCTATGTTGTTCATAGTAAAGAGGGTTAGATAATAAAAAAATCCAAAAACTATTGTTTTCTTTTTTATTTAAAGGAAAATCAGAAGGTACGCTCAATGAGTTCAGCTGCTGGCGCTACTGATAGCAGACAGTTAAGATAGCCAGTAAACATTACATTTTGCCATCATTACACATGAAAATGTTGGTCAGTGTTTTGTTTATTTTCGTCTACAGTAAAAGAAAAAAATTAAAAATTTTAAAATAGAATTAAGTAGATCAACCCTCTTACATGAGAAACAAACCAATATATCTTGCAAAGTTGAATTATGTCAATAGGACATTAAAACAAATTTCCAGGTAATTTGTAGTTTAGGGAAAAAAAGGTAAATGCAGTAAAAGACTGCATTAATTCAGACAGGTGTTACCTTAGCAGAAATCTGGAAACTCAGCAACCATCTACGCAATGAAGCCCCTGAAAGAGCATGGGTTGTCCAGGACTTCAACAGATATCTGGATGTCACTGTTTGCACTACTTGACCTCTGAAGAGGCTGCGGAGTGTGTGCTGTCTGACCTTTGTCCATTTCTTGTCAAATCTACATTGTTCAGAATTCTGTTCCTGATAAGATTAGATTTATTCAGTTGCATTTTAGTCCAGTTTGCATCTCGTATTGTGCATTTGAATCCAAAGAAAAGTCAGTGTATCTCATATTGTGCATCAATCATTAGCTGGTGACCCATCATAGGACTGACCTAGTTTTCATGAAGGGACCCAGAAAACATAAGAGGAACGAATTAAGGGCTAATGGTAACAGATGACCCTCTTGTGAGCAAAAGAAACACTTGTCTTTTCAAGAGCCCAAACCTGTGCATCCATTTGTTTCTGTCTCTCTGCCCCCTGCTGATTTGTCTGAATAGGTCACTTCACAGCGCATGGGGAAGTGTGTCAAGCCTCGTCCTGTTTGCACTGCACTGCCAGATGTGTTTGGGTCTTTGTGGACCCAAAAACATCCATATCTGTGTTTGGCCTTTAAATGGTTTATCTTTAAGTGATAAACCATTTAAAGGCGGTTTTACGCTCAGAGATATGCCAGTTTCCTTTCTATCAGAGGAGCAGATGGGCGAGAAATGAGAATGGATATTCAGTCGGCATCATTCCTTTGTCACACATGCCTGCCTGGTCATATGCACCGCGCTCGGTGTTTAGTGGGTGATCCATCATGACACGGAGACAGGTCAGATGTTCCACCGGCTAAACCTGGGCGTCTCGATCAGCAGGCTGCTGATTATCAGTGTAACAACAGGATATGATATGATAACGTGAGGAGATGTCAGAATCTCCGGTTCTTTGAGTTTATTATTGGTGTTCCATAGTTCTGCCTTGTTTCTATCTTTCTAGTCATGTTTGTTTTGTGTGTCTAGTCCCTTTCTTAGTCGCTTTAGTTTTTATTTTATTTCTTATTTTTGTTAGATTCATTGCCTCTCCCTCACCCCTTGTGCCACTTCCTAATTTTCTCTCTCTCCACACCTGCAGCCCATTAGCTCAGTCCGTCTCAAACTGTGGGGTTGGCTGGTGCCCCCTAGTGGTCTGAGAGGTACTGCATGTCAATGACCCTTTATTTACCGTGTAATACATGAAGTTAGTTAACCAACGGATTGAGGTTAAATATATGAATGGTTTCTCGGTCTCCTCCTCGGTTCCCTGCTGTTTTTTCATGAGTAGTGATGGGTTAATGAGGCGTCATGAAGTGTTCGATACATTGCCAAACTAAATTGATACTGGGTCACTGAATCCTGACACCTGCTGGACCTTAAAAATCTCTACAGGCAACCTGATTGGTTCTGTCAACTGACACTAATTTGATAACCTAGTTAAACAGTGATATAATTTGTCATTTTTTAATATATTTTATTGTTTCATATCTTCATTTAAATTTAAAATAGCATTGATACTCTTAGATACCGTCAATAAATAATGTGAACATGTGAAGGTGTTGTGAATGAGGATGTATGCGGACTGGGATTTATTTACTTATTTATTTTTTACAAATTTTTATTTAAAAAAATATGTTTTCCGTTTTTGTAATTGAGTCTGTTACATTTTTGAATACGACTTCTCCAGCTGTAGAAAACACATGCTCACATGGCTGGTGGGACGAGGATGGAGGGCAAAGAAATTGTAAGGAAAGGCGGAAAAGTTTTGGATAGATCGTCTTTTGGTTGTCCCAGTATCTCATAGGATCCATCCATTTGGAATCGCAGATTATCAGAGATTCTTTTGGCAGATGCGTCACATGGACAACTACAACACAGTTTGGCCCATCAGTGTCAGTTCGAAACTGTTTTTGTATCGGTCATGTGGCTGATACCAACTCAGAGTTTCACTCTGAGCTCGATGCATCACTATTCATTGGATTTATGGTTTTTGTTCTGCTCTGGCTCCCTGTGATTTCTGTAGGTTTGTCCATCATTGTTTTTTTATTTTCTCTGCATTTGGATCCACTATCAAAACACACATCATGACAGGAGAAGGTTTGCACTTTCCCTTTTTCAGGCGCCAGTTGCTTGCCTCAAGACATATTTGCATTAATACTCGTGGTTGATGCGTTTCTCTCAGTCGCCTTGGTGCATTTCTCTGAACAGAACAGGCCGAGTTTCCATTGATCCAAAATCACCAAGCAATGGTTTGTGACCCACGACAGAATGGAGTTCCTCTCATCCTGCTTGTCATTCCTGAACCACGTTGAGGGATTTTTCTCAGCAGGAAGATGGAAATTATAATGTAATGTAATTCCTGCACTACATGTACAATTTTCCTTAAGAAGATTGTCTTATGTTTCCATTTCTATTTTTTTACTGCATTTATGTCTTTTCCATTCTGAATCTGTCAACAAATTGCAGTAAAAAGGTAAATGTTAATTTTCTCCAGTCTCTTGCCATTGGTCTTCCACATTTACCTCAAAACTTTAGCCATAATTTACAACAGAACACTGTTACGTTGACAGCATGACTAAGAAATTATCCATAGACAATGTCTTTCACTGAAAGGTCCACTGACACAGATATTTAATTCTGAGAGTTGAACTATGGATTTTGAGAAAGACTTTTGCAGGTAATCAATGTTGCTTTTTTGAGAAATGCACTTACTGTTTTGCAAATGTCAAATGGTTCGAAAAATGCACCAAATTCGACTGTGAAAAACTTTAAATGCCACCTACATATTTTATTCCCGGAAAACAGATTTGCTCCGTCAGAGCATGCAGAATGTTATTTACCTAGTCGTTAAACTGGTGGCTGAAATGAAGCCAGCAGAAAGCCAGGTGGGGCAAAAAGAACTACAAAAACAAAGACAGTGAGTGGACCACTGCCAGGCAGAGGTGCACGCCGCTGCCAGTCTTATCTGGGTGAGCAACAATACGCTGCTGCCGCTGCTGCTGCTACATTTTTTATTTTCAGTTTCCTCAGTAGAGTCGTCTCCTAGCCAAAACAGGAAAGCTCTTAACAAGCAAATGTGAGTTGTGATTTCATTTAGTTTCATGAGTGGGCAGATGAGTGGCTGTAAGTACATTCAGGATGTTGGAGAGCGCGCTCGTCTGTTGGGGGTTTGCCTGATCTGGAGTGCCTCTTCGCTGATAATACAAGCTGCATCAGAGCTCACACTGCCCTCATGCACAGCTCACCAGGCCTTCTCCATTCATCTGCAAACATGGTACACACACTGTTCGCTTCATTTTAAGAGTTTTTTCCAAATTTGCATCAGAAAGTAAGGCTGTCTTGTTAAGACCCTCCATTGCCAAGTGTAAAAGAAATGATTGTATAAATGTCAATTCAGTGCAGCATGAGCAAAATACATGCAGCTCTGGAAAAACCTAAGAGCCCACTGCACTGAACCCCACTAAAAACCTCCTTCTTATTCCACCAAATACTGAACTCTTCCAGAGTTAAGACATCAGTATTGTTGTTTCTAAATAAATATCAACGTGTTTTCTTTGCATTATTTAAAGTCTAAAGCTCCGCACCCTTTTGGTTATTTTGACCATTTCTCATTTTTGCAAATAAATACAAACTTTTTGTTTGGAATTGCAGAGACATGTTGTCAGTAGTCCACAGAATAAAATAACGTTAATTTTACTCAAATATTTAGTTATAAACAGTAGAATCAGAGAAACTGATCCTTTTAGGTGGGCTATTCATTTTTTTCACAGCTGCTGATACATAAACTATTGAACCCAAGATACTTATATTATTGAAGCGCTCACATTTATCTCCAAAAAATGATCTTTGCTATTTTTTGATTCCTTTGTCTGATTCTGGGTGACAGAATGAAATAATTTCAAAATTATCTTGGCCATTTGACTGCAGACATTGTCAAATATGTAAACCAGACCCGCATTTCCCTTGGTTACGTGAGATGATTCAAAACAGAGTTTGGAGAAAGGTCTTACTCTAGGATTTGTAGTTATAATTTAATAGACAAGCAAACACATGAAACCCTTCTGCTCATTTTGGACCCATCGGGTTTCTACTTCAGTTAGTTTGAAAAATCTTGCTTCTTACCTCCAAAACTGAAATCCTTTAGGATCCATTAGCCCAGTAAATTTAATAAATTTAACAAATGAACTTATTTTCATCTGTCAAATCTTCTAAATATTAAGTAAAAGAGGAAAATGTGTGTCCCTATGCTACTTCCAACTTTTTTGTCCATCAGTCCACCATGGGGACATTAACATTGTCTCCTCCCTCGTTTGTAAGAACTGAACCTGCAGTCATCCGTTTTTCTTTTCTTTTTTTTAAATAAGTGTAACTTTAACTTTCACTGCACAAAAGCAAAGGTTGCTATATATAGAGGGACCTTGATCTGACTCTCTAAATATCGACCCCTTCATTGTAAAGAGAGATGTTACTGGTTCTGGATATAGGATGGCACATAAAAATATGTAGAGTGAGTGAACATGTCATACAAAATGAATGAATGCCCCTTTCAGGTTAGCCCTGCTGCCATGTTCTGATAAACAGCATGCTCTGAATGCAAGGGATGCTCTGGAAAACAAGCATCAGATATTATCTGTAAAACAGAAACCGAGATATTTCAGTCCGAGCGCCACCAGCGTTGTTGTACACAGTTTATTTGGAGAAAGCCAAACCCTCTGGTGCAAACAGGGTGAAGCAGGGAGGGTGTGTCAAAGTCTGGGGTGAATTCATGAATGTCAACAAAGACGAGGAATGCAAAATTTAGAAAAGACAAGCCAGGAGAAGATCAACATGCCAAGAGCTAAAGAGCAAGATTAGCAGTACAGTTATTTAAAACGTGCCAAAGTGAAGAAGATAAAACTCTTCTTTATGATATGGCTCCTATCTGATCTTATTCAATAAATGTTGATGTAAGTTTTCAGTGATGCTCATCTTTAATACCTGATTCTGCAACTTTTGCTTCATTTTTGTCAACCTCTTTTGTACGGAGGACAGTTAGGACCATACTATGAAAAAAAAAGTATTATAGAATAAAGTAATATTTTAAAATCATATTATGAAAATAAGGCACAAAATCGTAATTAAAATCGTACAAATATAGTTTAAGTTTAAATACAAGAATAAAGTCATAATGTTAAGAGAATAAATTTGAAGTAGTTCAAGAATAAAATTGAAATTATATCCAAATAAATTTGTACCAGAATATTAGCAGAATTGTAATATTGTGGCTTTATTCTTCTCATATATTTCATATTTTAACTTTATGATCACATTCTTGTAATTATTTTTGTATTTTTCCCTCTCTTGTCTGTCAAATCTTACGTCGTACTTTTGATCTACTAGCAGTACCGCCTCATGAAAAGTAATGTATCTTTTGTGTTGCCAATTAAAACCACATAATTAAACTCTACTTTAAACTCAGAGTGGGGTAAAGTAACCAAAAATTGTGCTCGAGTAAGAGTAACACTACTTCAACATATCTTTACTCAAGTAAAAGTAAATAGTAGCTGTCCAAGAAATTACTCAAGAGTAAAAAAGTATTTGGGAAAAATGTTAATTATATTAATTAATTGTTATTTAATATAATGATTACAAAATCAGGAAAAAAAAAATTTTTTCGAAATCATTTTCTTTATATATGAAATGAGTTTTTGGTTAAAACAAGCTTGTTTTTTACTCATACTAGTTGGAGAATCCATAAATTTTACTCAAGTAAGAGTATAAATACAGAAAAAGCATGGATTGGATAAAGTACAGCCTTCTAGTTTAAACTAAACCTTCTAGTTTATTCAACTCTTGGAGGATTGACTAAATTAATAAAAAGTTAACACAACTTAGTACTGTAAGTTTATCTTTCTCAAACTCAGACATTCAGGTTCAAAACTGGCTAAATCTATTTGACTTAAAGCGCAGAAGACAGTAGACACAACTAAATGTGACTCAGATGTTTTACAGTGCACATCTTGAAAGTGATGTTTACTTTTTGTACATGGGGGTCACTTCAGTTCGGCATGTCGCTCGTCTTCTGCAGCTCCTGCTGGAGGAAAGTGAGCCTCCTCCTCTTTCTGTTTTCTGCTCCTCCTGGAAGCTCCATTGAAAGAAACGTAATCCCTGCTTGGGGGGGCCGTGTGTCGTCTGTGCTGATAGCATTCAGAGGGACTTGTAGTGCCCCAGTGGACCCACTACAGAGGAGGCGGCACGGTGACACTGGATGGGTGCTGGGCCATCATCCCTTGGCACAGACGGATTAAGTGGAGCCCCACCCCGACCCCCATTCAGCACCACCTTCCTCCAGCAGCCAGGCTGGCAGAGGCTGATTACTCATACATCAACACTCACATGTATTAGTTCTCCTGAAATTCTTAATTATTCTGCGACATTACCAAATTTTTTAACCTGAGACATCACAATGTTTATTTTTTATTTATTTTTATTATATCAGATAAACATACAATCAGCTCCATAAGGTACCGTAATGTATACATTATAAGATCACAGAACAAAGTGTCAACAGAGCCAGTAAACTGGGACAGAGGGAAAGAAAATGAAAAAAGAAAACAAGAAAATGAATAAAGACATAAATGATACAAAAGAAAATGAAAAATTAAAAAAACACATAACAGGGCAGTATATTAAAGTATGAAATGTTTCAAAAAATTGGACAACTTAAACGCATGTTTTGACTTCACTAGACATAAAGATTTAGAGAACAATTTTGAATCATTCATCCACTGTTTAAAGTTGATGAATGATTAGTTTGAATGGTTTTAGAGAAGCGACATTTGTGTATATGAAATTTACCCAACAATAAAACGTTATTTATTCCATAGTCAATGAGGTGATCACTGATGAATGTCATAATGGGTTCCAGTCTTTTTACCCACATGCAGAAACACAAACAGGAGAGCAATGAAATCAGTAAAGGTGGTTTATTGAACAAACAAATAATAAATGAAGGATGGTGTTCCGGGAGAAAGGGGAAAAAAGGTCCTCTGACTGTCAAACAAGAGAGAGCGGTTAGTGTGGCGTTCGGGACCAATGGCAAATTCAGATACTGGAGCGGGCTTACTTGAGCTGATGTCCTGTGATACGATTAAGTGGACGAAAACAGAGGAGGTCCTCCTGGGCGGGAAGGTTAGTGTGAGGTCCAGAGTGGCGAGATTCGAACGGGGTGGTGGAGCTGGAGGGCGGACAGGTAAGTCTGGTCTGCGGAGGTGGAGGCAGCGGGGCCGGCAGGGTCCAGACGTCACCGGGTTCTCCGGAGCCGGGCAGCCGACAGGATCCCTGTGGCGTCTCGACGAGGATCACAAGGGATCAGGCGGACTGAGCTTCTCGGATTGAGTCAGCGGATCACTGGAGAAAACCATAATTGGTTAACACTCAGGCACTGAAGGATCGGCCATCCACTCCTTATGTAGCTCCACCGCCAATTGTAGATCACGCACAGGTGTGTCCACAGAGTTGCCACCGCACTTCTCCAGGGGCCAGCCACAGGCGGCCTCTGGTGGTAGAGGAGGGAAGGGAAAACAAAAACAAAACCCTGGTTCCTAACAGTACCCCCCCCTCAACGGACGCCACCTGGCGGCCGAGAAGAGGGAAGGGATGCAGAGAAATCTCTAATCAAGGAGGGATCAAGAATAAAAGAACGGGGAACCCAGGAGCGTTCCTCCGGACCGTAGCCCTCCCAGTCGACGAGGTACTGCCATCCTCGACCCCGTCGACGGGAGGCCACGATCCGGCGGACAGAATAAGCCGGATGGCCATCAATGACACGGGCGGGAGGTGGGGGCTCGGAAGGAGGGCACAAATCACTGGTCAAGACCGGCTTTATCTGTGAAACATGAAAGGTTGAATGGACACGTAGAGACGTAGGAAGTCGCAGGCGCACTGCGGCTGGACTGATTACCGCAAGTACTTCAAAAGGTCCTATGTACTTAGGAGACAACTTCTTAGCCATAGACTTTAAGGGAATATCACGGGTCGACAGCCAAACCTTCTGACCTACAGTGTAGGCGGGCGCAGGGGTTCTCCTTCGGTCGGCCAGGCGTTTATTTAGTTCCATTGTCCGATTAAGGGCAGCAATGGTGCTCTTCCAGACGCTCTTGCAGCGGCGAATCTGGTGTTGGACGGAAGTGACAGAAATATCCATCTCGTCTGAGGGAAGGAGTGGTGGTTGATAGCCCAGCGACACTTCGAACGGGGAAAAGCCTGTTGCTGCGGAGACATGATAATTATGAGCATACTCTACCCATGGGAGATGCTGGGCCCAATCCACAGGATTGGCTGATGTGAGGCAACGGAGGGTGGCTTCAAGTTCTTGGTTCATCCGCTCAGTTTGGCCGTTGGTTTGTGGGTGATGACCCGATGTGAGTGAGACTTTGGCGCCGAGGGCAGTGCAGAACTGTTTCCACACCTGTGATATAAACTGTGGACCTCGGTCGGACAAAATCTCCAGAGGAATGCCATGTAGACGGAAAACATGTTTGATTAATAGCAGGGCTGTCTGAGATGCAGTAGGTAGCTTCTTGAGGGAAACCAAATGGCAGGCCTTTGAGAAACGATCAATAATTGTAAGTATGGTGGTCATACCTTTGGACGAGGGTAGGCCAGTGACGAAATCAATGGCGATGTGCGACCATGGCCTCTTGGGAATGGGTAGAGGCTGAAGTAATCCCGAGGGGGGTTGGTGAGAGGATTTGTTTCTGGAACAAACTGGGCAGGCTAAAACAAACTCTCTCACATCCTTGTGGACTGAAGGCCACCAAAACCTACGACTGGTTAGGGCTATGGTGCGACTAATACCTGGATGTGCAGAGAACTTTGACGAGTGGATCCATTGGAGAACCCGGGCTCGAACAGAGCTGGGCACATATAACTTGCCTGTTGGACACGCTTCAGGAGGGGGTTCTGACTGATGGGTGTGTCGGACAATATCCTCGATTTCCCATGTAACCACTCCCACTGTGCAACTGGGAGGCAGTATGGGGGCAGGAACCTCCTCAGAGTCATCGGGAGAGTAGAGTCGAGACAGAGCATCAGGCTTGACATTTTTGGAACCTGGGCGATAGGAAATAGAGAGATTAAACCTGGAGAAAAACAACGACCAGCGGGACTGTCGAGGATTTAAACGTCGGGCGGACTGGAGGTAAGACAAATTCTTATGGTCCGTCCAAACAAGGACAGGATGTTCTGCTCCCTCCAGCCAGTGTCGCCACTCCTCCAAGGCCAGCTTAATCGCCAACAATTCTCTGTCTCCCACATCGTAATTGCGCTCTGGAGGTGTAAGTCTGCGTGAGAAAAAGGCACATGGGTGAGTCTTGTTATCACCTTCTGAGACTTGGGACAGAACGGCCCCAACCCCTGTGTCGGAGGCGTCAACCTCCAGGATAAACTGCCTGGCGGGATCTGGTTGGACCAGTACAGGAGCTTGGGAAAACAGATGCTTTAGCTGCTTGAAAGCCGCTTCGGCTTCGGTTGTCCAGGTGAAGTTAGTTTTCGTCGATGTGAGGGCGGTTAAAGGAGCTGCTGTCTGACTGTAATTTCTTATGAATCGCCGGTAGAAATTAGCAAAGCCGAGGAAACGTTGTAGTTGTTTGCGGGTTTCGGGCCTTGGCCACTCTAGGACCGCCCTGATCTTCTCCTCTGCTGGCCTTACCTGCCCACCCTCTAGGACGTATCCCAGGAAGGAAACTGATGGCCGGTGGAACTCACATTTTTCTGCCTTCACAAATAGCTTGTTCTCTAATAGGCGCTGGAGAACGAGACGGACGTGACTCTTATGTTCATCAATGGACTTAGAATAAATTAGGATGTCATCAAGGTACACAAAGACAAAGACGTTAATAAAGTCTCTTAAGACGTCATTCACGAGAGTCTGAAAAAATGCTGGAGCATTAGATAGCCCAAAAGGCATCACCAGGTACTCGAAGTGGCCCATGGGGGTTTTGAATGCCGTCTTCCACTCATCCCCTTCTCTGATTCGAAGGAGATGATAGGCGTTTCTCAGATCTAGTTTTGAAAATATAGTTGCCCCATGTACAGGCTCGAAGGCAGAGGAAAGAAGAGGGAGTGGGTACTTATTCTTTACAGTGATCTGATTTAGCCCTCTGTAATCAATACAGGGTCTAAGTGATCCGTCCTTCTTTCCCACGAAGAAGAATCCCGCACCCAGAGGAGATGAGGAGGTACGGATTATTCCTGCAGCTAGAGAGTCATTTATGTAGTTCTCCATGGTCTCTCGCTCCGGTCGTGAGATATTATACAGACGGCTGTTGGGTAGGGGGGCTCCAGGTAACAGATCAATGGCACAGTCATAGGGTCGGTGGGGTGGCAAGGAGAGGGCCTTACTCTTGCTGAAGACTGTAGCTAGATCATGATATTCTGACGGAACTGCAGATAGATCAGGAGGGTCAACCTCCGGTTGTTTTCCTGGCACCAAACCTGGAGGAACAGCTGAAAAGAGGCAGGTGGAATGACATTTACTGGACCAAGATTCAATTTGAGACTGAACCCAGTTAATGTGGGGGTTGTGTTTCTGCAGCCAGTTGTAACCCAGAACGATCGAGGTAGTGGCTGCCGGAAAAACAAAAAACGACAGGTACTCAGTATGATTACCAGAAATGACTAGGCGCACAGGCTTGGTTTTGTGGGTGATCTTAGGTAAGGTTTCGCCGTTGAGGGCAGAGACGTGGAGGGGAACCCAGAGTGATTCAGTAGTGATTTTCATCTGGTGGGCCAAGATGGGGCTGATGAGGTTCTGTTCGCAGCCGGAGTCTATAAGAACAGATAGAGGGACAGAATGGTTATCATTAAACAGGGTAGCAGGTAACAATAGGCGAGACTTTCCATCAGGTTTTTGATCCGGCAGGCTCCCTGCCCTTACTGCCGGATCTGAGGGTTTAAACGAGTGGGACAGGTTGCGATGAAATGCCCTGAGCAACCACAATACAGGCATAAGCGAGATGTAATTCTCCTTTGTCTCTCCTCAGGGGAGAGACGAGTGTGGCCCAGCTGCATGGGTTCAGGATCTGCTTGACTCTGAGGAGGAGGAGAGGCAGGGTGAAGAGGGGTGGACACAGAATGAGGCCTAACAGGGAAACTTCTCCGGTTTCTCTCTCGGGTACGAGCGCGAAGTCGGTTATCCAATCGTATGGTGAGACTGATCAGTTCCTCTAAGGTTTCTGGTTCATCCAGGGTTGCTAGCTCGTCCTTTATGGATTCACTCAGTGCATGAAAATACGCACTCTTGAGGGCGGCGGCGTTCCAGTTTAAAGCAGCTGCTTTGATTCGGAAATCTATAGCAAATTCAGCTACACTCTTTTGTCCCTGTTTGAGGTTCCATAAATCCCTTGAGCTGGCTGTCTTGTCAGCCTCCTGACAAAAAATCTGTTTAAACTCATTCAGGAACTCTTGAAAAGTACACCCGAAGTTGGTGGGGGAGGTAAACCTGGCTTCTGCCCAATCCAGGGCTCTACCAGTCAGCAGAGACAACACATAAGCGATCTTAGCGCCATCATCAGGAAAACTCTGGGTGAGTGATTAAATATCAGAGAACACTGCAGAATGAAGCCTCGGCAATTCTGAGTATCACCTGAAAACTTGTCCGGGGCTGGTGGTCGGACCTCTGAAAACATGGAACGGACTGGCGGATCCGGAGCGGGAGGCGGAGGAGCTGGTGGATTAGCAGCCTGTCGGACAGAGTTCTGAAGGAAATCGGAGAGCTCTGTTAGTCTTCTGTTCGTCTCGGCCTGACGATTACTTAGCTCCCTCAAGGCTGAATCATGTGATTGAATGAGAGCATGCTGTTCAGATAACGCTCTCCTGATGGGGTCTGCTGGGGTGGTCTGTTGGCCTGAGTGTTCTGTCATAATGGGTTCCAGTCTTTTTACCCACATGCAGAAACACAAACAGGAGAGCAATGAAATCAGTAAAGGTGGTTTATTGAACAAACAAATAATAAATGAAGGATGGTGTTCCGGGAGAAAGGGGAAAAAAGGTCCTCTGACTGTCAAACAAGAGAGAGCGGTTAGTGTGGCGTTCGGGACCAATGGCAAATTCAGATACTGGAGCGGGCTTACTTGAGCTGATGTCCTGTGATACGATTAAGTGGACGAAAACAGAGGAGGTCCTCCTGGGCGGGAAGGTTAGTGTGAGGTCCAGAGTGGCGAGATTCGAACGGGGTGGTGGAGCTGGAGGGCGGACAGGTAAGTCTGGTCTGCGGAGGTGGAGGCAGCGGGGCCGGCAGGGTCCAGACGTCACCGGGTTCTCCGGAGCCGGGCAGCCGACAGGATCCCTGTGGCGTCTCGACGAGGATCACAAGGGATCAGGCGGACTGAGCTTCTCGGATTGAGTCAGCGGATCACTGGAGAAAACCATAATTGGTTAACACTCAGGCACTGAAGGATCGGCCATCCACTCCTTATGTAGCTCCACCGCCAATTGTAGATCACGCACAGGTGTGTCCACAGAGTTGCCACCGCACTTCTCCAGGGGCCAGCCACAGGCGGCCTCTGGTGGTAGAGGAGGGAAGGGAAAACAAAAACAAAACCCTGGTTCCTAACAGTACCCCCCCCTCAACGGACGCCACCTGGCGGCCGAGAAGAGGGAAGGGATGCAGAGAAATCTCTAATCAAGGAGGGATCAAGAATAAAAGAACGGGGAACCCAGGAGCGTTCCTCCGGACCGTAGCCCTCCCAGTCGACGAGGTACTGCCATCCTCGACCCCGTCGACGGGAGGCCACGATCCGGCGGACAGAATAAGCCGGATGGCCATCAATGACACGGGCGGGAGGTGGGGGCTCGGAAGGAGGGCACAAATCACTGGTCAAGACCGGCTTTATCTGTGAAACATGAAAGGTTGAATGGACACGTAGAGACGTAGGAAGTCGCAGGCGCACTGCGGCTGGACTGATTACCGCAAGTACTTCAAAAGGTCCTATGTACTTAGGAGACAACTTCTTAGCCATAGACTTTAAGGGAATATCACGGGTCGACAGCCAAACCTTCTGACCTACAGTGTAGGCGGGCGCAGGGGTTCTCCTTCGGTCGGCCAGGCGTTTATTTAGTTCCATTGTCCGATTAAGGGCAGCAATGGTGCTCTTCCAGACGCTCTTGCAGCGGCGAATCTGGTGTTGGACGGAAGTGACAGAAATATCCATCTCGTCTGAGGGAAGGAGTGGTGGTTGATAGCCCAGCGACACTTCGAACGGGAAAAGCCTTATGTAGCTCCACCGCCAATTGTAGATCACGCACAGGTGTGTCCACAGAGTTGCCACCGCACTTCTCCAGGGGCCAGCCACAGGCGGCCTCTGGTGGTAGAGGAGGGAAGGGAAAACAAAAACAAAACCCTGGTTCCTAACAATGAAGATACCAAATTTAACATCTTGTATGGTTATATCTGCTAATTGTAAACCATGGCTGAGAGTAAACTGATGAAGATCTTGCCAAAAAAACTGAACCACTTCACACATGAAAAACAGGTGATTTAAATCTTCAGTAACTTTTTCACAGAATCCACACTTATCCACATTCATTTTAAACTAACAACTAACAACTTACTGTGTCT
This sequence comes from Poecilia picta, assembly GCA_033032245.1. Classification (NCBI taxonomy): domain Eukaryota; kingdom Metazoa; phylum Chordata; class Actinopteri; order Cyprinodontiformes; family Poeciliidae; genus Poecilia; species Poecilia picta. The sequence goes on from CM065358.1 coordinate 26,676,863, forward strand.
CAGTAAGTTGTTAGTTGGATAGATTTTGTTTAAAATTTTAAATTGCATATCTTTTATTTTGGCAGGAAGTGGAAAACATAAATATTTTAATCTAATCTTTTTAATTTGTTCTTTGTTGAAGTCTCTAAGGATATACTCTCTTTTAAGCACATTGGTGGGATAATAACTGGCTAAACGGCTTCTTATAAACTTGTTATTACATTTGACATCACAAAAATCAACATTTTCAACATCACAATGTTTACGTCTCAATTTAAAGACAACAATGAATTTTAAGTCTCTCCTTTTTACAAGGTTTATGAAATGTAATGTTCTTTAGATGTTAGGACCACAGTATGTAACCTTTATAAAATAAATATATGTTTTTTTTACATATTCTTTCAAAATTTATTAGCATAGCCACGACGTTGGCAGACAACGTTTTCTGTAATGTTGTTTCTCCGCCATTAGCACATTTAGCATCGCTCACACAAGCATGACGCATGAACTGATCAGTACAGTGTTGCGAGGGAACGCAAAGGTTTTGCAAGGGAACAGAAAAGGCAAAAATAAATAAGTCCAGCAGGGGGCTCCGTAAATTGGAAGTGGATTGTCCTTCCAGAAGGTTCCATGTTGGGGACCGTCTGCGTTTACTGCTACATGTTTAGCATTGAGATGCTATTTTAGGCCTCGATAGCTTCGGTGATAGTTCAACTTCTATTAGCACAAGTTAAACACAACAAAAGTCTCTTTTATAGTTACATCACATCGTTTTTTGAAGTAAAAATTAACTCCCCGTGGGAAAAAAGAAGCAATTTTTTTGTTTGTTGTATGTAGATGCCACTTGTGCGTCGGATTTATGGGTGTACCGGGAACACAATAAAAAGGTTCCAGGTTGGGACTTTTGCTTAGGAAAAAAGAAAATCGAATTAATTGTGTTATCAATTGAAATTAAAACGTTCAAAAACTTATTAAAAAAGCATCAAACTTTAAAAAGAAATTTTTACATTCAATCATATTATTGTTCTTAAACTAATAAACAACCCCGATTGTGTTTTCTAGCTACATTTTCCTTTTTGTGGCTGACATTTTTAATGCCACTAACATAGTAGATTCTTTTAAAACATGGTTTATTTAGAATAAAAAGTGAGACTTCATGTTTTATTTCTGACTGTGGAATGAGAATTTGGACGTCTGCGTTCTTGGAATGCTAAAGACATCTTTTGCCTGCATGTGTAAGTGCTCTCATGTATAGTAATGTTTGCTAACAGGCAGAACAGCTGTCTGGCTTTGCCAAGGAAAACAGCCAGATGTTTCATAGCAGTAGATATAGGTTAGTGCTGTACAGACACAGATGGACTCAGTGGGACTAATTCTCTGTTTCAGATATAAAAAGATAAAGGAAATAGTTTGTTTTCTCAGCTAACCAGCTTTAACAAAAAAATAACCTCTGTCATGTTACTGTTAACGAGAAATTTAAAAATAAAAATGTCTAAATTGATTTTTTTTAAAGTGTAGTTTTAATTAAAGCAATGTTAGTCCACCTGCTTCTTCTCTTTTGTCTCGAGAGACTTGGTAAGTTTAGACTGTGTGATATTGGAAATGTGTGAATTGTAATTCAGTCCAATGCAAACACAGCAAGATGTTTTTTCACAATATATTAACTTTGTATAAAATATGAAAAAAAAAAAAAAACTTTTCATGCTATTTCCTCTCAGCTGGAAATAATTCAGTAGAAGCAGTGTGTGTTATTTTAATAAAACATGACTGAGTGGCCCCGAGACACTGACATTTATTAAGTTTGGTCCATTTCTCTCCTTGAAAGTGGGGTATGGTCTCTGATGTTTCATGAACACACCCATTTCCCAGCTAAAACAGTGATGGACGACAAACTCCACCACATTTAATGAGATTTTAAGTGATAATAATCTGAAATTTACTTGCATCTATCTCCCTTGAGTTGATTGTTTGAAGAACTGCCTTTCTTACAGGTGAAAGTTTCCCACTTTTGCACATCTAGAGACTAAAGCTTTTAGCTCAAGCCCAGTCAAATTGGAAGTTTTCAAGTCTTATGAGAAATTCTGAAAGGCTTGTTGGTCGGAACTTTGACAGGGCCATTCAGGTGAATATGCGTAGATCTAGATGCTCTGGATGGACGGCCGCTGTTAAAAGCTCTGTCTCTTTCAAAAGTGTAGATATTAGCACTTGCTTTTAGCAAAACTATTATGAGAATTGTGTTGTGGCAGTAAATATATTACAACACAAAGTCCTCCAGAAATGTGTGGGGATGTGTTCTATGGATGTAAACAGCAGCTATAAACGAGACCCAACACAGACGACCATTTTTATCACTAGAGAGTAAAAAGTTTACTACTACATAATCCTTTTTTTTCATTGCTCAGTTTAGACAATGAGACATTTTCACTAACATTAGAAATTAGTCAAGAATAATCAAGTTACTGTTATATTGAGAGCATCAAACTGGATTGCACCATGGCCTGTAACAGCTACACTTTTTAGTCTTTTGTTGATTTGAGCGACTCTATGCTCAAGCATGATCACTGTTTGTGTGTATTGTTTCTGTTGCACTGAAATATGCCACTTTAACTCTTCCAGCATGTGGAGTGTATAATTATTCCTTGAATGAAAATGAAAGACTTCCACGTTTTTGTGTGCTTGCAGAGATTAAATATGTCTCTCATTAGCTTTTGGATTTGAATATGTGCATCTTTCCTGTTCTCTCTTTGCACATGTTGTTGACATCCTTTCCCTGAGGGGTTGTATATTTCTTTTAATTCCAATTCAAGTCTTTTGGCATGAAAAATGAAAACCGAAGATATTACATTATGTGAAGAGCAATATGATTTCTAATTACTTGCAGATGGAGATTGTGTTACTACTTGAAAGCCAATTAAAAAAGAGCAAAAGGAGTCCTTGGAGCATAGAAACATAAATCTTGATTTTGGAATATTAAGGGAACTTGCACAAAGAATCTGCTCTGTGGCAGATAATTTGGACACCTGCACTTGCTCATGTTTAGGCATCAAGTGCGCTTTGCATCATATGAGATCAGAACAACAAAGTGTAGATTGAGGTAGATTAGGTGTGAGGAACAGGATGTTTGTGTCACGATTCTGGGGTGTTTTTGCTTTTCATCAGTGTTTGTATTTTGTTTTACTGTTTATTTCTGTTCAACCTCGTTCAGTTCATTCATTTGTATTCAGTTCAGTTTATTCTTGCATTTTATTTAGACATTTCCTTATCCTTCTATCCTCTTCCACTCTGTCTACATCCCCCTCATCTCCTCTCTTGCTCATTACCATACCTGTTTAGCCTCCGTGCACAACTGCTGCCTATTTCCAATTACCCACCTGTCCTTTGTCAAGTAATCAAGCTCCTCAGTATCTTCATACAGCAGGTGTGGTGCTCAATTCAGATTTTTTGCTGTAATCAGATTATTACTATTATTATTATTATTATTATTATTATTATTATTATTATTATTATTATTATTATTATTATTTTACTTCCGACTCCAATGAACAGTTCACGCTTTGGGACGTGAACCGTTCACGCCCCAAAGCGACCCGCATGCGCAGAAGAAGAACGTAGACGTCACATAGCAACACATTGTTTACGGAAGTAATACTGGATGGAGCCGTTTATGGATCGATTTTCACATTTATTTGGCAATGAGAGCCAACAGTATCGTTAAAAGATCACAACAAGAAGGAATCTAATAAAAAGGAAAGCACCATATTAGCATTTATCTTTAGTGAAGAATCGTTTGCAACTTCTGTGCGGTCGGACCAGCAGGACTTCCTTCGTAAGTTCGTAATTAGAATTTTCAGCCATTGTTTATGTCTGGATTTACCGCATCTGACGGTTTTGGTGCAGAGTTATGACACACACCTCATATGAATGGCATAAAAGTATAATGTGATATGACGATCACGATGTTCAGACACGTTAATAATTGGATAGGACTCGGGTTTGCCTTATATGGCGTAGATCAGATTTTTTTTTTTTTGCGAGTTTAAGACGGTCAGTTCCCGTGTCTTTGGATTCACTCATCCTATTCCACCAGGGGCGCTACAGTTCATTTCACACCAAATTGAAGGAACTTAATGGCGAACCGGAAGTCGTCGTTATGTTGCCATCTGCTTACGCAAGCGAATTAATCTTAATTAATCTTAAAATCACTTCTTACTTGGATTTTTGAGTATTTCCCAACATGGTGAGTTGATGTTGAATGTTGTAAGCTATTGAGAGACGTGTGTTTGGTTCTACATGTCGGTTTTGGCAAATTGGGTTAAATCTAATGGAAATGCTAGTGGTTTCATGGCAATGAAAGTCAACTGTGTCAATAAAAGATCATAGCAAGAAGAAATCTAATAAAATGAAAGCACAACTATTAGCAGTTATCTTTAGTGTAGATAAATGCTAAAGATGATCATTTTATAAGAACCAGAACAATGCTGACTCATGTTTATTGCCCAGTGAGGTTTATTATGTGGTAAAGAATTCAAGGACTAACTGTCTGCTTTATAATTTTTTGGTTAAATCAAGCATAATTGGTGATGATATGCTCATATAGTTTAAATCTGTGATTTTAACATTGTGTTGATTTGAATTATACAATGCTAAGTATTTCCATTTTTGCTTTGACTTTGTTTACAGTTTTCCCTAACAATTCAAGCAAGTCTCTTCACCCAACTGTTTTGTAGCTGGTGTTTTTCTATGTAGCTGTTCCAAGTAGGAAGCCAAACCAACCTCCATTAAAAAAAAACATGGGCAAAGTCTCAACAGTGCAAACATGACTCAGAAAAGCCAGTGCCCATGTAAATACTGGTAAAGTACACCTAATTTGAACAATTGTTTTGATTCCAAATAAAAAAACCCATCAAGCTGCAGTTTAGCAGACCTGTAGAAGCTCAGTACCTCGTAGGTCATCTGTGATAGAGTTTCACAGCAGCAGATGGCAGTGCCAGCAGGCCGAGATGGTGCCAGTAGGTTACGCAATGGAATGATTCTTGTAAGACCTGACTGGAACACCACATGACACACGCATGTGCAGAAACACACTTCCCACACGTTCTTCTGTTGAAAAGTGAACCAGCGCATCGATCGTAATTCGCACGGTCTGGAAAATGCTGCAACTTGCTAATTTGACTATTCATTCCTCCTTTTCTTATCCCTGTAAATTGCGGTATATCCTTTGAAGCATTATGGTCAGGTGACTGATAGTCTGAACCATTTCAGGAAGCTCAGGGTGAAGTGACACCCCAAGGCTGGCATGGCGATGGGAGCAGATGGATATATAGGTTCCCTATGGTCTGGCCTCTATTTCCTGGTCATCTCTGGGGCACGTGCGTCTGCCAGTAGGATGTGGGTCAGATGGGCAGTTATCTTTATCAAGATCATTGCCAGGAAAAGCTCCCAACTTTATAAAACCAAATGCAGATCATTTAGTTTACGAGAAAAGAAAACACCTTGGTTTTAACACACTGTAAAAACTAAATTGTACCAAGTATTTGTCTAGTTTTGAGTGCAAATATCTCGGTTCACTTGAAATAAGACACACTTAATATAAAAGTGGGTGTGCTGTGGTGGTGGTGCAGGGGTTAAGCACAACCCACATATGGAGGCCTGAGTCCTCAATGCAGCCGTCACAGGTTCAATTCCCGGCCTTGGTGACCTTTGCTGCATGTCTTCCCTAGGGCTGTAGTGACACAATAATCTGCTCACAATGCGATATTCAGCAAACAACACAATTCAATACACCTTTGCGATTTTCTGAAAGATTTTAGAGGGACAGAGTGATTTTGGTGACATTTTGTGACTGTTATAGAGTTGAACTGAATGAATTTAACTGAAAACTGATTAAAAGCACCAACTACACAATACCTGGCTCTGGTTGGACACAGACCTAAAGTGGACAGCTGGACAAAATGAATCAAAGTGGTGATAAAATATGTTTCTTGTAATTGACACAGTCCAAACTGTAGCTGACATGCATTAGTAAAGTAAAAAAAGTGAACCAAGTAGCTGAATAGTTTGATACCTTTTTAACCTGAACATCTAAGCCTGATGACCTAATCACTCTCCCGGCAAAGCAAGCAGTGAGTGAACAAGGTGACAGTTGGATGTTATGATACTTTCTTGGAAAAAAAATATCGAAATATATATTGCAAAATCGATATTATTATACAGCCCTGGTCTTCCCCCTTCTCTCATTACCCACTTTCCTGTCAATTAACTATCAAATAAAGGCCACTAGAGCCAAAAAATATTTAACAGAAAAGTAACTTTTGGGTGAGATATACAAGCTTCTTTTAAGTCAATAATTCCTTCAGATTGATTAAAAATTACTATTCAAATGGAATTTTTTTTTCTCTTACAAGTGGAAAAATCTGCCAGTGGAACTTGTGCTTTTTTAAAATCACTATTAAGGAAATATTGACCTTAAAGAAGTAGGTCAATTTTAATCTAAATTTTGTTTTTTCAGTATTTGTTCTTTAATTGGATTTTTTTTTTAAATTGTCTAGCCTCACTCCTGTAAATCAATTTTTTGTTCAATAAATGTCACTCTATCAGTCTGACATACTCTCATTGCTCAAAATCTTTGGGAAAACACACAGTAGCTGAATAATAATTTCTTCCTCTAACTGCTGAAATGTTCCCATACTGAGCTGCAGACAGTTAATGCTGTTGCTGGGAGGAACGTCATTTCTGGCTGTCTTTAATTGATGTAATCATCTAATTTTGAATGTAATTGCAATGGACACTTCAGGAGAGAGCAGAGTACAAACATGCAACATTTGTTTAAAACTAAGAAAACATTAATAACATTTTGTGTATAATCTAGATTAGCAATCTAGATGGACCAAAAAGAGACAATAGAAATGAAGGTACTTATTTTTGTGAATTTTTCTATTGTAAATCAACCAGTGGCAGTTTGCAACCTGGAGGTGGAGGTTCTGGTTCCTGCCGGGAGGGACAGCTGTGAGGGCTTTGAGATGGGAGAGGGGTCCATGTCAGCACCTGCTGCTCGTTAGTGCATGAGTAACATAGCTGTCCAGAAAGTCTTCAGTAAACACAGGAGAAGTTGTTGCTTGTCACCATATAGTGACAAAGTTGCTAAGTTAGCTACAGTTAGGCTGTCGCTTTACAGTAGTCTGTGAAATTTAAGCAGTTAAAGTTGCAGTATGTAACTTTTATAAAAAATATATTTCTCTTGTCGTGACAGAATGGTATGAGACAAATAATCGGTGGAAAAACTCGAGCTCCTCAGCCTTCTGCCAGTTCTCCCAGGGCCAACGAGAAGCAACATATTAGAGCCAGGAGGCGGGACTTAGCGCTTTCAATCACTAACTGTGGTACGCTACAGTTTCTTCCTGGTAGCAGAGCCTGCCATGAATGCTCAGGCCAGTTATCACAACCCCTGATGACGGCAGGTAAACAGTTTGCCTGTGATTGTAAGTTGTTTCTCCACCATCATTGAACAGTGAGTACACGAGCTTGATTGACAGCGCTAAGACCCTCCTCCTGCCTCTGATTGGTTGTTTTTGGTCGGGAGCGGTGCATTTCTGCAGATGTTTCAGGAAAAATGTGGAGGATGTTGATCTTTTCACAGATAATTCTTGTGATATTACACTGTCACCAAATGATGAGTTTTCACAAATATGTATAAAACATTGTTTTTAATAAAAGTTGCACGCTGCAGCTTTAAGTTGAGTTTTCCAAACTGTATCAGAGCGATGAAGCTGATGTCAATATTCAGCCATTCTTGATGTGTCCAAGTTTGATACCGTCGGTCACAAAATTTCTTGCAAATATCCCTAAATTAGCAAAAACAAAACATCACAAAACAATTATAAAATCTGATGCATGTGAAAAGATGTTTAATATTTAATTTTAAGAAGTACTTATGAAATGCAGAGGCAGGTATTTATTAATATATAACAGTTTAATTGATTTTATCAATGCATTTCAGCACAACCATCTTCATATTTCCAAAAATAAAAAATAAATTTAAAATCTAAAACATGCTGCCCAGCTCTTTTCCTGACTCTAGTTATATTATTACTTTGAAAATGAGCTCATGGTTCCAGGACAGGTTGTGCTTTGCCATGTATTTCAGTAATTAAATGGCAATTAGGATTAGTTTCATCACTTATTTTGTCAAAGCGTTTGTTGTTTTAAAAATAAAAAGTACAAATAAGTTGACAGTCTTATGAAGGCTTATTCACTTTGCAAGGCTCAGTTCACTGGGACCTGTGTGATGCAACTCTGTGGTACCTTATCAAATTTTCAGTGGATTTTACCGTCTTCCTCTTGTTTCTCTGATGTTGACGATGCTTTTACAAAAGACAGGAGAAGTTAATGCAGTCTTGTTGTTCTTGATTACCAGGTGATTTCAGCAACGCCGGCGAGAATCATGCCTGAAATATTCATCAAACAAACTCAGAACCGTAACCGGTGGGATTATATAAAAAAATAATAATGTTTTACACGTCAGTAAGCTTAAAGTTTTTTTATTTTATTATGCTTATTTTGCAGAAGATCCCTGCTGCATTTCTAATACATGTCTCTTTTGAGCTCAGAGACGCTGTGCTGGTGAATATGTGTTTTGTTTTGTTGGTGAGCTGCTACACTGTAAAACATTAGAGTCACATTTAGTTGTGTCTACTGTCTTCTACTCTTTAAGTCAAATAAATTTATCCAGTTGTAGATTTTGAACCCAAATGTGAGTTTGTGAAAGATAAACTTGCAGCAGTAAGTTGTGTTAACTTTCTATTAATTTAATCAAACCTCTAAGAGTTGAATCAACTGAGTTTTTAGGTTTGCACTTAAAAAACTGAAAGAAGAGAAAGACTGGATTGGGAGCTATTTCCCAGAATGCTTAGCGGCATGTTTCTGTCTCCTGAGGTGGAAGTGCGTCACGTTGATCTGACTCTGGTGTTTTATTAAATGTTCACTTTAATGCAATTCTCAGTTAGCAAAGCTTGAGGATAATGTCCTGATCACACTAAATGTTTCTGAGCTGAATTCATTGGGATGTTCAAACAAGAACTTAAATTATTCTAAAGTAAAATAAGAATTTATTTAAACTTGATATTGTGAGTAAGATAATAGAGAAATGTGGCTCTTTAACCAGGTGAGGGCAGTTTTTTAATGCATATTGTGAAATAATTACACAGTCCAGTCACATTAATGTGACCATCTGTCAAAAGCGAGAATAACCACCTTTCGCAGAGCGAACTGCTACGAGACGTGCAGGAAGAGAGTCACTTAGGTCCCTGAAGGTCTTCTCTGGGATGTTGAGCCATGCCGACTCTAATGCCGTGGCCAGCTGCGCTAGATTACGCGGTTGAGGATCCATGGGCGAACAACTCGATCGAGATGGTCCCACAGATGCTCGATTGGGTTTAAGTCAGGTGAGTTTGCTGGCCAGGGGAGGACGGTAAACTCATCCTGGTGCTCTTCGAACCACGCACGTACACTGGCAGCTGTATGGCACCTCGCATTGTCCTGCTGGAAGATGCCATCATCCTGAGGAAAAACAATGCGCATGTAGGGGTGGACATGGTCCGCAAGGACAGATGCGTACTTGTATTGATCCATCGTGCCTTCCACAATAATCAGTGAACCCAGAGAATGCCAGGAAAACATTCCCCAGACCATAATGCTCCCGCCTCCAGCTTGGACCGTTCCTGCAATGGTTGCAGGGTGGTTCCTTTCAGAGGTTTCACGCCTTATACGCCAACGTCCATCTGTCCGATGGAGCATAAAACGCGATTCATCTGAAAACGCTACCTGTCGCCACTCAGTGGACGTCCAGCTGCTGTACTGGCGTGCAAATTCTAGCCTTCGTCGTCGATGAACACCAGTCAGCATAGGTGCACGAACCAGGCGTCTGCTTCGGAGGCCCAGACGCAGCAATGTTCGCTGAATAGTGGTTTGGGAGACACTTGTGGTAGCCCCTTGGTTCATTTTAGTGGTCAGTTGCTCAACGGTAGCCCGTCTATCTGCCCGAACGCATCTCCGCAACCGTCGTTCGCCTCTGTCATCTATGGCCCGTGGTGCACCACATTTGCCACGTCGTTGATTTTGGACAGTCCCATTTTGCCATGCACGGTACACTTTTACCACGGCGGCACGCGAACAGTTCACAAACTCAGCCGTTTCGGAAATGCTTCCACCCTTGGCCCGAAAGCCAATGATCATGCCCTTTTGGACGTCGGATAAATCGCTTCGTTTCTGCATTACGCCAACGATTGAAATGTTTTCCGAAGCCCACACACACCCTTTATATACGCTCAACTGCACTGTGCTGCCACCTGCCTTCTGTGATTGGTTATTTAACTCTGAAGTGGAAAGTACGTGGTGGTCACATTAATGTGACTGGACTGTGTATTTGGTTTAGATTGCAGCATTAATTCCAGATTAATGAAGTTAAAAAACAAAGTTTAGACATCTTGTCTCTTGTTTTAAATCAACTTCATGAACTATAATTTCTGAGTTAAAACCAAAACAGTTTTCTTGTGACTTAAATTGCATTTTTAAGGTGAAGTTAAACCACCTTCAGATGTTTTGCAGTGCAGTTTGTGCCCTAATGTTACACATGGTGGATCCAGAGAAGTGTAGAAAGCCCCCGGCCCATCAATAGTTGAGCAGCAGCATGGTTGTGTGTGTCTGTAATGAGGCTTACCGCATCTCTTCATCAATATTATATGCTGGCTTTGGGCCAAGCAGTGAGCGCCGTGTTCTGGTATAAAGTGTGTGGGTCTGAGTGTTATGCATACAGCGTGATGAGGATTTTGCAGAACTTCACTTCAGACCTCTTACAGATGTGCAAATACATCATCATGCTGGAATGCGGCCTCATCTTGATTGCTTTTTGCTTCTCTGACCCTTTTAGTAACTAAAATTGCTAATTATATATTCAGAAAGATCAGAAGCTTAGATTAAAATCTTTGGTCTTTTTTTTAAATGCTAAAATAAGAAATTGTTTAGTTTTTTTTTTTCCCCCACATGAAACTGCATAATACACAGTTTTTCCCAGAACTGATTTCTGTTTTCGTGCGTGTTTGTGTCGTTGATTTGTCTTACGCAGGAAACGTCCTAAATTCAGTCCAGATGTCTCCCTGATCCGCTTCCATCCTTACGCTTGTGTTGTTTGCACATCAACAGTAAACGGTGTAAACAAACCCGTTCTCCATCACACTGAACCGTAATGCTCTCTGAATGAGACGCTCAGTAGTAGATTTCAGCCGTATTCCTCCCTCGTGGCTCCTCATCCCCTTCGGCCAGAGCGAACAGCTCTCAAAAAATGGAGTATGGACGAGAATGTTAACGGCTAGCATCAAAGACACTTTTTCTGAAACGTGTGTGTGTGTGTGTGTGTGTGTGTGTGTGAGCGTAAAGTACCCCCACAGGTGATTGGATCTGATCCCATCTCATGTGATTGGCTCATCTGTCTGATGCGTTACACAGGCAAGTGAGAAAGTGCGGCAGGGTGGGGGTTGTTGGAGGCCAGGCTAAATAATTTAGATCTTGGATTTGTATTGATCAGGTAGCGCGGTTCTCCTCCGCTACGCCGTCTCTCCCTGCTCTTGTTTTTCAGCGGTAACCTTCTGGCCCCAGCTTTACCTTCTCTGTTTTTTTTTTTGTCCCAACCCCCCTACCTTTCTCCAACCTGCTCACCAGCGCGCTTTCAGGTGCATTTCTGCAAGGGGAAATCATTCCCTCATTAACCTGTGGAAGAACATTATGAACATGGATGATTTGCATTACAGAGGCTGGTTTTTATTTATATTTTTCAGTATCTTTTTGGAGTAATGGAGGGTGTGTAACCTTGGTGATGCAGGTCAGTGGAATTGCAGAAATTAGCATTTTGGCTGCTCCAAGTTTAATGCATTACTCTATTAAATACAGTACAATGTCACGGCCTTGGATCAATACTGCAGAATGCAATTACTAATGAAACATGTCTCAACTTAGCATTTAATGGATTTGTTGAATAGGTAATGAAAAGCATGTTATATGTGGTATCATATAAAGATGAAACTTATTCTCATAAATTTATTTTTGCAGTTTGTGGTTGATGCAGTGGCAGATGTTCAGTCAGAAACAAGGAATTAATAAAATATTTCTTCAGCTGTTTTTATTTAATCTGTAATATATTTTAAGCTTCTTTTACTGATTCTTGTTCAAGTTGCTGAGGGACTTATTTTCACAGACTTTCTCTTGATATTTTCTTTGTATTTGTTGCATTGTTGCAGCCTCAAATTTTACTCCCAAAAAAATCAGAGTTGATGTTTAGATTCTCCAATCTGTTTGTAGTTTCATTTTTATCTAACTTTCTTGCATTACGATGACCAGTATCAGTATTTCACTGGGATTCCATGTGACAGACCAGCACAAAGCAGTGCATGGTTGTAAAAGTGATGGAAAATGATACAAGGTTTTCTCTTTTCTCTGTCAATAATCTAAAACGTGTTATGAAGTACATCTCTGCCAAGTGTGTACATCCAGAGAATGAAAAATGTTTCCCGTTCTAACTTACAGAACAACTGAAGCTCATTCAGATGAGATGGAGACCAACTATGATCGTCCATTTTCAGATAAGCTGATATTTTAGCTGTGGATTTGACTAGGCCATTCTATTGTGGCACCATCTGGATGGATGTTTCAGACATTGTCAGAAGGTGAACATCCCCAAAAACTTTACATTTAATGGATTTGTTGAATATCTTTGTCAGCTTTATGGAAATTGGTGAATTTTAAAAAAACTGTACTTGAAACACTTTTTTCGCCTCACACGATCGACTTCCGGATGTTACTACTGGTGGAAACGATGAAGAAGATGACAGGAAGTGGTAGGAGGACGATGACGCGGGTTGTTTTTAATTACTTATCATGTGATCAAAGTTATTCACATGTGACTTTTAATCATGTTTCTTATTTAAGGGAAAAATCGCAATTGCAAAATTGTGTTTATTTGACATGAGTGGATTTTGACAGTTTTGCGCACGTTTGTAATGAACACGCAGCTTCTGTTGTGGTAAAAAAAAAATGGCTCTATGTGCCTGGAAAATACATTACACATGATATTACCTTTTATCTTTATGGCTGGTTTAAGGGTTTTTATAATTTAGCTCGATTTCAGGGGCTTCAAACTCATTTTTGTTTTTGGACCAAATCAAGATCACGAATGCTCTTTATAAATAAATGCATTTTGGCCGGTTGTGCCAAAATGCATTTATAAAACCTGTTTAAAATATCAATTAATTTTAAAAATTAAATAATATTATTGAACATCTTTTTAGTCCCTCCAGGATTTTGTGTTTGTTGTTCTAACTTGGAAATATTTGCGCTTGTTTATGATGATAAATGCAACTTTCTAATACTCTCTGTATAGATCATGAACTACATTCTGACATCAATTAAATCTGATACATAGGTTTAGTACAAGCAAGAAAGTTTTTGAGAAAAATCTGCAACAAACTCCCAATGATGTATTAGCGCAAAAAAGTGCAGAGATTTGTTGATTTTGCGTGAATTTCCACAGTAATTCTCAAAACTGGAAGCACAGATTGATATAATTTTGCAGTAAACAGATAAAAATTGCATTGATTTGATTGAAAACATAATATTTAAGCACATTTAGTGTTTAGTTAAGACTCTAGAGGGCCACATAAAATGGTATGGCGGGCCGGATTTGGCCCACGGGCCGTGAGTTTAACACGTGCGCTCTATATGCTAAAATATAAATGGATGCTGAAACTAAATGAAGATGGCAGCCAAAATATGTCTGATGGCTGCATGTTTAGGCTCTAGTTGGGCTGAGGGCGTGTAAAGTGTTGAGTTTTAAATGTGACTTGTGAGTTTAAGGATTGTGACAGGAGAGCAGAACAGGAAATGTCTGGATGCAATAAAGACGGTAATGGGATGAATTACTGAGGCTTTGATATGGATGAGAGCCTGGGAGAGGGAGATGGCCGAATGCCTCAGACGGGGTGCAACACGTCCAACGCACACAGAATCACAGAGAACACACACATTCAGACACACTGTAAAACATTAGAGCTGCATTTAGTTGTGTCTAATATCTTTTACTCTGTAAGTCAAATATATCCAGTTTGATTTTGAACCTAAATGTGAGTTTGTGAAAAATTGTTGATAAGTTGTGTTAACTTTTTATTAATTTAGTCAAAACCTCCAAGAGTTGAATCAACTGAGTTTTTAGGTTTGCACTTAAAAAACTGAAAGAAGAGAAAGACAGGAGTGGGAGCCATTTCCCAGAATGCTTAGCGGCATGTTTCTGTCTCCTGAGGTGGAAGTGCGTCATGTTGATCTGACTCTGGTGTTTTATTAAATGTTCATTTTAATGCAATTCTCAGTTAGCAAAGCTTGAGGATAATGTCCTGATCACACTAAATTTTTCTGAGCTGAATTCATTGGGATGTTTAATAAAATTCATCGTCACATCAGAAATTTTGTTCAAACAAGAATTTAAATGATTGAAGTAAAATAAGTATTTATTTTAACTTGATGTTGTGAGTAAAATAGAGAAATGTGGCTCTTTGACCAGGTGAGGACAGATTTTTAGTTAAAACTGACAATTCAAGATGAATGAAGTTAAAAAACAATGTTTAGACAACTTGTCTCTTGTTAAATCAACTGCATGAGCTTTAATCTCCGAGTTAAAACCAAAACAATTTTCTTCTGACTTAAATTACATTTTCAAGGCAGTAAGTGGACTTTCATTGTCAAGTTAAACCAAATGTAAATGTTTTACAGTGCACACACATGGTTGAGTCCTGGCTGTGGACACGTTGAGAGACAAACACGTCTCCCAGTCAGATGGACCCACCAGGAATCCGCTCTGCCCATGAAAACCCACCAGGCCCAGAGGAACGAACGTCCTGGGACAAAACTGATTATGTTTCTATTCATACAAAAAGAAAAACACATCAACACTGTGAGGTGCCTCCTATTCTCTTCATTACTTCTCAGTAAGCATGGGGATCCCAGGGTCAGGAAGTATCAAGTCCTCCATGTTTCACTGCAGCAGAGCTGTTTTTCTGGAGGGGGAGCGTCAGACGGTTCCTCTGAGCTCTGCGCCGTCTGACTGGAAGCGGTCCAGTAGCCGATCTCCCTCTTTTTCCAGTGTTAAAGCCGACTCTGTGGGCCTGTCACTCCAGGCTTTTCCTTACCAGACAAATCAATGGTTAACTTTCTACAGGATACGCGGCGCTGTCAGGTTTTCCGCTGTCCGAGGAGAGCAAAGCTGTTCGGGTTACAGCCAATTAGCTCTACATTTTTCTCTAATGTGCATGTCGATAGGGACAAGTCTTGTTAAAAGAGGGCTCATTTTTGAGTCTACATTTGTGTGTCGTTGAATTACTATTTGTATCAGTAAATTATTAGTTTCATTGTTCAGGTTCTTGTCAGTAAATTTGAAAATGTCTGAGTCGTTTCAGTGATTTACTCCAAAGGTGAAAGTTGTTACACTGCAAAAACACATTTTACTAAGTAGTTTTGGTCTAGTGTTTTGTGCAAATATCCTAGTACACTTGAAATAAGAAACTTAACTTGGAAGAAACTTTTGAGCAACATATTGGAGCTGGTTTTAAGTCAATCATCTCTTAATGTTGAAGAGAAAATACTTGTTCCACTGGCAGATTATTTCACTTATAAATGTGTGACGTCTAACACGTGGTCGACATTTTACCGCTTTGTGCTTCGATGAGGCATCAATCTTCCCTTCAGCTTTTTAAACAAATCTTCCTTCCTTCTGTGTCTTCAGTCTCCATCTCTACCAGTGTCCCCTTTGATGGTCTGCTGGTGACCGGCCTCTACACGTCCACCCCAGTCCAGTCTGCTCCCATTCCTGCCCCCGCTGCTTTCGGCTTTGGTAAGTTACGTTTATGCTCATGGTAGAAGGATCTTCTTGCTTATTGTTGTTGTTTGCATCTGCTCCTTTCTGGAGGGCAAAAAGACGATTCTTTTACTTGCCGTCCAGAGCTGGGTTAACTAAATCGAACCTGGAGATGTAGGTGTTATTAGTTTAGTGCGGTGCACCAGAGCAAAGGGGAAAGTAACGCAGGAAAACGGACAAACGACTCAAAACTACTCACATTCTTCTTCTCGTTACACCACACACAACACACACACACACACACACACACACACACACACACACACACACACACAAGCAGACCCGTTGCCATAGCAACTGGCTGACAGCAGCTCCACTAGCTGACCATGTTGAAGCATGTCAGGATTCAACACCAAAAACCACACAGTACTAGAACGATAGACATGAGAACATTTCTGACACGAATAAAAAAAATAAAATTCTGAGTTCTTTATCTGCCTACAATATTCAGTTGGAAAGAAAAGAACATTTAGTCCGTTACAGTTTTGTGTTTTTAGGCTTGATGTTTATTTTGTGATTCAATGCGATCCTCTCACATTTTACCTACGGAGCTACTGTCTGGTCTCAGACTAATCAAACTATTCTCAAACCACTAGCGAGTCTTTATAATCGGGCCTTAAAGATTTTATATAAAAAGCCAATTAGATTCCATCATTGTCACATTTTGGCTAAATTTGGCATTTTAGATTTAACAAATTTTCTAAATTATAACATTTTAAAATTGATTTTTAAGTGTTTAAATGGACTTGCACCAACACTATTAAGCAATTGCATACAGAGACTGCAGGGCAACAGCAGATCTACCAGAACAGCTTTGGATGGAAATTGTAAGGTTCCCTTTCGAAGAACCACTTTTGCTCAATGTTCTCAGTCTGTGAGAGAATCTGCAGCTTGGAACTCACTTCCTGTCCATTTAAAGTCTGCAACCAGTTTTAGTTCATTCAAAAATCAAACAAAACTCTGGTTATGTCAAGAACAGACCTGTACCCATTTTTAATTTTTTACACTTCTCTGTTTGTATACATTATGTTGTGTTATTTCAAATGATTTCACTTCAATTTTTAGAGTTATTTTTTAAAAAGCCCATCTAGGGACAAGTGCTGCGAATTAGCTGTTGCTATTGCACCATGTTGCAAACATGGGATGATGTTTTATTCAGTTTGTCCATGTTGATATGTGTCTGTCCCTATCAAATAAACTTTAATAAAAACAAAAAACAGGTGATTTGTCTGAACAAAGCGGTGGTTGATTAGCTAATTTAAACTCCTCCTCTATTGATGATCTGTCAGATAGTTGTTTTGTGTGCCGCCTTATTTCTTTCAAATCAACCAAAACACCCAAATTCAGCAGCATAGCTACGTGTTAAATTTGTCAAAGTCAAGCTAGCATGCCTGAGCTACATTCGTCTCACTCGCCATGTTTCTTTCTTTCTAAGTAAGATGTTTTACTGCCTTGTGAAATGTGATACTTTTGGACTTTATCTAGTTATAGTAGTGTTGACAATTATTAGAAAAAAATTATTAGAAAAATAATGTATAACATCCATTTATTTTATATATATTTCACATGTACATTTAAAATTTTGCATGTTATGCTGACAATTTGCTGGCTAGTTAAAATAAGTGAGAAGTTTTAATGTTTCTATAAAGAAAACAAAACTATTACACTCGCAATATAGAGAAAGAAGTTTTAAATGAGTATTTATTTTGTTGCCAGAATGTTGAGTGGGAATGATGGAAGAATTTCACCACATATACTTTTTCTGTCATGTTTTTAAATAAAATGCAAACTGAATATGACACAAATGTAAACTGAACACAAACAAACCAGTAAGGGTGGTGAAAAGTCTGAAAAGAGACGCGGTTCCTTTGACTTGTTGGAAAATGTTCTTTGGGCAGGTTTGTCTGCAATTGGTTTCCACAAAAGAAAATCATAACAACCGTTCTCAGGAGACAATTTAGTGGATGTGAAATGTTATTTTCAGGGATCGTCTCTGTGCAAACAATTTCCTGCATTCATTATCTACTTCTTCTCTCCCATCGGTGGGTTTATCATTTTATTTGGTCTTAGTTTTGCTTTTTTTATCCTGTTTTTCTCACAGCAAAAGAAAAAAAAATTAGATTTGTTTTGTAAATACAGTCTAATTATATGAAGAGACAGCTGAGTAAAATGCATTTGTTCTCCAGGAACACAGTGGCCTCATTTAAGGAGCAGATTGACCAAAAACCTGCCTAAAAACCTCGGTTTGGTTGAAGTGAACTCTGGAGCAGATCGAATGCATACATGGATGCATAAAAGAGAAATCCTACAATTGCTAAAATTCACACAGAGTTTGATGTAAACCAGATGCTCACAGTTCTTTTGGTGTGAACGCACCATTAGCCACATCAAACACAGAGCTCACTCTAGAGCAGAGGTCCCCAAACTACGGCCCACCTCCTCATTTGGTCCGGCCCCCTGAACAACACCAGAGAGCGTTTAGGTTTTTATTTTTGATATACTATACGGATTATAAGCCGCTACTTTTTTCCTAAGCTTTGAACCATGTGGCTTATATTTGGATTTTTCTTCAACCACCAGGGGGCTCTTTAGCAGGAAGTGAATCATTGGAAGTCAAAATTGGAAATAAAAGAAGAACGCGCCCATTAAAACGGAAGTAGGTTTAAATAGGGAATTGAAATTTGAGAATGTTGATCAGTTAAATAGCATTGAGGGGAAAAAGAAGATTTTTTAAAATAATACTGGGATCATTATGAGAATTTGAGGTCCAGTAGATGGCAGTAACTGATGCAAGCTGCCGTTGAAATCTAAAGAAGAAGAAGAAGAAAACGCCCATTTTCATTTAGCACTACTGCTACTAAGCAGATACGAAGGATCAGCACTTTTACTGTTACTTTTCAGAAACTACTGTAATCAGTTCAGTTAAATCTAAACTCGGCAACTTTTGATAAATGTGATATTCATTTGACCTATTATAACTCAAATTTGGGCTGTCCGCCCTCCTCTGATGCATCGCTCTGGAAAACCTGGAGTGGCAGAGATGTCTGCGGCTTATAGTCCGGTCTGACTTATATGTTTATGTTTACTGGGTTTTTAAAAAAAAACTTTGGGGTTGCGGCTTATAGTCCGGTGCAGCATTTACTTAATGTCATTATTTATTTAGTGTTATTTCCTTAATTTTTTCTGTGAAGAACCCAGAGAGGGTTATTTGATTATTATTTATTTCATTAATAGTGTTATTATTTATTTCCTGGATTTTTTCTGTGAAGAATTCAGAGGGTTATTTGATTGTGCTTTCTGGAAAACAATACATTTTTACATTTAGACACTCCTGCAATCGTCACACTTTTTCTGTTACAAACTGACTCCGGCCCCCAGCAGAGAAGGGAAAAGTTATGTCGCCCTCACTGGGAAAAGTTTGGGGACCCCTGGAATACAGTTTTAAACATAATGCCAACAATACTTTCGATTGTTCCCTGCTTTTGACCAAAGTGGTTGTTTCCTCTGCACTTCAGAACAACTCATAATAAATCATTTGTGCAGCACAGAAATGATTTATTTTAATATTCCATTGACATTTTTAATCGCACTCATCACTGCATCTCATCCTCAAGCTGCAAAGCCTGCTGACGCTTACATAAGTCGGCGGGTTTGGAGTTTCGACTCCATCTCTTGGCGGCTCAGAGACATAAAAGTGGAGACGGACACAATAACGCTCCTTTCAGAAAACACAGGAAAAATGCTCAGCTTGAAGTGTTTAGTGAGAGGCTACTTTAGAAGATGTGCGACCTGACAGATCCCCGTCTGCACTGGGTGGGGCCTTACTGGTGTAGCTGTACAGGAATCCTCAGAGAGGCCCGGCTCGGAGCCGGTGCCCAGTGCGCTCACTCATCCTGACTACCTCCAGTGTTCCTCAGACGCTGACTTCACCCTGGCCCGTCCGCTCTGCCTTCTTGGCAGTTCTGCTTTCTGGGGTGGCATCCAAGCATGAATCCAAACACTCTAATGACTAGAAGATTTTGAAATACTGCTGCATAATGTTGCTGCTTGTGGAAGGAACTTTAGGCTCCAGTATTCGATGAAAGCCTGGAAAACCTCGAGTTTGAGTTTGTGCAATCTGCCACACCTTGCAGTCAGTTTCTTTCTTGCTGCATTTTCTGCCAGTGGGATCTTGAGGCAAATACAAAGACGATGTAAAATCTGCTTTAGTTACAAATCTGAAATTGATAACCACACTCTAAAAAGTCCTACCAAATATTTTAGTTTCTAGTGCAAATATCGCAGTACATTGGATTTAAGAAAAACTAACTCATGAGTAACTTTTCAGCAAGATATAGGAGTTTAGGTAAATAATTCTGTAAGTCTGATGGAAAAGTAGGAGCTCCACTATCAGATTGTTTTTTGATTGTAAAAAGATGTTTTCCCCAGTTAAAAGTGAAATAATCTGCCAATGGAATTAGTAGTTTTTTCAGTCAACATTAAGCAATTGTTGACTTGAAACAAGCTTTTATATCTTGCTGAAAAGTTACTTGTAGGTTAGTTTTTTCTTACTTCAAGTGAACTGTGTAAGATATTTGCTATAGAAACTGGGTAAAACTATTTGGTAAGTCTCAAATTTGGGGATTCCTTAAATTTAATTTACCTCATCGATGAGATTCTACACTATAAAAACACAAAATATTACCAGGTATTTTTGTCTAGTCCAACTATCTTAGTACACTTGAATCCACTGACTTACATGTAACGTTTTAGTTGTATCTACTGTCTTCTACTCTGTAAGTAAAATAAATTTATCCAGTTTTAGATTTTGAACCTAAATGTGAGTTTGTGAAAGATAAACTAAGTTGTGTTAACTTTTTATTAATTTAGTCAAACCTCCAAGAGTTGAATCAACTGAGTTTTTAGGTTTGCACTTTAAAAACTGAAAGAAGAGAAAGACAGGAGTGGGAGCTATTTCCCAGAATGCTTAGCGGCATGTTTCTGTCTCCTGAGGTGGAAGTGCGTCACGTTGATCTGACTCTGGTGTTTTATTAATGTTCATTTTAATGCAATTCTCAGTTAGCAAAGCTTGAGGATAATGTCCTGATCACACTAAATGTTTCTGAGCTGAATTCATTGGGATGTTTAATAAAATTCATCGTCACATCAGAAATTTTGTTCAGACAAGAATTTAAATTTGCACCAGGTTACCTTTGTAGCAGATATTTGTCCTGGTGAGACCAACACAGCTTTCACTGTAAATAATCCAATCATTATTAACTTTTAAATGGGGATTGACTAGCTTCTAGACCTGAAACTAATATCACTTACTGTCATGAACACCCAGAGTGTGGTGTCAAACATAAGGCCCCGGGGCCGAATTCTGCCCACCATAGACTGTTTTTGTGGCCCTCTAGATTCCAAATGACATCAGTCAATCCCTCTGTTTTATTGCGGAAATTCACGCAAACTTAACCGATCCTCGTGTTTTGCTTTTTTTGGATATTTTTGCACTGATGCATAGACCGGTCTCAAAAAAACAATAAATCAATTAATCACCTTATAAGTTAAAGTGAGCGCAATAATTTCTATTTACATAATTTATCATTTTTCTCTTTCTACCAAAAATTGGATGGTAAAATTCTTCAGTCTGGTGTTTTGGTCTAATTTTGTTTACGGAAACTTTGTTTTATTTGTTGTTTCTCTTGTTTTGTTTATTTATTTTTGACATTTTAAATGTCTTCTAGGTCCAAATGTGTTAACTGTTTGCTAGAATTTAAAGTTTATTGATCTTTAAGAGTGTGTTCTTGCATTACTACGCCATTTTCATTGTATCACTTCAAAAATGAAAAATAACAATATTATCGTTTATCGCAACGACTTCTGGGACCATTTGTTATTCTAACAGACCAAACAGTCACATACTAGTCATAAAGTCTCCTTTATGTTCATGACATTGTAGTCGATCTTGTGCACAAGTAAAGTGTTAAACTTTTTTTTATGTTATAAATAAACAAATACTTTACCAGTACTAAGTGATTATTGACTTAAAAGAAGCTCCTAAGTCACGTCTAAGCTTTTTGTCTTATTTCAAGTGAACTAGGATATTTGCTCTATTTCTGTGTGTAGCTGCTGTGCTCTTTGTGTTTACATTTGTTTTGTATGATTGTGCATTTTGCTGTTTTTCTCTTTGGTGTGTCACATTTGTAAATTTAGACCCTCCGATGTTTAGTCACAAAGAGACAATGACATGCAGACAGAAGGCATCAGTTTTGGTTTCTCCCCGTCCCTCAACAGCCACGCACGTCTCAACACTTTAATAAAAAATGTTTTGTTTTGACTTTTACTGCGTCGTCAGATCTCAACGCCCACTTTTGTTAAATTAGTTGATGTGTGACCAAAGCTGCGGCAGCCACTAAGGTATTCAAAGGAATGCCATCTCTGTGGGTTTTGGGCTGAACTGCGGCTGCAGCTCGTTCCTCCTCTGCCGTCAGTCAGCAGATCACACATTTGCCGCTGGTTGGCTAACCTCAAGACCTTTATGATACTATAATTGCTCTGTTATGGCGAGTGAGACAAACTGGAGCTAAAAACAATGTTCTTTTTTTGGATCGGTGCCCACTCGGAGCACAGGGGTATAAACTGCTTGTGGTTTCCATAAAAATACCCGTTGGTCCTGGAGGCTGGGTCCGTCTGCAGTGTTTTTGTCTGTGTCCTGCTGCCAGGCATTGAGTTTTATTTTGAAATTTATTAGTATAAGTCACACTTTTTAGCTAAATTAGGCTGTGTGGTTTCATTTGAGGCTTGTGGGTTGTAAAGTCTGTCAATTCGGTTATTCACTACGGACCTGTTCGGGGGAATTTTGACATGTTTGCTGCAAACTTCATAGGTGTAAGTGCATGGGGACGTCTGTATCTGCTGCTAGCGAAGCAATTTGAATCTGAACTGACTCAGCAGCCTGAGAATTAGAACCTCTCCATGTTCTTGTTTTTCCTCCAAAAAAAAACTTTTTCAACTTAGACAACTTTCTTTCCAATCCCTCCAGGCTTTAGGGAACTCAAACTGAGATCTGGAAAGATTTCAGACTGAAAGCGATGGCTTTTCGTACCCTAATAATCGATTTAGTTATCAAAACATAAGGCTTGCTTTCATCTGCCACAAGGCAAATAATGAAGTGATGCATTGAAACTCATAGACCAATGTTTAAATGTCTAAATGGAAAGAATTGTCACGTTTGGCCTGATTTGTGTTCCTCCCCTAACGGCTAAATGTTTCCCATTATCCATTCAAACACAAAAACAGAACAAGTATTCATTCTACATGTCTCCAGCTACGTTATAGTTACATTGATGTAGGAGCACTTAAAGGAAAGAGGTGATGACCAAGTATGTGCACTGTAAAACATTTACAGGTGGTTCAAGTTGAAAATGAAAGTCCACCTGCTACATTGAAAATGCAATTTAAGTTGACAAGAAAATAGTTTTGGTTTTAACTCAGAAATTAAAGTTCATGAAGTTGATTTAACAACAAGAGACAAGTTGTCTAAACATTGTTTTTTAACTTTATTGATCTTGAATTGTGAGTTTTAACTAAAAAACTGCTCTCACCTGGTTAAAGAGCCACATTTCTCTATTCCTTTATGCATATTATCAAGTTAAAATACTTATAGAATAATTTAAATTCTTGTTTCAGACTGCAGGAACAAAATTTCTGATGTGATGATGAATTTTATTAAACATCCCAATGAATTCAGCTCAGAAACATTTAGTGTGATCAGGACATTATCCTCAAGCTTTGCTAACTGAGAATTGCATTAAAATGAACATTTAATAAAACACCAGAGTCAGATCAACGTGACGCACTTCCACCTCAGGAGACAGAAACATGCCGCTAAGCATTCTGGGAAATGGCTCCCACTCCTGACTTTCTCTTCTTTCAGTTTTTTAAGTGCAAACCTAAAGTCTAGTTTATCCTCTCTATGACTAAATTAATAAAAAGTTAACACAACTTACTGCTGTAAGTTTATCTTTTACAAACTCCCATTTAGGTTCAAAATCTACAACTGGATAAATTTATTTGAATTAAAGAGCAAAAGATAGTAGACACAACTAAATGTGGCTCAAATGTTTTACAGTGTTTGAGTAGAGGAATAAGATGGGGAAAAAATTATCCAAACATGCATGAAAAATGGCAAATGGGGACCGATGAAGGTACGACAGAATGTGGTTGATATAGAGGAGAGGAGGAAGATGAAGGGATGACATTCCATCACTTCCTCTGACGGAGAGGCTGATTACTGCTGCCTCGCCAGCGCTGAGCCGGTCAGTGATGGATAGCTCGTTTGCTTGGATGATGTTTATTTTGTCGTTAATTTGCATATTTGTATGTGCTTGTTGAGTCGTTGGCTTCTGCTGGTGAGGTTCAGCCCCCCCTCCACCCCCACGTCGCGTTATGATGAATTTGGCCGTCTGACAAAACAGACAGCTTAGTGACGGGGACATCCAGCTGACACTCGGCTCCCATGACGGATGGGCTCATGCTAACACACAGCCACGACTGGAGATGAAATCCCGCTGAACCTTGACCTTAAGAGGGAGGGACGAGAGGAGATCTGCTGCCAAGAGCGTAATCGTGTACATTTAATTCCCAAAGGAACACCTTTGAACACTGACAGCACCTACAGTGCCACACAAATGTAGGGGAGACTGAGACGCACTGCAAAAACACAAAGTTTTACTGATTATTTTTAGTCTAGGTTCTAGTGCAACTATCTTAGCACACGTGTAATAAGAGAAACTAACTTACAAGTAGCTTTGTAGCTAGATAAAGAAGTTTATTTTAAGTAAATGTCGTGATCCGTGGTTTTGTGTATTTATTTTTGAGTTTTCTGTGTAGTCCTGTTCCCTGTGAGTCTCTGTCTCTGCATCTTCCCCGTTAATTGTTTCCCAGGTGTGTCTCATTCCCGTGGTTACCCTGTGTGTATTTAGTTCCACCTGTTGTCAGTGTTCCTCGTCGGGTCCTCGTCAAACGTACGTCATTGTCGTCTTTAGTCTTGCCAGTCGAACTGTAAAGTTCTGGTCTGCTAGCTCTTCGTATCAGTCTTCATTTTTGGGTCAGTTGCTACCGGTGCTGAGCCTCTGTGTTTTCCGCTCTGCCGTGCTGCCTGCCTGTATTGGACTGTGAGCTACCATTAAAACCACCATTTTTACCATAACCTGGGTCTCCGCGTCTCTCCTCACCACCTACAAACCACCGTTCCTGACAGTAAATAGTTTAATATTGATGAAAAAACATTTTTCCCATAAATTAATTTATCTGCCGATGTAACTAGTAGTTTATCATCAGTATTAAGGAATTATTTACTTTAAACAAGTGCGTATTTCTTGCTGAAGAGTTTCTTTTAATTTATTAAAATTTATTTCAAGTCTATTAAGATGGTTGCACGAAAAACTAGACCAAAACTAGACCAAAAATACTTGATAAGATTTTGTTTTTGTGTGAATAATCTACCTGTTAAATTTGTACTTTGTCATTAACATAAATAAATTTACTCAGAACAATTTGAGTTTTGAGTCAAATTATTTTGTTTTCAGCACTTTGTCTTGCTGAAAGCTACTCGTAAGTTAGTTTTGTCTTATTTTAAGTGTATTAAGATATTTGGTGCAGAAATTAGACATAAATACTTTGCAAAATGTTTATGCCAGAAATGAAAATGCCTCCCAGATAAAGACTCCAAGAGTCTCTTTTTCCCTCATTATTCAGACAGATTTAATGCCAACAGCTCTGATGTACTTCAGGCTGCTCACTTGGCAAATTATTTTCTCTGTCAATCAAATAATCAGTTGAGTTTGGAGCAGAAGTAAGTGAAATGATCTGAGCATTTGGGATTTTATTTAGTAACATTACCAGTCCTGGGTTATCACCCCTAAAACTGCACAGATATTTGTCCACTTCAAGGCTACAACTTGGGAAGCCAGAATTTCTTGGAAAATTAGTTTCCGATAGAAACATTGGAATTTAGACTGTTTCTAAATTCTAAATTAGAATTTAGAAATTGTGCAAAAACACAAAATCTTACCAGGCGGTTGTATTCTAGTTTTCAGTGCAAATATGCAAATATTTTAGTAAAATGAGACAAAATTGATTTACAAGTAACTTTTCAGAAATTAATAGATGCTTGGTTTAAGTAAATAATTTCTTAACGTTGATGACAACAGATTATTTCACCTATAACATGGGGAAAACGCTTTCTACGTTTCATAAACTGCTATATCATGCTGAAAAGTTACTTGTAATTATATTTGTCTTATTTTAAGAGTACTAAGATATTTGCATTAGAAACTAGACAAAAATATTTCATAAAATGTTGTGTTTTTGCAAAGTACAGTGATCCACTGACCCCTGAACCCTGTGGGATTTTGTTCTATTCCAAAAATGGGGAAAAAAGCTCAAATTATCAAATCGGTCCTCTGTAATATGCGCACGTTTAGGTTGCAAATATCTACACATTCATCCATCTCAAGGCTGAAGGTTAGCTGCCGTCACCTCCCCGCCACCAGGCTGGATGGAGTGTCAGCGGAAATGTCAGTATATGAGAAATGGCAGCTCATCATGTCTGTATTTACAGAGACATACTCTCAGGTGTTTCCTGCAGAACAAAGCCTTGTTTTGAAATTCTGTGTGTTTCCTCGAACAGTCCCGGGAGACCGTGCTTCCGCGCAGCCCTCCTTCCTCTCAATCAGCTTGATGAGGACGCAGAGCGAGGAGCTATTCCGTGTATGGAAAGAGCGCAGGATAAAAAAGAATGATACAAGGGGAAAGAGGTGGTGCACGGAGCAAAGAAGGGGTGAGGGAAAAGGGGCTCCCATGGGGAGAGAAGCTGTCAGTCCCTGGGAGACATCAAACGCAGTGCAGCCCTGTGATCAGCTTGCACCCTGGCTCTCCTCTGACAGCTCCCTGACTGTGCCGCTTACACTCCTTCATACCAGCGCAGAGATGCGCACGCTTACGCTTTCCTGCAGCCACGAGAGCTCTCGCTCTTTCCGACTTATCCGTTCATACTCCGACACATTCGTATTCCACACTTTCACTCGCCGTCATACATGGGATGCACATTTGCGAAGCGTTCACCTTGTAGCGACATCACCAAGGTCGCAAACCGAGAGTCACAAACTGTTGCTGCGAAACTTTGGGCTCAGTGGAGGGGAGGTAGTGCTGCACTGCAAAAACACAACATTTTACCAAGTATTTCTCGTCTAGTTTCTAGTGGTTCTTAACCTGGGTTCGATCGAACCCCAGGGGTTCGGTGAGTCGGTCTCAGGGGTTCGGCGGAGCCTCTGCTGCCGCGGAGCTAAAGACACACTTGTGTAAAGTCGTGATGACGCCCAGCTTTGCCATCACTTGCTGCAGAGGATTACGTTACATTGCTTAGCCAATCAGAGGATCACTTTACATTGCTTAGCCAATCAGAGGATCACGTTACATTGCTTAGCCAATCAGAGGATCACGTTACATTGCTTAGCCAATCAGAGGATCACGTTACATTGCTTAGCCAATCAGAGCTGTGGAGTAGCTCTGATTGGAGGAGCTTCACTCTCAGCATGGATTTGAACTTGTGTCTTTATTTACTTCAGCAAAACTCACAGTTTTTACCAAATTCTGTAGCTTTCGGTGTTCTTCTAAATCTGCTCCATCTTTTCGGGGTTGGTACTGCCTCTAGTGGCGTGGGGTGGTAACACAACTAATATAATTACGTTACTAAATCAGAATACCGCAAAGTTTTTATTATTTCTTATTAATTTTTCATTCTCTTAAGAATGTAGAGCTAATCAAATGATCTAAATCTTAAAGTGGTTCAAGTTTTTCTCGATGGCCAAACTGTTGAAACTGTGGCAAATGTTAAATACCTTGGGTCGTTCCTGGACAGTCAGATACACTTTGCTGAAAACACTAACTATATTTTGAAGAACTGTTCACAGAGACTCTACTTTTTAAGAAGACTTAGTGATCTTCCGGTGACCCAACTAGACTCTAGTTGGGTCACCCATATGTCTTGAATTTGGGGAAAAAAATCCTTTTATCACTGCAGAAGGGTTCAGTGAATGTGCATATGAATCTGATGGGTTCGGTACCTCAAAAAATGTTAAGAACCACTGATCTAGACCATCTTAGTCTCCTTGAAGTATGACACAATTAACTTATGTTGTCCTATATGATGCTGAAAATTAACTTTTCAGCAACATATAGAAACTTGTTTTCAGCAAATAACTCCTTAAAGCGTCAGTATAATGTAAAATGGATGTTTTTGAGCTTAATGTCATTGTATGTAATGTGATTCCCTCCTGGAGTGTTGCTTTGATTCTTTCATGCTTGTTTGAGAAATCATTTGCTCTCCATGGCAACCATTATTAAACCATTCAAAACACCTGGTTGGACTTGGCCCCGCCTTCGAGGAAGAAGCTCCTCCCCCACTGAGCTCCTTCAGACTAGCCAGTAGCAAGTAGCAAACGCCTGGTGAAACTGAATGTCTGCTGGGGTCATTATAGCAGCTACTACTCAGTGCATCGCTGGTGTAAACGTTGCTAAAAGGTTAAAGAGAAGCCATGCATGTTGTGATGACTTCCTGAAGGCGGAGCTTCAGAAAGAGCAGGAGTTTTTAAAGAGACAGGGTGTTCAATTACGAAGTCATTGTTCAATTACGAAGTCATTGAACACGGCACAGTCATTATTTCTGCTGTAGAATAGCACTGTGTGGCTGTAAAATATGTAATACTTAACCTTTAATATTGATGGAAAAGCATTAGATCCACTGACAGAGTATTTCACTTATAATAAAACATTTATCGCATGTTAAAAGTGAAATAATCTGCCAATTCAATAAGCACTTTGTCAGCAATATTGAGGAATTATTGACTTCAAACAAGCTCCTACAATTTGCTAAAAAGTTACTTGTAAGCTAGTTTTGTCTTATTTAAGATATTTGCACTACAAACTAGACCAGAAATACTCGGTAAGGTTTTATAGTGTGGCAGCGACGGAGATGTTGAATATGGGGATGATAACTTATCTGATCCATCACTCTTTCTCTGCTGGGGATGCGGGCACCAAAGGCAGATCCTTCCCGATGATGAATTCATTAGCGCCTGAGATGAAATGGGTTGTCAGGGCCATGATTATGTATGGGAGGTGATTTGTGTCCTCTGCGGCTCGGCGTTGGATCAGTCTCTGAGGTCTGTTGGGTCGGTTTGTTGTAAATAACGGCTCTTTTGCTGGCAGAGGGTTTCCCCATCCCTCTCGTCCAGATGAGCTGCTGTTCTGTCCTTCTTGTTGCTTAGCACTCCCGTCCCCGAGGCCTGCAGGCTGCTAACAGGTGGCTAAACATTTGCGCTCTGTCAGAGTCCAGAGGACTGCTCAGATAATTATGCACCACTAAGTAATCAACAGTGGATTATCTCAATGTGTACAGCCTCATTAGAAACAATAAAACAAGCCCAATTGGTACTTGAAACTGACATTTTTTGAAAATTATTTAGATGTGATCTCTTATGCTTCCTTGAACAGTTTATGATAGGTCAGTGGGCTTCATACAGAACTTGTTCTTTAAATTTTTTTGCACAAAATTATTCTTGGATAATCATATGATCAGTGTGATCGGTTCTGCCTATTTTGAGTTGTTTTAGAGTCTCCTGTCACTTTAAATCCAAATAAGCTGCTGCTCTCCATGCCACCTACTCTCCTTTTACACTCACAGATGAACATTGGCACCAACAGATCTGCAATGATACAACTGTACAGCTTTGAAAAGCAGAAGTGGAACCTCCTGCACACCCAACAAGAATGCAGAAAGAGGTTTCTGGGTGATAAGTCAACAACTAAACACTTGTCTTTTCCAGCAGCCGTTGTACATTGGTAAAACCGGGCTGGAGCTCAGCTTGGGTTGCTAGGTAACGGGCAGTGCCTGCTTATTTGTGACTTAACAATTGGGAGATTTTAAAAACTAATTTAAAACAATAACTCATTCCCAAAACGTCTGGGTGTTTTTTTTAAGTGGTAGAAACACAAATGAAAGTCCAAGAATGTGCTAAATGTGAATTTTGCATAATTCTTCCCCTTTGAGTCAAGCTGCAGTACTTGATCAGACATCCTGACTGCTGAAGTTTTCTGTGTCATGTGATTAAAATAGACCTGTTAGAAACCGGTATGCTCTCCATTTCTTTTTCTGAAATGAAATCCCTTCATTCAGTTCCTCTACCTTCTTTAGACGTGCTCATCTTCAGATCTATCAGTGGATTGTAGAACATTTCACATTTTTGTACATTACAACCACAAATACAAGTATTTTAGAAAACAAAGTGGTGCATCATTTTTAAGTAGAAGAAAATATAGTTTTAAAGCTGCTTTTATAAATAAAAATCTGTAAAGTGTGGTGCATCTTTATGTTTTATCTGTAGTGCTTAAATGGTGCCTAGTAAGTTCAAAAGATGATGAATGAAGTTAAATTGAAGACAATCCTGGAGGAAAGGAAGTCTATAACTTTACACTGAAAAACCTCAAATTCTTAAGAAGTATTTTGTCTTGTTTCTTGTGCAAATATCTTAATATACTTGAAATAAGACAAACCTAACTTACTAGTAACTTTTTAGCAAAGATGCTTGTTTTAGGTAAATTATTCCTTTATACTGACTCAAAAATACCATTTCCACTGGCAAATTTATTAATTTATATCATGGGAAAAATGTATTTTTATAAGTGGAAAAAACACCTAGTGGAATTATCAATATAGAGAACTTATTTACACAAATAAAGCTTTTATATCTTGCTGAAAAGTTTCTTTTAAGTTAAGTTATTTCAAGTGAATAAAGATATTTGCACTGGAGACTTGGTAAGATTTTGTGTGTGTGGTTAATGTTGGTGTTTTTTATGCATTTTTAAAGCTTTGACCCCACATAAATTTGTATGCTCATGCTGGGCTTTGTCCTTTTCCTGTTGTATTTGTTAGCATCTAAATGTATGGTAAGGAGGTTCAGGGTAACCGAGAAAGCAGAAACAGGAGCCAAACTCACTGTGATAGAGATTTCAAAGCAGCCTGTGAGCTGTTGGGCACTTTTTTATTTTTATTTTTTTTATGCTGCAGGAGAGAGCAGCAGGCGTAGGTTGTTTCTCCCATGTGTGGTCTCTTTTCAAGCAGAGCTAAGTTATTTTCTATCCGTGCAGAGAGGCTGGTTACATGTCAAAGAGAACGGGAGAGAAATATGGATGGAAGAAAGACGGGGAGAGCATCGACTGAAAACGCTGCCCGTTTCGACACATTTCTGTGAACACCAGTGGGTTTGCATCATTTCAACACTGAGGGAAGCTGACTTTGAAATGGATCTTTGTTGTTTGGTGATGTAAAACTTTTTAAATTCTGTGCTTCCACAGGCACCTTGCAAGTGTGTGGGTTCCTGAGGCAAACCATACATGTGATTTTACAAATTCGTGCTTGCCAACTGAGCTGCTCTCTTAAGTCTACCCACTTTTAAACAGTTTAAGTGCTCCGTGATTCTGTTCGCAGGAGGATTTCTCCCCTTAAGTCCCTGATTGTACCTTTTGCTAAAAGTTTCTGTGATGTACCTGATCTGCTATTTAGTTTCATGACAGGCAAGTGCATAGAAATTAATACATTTTAGGTAATTTTGATCATTAAGACTAGTAATTATGAAATTTGGTTAATCAGAAAATCCTGGATACATTAGATCAGTAAGGAATAAATGTTATTGACATGGACAGGTTGAAGGTAGGCCACATAGACATGAAAGTTGTGTGGAAGAAAAAAGTGAGGTTAAGTTGCTCATTTATTTTGGCTAAGAAGAAAAAAAGACAGTGTTAAATTATTAAAGCAACTTCCTGTTTTACATTTTTACTTTTGTTGATTCATAATTGTCCCTTAAGGGAATAAAACTTTTTTCATCAGACTTTTTCTTACCTCCAAACCTTTTGGACATTTTTATACTTCCGTTTGGGTCTCTGCTGCTCCCAAAAACAGCTAACCATCCAGCCGTTATTTTTTTCTTATCATTTTTAGCAATAATTTCCCAAAAACCTCCCAGCTGGTAAGTAGGATTTGAAGAGCACTGTCATGTAACCTAGCAACCCCAGCGAAGGCCAGCTTGTTACCTAGCAACCCAACCTGAACTTCCAGAACATTTGGTCAGCAGGTTTTACAGCCATTGTATGGCTGCTGGAAAAGACAAGTGTTTTGATGTTGACTTGCTACCCAGAAACCACCTGCTGGATTCTTGTTGGTTGTGCGGGAAGCACCACTTCTGCTTTTCATGGATGCATAGTTGTGTAATGGTGCATGTTTTGGAGCCATTCTTATGTGAGTGTAAATGTTGAGTTGGTGGGCGTGGTCAGCAGCAGCTTATTCTAATTAGACCTTAAAATATGCATAATAATACCTATGAATGATTTTGTGCAAAATATTTAAAGAACATGTTTTGAACAGGTTAGAAGATCAATTTTAACTTGTTCAATTCAGCATAATAGGTCACCTTTAAAAATATGTTTAATTATTTTGTAATGTTGGTTTTCTAAAACATTTTTTTTTAATTTTTTCGGTTTTAAGAAATAGCCAGAGAAAGTGATAACAAAAAATGATTAACAAAAACAGTTTAAATAAATAAACCCCTCTCTGAATTTAAACTTTCACCTTTTCATGTTTTATTTGCAGGGGAGTGTTTCTCAAAACTCACCCAGATCCTCTCTGACCCATATTCTGGCAGAGGAAAGTTTCTGACCTTCTCCTTGTTTTTCCCTCCTTATGAGAGCCGGTCTGTCACCGTGATTATTCCGCTGCCTCCCAGCGCCTCTCGGTCAGACCAGGCGCATCTCCAACCCCCGTCATAGACACATTCAGAAACGCACACAATGGGCGTACACACCCTTCACAGCCATTGTACGGCGCTTTCCCAGGGCTTTCCACTGACTCCTCACCTGTCGCCCCAGGTCTCTGTCTTTCATACGCAGTTTGTTTGTTTGCTGCATCGACGGGTGGAGAGCAGGGTGGCGGGTGGAAGAAATTAGCACAAGTCATATCAGATTAATTAATCCCCAACTCAAACTATTAGCTGAGGAGTCCTGTTGAATTAAAAATCAAATTAGCCAAGGCGCCTGCCGGTAAAGCTGTGGCTGTGCGCCTGCCAAGCCACAATGACACACACCCACAGGACGCAGCTGCTCACGGGCTTCGCTCTCGGATTGATGTATGGATGGAGAACGAGAGGAAGAAACTCTTACTCAAGAAGAACTGGAGGATGTCGGGGATGGGGGAGATTTATTTTTTGACTTTGCCGCCCAGTTTCGTGGGTTTATCTTCGGGCATGAAGCTGGCCGTCCTCCAGTGGGCCCTTCTCCCGGGCCTCACTCAGCAGTTTCAGAAATGTTTCTGCAGTCACGCCTTTCAGCAGTGCTTCACCTTCAGCATGTCTATAATAAACGTTCTGCTTGGACTCTTGCCTAATTCCACTTTTATAAAAGCCTAAACGCACAATTACAATTTCAGTTGAGCATTTGCTGTTTTTTTTTTTTTTTTTTACGATAAAATATATGCTGGTTTAAATCACTTATAGTCAAATTTAGGATGAATATAAACATATTTCCCTTTTATGCATATTTGCATCTGTTTCTTCAAAACGACATTAAAATTCAGATTTTGGGTTTGTATAAGCATGTGAAATGTTTTCCTATGTATTCATCATTTTTGATCACGAGAACCATCTGGAGTCATTGTTGCCAAAAACATATTTTTTTCCCTTGTTTCATCTGAATAAAACACACAGTTACCGTTAATGGTTACATAAATGTTGCAGAAATTGTCGACAATCTATATATATATATACATATATATATATGTATATATATATATATATATATACACAGTCCAGTCACATTAATGTGACCACCACGTACTTTCCACTTCAGAGTTAAATAACCAATCACAGAAGGCAGGTGGCAGCACAGTGCAGTTGAGCGTATATAAAGGGTGTGTGTGGGCTTCGGAAAACATTTCAATCGTTGGCGTAATGCAGAAACGAAGCGATTTATCCGACGTCCAAAAGGGCATGATCATTGGCTTTCGGGCCAAGGGTGGAAGCATTTCCGAAACGGCTGAGTTTGTGAACTGTTCGCGTGCCGCCGTGGTAAAAGTGTACCGTGCATGGCAAAATGGGACTGTCCAAAATCAACGACGTGGCAAATGTGGTGCACCACGGGCCATAGATGACAGAGGCGAACGACGGTTGCGGAGATGCGTTCGGGCAGATAGACGGGCTACCGTTGAGCAACTGACCACTAAAATGAACCAAGGGGCTACCACAAGTGTCTCCCAAACCACTATTCAGCGAACATTGCTGCGTCTGGGCCTCCGAAGCAGACGCCTGGTTCGTGCACCTATTCTGACTGGTGTTCATCGACGACGAAGGCTAGAATTTGCACGCCAGTACAGCAGCTGGACGTCCACTGAGTGGCGACAGGTAGCGTTTTCAGATGAATCGCGTTTTATGCTCCATCGGACAGATGGACGTTGGCGTATAAGGCGTGAAACCTCTGAAAGGAACCACCCTGCAACCATTGCAGGAACGGTCCAAGCTGGAGGGGGGAGCATTATGGTCTGGGGAATGTTTTCCTGGCATTCTCTGGGTTCACTGATTATTGTGGAAGGCACGATGGATCAATACAAGTACGCATCTGTCCTTGCGGACCATGTCCACCCCTACATGCGCATTGTTTTTCCTCAGGATGATGGCATCTTCCAGCAGGACAATGCGAGGTGCCATACAGCTGCCAGTGTACGTGCGTGGTTCGAAGAGCACCAGGATGAGTTTACCGTCCTCCCCTGGCCAGCAAACTCACCTGACTTAAACCCAATCGAGCATCTGTGGGACCATCTCGATCGAGTTGTTAGCGCCATGGATCCTCAACCGCGTAATCTAGCGCAGCTGGCCACGGCATTAGAGTCGGCGTGGCTCAACATCCCAGAGAAGACCTTCAGGGACCTAAGTGACTCTCTTCCTGCACGTCTCGTAGCAGTTCGCTCTGCGAAAGGTGGTTATTCTGGCTTTTGACAGATGGTCACATTAATGTGACTGGACTGTGTATATATACACCCTTCTGATGGTATATCTGCACTGTAAAAACACAAATTCGTACCTAGTTCCTAGTGCAAATATCTAAACACATTTAAATTAAGACTAAACTTACAATAAACTTTTCAGTAAGATATATGAGCTTGTTTAAAATCAATAATTCCTTAATATTTATTTAAAAAGTACTAGTTCTACTGTCACATTATTTCACCTCTTTTACAT
Source organism: Poecilia picta (assembly GCA_033032245.1). Taxonomy (NCBI): domain Eukaryota; kingdom Metazoa; phylum Chordata; class Actinopteri; order Cyprinodontiformes; family Poeciliidae; genus Poecilia; species Poecilia picta. Next base: position 26,712,116 of record CM065358.1, read on the forward strand.
GTAATAGGTGGAATTCATATTTTTAAATCAATATTAAGGAATTATTGACTTAAAACAAGCTCCCAAATCTTGCTTTAAAGTGACTTGAAAGTTATTTATTTTTTTTATTTTAAGTGTACTGAGATATTTGGACTAGAAACTAAATAAAAACACATGGTAAGATTTTGTGTTTTTGCAGTATGAAAACAACTTCTTCCTGGCATTCCTTTCAAAAATGTGGTTTAAATCTAAAATGTGTGCTTTGGCACAGATGCAGTTTTTGATTTGAACCATAGGGGCAGTTGCCCATGGCAACATTAGTAACTGAAGCACACAAAAATCAGACAAAGAAAATTATCTTGAACAAGTTTTCTGTCCCCTTTATGTATATCATCTTTGCAGTTTTATGTATGACTGCACTGCATTTTATTCACCCCTGGCAATTTAGATGATTTCCTGGATTTTGTTTGGTTGTAGGTTTGCAGAAGAAAGTCTTCAACTTGTGGCTCCGGAGTTGCAAGTGGTTCTTTTGAGTTTCCAAAATAGCTCTTAATAATTTGGCTAACAAAATGCCAAACCAATAAAATTATTTAAAAAATTAATACAGTATAAGAAATGCAGATTTTAGTATTTTGTTTTTGCAAACCCATAAATACTGCATTATATTTCAAGAACAGAATGGCCTAAGTATGAGTAATACTTTGTCTCTCCATGCCTCTCCATTGTAATGTTTGTCTAGTCATTACATTGAAAACTAAGTGCTTAAAATATTTTCTACAAATATCAATAGACAATGTATCAATATTCTTTTTGTAAACAATTTTGTCTTAGTTTTAAAACAAAACAAACAAATAAAAGAAATAAAATGGTGGTTCTTCTATAATGACCAAATTTTCCATAGACATAATATAAGGATAGACCCTCATGCTCCGCTCTCGCCTATTGTCGTTGACGAGATTTAGGGCGGCCATCTTGGAGCGGTAGACCACTCCACTCAACACAATGACCTATAAGCGCATTTAATCGATCATAACACGCTTTTTTGTTACTGGGAACTATATTCAAACATCTATCAAAGCTACATTTATAAACAATTGTATTATTTAAGTATGTTTTTAATACATACTTAAATATGTATTTAAATATACTGTAGTACTATCGTACTATAATACAATAAATCAATATAAATCAATGTTAGAGAATAAAAATTTTTTTTAGATTTACTGAACCCGGCATTACACCAAGCACTGTAGCTAATATTAGCTGGTATCTCACCGGTGGACATAAATACAGTAAAGTAATATTTCAATCACAATATATACACAATAATATGTCCATCTTACTTGTGAAATGTTGTTTGTGGAGCTTCACATCAATAATCCATAGATCCGACCAATAATATCTCTCCGTGCTGAGGCATCTTCTGTTGTTTTGATTGAGCAAAGTAGATGGCCGCCAAGATGGCCGCCTATGTAGTACGTCTGATATTTCCAATATGACCCTTTTCACGTGACATCATGTCACAGGTAACGAAACAACCTGCGCATCTGGTAGCCTGCTATCGCTTTTATTTAGTTGATTTCGCAGTCAAAATGGTCACTCGGTGCTGCGCATTCAGCTGTACAAACAGACAAGGACGCAAACCAAACTTGTCATTTTATCTGATAACTTTTAATGAGGAAAGTTACGGCGGTGATGAATATCAGCCGTCAATCATAATGACTGGCAGCCCTCAGTGTAACTGCAGATTTGCAGCGAACACTTTTTTAAAAGGTAAGAAGATTAACGTTCATTTATGTTATGAGTAAATATGATTAGAAGGATATTAATTATTGCTTTATGGAGATGGTACGTGTCTAACCGTTGGTAACCATGGAGACGATGCCGCACCGTCATGTAGCCTAGCATGTATAGAAAAAGCTGGTTAGCATCTCGTCTCTTGTACGGTTTTTTATGTTGCTCCGGTTTAAGGGGAAACGCTGTTCATGACACAGAGATTTAAATCATGTAGTCCGAATTCAGGTAAAGTCAGTAATTTGGTCAGCACGTCAGGAGGGAGGAGTTGTGGGTTGGTTTTCCAGCTATTTATAACTTTTATAAATCCCGCCATCTGTGAGCCCCAACCAGTTGTGTTACGTTCACGGACAAATTAGCTCAATGCTAACAAGTAGAAGCCATGAATAAATTTGCAAAAACAACTTGTGGAAAACAACTTCAGTTGCTCTGTTCAAGACCTCTCCCTTATTTCCGAGGTCCATGATGGATCTTACCAAGCTCCGCCCAGAAACGCCCCTCGAAAGTCCCACGTGACTACATGTCTCACAAGCAATGTAGGGTTAGGGTTAGGGAAATGACTGCAGAGTCATTTCGACTGACTCTGCAGAGTATTTCTGAGTCGATTAGTTTAGCATTTCTGCCGGATTTTCACAAAATATCAGCCACGTCAATGGACAGGGGAACCAACATCTTTTTTGGACGACATCAAGGTGTTTGAGCCACGCGATGACTCCAACATTGTGCTCGTCACAGCAAAAAGCTACCAGTCGATGAGGAACACAGCAGATCCTCAGTATATATATAGCTGTGGACAAGATCACTGACGCCTATTGTTCTTGCAAGGCTGGGTAAGTTGGGCATTCATGGTTTTGGGGGGTCGAATGTGCCTAGGCCTGATACACGGTGCTCGGTGGCTAACACGATTAGCGTAGCTAACACGATTACAGTTTAGTAGAAAGCCTTTTCAGGTAAAGTAAAATCTTTAACGTATGTCAGATACGGTACACATTGCATATTAATCTGTTCAGCTAACGTAAGACTGTAACAGACAGGCTTCAAGGTGTAGAAGTTGTATCGGTACTGCCATTATGCTGTACTTGGCTAAAAGGTTTTCATAATGGATGTGTTTATTATTGACTTTGACTTTTTTTTCATTCACTAAACACAAAGAAAGCAAAGCAATAATACTTACTCCTTTGTTCTTATTGATCCTACGACGGTTGAGCTGCAAATGCAGTCGTGTGCAAGCTTTGATCCAAGCAAGGCTTTCCGTTTCAGATTTCGGAAATCTGTGAATTTTAGTTCCACAAATACGATCAGGATACCTGACATCGGCTGTACAGATTCCCCACTGACAGTGGAGAACCATTGTTTTTTGAGTCCTGACACAAAAACTTTCTGCCGGTCTGCTAGTCCACAATGTACAATAACATGTGTTTACTACAGTAGCTTGCGTTTGTGAGACGGTCACGCACGTGGTAGCTGCGCTGTGACGTAAAATGGGCATTAACCAATGAAACGCGGCCCCTGTGGTAAGGTCTATGGCGCTGTGAATGATTAAGTGACGTAGTTGTATGGTCAATTGTGAATATGCATTAAAAAGTTTAAGTTGTCCCTTTACAAAGGTTAAGTAACTTTTGCGGGTCTAAACTAGCTTTACTTAGCAGGACTTAGGGCAAAAACGGCTCTTTGGTTTGTAAAGTTTGCAGACTTCTGGTTTATTGCCATTTTTCTTTTCTTTTGTATCAATTTAATGACTTATGAAGATCAAACACATCTTCCTTTCCCGAACGGCTTGTTTTGTTGTCTTTTGTTATTTTTGAAGCTTTGTTAACAGTAACACCAACTCAAATATCCCTCAGTTTAATAGGAATTCTCCAAAGTGCCAAGGCACTTGAATTTAAAGCACCATCCATTAAACATTGCTAGCTCCTTTAATGCCTGTCCTTTAATCCATTCATGTAGCAAACATCCTTTCATTTTCCCACATAGCTTCTCGCTCCACTTCTCTCAGACCACTGGCATCTTTTGCCACCCATATTAACACACAGCTTCCTCCTGGCAGCGCGTTGCCAGACCCCTGCCATCAACGCAAAGTTTCCAACCCGTCTCCATGGTAGCGTGATTGGCAATTCCTGAGATGGATCCCCTTTTTTGGCCAATGGCGGCTCAGAGCGGAGTTGTCGTGCGCTGCGAGCCCCCGCAGTCGTCCGGCTCACCAGCTGCAGACGGCGCTGGAAGGAAGGAGTGAATGCGACGCAACGTGAGGCGCGCAGCAACACACATTGCATGGGATCATTCAGCAAGCACAAAGCGTATGGGGTCCTTGCTCAGGCTGTCAGTACTGTTGTGATGTATCATTTATGTCCCCATTGTGTGGCCTTCTCTTGAAACATGTTGACGGAGCCATTATTCTTGCCTTGACAGATTCCCATATATTCACTGGCTTTTAATACCACATGTTAATGCTCCAGTTAGTTTATGACAGGTATTAAGAATTGCTGCATGGAATATGATCCTATATTGGGCTTCTTGTGTTCCAAATTATTTAGGGTGTTGTACTTTTTAGGCCTGAACTGGAAATTTATAGATTGGATCTGGTTATTCGGCTATTATCTGCCAGTGTGAGACAACATGTGCAGTGTAAACTCAACATCTGTAGGAAAGAAGATTCTCTACCATTTTAAATCTTACCAAAACTACTTGGTAAGATTTTGTTTTTGCTGTGTATTTTCATGAACTTCATCGTTTTAAAACAATCTACACTTTTCTCTGTTGAATCCAATATAAGTGGCAAGATTGCACTGCATTGTGGGCCTTCGCTACAAGCAATCTGCCTTGGTAGCGTCGTTCTGATTGTTCTCCTTTCTGTGTTTGTGTCACCATATCAGCCTGTATGTTTACAGTATTATCAGAGTAATTCTGCAGGAATGATGCAATTTCATTAAACTTGTATAATCTTGTCAATTAATTCTGTAAAGTAAAGCCAGATAAATTTACTAATTTACTTTTAACTTGAAGAAAGGAACAAACAACCAGACTCTTGTCTCTCGGAGCATAAATTGATTTTATCATGTGCTTTCCTGTCACACAGAGCTCTGGCAATAAAGATATATTTTACAATGATCTTGAAAGCATTTTTAAAGCCATTTAGCAGGCATTGATATAGTCCAGCCAAACACAGATGGTTCTCTCAGATTGGTGGCTTCCCATTGCCCCTCAAGCCAGACAAAGTTAAAGGACATTTTATGGATTCAGAGGAAAATAAAGCAGCTATTTGCTGCTCACCAGATGTCAAATGGTGTGCATGGATTTTGTAGCTGTGCTCATAAGTTTAAATAAGTTGCCCTTTGAATCCTCACACCATAAAGCAGAAATGTTCGCTGTATTGCCAGTTAGAGTGTGCTGGTCCTGCAGTGATCAGCTGCTGCCAGGTTGAGCCACCAAGTTCCCATCTGCTGCACCGAGGATATTTCTCGCTCCATGTATTTGACTTGCTTTAGAGCTTTTCTCCACAAAGTCCATTAGACTGCAAATAAAATGTCAATATATATATTTTTAAAAAGCACACATTTTAAGGCTTCATTTTCTCTTTTGCAGCAAACACACATAAAAGGAACCAAGTATTTTTAGCTTAGTTTCCAGTGCATATGTTTTAGTATGCTTGAAATAATAAAAAAAAAAATTGCAAGAAGCTTTTCAACAAGAAAATGAGCTTAATTTAAATTAATATTGATAAACAACTTCTTTTTCCAGAGTTTTTTCACTTGTATAAGACATTTGACCCATAAGTGAAATGATATGCCAGTTGAACAGGCACTTTTTCATCAATATTAACAATTTATTTACATAAAAACAAGCTCCTGTAGCTTCCTAAAAAGTTAATTTTGTCCTATTTAATTTGTACTGAGATATTTGAACCAGAAACTACAGTAAAATACTTGGTAAGATTGTGTGTTTTTGCAGTGTTGTTGTTTTTTCTAAGACTACACAACTAATAAAAATGACCCGTTTCTGCTTGAGCTGTTTTAGACATCAGTTCTTAATATTTTTAGTTATGCATAAAAATAACTGACCAAAAAAAACAACTAGTTTTTATGGATAAATAGCCAGACTGACTATACATGAACAAAGAGCAGTCAATTTCCTCCTCCACTTTTATGGGAACTTAAAAAACATTCACGTAATTAGCTTCAAAGATTCATGTCAGGATGATACTCCTACATCCACTGTTGGTCGTTTAATATGCCAACACACCCATTTCCTGTGTTTTTGACTCAGTTTGTTTGTGAGCATGCTTGCATGTGTGTGTGTGTGTGTGTGTGTGTGTGTGTGTGTTTGGGGGGTGGGGTGCATGTTAATAAAACAAGCTTGGCTGAGTTATATTGTGGGAGTTAGCAGGTCATCTTCCCCTGTCATTAATCACTGCTGACAGCTCATAAGTGCCCAATCTGCATGTGAAAGATTTGCATGCGTTTACATGTGTGACCGTGTTTGTATTTACATCTGCATATTTGACTGACGCTAGATGCTCTACAGCACTTTACAGCCTTTACTGTGGACAATTCATTAGGGGACGTTTGGACACACGATTCAAGCTACAAATGTCTAATGTGGTTAAGTAAAAGCAGACTATCCCCTCTCCCTCAGTGGAGGATGTAACCCAAGTGTCTTTGTTCAGTGTTCTGGTATCCAGGGTACCGATTAGTTTTTGCTTTCTGAAAATTGAAATTTTCAGGAACAAAAAAAAAATTTTTAATAACAGCAGAGAGAACCTCAAATTCCACACTACCCCAAAATTTCTGAAAAGTAGACTTCTATTAGGTCTGGACAATAGATCAATAATATATATATATTGCGATAGACATGTCCTCAATATCAATACTAGGGCTGTAGTGATACAATAAACTCACGATACGATACATGATATTCTGCTCACGATATGATATATGTTGCAATATTCAGAAAACAATACAATTCTATACACTTTCGCAATTTTCTGGAAGATTTTAGAGGGACAGAGTGATTTTGGTGATATTTTGTGACTGTTATAAAGTCGGATTGAATTAATTTAACTGAAAACTGATTAAAAGCACCAACTACACAATACCTGGTTCTGGTTGGACACAGACTTAAAGTGGACAGCTGGACAAAATGAACCAAAGAAGTGGAGAGAAAACATGTTTCTTTTAGTTGAAACAGTCCAAACTGTAGCTGACATGCATTAGTAAAGTGAATAAAGTGAACCAAGTTCCTGCTCTGAATAGTTTGATACCTTTTTAACCTGAACATCTGAAGGAATCACTCTAAGCCTGATGACCTGGTGAAGCAAGCAGTGAGTGAACAAGGCGACAGTTGGACGTTACGATACTTAAGGATGAATATCGTTTTTTTTCTAGGAAAGAAAATATCGATATATATCGCGATATCGATATTATTATACATCCCTAATTAATACGTAATACGTTTTATAGAATATCCAATAATTTTACTGAACTCTGATCCAGAACCGCACAGCATTCTGGGAGATGTAGGCAGAAGAAAGGCTTTAGCCGCTCAACCTCTCACAGCTAGCTGAAAGGTTGGTGAAATCAACTAACTCGCTCACTCTGGTTACCTAGCAACTCACTCACTCTTTGGTTACCTAGCAACTCACTCACTCTTTGGTTACCTAGCAACAACCTGCTGAGTAACTGGCACAGCAGCTGGTTAGCTGGAAGAAGTTGTGACTTTTCCGATGAGAATGAAAAGTCAGAGGAAAATGTTTAACCTACAGACTATTGGGTTCATAGAACAATTTGCAAAAGTTGCTGTTGATCTAATGAAGAACTACTTTAGCCTTTGTGTGAAAGTAGAAGAACTGGATTTTGTTTCTAATTTCTTCTCACTGCACTTGCAGGAGTTTATATGGAAAACCTGGGCAAATTAGATGTTGTTCAGAACAACATGCTCTGCACAGAAAATGCATTCAGATGTTTAAAGTATTTCGTTTTCTTTAAACTCGAAAACAAACTTTTCCTGAGTCATAGGATTTTTGTGGGCTGCGAACAATGGCTGTAAAATCTGCTTAATAAGGTCAAGGATTCTCCAGATCTTTCCCTTCGACTATGTGTGTATCAACGAAATCAATCGCGTTCATGTAATTTTAATGTTTGCTTGCCATCTGGAACTGCTTTCAAAGCAAAAATGCATCAAGTTTCTTTGTTTGATTAAATCACTGATGGATTTTGACCAGGTTGACACAACATTGATAAATCAAGAGGAAGGAAGGGGAGAAAAAAAAGCATCTCGGCTGCTGAGAATGTTAAATTCCAGGAAAACTTAAACAAGGAGAGAAAAATGTTTTCAGCTGATGCAACCCAGGTGCTGATATGCGTGGAGAGGGCTCTGCAACATATTTTATTTCACAGTTGCAAAAAAGCTTATGCATTTCTCTGCTTATTCTCTGGACAGAACCAGGAATGTTGGAGGTTTTTCTCCGGTCCAAGTTCACTAAACCTTGTTGCTCCTCTGGACAGTTGGGATTTGGATCACGCTGAATAAAGGGGATTTCTTCCTGCTCTTCTTCTAACTCTCCGCTCTCAGACATGAAAGGAGAGAGGGACTGTTATTTGCATTTTTACGCCTTGGTATATTTTTCATGTGGGAATAGAAATTCGATGAGCAGAGTCAAGTCCCAGTGCTGCTGTGTCCTGAAGTGCATCAGGCTGCCTTTTCATCTTCACCTCTGCCTAACCGCTCCCTGCTTCCCCGAAACCAGACCCTTAGCTTACTTCTCTGAAGAACTTCTAAAATGTGCATTTTGCTCTCTGTTTTATGTTTTTCCTTTTTGCATTTTCATAATTTTTTCAAAAGTATGATTTCCATCTCTTTTCTTTGACTCAACAGCCACATTGGTGCTTTTTGATCACTCAATGTACTGCAAAAACAAAATCTTGCCAAGTAATTTTGGTCTAGTTTCTAGTTCAACTGTCTTAGTTGATTTGAAATGAGACAACAAAACTAACTGACAAGTTACCTTTAAGCAAAATATCGGAGCTTGTTTTAAGGAAATATTCCTTTATAGTGATGAAATGGTAGATTATTTTAGTTATCAAAAGACATTTTTCTCATGCTAAAGGTACTAGGTAGTAGTACGTTTTCATCAGTATTAAGGAATTAATGACTAAGCTGTTGTTTCTTGTTGAAAAATGTCAAAGTTTACCTTAAAATAAGAAATCTAAGACATTTGCACAAAAATATTTAGTAAAATTTTATGTTTTTGCAGTGTATTTACATTCTCTGGTCTGTATTACAACATGATAATCCATTAATGTAAAATAAAACAAAAAAAAACAATCAAATGCGAATAAGTTTGTTCATGTGATACATCATTAAAAATCTCTTCCACTTCCTGTTTTCTTTTCCAGCAGTCGTAATATTCGGTTGTTGATCACATGACTTGTGTTGTCCAAAATAATTGTTTCCATTGCAATTTTGTGAAATACACCAATCTTGATAAAGCTAAAAAACTTTTAGCAAAATCATTTAATCAAAAAACTTGATTTTTAGAGAAACTGGCAAGTAAATTTATTTGTCCAATTCCAATTTGTGCAGTCAAATGAAATGCAGCCATTGCTGAAAAATTACATGCAAGTCAGTTTTATTTTGATGGTACCGGGACAGAAGCAGTAGAAACTAGCCGAAAATGCCTTCTATCATCTGGTGTTTTTGTAGTTCAGTACATTCCAATGGTTAAGACACCTTATATTTAAAACTTCTCTTTTCAGGATGTTTCAGTCAGAATATGGAAGTTCTTCACATAGGTGACATGGCAGGTTTTGGCCTGCATTTCCTTATAATTCATTTATTAAGTCCTGGATTGTCTGTGTGGCATACGTGGAAAATCCAGCACTTCCAGTTCAGCTTCTAAGGCTGACTTCACTCCAGTATAAAGTTCCTTTAACTCGAATGTTTATATGTTGGGTTATGCCTACGATAAATTGCAACCATTAAGCCGAGAGGTTGAAGGCAAGGTGAATGGAGAACAGCCGTACTATTACTGGGTGATTACATCTCATTCTGTCATTAAACTCCAGCACCTCGTTAGCATGGTTAAGGGCAGCTTTTGCTCTCTGCCTCATAAATCTGACACATTAGGACCACACACTGCATGTACACATGTCCTGTGAAAAGGTTGTAAACGTTATTGCGTCTCTAATTTGTCATCTTGACTTGCAGTTGAAAATTAATTCCTTTTTTTTTCATGTTATAAAACCCCCCCAAAGCATAAAAACTCAATAGAAATCCTAATTAATAAATGGTGCGCAATGTACAAACATGTTTGTTTCGCCAACAGCAATGATAACTAGGTCTGTTTGTGTCATGGCACACACACACAAAAGCAGAAATTTAAAGCAATTAAATTAACAAGCACATTCACACAGTAACACACTGCTAACGTTAGGAGTGTTTATTAATGCTCAACCGAGAGGTCAGTTGTATTCCTGCCAAAAGTGGGCGTAAATATTTCTGTTTGGAAAATTGGTTTTCAGACACACAGTCGCACTCACACCCTGAGTGCATATTGATCTGCACATTGATTCTAAGGATATTAAAGCTTCAGTGTTATTAATCACAGCTGATTACATTTTCAGTGAAGTGAGATTTTATTAAGACGACGAGAAGGTTCTGCAGCTTTCAGCGTACATGAGCCTTGCAAAATTATTGACACCCTTTGCACCTGTTATCATGTTAAACCCCTTAAATTTGATTTGGTCTTACAGGGTTTTATGTGAATAAAGCACAGTAGTAAATAATTGGGCTACGCTACAGAGTAACATCTTTAGCAACACACTGCAAAAACACAAAATCTTACCAAGTACTTAGTCTAGTTTCTAGTGAAAATATCTTAGTACATATGAAATAAGAAAAAACTAAAAACTGCTCAGCACAATATAGGAGCTTGTTTTAAGTTAATAATTCCTTAATATTGATGAAGAAGTACTAGTCTTGTCTTGTTATAAGGGAATATCACAAATCAAAATGTCTTGTTCTAACGTTCAACCTGACTGAACTTGAACTTTGCTGCAAAAAAGAACAATTTAAAATCTCCAGATGTGCAACACTGTTAACATTCACAATAAGACGTGCGGCTATAATTTCAATGACATGTTTCCCTGCCGAGCAGCATTGCCTCACAGCAACATGCCACACTTTTCAGGATTTTATTTAAAGAAATGTTTTTTTTAGAAATGTTTTTCCATATACTTAAAGGTTCTGCTTTGTTTATCACATGAGATCCTAATAACCTGCACTAGTGTTTGTAGTTGTACGATGAAAAGCTTCAAGACTTATGGATATTTTTTTTCAAAGTACTGTTTCTTCCTGCATCAAAAACCCTAAACTAGTTAAGCTTATTCTGTCTGCATAGGACCGAAGTACGCTGACTATTTGAATAAAAAAAGCTTTTCAGTTTGAGAAATGTATATCGGAGTTGTTTTTGCTGCTGCACAGCTTCGGTGTCTTGTTTAGGGACAGTAAATTATTCAGCCGTTCAGGATGTCTGAAGATTGATTGACGTGTTTGCTGGTGCCCTGGCTTTGCCCTTTGCCATATCAAGGAAAGACTGTGTGACATGATGTCTTTCTGGCTATGCAGTCATAGCCAAATCAGGACGCACATTGATGAGAGCGGCGTTGCAGAGCAGAGTGTAAAGACGAGTTTTGAGGAAAAAAGAGGGAGATGGACGGTAGAAGCAAAGAGAAGAGACAGTGATTGTAAAAAAAAAGAAAGAGAGATGAAAAACAAACGTTTGAGGTAAAAAATAACAGAATATTATCACTGATGGGTGGAAGAGCAAAATAAATGCAAAGAAATTGGGTTAATTTAGTTTTTAAAACTAACCAAATATTATCGAAGCGTTTAAATTTCATACACGGGGTTTGCTTATTCGGTTAACTTTGTCTCCTATGAGTCTTCTTGTTGGTCTTTCCGTTAATCTCTCTTTCTTCTCTGCTGTGTTCCAGGTGTGATACCAGATCGCCAGTTTGCTGGAACCCAGTTCGTCTGCAGTGTTGTGGCCTCTCATGTCAGCCATCAGCCCTCCACCAGCTTCAGTTTCGTCTGGATCGCCCCGCCACCAGGCACCGGCTGCGTCAATTTCCTGTAAGTCCGCTGTGAGGTTCACACAAAGAAAAGAATAAAACGGAGAGAAAGCGGTGCAGATGGGTGGTTTTTGTTGGCACCTTTACAGTTGCTGCTCCAGACATGGAAGTTATAAACTTATTTGTTAATGACTTTAGGCTCTGTGCTAGACCAGAAAAGCTGAGAGCGATTCATCAGCTGCATTAAACTGTGTTTTCCTCCTAAGGCTCCAATGCATCGTAGTGTTTACATCCGGAAATTTTGCGCATGCGCACGACGCTGGAGGGCAGAAAGACGAGTCTTTTACATGGCATAGCTGCCACGGTAGAACAACTCCGTTAACTGGATGAAACCTGGAGATGTTGGTATTACTGTCCATCCATCCATTTGCTTTTCACCCTTGTCCCTTGGTGGAGTCAGGAGGGTTGCTGGTTCCTCTCCAGCTAACCTTCCAGGCAAGAGGCGGGGTCACCCTGGACAGGTCACCAGTCTGTCGCAGGGCAACACAGGAACAAACAACACACACACACACACACACACACACACACACACACACACACACACACACACACACACACACATTGGGGCAATTTGGAGAGGCCAATTAACCTGACAGTCATGTTTTTGGACTGTGGGAGGAAACCGAGGTACCTGGAGAAAACCCACCATGCACAGGGAGAACATGCAAACTCCATGCAGAAAGACCGGGACCGGGAATCGAACCCAGAACCTTCTTGCTGCAAGGCAACAGCTCTACCAACTGTACCACTGTGCAGCCCTAGGTATTACTATTTTAGTTCATTTAGAGCCACGGCAAAGGGAAAATAATGTAGAAAAACTCTTAAAGATCAACTCAAAACCACTTTTTCTCGCTCTCTGCGATGGCTAAGCTATGCGAACGCAATCCGAGTCGCGGGATTTAGATGTTTGTCAGGCTTAATGTGCTTTGATCCAAATATTTCTGTTAATTTTGGATCTATGTGCAGCTTAGTGTCAACCTTCAACCAAGTCTCAACACTGTCAAACGTATGAGCTGTATTTAGTTGTGTCTATTATCTTCTACTCTGTAAGTCAAATAAATTTATCCAGTTGTAGATTTTGAACCTAAATGTGAGTTTGTGAAAGATAAACTTAGCAGTAAGTTGTGTTAACTTTTTATTAATTTAGTCAAACCTCCAAGAGTTGAATCAACTGAGTTTTTAGGTTTGCACTTAAAAAACTGAGAGAAGAGAAAGACAGGAGTGGGAGCTATTTCCCAGAATGCTTAGCGGCATGTTTCTGTCTCCTGAGGTGGAAGTGCGTCACGTTGATCTGACTCTGGTGTTTAATTAAATGTTCATTTTAATGCAATTCTCAGTTAGCAAAGCTTGAGGATAATGTCCTGATCACACTAAATGTTTCTGAGCTGAATTCATTGGGATGTTTAATAAAATTCATCATCAAATCAGAAATATTGTTCAAACAAGAATTTAAATTATTCTAAAGTAAAATAAGTATTTATTTTAATTTGATATTGTGAGTAAAGTAATAGAGAAATATGGCTCTTTAACCAGGTGAAGGCAGTTTATTTTCTTGCATATTGTGAAATAATTATTTGGTTTAAATTGCAGCATTAATTCAAGATTAATGAAGTTGTTGTTGTTGTTGATAATTTATTTCAGACAAACCTTTCACCGATAGTGTAAAATAAACACATAGTACATTGTAACTTTCTTGAAGACACATCACATTTTACAATTTAAGTCACAATTTTCTCGTGACTTAAATTGCATTTTCAAGGCAGCAGGTGGACTTTCATTTTCTAAGTTAAACCACCGGTAAATGTTTTACAGTGTGCTTTTATTGTATCAAAACTAGCACTTATTCAATTCTGTAATTTTTCCTTAAGTTATAGAATTGTGGAGTAAAAACGAATCATTTTTTTCAGTGGAATGTTCTTTATACGACGTGTTTGGGTTAAGCTCTGACCTCATTACTCTGTGGCTCAACATGTCATGGATTGATGAGAACTGCCACCCAACTTGAAAGTCTTTCTCTTTTTGGAACCCATTACTGAACTCTCTTTACAACACTCAAAAACTGCTTGGCTAAATTCCTGGAATGTTTCAGCTAATTTTCAGACTGAGAATTTTATAGAGCGACCGACGGAGAACAATTCAACACGACAGCTCTGCTAAATTCAAGCTGCCATTTAGACCATATCCACCACAATAAATGGATTTACTGGCTTTTTCCGTCTGCCAACTCACTTTTACTGTCAAGCTTGTGTGTTGGCTTGCACGGTTTGTGTTTTGTCTGAGGACTTGTGTGAACATGCATGTGAAAACTGCAGAGCTGCTGATGACAGCTGGACAACTGTATGGCAATCGGAGTCCCTGCAGTTGACCTTATCAAAGTCAGTCCTTTGCACTCCAGCTGACTGGAAACTCTTCTCAAAAATGCATGCAGACATGATTACTGGACTCTGTTGTCTTCGTCTTGCTTTCCAGAGTGACATTCTCGTGTCTCATGGGAGGAATTCATCATACATGTGGGTGTCTAACCAAAACCTGGGCCACTTTTGGTGCTGCAGAAAATATTCCAAGTCTGAGCCATCAGTAGCTGCGTCTCCGTTGACCGTGAAATTGTGCAAAATATAATTACGAAAATGGAACCATGGCAATTCCGGAAAAACTGAAATTTTTCAATAGAACATTTTTGCGCTAGTGGTTTTTTCGGCCATATGGAAATTGGTTTAATTTGCAAAACTGCAATGGAAGCACTTTTTCCGTATCAGACGAGTCATGAGATCAACACCTGGATGTTGATCTCATGACTCGAATCCAGGTGTTGATCCAGATCAACACCTGACAGGAAGTGGTAGGAGCAAGATAGGAGGATGATGGCGCAGCATGTTTTTTAAATGACATATGTGAACAGACCGATTCACATTTGATTTTTAATATTGTTTCTTAACATTAGATGAATATTGACAAAGTTTTGCGCACATCTGTAAGGGAAACACAGTTCTCTCTACTCTGGTGAGAGAACTGTTACTCTGTCAGTCATATGCCTGGTTTACATCCAATTGCAGCACAAGTTTTGAATGAATTTTAAGACATGTCCCAAAAACGAGAATGCAAATTAGTCCCGTTACCATTAGGTGTGGGAATTTTATTGTATTGTTTATCATTTATGGTAAAAAATGTCTTATCATGATAAGAATTTTCATTTATTGTTTATTTTACATCGGCTGTTATACTCCTAACTGCATAGACTGAACAAATTAAAGTCGTATTTGTTAAGCTTGTGAAGCTATCGGTGTATTTAAGTGAGCGCTACTGGTGCAGAGTTACCAAATAAATTTGTAATTCAGTACATTTATCTCTGTGTTTTGATAAATAAGATATATTTTAAGTCAATTCGGATCAGTGTCAGCTATTGCTAAGCCTCAGATATCTGCATCGATATCAAAAGTAGAAAAAAGTGGATCGGTGCATCAGAACTTATTCAGTAATTGTATTTCAATTTCCTCGTTTGTGCATTAAAACCTTTTCAGAAAATCAGAGCGAATGTAACAAATGTTTTTTCAGGAAGTTTTTTCAGATTTTGCCATTTCCATCAACCTTCTTTAATGTGATTATTCAAAATGCACAGATGAAAACACGGTTATGGATAGTTTGTGCATGATATCTGATTTGGTAGAAGTGTTTGCAAAATCTCATTTCACTTTCCTGCACATAATACTAAAAAAAAGTAATAAGTTTCATCGTGCCTTGATTGATACAAAGAGTGTTTTCTGCAAGCCGAGCCAAGAAGTGTTTAAATTGAAGACGCAGACATGCTCTGTCCTTCAGAAGGCTGGAATGGGTCCACCACTGCATTAATATGGGCCCTGTGAGCAGTTTTATGGCTGATATTGTGGGATTATCCCTGGTAACACATCACTTGCAGCTGAGTGATAGAGTGCAGTGATGTGGGCATCCAAAAGAATTAATTTTCTGGATGGCAGTAAATTGCCACCAAAAGAGAAGGCAAGGTCTTGGAGAACAGATGAGAAGAAGAAGAAGAGACGGAGGAAGGTGGAGAGCACACATTCATCCAAAAGTTACTGCTCTACGGAAACCTCGCCGAAACAATGTTGGGCTCTTTCTGGAAAGTGTTTTGTTTCACACTACCGTCACAGCCGAGGCAGACACTGAAACAAGCTTCTGTTTGTTGGATTTCTGTGGCAGGCATAAGATGTCGAATATCAACTCTGTGCTCATGGAATGTGTATGTGGTGGCAAAATACCTTAAAGGGTTTTTAATCCCGTCACCAGACGTGAGGTATTACGTCTGAAATTCTGGATGGGAAAGGAAAAACTGTCAACCTGGAAGTTGGTTGTATCTGGTTGTGGGGGAGGCTGATGGATAGAGGCTATTTTTTTCAAATGAATGGTGTATTTTTGGAGCAAACTTGGAAGCATTTGTAACCAACACTCTTTAAAGTCAACTTTACCTGGTAATTTGTACTGCTTGAATAACCTGACTTTGTGGATTTTGATTAAAAAATGTCTGCCATTTTTATTACACTGAGTTGCAGATGTGAATCTATTATGCAAAACTCACATCTTGCTCATTTTAGTACTTCCATTTGGGTTTCTTTTGCTTCTAAAAACAGCCTAAGCACTTAAAAACCCACCCAGCTGGTTCTTACCAATAAGTTTGTTTTTTTTGGTGTCTGGAAAAGGTTTAACAAACCATTCAAATGTAATGTCACAAATCAGCAGACACTGCACTGTTAGCAACCCCAGGGAAGCCTAGTTCCGTTACCTAGCAACCCCAGGGAAGCCCAGTTCCGTTACCTAGCAACCCCAGGGAAGCCCAGTTCCGTTACCTAGCAACCCCAGGGAAGCCCAGTTCCGTTACCTAGCAACCTAAGCTGAGTTCCAGCACATTTGGTTAACTTGTTTTAAAGCGGTATGAGCTGTTTAATATATTCTTGTTGGTTGTAAGGGTGTATAATTTGCACATCTGTTTGCAGCCGCTTTCACATGTGAGTGTAAACATTGAGTTTGGGTTCGTGACCAACTGTAGTTTATTTGGATTTAAAGTGACAAGAAGCAATAAAATAACAATCATTCTGAAAGGAAAAGGCAGAAATGACAATCTGATAATGATTTTTGTGCA
The DNA here is from genome assembly GCA_033032245.1 of Poecilia picta. Classification (NCBI taxonomy): domain Eukaryota; kingdom Metazoa; phylum Chordata; class Actinopteri; order Cyprinodontiformes; family Poeciliidae; genus Poecilia; species Poecilia picta. Next base: position 26,729,147 of record CM065358.1, read on the forward strand.
GGAAATGTAATCAACACGTCTTTTATAGCCCATACATCCATTCAAACCTGTTAAAAAAACATAATAGGTCACCTTTAACCAAAAAAGGTTTACTGAAATTGATGTTTTAACAAGTTTGTCGATTAATTTTCATAATAAAGTTCACAAATGTTCTGTGAATCCACTAGACAGAGTGTGACAAAATATCAGACATCTTTCTATGTTTGTCAGGTTCACAGTCCTGGCATGAGACCTGACCTATCTTTCCCAGGGCTCCTAATTTACCCAGTTGTTAGTCTGCTCCATTGATTTGTTTGTATTCAAGTCAATCAGTTGACTCTGTTTTATCATAAAGCCACTGCTTAATGACCTTTCATCCTTATTAAAGGTCCTCAAAGGCCTCTGGCCGCAGGGTGCATGAAGGTTTACTGGAAATGTTAAGCCAGGAAAGAAGTAATTGGCTGAAGATAACAAAATATTTGTCATGGATTCAGACCATTGAGGAAGAAATGTGGAAGATGAAGCAAAAATCTGAATATTTTAGTGTCCAATTTTAAAACATATTTCAGATTTAAATGTATTAATTAATTTAGTATTTCTTTTCCAATTATTTGTATCGCTTGATTATGCACTCTTGTTAAAATATATGGTCAAACATATTTGCAAATTACTGAAATTCAAAGCATTTTCCAAGTCTAGAAAATTATAATTTCTTTTTCGGGATTTATTTCTAGTCCTGTTTTTTTAATTGTTGTAATTAATTCTTGTCCATCCATCCATTTTTTGCAGATTAAGCCTGAAAGTAAAGATTTAGTCATAATTGCATGAACGTTTGAGTTTTACTTAATTGAACTTGGTGTAATAAAATAATAAACAAACTTAAAAACAAAGAAAATAATTTGAAGACAAAAGCAAGCAAAAGAAAAACAACTTTAAAGTATATTTTTACGTTTAAAGGAGTGGGTATTTTTACACATACCCCTCTTACATAAGCAGCATCATCCAATAAACTACTATTGTTAAGTTAATTTGGTTTCCTGAGGCTAAAAACAAAGAATTATGAGATTCAATTCTGTAAAATTGTGAAATTTTGCCAATAAAAATGCATAGCGACCCTATCTCAAGTTTTCCTCTGTATTTATATCGGGTTATTTCCCAAAGGAAAAGGCCGTGACCCCTGTAATTATGTGCACACCCCCAGTGTGCAAGGAGACGCTGGTGCACACACTTAGCTGTTCGGGATACGCCACTTCTCAAATCGATAATGCTTCATATTGTCCACATTACCAGAATCCCACATCCTCATTACCAAAAGGTCACTGTCCCACCTGCTGGGTTGATGATCATTTTAACAGTCTGAGATTAAATAGAAGGTTGAAATAAAGAAAAAAAGTAGCGTAATGAACCACTGTGGAGGCAGCTGCCCCAGATGGATTGTATGCTGGTGTCAGATTATTTGTCCGTGATCAGCCCTGCTCAGTTTTGATGAAAACCAGACACGACCGCTTGCTTGGAGTCATCTCTCGTTCGTTGACTCTAAGTAAATGTAGTTAATTCTTCCCAGCATCCAGTCTGACCCAGATGCTCTGTGACAGGCAGAGAAATCTTTGTCAAAGCATTAAGCTTCCTTGAGTTTTCATGTATCAGAGTTTCTCTTTTGGCTTTTAAGGGGGCAATACTATGTATTTTCCATGCACAGAGTGTTTTGCCTTCAGTTGTTATAAAAATGCAATGCATATCAAATAAGACTTAAAAGAAATTTGACTTTGTAATTGAATTCCTTGAAATTGGGCCTCTGTCTCTTTAAAAACTTGTGTTCTTTCTGAAACTCTGCCTTCAGGAAGTAATCTATTAACCCTTTGACAACATTTTTACCAGCGTTTCACCTTTAAGTGTTGCATAATAATGAACTCAGCAGATGCACAGCTCCACCAGGTGTTTGCTAATTGCTGCATGCTAGTCTGAAGGAGCCGAGTCGGGTAGTCACGGAGGAGGGCAGCTCTGTGAGGCCGAAGCTTTTAAACTACAGCTTTCAGGAGAAGTTGCGCCTTGAAGGCGGGGCTAGGTCCACCCAGGCGTTTTGCACAGCTGAATGGTTGCCATGGCGATGAAAGGACTTCTCAAACATGCATGAAAAAAATCAAGGCAACCCTCCGTCTAGGTTTTTTGATGAGGGAATGAAATTCCAACTTGATGTATAGCTGAAAAAAGTTGATTTTACGTAACGCTGCCTCTTTAAAATAAAAGTATTTCTTCCGATCACATCCCCGAGTTTTACTTAATCTCATATTCACTCCAAAGTAAGTAGCTACAGTTGTTTTCTTAATCTTTCCCGTTATTACCTACTTGCAGCAGTCAAGGTCAATTGCTCTCGTCTTTAAGCTCCATACTGAGAGCAGTAACCGTGTTTCTTCTGGCTGTATTTGGAGCAATAACTACCAATGACCTCAGGCTAACAAGCAGGTAATTTGCCAAACAACTCCCAAATCCCTCTTCTGTGCAGCTTCATTAAATTTGCATGCTCTCTAAGAGCCCTTTTCCAATTAATTAATTCAAGGATGGAGGGAGTGGTTGGTGGAGTCGCACAAATCAGGGATAGGTACACCATAAGGATGAAGAAAATATTCAAACTGTATTGTATGAGAGCTGAAAATGAGATAATCTTCAGCTGAAATGTGCTTCTTGTTTCTGCCCTGTGTTGTCCAGGTCGGTAGAGTCATAAACGCAGCTGGAGTCCTCAGCATTGGGGATAAATCAACAATTAGGGCGTGTTATTTTAAAGGGAGAGGTCCAAATGCTCCAAATCAGCGCTGGCAACAGAGACCGCACCCCTCTGAAACTCCATGTATTTATCATAATTACTAAACGGGCTTAGTGGGCTGGAAGAGAAGATGAGCTTTTAATTGGGCGTCCGGAAAATAGTGGCTTTTTTCCTCTAACTAGGAGAGTGTGTGTTCTCTATTTTCACATGTTAGACACTCAGCAGCATCTTTCTTAGGTATTTCTTGACAGGAGGGTTGGACTTAAGAAATGCCTTAATTTAATGAAGTGTTGAAACATTCTCCAAAGATTTCTGTCCAAGCAAATATCCCCCAGTCCGAACCGTTGATGCAACTATGGCTGCAAATAGTGATTATTTTAGTAGTAGATCATCCATCCATCCATCCATTTTCTTGACACCCTTGTCCCTTGGTGGGGTCGGGAGGGTTGCTGGTGCCTCTCCAGCTAACGTTCCGGGCGAGAGGCGGGGTTCACTCTGGACAGGTCGCCAGTCTGTCGCAGGGCAGTAGTAGATCATTCTATCAATTATTTGGATGATTAATCAATTAATTGACTAAAAGATAGTGCCAAATTTTTCTATCTTGTTAAACAAAATATTTTTTTCCGAGCCAAAAAGGTACAAAAAAGCATTTAAGAGCCATTTTTATACATTAGAAATGCATTAAAAAATGGAAATAAACAATAAGGAAATAAACATTTTATTGCCTAAATTGCAGTAATGTAGCATTCATTGAATTTAGTAATTTTTGCATTGACCAATTATCAATTGATTAGCAGAAAGTGCTTAATCAGAGGTTTTGTTTTTTAGATAATTTGAACCAGGTGAACCCAACTCTGCAACTTCAGAAATTTTGGGTAAAATTTATTTGATGACAAAGTTTTTTTTTTTAATCTCAAATGCAAAATGTTCCTATTTTTGTACAGCTTTTGCTTAATTACTGTTCTGTGTGTTGTTGTTTCAGTAAATTACACTGTACACTCCTGGTTATGATTAATCGATTACTAAGTTAGTTGATAATTTAAGCAATCAATTAATCACTATTAAACCAATTAATCATTTGCAGGCCTAGATGCAAGTTAAATTTTAGAGTAGAGAAAATTGCTGGCCATGTTTGCTTTTGTGGTACATATAATTTATTCATTTATTCTTTCTTTTAAGCAGCAGTTTATTTAACATGTATTTGCGGCTCAGGGTAAATCAGCAGTCTATATAATTTGTGCGTGTGGTTAGCAGGGAGCTGTCAAGCCGGTTTCCGGGGGATACTTGCGGCCAACAGCAACATGTAATCTAACATGGATGACATGGATGGTAATTACCCACTCCCAGCCCTTTGGGGAGCTCTGAGAGTGACAGCCTGTCCATCTGCATACATGTTACCGCCGCTCCTATATAGCTTAGAGAGTCCATGTGTGTGTCTGCTTTGCTTTTACTGGCTCGCCTCGCCACTTGACAGCAGATTGTGGTATTTGACTGACAAGGCCATCAACCCTTCCCCCTTAAATCATTTTTTCCCCCTGACCAAATCCAAACCCTGCTGCCTTCTCTTCATATCCACTCTCTATTCTCTCTGAAATTTCCTCATGATTAATTATCAGTGCTTAGTTTATTTCCAATTCAACATTTTGACAAACGTGCAACTTACACAGCTCTGGAAAAACTAAGAGCCCTCTGCACTGAACTTCATTGAAAACCTCCTGGTTATTCCACCAAATATTGATTTCTGAACTCTTCCTGAGTTAAAACATTGTTGTTTCTAAATGAATAGGAACTTGTTTTCTTTGCAGTATTTGCATCTTTTTTCTTATTTTGACCATTTCTCATTTTCTGCTAATAAACACAACATTTTTGCTTGGAAGTTCAGAGACATGTTGTCAGTAGAATAAAAGAACAATATGTGCATTTTACTCAAATATGTACCTATAAAAAGTAAAATCAGAGAAACTGATCATTTTAAGTGGCCTCTTACTTTTTTCCAGAGCTATATTTTCATGAAATGAACTCCAGTTTGAATCCAAAAGGAAGAGAAGAGCGGAAAAAACCTAACACATATTACAGCCCCTAATTGCCCCAACCACTGAACTAAGGAAAAAAACGAATAAAATTAACATTTAGCTGCTCTTTTTATGTTTGTGTGGGTTCCAGAGAGTGGATGGACTAATGAGAGACACACGCTGAGGAGCCACTGGTGGGTGACGGCAGACAGACACCGGGGTCATGCTGCTCGGATCAAACACGCTTCGGCTTAGACTAACTGCTCTCTCCCGGCTTCGGTTTTAATCATAAACACGCTCTCAGAGAACCACTCCTACTCTCAAATAGTCTAAATTAAGCAACAGACTCTTTCTCTCTAATTTGTTTTTTATTTTCACTCTTTGCAAAACAATTCTTTACTGTTTAAGCTGAGGTTTAGTGCTAAACTGTGTAGGAAGTGTGCTTTCCAAAGAGGACGTCTCCTTCCTGGCCACTAAGCAAAATCCACTAAGTGAGCTTGAGCTGTTTACTAAATATTTAAGGGCCTTGTTCCTACATCCCCACCCGCTGTTCGTTACGCATCATCTTTTATTCATAAATACCAAACCTTAAATTAGTTTTCACCAAATCTGAAATATGAGTGTAATTAAGTATGTTTTCTCCCCAGCTATGCTCGGGCACAAGAGGTCTTTATCAATTAATGAGCAGTCCATTCATTATTTATAGGATGAGACGAATGTGTAAATGCCTCGGCACCCGTAAAAAGGCATGAGTCGGCAGGGTGGGTAGCGTTTGGAAGATGAGACCGGATTCATGTGGGTTGAGAAAGAAAAAGAGGGAAGATGAATGAGGACTAAGGAAGCTGGTGGTATATTGTTTACACCCACTTGGCTATGCATATGCGCTCAAAAAGAGTTGATACAAATTTTGCAGCCTCACATTTCCACCCAAATCTGTCATCGTACTTTGGCCATTTGTTGTTTGTAAATCCCTGTAGGTCAAAACCTGGACTGTTTACATAAATTGTGTCCGCTGAAGCTGAGAGTGTCACTTTTAAAAGAGAGAGAGAGAGACGGCCGTGCTGAAAATAAATTGGCAATAACTTCACAACGGAGGATTCTGCCAAAGCAATTATGCAAAGTCACTCCTTTTTATGGAAAGATGCAACTTTCAAGGTATTTTAAAGGGACACAGTTGTCTGTTGTTCTCCAAACTTGACCAATTATTTGTACTTCACTTGTAACCAGAACTATTACAAGTGTAATAGTATGTTATACTATTACTACTTTTACTCTCCTCCAACTACACAGATGTTGAAAGATCACAGAAATATTAACCTAGATATTAAACCAGTCAGTAAAATTTAGCACCTCGCACCTTAAAACTCATTGATTCAAAACGTTATACTTACCTTTTTCAGAGAAAAGGTTGCTGCAAATGAAACACATATTTTGACAGCAAATAGATAAAAACGGAAGTTATAATAAGGTTTTTCTTTAAATGTGTTGCACTCCATAAACAAAAAGTTAAGAACGTTTTTGTAGGAAGAGCTACATTGAAGCCACTAAAAACGCCTGTTCCTCTAAATGTGACCGTGTCACATTTCAACAAAGAAACATTTGTCTTTTCCAGCAGCCATTGTACGGCGCATACAGCGGTAAAACCAGCTAAACAAAGGTGCTGGAGCTCTGCTGGGGTTGCTAGTTAACGGGTGACACACTTCTAGGGTTGCTGGGTTAGAGGCAGTGTAGCATTACGTCCTGGAGGTTTTTGAAATGGCTCATTTTCCAGACAACATAAAATATTAACATGTTGCCAAAAAACAGCTGGGTGTTTTTAGAAGCAGTAGAATCCCAAATGGAAGACAAAAATGTGTGAAACGTAAACTTTTGCATAATAGAGCCCCTTAAACCTTTTAAGTTGTTGATCTATTGAAAAAATTTTGCTCTATTTAAAAAGACTAAGCTGTGTTTCTTTTCATTTTAAAAAAGCATCCTATGCACATTACTTCAATTTCATTGCCAAAATCCCACAAATGTTCAGTCTTTCAAACAAAAATTGAGAAACAACAGTAAACCTTAATGAGCTGATCTAAACCCATCAAATTAAATTAAAACACATTTAGAGCCACAACCTGAAAGGGAAATAAATACCCATATGCATACCAGACCTCCTACAATCAAAGACTAATCTCTGCTAATCTCTACATTAGCATCTGTGCTGTTTGATGTTCTTTTGTGCTGATACCACAGACTGAGTATCTTAAAAATGTGTGTAATGTTTGTGGTTTTAGAGACAGTGGCCATCCTTGAATACCTCTTCAGTCTCTTTGTGGGTGGCACACATACTGTAGTTGTGTGTTTGTTTGCTCATTACTGGGAGGTTGGTCAGATTTATTAGCCACAGATGATTTTAATATTTAATGTTTAACCCTAATTGCAACATGTGAAAAATGCTTGTCTGTGTGCCAGATGATACAACTGCTCTACTCTCCCCTAGATGGATGAGTGCAGAGGATGCACATAGTCTGGGAGAAACACTTGCAGCTGTTGTGTTGCTCCTCTTTATGTTTTTGACCTCAGCCCCACTGCAGGCATTTTCCCGCAGCCTTTTGTGTTAGAAAAATGTTTTAAAAGTAGTGTAATGTAGTTTTTGCAAGCCATCTAAATCTATTATTGTCACAGAGGTTTTTATTCTGATATTTCTGAACTGAATTTTTCTGTGCGATACAAATGCAGTGCATCCAAAAAGTATTCACAGCGCCTCTACATTTTCTTATGTTACAGCTTTATTCCAAATTATATGAAATTCCTCAAAATTCTACACACAAATGCCACCATATGACAGTTTTTGAGTTTTTATCACTTTTATTAAAGAGGACCTTTCATGCAAAATTCACATTTTGCATGTTTTTGTACATCCATTTGGCTTTCTAGTGCTTCTAAAAACACCCCGAGCATTTAAAAAAAATCACCCAGCTGTTTTTTGGCAATAACTGTTTTTTGGTATCTGGAAAATGAGATCTTTCAAAAACCTACCTAGCAACTCAAACTGAGCTTTCACAACATTCAGTTTTACCGCTATATGCGCTGTACAATGGCTGCTGGAAAAGCCATGTGTTTTTTGTTGTTGACTTACTGTCCAGAATCCACTTGTTGCATTGTTGTTGGTTGTGCAGGAGGCTCTACTTCTGTTTTTCAGAGACGTTTGAATGTATAGTTGCACATCTGTTAAACATTGATATGGGGGGCATGACAAGATGGCCTAAAACAGCTAAAAACCAAATAGAGGCAGAACTGATCAGACTAAAATCTCATTATTTAAGAATGATTTTGTGCAAAAAAATGTAATGAATATATTCTGTGTAGCACGTAGATCTACGGAAGCATAATAAGTCACCTTTAATACCACTGACAAAATAAAGTTAAAATTTAATGCTGTGCTTTTTAAAACAAAAAGTCTGTATATTGACAGGAAAGTCTAGATACAAAAGAAACAAATTAATCACTAGTTGATCAATAAGATTAATCAACTTTAGATCAATTAATTAATCAATAACTTGTATCCCTGCCCAACATTATAAACTGATGCTAAAACTTTATTAGAAGCAGCCGTCAGATCCCATGGAGCATCTGTAAGGTAAAACACTCCACTACTTTCCATATCTGATTTAGTCTCGGCTTGTTAAAATAGAAATTTTGACTTTGTGAAGAAGTTTCTTGCTTTGATCTCGAAGCCAGTTCATAATGGTTTTATAAAAAACCTTCTTTCATGTAGAACAGTGAAGTGCGTTTTGGTAAAGCAGAAAATGATGCCATCTGTGCTCGATCGATGTTCAGACAGTATAATAAGGACAACCAGTTAACTTTCCCCGTGGTGGTGTTTATTTTAATGATCTTCCTCTCCTTCGTTTCCCCCTTTTTCTTCCCAGAGCCACAGCAACGCATCGAGGACAGATCATTTTTAAGGATGCGCTGGCCCAGCAGCTCTGCGAGCAAGGAGGTAAGTAACAAGGACAGCACAGCGACGTTCCTCTATTCCTCTCCGTGACATGACACGGGCATCATGAGGCACTCGTAGGGGTAATATATTCACATCTGTGCAGAAACACAAACATGTGCACCAACAAATGCTGCATGGTCTCACCTTCTGACAGTTCCCATTGTGTGAACGAGTGTATAGTCAGGATTCGGATGTCAGAGCAGCTGATGTTCAGGACTGTGCCTTTGCAGCACTTCCTGGCTTTCGTTCTGCTTAATGATGCAGCCAGAGTTAGAGAAATTCAGATGCCCTATATTGCCAGCTTAATTTCAGCTTATGCTAAACTCAGCTTTTTTCCCCCACTCCTTTTTGCTCCTTCTCTGTCAGAGATTTACACTGTATTGCCAAGACTTCTTACATCCACTTTCTGTGACAGTCCTAAGTAGCTATTGACAGACAGTGCAGTCCCACTCTGCATGCTGAGTGTGTATAATTGCTTGTTTACAGGCAAGATGCCTCCCTCCTCCTCACTTAAGAACTCCCCGCTTGTAGATCAAAATTTGTCTTTAATGCCTAACAAAGACAGAGTGTAAATGCTGCTGCTCTTTTTCTAGTTGTAGCGGCAAAAAAGTGCCTTTTAGTAAATAAATACTTACTTTTTATGTTTATTTGCACTGCATAGAAACTTAATTAGGAAAAGACAACTAAAGTTAGTCCGTATATTCTTCAGTAGGTCATCGGAAACCCTCTAGAATAAAAACTAGCTGGGCATTAAGTGCTTAAATGTGTCATTTGGAAGAGATGGAGCTCAGAGCTCAGTTAGCCATGGATGATCAACAGAGAGACGGAAAAGCGAGAAGGCTTTTCTCCTTTGTCTCCTTGCCGGAGAGCTCATCCTCTCACCACCCCTGACACACTGCCCCAGTCTACCCTCCCTGCACATGAAATATCTGCAGCCAACAACAGTCACTTAGCTGTAAAGTGCCAAGGCCCCAAAGTATCAACACTAACACACAGCCGCTGGCCGCAGACAAGCTGGAAAGCAGATATTTAGTCCTCACAAGACCTTGGAGGAGACGACTTGTAAAGCGGACAGCGCGGTAATGTAATACACGGATAGGATGAGAACAGAGTGAGCTGGGATCAAAGTGGTCACGGCGATAAGTGATCCAAACAGGAAGGTATCAATCTGATGACTGGAGACTATAAATTACAGAACTGAAACAAAGCACTCATTTTAATAAAATAGTTCAAGCGAGCTTAGGCTAATCCTCTTAAATTTGTTGTTTGTACTCATCTTGAAGGGGCAGAATTTTGTATTTTAGTGACATCTTGTAGCACAACCAAATAAGTAACTGTTAACTTCAGTTACTATAAAAAAGAAAAATATATCAAACATGGCCTAATCATTTGACGACACATTTTTACAAGTTTGAAACTTAGGCCTTAAAGGATTAAAATTAATTTTACTTTGTAGTATAACGCCTTGAATTAGGCCTCTATTGCTTTAAAAGCTCTTGTTCTTTCTGAGACTCTGCTTTCAGGAAGTTAGCCCAACATGACTCCTCTATTAACCCTTAAACAATGTTTTTACCAGGACTGAACTGAGAAGTAGCTCCTACAATGAGCTCAACAGATGCTCAGTTCCACCAGGTGTTTGCTAATTGCTGCTGGCTAGTCTGAAGGAGCTGAGTGGGGGAGGGCTGCTCTGAGGCGGAAGCTTGGAAACTGCAGCTCTGAGGAGGAGTTGCACCTCGAAGGCTTTGCTTTTAGATTAAAGGATTTCTCAAACATGCATGAAAGAATGAAGGCAATACCTCAGTTGCTAAGTTTTAAAGTGGCATTTTGAATAAAAGGTAAAACACCTTCAGGAAACGAGATTTCCAATTGCTTTCTATTCACAATTTTAGGACTTTTAACTTTTAAGCTAATGAATTTGAGGAGACAACTAATATTTCTCCAGTCAGGATATTGTCCCACCTGAGTTGTGGATTTCTAGAGTTCCTTCAGAGTTATCTAGGGCCTGTAAGATGCTGCTTTGATTACATTTTGTTAGGTTTGCAGTTGTATCCATGCGTCTTTAATCTTTGTATTTTAACTTGTGCAGTTCTATGTGAGATGCTCAATACTGGGGATTTTATCTTTCAACCTACAACCTGGTTCAAACTTCCTTCTATGTAATGACATTTATTCATTAATGCTCTCTAAAAAGCCTATATAACCTTGACAGGTTTATACCAAAAATACCCCCAAAATCTTAAGCTGCTTTTTTCTTCCCCTTTATTTTAAGTGTATGTGTGTGTTGGTCTTTCACTTAAAAAGACCAACATCAAACTTTTGATGTTGCATTATAACTGTGCAAAGACGCAAGCTAAACAAAGTCATATTGAAAAACGTTAAACTTTTCATAAATTGTCAAAAGGCTCATTTACCAGTCAGTGACACATGAAACGTTTTCTTTTTCCTGCTTTATCAGATTCATAAAATCTGCAGTAAGTAGACAAATTTCAGAATAAGCTTTAAATTTTAACCAAAAGATATGAAGCTTCAAGCTATTTGAGAAGTTTAAATACTTAAGACTCAAGCGTTTAGAAATGGGAGTTATTTAAATCTAGGCTATGATCCATGGACGAGAGCGAGGGAAAGTTGAATAAGGAGCACAAAGGATTGAGACATGGAAGGAGAGGGCCAGCAATTGAGACTGATCAAAAACAAGTAAGGAACAAATGGGTAGATTAGCGAAGAGGCTAAACTCTGACAAGGATGAATCCAAAAATCCTAATTTATGGATAAAATCAGATTTACTTTAATACCTCAACTAATGTTGGATCAAGTGACCTGCAACATTTTGCTTCTCAGCAACATAAAGCCCCCGAAATCCTTCGAAGATATGAGCAGGGGGCTGGATTTGTGTGTGTGTGTAAAATAATCTGCAGCAGTTTTGGGGGATGCCTGCCTGGTACCAGACGTGCGGCTCCCCCCCTTTGCTCCTTTCTGCTGTGCCAGCACACTTCTTCACCTCTTCCCTTCAGTCTGCCAGCAATATCTTCCTCCAGCATCCCTTCTAGTTTGGGCTGCTTGGATTTGCACTCTAATAACTTACTTTGATATTGCTGTACTCTGGTTTTGTTTGTTTTTCCAGGAAGCATAATGTCAAAACTTTTCTTTTACAAATTAAAGGGAGTCAGTGGGAGTAATCACCTGCATAATCTTACATTTATTACATGTGTAATCCATACATCCAACACTAAACCCGTTTTTAATAGTTAACCAAAAGTAATCGTATCGTTTTTCAGACGATATGACTGAAAAATGTAGATATAAGGATAGTTCTACTCTTGAGTAAAATTTTAGGTACTTTATACAGGGGGATTTTCTGCCATAATTCAAGAGCATTTGAAAGCAGAATATTATATCTTTTTTTTTTCTCAAACCTTTAATACTTGTTCTTACATTTTCAGTTTGATAGCAGGACTTCATGTCTTTCTTCTCAAAACTTTTAATTCTTGTACTCAAAATGTCTGCTCTCTTTCAAATATTCACCGTGCTTTCTCAAACTTTTCTCCTCACGTGCAAAACTTGTCTCTTCTTGGGTCAAATCTCTCCGCTTGCAAACCATTTTCTTCTGGGCTTAGAACAGAAAGTACCGTTGCCTGGCAACCTCTCAGCCAATTGAATGCAAGTGTTAACCTGGTGTTTCCTTCTACTGGGTGTGCCTGTGTGGCTACAATCGTTTGTGACAACCGGTGAAGTTTTTCTGTACAGATTTTGAATGTCTTACAGTGAAAACATTGTGAAAAATTGGCACTGACTGTAATTTCACTATGAACTTTAATCATTTGGATTTTACAAATAGTTTTTTAGTGCTTTCTAAGTATAATGTCTTAAGGATTATCCTCATTGCTTTTTTGTAATATTGGTAGTGTCTAGTAGCTTTGTAATTATTGCCCTAGATTTTTCTAATAACTTTAATAGGGTAAGATTAGCAAATTAGAAAACAAACCCGGTTGTAATAATGCATCCATTCGTCTTTGGGTTAAGTTGTTTGTAAAATGAAATACAGTTTCAAATTATTATGAGTTAGTAAAAGTTTCTTCTTTGCTATTTAGTTTCAAAAACATAAATTCAGCGTAAAAAACAAGTCTGGATGGGACTAGCCAAGTGGATCAGGAAATATGGCTTACAGTTGGGGAAAAGGGTGGATCCTTTGGACATGTTGAATTGCGCCGTGTGCCGTCCATCACTTCTATGTCCTGACAGTGGGGGCAACAATCCCAGCTTTCTGCCCAGCATCGCCAGCTCCTCTCATTTCCAATGAGAGCATAAATCAGATCTTTATGGGCCCGGTCGAGCGTTCTGCGGCCCAGATGGATTATTAAAGGGACATATAACTCAAAGAGGCCACCGCTCCCTGAGGGGTCGCCTGATCACAGCGCAACAGAGAGGGGACGGGTGGGCTACCCTCTCCCACTCCTCACCACCCACCCAGTCTGCCAGCCAGCCTGCTCTCCTGGCTGGATGCCATTCCTCACTAGCAAGAAATCTTAAGGCCTTCGTTGTCTGAATGTCTCCCCCTCTGGAGTCCTAAATATCTCCAGCAATATGTTGCTTTTTTTTTCAGCAACCGCGCCTGAAATTTGTCTTCTGATCTTTATCTGTTTGAGATTTTTTTCCTTAAAATTGCCTTAATTTTCATCAAAATTCACACAAATGATGGTACTGTACATTAAAAAATGGGTTTCTGAAAGGGGTGTATTTTGCAAAATTTGCATGTTTGTGTACTTCCATTTGGATCTCAACTGCTTCTAAAAAAACAGCCGAAGAAATTAAAAAAACACCATATTTTGCAATATGTTAATGTTTTTTTGGTATCTTGGAAAATGAGCCATTTTCCAAAATACCAAGAATGTATGGTCACAAATCAGCAGGCACTGCCCATCACCTAGCAACCCCAGAAGCCCAGCTCGTTACCTCTTCATTCATTCGTGTTTATTTAGCGCCTTTTATTATTTGTTCATCAGAATAGAGAGCATTCGTTCAGCTCGTTTTATTGCTATATGTACAATGGCGGCTTGAAAAGTCAAGTGTTTTATTGTTAACTTTCCATCCAGAAACCACTTGCTGCACTCTTGTTGGTGTGCAGGAGACTCGACTTCTGCTTTTCTAAGGTGTATAGTTGTATAATTGCTCATCTTATTTGTATTTAAAGTGAGAAGAGACCCTAAAACAGCTCATTCTGAAAGGATGAGTCGACTGAATTTAGTCCAAAAAAAGTACAAATATACCATTGATCTATCCTAACAGGAAGCATAATAAGTCACCTTTAACATCAGTGGTATAAAAAAAAATCACAGCTCAGAACGTACTTTGGCATTGAAGTTATGCTGAAGTACATTTTTAGAATATTTGGGTTCAAATAATTGAATTTTAATGCTCATTTAAACTGATGTTAACAATTAAGATGACTTTTGGTGGTCAAAACTGCCTGTTTATGAATATAGATGACAGGAAAACAGGAGTGATGTGGTACCGACCTACATCACTGCTTAAATTACCTGTAAAAGTAACACGTTTCAGCACCGTCACTCGCCTCTGTGGTTCTGTTTAAGATCAGAGTCCTAATTATTACTGTGGCAAAGCCTGGTTTTTCTTCAGCAGAGTAAAGTATTTACAATGCGGCCATAGGGAGCTGTTCTTTCAAGTCGCTGTAGGCCAACAAAAGCTGCATCCTGCACCCTGGTGATTCAATAATTGCAACCACCAGTTGGACGAGAGCGAGGCAACTTCAAATGCAGTTCACGTCTTCGACAATGTGAGTCAGACAGAAGAGGGAAAGAGCAAGTGTGCAAGAGCAGATGCAGTTGAAAGCGCTCCTAGAAAAGTGAAGAGGGAAGAGATTAGGGTTGAACGAGGGGGAGAAGACTTAAGATGACTTGTGCCCTGTGCTCTTTGTACATGTTTGAGTCTGCCACAGCTTATCCTCGTTTGTCCCAGTCGTCGCGCTCCGATCCTCCTCATCAGCACCCGTCTGATTTGGGTGTCCCTCGTGTTTATTTAGCGGTTTTTATTATTTGTGCATCAGCATAGAGAGCACTCGTTCAGCTTTCTATGAATGTATGTTTTTTCCCCATGCACACTTGCATGTTTAAGCCCTGGCCAGGAAGATACAGGCATTAGTAGAGATGAGCCGCTAATAGACGAGGCGGTAATTGAAGTCTTTAAGAAAGTGAGAGGGGAATTAATCCAAGCGAAATGAGCAGCACTGTCTGCTGTGGGTGAGGCAGAGAAAGGCAGAATGGGTGTGATAGAGAGACGTGATGAAGCATAGAAAGAAAATCTGTAAATGAGGCCCGTTTTGGAAGCTGGAAGGGATTATCCAAAAGAAATAAATAAATCTTCCGGGCCGTTCTCCAGCCAAATGGTCTATCTGGAAAGAGTTGAAAAGTGAGCCAAAGAAGGCCACAGAGAGCAGAACTATCAAACAATTTATGCACTTTGGGTTTTTTACAGTTGAGTAACAACTCTTGTTATGAACAAGAAGCATTGGGACCGATGGTTCCTGTCAACATATTCTGAATCAGCAAACTCTGTTGGATTAGAGGGGCGGGGAATAAAGATGGAGAGAAACAACAGAGGCTCTTTCATGTGCCTTTATTGGGTTTCATCGCAGAACGGGTTTCAGAGGAGCAGCCAGTGAACCAGTCACTAAAGCCACTAAAACTTTAGCATCCACTGTCAGCATGGAAACTTTTGCACCCTTGCAAAAATTATAAATCCATCCTAAAAGCATTTGCATTGATAAGAAATGAGGGCAGCTGACGAAAGTAAAGCTTCAGCTCAAATAAGGACATTTGCAGGACCGTTATGAAAGGAGAGGACCATTTTCCTTAATCCCTCCTGACTTTATTCAGGTTCAGTTGTTTAAAAGGGGCTTTAGGTAGGCTTTCCGTTAAAATTTTAAAGGAGTCTTAAGGGACTGAGTAAAAGTTTGGAATGAATCCTTGCTCTGTTATCTGAGTGTGTCTTATTAGCTGAGCACGAACATCTAGGGAAGAGAGTATTGTGGCAGATTATTCTTTTTATAAAGTCTGAAATAAGGCTGCTTTGAATTCCAGTAACTAAAGCACGGTAAAAAACTTCAGCAAGACTGACTAGCTTTTAAATTAAAAAATACAATTGGTCAGAACTCGGGTAACGGGTTAAACCAAAAATCTAATTTACTAACTTTAACAACCATTTTTAACAGCTATGGAACCATTGCAGTTTATAGTTTACATCCGGACATTTTATGTATGTCACAACGCTGGAGCGCAAAAAGACGATTCCTTTACATGTCGTTCAAAGCTGCACACGCAAACTGTCACGGTGTAGCTATGATCAGATTAATAAGTCACTGTTGTGACTTTAGTTCTATTTTTTAGTCATATCTTTATTTTGTTCTCGTGTTTAGTCATGTTCCGTTTAGATATTTTTACTAAAATTATCAGGCATTAATGCTACTGCTCACCTGTTTCCACGATACCTTTTCATCTCTTACTCTCATCTAACTCCTGTTGCTCCCAGTTTCTTCTTTTTTAAATTATTATTTTATTAAAATTTAGGACTGGATGGTATGACTGAAAAACTTATCATGATATAAATAAATAAGATTAAATAATAAATAATAATAATAATAATAATAATAAATAAAAAATGAAAACAAAAATTAATAATGTTAAAAAGCTGATTAGATTTTAAGAAAACATGCAGTTTTACTTAAAAATGTATGATTAAAACATTTGTTAGGTTAATTTAATTCTTCCCTCCAACTTTTTGAAGCCCATCTAGAGGCATCAATGTGCCCCCTGAAAGGACCACAACCCCCACTTTGAAAAACATTGCTCTAAAATATAAGAATATTCTATCTTAAGTTTCAAGCTTTATATTTTTCAGCACAAAAACCTTGCAAACACTTTTCTTTTCCTCTAAATTGTAGTTAGATTTTTTTCTACAAAGTGTTCTTTGTGATTGAGTTACAGTAATTTTTTAAACTCACAGTTGATTCATTAAGATCTACCACTCAGAGCCCCCACCTCTTCATCAACTTCCCATTCACCTACATCCTGCTCTCGGAGCTGTCATGTCCCCTGGGAGAGATTGATGGCTGAGTGTGTTTGCTGGGCAGCGGCCACAGATCACAGCCTCCGCCTCTGGGGAGGATGGCGGTTAATTGCCATTGAACTATTAATCATAGCAGCCAGGCCTTTCATTACTGAAAGGAATTAACAGCAGTAGCTAGGAGACTTTGGGGAAACACAGAGAAACTTTGTGTTACTCAGATATGATGTAAGATTGGCCGCTTTCCCCTGTTCTCACGTCCCAGAAGAGTACAGTTAAAGTTGCAAAACTGTGTAAATACAGGTGGTGGGATACATTTTTGAATGGAAACCTTGTGTGCTTCTATCTGCACTTTTCAGCTTTGTTTGTGTCCACCGGCAGCAACTATCTGCAAGTTATGCATTTCAAAAACTCCAAATGTTACCAAGGAGTTTTGGTCATATTTTGGTGAAAATATCTTAGTGCAGTTGAAATAAAACAAAACTGACTTTCAAGCAACTTTTCAGCTAGAAATGGGTTCTTGTTTTAAGTCGATACTTCCCTAATATTGATGATATTTACTAGTTCTGACAGATTATTTGGGAACAATTTCTTGTCCCATGTTATAAATAACATAATCTACCACTTTTTTCATCAATATTAAGGAGCTATTTACTGAAACAAACACCTACATCTTGCTGAAAAGTTACTTGTAAGTTAGTTTTGTTTTATTTATAGTGTGTTAAGATATTTGCACTAAACATTAGACCAAAACTACTTATGATTTTGTATTTTTGCAGTGTAAGGTTAGGATTAGGTGGATTTACCATGACTTGACTAACACCTGTTCTCTGTTTTAGCTCCAACAGAAACCCCCTTGAGGCCCAATCTTGGTGAGTTTCAATTCCATTAAATGTTATTAATTTAATTCATTACTTCAATCCTGCTAATAATACTCTCTACAAAGCGGCATAGACAGTAGATTTAACTGTGAGCACGTTGTGCATTACATGTTTATAGTGGAGCTCCATGCGAAACATGCTGTTCTACGAGATGACTTTGACTCCAACATCCCAGGAGAGTTGGACTCTAACATATGGTAGGTGGAAACGTTTCTGTTTCTCCTGCAGCCTGAAGGGCCACTTGTGTTTTCTGGGAACGCTCAACCAAGTTTGACAGATTCGCTCATTTGTACCAGTTTTTATGGATCATCAAATTGCCTTTTGTGGCAGGATCCAAGTAGACCAGAATTTTGTGGCTGTGTTAACTGAGTCTGGTAACTACAAGCAGGATCTTGCAAATGCATTTATGTACTTTTCTACATTTTGCCATATTGAAAAGACATTATGTGTGACCATAGGATTTTATGTGCAAGGATAATAAACAGTAGCCAACAATTGCGAAAGGCAAATGAGAAATGAAGTTCTTATTTTACCTATAAAAATCTCAAAATTGCTGTGCATTTTTATTATTCTCCTTTACATTATGACACAGGTAAAGTTCACATGTAATCAATTAAGAATCTGGGAGAAGATTTAACGAGTAACTAAACTCCAAATCTTGTTTTTTTTCCAGATAAACTGTCTAAATTGGTCATTAAGGGTGATGTCATGTTTCTGTGCAGATTGTGACATTTTTATGTAAATTTCTTAAATTATCCAATATTTAGCCTAAAACATATTTTAGTTGTGCCGCCTGTGGGTTGAATGATGGCTATTGCAGTTAGATGTTCCTATTGGTTACAACGGTACAGCTTTACTTATGTCTTGGCCACGCCCCTCTGCGTGTCTTGGCTCCACCCACTTTGGTGGAATGTTTTAAATTTGTGTTATTTTAAAATCACTGTATAGACACTCTCCATCAAATCGAACTGCGTTTTATCTGTTTTGAAAGAAAAATGGTTAAAAAAAATGTATGTGCAAAGCAAATGCATATCTCAAAATACTTGCAGCTGTAATTGACATGACGGCGATTCAAATGAAAGATCAATAAGTGAAGATGGTTATGCTTGATTTTGTGTGTGTAGATTCCAACAGTAGTTCTATGGCAGCTTGAAAACTTGTGCTGCAGTAACTGCTGTATTTACTTTTTAGCGCCTCTATGCTGCTGTTCATTTTTAAGCATTTTCCTGAAGGCAGATTTTCTCAAGCTCATATTGTTTAAGTTATTACTCACCCAGTTTGTACATGCAAAATGTGTCGGACGCAACGATCACACTCAAACCCAACCAGACTTCAGATTCCTCATAATTTTTTGTCTTGGGCTTTATTATTGATTTCTCTGTTTGAATAATTTTCTTGCCCGTCTCGTAATGTCTCGTAACTGTTTGTTGGGTTTCCTCACTCTTCCGCAGAAGTAAAACCGGCGTCATGTCAGTTGCTTCAGGAAGGTTAGATGCATAAATGTATCACAATCTTTACTAGATTTTTGTTGATAGAAGAAATTGGAATCATACATATTTCAACTATGAAAACGCTGAGAGAGTATGAAGACTTTTGCAAAGCACTCGCTCTAATAATTTGTGTCATTCCAAGATGATTACCTGGTAGCTCTCCTCTATGTTTGAACTCTTCTGATCCTGATCTCTTCCCAGGACTGAGTGCAGTAGCTGTGAGGTCGGGGAGCAGTGTGGCGTGGTGTTGCATGGCAGAGCCGTCACTTTCTGTGAGCACTTTGGAGAGCGAGAGCTGGTAACTACCATATTGGACCACAGTGCAACCACTGCGCATTTTATGGCCCATTGACCTCGGATCCAAACCAGCCGCCCACTGGGCACAACCACATCCACTCTAAGTCATAACAACAGAAGCTGGAAAATTAAAATGTCCTAGCGCTGCAGCATTTACCTTGAACTCTCTAATTCAATATCAGTTTTTACATTTTTATTAAGATAGACAATCGCATAAGAATGAAAATGAGTAAGATGTGCAGTTATTCATTAGGTATTTATTCAATTTGAAAAGCAAGCATTATAACATCATATTTTTTATTTACTTTATTCATTTATTTCAAACAAATCAATAAAAAAACATTTTAGCAACGTATTTGTCCAAAAAGGAGTGAGAATAAGCTAAAAAATTAAAACCAGCTTTTATTTAAATATGTATTTGATCTGTCTAGCTATTTAAAGCCATAAATAAAAGGAGCAAATCTATTAAAAATAAATTCTAGTTTAAAGTTTAAACTGTGATTATCAATTTAAAATAAAAAATAAGTTGATGAAAGTCAATTTTTTAAATTTCTAAATATTTTAATATCAGTTTGTTTCATTGAATTTCCTAATCCCGATTCACTTAAGATGATGTTTTTGACATTTGGTTTCAGCATTTAAAGGCCTAAAACAAGAGTTTACAAATGGGACCGGCAGTGAAAATGTTTGTTGGAGCTGCACAACTGCAAATCACACCATGACTATATTAAAGCAAAGTTATATCTTACCCAGGGAAAAGTGTTTTCCGTTCTTTCTTTTCCTCTTTCTGTCTCTGTGGATTTCAGTCAGTTTTGCTGTGAGAGATTAAAGCTTCACACTTCACAGCAGAGAAGTGTTTAGTGCCTCGTGATTCTGTTTACTTCTGTGATAAACAGCCGCTTTGTCTGTCACTGTTCCAGATGTTTTTGAGCAGCTTCCTGGCAGCTCTTCTGTCAAGTGCAACAAAAATGTTAATCCAGAAACAACACACACATTTAGGCGAAGACAAATAAGCAGTTTACAGCAATCTGTAGCTGAAAACATTGCATAGGCTGCTTTTGTTAAATCATGTAAACAAAACTTTTTACATTTAAAGAGATCTAATAAAACCACTCACAGTAAATCAAGTTTATTACATACTAAAGTCTAATTTATTGAATTCCAATTGAAGTATTAACAGCTTATTTCCCTTAGTATTCCTCCCTTAAAATATAGAAAAGTAAATATGTGCATTTTTAGGAATTTTATTGATATTGTAAGATTTGTTGTTTTCTTTTGCTATTATTAAGATATTATTATTCTATTTCCCCCTTAGACTACAGTACCTCTCAACACCAGCACAGCCTCAGTCCTGCAGTTTGCTCTGGGTGAGTATTTGCAAAAACACTGCATAATAATAATAATAATTATCACACCGTGATAAATTATTAAAACACTTTTTTCAATCTATAAATTACACATAGCCTGTATATAGTCAATCAGTTGTCTTTGCATATTCACCAGCCCTAGTTTGAAAATGATCTCTGTCAAAATTAGAGAAGCAAACAATTAATCAACTTAGGCTTAATTGTCAATCAATAGTTAATTAGATTAAATTAGTACTAATCATTAGCTAAGACCTTGTTTTAGTGGTGTAGTTTGGCCGCCGTCCAGCAGAGGGCGCCGCCTGTCATCCGTAAACAGAGCCACATACAGAAGATGGCAGAGGCAGACCAGAACAGGAAATAAACGGTCCATAACAGAGAAAAATTACAACATGATGGGAAAAGACATTAACATGTCTCAGTGCTACAAGTATTTAATTTTTTCATCTTTTATTTTTCTATTTAGCAATATAATCATTACTGTTTTGTTACATTTTAGAAAAATATGAAGTTTAATCATTTGCAAAAACGACAATGTTCTGTTTATTCAGTCTGTCTTTAATACAGCTGACACAAAATTGTTATTTCTTCGACTCTATTTCGTTTTTGAGTTCCCCCATCCGACTCGTGTTTCTGGCAAATTTATTGGTCTTCTGTTGGTCTTCAAAAGTGACGACAACATCTTCAACCAGTACAGGTTCCTTCATGGTGGCAGCTGCCATCTTGACTTCTTCTATTTTTGAGCATTAAGCATGTGAAAATCTTAGCCCTTCATGTTATGGAAAACTGGCCAACCCTGCTGATAAAAAAAGAAAATGGCCGCTTATCAGTGGACTGGTAAAAGCAATCCCCTTTAGATTAACTCATTAATCGACAACTTGCATTAATAGTCAGAATACAAAGTTATTTTTTGGCCGCACCTCCAGATTATAGCTTTAAGTTATAGTCATTAAGCCTTGACTAAGGTAATAAATATTGAGATTGAAGCGTCTTTAAGTGTTTCTTTTGCTCTTCACAGACGTGTTGGGAGTTTTTTTTATCTGAAGTGTTATTTCAAACATAAAACATTTTTAAATTATATAATTTGATCTTCCTTCTACATCTCAAAACTTTCAGTAGGTGTATAGACTTTATACACAGTCCAGTCACATTAATGTGACCACCACGTACTTTCCACTTCAGAGTTAAATAACCAATCACAGAAGGCAGGTGGCAGCACAGTGCAGTTGAGCGTATATAAAGGGTGTGTGTGGGCTTCGGAAAACATTTCAATCGTTGGCGTAATGCAGAAACGAAGCGATTTATCCGACGTCCAAAAGGGCATGATCATTGGCTTTCGGGCCAAGGGTGGAAGCATTTCCGAAACGGCTGAGTTTGTGAACTGTTCGCGTGCCGCCGTGGTAAAAGTGTACCGTGCATGGCAAAATGGGACTGTCCAAAATCAACGACGTGGCAAATGTGGTGCACCACGGGCCATAGATGACAGAGGCGAACGACGGTTGCGGAGATGCGTTCGGGCAGATAGACGGGCTACCGTTGAGCAACTGACCACTAAAATGAACCAAGGGGCTACCACAAGTGTCTCCCAAACCACTATTCAGCGAACATTGCTGCGTCTGGGCCTCCGAAGCAGACGCCTGGTTCGTGCACCTATGCTGACTGGTGTTAATCGACGACGAAGGCTAGAATTTGCACGCCAGTACAGCAGCTGGACGTCCACTGAGTGGCGACAGGTAGCGTTTTCAGATGAATCGCGTTTTATGCTCCATCGGACAGATGGACGTTGGCGTATAAGGCGTGAAACCTCTGAAAGGAACCACCCTGCAACCATTGCAGGAACGGTCCAAGCTGGAGGCGGGAACATTATGGTCTGGGGAATGTTTTCCTGGCATTCTCTGGGTTCACTGATTATTGTGGAAGGCACGATGGATCAATACAAGTACGCATCTGTCCTTGCGGACCATGTCCACCCCTACATGCGCATTGTTTTTCCTCAGGATGATGGCATCTTCCAGCAGGACAATGCGAGGTGCCATACAGCTGCCAGTGTACGTGCGTGGTTCGAAGAGCACCAGGATGAGTTTACCGTCCTCCCCTGGCCAGCAAACTCACCTGACTTAAACCCAATCGAGCATCTGTGGGACCATCTCGATCGAGTTGTTCGCGCCATGGATCCTCAACCGCGTAATCTAGCGCAGCTGGCCACGGCATTAGAGTCGGCATGGCTCAACATCCCAGAGAAGACCTTCAGGGACCTAAGTGACTCTCTTCCTGCACGTCTCGTAGCAGTTCGCTCTGCGAAAGGTGGTTATTCTGGCTTTTGACAGATGGTCACATTAATGTGACTGGACTGTGTATATGTACTTGTGTAGAAACAGTCTGTCCATGAGGAGAAACTACCTCTGTCTGCTTTAGGGAGACGGTGCTCATTTACGCCGTTTCATGTCGGTAAATCTGCTGGTGCAAACCATATTTCAGCGTTTCTTCCTCCGTCCTACTGTCCTCGCTCCCGCCTCCCCCCCTCCTGTATCTGTAATGAATGATTTACAATTTCTGGAAAGACACTGAGAAGGCCATGGAAGAGTTTTAGAGGTGTTGTATTTTTCATGTCCATTACATCCATCCACCTGTTCTCCAGGGAGGAAGGCAAGGAGAAAATAAAAGTACATGAAGGTAAAGCCTCGCCTTCAACCGCTTGTCTGACAGGCTGCGATGCTCTCTGAAGGTCAGGAAAATCGATTTGTTTTGCTAGATATGCGAGGTAAAAACTGTCGTGGAGTTCAGGTTGATGCATGAATTTTAAACGTAGCCTTAAGTTGAGTTAACGGAGGGAGGGGGGAGCAGGTGAGGACGTTGGGAGTTACTGTACTAGTCCATTAGCAACCTTTGACCCCGTTTACTCCCATAGCGTCAAAAAGAGGTCCACATTTAAAAATAGTGTAAGTTAAACCTGGGTGGAAGCACAGACACACACACACACACACACACACACACACACACTCAGATCGAGTTTCCAACTGTCAGTCTGCCTTCACTTCACCCTCCTTATCATACATCATCTTCTCTTAATCCTCAGAAACTGCTGACTGACTCCTTTAGTCATGACACCATTTACAGTTTAACCTCCCAATTTATCCCGGAGGGGAGAGCGGGAGAATCCAGCAAGCTGCCTGGCGAATCAGAAAATGTATCCGTCTTTTAGGCTTGTTCTTTATTATTGTAGCAAATGAAGGATTCAGGATTTACTGAGGAACAGTCAGGCTTATTGGAAATAAATCCTTAGTTTCACTGTAAGAGCTTTATGTACACACACACACACACACACACACACACACACAAAAAAAAACAAGGTACGCTACAAAACCAATGAAAATATCAACTATATTTTAAAAACTATACCCTGGTATTTGTATACAATAAAACAATTCACAGTTTTAACTGATTAAAATTACAAAATGAACATACCTTGTGCCTCTATCAAGGGCTAATACATTTTAAAAATTTAGCCGTTTTGTCATTAAGCTGCTGTTCAATATTATATACAGTGGAAATTGTCTTATCAAAATAAAAGCATAAAATCAAAAACCAGAAGTCTACCATATATTATACACATAAGATGAAGTAAAGGCTATGAGCTCTAAAAAGATGTTCCAAAATATAAGGAGCTTAATTTGATATTATTTATTTACTATTTTTATTCTTATTATTATCCAACCTGAGTGGCCTTTTTCTGTGTTTAGGTTCGGGTTCCTGTCGGTTCAGCTACTCGGATCCCAGCATCACGGTGTCGTACAGCCTAAATGGCAACACAAACACCTCGGATGACTGGATCACACTGGAGAAGATCAGGTCGGTTTCTCTCTCGTCTCCTTCCTCCCGCCTCATCCATCACACACACACAGTCCCTCCATCTGTTATAAACACCCGCCCTCTTCACACCTCCCCTCTTAATTTGTCATTTCTCTCCTGTTTGTGTCTTGATGATCCACCTGTTTTTAATCCCTCTCTCTTGGCCTCTGTGTTTTGTCAGCTTTCAAACAGGCATAGTAAAATTATTATGTTTAGTCAGGATACGGTGTGAGGTTTCAGTTTTTAACTAGTAAACGTCTCAACAGGTCTGGTTTACTTTATGTTCTGCTCCTATTAAAAAGGTTAGGATACATCTATGGACAATACAAAACATGTTTATTACATTTTTTACACAAAAACATTCTTAGATAATGAGATTTTAGTTCTGCCTGTTTTGAGCTCCTTTCAGAATTAGATGATTTAGGGCCTCTGTCACTTTAAATCCAAATAAGCTGCTGCTGCCCACGCCCCGAACTCAATGTTTATATTTGCATGTTAAAATGGCTGCAAACAGATGCACAGTTATACAACCATACATCTTTGAAAAACAGAAGTGGAGCCTCCTGCACAACCAACAAGAATGCAGCAAGAGTGGATGGCAAGACAACAACAAAACACTTGTCTTTTCCAGCAGCCATTGTACAGCACATACGGCAGTAAAACTAGCTGACCAAATGTGTTGGAGTTCAGTTTGGGTTGCTAGGTGATGGGTGGAACCCCACTGTGGTTGCTAGGTAACAGACTGGGGCCCTCACCTAGCAGTAGGTGATTGAAGGATGGCAAGGTTTTTGAAATGATTCATTTTCCAAACACCAAAAAAACAACTCTGTGTTTTTTTTTTTTTTTTACCATATGGTCTGTTTTTAGAAGCGGTAGAGAAAATATCCATTTTCCTTAACAGGTTCACTTAAAAAAATATTAAGCATGATGTCCATGATGTCTTCCTTAATTTAATATTTCCACAAGATGAAATATCAGCCAGTTAATCGTGTTTTTTTCCCCTTCTTTCTCAGCGCTCCCACTAACAGCAGCACCGTCGTCCACCTGGTACCACTCCCACATTCCTCCAGAGGAGAAGCCGTTCGTCTGCGCTGGTCTCAGGAGACGCCCCACGGGCCTGAAGGCTACGAGTCCTGCTGGGGCCTCGACAACGTGCTGCTGGTGAATTCTGCCCACAGAGTTCCCCTCATAGAGGACAACCTGGATCCTCTGGACACGTCCAACTGGCTCTTCTTCCCTGGAGCCACCATCAAGGTACGCTCAGATAGAAGCACAGAAACTGCCTTCAAATGCATTTTAGGGGATTTTTAACTGACAGACCAACACAAGGTAGAGCAGAATTATGACGTGGAGGGAAAATACTTAAAGTAAATTTAAATAAATCATCCCCACAAGCATATATTGAGCATAAATGTTTTAAAAAAAAAGGAAGCTCAAGGTGTACAAATAAATAAATGTCATCAGGAGGTGAGTATCTATTGTTTGAGGAAATATAAACTATAATGATGCCAGATGTAAATTTGAAGCATGTAATTTCATGTGTTTTTATTGAGCAGCATGCCTGCCAGTCGGAGGGCAATGCTCTGTATTTCCATGGTGGTGAAGGAGTCGGCCGCAGCTTCGCCTCCACCAGAGACATCGATTTGCACCGTGAAGAGGGAAGAAGCTACTGGGAGGAAGACTTTGAGACGCCACCTTTAAAGTAAGTCAGGATCAGAGTAAAAAATGTGTTTTTCATGTGGTTTTTATCAACTCACCCTTTTCAGCTACTTATCTTAATCATGTTGAGGCGCCATGAGGAACTCCCAGAGTGAGGGATGGAAGTATTGAATGGAGCGACTGTGATTGTTTTCCCAAGTTTATGTACCATTACACTGCAAAAACACAAAGTCTTCCCAAGTATTTTGGTCAAATTTTTACAGCAAATATCTTGAATTAAGACAAAACTAATTTATAAGTAACTTTTTAACACGACATAGAAGCTTGTTTTATGTAAATGTATAACAGGGACAATATCTTGTTATAAGTGAAATAATCTGCCAATGGAACTATTACTTTTTCAGCAATATTAAGGAATTATTTACTTAAAACAAGCTCCCATATCGTTTTAAAAAGTTACTTGTAAGTTATTTTTGTCTTGAATGTCTCAGTTCAAGTGAACTGAGACATTTGTAGTAGAAACTAGACCACAAATACTATTAAGATTGTGTGTTTTCGCAGTGTAGTGGCATAAATCTAAATAAATAATAAATTACTGGTTTGCTTATATGGTTATATTTAACTCCTGGCAAGTGGGAAAGAGTTACGTTGGCAGCGTTACTGAGGTATGCAAACATTCAAAATGCTTTGACACCTGTCACTTGTCATATGTCCTGTAATGAAACACGCAGCGCTGCGTAAGTCAAGCGTGGGAACTCACACAGGTGATCGTCATACCTCTGACTGCTACAGAGATGGCCGTCCATCTGTTCAGAGCACACAACCGTACGGGAAAACACACACCGGACAGCAGAGAGCAAGGAAGCACTGTCTGGTGCTCTGCATGAGGCGCAGGGATGAAAAGAGAGGGCTGATGGCTAGCGCTGCTGCCAGGGAGTACTTAACAGGCTTCATGCATCAGCTGTGTCAGAACGCATTTCCATTAATGAGGAGGACCACGCCCTCACACCTACATCCCGACACGCCGCCCTGCGTGAAGCTCTCGCCCATCGGGGATCTGTGAACTGAACACATGTATAAGGAGGCGGGGAAGACTTCTTCTCTTTTGTTAATGGTGCACTTCGCCTGTTGTTTAACCCAGCAGTGACTGTGTCAGAGACAGAAAACGGATAGTAACAGCAGGAAGGGGAACAGGAGAAAAACAGAAACTGTGAGGGGAGTCAGATGAACTACGGAGAGCTGGGCTGACACACTGAGCAAACTTCTGTCGGGGATAATGAGAATCTGAAAAGTCTGCCGTGGTGAAATATGTGCATCCTGTAGACGTCCCATTCCAGGTGATTCATGCCAAAATCCCGCCACTGTTTGTTTGTCTGCCTTATAAGCCGGGTTTTAACATTAAGGCTATGTTAACACGAGAAACTTCCGGTATTTTCTGAAGCCAAAGGAGAAACGTTCCAAGATGACATCTTTAGTCAGCTGCAGTTGTCTACCAGGCCACTAGATGCGATGTGATTTTAGCAGGTCATCAAACGTGTGTGAAAATGTAGCCTTAAATGTTAAAGGGGTAGTATTATAAGGACTTGGCCTTTTTGAAATTTACATCATGTTATGTTGTTCAACCATAAAAACATTCCTGCAGTGTTGCTTTGATTCTTTCATGCATGTTTAGAAATCCTTTGATCTCCATGGCAACCATTCAGCTGTGCAAAATGCCTGGGTGGACTTAGCCCGCCTTCTAAGCGCAGCTCGTCCCCTAAACTGCAGTTTCCGAGCTTCTGAGCTCTGCGACTCCTTCAGACTAGCCAGCAGCAATTAGCAAACACCTGGTGGAACTGTGCATCTGCTGAGCCCATCGTAGCAACTACTTGCTAGTAAAAACGTTGTTAAAGGGTTAATAGAGGAGTGATGTAATGACTTCCTGAAGCAGTTTTTAAAGGGACAGATGTCAAGTAACAGTCAAATATCTTGGCAGTGTTGTATAAAGTACTGAAATCTCATAGTCAAGTAAAAGTATAGTTACCTCTCCAAAATATGACTTTGGTAAAAGTCCAAGTCACTGACTGAAATGTTACTTGAGTTAAAGTCTTAAAGTATCTGAATTTTCTTGTACTTAAGTATGGAAAATACTGTTAAAATTTATGTACTTAAGTAATGTAATGAAAAGTACAAGTAAAAAGTAAATCAAAGCAAATGCAGTTTGAATGACAATTTTTATATTTTGGTAAACTTGTCAAATACAGTTAAAAGTAATAAGCACAACCAAGTGCAGGCAAAATTAAACCTGCTAATAGATAAACTTGCAGGCATCATTAGGTGCTTTACCTACAAGGTTAACTTAACCTGCTTTATAACTGAACCAGCTTCTTAGTTTCCCCTCCAGGAAAGAAAATACAAAGTTTTTGTAACCCTTTAAACGTTTTCCCTTCAAGTGGTCAGAGCTGAAAATGAGAAAAATAGTCAGTACAGAAAATGCGCCAACATGAAGAAAAAAAGCCGTTACGATTAATTACTCTACTTCACAAACTATTGGTGCAACATCTGGTTATTATGTGGCATTAGGGACATGTGGCTGCTGCTCATCGCCAGACTTGATTTGTGTTTAATGGGAGAAGCAAAACAGGTGTATCCATAGACATAATATAAGGATAGACCCTCATGGATCGCTCTCGCCTATTGTCGCTCACGAGACAATAGGAGCGGTAGACCACTCCATTCAGCCTTATGTGTTTAGCAGCACAATGACGTATCAGGGTTTTTTTTGTTACTGGGGACTATATTCAAACATCTATCAAAGCTACATTTGTAAACAATTGTATTATTTAAGTTTGTTTTTAATACATAGTTCAGCATATTTAAATATGATTAGTGGCTATAAAAATAGAATAGAAATTAAATATATTATATATATATATAACATATATCATATATATATATATATATATATATGAGTCCAAAATCATATATGAGATCCATCCATGCTGCAGTGAATCCATCTCTTTATAGATTCTCCCTCTTCTTCCTCACATTGTGTCTTTATGAAACTTTAAAAACAAAAACGGAAGATTTGGGATGAATCTTACTAGTGAAAGAATTACATAATAATAGTCTTTACCACCTGTGTAAACTTTGCTGGTGAATGTTATAACACATAATATAAGTTTTATAATATATGTTACTTTGTTTCATTTCTAATATAGGCTCTTGTGTCAGATAATCTAAGTCAATGTTAGAGAATAATTAATGTTTTTACAGAATCTCAGTTGTCCTTCATATCGGGGCTGACCCCGTATTACACCATGTAGCTAATATTAGCTGGTATCTCGCCGGTGGACATAAATACAGTAAAGTAATATTCTAATCACAATATATACACAATAATATGTCCATCTTACTTGTGAAATGTTGTTTGTGGAGCCTCACATCAATAATCCATAGATCCAAACAACAATATCCCTCGGTGCTGAGGCATCTTCTGCTGTTTTAATTGAGCAAAGTAGGAGGGACTACCACTCCAAGATGGCCGCCGTATTTCCTGCGACCGGAGCAGCCAATGAGAGGTCTGCTCTTATATTATGTCTATTGGGTGTTTCCTATTGGTGGTGATGAACAAACCCAGGTAAGTACCGACTTTGTAGCAGTCAATCAGTAGGTGGGTCAAAACACGAGCGTTTCTCTCTCTCGTTTTTTTGTAACGAGTAACTAAACCACACATTGAAAATGTATCGGAGTAAAAGTACGAAATTAAGTTCGAAAATATAGTGAAGTAAAAGTGAAAGTTATCAAAAATTTTCGTACTCGAGGAAAGTATGAAGCACTCCAAAATATACTTAAGTAAAGTAGTGAAGTATTTTTACTTCGTTACTATACAACGCTGTATCTTGGAAGCCATATTTGACATGCACAGCATTTTTATAACTAGTGGAGTTAGCATAGTTGCTTGATTGTGGCATAAAACACATAAGTTAAGCCAAGTGAAGTTTATTTGTATAGCACATTTCAGTACTAGGGGTTAAAGACTACATATTTTTTAAAGTCGACTACATCGTGATAATAGTCGAGTCGATGTCGACTAGTCGCGATGACGTCACAGTGACGTAAGCGCAAACCCCTTCACAACTTCTTGGAGGCTTTATGAGCTATTTTCACGGCAGATATTGACACCCTCTCCCCTTCTCCCGCTTTTACTAAGTATATTATGCAGAATTAAAAGAGCAATAAACAGATCATTCTTCGTGAGCAGCGGAGGTAAGTTCGTTGCACAAAGTTGGGTCTGACTTTTTTTTTTAACACCGGCGGATATGATCTCTACATAGTTACTCGTATGGGAGTCAAATTATCACACTGACCACAATGGTGCATTTGGAACATCGCAAACCAAACTCATTATGAACGGATCCCGTTTGGTTACAGTTTAAGTCAAGGAAACCTCCCGCTGCTCCTCCACCCGATGCGCAGCAGGAGCCTCTGCTGACTCAGCAGAGGCTCTGAACCGACACGCAGAGGCGGCAGAGATCGGCTCTATCAGGACCCTCAGGATGAAGCTTGGACTTAGTTTACAGATGTAGTCAAACCATATTTTTATAAGAGCGCAAAGCTGCCAGGTTAGAAGCTTCAGTACGTAGGGTGGAACTGATCAGTTGGGGGTAGTTGAGGGATAATTAAAAAAAAAACGACATCATGACACGTTGTCGCACATAACTCCGGTAGATTTTATTTATTTATTTATTTTTAGGATTTTTTTATTTGACAGCAATCTGACTGTAGGGGGTCAGAGAGAGCGGAGAGGCCTGGTGGGTCCAGCGAATGGAGGACGGGAGTCGGACTCCTGACTACCGCGGGCTGAGGTCTCTCTATGCGGGGCGCCGCGCTAACCACCGCGCCGCACAACGCCCCTGTTGCGGGAGGCTATGCTGTAATTTACAGCTTCTCTTTGTTAAATTATTTACATTTTTATACAACTTGAGCTTTCTGACGAACTCACCTAGTCCACCTTCTTTCATTTCCTTGGAAAAATCTGTTTTGTCACGTTTTTGCGACTAGTCGACTGGCCCAGAAAAAAGTCATTGCAGAGAAAAGAATCGACTAGTCGTCTAATTGGTGCAACCCCTACAGTACACACTGCGTTTCATCATAAAAACCCAAAATCATAGACACGCAGTCAACAACTGAAGCATTACATTTTGTCAAATGCCATCGTTACACATCAGCTTGTTGAAGTATGTTTCAAAAGTCTCTCTAAACGGGTGGGATTTTAGTCCAGAGTTGAAGGAACTCAATGTTTCGGCTGTTTTGCAGTTTTCTGAATGTTTGTTCCAGATTTGTGCTACATAACACATAATAAATCATGTTTTTTTTTTTCTCAGCTGGGACATAGAGGGAGCAATGTACGGGACAAAGTGTGGAGAGATTGAATCGGGCGCTGCTCTGGTGTTTGAGAAGGAGGGTCGGAGAAGAGTATGCACCCCCTACCTGGACACCACGTCTTATGGAAACCTCCGCTTCCACTTCACCATGGGTTCGCGTTCCCTCTGGCTTCCCCTGATGACCCTTATTGTAGTTGCTGTCACAGTTTTACAGGAGTTGGCTGGTGTTTTGTGCAGGGGGAGGTGACTGCGATCCAGGGGAGTCGCATGAGAACGACGTGGTTCTGTTTGGAAGGTCAGAGGGCAGAAGAGAGCGAGTGGTGCTCGACACTCTCCCATACTCTTCCTACAGGGTGAGACACAGCTCCTATAGCGGAAAACTGAAATAGAAACCACATTAATTCACTTCTGAATTGCTTATTTTGTTCCATTCATCTGTTTAGTGAACCTTTTCATAATCTTTGGAAAAATCTCCATTTCATTAAAGCAGTAAATTTGATTTGAGGAGCTAAACTAGGAATAAATTTTAAAAAAGATGTTTTTACCCTTAATGTCAAGCAGAGCAGGCGATTTAGGCTGCAATCGTATCACTTTAATCCAACTCTGGTGTTTTTGTCTTGAAAGTCCGGTTCGTTTGTGGATGTGTGAATACACAATCGGACTCTGATGCGGACTAAAAAGCAAACGCGGGTCCGCTTACAAACCTTGGTCTCGTTTAAAGGGAACTCTGCTGCGGTTTGATTGGACATGTTGATGCAAGCGGACCAGAGACTGCTCCAAAATCAGAAAGTAAAATATTCCACATGGCATTTTGGGTAAAAACAACCTAAATAGACATAAATAGTGCTACTCTAGTGCCAGCTGGAGAAATGACTCGTCTTTTACCAAAGACAAAAGAGAAATTCCTATAACTGCTCAAATCTGACACTGCTCAATTTTTGTTTACATTTTGGAAAGAAGAAAGTTGAGCTCATGTCTTCTTCTGAGGTCTCTGTGTTGTTTCCATCAGTGGTTCTCGGTGCAGCGCCACCACAGGCGATGAGGGGAACTTTTTTTTGGTTTGTTTAGAAAGAGCAGGAGTTATGTCACATTTGAAATATGCAGAATTTTCATCACAACTAAAGTTAAAGCAGTGACTTTACTGAGCTGTAAAATGGTACCTTATGCCTGGAAAATGCATAACATTTCCCCTTCAATATGTAATTAAATTTCATTAATCAGTTTGCTCTCAGCTTAAAGAATAGAAACATCCTTTATTGTTCTGTAAAGTGTAAATTCATGAACTTGATTCTAATTTTGTGCTGCTCTGTTCGGATCTTTTCCGTCCTCTTTCTCAGACTCCTTCAGTCGTATCTGTCGCGCTGCCATCTGAGCTGCAAACACCGGTCACACAGTTCTGCTTGGAGCAGCGGTCCCACGGAGGCGCTAACCGTCATGTGTGGGCCGTGGATTTCATGCAGCTGCTCCCTGTGTTGCCTGGCACGCACACGCACGTTGCTCAGTTCTCCATCAACCTCGGCTGCGGCTCCTACCAGCCTGCCAACAGGTATGACACACGTTCCGGCAGAATAAAGTAGCCGCCAGGGAGGCTGATCAGAAAACAAAGCTGGTTTTCATCCTGTTAGTGTGAGTCTGGAGTTTTCCACCAATCTCGGTCGCTCCTGGTCTCTGCTGCACACCGAGTGTCTGCCAGAACTCTGTGCCGGGCCACATCTACCTCACAGCACCATCTACTCCTCAGACAACTACAGCGGGTAAAGTTTCTGCTAACACGTTCCTCACTTACTGCCGTACGTTTGTGCATTTAATGAATCTTGTTACCAAAGTGTGCCTTGTTTGTTGGTTCAGCTGGACCAGAATCTCCATCCCCCTGCCCAATGCTGCCTTGACAGAGACGACCCGGTTTCGCTGGAAGCAGACCGGCACCGGAACCGGCAACATGTGGGCCATAGACAACGGTTAGAAATCCACCTACACCTCAGACTAATTAAGGCCTTAAAAGCAAGACTTTCTGTGAGATTTCAAATATCTGCGAAAGTAGCAGATGTTATGAGAGAAACGGAGGTCTTAGCGACATGAATGATCAGAATTAAATATTAAAATTCCTATCCTGCAAAAATTCAAGCAGTTTGTAAAGTGAAAGTGGAAAATTAACAAGAATAAACTGATTAATTCAACCTCTCATATGAGAAAGAAACAGGGTTTCATTTTTTAAAGTCAAATTTTCACTGATGCTCTTTATAAATGTATTATTTAGCTCCAAAATATTTAGCACCAAACAACATACAGTATTTTGTTAGTGTGTTAAATATTTAACTACCTATTTAGTTAGCAATCTGAATATTGAGCTCTAAACTAAATATTTAACTTTCATGCAAATATTTAGCTTCAAAGTAAATATTAAAGTGCTAATTATTTTGTTAACATGCTGAATAGTTATTAGCTTCAAGCTAAATACATATTTACCTTGAGTTAAATATTTAGGACGTAAGCATTTAACTAAAGCTAAATATTTACTCATCAAAACATTAATTACGATATTTAATCTGATATTTAATTAGTTATCAAGGTAAATATTAACTCCATTCCATTTTTCTATAGAGTAGCTATGCTGTCATTGGTTCTCTTATCTGATTATTTGTGCGTTAAATTGATAAAATATAAATAAATTCAAATTTGTCTTTTTTTAATCTTTGACATTTTATAATCTGAAGTTCTGTTGTTCCTCAGTGTACATCGGACCAGCTTGTCTCCGGTTCTGCTCTGGACGAGGACATTGCTCCCGCACAGGCTGCAAGTGAGAGTCGACTTTATTACTCCAGATAAATCCAGAACGACTGAGCTCTGACATCTGAAGCCTTTAGCTCTATTAAAAATGAATTGGATTGTATTATTTGCATGATTTATTAATGGATTTTCATTTTCTGTTGCTCCATTTGATCATTTCTGCCTTCAAACCTCCTCCTCTCTGCACAGATGTGACCCAGGCTTCAGCGGTCCGGCTTGTGAGCTCGCGTCGCAGACCTTCCCCGCTTTCCTGTCGGAGGGTTTCTCCAGCCCGCGTCTCTCCTCCTACCACAGCTTCTCGTCGCTGCGCGGCGCCGAAGTCAGCTTTGGCTGCGGCGTGCTGGCCAGCGGAAAGGCTCTGGTCTTTAACAGGGACGGCAGGAGACACTTGGTCACAGCGCCGCTCGACAGTTCCCAGGCCAGGTACTGATAGAGCGGATATAAAGTGTTTATATCATGCACAGAAGCAAATCTGGAGTCTGAGGATAAAGTAGTGCAGAAAGCTTCCTTGTTCCAGTGATCCATCACCGCGCTCTCCTGCTTTAATGTCACGCTTGTAGATGTACGGTGTTTGTGGCGAAGCTTTAGTGGAGAGAAGAAGACATTAAAGTGTGAGATGAAAATAAACTTGCAGTTAGATTTGGCATTATGTTAGATTGATTGCACCTGTTGCAGATGGCAGCCATATTTAATGCCAGTTTCCTGGCTGATAAAGTAAACAGCTGCCTGAGAGAGGGAAGTGTGCTGCTAATGAAAGAACAGTTTAACCGAGGACAGAGAGCCGGAGGTGGTGAATCTGGGAGCCAAGAGGAGGTGATTGAAATCTGAATAAAAAATGCATTAAACTAGATTAGAAACTAATGTGTCTGCAGGGGTTAGAAGATGTGATACTAAGTTTTTCATAGCTAAACTTAGACGTCAAAGAATACTCGTGTCTAGGGTTTTGCACCGATTTATCGGCCAACTGACTTATTGGCAGATTTCCTTAATATTGTGAAATTGGTGATTGGAAAATGGAATCAACAAGTCAAGTTTTTTAAATATCACAAATCAGCTAGTAAACTCCAGTCGGTGCACCCCGACATATGTCTACTTTTTACTTCTAATCCCACTTTTGTAATTAGATCCTTGTTATAATTATTTCATGCATCTTACTTTATAACTTTTTCCAATTTTATCTTATAACAAGAAACTTCAAAGTCTTTCAATTGGAGTACAATTGACTGCTGAAGTGGAAACAAAGGTGCAAGTTTTTCTTAAATAGATACAACGGTTTGCAGAAGTATCCATTAAGGACGGAACGATTTATTGGCACCAATTTTCTTAATTTTGGAAGATTGGTGATCGGTCAAAGCTTCCTTATCTACCTCAGCAAAGGTCTAAAAATCAACCTCAGTCCTCTTCTGCTCTACAGTGAAGGTCTGACTGACAGACCGGCCCACTAGGTCAGGTCTGCACGTTTTCAGTTAAAAGATCGGTAATCAGGGATCGGCCAGAAACCTGCAATCAGTGCACCCCGACATGTGTCTGCTTTTTATTTTTAACCCCTCTTATGTACTTAGGCTTTTGTAATTGTTTCAGACATTTTATTTTAAAACTTGTTCCAATTATGTATTTCTCAACACAAGAAACTTTAATTTGTTTGTCAGCATTGATGTGGTACAAAGTACACTGAAAGAAAATCGTTTTGCCTGATTTTATTTTTTGTTATATGAATTATTGTTGTTTTTGTCCCTAAAATACCAAACTTTATATTTTGGTCCAGCTGATGATGTATTTTTTAAATATTAGAAAATAACTTGATCAGTACTTGATTTGACTTTTTATCAAATACTTTTTTACTTGAGTGAAAATATGTTGAAGTAGTGCTACTCTTACTGAGTGACACTGCCACCACCATGTCTCACTATTAGATCCTGTATCTTGCAAGTAGCCCAAAAACATTTTCAGACATTAATTAGAACAAAAAATTTAATGTCTACTTCACAATTACAAATCGTGAAGTAGAACTTGTTCCCCTTACCTGCCTTCCTTTTCTCGCCACAGAAAACCGGCTCGTTTCAACTCATCACCTTTTAAATAATTCGTTTTCACTTCTTCCTCCTGTGTCTGATCTGCAGATACCTCCAGTTCACTCTGCGCCTCGGCAGTCGCAGCATCCTAAGCTCATGCCCGGCTCCAGATCAGCCGGGTGAAGGCGTTCTGTTGCATTACTCTTCAGATAATGGCATCACCTGGACTCTGCTGCGGCACTACGCATACCAAGGCTTCCACGAGCCAAGGTAATGTCTGCGTTTCTGCTTCTGTACGGTTATACTTTCATATGGAGCAATAGTCTTCTTTTGCAGTCAGATATGAGACTGTCCTTAAGTAAATAAGTCCTTAATTTTGACAAGGAAGTACTAGTTATTTTGGCAGATTATTTCACTTATAACAAAGTAAAAATGTCTTAATATCAGTGAAATAATCTGCCAGTGGAACTAGTACTTTTCATCAATGTTTAGGACTTACAGACTTAGAAGCTCATATGTCTTGCTGAAAAATTGTTTTTAAGTTGCATTAAATTTGATATTTTGTCTGTGCACTGTAACTGTCAGAGTTAAACCCACGTCTGCATGTACATTAATTACAAACAACAGAATGTGTTTGTGTAGGTTTTCCGTCCAAGTCGAGGCCTGACTCACCGTTCTGTCAGTCTGTATGATTAATTCCTGCTGATCTGCTTGGATTACATGATAAACTGTATAGTTTGATGTTCCTACACCGGTTCGGCTGTGATTATGACACATGTGCTGCTCAGGCATTGACAAAACAAAGAAAGTATTTATACTGATCCAGTTTACAAAATGGAGGGGGGTTTCCCCCTAGAGCATTCTTATTCTTAATGATAGAATTAAATTTATTGCTGATAATTTAAATTATCATGACTTATGAAAACCCATCATTCATTTCCCCAGTTAGGATCATACATAACCACACTAAATATAGAATAATTAATGCAAAAATAACCACATCTCAGTATTTTTCATGCATAATACTAATGCATAATTGTTTCAGGTTTTTTTTTTTTTTGCAAAAATGGCCGAACTCTTTGTGTTTAAATGACTGCTAACTCCCACCTGCAGGTGGCAGTATTTCAGCATAAAATCTGTGGTTTGATTACAAAAAACTCACAAAACAATGCAAAATACTGGAGATACTGAAAAGGACAATGGCATAGCAGGGTTAAAGTACACAGAAAAAAGAGGATAAAATTTGTGCCAAAAAAATAAAAATTTTTAGATTAATCTCAGAAATTTTCGAGAACTTTAAAAAATATATATTTTTAAGCTTTAAAAATCAAAAATTTCCTAGAAAAAAAATCTGAAATTTTCTAGAAAAGACTTGGAATTTCCTGAGATGCAAAGAAAATTTTTTACCTTTGAAGCTCAGATATTTCCACATTTTTTTCTAGAAAGATTCAGAGTTTAATCTCAACATTTCTCAGTTTTCTGGTGGAAATTTGCTCTTTTTTCTGCATACTATCGCTCTAATGCGCTGTCATAGAGTGTACAACATTTCAGTACTAAAAATCTATTTTTTATATGTCATATGTAATAAAATTTTCTGATCAAAAGGATTTTGAGTTTTCTTTAGTTCTGAGTCGTCAGCAGAAATTAAAAAAAAAATTTCTTTAGGTGAATTTAAATAATTAAAGTTTTGTTTTTAGAATTGAATTACTGACATTAATGTTTTTTTTTGCTGATATTTGATTTCCTCGCTCCTTCAGGATCGTTTCAGTCGAACTTCCGCCGGGCGCTCGTAAGTTTGGCGTCCAGTTCCGCTGGTGGCAGCCGTATCACTCGGGACGCAGCCGCGACGTTTGGGCCTTGGATGAAATCAGCATGACCTCGGTTCTGTTCAACACCATCAGTCTGGACTTCAGCAACGTGCTGGACGTCACGCAGAGTCTCGGCTTTTACCTGGGAAACGTTCAGCCATACTGCCAGCACGACTGGACTCTAAGGTTTCAGACGTTCTCACAGCAGAAGTAGTTTCGTTATTAATCTCCTAACAAGCTGATCCTCCCGGGTTGTTGGTGTCGTTCTTCAGTTTCTCCGGCGAGCCCAGTCCCGGATTCAGCATCCGTTATGTTGAAACCCAGTCGATGCAAATCGGCGCCTCCTACAGCCTGCAGTTCTCCCTGGTAATGGGCTGCGGCCGCGACCCCTCCCCTCACATCGACACCCAGGTGCGCCTGGAGTTCTCCACCAATCACGGCCTCACCTGGCACCTGGTCAAAGAGGTAAATGTGGCTTTTATCTTATTTTATTTTATTTTTCCCAACACTCGCTTCTCTGTGGCAGAAACTTCTCACATTGTCCCGTGTAGAGACAAGGACACACATTATTTATTCATGATCATGAATATTGATTCAGCCATTACAGCCGCAGAGATAATATGTAAATAATGAGCCTAAATGTGCCAATTTGTTTTAAATGACAAATCATCACAATTAGTTTTAATCACTGCTATCAGCAAATACACGTCTGTATGTGAATGAGACTGCAGATTATCTTCAACACGGACTTTCTATAATCATAACGGCTTCATAAATATTCAGAAGTTTGATTTTTTTTTTATTGCTTTTGAAACTTAATGGACTATAATGACTTTCTCTTCCTCATCAGTGACTTTTCTCTGATTCACCTGCACTGTAAAACGTTTGTAAAACAATTTTCTTGTTGACTTAAATTACATTTTCAAGGCCGCAGGTGAACTTTCATTTTCTAAGTTAACTTTCACTTTCAGATGTTTTACAGTTTACATGCATCTTTGCAAGTACAGACTTGCTGTGCTCTTTGTAGAGTTAATCCATGCTGATCATTCAATGCTCCAGGTCAAAGATAATTCAGCAAACTCTATTTATGATCACATAAAACTGGCTGCACCTAATCTGCAGGATACAGTTCTAAGACCATTTCAGAAATTCAGAGTGAGCAGTGTTGTAGCCCCTCTGGTGAATATGTGAAAGAAAGTATATCTTAAAAGGTTTCCTTTCTCCTGCTAGGCCTGTCTACCCGGCATGCCGAGCTGCTCTGAGTTTACAGCTCCCAGTGTCTACCATCCGTCTGAGTTCAAAGACTGGAGACGTGTTACGCTCTCGTTGCCTCAGAAGACGTGGTAAGTACAATTCACAAAAACAGAAGAAAAAGACTCGCAAAGTGCCCGTTGGGATTAAACGCTCTCTGATCTTGATTTTGCCTTGTTTTGGTTTCTTTATTGTGGCTAATAAGCGCGTTGGGGTTTGACAGCAGTCAGGTCAATTACAGAAAACGAACAACTGAATACAAGTAAAGGTTTGCATTCTCCTCCGTCTACTCAGGCCTGAATAGAAACACATAATCATCTGCTAACACTTTTACTATTTCACATATATTCACATCCCTTAAACATTGTTCACCATTACAACCATAATATTATTCTTCCAAAATGCATTTTATTAAGATTTTATAAATGTAAAGGTCCAAAACTCAAGCGCAAAGTTTGTAAAAGTGTTCTTAGACTTAACACTGAAATATGTGGTTTGCATATGAATCCAGCTTCCTTAACTCTGATACCCCTAAATAAACTCCAGTTGGAAATATGTGGATCATATTGTTTCATAAATAGACACAATACGGTTTAATAGAAATGTTGCTAGAGCAGATAACAGCAATATAAAAAAAAACAGG
Source organism: Poecilia picta (assembly GCA_033032245.1). Classification (NCBI taxonomy): domain Eukaryota; kingdom Metazoa; phylum Chordata; class Actinopteri; order Cyprinodontiformes; family Poeciliidae; genus Poecilia; species Poecilia picta. The sequence continues at coordinate 26,769,364 of CM065358.1, forward strand.
CAGTCATTTCTGCAAACATTTGGTTGTCAGTAGTTTGGATGGATCGTTTGGGGTTCCTCAGGGCCCAGTGTTTGGTCCTGAACTTTTTATACTTTAATTAATTACATTTGCAAGGAATCAAACTAAATTATATTTGTTATATTTGCTCATTTGTTTAACATAAACAAATTATTACTAAATTAAAAAAACTAAATTAATTATATCTGTAAACACTAAGAAGTATTAAAAGTTGGAAGCCACATAAGTAACATGTTCAGTCTCGATTATCAATAAATATTTAAATTTTAGGTAAAACATGGTATTTTAAAACTTAATTTACTCAACAAATTGCATTGTTGTTCCAGTTCAGGAATATTATGTGTAATTTTATTGCAATATATTAAAAACAAAACTGAAACCAATTATGGAAACTATTGAACAGGATGATCCAATAGTAATAAAGAGATAAAGTTCAATGCTGAACTTTATTGAAGAGCAGTAAGAAGAAATACTTTATTGAAAGAAAGTCAGAGCAGAAAACATGTAAAATACAGTTCTCTGGTCATTCAGATTCAGTTCACATTCAAAAATAGTCCAAAGGGAGTTTAAATTCGATTCAGTCAAATTAAAAAGACAAAAATAAAATTAAAAACCATACATGTGTTAGAACGGCCACATCTTAACACTGACAGTCTGTAACTTTCTCATTGATCTGTTTTGCTCAGAAAAATGGGCAAAAGTCTCCAGACGTGTTTTACTCTTTTATAAGATACTCTAAAGATTTGATCAGGTCGCCTGTTATTGGGTTAAATTGACCTTTAACACACATGCAGCTAAATAGGCTGCAAATAACATGAAGTCGCCTCAGTTCAGACATATATCAGCTTAAACCGTCGCCTCTGCTGAACACCCTGACCTCAACCTCCATTTCATTCCAACACCCCAGCTCCTAAATAACAGTGCTGTAATCTCCTGTAGAGTACGGTGACAGGTCAGAAGGTCACGGCCCCTAGTGGTAATAAAACAGCCGTGTGTAGGTTGAATGAACACGAGACAATCCGATATGGATCCGTAAAGCAGTAAACCCAGAGGCCAGAGTGGTTTATTATCTCCAACCTGCCACATTTATACCACAGAATCTCTTCAATTTGACGTTCAACAGTACGAAGCATTAGATGTGACACCTGACTGGATTACAAGGTGACCTCTTGTGATTCGCTGAACCGGTTAGGATTGGTCTATGCGCTACATAAAACACGTTCATTACATGTTTTGCTCAAAATCATTCTTAGATAATCTGATTGTAGTCTGAAGAGTTCTGCTGAATTTGAGCTCATTTCAGATTGAGATGTTTTAGGGCCTCTTGTCACTTTAAATACAAACAATCTGCTGCTGGCCACGCCCCCAATTCAACATTTATGCTGCGATCCAGTTGTGTGGGAAGTGGGAACTTGAAACTGGATTAGCCTTCAGACCCGACAGAGTTCCTCAACATGGTGACGCCTGTTAACATGGTGTGCAAAAGCTCTTACAAACATCATTTTACTGATTACTTTCCATAACCAAACATCGGTTTTAATTTGTTCAGTTTGGAGTTGCAGGCGCTACATGATTTTAGATGCACTTTTACCTGTGTGTCTAGTAAAATGCACATTTCCACCACAAATTACTGCTGCTGATGTGAGGAGAGGCCACATTGAGAGCCAACATGGCCACGTTTCAATGTTTCAACTGGGAGAAATCTGACTTCGGATGACTTCAGTCAGAAGTTGATTCTTATGACTGAGAAGTTGGAATTTCCCAGTTTCAAATTCAACTGGAAGGCAGCATCACACTCGCGCTTGAAAATGGCTGCCAAAAGATGCTCAGTTGTACAATTGTGCATCTTTGAAAAGCATAAGTAGAGCCTCCTGCACAACCAACAGCAACGTAGCAAGTTGTTTCTAGATGATAAAGTCAACAACAAAACACTTATCTTTTCCAGCAGCCATTGTACAGAGCATGCAGCGGTAAAACCAGCTGACCAAAAGTGCTGGAGCTCAGTTTGGGTTGCTAGGAAACGCACTGGGTTTCGCTTGGGTTGCTAGGTAACAGGCTGGGCCTCACTGGAGTCACTAGGTAAAGAGCAGACTTGTAAAGTTACATTCTCAATAGTTTTTTTTAAATGCAACTTATTGCCATAAATAAAACAGCAGCCAGGGGTTTTTTTTGGATCAGTGGACATACAGAAACATGTAAAATGTCAATTTTGCATCCTGGATCACATTTTAAAATTTGAGGATATTTTTTATGTAAAGTTCAGAAAAAGTGAAGAGCCCACTGCACTTAACCCCATTAAAAACCTCCTGGTTATTCCACCTAATACTGATTTCTGAGTTCTTCCTGAGTTAAAACACTAGTATTGTTGCTTTTAAATGAACATGAACTTGTTTTCTCTGCATTATTTGAGCTCTGAAATAACTGCATCTTTTTCCTTATTTTGACCAATTCTCATTTTCTGCAAATAAATACTAAATTTCCGCAACATGTTGTCAGTAGTTCATAGAATAAAAGAACAATCTTAGTTTTACTCCAACATAAGGCTATAAAAAGTAAATACAGAGAAACTGATCATTTTAAGTGGCCTCTCTATTTTTTCCAGAGCTGTAAACTCTAATTATTTCAGGTCCAGTGCAACCCGGTTTAGATGGATCCAGAATTACTACGGCGAGCAGGACGAGTGGGCTCTGGACGACATCTACATCGGCCAGCAGTGTCCCAACATGTGCCACGGGCACGGCTGGTGTGACCACGGACATTGCAGGCCAGTCCCTCCTCCTGACCCGCGGATGCATGTGGGGGCAGATTGCAAACGGACGGCTGGATTAAAGCCGCCCTCTAATCTCACGCAGGTGTGACGACGGGTTCTCGGGTCCGGACTGCCAGCCGTCGTCTCCGCTCTCGTCAAGCGTCCTCTCAGATTTTGAGTCCCAAGACGCGCTGCTGGCCACGTGGCAGGAGGTGATTGGCGGAGAGGTGGTGGCGCCCGACATGGGCTGTGGGGTGGTGTCATCCGGATCGTCGCTGTACTTCAGCAAGGTAGCGCAATGAGAAAGATTCAGTTCAGTTCTGTCAAGATGAAGTGTTAAATGCGATTATTTTTATGTAAAAATCCAATGAGCTTAAATGCACGAAGAAATCTGGCACACGAGAGTTTTCTGTGTTTTCATACGTAGCAGATCAAACATGTGGTAGTTCGTGTTATTAAAGTAAATCAATTTAGATGACTGTCCCTGATTACTGTCCAGCGCTCGTTGCCATGAAGCGTTGACCTCTGAACTCTTCCCTGAGTGGTTCAAAAAAATAACTCCAGATCCAGAGAGTTCATGAGTCTGACTGGCGATTACACAGCTGTTGACGCATTGCTAAGCACATTTTAAATCAGGTTTTCCAGCTGCAGCTACATAATTTCCACAGTTTTTTCATGTTTTCAGCTCAGTGCTCATCAGAATTTTACACTCATCAATTAAGTGAATGTTGTTATTTTATGGCTTTCAATTATGTATTTCAACATTTTTTCAGATTGGTACAATAACAAGACCGTCAACTTTAACAGATTTTGAAAAGCATTTTCTTTAACATTTTTTAATATTCAAGTAAGTCAACTTTATTTCCATCCTCAAGTTGTTTAAAGTGCTTAACGTGATGACAACATAACACAATTAGAAAAATACAACATTGCATTGAGGTGGCAGAATAAAGACAAACAACATAATCTAGACTAGAGTTAATCTATGTTCACTCATTGTTAATCGATTGAAACTCTAAAGTGGGCTTTATGCCTTGATTTAAAGGAACTCAGTGTTTCAACTGTTTTACAGTTTTCTGGAAGTTTATTTTGGTATTTAAAATGTCGTCCAGGTTAAATGTTTGAGTTTATTGATCTTTAAGAATGTGTTCTTGCATTCTTATGCCATTATCATTATATTACTTAAAAATGGCCTCAAAACAAAAATATTAGCGTTTATTGCAATAACTTCTTACAGTTTATTTCACTTATAACATGGGAAAAATGTCTTATTATAAGTGAAATAATCTGCCAATGGACTAGTATTTTACATCAATAAATATTAAGGAATTATTGACTTGAAACAAGCTCACATTTCTTGCTGAAAAGTTGCCTGTAAGTTAGTTTTATCTTATTTCAAGTAACCTGAGATATTTGCACTAAAAACTAGGCCAAAACTACTTGCTAAGATTTTGTGTTTTTGCAGTGAGCATGATGAAATCTGACCAAATGTTGTGACTCTGTGTCCACGCTGCTGTCAGGCTGGGCTGCGGGAGTTGGTGAGCTGGGACCTGGACACGGAGTGGGCGGAGTTTGTGCAGTTCTACCTGCGTGTGGGCGGAGACTGGGCGGAGTGTAACCAGGCAGACAGCAGGGAGGAGGGAGTGCTGCTGCAGTACAGTAACGACGGAGGAATCAGCTGGGGCCTCATCGCTGAGATGTACTTCACAGACTTCACCAAACCTCGGTGAGGCAGGCAGAAACCAGCAGAGTGAAACGTCCCAGCTGCTCAGAGGCGCATGTGGTTCCAGAATAATGAAGCCGCTCTTTTTCCTTTCACAGCTTTGTTCATTACGAACTTCCTCTGGCTTCGAAAACTCCCTCCACTCGCTTTCGGTGGTGGCAGCCGCTTCATTCTGGGGAAGGGTACGACCAGTGGGCGATTGATGACGTCATCATTTTGTCAGAGAGGGAGAAGCACATCATCCCGATGGCCAACCCGACTCTGCCGCAGGTCAGACTCCAGCGTGGCATCACATAATATTATCTGCTCTGACCTTGTTAATACCCCTTCTTTTCTCGTTATCTTATGCAATTTTTTTGTTTGTTTTAAAATGTAAGACTGGAAAATTATCTATATTCTTTATTCATATGGTTATGCTTGTTGCAATAAACAATTAATCAAATAATCACATAATAAATTAAAATGAGCTCAATAATTTCCATTCTGATGATTAATATTTTTTAAAAGTTTTTAAAATATTGTTTTCAGAGTTCAGGGGTCTGATGTTTGTGATTTTTATTTCTGTTTTATTTTTCAGAAATAAAAATCCAATATCCAAAATATTTTGGATATTTTAATATGTTCCAGTTTGAAATGTTCTTTACAAAATTAAAGTTTATTGGTCTTTGCGGAGGGCTTATTTGCATTTCTATGCAACTATCAATATATAACTTTAAAATTATCTCAAAACAACAATATTATCGCTTATCGTAATAATTACTGGGACAATTTATCATCCAGCAAAATTTATGTACCGTATTTCCGCACTATAAGGCGCACCGGATTATAAGGCGCACCTTCAATGAATGGCCTATTTTGAAACTTCACTGCGTTATAAGGCGCATAGAATAGATGCTGCAGTAGAGGCTGGAGTTACACTATGCATCCACTAGATGGAGCAGAACTAAAGGGCATGTCAACAAAACAGTCCGACTCCAGTTGGCGAGGAGAGCCTTCCGCTACTGGGCGGGACAATGGTCACCCGTCTCTGTTCGCGCACAGCATGTTGGTGGAGAACGTGGTGCTAAATGACCTGCAGACGACCTGATTCTAGACGGTCGGTAGGTAGATAGGTCAGTCAAACTTTATTAACAAACCAGTGTTCTCACCACTATCCCAGCATTCACTGCGCGCTTCTTCTTCTTCTGCGGGCAAAAATGGAAGTCAGCGACTGCTTACTGTAGTTGCTAGACCTGTTGTGGCTTAATATGGGTCCATATACAGTATAAGGCGCATCGGATTATAAGGCACACTGTCGGCTTTTGAGGAAATTTAAGGTTTTTAGGTGCTGAAAATATGGTTGTTATGGTAGATCTACAAATTGTTGTTCTTTTTTATATACATTCTTCTCTATGAAGCAACATTTGCACTCATATATATATATGTATATATATATTTACAAATATTATTCTTAATTAACTAAAATAATCTGGCTTTTACAAAAGAGGATTAGGATTCCCTGGAAAAAAGAAAGAAAATCCTGTTTCATAATTACCATATGTTACTGTTTACAGATTCTGAAAATGTTGATTCTAAGCTTTCCAATGATGTCAAACATGCATGTGATGAAGTCAATTATATAATATTTTGACTGACTGTCTGAAAAGCAGTTTTTGGATTCATGAAGATGCGTTTGACATGTTTAGCCTGCCAATAAGCAGCTTTTTCCAGTTTACTTCAAAAACATCTTAAATCTGCCTTTTTATTTTGCAATAAATCATTTCCGGATAAATATTACCGGAAAACACAACATCTGTTTTTTCTTTTCTGCACAGAACTTCTACGAGAAGCCGGCGTTCGACTACCCTCTGAACCAGATGAGCGTTTGGCTGATGCTCGGCAACGAGGGCATGGAGAGGGACAACAACAGCAGCTTCTGCGCTCCAACTCCCTCTGCGATGGTGTTTGGACGCTCCGATGGAGACAGGGTGGCCGTCACCAGGGACCTGGCCCTCCGCCCGGGTTACACCCTTCAGTTTAAGGTTAGGGAGAAGTTCTCAAATCAAATAACACTGTTTACATCTCCAATACCGATATCTGGAGTTTAGTATCGGGGATCTGATACAGGAAAACAGCTGAAATGTTTCTTTAGAAATAAACATATGAATAGATTTACTGAATTACAAATTTATCTGAAACCTCTGAACCAGAACCACACATTTAAACACAGCAGCAGCTTCACAAACTACATGTAAAAACAACTTTGGTTAGTCTAGTCACTCAAATTAGAAGTAAAAAGGCCAATAATAAACTGAAACAATAGGTTGGGTATCTTGAAAAAGTAAATTGCAACAAACCTTTCAAGTTTTTCAGAAAGTGCAATTAGGAAATCTAAATGTAATGTAAAATAAATGATGCAGCATGAAATTGCTCAAAGCATAGAATTAGGCTGAACAGATTCCCCATTTAGATTTTCTTTCAATGTCAGGATCAATCCAGATATTAATATCGGATCAATGCATCTCTTGCTGAAACCATTAATTGGATCAATTGCAGTTAACTGAAATAATTGTCAACCAAATTAGTAATTGATTACTTGTTAACAGGCAACAGGCTAAAAAAAAGACCATTTTACTGAAAGAACAACAAACTCAGAGCAGTAATTAAACCAAAGCTGTACAAAAAAATATACGTTTTCCATTTAAGATGAAAAAAAAAAACTTCTGTCTGTAAACATGTTTTAACTTGAGCTCTTCAGGTGATGCTTCACCTGGTTCAAATTCTGTAAAAAATCTCACCTTTTGTGATCCAATTATTATTTGGTTAATTAAAAAAATAATCAACAGATCAGCCCAACACCGTATTGATGTTAAGTAGAGAAGAAAGTCTGAGCTTATTTATTTAGCTGCAGACGTTTAAGTGTTCCATAAATGAATGCTGCTTCTGCTTTTTAAGGCAATTAACGTTTTACTTTTGTATTTAAAAAAAAAATAATAATTTGCATTTTTAAATATTTTTCTATATTGTACTGAACTGGCTTAAGTAGTTAAATGAAAAATCTAAACAATTTGCTTATTTTTTGTGTCTAATTATTAGTTTTTCTAATTAGTTTTTTTTTTTTTTACCTTCTTCATTTATGGTTGTAGCTGAACATCGGCTGTGAGTCAGAGTTCAGCGCCTCGGCCCCAGTCCTGCTGCAGTACTCCCACGACGCCGGCAGAACCTGGGCGCTGGTCCGAGAAGGCTGCTACCCCGGAACGCCGGGAACAGGTGTCTGCGAAGGCAGCGGCCGTGAGCTCAGAGAACCGACCGTCTACAACACTGGAGACTACGAACAGTGGACCAGGATCACAATAGTCATACCCCGAAACGTGGCAGCCAGGTAGCTCCCTACAGTGTGTTTCAAATGTATTTACACTGCAAAAACACTAAGTCTTACCAGTTATTTTGGTCCAGTTTCTATTTTATGTCTTGTTTTTACAAGACATAAAGGCATGTTTTTAGTAAACAAATCCTTAATATTGATGAAAAATACCAGTTCTATTGGCAGATTGTTTCACTTATAACAACACAGTTTTCCCATGTTACAAGTAGGGCTGTAGTGATACAATAACCTCACAATACGATACACGATATTCTGCTCACGATACGATATATATTACAATATTCAGCAAACGATACAATTCGATACACTTTTGCAGTTTTCTGAAAGATTTTAGAGGGACAGAGTGGTTTTGGTGACATTTTGTGACTGTTATAAAGTTGGATTGAATTAATTTAACTGAAAACTGATTAAAAGCACCAACTACACAATACCTGGTTCTGGTTGGACACAGACTTAAAGTGGACAGCTGGACAAAATGAATCAAAGAAGTGGAGAGAAAACATGTTTCTTTTAGTTGAAACAGTCCAAACTGTAGCTGACATGCATTAGTAAAGTAAATAAAGTGAACCAAGTTCCTGCTCTGAATAGTTTGATACCTTTTTAACCTGAACATCTGAAGGAATCACTCTAAGCCTGATGACCTGGTGAAGCAAGCAGTGAGTGAACAAGGTGACAGTTGGATGTTACGATACTTGCAGATGAATTTCGATTTTTTTCTAGGAAAGAAAATATCGATATATATCGCAAAATTGATATTATTACACAGCCCTAGTTACAAGTTGATGGAACTAGTACTTTTTCATCAATCTTCAGAACAATCTTAAGGAATTATTTTCTTAAAAATAGCTTCTCTGTCTTAGTTTGTCTTATTTCAAGTGTATTAAGATATTTGCACTAGGAACTAGACCAAAAACTTGGTAAGATTTTGTGTTTTTGCGTTTTGTGTTTCTTGGTTTCTCTCTGCACTGTCAGACAAATCACTCTAATTGAAAAACCTGCTCCCCTATTCGCCTGTGGTGGCGCTGCACCAAGAACCGCTGAAGGAAACGACACAAAAATCTCTGAAGAAAACACTGAGCATGACTTCCTTCTTTGTTGGGCTCAGAATTATGATACATGTCTCACATCTGTATAAAAGTCCGAGAAAATACAACATGATCATTCAGACAGCAGACACTTTAAAAACAATTGTAGCCGTATCCAAAGTAGCATCTGATTTGTGCTATTAGCTGTCGGCACAAATCTGTATTTTGGGGGTAAGTGAAAAGATCAGAATAGGGTCGTTCGGACTGCCATGAAAAAGGCAGATTTTGTATCCAGAAGCTGTTTTCACACCTCATAGTCTGTTAGACTCGGTTCAACTGGAGACCAAATTTCCAACATCTGTTACATTTTTTGTTGTGGTTCGTTTTCATGTTGCACTGTGTCAAACTAGCCAAGAACTGCTGAAAGAAACGCCACAAAAACCTCAGAAGAAGACATGAGCGCAACTTCCTTATTCATGAAATGTAAACAAAAATGGAGTGACAACAGATTTTAGCAGTTGTAAGATTTCTCTTTTGTCATTGATAAAAGACCACAAGAAATTTCTCCCACTAGCACTAGACTCTTATGTTTGTTTTGGTTTTATTTACCCAGAATGCCCTGTGTTGTAGTTTGCTTCCTCCTTTTGGAGCGGATTCCGAACCGCGCCATAATTCACGTCAACTGAGCCGAGATCCAGGATTTTAGGCAGACCAGAGTTTGCTTTTTTTAGTCCAGTTGCGCATTCACACTTCCCCAAACAAACCAGACTTTCTACCAAACAAACTTGAGTTTGATTAAAGTGGACTGGTATGAATTCACCCTTAAATTCTATGGTTTATTTGCACTGAAATGCCTGAACTTTATTCATTTTCTCAGTAAAACCAGGTTCCGTTGGTTCCAGGAGAGTAGCGTGTACCGAGATGCGCCGCTGTTCGCTTTGGACGGAGTCTACATTTCCGAGCCCTGCCCCAACCACTGCGGTGGACATGGAGACTGCATTTCTGGTGTCTGCTTTTGCGATATGGGCTTCACAGGTACTGTGGTGACAGAAAGCTGAGGTAACCAAGTATCTCATGATGCTGCTGTATTTTAACCTGTAATCGTCCTTATTTTTTATAGTGGAGCAAGATAGCTGTGTCCCATCCGTAGCAAGTCCCCCAGAGCTGACGGAGGGCTTTGAGGGGAAGCTGAGTCCTCTCTGGCAGAGTATCAGCGGGGGGCAAATCGGAGGCGGCTGCGGCATCATCAGTGAGGGCAAGGCTCTGTACTTCAGCAGCGCTGGACGTCGGGAGGCTCGAACAGCTCCTCTGGACACAACCAACACACGGTGAGAGGAGCAGCTCTCTCATTCTCTCAGCTTCGAAGCATTATGTTGATGCTGTTTAATATAAAATTCAGTTTGATTGTTTTTTGTTTATAGGTTGGCTCAGTTTTACATCCGAATTGGCAGCAAGAGTTTAGGACCCACCTGCACCAGGCCTCGCTCGCGCAATGAAGGTTGTTTTCAAATGCAACACATGTTGTGACGAGGCCCTCTGCTGGTTCAATGTGGGAACTACCTGTAAATCAATAAAGAAAGGATAACTTGATCCCTCCAGCTCTGCAAAAACACAAAATCTTACCAAATATTTTTTCAGTTAGTACAAATATCTTAGTACACTTGAAATAAGACAAACTTTTTAGCAAGACACAAGAGCTTGTTCTAGGTCAATAATTCCTTAACAGTGATGAAAAGATATTGTTCCACTGGCAGATTATTTCACTTATAATATGGGTCTTGGTATAAGTGAAATAATTTAATATTGCTGAAAGGTTGCCTGTAAATTAGTTTTCTCTCGTTTCAGGCATATTAAGATATTTTCACTAGACTAAACATACACAATAAGATTTTGTGTTTTTGCAGTGAGGTACGTTTGTTCTGCCACAGACTTTATCTCCATCGTCTTTTTCTCTTAATTTAATTAGCAAATTGCTGAAATTAAGGTGTTGTAAAAGTTCACACTGGCTCACACCTGCAGTAGATAACATTTAGTATAAAAATAGCCAGCAAAAGCTAAATACAAATTGAATATGTATCGTCTTAAAATTCCTCCAGTTTCTAAAACATAGCAGGCTGTGTCTAACCTTTTTGTGTGAATATTCAAACCATTTCAGGTCAGAGTTACTGCCTATTATAAAATTAAAGTGGTATAAAATTATTACAGTGGTTTAAATTAACACTGAATTTTACACTGTAAGATTATTATTTTAATTTATTCATTTATTTCGAACAGACAAAAAGTTAAAATTCAAACTAATTATCATGCCTATTGACATGCAGTTTTGCATTACTAGTTTGAAAAGAAGCAGGTAGAAGAAGCAGGATCTTCTGATTTTTCTGCCCCTGTCCTACTCGTAACTTTCTAACATTTAAATCTCCAAACACCAGATTAACTCTTAAATTATTCCCACATTGAATGACGCTAAACATCACATTCTCCTCCTTAAATGTACAATTATTTATACATTTTTAATATCTTCAGTAGCATTTTTGATCTCTGAGACCCTCATCCTGTTTAAACTGCTTTTTAAGCTGGTTTATAAGATTATTGGTTACAGAAGAACTTAACAGAAGTTTCTGATGAGGGTCATGTTGGTAAATGCCCAGGGCTGCATTAGAAATGGGGATAAAAATATACGTAATATTTAATTTGTGCTATAAGTTTTCTATTGCATGTGAAATCAGTGGGAAGTTGAAATCTCCATATTCTGAGTAACTGTCTCCTCCATCCTGCTGAGAAACAAGGTTGGATTAATCTGGATCTGTACTAAAACATCAAGCTAAGAGTATAATGAATGAATTCACTGTGACTGGACCTTATACCCAGATCTAGCATGGCGTTTAGAGAAGTCCAAGCTTCCCATTTGGTTTCTGTTAATAATCTTCCCCCCCTCTTCTCTATTAAAACGCTGTTTTTGTACTTTCAGGTGTCATTGTCCAGTTCTCCACCAATAATGGCATCCAGTGGCAGTTTCTGAGAGAGTTGGACTTCAGCTCCTTCTTGGAGCCTCAGGTGGTCACCATTGAGCTTCACACCTCCAGCAAAAACTCCCTACACAGTGTTTCGGTGGTGGCAGCCACAGCAAGGTGAGTAAACTGTCTGCAAAACTCACTATGCAGTAAAAGTACCTTCAAGTTGACCTCTTATGCTTCCTAAAACAGGTTAGGATAGGCCTATACAAACATGTTCATTAAATTTTTTGAACAAATTTATTCTTAGATATTGAGATTTTAGCTGTTTTAGAGCCTCTTGTGACATTAAATCCAAATAAGCTGCTAGCCACGCCCACCCACCACAACAATTATGCTGGGAAGTGAGAACTTGCAACTGAATTTGATGTCTGACCCGACGTAACAGCATTCTAGTTAAGAAGTCTAAATTTCCACCCGTAAACATTGTTTGCAATAACTCGTATGACTTCAAGCTCAATTTCCCATAAGCAAACAACACTTTTAATGTTTAGAGTTGTAGGCGCTACATGCAGCATTGATATTAAATGTATTTTTACATGTTTGTCGTCTTGAAAAAAAAAGCATTTCCACCACAATTTACCACTGCTGATGTGAGGAGCGGCCATATTGAAACAGGAAGTCTGCCTTGCAAGTTGGTCCCAGTTTCCCATTGAGAAATCCGACTTCCATTTGATTTTTCTGACTGGAAAGTCTGAAATTCCCAGTTTCGAGTACAACTGGACCGCAGCGTCACACTCTCACTTCAATATGGCTGCAAACAGATGTGCAATTGTACAATCGTACATCTTTGAAAAGCATTAGACGAGCCTCCTGCACAACCAACAAGAATGCAGCAAGTGGTTTCTGGTTGTTAACAACAGCAACTTGTCTTTTCCAGCAGCATAGAACATGCATAGAACATACAGCGGTAAAAACAGCTGACCAGGCATGCTGGAACTCCTCTCTAGTTGCTAGGCAACGGGGCTGGGCTCCGCTAGGGTTGCTAGGTAACGAGGCACTGCACTCCAAATGTGACTTGACAATCAGGAAAATCATTAACTTATTACCAAAAAAAACATCTGGATGTTTTTTTTAAAGTGTTTATTTTTAGAAGCAGTAGAGAATCAAGTGGAAAAACTTGTAATAGTATTAAGTCGCCTTTACTGTAAGCCAACTCTTTAGATCGTTTTACTCATTTACTCTGCAGGAAAGCACTCTGCCCAGTGGGCGCTGGATGACGTTCTGATCGGTATGAACGACAGCTCCAGAACGGGTTTCCACGATAAATTCGATGGCACCACCCCGCTGAGGCACAACTGGTACCGCATCCAGGGCGGGGAGGTGACCGTGGACTGCTTGTCTCTAGACACTTCTCTCACCTTTAACTCTGAGGCCATCGATAGTAAGTGAAATACGTTCACTACAGCTGTGAAGTGTGTTTGTTGTGCAAACTGGAAGCAACACACGGTCATTAATTACATTGAGGAATCATCAGAATACTCTCTCTTCAGTGTTTGCATATAGACTCGAGCAACCGTAATCCACCCAGACACTTAAAAATCATTCAGACAAGGAACATCACAGCACTTTGTTATTAACAAGCAGCTGAAACAGAGCCTGGGATTTACTGTGGTGTCATCCATCCTGCATTATTAATGAGCGCAGACCTCATCGAACATCCTGCCTGTTATTTATGCCTGCATCAAGCTGTGAGTGGATTAGGTTTGTGCAAATAGCGCATCACAAAGGGGCCATTCATTAGGTGTGCACAGCATGACCGATTTGGCAGCACATCTGTAAACACAAAAGCTCTGTGTTTACAGACGAAGCACGAAGAGTCAGAGGAACATTTGAGGATGCTTCATGGCATTAAAAGAGAGATAAATTTAGCTTAAGTTTGAGTGTTCACTTCTTCTTTCCCTGGCAGGAGAATTTACCAAAAACATATAAATTAATAATTTACTTTCAGATTGTTGTGCAAGTCTATTTAACTTTGGTTAGGGATATAAAACATTATGTAAACAAACTCCCTTAAAGTGACTGGCTGGATTTTATTGGAGAGACTTTAATGTTAGGACTTCTTCAGAATGTAATTGTTGATCGCAATAGAAAGGAATCAGAAGCCATTGTTTCCTCCTTAACAAGAATACCTGAACAAAGATGGTGCCTTGCAAAATTATTCAAACTTTTAAACCTTCAAACATTTTGTCAAAGTGCATAGCTGTGAAAAGAAATAAATATGATGAGTAAATTTGTCTTACTACAGTGCAAAAATACAAAATCTTACCCAGTATTTTAGTCTGGTTTCTAGTGCACTTGAAATAAGACAAACTTAACTTATAGGTAACTTTCAGCAGTTATCTATAAGTAACTGCTAAAAGTTAAAAGGTACTTATTGTTATTGTTTTATTGAGTTAAAACAATAACAATATTGAGTTATTGTTTTTACTCAATAATTCATTGATATTGATTAAAAAGGTACCGGTTCTACTAGCAGATTATTTCACTCATTACAAGACATTTTTCCCTTGTAGAAATGAAAGAATCTACCAGTTGAACTAGAACTTTTTAATCAATATTAAGGAATTATTTACTTAAAACAAACTCTTGTATGCTCGGGAAAAGTTAGTTCTGTCTTATTTCAAGTTTACCAACATATTTACTCTACGAAAGAGACCTAAAACACTTGGCAAGATTTGTAGTTTTTGCTGTGTAATGTTGATAATGCTTCATAAATTGTAAGATGATTTAACTTTTGCCACCTGAAACCACTTTGCAGAGAAGCCAAGATACGCAGAGAGCTGGGACTTTGAGGTGACGGGCTCGTCGTTCCTCCAGTTTGAGCTGAGCATGGGCTGCAGTAAGTCCACCTCCTTCTCCCACGGCGTCCGCCTGGAGTACTCGACGGACTGCGGCCGCCACTGGACTCTCATCACGCCGGAGTGTGTGCCTCCAGCCATCGGCTGCGCCGGTTACACACAGAGCTCCGTCTATGCATCAACCCAACACAAACACTGGAGGAGAATCACGGTTTACCTGCCCAGTGCTGCCAAGTAGGTGGACTCGCACATGTAGTTAAAATTAGGAACGCAAACAATTAGTTAGCTTATGATTAATGTTTTATTAGATTAAAATTACTTCCATAGTAGATTAAAGACAGAAAAGCAGAGGCGCAGAAAAATTCAGACATGTTGAAAGAAGACATGAAGATATCTCAGTTCATATTGCATGAAAATATTTTCTTTTTTGTATTTGACAACCTAAGATGCTCCTGCTTATGTGAGAAACTAATTTTTCTGTTTGTTCAGTCAGTATTTAATAGAGCTGACACTAATTTATTAAAATATGGTGATATTATTATTTTAAATTAAGCATTTTATTAAAAAAAAGTAATTTTATAGAATGATGGTCGACCCTCTTCATACTAGAGAAAACTCTACAAGAAAAAGATGGCGGCTTGTCAATCAATCGCTCGTCAATTGATAGGATCAACCAACTTTAAATCAATTGATTAATCCCTATTTAAAGTTGAAATCTTTATTTTCTATTAGAATATATGCTTAGTGAAAAGAAATGAAAGCTAAATTTCTAATTTTTGACATGGAAGTGTTTTTTTGTCTTTGTAACACGAACTGTAGAAAACCCTGCTTTATAGATTACATTGTCATTATTACTCAAGCTAGCATGAAATCCAAAAACAAATATACATTAAAATCCTTAAATATATACACAGTCCAGTCACATTAATGTGACCATCTGTCAAAAGCCAGAATAACCACCTTTCGCAGAGCGAACTGCTACGAGACGTGCAGGAAGAGAGTCACTTAGGTCCCTGAAGGTCTTCTCTGGGATGTTGAGCCATGCCGACTCTAATGCCGTGGCCAGCTGCGCTAGATTACGCGGTTGAGGATCCATGGCGCGAACAACTCGATCGAGATGGTCCCACAGATGCTCGATTGGGTTTAAGTCAGGTGAGTTTGCTGGCCAGGGGAGGACGGTAAACTCATCCTGGTGCTCTTCGAACCACGCACGTACACTGGCAGCTGTATGGCACCTCGCATTGTCCTGCTGGAAGATGCCATCATCCTGAGGAAAAACAATGCGCATGTAGGGGTGGACATGGTCCGCAAGGACAGATGCGTACTTGTATTGATCCATCGTGCCTTCCACAATAATCAGTGAACCCAGAGAATGCCAGGAAAACATTCCCCAGACCATAATGCTCCCGCCTCCAGCTTGGACCGTTCCTGCAATGGTTGCAGGGTGGTTCCTTTCAGAGGTTTCACGCCTTATACGCCAACGTCCATCTGTCCGATGGAGCATAAAACGCGATTCATCTGAAAACGCTACCTGTCGTCACTCAGTGGACGTCCAGCTGCTGTACTGGCGTGCAAATTCTAGCCTTCGTCGTCGATGAACACCAGTCAGCATAGGTGCACGAACCAGGCGTCCGCTTCGGAGGCCCAGACGCAGCAATGTTCGCTGAATAGTGGTTTGGGAGACACTTGTGGTAGCCCCTTGGTTCATTTTAGTGGTCAGTTGCTCAACGGTAGCCCGTCTATCTGCCCGAACGCATCTCCGCAACCGTCGTTCGCCTCTGTCATCTATGGCCCGTGGTGCACCACATTTGCCACGTCGTTGATTTTGGACAGTCCCATTTTGCCATGCACGGTACACTTTTACCACGGCGGCACGCGAACAGTTCACAAACTCAGCCGTTTCGGAAATGCTTCCACCCTTGGCCCGAAAGCCAATGATCATGCCCTTTTGGACGTCGGATAAATCGCTTCGTTTCTGCATTACGCCAACGATTGAAATGTTTTCCGAAGCCCACACACACCCTTTATATACGCTCAACTGCACTGTGCTGCCACCTGCCTTCTGTGATTGGTTATTTAACTCTGAAGTGGAAAGTACGTGGTGGTCACATTAATGTGACTGGACTGTGTACGAAATATTCTAAATCTCAACACAGAGTAATGCACAGTTTTGTACTATAATGTCAGAGTAATGTCTGTTCCCGACTCACTCAGTTCCCCCAGAACTCGGTTCCGTTGGATCCAGACCCACTTCACCCCAGGGGCAGAAGGATGGGCGCTGGATAACGTGCTACTTGCCCCTGGTTGCCCCTGGATGTGCTCTGGACATGGTCTGTGCGACAACGGCCGCTGTGTGTACGTAAATCCGTCTCCTTCTGCGTTTCTCATCGATTTCTGCCTTGATTCAGTTCAATCTCTACATTTCTGGCTTCCGTTCATCCATCCATTCTCTCACAGATGCGATAAAGGTTATGGAGGCGCGCACTGCGTGCCTCTGGCTCCTCTGCCCTCGTGTGCTGAGGGAAGACTTCAACGAGAATCTGCAGCAGGAGACTTGGCCCGAAGTGTACGGCGCAGAGAAGGGGACGCTCAGCGGAGAACCGCTTAAATCTGGAACTGCGCTCATTTTCAAAGGGGTGAGGAAGCTGGAGCGGGTTGCCAGATCTGATTGGAAGTTTCCAGTCCAAACACAATGAAAAACTGACTCCATAAAGTCTAAACCTCCTATGAAACTCCTGTCTATGGCACCAGATATAATTCCAAAATCAATTTAAACTGATTGATCCCAAAGGAAAATTAAATGTTGTTGAAACTCATATTAATTCAAATTCTTCAAAGAGTTACACTTGATTAATTTCAAAATAAATGAACTAATAAGTTCGATAGCATGACATTTTCTGAAGTTTTCGTTTTTCTGCTGTTTTGATATAATTTTTCTCTGAACATTTTCTAAAAACCTGCCAAATTTTGTGAACAGAAGCCCAATTTTTAACTTTCCAGCAGGAAACTCACCCAATCTGGCAACACTGGTGCTGAGCTTGTGCAGAGAAAAAAATCAGAGCAGAACTTGGAAATTTAAATCACATTCACATTTTCTCTTCTGTTTGCAGGATGGACTGCGAATGATTGTGTCGAGGGATCTGGACTGTTCAAACACTCTCTACATCCAGTTCTCTTTCAAATTTATTACCAAAGGTACTCCTTCACTTCCTCTGACCTCCATTTTTGATTTTTTTTTACTTGAATTTTGCTGTAACAGTTCATCCTCTGGGCTTTTCCAGGAGTGCCGGAGCGCTCCCACTCGGTGCTGCTGCAGTATTCTGTGAACGGAGGAATCAGCTGGCTCCTGCTGGACGAGTTTTACTTCCCGTCTTCCACAGACACGCTGTTCCTCCACCTGCCTCTGCCAGCCAGCGCTCAGACCAACGCCACCCGGTTCAGACTGTGGCAGCCTTACAACAGCGGTGAGCCGGCAGCACCGATTCGGCTTTCAGTTATGTTATTTGTATGCCGTTGATTCACAACACGTGACAGCTCCGGGTGTTTCACAAAAGGGAAGCGTCAATACCAATATACAGAGACTTTTATCAGTAGCTACTCCTTCACTTCCTCTGAAATATGATGGGATAATTAATACTCAAAATACGGAATATTCACTGAACTCTGATCCGGAACCGCGCAGCATTCTGGGGGATGTAGGCAGAAGAAAGGCTCCATCTCCTAAACATCTCACAACCAGCTAAACGAGATTGGTGGAATCAACTCACTCACTCTTTGGTTACCTAACAACTCACTCACTCTTTTTTTACCTAGCAACTCACTCACTCTTTGGTTGCCTAGCAACTCACTCATTCTTTGGCTACCTAGCAACAACTTGTTGAGTAGCTGGCGCAGCAGCAGTTTTAGGTTTTGCCACTGTGTCTCATCACTGCTTAAAAATAAAAAAGATGGTGGGGAATAAAAACTGTGAATAAAATTCAGTCACACCACCAGTTTGGCAGAATTTCAGATATTTAAAACAAAAATCTAATCAATAATAATATATGTTGACTGATGTGAAGGGCTTATATTGTGATTCCAATTTATATCTAGAAATATAAAGTCAATTAAATCCAATCCAGTCATATTCATTCCTAACAATTCAGCTTATTATTCAAATTGGTAAAACGTTTTCCTTCTAAGGAGACCCAGTTCATGGCACAGAGTCACTAACTTTACAAGCAAGCATGTAGCAGCAGTCCATTTTTTTTCTTAGTATACTTTGTCGAATTGATTAAATTTGGCACTGTACAAATAAAAGCTGCTTTGATTTGACTGATAAAATAATACTTCAGCACACAGCAATTATTGTGAAGTTCTATTCATGTAGCATTCTGGATGCTAGAGGGCCACATTTTTATTTATTTATTTTTTCAGGCACAGAAAGGAGGGTCTCTCCCAAGGAACATTCATAAGAACCACCACTGATTAGTATATAATTGTTTTTTTTTTGTCCACCAGGTAAGAAGGAAGAGGTGTGGGTGATTGATGATCTGATCATCGATGGCAGCTCTCTACACAAACCACCGATGGTAATCGACACTTTTGAGGAAGGACCTAATGAGGAGAACTGGCTTTTCTACCCTGGTGGAAACACAGGACTATACTGCCCCTACCAGAAGGCTGGCCTGTGAGTCTTACACTGCAAAAACACAAAGTCTTACCAAATATTTTGGTCTAATTTGTACTACAAATATACCAGCACACTTGAAATAAGACAAAACTTACGAGTAACTTTCAGTGAGATATTGTTGTTTGTTTTTAAGTCAATAATTATTTAATATTGATGGAAGAGTTCTAGTTGCTTGCAGATTAATTTCACTTATAACCAAAGTTAGGTAGTAACTAATAACATTTGTTTGAATAACATTTTTGAATAAATGAAATTTTAGCAGTAATTTTTACTGCTCTGTACCATTTACTTTTACTTGAGTAATTTTATTATAAAGTATTTCTACTCTTACTTGAGTAAAATTTCTGGATTTTCTCCCACTGAATGAAAAACAAATATGTTTAACCAAAACTTCACCAGGCACAGACACACACCTTTTTTTTGCCTGATTTTGTTATTTCTGTTCCTTAAATTAGTTATTGTCATTTTTGCCCTTAAAATGCCAACATTTCTACTTAACTGTCATATTTTTGTTCTATACTAAATGATCGATAATTTGATCAGTTACTCAGTACTTGATCAGACGTTTTACCAAATATTTTACTTTTAATTGAGTCATTTCTTGGATGGCTGCTTTTTACATTTTCTTGAGTAAAAATAAGTTGAAGTAGCACTACTTTTACTTGAATGTAATTGTGTACTTTGGCCAGCTCTGCTTATAACATGGGGAAAAAATGTGTTTTGATTATTTTAATGTGATTCTCTCACACACTAATCGGTGATAAAACCTGTGAAAATATTATGTTTGTTTTTTTATCTTTGACCTCTGATTAATCCAAGTGTTTGCGTGTGTGTTGATGCAGGGAAGAAGACGAGTCGGCCATGGTGTTTATCTCCAGTGAGCTCGGAGAGCACTCCATCACCACCAGGGACATCGACGTCAATGAGAACACCATCGTCCAGTTTGAGGTCCAGTTTGAGAGAAATAGGAGAGAAAGAATCACAAGAATACAAAATAATAAATTCCTATAGGAGCTATTAATAAGCCAAAATTAGACGATAGGGTTAAATATTTGCATTTCAACATGTTTTCTCACAAAAATGACAATAGACAGGGTTTTTAATCTTCTGCCATTAGTTTAACGGCAACAGCAGAGCTAATAAACTCAAAACTATAAAATGCTTCTAATCCTTACCACAAAAATTAAGGATTGGCTATAAAGTGTGTTAGCAATATACAGGCTACAAATGTATAATGTTTTTATCAGCATTTCCTGATCACAAGAGTGAAGGAATGACAGGAGAGACACCTAGTGTGTATGTGCATTACTGACCAATCCCAGAAAAGCCTTACTACCTGATCAATGATGTATGGATTCCAATTTCCTTAAAAAAAATGCAGATTAATACATCGTAAAAAATGAGATTTTAATCATTTTTGTATTGTACAGTATTTGCATTGTTTATAGGTTTATCTGAAATATGTATAGACATTTATTTTAAATGTTATGAAATCACATGAATAACAAATGCTCAGAAACTGCACTGGCGAGGCGATAATAGTTTTTTAACACGGGTTTTCCCAAATTTTCTATACAGACATTGCTACAAAATAAGTAAAGAAACAAATTTATAGAATACTTTTTATTCACTATTCAGAAACTATGACATTAATTTAGCATAAATGCTGCCTCATCTCGTCTGATTTCAAATGCTCATGAGTTTGGTTAATTGAATTAGATAAAATATTATGACTTAATTACCAGATGATACAAATTTTCATCACAATCCCCTCTTGATTATAAGAAAATATGTAATACTTTATACTATTCCCATCCAATTAAATTTTATTTACATAGTTTTTATGGTTTTCTACAACAATGCAAGGTTCCTTCGGTCTTTTTGTTAGAAAATATTTATTTTCTTACCACTCGATTAATTTGATTAACAGGCAATCAAACATATATTTTAACTTGTAATTAAAAAAATAATTGAATAACAAAATAAAAAAATTATGATGAAAAATTTAAGATTAAAAATTCATGGGATTTATTTTTGTAAACATTTTTCTCATCTTCCCTTCAACTTTTTGAGGCCCCACAGCGCCTCCTGGTGGCCTCTCCTATAAGTACTCCTTTAACTGATCACAGTCACATTTCTCTTGTGTATTTCTGCTTTTCTTTAGATCAATGTTGGCTGTACGACCGAGAGCTCCTCTGCAAACCCGGTTCGACTCGAGTTTTCGCGGGACTTTGGAGCCACATGGCACCTTTTGGTGCCGCTGTGTGCCGGCGGCCCTCAGCCCTCCTCGCTTTGCTCCACAGAGCTTCACCCTGCCAGCATCTATTTCCCCGGTACCACACACGGCTGGAGGAGAGAGCTGATCCACGTTGGCAAGCTTCGCCTGTGTGGGTAAGGCCAAAAACACCAAAACACTCACTCTGTCTTTAAAATCACGATTTTGTAAGTTGCAAATTTCTTTCCCTGGGATCCAGGTCAATACGGTTCCGCTGGTTCCAAGGGTTCTTCTCAGCTGGTTCTGCTCCTCCAACGTGGGCGCTGGATAACGTTTACATCGGCCCGCAGTGTCAGGACATGTGCAACGGTCACGGGGCGTGTGTGAGCGGCACCCACTGTGTGTGTGACCCCGGTTTCTCTGGACCCGACTGCTCTGTTGCAGAAATCCCCAATCCGGACTTCCTCAAGGAGGACTTCGAAGGTGCAAGAGAATAAAGTTACTTTTTGCTGCGAATTAAAAATGGAGATGCAAGTTATGAAGTAACAAGTTAATTTAAAGTTGTTTGATTAGTTGCCATTTTCATAAAAACCTGAGTTTTCGCTTGTACCAAGAGGTTTCAAGTCTATGAAGTTTATTTGTAAAGCATATTTCAGCAATGAGGCAGTTCAAAGGGCTTTAGTCAACAATTGAAACGTTACATTTTATCCAGTGCCATCGTTATACATCAAAATGCTGATTAGTGTTTCATTTATAATGTTTCAAGCAAAACAGCTGGGTTTGAAAATTGTGGTTTTCTGACATTATTAAACTTAGAGATATTTATAAAATGTAACAACACAGGAACATTCCAGGTTGTTGAATAGGAAAATAGAAGATGAAAATAATAAAATATGGGAAACACTTAATTCCCCACAAACGGAGAGATGTTCATACAGACATATTCTCTGTTGTTGCTCTTGAAGGAAAATTCAAACTTCTCTCCATGAAGTGCTATAACTCAGGACAAATATCAAAATGATTGGCACTATGTTTTTTTACACCATGTTAAATTTTTCTCCGTTATCCCCTCTGTTTTTTGTCACATCAGTACTTTTTGAATGAGAAATTGACTCACTAAAGTGACACTTGAGCAGATTGTCGAGTTTTTATATTTAAAGCAGAACTGCATAAAGTACATTTTGCTCAAACCAGACTATGCCAGAACCGTTTCTCTTCATTCTGGTATCCCTCCGCCATCTTTGTTTCTGTATCTACTGGCTCCACTTAAGGACGGCCAACGGCACCCTCTGCTGGATGGCGACAAAAACTACATCACTAATAGAAAGTCTAATTGGTTAATCATTTTGAAGTTATTTTAACCACTAATCAACAATTGCTTGATTAATTGCTTTCATCCCTATTTGACGAGGTAGGCATATGTAATTGTTTGCAGAACAGCTACATATATGTAGCAAATGTTAATAAATATGTCTGGCTTCTGCTTCCTTATCCAGGAGGAGCTGTGGATGCTGAGCATTTCACTCTGCTGAGTGGAGGAAAGCCATCCAGGAAATGTGGCATCATGTCCAGCGGAAACCACCTGTTCTTCAGCGAGGACGGTCTACGCATGCTGGTCACCAACGATATGGATCTGTCAAATGCAAGGTACACCTAAACCAACACCAGAAACGGTTACATTACTTTGAAAATGTTTGAAACATTTTGAATTTTCAGTTCTGATTGAAAACTTTTTGTTCTTCCTCAGGTTTGTTCAGTTCTTCCTTCGCCTTGGCTGTGGCAAAGCGGCGCCGGATCCTCGTTCCCAGCCTGTCCTGCTGCAGTTCTCTGTGGACGGAGGCCTAACCTGGGGACTCCTCCAGGAGTTTCTCTTCAGTAATACCAGTAACCAGGCTCGGCTGGTGGCTCTGGAGATCCCTCTGCGTGCCAGAACACCTGCCACTCGTCTGCGCTGGTGGCAGCCGTCAGAAAATGGTCACTTTTACAGCCCGTGGGTCATAGATCAGGTACATGAAGTGAATTTATCCGTAACACGAACATAATTACCGTATTTTCCACACTATAAGGCGCACCTAAAAACCTTAAATTTCCTCAAAAGCCGACAGTGCGCCTTATAACCCGGTGCGCCTAATATATGGACCAATATTGAGCCATGACAGGTCTAGCAACTACGGTAGCAGCTGCCGACTTCATTTTCCCCGTAGAAGAAGCGCGCAGTGCATGCTGGGATAGTTGTCAAAAAACTGGTTTGTTAATAAAGTTTGACTGACCGATCTACCCATAGACGATGTCTATGTATCTACCTACCCACCTAATAATCAGGTCGTCTGCAGGTCATCTAGCATCACGTTCTCCACCAACATGCTGTGCGCGAACGGAGACGGGTGACCATCGTCCGGCCCAGACGCCCCATTCCAGTCGCTCTCCAGGTTCTCCTCGCGACCGGAATCGGACTGTTTTGTTGACATTCTTTATGTCAACAAAGTAGCTTTAGACATTTATCTGGGAGCTTCGGCTAGAGTTACCAAGGGACCAGCAGCTATACATTTAAAGCCGTGGGGGTCGGTGGAAGAGAGACAGAGGCTGCGGCGGCAGCGTGTCGGTTGGTCTGTGCTAACCAGAAAGCAGTTGGGCACAATATCACAACACCAAAACCGTGAGTGAAACAATGACTAGTGCAGATGCTATATAAAGTACTCAGGACCAATTTTTTATTATTAGACATCCATATTTGTAGTGAATGGAACAAATCATGTCCCGTACAATACCAGATGGGTGGCAACATAACTGTGGCGTCTATTCTATGCGCCTTATAATGCGGTGCGTCTTATATATGAAAAACGTTTTAAAATAGGCCATTCATTGAAGGTGCACCTTATAATCCGGTGCGCCTTATAATCCGGTGCGCCTTATAGTGCGGAAAATGTGGTAATCTTAATAATCGAACCCCCAGTCGGTCGTGCCAGATGCCCGGTAGTACTGAACCAGGTTCTGGTTCTGCTGAAGGTTTCTTCCTGTTAAAGGGGAGTTTTTCCTCTCCACTGTCTCAGTTTGAGCGATTGCCGCTACGTGTTCATCCAGGAGGAGTTAATGCTGCAAGTCAGAGACTCAATGCACCATGTTTGGTTTCCTTACATAGAAACATTTTAAGCTAAATAACCAAACATCCTGCAGTGTTTGATAACTAGGATCAATTGAAATGTGTGTGATTGAATTTATTTTTTATTTTTTGAAAAGTGCCTTGAGATATTTTTGTGAATTTGTTTTATATATGTAAACTTAATTGTATAATTATTTTCACCATATATTGACATTATATAGGTCACATATGTCAAACTCGAGGCCCACAGGCCGTATCCGGCCCGCCAAAGCTATTTATGTGGCCCTCAAGAATCTAGAGGGCCACATAAATACAATTTGAGATAACATATTATTTTACCAGTCAAATGAAATCAGTTTTTATCTGTGCAGTGACAAATTACTACAATTTGAAAAAATGTAAATATTTAAATTTTAGAAAGTATTCATTGATTTCAGATTTTAGGATTTCCTCAAGAAATCTAGCTAAACCAGTTGCACCACAGAGGGCTTTTTTTGTTTAAAAAATTTTAAAAGTTGACTTTAAATTTCAGAAGTAGAACATCAACAACAAAGAAAATACAGCAGTGGAATAAATAAAACTAGCCTTTCTTTAGGTTGTGCATTTATATTCACATGCTGTTATCTTTTTAAATGGATAACAGTTTGCTGAAGATTACATATGTTTTATTACGTATATCTTAACCTGCCTTTGCTATCACTGTTACTAGTGTATTAATAAAATTACTTAAATTAAGGAAACGACACTCAGTTTTTTCAGTGGATTCTGCTATGAGTTTGACTCCTCTTTCGACTCTCCTCTCTCTGCCGTCGGCAACGTTTTCTTTTTCACACTTCAGGTTGTGGTGGGTGGCAGTGCAAGCGGCTGGGGGCCACTGGAAGACGACTTCTCCTCCATCGACGGACGGTCGTGGCTCCTCCACCCGGGCGGAACCCGAATGCCTGTGTGCGGTTCTGACGGACCGGCTTTCGCTTTCATCGAGAAATCCAACACGCGATACGCCGTCACTACTGACATCAGTCTGGGTCAAGATGCGTTCATCCAATTCGACTTTTCTGCATCCTGCTCTGTCACTAATTCTTGCTACTGTAAGCAAAAGAAACTCATAAGCAAACATTGTTATTATTTGTATTAGTTAAAAACTTATAATGTGCTTGTTTTATTTTAAAACGAACATTAGAAACCGAATAATATGATAGAAGTTTGTAAATATTTTTATAAAGTTTAATGAAGGTGGGCAGAAATTACACTCTAGGAAGTGTAGCTCATATTTTTACTCAAGTAAAAGTAAAAAGTAGCATCCAAGAAATTACTAGAGTAATAGCAAAGTATTTGGTAAAAAGTTGCCTCATGTACAGATTAAATTATCTCTGTCTTATTATTATCGGAATTATTTCTGACACTCAATATTTGTACATAATCAGATGGATCAATATATGAAGTGAAGTGGAAATTTTGATATTTTTAGGAACAAAATGACACTAATTCATAAAACAGCAAAATGAGGCAAAAAAAATATATTTCAAAATCTGTTTGTTTTTTTTTTCAATGAAAATTTTATTAAACTTTAACAAAAAACTGCTGGTGTGTGTCTGTGCCTGGTGATTTTTTGTTTTTAGTGGGTGGAAAATCCAGAAATTTAACTAAAGTAAGAGTAGACATACTTCATAATAAAATTACTCAAGTAAAAGTAGAAAGCAAAACATAGTAAAAATACTCCTAAGAGTACATTGTTTCAAAAAAAAACTTCCTGATATGTAACTGTAGTTACGACCGAACCTTGCTGATTTAAAGGTAATCTGTAAATGTTTAGGTGTCTGTTCTTGTTGCAGCTGTGGAGTTGGAGTATTCTCTGGATCTGGGTCTGACTTGGCAGCCGCTGGTCAGAGACTGTCTGCCTACGAGTCCCGACTGCTCTTCTTACACTCTGCAGCGGATCCTCGTGTCAGACACCTACAACAAGTGGGGCCGCGTCACCTCGTCTGTCCCATCATACGCAAGGTCAGCACAGATCTACGCTTTGCCAACCTAAGATGATTATTATATACTAGCACAGAAAACGTCAGGATTGTCTTGCTCTTTCTGTTCTATTGCGTTCAGGCATTTACCCTAAAAATTAGGGGTGCATAAATCAATCGGCATGTAATTTATCCAATCTGGTAAAGTTTATCTTTCCCTTTTGTCCAGATCTCCGGCCACGAGGTTCCGCTGGTTCCAGCAGGCTCCCTTCGACAAGCAGCAGACCTGGGCTCTGGATAACCTCTACATTGGTGACGGCTGTCCCGATATGTGCTCTGGACACGGCCGCTGCCAACAGAGCTCCTGTGTGTAAGTCATAAAACAGACTAGAAAAGAAAATACTGGTTGTATCTGGAACATCAACTCTAAGGCATTCAAGTCAAAATTTTACTATTTACAGTACAGTCAATAAGCAAAATGTACACAGTTTTACATGCTAAAGGGAATATTGGTGCAAATCTAATATTTTGGACATTTTATGGTTCCATTTGTGTCTCAAGCATTTAAGAAGAAACGCCAAGTAATTTTTTGGCAGAAAGTTAATATCTTTGGTGTCTGGAAAATGAGCCGTTTCAAAACAAATGCCTACTGGAAAAAATTAGTGTTTTGTTGTTGACTTACCATTTGGAAACCACTTGCTGCATTCTTGTTGGTTGCGCAGGAGGCTCCGCTTCTGCTTTTCGAAGATGAATGGTTGAATAATTGTGCATCAGTTTGCAGCCATCTCCACATGTAACCTTTGAGTTGGGCACCAGCAGCTTATTTGGATTTAAAGTGACAGAAGGCCCTAAAAACAGCTCAAAATAAGCAGAACTAAAATATAATGATGTAAGAATTATTTGAATGACATGTAATGTAATGTTTTGTATAACCTATAGGCTTATACTAACCTGCTCAAAGAAGCATAAAAGGTCACTATTAAAGTAGAACAACAAATGTTTGGTCCTGATTAGTTAGGTTTTCATCTTGTTATTTTCTGACCCCAAAAAAACAAAATTAAATAAAAATGTAATCCCTATTAGGGCTGTAGTGATACAATAATCTCATGATACGATATATAGTGATATTCAGCAAACGATACAATTTAATACACTTTTGTGATTTTCTGAAAGATTTTAGAGGGACAGAGTGATTTTGGTGACATTTTGTGACTGTTTTATAGTTGGACTGAATTAATGTAACTGAAAACTGATTAAAAGCTCCAACTACACAATACCTGGCTCTGGTTGGACACAGACTTAAAGTCGACAGCTGACGACAATTAAAAGAAACATGTTTCTTTTAATTAAAACAGTCCAAACTGTAGCTTACATGCATTAGTAAAGTAAATAAAGTGAACCAAGTTCCTGCTCTGAATAGTTTGATACCTTTTTAACCTGAACATCTGAAGGAATCACTCTAAGCCTGATGACCTGGTGAAGCAAGCAGTGAGGGAACAAGGTGACAGTTGGACGTTACGATACTTGCAGATGAATATCGATTTTTTTCTAGGAAAGAAAATATCAATATATATCGCAAAATCGATATTATTGTACAGCCCTAATACCGTTTATGTTATTAATTGTTAACATTGTATGTTTCTTCTTGTTTCTAAATTCACTTCCCATGCCAGGTGTGACCCGGAGTGGGGAGGAGAGTATTGTGACGAGCCGGTGCTGCCGCTGCCGTCCCAGCTGAAGGACAGCTTCAGTCGAGCGCCGTCGCTCAGCCACTGGCACGTTCTCACGGGTGGGAAGCTCAGCTCCGTGTGCGGAGCTGTGGCTTCTGGAGCTGCGCTGCACTTCAGCGGGGTAGGTCCACCTGTGGTGCAGATTCTACACCACAGGCATACTTGATGATTTTCTTATTTTGCTGTACATCGTAACAAGGATTTTGCACAAAAAGGTCTATGCCGTAGACCTTTTGCAGGAATTTTAACTCCTGCATATGTTAATGCAGGAGTTAAAATTCTCCTGGCAAAGATTGACATTTCTGCAGAACCTGCAAAAGATCTAATATGTTTTACACTGGAGGAAAGTCAGATAGTTAACAATAATGTCTGAAAGATTTATATTTGAGCATAAGTAATAAAATGTCTGTCTTTATGTGTGGCAAACGTATTTCCATTACATTTTACACTGCAAAAACATAAAATCTTACTGTTTTATGTAGTACAAATATCTTAATACACTTAAAATAAGACAAAACCAGTAACTTTTCAGCAAGATGTAGGGGCTTGTTTTAATTACTGTTGAAAAAAGTTCAATTTCGACTGGAATTTTTTTCGCTTATAATAAGGTATATTTCACATATTACAAATCAGTGAAATCCACCAGGGTAATTAGAACCTTTCCACAATATTAATGAATTATTGATATGACTCAAGCTTGGAAGTTAGTTTTGTCTTGTTTCATATTTTGCTTCAGAAACTAGACCATACATACCTGGTAAGATTCTCTTAAACCATGTTTTTCAGTGTAAAAGCAATAATAAAGGGCGGTTTTAACAGTTTTTCCTAAATGTTTTATTCAGTATCTGCTTTGCTGTTTAGTTGGAGCCTAATGAAGTTAAATTTGTTTATAGAACTACATAATAATGTTAGAAAAGCATTAATTAGACCTCTTTACATAATTCAAACCCTTTGTGACTTCAGAAATACTTTAGAAAGTAAAGAATTAGATTTTCTCAGGCCGCATCTCTTCTTTTGTCTGTGCGCAGTCATGCACCCGTCAGCTGGTGACGGTGGATCTGAATCTGACGAATGCGGAGTTCATCCAGTTCTACTTCATGTACGGCTGCATGATTCCTCCCAGCAACCGGAACCAGGGCGTCCTCCTGGAGTACAGCCTGAACGGGGGGATTAACTGGCATTTACTCACAGAGATCTTCTACGACCTCTACACCAAACCTGGGTGAGTTTCATTCCTCCACCGGCGCCGCCTGGTGGTCCGCAAGGTACTGCACACAGACGACAGTGGGAAGTGGTAGAAGGATGATGACGCGCCATGTTTTTAAAGCGTGAACAAACTAATTTTAATGGAACACAGCGATTCCAAATGTGTGTTTATTTAAACATTAGCAGATTATCAACAGAGTTTTGCTCACATTTGTAATGGAAACGCAGCTGCAGTCTCTCTGCTTCGTCTCCTCAGGTTCGTAAATGTGCTGCTGCCCCCTGCTGCACGTCAGGAAGGAGTGCGGGTGCGGTGGTGGCAGCCGCAGCATGAAGGCGCAGACCGGAGCGACTGGGCTCTGGACAACGTCCTCATCGCCGGGTCAGACCCGCGGGCCCAGATCTCTGACACGTTCGGAGGCGTGGCTCTGCCTAACCATGAGAGAGCGCCTGCAGATGAGACTTCTGGACGAGTCAGTCAGCTGAATGAACAGGAAGAAACGCCGATAGGTGATTCAACCACCAGCCGCCTGTCACTGGGAAACACAGGCGATTCTCTAGGTTTCTAATATTTGCTTGGTTTTGTTCTCAGTGAGTGACCACTGGCTTTTCTCTGAGGATTGCTCTGTGCAGCGCTTCTGCAACTCCCCTGATGGCGTGATGGTGTGTGGAAATGCAGATGGGAGAGAAGTGTATGCTGTCACACATGATATTGTTCCAGACAAAGGCTGGGTCATGCAGTTCAAGGTAATAATACCGTCAAGTTTATTAGTATAGTGCATTTCAGCAACAAGGCAGTTCAACGAGCTTTAAATAAAAACATTATAACTAACAAACAAAAAAGAAGCATCACATTGCAGTGGCAAAATAAAAAGTTCTCTAATCCTGGAGATGTTCTTCAGGTGATTGAAGGCCGACTTTGTAACCGTCTTTGTGACTCTGAAGGTTCGGGTCAGAGTTCATGGTTAGACCCAGACTTCAGGCCTGATCGCTGGTTCTTATTCATAATAACTGAAGCTGTGCATTGACTCCACATCGCTCCTCTTTAGGTCCAAAATAATAACTTCAGTTCTCTGGAGAAAGTTTCGGCACATCCACACATTTATCTGTTCTGAGCATCTGCTTTGAATGGCATCGTAATACAGAGCTGTGCATCATGATCTCCTTATCTAGTGAGTTAACCTCGTCATTGTCTCTCTTAGATTGCTGTTGGCTGCAATGTTCCAGACCGTCCAGCAGATCGACAGATCCACATTCAGTATTCGGCAGATTTTGGAGTCACGTGGAAGTACCTGGTCCCTCAGTGCCTGCCTGCTGACCCTCGCTGTGGCGGCCAGGTCTCCCAGCCGTCGGTCTTCTTCCCTGCTGAGAGCTGGAAAAGGGCAGTTTACCCGCTTCCTGACAGCCTGGCTGAAACGTGAGCCGCCCATCACCTGCCTCCGTATGATAGATGGGTGATCAGTATCCATGTATAATACATCAGGTGGAATATTCAATATCCTCACCTTCCTAAAGTAATGGCCTGAGTAGCATTTTGCCAAAAGTAATTTTTGCAAATGATTCCCCACCTCTTTCTTTCCAAAAAAAAAAAAATTTTTTTAGGAAGATGGGGATATACAGGATATTCACTGAACTCTGATCCAGAACCGCACAGCATTCTGGGAAATGTAGGCAGAAGAAAGGCTTAACCTGCTCAGCCTCTTATGGCTGGCTAAGCAAGATTGGTGGAATCAACTGACTATCACTCTTTGGTTACCTAGCAACTCTCTCACTCTTTGGTTACCTAGCAACTCTCTCACTCTTTGGTTACCTAGCAACAGCCAGTTGAGTTACTGGCGCAGCAGCACTTTAAGGTTTTGCCATCGTGCTTCTTAACGTCTTAAAAATAAAAAACAAACCATGTTGAGTGAAAACTCTGTATAAGGGAGGAAATGTCATGGCACCAGTTTGGCATCATTCCAGACGTTTAAAACAGAAAAACGATCAATAATGATTGATTATCAACTGAAATGAAAGTCTAGCCAAAGTTTAATTAGTGAAGTGATTCTGTGTTGCTGGCTTGTTCGTGTCCCCAGCGCGGTGCGGTTCCGGTTTTACCAGCAGCACTCGGACATCCAGTGGGGAGTGGAGAACCTGTACATCGGGCCGCCCTGCGACGGCCACTGCGGGGGACACGGAGACTGTCTGGATCAGCGCTGCATCTGCGATCCAGGATTCACCGGACCCAACTGCTACGCCAGCACCGCCCTAAAGGTAGCGTTTAATCCGTCTTTATGGGTCTCCTTCAGTGAAAGAATGAAGTGAGAGATGGTTTAAAGCATGTGTGCCAAACCTGAGGCCCTGGGGCCAAATCTGGCCCGCAATAGCTTTTATTTGACCCTCTAGAGTACGTAGGGACACATAAATAAAATCAAGATCATAACTGTCTGCTTAAATATTATTTTACCAATCAACTAAAATCTGATTTTTATCTGTTTTCTGCCATTTTTAGACAGTTTTTTGCTATTCCACAATGCAGACATTCACACAAAATCAACAGATTGCTGCACTTTTTCACAGGAATGTGTAGTTTTCAATTTATTGAAAATTTTCTACAGAAATGTTTAAAAACATTGGGCTTAAATTACTAACTCCAACCTGAATGTGGCAGTATTTACTTTTATTGAATTAACCCAACTTGACGTCTGTGATCAATATGTCAGGAAAAAAAGTCATAATTACAGTCTTACAGGAGCACAAATATTGCAAAAATTCTCTAAAAAATACACTACATTACCACCATAAAATCAGGGATATTGACTTTGTAAAAAAAAAAATCCCTACATCACGACATAGTGACATTTTTTAAAAGTTGCACACTGCAGCTTTAAGTATTGACTCAATAGGGCTTAAAACAAATTCACACCAGACTTTTCAGTAAAAAATATTTCAATTTCATGAACATTATTTATAAATCACCATTTTGTTTACATTTTACCTCAATCCCTAAAACAATATGATGAATTATGTGGTTGAATCATGAGAAAATGTGAATATTAGCACATTTCCAAGCCACTCTGTGATTTTGTTTTGTTTTTTTAACACTTGTTTCTTTTCTGTAGGCGTCTTTGAAGGAGCGCTTTGACTGGGAAGGGGGAGCCGGACCTCAGTGGCAGGTGCTGGAGGGCGGGAAGCCCTGCACCGACTGTGGCGTTCTGGTGGAGGGCACCGCTCTGTATTTTGGAGGAGCTGATGCCAGGCAGGCCGTCACTGCTGATTTGGACCTGCGGGGGGCCAAGTGAGAGTCCCATCGCTCTCAGGGAGAAGATTTCTGTTTAGTGAAACTCCTTAACTCTGTTGCTTTATTTATGTTTCTGCTCATAGGTTTGTGGAGTACTGGGCGAGGATCGGAAGTGACGACAACATGACCATGTGCCACCGTCCCACGTGCCGTAAAGAGGGGGTCCTGCTGGATTACTCCACCGATGGAGGTCAGCAAAGCTCAGGCTGTTACCTAGCAACCCAAGCTGAGCTCCAGCACCTTTGGTCACCTGGTTTTACCGCTGCAGGCGCTGTACAATGGCTGCTGGAAAAAAACAAGTGTTTTGTTCTTGACATGCCATCCAGAAACCACTTGCTGCATTCTTGTTGGTTATGCAGGATGCTCAATTAATGCTTTTCAAAGATGCACGGTTCTATAATTGCACATTTATTTTCAGCCATTTTCACATATGAGTGTAAACGCTGCGTTGAGGGGCCAAGAACTGCAAAAACACAAAATGTTACCAAGTATTTTTGGACTAATTTCTTGTGAAAATATCTTTGTATGCATATAACAAGACAATAGTAATTTGTTTAGCTTGTTTTACGTAACTAATTCCTTAATACTGATTAAAAATTGCTGGTTCCACTGGCATATGTTTTCACTGATAATACATTTTTCCCATGTTAAAAGTGAAATAATCTGCCTGTGGAATTAGTACTTTTTGATTTTTTATCTTGGAAAAATTTTGTTCTAAAAGTATAAGGAACGTGATTTGCATCACCCATAGACCCATCCTAACCCATCAAGGAAGCGCAGTAGGTCACCTTCCATGTAACTCTCTGAATACTCAGGTGTGTCCTGGACTCTGCTACATGAGATGGATTACCTGAAGTACGTGTCCGTGAGGAGAGACTACATCGTTCTGCCAGAGGTGGCGCTGACCAACGCCACACGCCTGCGATGGTGGCAGCCGTTCACCGTCTCTTCAGGCTTGGCCACCCCGAGCCTGGAAAGAGCTCAGTGGGCCATAGACAACATCCTGGTGGGCGGGTCAGACATCAACCCATCCACACTGCTGGACACCTTTGATGATGGTGAGTTTGGATGCGAATCTGTCTGTGTTTAGTGATTTGATTGCGATTTTTAGGGTCGCAATTTGATTCAGGAGCCAATTTTTCTATTCAAACAGTTTGGAGATTCTGTTTGAATTATGTGACTAACGAGAGGAAAAGACAATGTAAATTAATAGAGCATTTACTTAAAACGTTTCTAAAATGTTTCACACCGTGTCAGAATTAATCAGTTTATATCTAAACAAAAATACACAAAATTATGTAAGTTTTATTACCAGTATTAGGCTAACTAGGCGGCCTGCCCTTTTCTCAAGTAAAAAAAAATATAATTTGTAGATATAATTTTCATCCATCCATCCATTTTCCTACACCCTTGTCCCTTGATGGGGTCGGGAGGT
Organism: Poecilia picta; assembly: GCA_033032245.1. Lineage (NCBI taxonomy): Eukaryota > Metazoa > Chordata > Actinopteri > Cyprinodontiformes > Poeciliidae > Poecilia > Poecilia picta. Next base: position 26,803,648 of record CM065358.1, read on the forward strand.
GCTGGTGCCTATCTCCAGCTGGCGTTCCGGGCGAGAGGCGGGGTACGCCCTGGACAGGTCGCCAGTCTGTCGCAGGGCAACACAGAGACACACAGGACAAACAACCATGAACACACACACTCACACCTAGGGACAATTTGGAGAGACCAATTAACCTGACAGTCATGTTTTTGGACTGTGGGAGGAAACCGGAGTACCCGGAGAAAACCCACCATGCACAGGGAGAACATGCAAACTACATGCAGAAAGGCCGGGGCCGGGAATCGAACCCAGAACCTTCTTGCTGCAAGGCAACAGCTCTACCAACTGCACCACTGTGCAGCTTAGATATAATTTTACAAAATAAAATTTTAAAAAAATATATATATAACTTACAAAATAATTGACATGTATTTTATAAAGAATTATACAAAATAATTCTATTTATTTATATTTAAAAAATATATGCAAATGTGAAACAGAAAATATACAAAATACATTTATATGTTGCATTTACAAAATCCCTATTTTGTAGATATAAAATTTATTTACAAATAATAATTTAGACTGCTTAAAAAATATATCGCCTAACTCATACTTAGTTTTTTAGTTTGCTAAAAATTGAAACAGACTAAAATAGATCTTTGAGAATTTTGAATTGTTCCAGAATTTCCAAATTGTGATTCTCTATAGAATAATTTTTCGCTATAGAATAATTTTTTTTCTGCACCTCTTTAGTGAAGATCCTGGTTTAGCTGATGAACCATTTGTCTCACTTCCACTAGAGGGCGTTTCTCATGAGGAAAGCTGGAGTTTCTATCCGAACGCTGTGCGAACCGCCGGCTTCTGTGGAAATCCCTCATTTCACCTCTACTGGCCGAACAAGAACCAAGACAGGACACACAACATCCTTGCTACTCGAGAGCTTATAGTTCAGCCCGGATATATTCTACAGTTTAAGGTAAGAGTGAAAGCGTGCTCACAGTGGCGTCTGCCTTATGGTGTTTAGGTCCTAAACGTCTCGTTTCTGCAGATTGTTGTCGGCTGTGAGGCAGACACATGCGAGGATCATCACTCTGTCCTGCTGCAGTACAGGAAGGACGCACGGTGAGAGAAACAAGGGAACAATCAGCCTCCACTGCAGACACACAGAGTCTTACTAGTTTTTGTTCTACTTTCTAGTGTAACTATCTTCATACACTTGAAATAAGACAAAACTAACAAGCCGTAGGAATAGGAGTTGGAGTTTTCTGGCCGATCGCAGATTACCAATCTTTACAAAGCCTGATCTGCCAATTCTAATTTTGGGCGATACCAATATTTTTTTTATATTTAAGTGGTCTCTTAATTGTTTCCAGAGCTGTATATATACTTAAGAGTGATGTAGGTAATTCAAAGATGACTGAATATCAATAAATAAATGAAATAACAGGCATGCACATGCAAATATGTTAATCTATAAATAACCTATAAATTAGTGGCTAGAGGTAGAATTTATTTCCTGAGGTGCATTTTGGTAAAAATGAATCTCTGGCTGCAGTTTAATAAATTAAGTTTATTAAATAAAATCAAATAATCTGCCAGTGGAACCAGATAAAGGCTACATGATGAACTAGTACCTCAAAGAATCTGATTTCTTTGGGTGGATTGAAAATTGGGTCTTTCAGTGAATATCGGTCGCATTTGTGCAAAAACCATATTGCGTATATCTACAAGACCTCATTTTAAGAATCCTGAGCTGTCCCTTTAACCTCGCCAGGTCCGACTCGTGGCAGCTGGTCCAGTCAGAGTGCCTTCCTTCATCTGTGAACAACGTTGGCTGCTCCCCCTTCCAGTTCCACGAATCCACCATCTACAGTCCGGTTAACAGCTCCACCTGGACCAGAGTCACGGTCCAGCTGCCGGACCACGTCTCCTCAGGGTAAGAAACGAGACGCCGCGTTTCACAAGATCACTGCTGAGTTTTCACGGCATCAGCGTATGACGGATCGGCAAACTGGCTGATGTTTCAGAGCGACGCAGTTCCGCTGGATTCAGAAGGAGGGGACAGGAGAGAGGCACAGCTGGGGAGTGGACAACGTTTACATCGGCGAGGCTTGCCCAGGGCTCTGCAGCGGCCGAGGCTACTGCACGAGTGGAGCGGTCTGCATCTGCGATGAAGGATACCACGGTGAGTCACAAAGCCGTACGTCACAATAAGGCTGAGAGACACGGATTAAAATAAAATCCTAGATGTTTTTATTTCATGTCTGTTTTTAATCTTCATTTTTTTCACTTTTTTTCCAAAAAAAAAAATAGAAACATGACTTGTTCTTCCTGTGAGTTGCACAACAAAGTGTCAGACCCAAGCTACAAGAGTTTTTGTTTAGCTATGAGGAAATAGTTGTAATATTAACATTAAAAATATGCAATTTTACCAGAAGAATTTCTTAAAATTACAAGAAAAAAAGTGAGGAAAAAAGCTTGAATAATTTTTTTTTGTGGAAGTTCTTATAAAAAATGTTACTTAATTCTCTTAATATTATGAATTTATTTTCTAAAAATTAAATCTTAAAAAATCAAAACTTCAATGAATTGATATAATTGATTTATTGCCCAACCCTATAATAAATGCATCACATTTTGTTCAAAAATTATTTGCTAGAAAGAACTTGGAAATTTCTGAGCTTGAAAAGTCAAAAATATTGCACTTATTTTCAAAATAATTTTCAAAAATCTATAAAACATCTTAAGGTTATTCTCAAAATTTTAGTTTTCACAAGCAAATCATTTACTTCTCAAACTTAGAAATGTCCCTGTTTTTTTTTTTACTAGAAAATGTCTGCTTCCTTTTTTGGTGGAGATTTATTTTTTTTTTAATCTACAATGACCTTAATGCTCCATTGTAGTTTTGCCCTTACGTTGGTGAAATCTAACACTTCTAATTCATTTCCCTCTCCTTCTGTCCCACCGACAGGCGACGACTGCTCCCTCTCCAGCACAGACTTGCCGAGCTCCATCAAGGACAACTTCGAATCCGGGGCGGTGTCTCCGGAGAGCTGGCAGCTGATCCACGGCGGCGGCGTGGGCAGCGGCTGCGGGCAGCTGTCCCCACACGCTCACGGAGACTCTCTCTACTTCAGTGGCTGTAAGCTGAGGCAGGCTGTTACCAAACCGTTGGACCTCACTAGAGCCAGGTACAGGTACTACCAGAACATTCAGTTGCTACAGCTAGAAATTAGCAACGAGGCTTGAAATCTGGGAGCAGTGATGGATTCAGACCTGAACCTCCAGAGACACATTAAGACAGTTACAAAGTCGGCCTTCCATCACATGAAGAGCATTTCTAAGATGAAAGGATTAATGTCCTAATAAGATCTAGAAAAACTCATCTTTGTGTTTATCATTAGTCAGACTGATTACAGGTCTGACTAAAAGCTCAATCTGATCCAGACGCTGCTGCTGGAGTTCTGACCAAAACCAGGAAGTTAGAGAACATCACCCAGTTCTACAGTCCTTCCTCTGGCTCCCTGTAGCTCAGAGAATAGACTTTAAAATCCTGTTGTTAGTTTATAAATCACTGAATGGCTCAGCATCACGACACATTAAAGATCTGCTGCTGTTGTATCAACCTTCCTGGTTCTGCTCTACATCCAAAACCGGAACCAAACATGGAGAAGCAGCATTCAGCTTCTATTCACCACAGATCTGGAACAGAAAACTGAAAAACAGCCGAATCACTGAGTTCCTGTAAATCTAGACTAAAAACCCACCTGGTTACAGTTTTGAATCATAATCACTGGAATATTAACCGACATATTTATTCTGTTTGTCCTTGACTTTAACAAAAAGAACCTCATCATCATTTATTTATTTATTCATCATTAACATCCCAGTTGTTCTGAGTTTCTTCAACATTTCTATATTTATTGAGATATACTAAAATAATAATAATAGATTTTATCCAGTTATTTGACTTGCCTTCAATAGTCCTATTTTCCAGGTTTTGTTCTTTTTTGGTGCACAAATGACAATTAAAGGAATTCTGATTGTGATTCAACATATTTTATATGTATTGATAATTTTGATTATTTCACTAAACAAAACATAATATTTATTGGTTTCACAATTGGTGACTGTATTATGTTTTTATAAAGAAAAGCAACTTGATTGATTCATAAGCAAATCATAGAAAGATGGTGTGTATTAGGATGTCTCCTTGTCTCTAAAACAGAGCAGACGTCTCCATATCTCCTCTCTAACTCGCCGTCTGTCTGTCTCCCTGCAGTAAGATCATGTTTGTGCTGCAGATCGGCAGCGTAGCACAGACAGACAGCTGTAACATCGCTCTGGACCAGGCCGACACCGTGGACCGGGCCGTGCTGCTGCAGTACAGTGTCAACAACGGCGTCAGCTGGCACGTCATTGCCCAGCATCAGCCCAAAGACTTCATAAAGGCCCAGAGAGTCTCCTACAACATCCCACTGTGAGTTTATCAGTAAATGCGCCAATCTGCAAGAAAAAGATGGATTATTTGTGATTGTGACCAGTTTGCTCACTTATATGAAGTGTCTTTCTAAAGTTTTCATCTTACGTTTAGGGCTGCAACTAAAGATTATTTTAGGAATTGATTAATCCTTCAATTATTCTGGCAATTAATTAATTTTGTAAAAAAAAAAGGAACTTTCTACAGATTTTTAATTTAACCGGTTAAGCCTTTTTATGCAATATTAGCAATATATCAAAAGATGTAAATAAACAAATCATTTCCATTTTATAAGCAAGAAACCAAATATTTTATTGCTTAAAATGCAGCAACATAGCATTACTTTAAATCTGAACCAGGTGAAGCTAAAACTTTACGAATTTTGACAAAAGTGTTTTTATTTTAAATGCAGAATGTATGTATTTTTGTACAGTTTTGGCTTGAAAACTCCTCTGAATATGTTTTATTTTCACCAAGTTGCCTTTTTTTATTTTGCAAGAAACAAACAGTTTCATAAAAACTTTTACATTATATAAAGTTTATATTCTGCAGAAGCAGGGTTATTACGCAATATCCCAGGCTTTACACATGCCAATAATTTAATATATTATCTGAAATTAAAGTTAAGCAAAAATAGGTCACCTTTACTTCCTGACAGGAAGTTGTGGTTGTTTTGAAGGATTCTGATTGGCTGGCATAGGTTCTATCTTTGCGCTACACTGCCCCCTATGGGCTGGCATGTTTAAATCAACGTGGATGTAAACAGTTTGGAAACCAATCCCGCGTGTATACCGTATTTGTTCCATCCTCATGAGTACAAGGCCTAAGATGACTAGAATAATCTACTAACTGACTTAAAGCAACCCTTTTATTTTTAAAGTGCATGTTGCACCGGTTTATGCCGATTCACTAACCCACTCCACGATGTTTCTATGTTCTTCCCAGTGAAGCGAGGGTTAAAGGCGTAATGCTGCGATGGTGGCAACCGAGACACGACGGTGCGGGACATGACCAGTGGGCCTTGGACCATGTGGAAGTAGTTCTGTGAGTACCCAATCCCAGTCCAGCTGTTGGTAAACTCCCACCCACCCACCCAGATCCCTGAGCTTCCCCTGTCTCAACCTCTGCCTCGCCGCAGTGAAAATTATTTCCTTCCACTTCACACAGAGCGAGCAGGAAATTCACACCCGGGTGGTTTAGTGGAAAGGGTGTGGTTGGATGATTGCTGTTTCGTTTACAGCAGAACACCTGTTGCTGTTGGATCATGATATTTTCAGTTAGGCATTTTCCACACAAACACGTTGATGTTTAATTGCCTAAATTCAATCATGTTTAGCTTTTAACTCTGGATGTATCTGGGGTTTTTCTGGCTTATCTTTAATTTTCAACATTAAATGCTCATTTGATTTAAACAAACCAGTCAAAATTTACAGTATTCATTGTTTATCTTATCTGCTCTTTGTGGTCATTATAAGTAGAGATGCACTGATCAGAGACTTTGTGGCCGATACCTGATTTCCAATTTTCCTTTAAAAAAATGTACCGTTCGAAAATATGCTTAAAGAATTTAAAATCAGGACCGTGATGTAGCGTTGTCTTACTCAGCATTAGAGGAGGGCAGATCAATCCAAATTATTGATAATAGTGATACCAAGTCAGTGTCAGATCAATAATAAGATCGATGCTTTAGTTTCAGATTCCCTCTTAAAATGTAATGTATTTTGTATTCTACTTTCTCCATTCTACGTAAAAGCTATTGTTTTGATTTGCTCTCTAATTATATTTTTTTTCATTTATTGAGATAAAATTTATACAAATTTATGTTTTTCAATTTTTTCTGTTCTGTCATTTCATAATACAAAGTTTTGCATAAATGTGTTTCTTTCAGAGTTTTTTTTGTACTTTCATTTGGGTTTCTACTGCTTCTCGAAACAGCCCAGTTAAAAAACAAAACAAATCCACCCTTCTGGTTTTTTTTTTGGCTTTAAGTTAATGGGGTTTTTGGCATCAGAAACTTCTGGAATGTGCCACTAATCAGCAGGCACAGCTTGTTACTTAGCAACCACAGCAGAGTTCCACCCGTCACCTAGCAACCCAAGCTAGATGACGGGTTGCAAACAGAGCTCTCTCTGTTGATGATAGGACATCTGCAAAGCGATGCGTGTACGTTGAAACACACTGGGCCCACCGCCGTGTGGCGCAGAATTTAACTTTATTGTCAATGCTTCTTCTTCTTTTTAACGTCAGAATTGTTATTTGAATGTTAAGGTGACACTCAAAAGATTTACTTTCACAAGTGAAGCATTATGACTTTTGCTTTTGTGCTCCACTTGGATTGAAAGCTTTACTGGAACTGCTCTGGGTTTATTTCAAATGTAATGGACACGGAGACTGAAAACTAAAGAAGGAATTTGGGTGAAAAGGCCACAAGAGTATAGGAGAGAAAGAAGAGCAGATAAAATGCAAGTCAACACGCCTGAAGTTTGCCTCCACACCTGCAAAAAGAGACAAACAAAACCAAGTAACCATAGCAACAATCAACATATGCACATATAATAATAACAACTACAGCACCACTGAAAAGTACATGATATGAGTCAATAGGGGATGCATTTAGTGTCAAGCGCAGCCTAACGTAGCGTATATGTGAAAACACTGGTTTTAGCAAACCGTGCTAATGTTGCTTAGCTTTTCTTCTGAATCTGAAACTTGAATTGTTTTTCAATCAACATATATTCCATAAAACTGTTTAAAATTCATGAAATGTTGTGTTTGTAAAAACATAATGAGTGTCTGCGCAGTGTACACTAATCCATTTTAGCCTCAGTCTTCCATGCTTGACTCAGACTGAGGTGGTTCACATGCCAAATAAAGCACTGAAATCATTATTTTTTAACAGCTAGAATAAATGTTTAACAAATCCAGTTTGGGTTTGATTTGAGCATTTTATATTTTTGAATTAGTTGATTAAAGAAAATGTGCTTCCAACTCCCTGTTATTTTAATTTACAATAGAGACATGCATACAACTGCAGACTTAAAGTGAAATGAATAGCTGACATTCCTGTCTAGAAAATTGTTTCCTTTTTAAAAAGTTTCTGCTCCTCTTGCTCTACGGAAATTGGAGAATTTTACATCTACTTCTTTCACTAACAACTTCCACATCCAATTGTGTTTTTATTTTATTTTCAGCCCAAATTGTTTCTGCTTAGGGATGCATTCACACTAGCACCGGTTAGTCAGATTTACTTGAACTCATATTGAATATCAAATGCATATGTGCGGACCAAAGACTGCAGCGCAGAGCATTCTGGGTAAATACAACCAAAACAAACATGAGAGTCTAGCATAAGCTGGAGAAGCGGCTTGTTGTCTTCTACCAAAGAGAAAATCCTAAAACTGTTCAAATGTGATGCTACTCCATTTTTGTTTACATTTCATGAAGAAGGAGGTTGCGCTCATTTCTTCTCTGGAGGTTTTTGTGTCGTTTCCTTCAGTGGCTCTTGGTGCAGCGCCACCACAGGTGAGGAAGTGAACATGTTTTTCAGTTTGGATGATTTGACACAGTGCAGTGTGAAAGAGAATCACACAAGCTGAAAATGTAACAAATGTTGCCATTTTGGTCAGGCAATATGTGGCGTTCCCTGATTGGAAGAAGCTCACTGATCTGGGTGAAAGGTCATCTCACTCTGGTCACCAGATAATTTCTCAGTGCATCTCTAATTATAAGACAGGGGTAGCTGTAGATGATTTCAGATGAATGAGCCTCATTCATGCGGTTTCACTGAATATCGGTTTTATTGCTTTTATTGCATTTTAGATTGTTACACTTCATATTTTCATCAGCTAAACTCTCAAACAGATTAAATTAAGAGTAGAGACTCTGCAGAAGACTGAAGATATCATGAGCATAATCACTGCTACGCTGGTTGGTTATCCTGGTTCATTATTAACATAACACCATCATAAAGCATTTTAAATGCTTCATGTTGGTGGTGGATTCACAGCAACATCCCGTCACACGGATTGTATTTCAGATTCTGCATAACCGTCATCCCAGTTCAAATTATGCAGATTTGCTTCCGCACACACTAATACGCTGACGTCTGCCTAACCTGAGCTGACCCTGGCCGACCTGGCCGTGACCTGTCCCTCTCACTGCAAAAACACAGAAACTCACCAAGTATTTTTGTTTGGTTTCTGCTGCAAATAAGACAAAACTAACTTTTCAGCAAGAGACAGGAGCTGGTTTTAAGTTAATAATTCAAAAGCAGGGCCAGTCCAAGACTTTTTGGGGCCCTAAGCAGATTTTCATTTGACGACAGGAGCCATCGATGGGAATTAGTTTTTCCCACGTTGTGAAATAATCTGCCTGTGGAACTTTCTCGTTAATATTATTGACTTAAATCAAACCCCTGTTTCTTGCTGAAAAGTTACTTGAATGTCAGTTTTGTCTTATTTGAGGTGCGCTGAGATATTTGCACTGGAAACCAGACCTAAGTACTTGGTAGGATGTTGTGTTTTTGCAGTGCTCCTACCTCCTGTTTCCTCGGTTTTCAACAGTGTCTGCTGAAAAGAGTGACCCTCACACTTTGCTCTGTTTATTTCCCTCCACCCGCCGCCACTCGTCCTTCACACATTTCCTCTCACTCCTCCTCCTACACAACCTTTTCTTTTCTCTCATCCTCCCTTTGCTTCCTTCATGCCACCGCCAAACGTTTTCCCCGCTGTCCTCTCTCTCTTTTCTTCATCCCTTCTCAATAAACGGATCTCTCCTGTAAATCCTTCTCTCTCCTTCCTTCTTTTTTGGTTGTCTTCCTTTTTGTTACCTCTCTGCTGCCTCCTGCTTCATGTTTTCTTCCCATTTTCTCTCTCTCTCTCTCTTGCTTCCTCACACTTCTGACTACCTCTCTGCCTTCCTCTTCTCTCCCCCACTCCGGGCCTCTGCCTCCCCAGACTGGGGCTCCATCTCCCCCAGACCTTTCTACAAGACAGCAGTCCCCACCTCCTGCCCATCCCCTCTCGCGCTCTAACCTCTGCTCTCTTCTGTATTCTGCTCCCTCTGGCATGGCTGTAGTGTGAGGTAAGTTTCCCGCCTCTTCCTGAATGCAACCCCTCCCTCAAACTCACCTCAACCAACACGCAGACCCTTCTTCCACTCCTTTATCTTCATTTTTTTTTATACTGCAGACACCTTTCCATGATTCTAAGTAGCTCTTTTCATCACTACCAAATTCATTGCCATGCTCTCGTGTAGGGGTGGGCATTTATCGTATCGTTTATTGTGATAAGAATTTTTGCTTTAGCGTTATCGCGATAAATTCTGATTAATTGTTCAGAAAATAAATTCTCTGAATTGTCTGGATAGTTAGTTTCATTTTTTTTCTCCACTCTTTGTTCAATGAGACTATCAGTTAATTTAAAAATATGATTAATTGCACAAAAATGCAAAATATTACCAAGTATTTTTGGTCCAGATTCAAGTGCAAATGTCTCAGTGCACTTTAATAAAACTACCTCAGAAGTAATTTTTCAGTAAGATGCCAGAATTTCTTTTAGGCCAGTAATTCCTTAATATAGATTTTTTTAAAAAAGTTTTAGTTTCACTGGCAGATTATTTCACTTATAACAAGATATTTTTCCTTGTTGTAAGTGAAATAATCTCCCACTGGAACTAGTAATTTTAAAAAAATCAATATTAAGGAATTATTGACTTAAATTAAGCTCTTATATCTTGATGAAATTTTACTTTTAAGTTAGTTTTGTTTTATTTCACGTGTAGTAAGATATTTGAATTTGAAACTTCACAAAAATACTTGTAAAGGTTTTTTGTTTTTACAGTGTCGCAATAAATTGCCAGCTCCAACATACACTGCAAAAACACAAATCTTACAAAGTATTTTTGATCTAGCATCTAGTGAAAATGTCTTAATACACTTAAAATAAGACAAAACTAACTAACAATTAACTTTTCATTAAGATATAAGAACTTGTTTTAGGTCAATAATTCATATTTACTTGAAAAAAGTTACTAATTCCATTGGCAGATTATTTCACTTATTAATTGTGAAAAATGTCTTGTTATAAGTGAAATAATCTGCCAGTCGAACCAGCACAATATTAAGGAATTATTGACTGAAACCAGCACCAACATTATGCTAAAAAAAGTTCCTTGCAAGTTTTTGTTTTATTTCAAGTGTGCTGAAATATTTTCACCAGAAACTAAACCAAAAATACTTGGTAAGATGTTTTTGCAGTGTAATGTATGCAGTTTAGTGATAAAAATCACACTTATTTATTTATGATGGCGTCCTAAAGAAGCGCGTTTCATTTTTCAAAAGCAGTAAAAAAGAAGTAATAAATGGTTTGTATAGTCACTTGTGTCATCACAATTCTACCACAAAATATTGGAATCTAACTTTAAGCCCGTGTTGCCCACTCCTACAGTCATGTAAATTAGCGCACGAGACAGGTCAAAGGTCAGGCCAATCGCTCACAATGTTCAGGTGAAGGCTCGAATCAAAGCCAGAAAGATCAACCAGACTTTTCTAATGTGGTATGTAGATAAAATCACAAATATATGTTTTCCAAATGAAATTATATGCAAGAAATGTATTTATTAATGCCTTCAAAATCAGAAGTTTATATTACATGGCAAAAACACCAAATCTTACTGTCTCTGAAGTTTCTAGTTCCGATATCTTGATACAGTAGAAATGAGGCAAAACTAACAAGAAACCTTCCTGCAAGACATGGGAGCTTATTTTAAGTCAGTAATTCATTAATATTGATTATTTCTGATCATCAATATGGGAAGTTATTTCACTTCTAAAAATATATTTCTCCCATGTTGCAAGTGAAATAATCTGCCAGTGGAATTAAGAAATTGCTTATTTAAAACAAGCTTCTGTATCTCTGAAAAGTGACACTGAGTTGAGTTAGTTTTTTGTTATTTCAAGCATACTAAGATATTTGCACTACCAGATCAGAAATACTTGGCAAGGTTTTGTGTTTTTGCAGTGTAGAGGTCGGTGGATAAATCCAAAATATCTGTATCAATGCCAAGTCATCATCAATATGGGATCAATATCCGTGTGATAAAATCAGTACTTTAATTTCAGGTTCCCTTTATTTTATTTTTGCGTTGTAGATTCTCAATTCAACCATATAAAAGATTTTTGGTTGATTTGTTCTCAAATTATATTTTTTTGCACTTTATTTAGAAAACAATTCATACTAATTTTCTTTGTTTTTCTATAATTTTTGTTATTTTGTTGACACCTATAAACTTTATCTAAATTAATAATTCAAAGGAAAATCACCCAAAAGGTCAGAAGCTTAATAATCTTAAATAATGAATATTAGTGATACTATATTTCCATATTCCAAGTATCACACGCCTCTACTTTACATACATTTCCTCTGTATTTGGTGTCTTTGCCTCTGAACTTTATGGTTTGGGTCCATTTGGACCAAAGTTTTAACTTTCTGGCTGATGTTGCTTCAGTATTTCCTCATTACTTATTTCATGAAGTGCACCAGTTCCTCCTGCTGCAACACAACCCCACGACATGATGCTGCCACCCCCGTACTTCACAGTTGGGATGGTACAATGTCCCCATTTTTCCTCCAAATTTAACAATGATCATTATGGCTTTCTCAAGGTTAGTGTCCAATATGGCTGCTAAAAGTATAATAGTCACAGTTGCAAAGTAACACTTCTGACAGTTTGTATTACAATAAATAAAACACACACATACCACTACAACTATACAGCCACTTATTGATTATATAGTCCTTTTAGAGTTTGAAAACCTAAAATGAAGAGAAATGCAACACCAGAGCTATTAGCCAATCTGGCCAGTTTACCAACTTGCAAATAGAAAAAGCTAAAAGGTTTCTCAGTTTCTAGAGGAATCTGGAGTAGATTGTTCAAAATCTAAAATGCTTAGATTGATCAAACTTGAACTGGATACCAAACATTTAAAAACAATTCATTGACGTTTTTTTACTCGATTTGTGAAAACCAACAAAGAAGATGCTTAGTTTTCCCAGAAGTAAAACCAAAATGTTGTCCAGTTCTCGTGAACTCAATTTCGTACCTCGTCTCGTCTGGTGAGCCAGATGTTTCGTCACCCTCTAGTGTTTATATGTGTGATGTAATCCATCACTATATGTGTTTGTTTTTGGCACTACCTCAGCTCCAAACCAATTTATTTATTTTCATTTCGATCGGAACTTAAACCGGATGCGTACAATACTGTCCGTCTGTCCAGCTCAAACATGGACAGTCTGTTATAAAACGTCACTTATAAAGCTGAAGATCTCCCATCATTGCTCTGAAGTAACTTCACATTTCAGCTTTCAGTTTCCTGCATGGCTTCATGGATCAACCAATGCAGCGACGCTCCATCCTGCTCCCTCACAATGACTGTTTGTTTGTCTGTCTGACAACATCATCATCATCATGTCTCTGGGCTAAGAGCTTCATCCTTACACTGAAAAAAACACAAAAACTTACCAGGAATTTCAGTTCTAGTTTCAAGTGCAAATATCTTCATATACTTGAAATAAGACAATGTAGGAGCTTGATTTTAGTCAATTATTCTTTAATATTGATTGAAAAAATACTAGTTATAAGTAGAGATGCACTTTTTTCTCTGCCGATACCGGAAGTAAAATAAATAGCAACCTGAAACTAATAAAAACAGGTTGACTACTTTGGTCAAACATGTAAAAATAAACTGCATCAAACCTTCTTTCAATCAATATTGTAATAATATCGATATCGGAAGCGATATCAATGTTAGTATCAGATCGGTTCATCTCTAGTTATAAGTGAAATAAAAGAAGCAAGAAATTTTCATGGAAAAACGTCCTGAAATAAGCTCACATCTTCTTGAAAAGTTACTCTTGAGTTAGTTTTTTTTTCTTATTTCAAGTGTATAAAAATATTTAAACTAGAAACTAGGCCATAAAGTACTTGGTGAGATTTCATTTTTACAGTGTAAGCCTCTTGGTTTCTGATTAAATGTCAGAAATGCAGAAAATGAAGCTTTCCATTTCTCTCCTAACACACACACCTCACCAGGCATTCCTAACGCTTCCACCCATCACACACACACACACACACACACACACACCATCTCCCCCCTTCCTTCGCCTTCCTGCCCACCCTCCCGCTTCACAGAGACCCCCTGCCTGCCCTGGCTGTACTCCCGGCTCACTGGCACCGCCCTGCTGGATGGAAGAGGCAATGAACAGGCTAAGCAAGAGTGATCTTCTGCAGCTTTTTAATTCATTTTTTCCTGTTATTCCCAGCGTCTTGCAAAAGTATTAATACAGCTTAAAGTTTGATTTTGTGACACAACAGCTACAAACTTCAATGCATTTTTATCAGATCAACACAAGTGGTGAGAAAAGTTTATGTTTGGTTTGTGTTTGGTATGAAGTGTTTGCGTTCTTATTTGGTACATAACTCACATTTAGTCTGTTTATGATTGGAGAACATCTGTGAAGATTGATTTTTAAGGTCTGGACTTTGACTGGGCCGTTGTATCATAAATATACTGTCATGGTAACGAGAGCAAGATGTTTGGGATCATGATCCTGATTGAAGATGAAACTCCGTTTCATTTTTTAAATAAATATCTATACATCATATAAATTACTTCAGAATTTATTTTTTATTTCTATATTATATTTCTTAATCTGGGACCTGAGTTAAGCAATAAAAAGGCCTTGGGTCCTAGAAAGGGAACAAAAGTCACAAAATATAGATATTTGTTTCTATTTTGATTTTAAGAATGCTGTATATTTTTTTATTTTATTTTGAAACATTTCCCTTCTTGCCTGGACAAGTTCAAACAAAACACAACATTTTAATATAATGAAGCCTGATTTCTGTAAATAATTGGACATTTGAAGCATAAAATGTGTGAAAAACGTTACAGCTTGTGTTGATCTAATACTGAAAATCCCAATGAAACATTGAAGTTTGTGGTTTTAATTTGTCAAATTGTGAAAAACTTAAGCGGTTTTAATAGTTTACCAAGCTACTGTAGCTTTAAAACCCTTTCCTGCTCAGGATCCCTGCACTTCTGGTTTTTATTTACTTCTTTTTTAAACTCTGACCTCAAACACTTTGTGTCCGAGTGAGGCTCTCGTATCTGTGGCTCTCCGTCTCGTCTCGTCTCGGTGACTGTTGTAGCCTAGCCGCTTCATCGTCGTTTCCGTGCAGAAATCCAACCTAGCAGCAGGAGGTTTTTTGTTTTTTCGTATCTGTTCAGTGTTTGAGGTCATGGTTGTCTGAAAGCCAAAGCATGAGAAACGAAAACGGAGGTGAGAGAAATGTGAAGCTGCATCCAACCATCCGTGTGTTTGCATGTTCGGATCTGTCGAGTGTGAGGACGAAGCAGCTTGCTTTTACTCTCTCACTAATCTTCACACTCCTTCCTTCTCTCTCTCTCTCTCTCTCTCTCTCTCTTTCTCTCCCTCTCTTTTTTGTTTTGTTTTTTTATTTTACTGACTTTATCTCCCTGCAGCACACGTAAACAAAACTACATGATGAGCTTTGCCAGGCAGACCGGGATGCGTCACTACTACAGCCGCAAGCGGCGGGCACTGCAGCAGCAGCAGCGTGCCTGAACCCCCCCCCACCCCCCCACCCCCGTCCCCTCCGCCCCCCCGCCTCCCCCCCCAGCTCTCCTCCTGACCGCATTTCGCCCAGTTGTGACCCGTCCGCCGGTGGATTCGAGTCGTCCCGCCCATCCATCTTCTGCTCGTTCTCAACAAATCACCTTGGCTTTCTCAACCAAACCCAATAAAACTCGTAACGAAGGAACAAGGCGGCCATTTTGGAAAGGATGGTCCACGGTTTCTAGTTCTTTTTTGTAATTGTCGCTGCCATTCCTTTAAGTCCTTCGCCGTATCCCTTCTTTTCCTACCACACTGTGAAATTAAAAGATGATTTATCACTGCTGAACTGACCAGCTGATTGGAGAGTAGCCTCCCAGTTCCACTGAGCCGCCTCCAAAGCTGCCAAACCAGTAAGCCAGGAGAAGGACACACAATGACCATAAAGGAGGAACAACAATGAAGCTTCAAAAAAACGGAAAAAGAAAAAAAAATAGAGTACTGTGTTCTTGGTGTTCTGTGTGTTTGTGGGTTAATTTTGTGATGAGTTGACTGTGGTGTTCCGTTTATTTGTTTGTTTGTTCGTTTTCTACTAATTCATATGATATTATAGGGGAGGGACTGGGGGATATGCTGGGTTTTGTTTGCCTTCTCATGTTTTTTCTTTTTTCTTTTTTGGATCATATGAGCAACGAGCAAAAAGCCTCAACAACAACCAGAGAAGGAAGGAAAAGATTTGCACGAAAACTGAAAAAAGAAAATATGGGGAAAAAATTTTTGTTGTTTTTTTTATATATATGTTGGTTTCCGAAAAATACAGATATTTATGGTAAATGGTTCTTCATGTAACCTATTTAAGATGCACTGTGCGTGAAATCTGTATGTTATTTTCCAGTGTTAAGTTATTAGGCAGTCGAGTCAGGCTCTCGGACTGCAACATCTCCCTCTTCCTTCGCTTTCCTCCGATGGCGAACTGGAGCTGATGTGGATTTTTTAAAAAGTACTTTTCCACCCAAAAAAACTCAGAAAGTTTGAGATGACAAAAATTTCTTCAAAAAAAAAAAACCAAGGAAATTCTAAACTTGAAAAGTCGTATGTAAATTTGCAAGAAACAAGTCAGATTTTTTTAGGCTAATCTCAAATGTTTCTAGAAAAAAAACTTGGTAGTTTCTGAGCTCAAAAAGTCAAAAATGTGAGCAAAATTAGAAATGTTAGGTCAATTCAGTTTCTGGAAAAAACATTGAACTTTCTGAGCTTGAAAAGTTGCAAATATACAAAAAAATCTCAGAAATATTGACATTAATCTCCAAAATTTTATAGCCAAAGCTTGAAATTTCTAAAAAATTTAAAATTTTTACTTTTAGAACTCAGAAAATATCCACAAGTTGTGAATTTTCTACATTTTGAGTTCAATAATTTCCATCTTTCTTATAAGAAATATTGCAAAATTTTGTTTTTTCTCCCAAATTTTTGACTTGAGCACATTTTTTTCCCCTAGAAAATGTCTGAGCTTAATCTCAAAGTTTCTGAGTTTAGTTATTGCAAATGTTTTACTTTTGGTGCTCCAAAATCTCTGAGATATCAAAATTTGAGTTTTCTGGTGGAAATATACACATTTTTTTTTTCCTTCTACGACAGCCCTAATTCGCCGTCATCCTTTCCTGTTTTCTTGTGCTGTTTCCTCCCTTTTTCCTCCCACTTCCTCTCCCTCTGCTGATTTCTGATACCTGGAGGTGAGGCTCTATTAGTGTCGTTTATGGACGTCTGTGTAACATGGACCCTCTGACCCTCAGTGTAACTCCAGTATAGCAAGCTCCTGTATATATATGTATATCCACTATGGGGAGACCCAGCAGCCTTATAAAAGGGAAATAAAGAACTGTCAAACCTCAAACTCTGCACTTTGTCACGTTTTTTTTCCTCTCTTAAAAGCCTACGTGTTATCTGTTGTCTAGGACTTGAGAAAAATAATCCTTACTTCTAAACTACAAACTTCTGCAGCAAGCAGGCCTGAAGCCATTAATCTGATCGATTGTGATTGTGTGGAATAGAATTAGGGCCACTAAAGTTTTTAATCAGAATTCTGACTTGAAGCTATTTTTTTCCTGACAATCAAATTTTTCTCAATTTTTTAATCTGAATTATTTTTCTTAAATCTTTTTCAGAATTCTGAATTACAACCATTTTTCTTGTCTTTTTCTCACAATCGATTCAGATATTTTTCTCAATTCTGACATTTTTATTAGAATTATTTCTCTTTTTTCAGAATTCTGACTTTAAATTATTTTTTTCTCAATTTAACCTCAGAATTCTAAGGATAAAGTGGAAAAATGTAAAATGTAATTTTTTGCTTCTGGTTAATATTTTTCTTTTAGCTATTGAAATTGAAACATGTTTGTCTTATTTACACAGTACTTTAAAAAAAAAACATTATTTCATCTGAAATATTTTAATACAGATCTTGGAATAAAAACATAAATACTCTTAAAAACATGGCAATAAAAGCGTCTGGCACTCGGACACTGCAGTTTCCAGACTGCGTGTTCACCCCTCAACCTCTTATTACTAATTTTACTCACAAACAAGTAATAACCGCGGCAGCCAGAAGAGTCATAAGAACATAAAAAGGTTTGACCTTGACCTCCGAGTTACAGTACGGCCAATCACAGCAGCCGAAGGTCATGACGTAGATCGTCCCTCTGAGCCGGATGTCGCTTTGTTTTCCGCAGCTCTTCACCGGAAAGCAACCCCTCGCCGACAGGGCAGTGACGTTTCCATAGCGACCCAGCGCCTTGAAGCACACCTCGCGAGGAGGACACTCTGTCACAATAAGTTCAAAGGTCATCGCCTCCTCCGTCATCAGGATGGGGCTGTAGAAACACAGCAGATTCCCACAGAGCAACGAGGGCAGAAGAAGAAGAAAACACAAGATGGCGGCAGGCAGCAGCTGCGGAACGTTCTGCCTGGGGAACAAGACGAAGGGAAAACTGGACAAACTTATTTTACTCCGTCATAGAGATTTACTACAACAAATAGGACTTTGTGGATTTTTCCCAGGAAAATATACAATGTTAGCACAACTGTAAATAGAATCCCCACCCTGAAATTTCTCGATTTATTCCAGAAATGTTCTAGAAAATCTTGGAAATTTCTTTCAAAAGTAAAAAAAACAAACCAAAAAAAAAACCCCAGTAAACTTCTGGACTTTGAGAGATTAATCAACATTTCTGAGTTTTTGTTAAGATTTTTCTTTTAATTTCTGCCAAAAAGACAAATTTTTAGATTAATCTCAAATCTACTAAAAAATAAATTCAGAATTTATGCCTGATTGGCATAAATTTACCCATCTTATTTTTATCTAACCAAACTTATTAAATTATCTTGGAGCATTATGAAACGTATTTATTAAATTTGAGTCAGATGGGGAAAAATTGTTTTCTAGAACTTTTATTCTGGTTCCAAGCTATAATTTAATCTCACTGTATCATTTTGTCTTCTTGCTTTAGTCACATTTTAGTTACTGCTTGTCAATTTAATTTTGAATAAGTTTATTTATTCTGTTGTATTTTTACTTTAAACTTAGTGCCTTCAATAGTATTCGTCCTGTCGTAGATGTCCTTGTTTTATTTTGAAAATATTGTACAGTTTTTATCCCGTTTGATTTATTGATTACATTTAATTAAGTTTGAGACCAATTTGTTATAAACTGCACAAAAATCTGGGATTTAAAAAAAGTCTAATTTCATTTTATCAGTTGTAACAAGTTTGAATGAATTTCAATGCAACATCTGTGTTGGATCAAAGGTTTCCCAACCTTTCAAAAGTTCATGTTGGTTATCGATGACACCAAAAAGGGGCTCAGTCATCAGCTCTGTGGCACTTTTATGGGAGAATATTAGTGGAGTCCAAGTGGAATAGCTGCATTTCCGTTGTCAATACGCACAAAACTTTAATATCCCACTAGTGTAATTTTTTTTGCAGTTGTGGCGTTTCCATTAAATAAATGCAGTTAGAAATTAGATGCGAGTTCATGTTGCACCAATATCCTAACACTTCCTGTCTTCTTTCCCACTATCTGGTTATCACACAACTTACAATGCAAAAAGTGTGTTTTGCAACATTTTGATGCAGCTGGGAAAAAAAATAAGTGATTTGCAGTTTTCCTACTAAGCAAGTTTATTTTTGTAATTCTAAGTTGTGCAAGTTTATGGGAACAAGAAAAACCCAAGTTGATTTCCCTCTCCAGGACTTTAATCATTTCACTTACCGTTACTTTGTGAGCATGCCTTTAACAGGTGTTACCAATTTCACTGTCACACCCAGAGTGTTAAAGTTAGAAAGTCAAGTGAACTTTAAAACTTACCCAGTCATTTCACAGAGTTTAACTCCAACCAACCAAACTTTTCAGTTGAACATGAATGTTTTCTCTCAGTGTCTTTGGAAAAAAGTTACACCTTTAAACACACCTGCTTTCAATAAACAAGGCAATCGTTTTTTAATCATGGCGCTTTATTGACCAGTGGCCACAGTCAGTCAATCAGGAGGATGGATGAACCTTTCCTCTCTGGTTTAAACATGTAAAAACCACCAATAACTGCAATAACACATTTTTCCCCCTTCAATATTTTCACATCAATTGAAAAGGTTACAGCATGCAAACATCTGACTAAATGCAAGTCAACTGTTGGGATCTACAGTTGGGTCCAACAGGCCTCCACTCAGCTATAACTTCAGATCAGAAGATGGTGCGGTTTGGTTTGAACAGGGACTCTGGAGCGCCTTCATTAGAGTGGAAAGGAGATCATCTGGCTTGGTTTTGAACCAAAGTGATACAAACAGGCTGGTGTTGACCCTTGGTGTAAGGTTGCATTTGTTTCCACAGCAGCAGCTGTGAGTGAGGTCGTACTCTTGACCCCGATATCTGACCACTTCTTGGGAGTTGCAGAGTTTGATATCCAAGCAGCCTTGAGAGGACAGAACATGGCGGAAGCCTTCCCATCCCCAGGAACTGGCGCAGCGATGGTTGGGCGGACACTCGGTGTTGAGGACTGGGAAGGGCTCGTTTTTGGGCAACAGGGGGCAGAAATTGCAAATAAGGTTCCCCACGGTGAACCCAGGGAAGCTCAGAGCAAACAGCAGGAGGGTAGAGGTCAGGTGCCATGTGGAAAGATGGACATCCACTCTGATGGAAAGAATAGTCAATTAGAAAGTGAACTGATGTTTTTTAGGATCTATGAATGAATTGAATTCTTACCTGCTTTTTCTTTGGTACCCCATCTTCCTGTAAGTGTAAGCCACCGCCCCCAGTCAATTTAAATATGGTTATCAGTTCCTCTGATTATCAATCACAAACAGGTGTGTTCAGGGCCAGAGTGTTCTTCGCAGTCTTTAAGTGGTTCCTAAAGAAATAAAACACTTAATGGCAAGATTCAGCAACATAAATTCTTCAAAAGCTTTACATTAATACATTATTTTTTGAATGATGTAGTTTTTTACATTTGTTTTTAAACTACTTATGTCAGTTTCACGTTATTTCAGTAACCAAAGCGGATCCGAAAAACCGCTTCCGTTAGCTATCAGAACAGCTAGCTCTATTGCTGTTGGTGCTCTTATTTTGAAATGTAACCGGACGTTCTGTTAAGAGAGGCGGAAACCGAAGTAATGGGAAGACGCTGCTAATGTCGGACCGGCTAACACAACCTGCTGTTATCAGTCTAAGAAGTTAATACGTTTCTGAGATCCTGAGTTACAACTATAAGCTAGCGAAACTAAAAATAAAGTAAGCTAGCAATAATTTTTTAAAAGGAAAAAGTAGATTTTGTCTCGTAAAACAAACTTTGTTTCCACCATACACGTTTATAAAGAGTAGAAGCCTCTGGCGGCTATAAGTTGCTGGCATTTTGCCGGTGGACATAAATACAGTACAGTTAATATTCTATTCATAAAAATAAACGGTAATCTTACTTGTGAAACTTTATCCCCCGAGATCTCACGTTAATAGTCTGTCGGTCTGAACAAAAATGTCCGGCAGTGCTGAGGTTTTTTTCTGGTGTTTGGTTTAGAGAAGTAGGAGGGACGACCGCTTCAAGATGGCCGCCGTATTTCCTGCGCCAGAGCAGCCAATGCGGAGTCTATGTGTTTGGTTTCCACCACATCTTTCCACTAATGATACAATGAGCGGCTTATATTGAAACGCGGTCTTTACTGAGGGTAGTTGGAGTTGCTCCCAGTTTCCCATATGGCTGCAGAGAACGTTCCAGTTGGCTTTTCCGACTGGGTGGTCGGAATTTCCCAGTTCCGAATACAACTGGAAAGCAGCATTAACGTCACTGCAAATATGGGGTAAGAAACAAGAAGACAAAAGGCTTCCAACCCAGATGGCACTTCTCAGTTTATTCATGTAAAACTACATTTTAGTCACAACTTTGACTAAAAACAACAACAAAATCTGTACAGTCCCGTAAGAAAAAGGACAAAATAAAAACAAATCAAGACTGTGGCGCCATCTGGTGGCCAATACAGCACATTGATCAATGATTTTAATGGTTGGTTGCCTTGTCAGTCCGGCCTTTGCACCATAATTAGTAAAATAATGTTTAATTTTCTCGTTGAAATCATCCTTCTTGCCTTCCTGCTCATGTTCTATCAAAGGAGAGCTTTGAATCCTTGTACAAAGGTTCCTGCAATGAAAAATAAAATTAAACATTGGAGTTAATGTGTAAATTATAGATTATTCACAACATGATTCAAATAATTTAAAAATAAGCCTCACGATTAGCAACTAATCTGTTAGTTCTAGAAAAAATTAGAAAGAATTTCTGATGATTAATAAATATTTTGAAGGTCAGTTTTGTTTACAGAGACATTTTTATCCATTTTTATTTATGATTTGGTTCCAATTGTTTTTTATTTCTGTTTTATTTCTTTATTTTTGGTTGTGTTGTCTTGTGTTATTTTGGATATTGGTGTCACTGTTGCAATGTCACTAGAGACTTTTCCATTATTTACAGAGGAACCATTTTTGTCATTCTGTTGTTTTGAACTAAAATCTCTTGAAAAACAGGAACTGTTTTTAAAATTAATTTTCTTTTTACGTTGTTAAATAATAATAACATGTTTTGTGGAAATGAAAATAATTCCAAATGAAAATCGGATTATGATTGAGTCTGTCACAATAAGGGTATATTTATTTACAGAGACATGATAATCCATGCAAGAAGTTATTTTATTATTGTTTTTAGTTGTAATGTTCTGTTTTGAATATTTGAAATATGCTGCAGGATTAAGTGTTCTTTAGAAAATTAGGGTTTATTTTGTCTTTGAGATAAAATTGTTGTCAAATATTATCTTCTTAAAAGTCTGTTTCAGCTGAGTAATTCTGAGAAATTGGAGAAAAACCACAATAAATCAAACATCTCCACTAAATTGTTACTTTCTACACAGTAAAAATGCGAGTGTTGAATTAACACCCAAAAGTGTCTGTGTCCAAGTCAGCTGGTGTTAAATTCAACAATACAGAGTGTCACATTAACATTTACAACGGTGCTGGTGTTAAAATATATTAAAAGTAACACCAGTGTAGTGTTGATCACAAAACATAATGTGGTGTTAAAAAAGTAAATAATTGACCCACAAGGTGTCAATATCAATCAAATCCAGTGGAAAATATTCAAAACGATGCACAGAAATGGAAAGTTTAAATTTTCTTAAACACATTTCAGTATTATAGACCAACGTTAATTTAACAAAAAAATGGGTGTCAATCTTTTAACACTTTCAAAGTGTTACTTTAACACCAGCTGACCTGGACACATATAGACACTTTTGGGTGTTAATTCAACACCGACATTTTTACTGTGTAAACGTATTAAAGTTGTCTTGTATAGTTAAAGCTTCCACCAAAAACAGAGCCCTTGAAAATAATGTGTAATATTTTTGCTTACAGCCAGCTTCTCCTCCTCATCGTCTTTGTCATAATCTCCCCAGTCTTCCTGTTCCTCCGACGGGTCGTAGGTGTAAACCGGGATCAGATGGTGGCGCAGCTCATCTAATCTGAAGCAAAAATAAATACAACCAAACTCAAATGGGATGGAAACCCAACAGTGTTCAAAGTGTGGCTCGGGGGCCGATTGAGACCCTCCAAGTGTTTTATTTTTATTATTTTCAACCCTTGACCACAATAAGAACATTTTTAAATTGCACAAACTTGATTTTCCAGTTCTAGTTTATATTTTTGCAAAAAAGGTAATCTTACTGGTATTTTCTTTTAATGTAGACAGTTTAAAATCTTCTAAAAGCATTAACTAAATAGGAGCGCTAACATCCAGTCGTTTTGGGGGAATTGATTCAGCACAGGTTGTGGAAAACAGTTGACATTTTGCAGATTTTATGTTTCAGATATTCAATGATTTGCAACTTTCTTTTAGGCAGAAATCAGGCTTCTTCATTTTATTAAAATGTTGCTTTTTGTTTATAATTGTCTAGGCAACAGAGGAAATGCTTGACAAAAAAGTGCAGCTTTTTAAAACATTAAAATAAGAAAGAATATCTACATTTTGTGCTGTAAAGTCAATGATTTAATGCAATCTGCTGGGTTTAACTTCTTAAACTAATTTGAATAACAAACCAAACCTGATGCATTGTTTGATAACTGGGATCACATTGTGTATGAGTGAATGGAAACGACTCAGCTGTAAAGTTTGTCAAGATGACTTGTTGTGATATATAAATAAACTGAATTGAGATGTGCAGAACATTTTGATGAAAACAAAATTACTATTCCCTGTAGAAATAATAAATAAAACTCCACTCTTGAAAATTCAGCATATGGAAGTTTTGATATTATTGAATATTTTTCAAATATATTTTTTTTTATAGAATGGTTGCTCAGAAATGACTGAGTTTGAAAAAGTAAAAAAAATATTCCGCTTTTGTAAATTTTTTGATTCTCTAAAGTCCAATTGTTTTTTATTTTTGAAACCCAAAAATTTCCTTTTTTTTCCAAGAACATTTCTGAGAATATAAAAATAAAAAACATTTTCTAGCAAATTTTCAACTTTCGAAATTCCTATATTGCCTTGTTTTCTCTTGAAAATGTCTGATTATTCAAACTTGAAACATTTTTTAGATTAATCTCAAAATTTCAGATTTTTTCATTGCAAGTTTTCAACTTTTGAAATCTCTGTTTTTTCTAGAATATTTCTAAGATTATTTTTTTGGTGGAAATTTATTCTTTTCTTCTCCTCCTTTATATCTCCAGTGGCCTGAATACACCGTAGTATAAATTACTTTTTCCAGAAGTCCTAAACTTTTTTTATTTTTATTTTTTCATTTTTTGAAAGGCCAGCTGTATCTCCAATTATAAAATAACCCTGTTGTGCAACTTGTACCGCTGTTTTTCTGTCCTGTGTATTTCAGGCTTTCTGGTTGAGGTGAACCTGTAGTTCGCTTATGACTCGGGCTGGCCTGCTGAGGTAACAGCAGCTTTTTACCGCAAGTCTAGAGAACAATGTTTTGATTTTGCTTTGCAGACACAAGCGGATGTTTTGTTTTGTTTTGTGTTGCAGGCGGCATGTATGTTGCCGGGTTGGTTGTGGTTTTTGCGCGCACACAAGTCTTGCTAATGAACCCAGACGTTACGCAGCTAAATAGTTTGTTTTATTTTGCGTTTCGATCTGGAGCTGTTCTTACTAAATACCCGGATGTCGTGTAGTTTACTGGAACAACACACCTGGGCTGCTGCTACGGTAAGAGCCTGACATTTATGACTGGAAACAAAGCAGCGCATCCGATTTACAAAACAGGAAGACGTGGTTTCGTTTTTGTCAGAAGCCTGATCTACAAATAAGTAAACATGTCATAATTCTTACGACTTGTTCTCCCTTTTTAAATTATTATTGTAATTACAGAGAAATGAAACGGTGGATTAAAAACATCCTGTTCAGTTTTAGTTTCGATTTGAAGTTTCGTTCCTTCATGCAGGGCCGACCAAAGCCTTTTTGGGCGGAGATTTCATTGGGCCAATAACACCAGATGCTTCATAATTCCTAGGCTGTGTGTAAATGCAGAGTAGCATTAGCATAATTTGTAATTAGCATACATAAAACCAAAGCAGATTTTTAACCTTACAGGAGCAGCAAACTAAAAGATTGATTTTGAAATACATAGTAGTATTTAAGTGTGGTCTATTACTTTAACAATTTTAATGTGACTACTTGATAAACACTGAATTTATGGTAATTAAATGAACAAATTTGATATTTTATTTTTCCCCAACATCTTTAAGATATTGACCTATTTTTTCTGTAACAGGTATAAAAATTATAATTTTTTTTCATTTTTAGTTTACATTATTCTGTCTTATGCTAAATACATAATCATGCTAGCTTGTTGGTCTTGGGGGCCCCCTGGTGGTGTGGGGGCCCTATGCAGCCTCTTAACTCGCAGACTTTTGTTGCGCATCTCATTTATGCAGCTTACCTTGATCTCCTTTTCATATAGAAAACCTAAAAGAGAAATTTGCACAATATTATTATGTTATTTGCTTTAAAGTAAATGAAGTAATAGATTCTTACCACTGCCACTATGCAGACACTCAGCGCGAGTACAACAAGAGGCAGCAGGGCGTAGTACCCGGGGAACTCAGGTTGTACATTTGGAGTTGAACTAATGGAGGTCGTGTGGTTCAGATTCATCTCTCCTCTTTCCTGTTTGGCTCTTTTTCTGTTGCTTCTTCAGGAAAGTTTCTGCTCACACATTCAAACGGCTGCAATTCCCAAAAATAAAAGGTTGTCAAGACATCCAAATCCCAGAGTTCATAACTAGTCCTGCAAAAAAAAAGCAAAGAAATCACACTGTAAAACCTAATTAGTTTGTATTACTTAAAGAATATATCATCACCTTCCTAAAATAACAGCTCGAATTAATTTAGGAAACTTTTTAGTTTTCATTAATTAATTGAGTAATGTTAAATTGTGCAATTTTGGTGAGCATCATTTATTAAATTGACTTAATAAATCCAAGTATGTTGTAATTACTTAAATGGCACCTAAATCTTAATTTTTATTATAAACAATGAAGCTTTCTGGTGGCACATTTTAACTAGAAACTACTAAGAAAAATAAGTTTCTTGATTGAAATGATCTGCTTTTTATCTACTCAAACCTTTACAGAAAAAATGGAGGGTAGTGAACTTTTTTCAGCAAAACAAATGCAGTCGTATAAAAAGTGGCTAACTTAGTAACAATGCATTGTGGGATATCTTGCTGGTGAAGGTATTTCCTTTCACATGACTTCAAATCAACTAAATTAATTTTTAAAACATGTTTTCCTCAAAAACCCTCAAAGTATGACAATGTAAAAAAATATGAGTTAAGTCAACTTAATTTATTTTTATAAAAGTAAACATTTGTAATTTACTACATTGCAAAAACACAAAATCTTAGCAAGTATTTTTTGTTTAGCTTCTGGTGCAGATATCAGTACATTTGAAATAAGACAAAACTAACTTATAAGGTTTCAACAATAAATAGAAGCTTGTTTTAAGTAAATATTTTCTTGATGGTGATGGAAAAATTGCTTGTTATGTCACTCATAACATGGGAAAAACGTTTTGTTATAAGTTAAATAATTTACCGATTGAACTGGTACTGAAATCAATATTAAGGGATTATTAACAAGCTCCTAAATTTTGCTGAAAAGTTACATGTAAGTTAGTTTTGTCTTATTTTAAGTGTACTAAGATTTACTTAGTGAGGTTTTGTGTTTTTGCAGTGCATACACCCAAAACCTTCATCCATCTTTCCCAGCTGAACATAATGTTACAGATCTCCGGCAGTTTGCGCTGCAGATGATCTCTGAAAGACGGCGATGACAGTAAAGGACGAGTTGAGAAGAAAACTGAGGACTCACCGTGTGTGTGTGTGTGTGTGTGTGTGTGAGCGCTAGCTGCAGACGAAGTCACCCATCTTCCTCCTTGTCCTCTCCTTCAGTGTCGCTCTCCTACAGAACCAGAGCTCTCATTCTGCAACCTGCTCTCCAACATTCCTGAATGAGGAGTGGGTCAGTCGCTGCTCGGTGCTAAAAGTAGCACATTTTAGGGCATGAAACCTCCTTCAGGGATTGAATCCAGACCTTTAGTGCTGGGTAAATGTTTTTTAATTTGTAGGATTCAGAAGTTAGTTTGAGTAGTTTCTAAATGGTGTGTTCAGGGGAAGTGGGGTGGTTGTGTTTAGGTTTCTCCAGCAGAGGGCGGGTTGTTGAGGATGAGTTGGCCTGGGGGGTGGAGCTGGGGGTGGGGGGGGCTGAGGACGCTCAGCAGGGAGCCGCAGTACAGGTCGGACTCGCTCAGCATGGCTTCAATCGGGAATTCACCTCGAATTAGAAGGGTTGTCCCTACATCAGGCCTCTAATCGTAAGTTTTACCTTACAGACAGTCTCTACTTTGTAAAACATTAACTTCTACATCTCATAAGTCGACCAACATTAAGCTGTGGTCTCTGTTAAATCTTCTTTTTGTCATTGTTTTACTTTTGTTTTGAAGGGTTGGTTTTACAGGTTAGTCGCCGGTTCGGACTTGTTTTGAAGAGGTTCAGGGTATTTCCAGAAACTTAGCGGCGCGATCTGGTGGGTTTCCTGTTAGGATTTGAAATCTTGTTAATGATTAGAGCAACATAAACCTTCAGGTTGTCAGTAAAGCTGCTCATAAAATGGCTCTCTCAACTTACAATGACCGTAAAAACACAAAATCTTTCCAAGTTTTTTGGTCATTTAGTCCAACTATCTTAGTTCACTTAAAGTAAGACAAACATATCTTAAAAGTAACTTTTCAGAAAGATATAGAAGCTTGTTATGGGTAAATAATTCCTGAATGTTGGTTCAAAATTACTAGTCCACTGACAGATTATTTAACTTATATTAAGACATTTTCTCATGTTAAACGTGAAATAATCTGCCAATCGAACAAAAATGTTTTTCACCAATATTAAGGAATTATTGATTTAAAAACAAGCTCAGATTTCTTGCTGAGAAGTTAATTGTGAGTCAGGTTTGTCTGAATTCTAGTGTACTGACACATATGCAATAGAAACTAGATGTAAAATACTTGGTAAGATATTATGTTTTTACGCTGCTGCAATAAGTTGCCAGCTCCAAAGTACACTGCAAAAACACAAATCTTACCAAGTATTTTAGATCCTGTTTGTAATGTAAATATGTTAACACACTAAAATTAAGACAAAATAAACTTACAAATAACTTTTTTTTAAGTTAATTTATTAATATTGATTTTAAAAAGTTGTCATTCTACTGTCAGATTATTTCATTTATAAGTTAGGAGAATGTATTTATTATAAATTAAATATTCTGCTAGTTGTAGTAGTATTTGTGTTATAGTTTTAATGACTTATTTACTTAGTATGAGCTAAAAAGCTTTTGTCTTAATTCACATCTATTAAGATATTTGACCTAGAAAGTAGACCAAAAAATACTTTAGTATGATTTTGCGTTTTTGCAGTGTAATTCACTCTAATTTGTTTTGTCTCGTCTCTTAGCTCCTCATATTGTTTTGTAATGAAGTGAGGACCAGCAGAGAAGCTTCAACACCATCAACCAAAGCCTAAAAAACAGAAATCACATGGAGGATCAAGATGAATCCTTCATCACGGACCAGCCGAGTCCTTTGAGAGACGATTTACTGGCTGACTATGAATCCATTGATGCTCCTCCGTATGAGACCATGACGCCTTGGGTCGCACCGCAGCCTGGGCCTGCAGGAAAACCCAACCAGCGGTTCCGGGACGGCCCACCACCACCACCACCACCTCCACCAAGACATCGGCTTCCAACTGTCCCCACCGAGGGTCGGCGTGATCCGCCGCCTCTGCCGCCGCGCGACCCGCCGCCTGTAAACCGCAACAGAAATCGGTTTTACGCCGATATTGACCAGCGAACTCATAAACTGATGCGATCCAACACAGAAGTACACAATTACGTGAGTATCCCTAATGAATGCACTCTTCAAGTAAAGCTGCAGTATGCATCTTTTATTTTAAAAATGATTTTTTTTTACCATGACATGACTGTTTTTATGAGTTGGGTAGTAGCTGCTTTACTCAATTACAAAAAAAATAAATAATAATGTTCTTCACGTTTAGGATCCCTGGGCTATCAGGCTGATAGACTCTCCAGAAGGCAGCACAAATAATCTGGCTGCTTTCAGCAAAGCGACATCTCAGTAAGACATCTTGTCATCGGTGCAGCTTTTGTGGTTTCCTGCTGTTCTTCACGCCTCAAAAACAAAAAATCTTACCAACTGGTTTTGTCTAGTTTTTAGTGCAAATATCACAATATTAAATATTTTTGTCTTAATATCAATTAAGACAAAACCAATTTACAAGTAACCTTTCAGCAACATATAGGAGCTTGTTTTATGTTAATAATTCCTTAATATGGTGTAAAAGTAGATATTATTTCACATATAACATAGGGAATATGTCTTATAAGTTAAAAAAACACAAAATTTTACCAAATCTTCCTGTAGCTTATAGTGCAAATATCTTGGTACACTTGAAATAAAACAAACTAACTTACAAGTAGCTGTTCAGCAAGATATATGAGCTTTGTTTTTAAGTAAATACTTCTCTAATGTTGATGAAAAAATACTAGTACAACAGGCAGATTATTTCACTTAAAACAAGATATTTTTCCCATACATGTTATTTATAGCACTTTTTTCATCTTAAAGCCAAACTTAAAACTAACTCATATATAACTTGTAAGTTAGTGTCTTATTTAAAATGTACTAAGATATTTGCTCTGTGCAGGTTGTGAAGGTTCATCATTTCTGTAGTCATGTTTCATATTTCAGACGGTGTTTTCGTTGGCTTCTCCATCAGGTTGATGTCACGATACAATCACACCGACAGGATTCACAACTCGGGTGTCGTATGGGGCCGACTGTTAAATATCCACCCTGCGCTGCTGCAGCAGGAGGTCAAAGTCACTATATCCGAGAACGACAACGTCATGTTTCCCATTCCCACCCCAGGTACGATCCCTGTCATCATAAATGGGCTGCAGCTAACGGTTATTTTACTTAAAAAAAGTCAGCATTCTGCAGATTTTTCATTTAATCTCTTAACCCATTTTTATACAATATTAGAAAATACATTAAAAGATGCAAACGAACAAATAAGTAACAGTGTGTCATCCTCGGTAGCTAGCCAACTAGCTAGCTTGCTAGTTAGTTGGTTAATTAAGACCTGAACTGAATTATTATACTCTTAAAACACAGTTTGTCCATTGTGTGACCTTTACTTTATTCTCTAACCAGTGAACAAGAAGGTGAAGGGCCTAATAGACGAATACTTCAAATTGCTCGACCGCACCGCTGACACAAGCAGGGATCATGTTTTAAAATTTTGTGACTCTGAGGAGTTCCTCACCAAGTGAGTCTGTCACTGTTTTTTGTTCATGTCAACAATATAGATTTTTTTCATAGATAGTTTAACTTTTCTGAATCCACATTCTCTTCCTTGTAGTGAAGAACTTATTGGCATGCATGAGAGAGTGCAGCTGTTTTTCAAGACAAAAGAGGACATCAATCTTCGACTGGTTCGCGTAAACAATCTGCATCGCCATCTTGCCAGAGATGTGAGTCAATTTAAATTCCCTTCCTGATCGGGCTGACGGTTCGAATGGTTGCCCATCAAGGCTCGGTCTTATCGTTAATCTTGAAATTCTGCTCTTGCAAACACAAAGAATGTCACCATCAGAGTGACTGTGGCTGTAAATCTCCACCCTGATTATTTTAAAGCTTTCTTTTGTTTACACATGCATTCATAAATGCTGGTTTTAAGATTCAGAAAGACCTCAGTGAATGAAAACTGTTTATGCTGAATGGGAAAACATGAGGGTTTATACTGTATAAACAAAATTCACTTCATTTTTATTTTTTTCTTCATTTATTTCAAACAAGTTTTTAAAAACAAGAAATCAATTAGAGAAAACGTGCATACATAGTTAAAAATGAAACATTTAGCTTACCACTACTCTTCTGTTTGAAAAGGAGTTGGAAGAAGTGAACACTTATTTAATCCTTCCCTTATCTCAATTTAATAAAATATATTACTTACAGATTCAATAGTTATCAGAAATGTGTAATTAAAACCATGTTATGGTATTCATATGCCTGTTCAATACACTGTGCTAAAGAACAAACAAATAACTTGTATTGCATAAAGAAAATTATTACAAAGAAAATCATAACAAGACAAGAAAATCTACAGACCAATAATAATAACAATTAATGACAATTGTAAATACACAGAATAACAGTAATTACCAACTTCTTTCCAATGTATACTTATAAATTCTTCATAATTCTTCAACTTAACTATTTATATCTGTTACTGTTTTCTCAGGCTGCAGATGGTGCAACTGAATGCAGTTTGCACCAGTTCCTGCGGCCTGTCAGCGTCCACTGCACCGCAAAGTGAGATGACAACATACCGTCCTTTTCTTGTTTGTTTTCGGTAGCTGCGTCAAGCGGAGCTCAAGTCAGCCGCTGTTTGCACAAAACAACCAGTGTGTGTGTTTTATCATTCCTCAGGTTGAGTGTGGAGAATGTGCTCAGCGCCTTCAACAAGCATGTGAACGAACTCTTGAGCACTAAGGTATGAGGAAACAACCAGTTTGCTCTCTATTTCCTTTATGGAAAAGCTTCCTTTTTTAATGTTTGGGGTCTTTTTTGTGTCTTCAGTGTAGTAAGAATATTCCTCTGGTTGTGGACGAATGTCCGCGTCATCAGTAATCTTCTATCTGGGCTGACATGTCAGGAGCTAGAGGATGCCATTGGTACCCTTAATCGAATCAGTCATGTAAATATGGTAGGTATTTGCCTCACATTTGGCATGTGTGTTTTGGCACTGCTATGCTGAGAGTTGAGAGGAAGATGGATGCTGCTAAAAACAGAGTATTCCTGGAAGAAAACCTGCTGCGCTTCATTTTCTCTGAGCATGAGTCAGCACAAATCATTACGCTATTTTTGTTTATTTCCTCTGTAAAAGCTCCCAATGCAACCAGACAGTGGTGTGGTTTAGACCTTTGGAACCATTTTATTCCTGGGCTTCCTTCAGTTGTAGGTCTGACCTGAACTGAAAATTAACTCACACCGAAATGTCTGACGATGAGCAACGTGTTTTTAAAACTTTAAATAAAAGTTGTTTTTAGCTGTGCATTATGAAGGCCAGTGTAGATAGAAAAAACTGGGGATAAATTTCCACTAATTTATTAATCTCAGACATATTCTGGAAAAAAATTGAAAATCTTTGAGTTTGAAAAGTAAAAAAAAAAAAAAATCGCTAGGAAAAAAGATCTGAAATTTTAAGATTAATCTCAGAAATTTTCTAGAACAAAATATGAAATCTTCTTTATGACTTTTGAAACTAGTGAAATTTTCAAATATCACATTTTTGACTCTTAAAACCGAAAACATGTTTCTACAGCACAGTTAGCCATCACTTGGCAATGAGTGTGATTATCACAACGATGGTGTGTTAGTACCGTCGTAGATAGAGAGTAAAGGAGGGAGGGAATGTCAGCCTTAAAATTTAAAAAATGTAGTAAAAAAAGTGTCAAAAGTAAAAAAATGCGTGACTTTTGGAAATGTTCTGAGCTTAAAAAGTTTAAAATGTTCAACTTTTCAAACTCGATATTTCCAAGTTTTTTGGGGAAATTTTCAGAGATGAATCTAAAAATGTCTGAGTTTTTTAATGAGAATTTAGTCCTTTTTCTCTACCAACAATGTCCCTGACACACCGCATCAGTGTGCAGCTCGGTAGGCGATGTTCATGAGCCTTTAAGACTCTACGTCTATAGTCACGGGACTCCACCCCTCCAGTTAGGAGCTAAGGAGACAAAGAGGATGACCACACTCTAGTCCAGTAGGTGGCAGTAAATGCACCCTCAGTTGTTTTGCCTCCACCAATAAAATACAAAAGAAGAAGAAACTGAACTTGAGAAAATGGAGAAAACTTTCAAACGTTAAATCTGCTCACTTCCAACAAAACCTTCATTTGGACATTTGGAAGTTAAGCAATTGTATTCTTCTAAACTCCTTCAGTTGTGCTGATGTATCCAATAACACTTAGCAACTTTATTTGCAGACGCTGTAGTTTAAACGTCAGTCACAGGAGCATTTAAAATAACTGTGAGACCTGATACAGGGGAATCCTACCATTGATATCAGCTGTGAAGTATTGTTATCGAAGTGAACAATATATCATGATATTGATTTTGGGTCTGACCAGCCCAGCCCTATGGGATGATAATGATGCCACACGACACAGTCCACTGATTGGGGGACAGAAAAGCCCCACCGCTAAGAATGACGGCACATTAGGCGCTTGACACAATCATCATGATCCGACCCGCCGACTGTAGCGCTGAGTGGAAACGAGGCTTGAGAAACGGCTGTTTAGAGGGAACAACTCCATCAGATCGGACAGCAGCGTAGAATGTTCAAAAACTGAGCGAGGTGAAATGCAATAAAATATTTAAAATCAAGGCTTGTAGTTGCTGTATGACATAATATGCCAGTAATCGCTTGTGCATAGTTACAGTACATATTTCTCTTTACAGAACCAAGAACAAATGATGGAGTGTGAAGCTGGTGAGTCTGTGCAGAGGCAGAGTTGTCTGTATGTGTATGGAAATATATTTACAAAGCCGTTTTTAAAGAGCTGAATTAAACTTGAGTTGATGTTTAATGAAAGGAGCAACACAGTGTGTTGGACCATAGACTAGTGAGGCTGCACAACCCCAAAAAACACAAGTCTGATTCTATCAATTGTCCATTTGATCTTATTGTTACCTGCAGCTTTTGTTAATTTTCATATCGAAGGAAATTGATTTGGGTAAATGTTTCATTTGCCTGATTTTATTACTTAAAACACCAGCATTTCTACATAACTTTATGTTTTGGTTCATTTAATGATGTAATTTTTAAATATTAAATAAATTATGTTTTGATCAGTTTCTCAGCACTTGAGCAGCCTTTTTACCAAATACTCTTTTTTTCTGGAGTCATTTCTCGGACGGCTACGTTTTACCTTCACTTGGGTAAAAATGTGTTGAAGTAATTCAACTCTTACTTGTGTACAATCTATGGGTACTTTGCCTACTTCTGGAGATTTTACACAAAAATACAATAAACCTGTAAATCACAGGGTCTAAATAAATCAACACAGAAATGGTTCATTAGACACACAAAATAATGTCCTTCCATAAAGCAATGGTTCTTTTCTAACATTGATTCAGGATTAGAACATGTTTTAGCGAGGTTGTTTAAAGTTTTGACCCGTTCTGTGTCTGATTTCAGCCTTGATCATGCTCAACGGGGCTCTGCTCAAAGTGCTGCAGATATATTTTGACAATTTCCAGTCAGACTTCAGATCCCACAAACTTATCGGCACACCCCAAACCGATGACGTCGAAAACAATCAGGAGATCTTGCAGTTCAGCGTAGTTTCCATCTACAAGCTAAACCCGAGCTGGATGACGTATGTTCACGCTCAGACTTATTCTTCCTCATCCATCCAGAACAGAAACTAATAAGGCACAAATCTTTGTTTTTTTACCTTTTGACAATTACAGTAATTATGAAAGTTTCTCCGTTTCCTGTGACTTGACATACGGAGAACAAAAGATCTGTGAGACCGGCGTTTCGGAGAATATCAGCACGGCCTTCTCACAAGGAAACAACATCTGCTGCAACCGCCTGTAAGGGCCAGAGTTCGTTACGGTTTGAGGGATTTTTTTTATGTTAAATGCATCATTTGAAAAACACTCAGAAGGCTGCTGGTTGTTTTTAAATTTCAGGATGGTGTTTCCTATTCGAGTCAGTGAGTTGCCATATGAGAGCATGCTGACATTTCGCCTTAAAGGCACAAAGCGAGGGAAAAACCCAGAACTCTTAAGCTGGGCTGTTCTGCCCCTGTACAGCGACAGGTAGGTTTACAGACTGTGAATAGTGCTGTAAGCGGTTACTAGCCTCAAAAAATTTAAAGTTAGGGCTGGACAATATGACTGAAAACCGCATCATGGTATAAGAGCTTCATATCGGTCGATATTGATAATAATCAATTAGTTCTTTAGTCTTAAATATCTGAAATAATGCCAAATTGGTGACGGGATCTTTCCTATTTTATCCAGTTTTCACTAAAAAACCATTGTTGCTAGGTAACTAAAGAACTAGAGAGTTGCTAGGTAACTAAAGAACTAGAGTTGCTAGGTAACCAAAGAGTGAGAGAGTGAGTTGATTCCACCAACCTAAGATGGCAGTGAGAAATTGAGCCGCTAAAGGCTTTCCTCTGCCTGCATTTCCCAGAATGCTGTGCGGTTCTGGGTCAGAGTTCAGTGAAATTACTGAATATTCTATCAGATGTATTATCTACTGATACTGATCGCTTCTCTTATCGCGATATTTATTATCGATTTATCATCCAGCCCTAACTACCTGACCGATCACATGTTTAAAAATGTTAATGTTTTGTTCATTTTCACATTGT
This sequence comes from Poecilia picta, assembly GCA_033032245.1. Taxonomy (NCBI): domain Eukaryota; kingdom Metazoa; phylum Chordata; class Actinopteri; order Cyprinodontiformes; family Poeciliidae; genus Poecilia; species Poecilia picta. The sequence continues at coordinate 26,839,293 of CM065358.1, forward strand.
TCTGATAAGGCATTAGCCTAAAGGTTCCTACAATCACTAGCCAATACAGTAACCTTTTGTTGTAGGACATTTTTATTTACAGAGACTTCATAATTCATTTTTATTAGTTTTTTTCTGTTTATTTGAATGTAGGTTGTACGTTTTACTCTGTGTCTGTTCAGGACTTTTGTAAGAGGAGCTGTCCTGCTCAGCATGTCCTGTCTTCCTGAGCTGCCGTTCCCTCCGTCTCCTGCCCTGTCCGACAGCCACAGGCAGCCCAAAGACGTCATACTGCAGGTGCGAACCGGGCAACACACCCTCACACCGACTCGATACGGAAGAGGACAAGGGACACTAAGCCTTATCAGAATTTTGACTTTTTACTCAAAGTTCTGACTTTAATCTTCTGTGTAAAAAGTCATAATTTTGACTCCAACCTCAGAATTATGACTTTTTACCTTGGAGATTAAAGTCAGAACTCTGAGGAGGGGAAAAAAGCCAAATTTATGAGTAAAACATCAGATTTCTTTTCAGTGGCCCTAATCTTCCTCTCTAACTGAATGATCCAAACACCTCCTCACATATTAATCTGGTTTTACAGCTTGAATTTGACAGCCAGTGTGAGTGGAAATACCACAGACCCATCGCTTTTCCTGGCTTAATCAACTTTACTCATCCTTGTGATGAAGTGGAACGGAAATTATCAGACATCTCCAAAAAGCATTGCCTCTCCTTGTAAGTATCAGCATCAGGAATTCAGGCTGCATTTTGTTGTTTTTACATAAACCCTTCACAGATTTCTCTTTGCGTTGTCAGCCTGACGAGAAACGAGAAGTCTTTCCTGTGGGACAAACGTTCCTGCAGCGACAAAGGAAGCACGTTCCTCCACCTTCTTCTCGGTGGCGTCCCCCAGTGGCATCCTGAGGACTTGACAGAAATCTACACGGTGGTGGAGAACTGGCCCATTCATCTGCCAGAGGAGGCTCTGTTCCTGCTGACGCCCAGGTAAACAGAAACACGACGGCTTTACAGAAAAGGGAAAACGATATGTCTCGGTTGATTTTTAATTCTTACCTGAAGACATGGGCAACGTGAGCGAGTCTCTCACCTGCTTTCGTCGTGGGGTTGAAACACACATTTCTAATCAAAACACACTTGAGCTGAAACGATTCATCGGATTAATCGTGACGGATCGATTATTGAAATAATTGCCAACTAATTTGGTAATTGATTAATTGTTAACTTGAGTATATAGATTCAAAAAAAGATAATTTGCTGAAAGAATAACATATTCAGAGCAGCAATTAAGCCAAAACTATAAAAATTTATACATTTTGCATGTATAAATTTTGCATTTAAGATAAAAACACACTTTTCTGTGAAATATGTTTCAGTCAAAACTTCAAACTTCAGAAGAATTGTACTTGAAGATGAACCAAACTCGTGGAAGTTTCCAGATTTTCTCCAGAATTGTTTTTTATGTAGTAAAACAATAAGAAATGTGTTTTCATTCAAGTTGTTCCACTTAACTTGGATGATTTGAAATTATTTTTAAGCTTCTAAAGCCATAAAATCATCTCCCGGGCTTCCACAAATAGTTTGCTTTGATGCAGAAATACAAAATCTTACTAGGTATGTTTGGTCTAGTTTCTGTGGCAAATATTTTACTACTCTCAAAATTAGACAGATTAACTTGGAAATAAATTTTCTGAAAGATATAGGAGCTCATTTAATTCTCTACTATTTTCTTAGCTAAGAAACCTGCCATCCCATTAAAACATTTGTAAATCTTGTTTCTTAAAACTTCTTTCAGTTTTCCAGATGAAACGGTCCGAAAAGCTGCGGTAGATTATTTTGTTCAGATTCCAGATGGAGAGCTGGAGTTGTTTCTGCCACAGCTGGTCCAGGTAAAGAAAGTAACGCAGAACTTTTTCAAAGTTTACAGAAAGTTGTCAGATATCGATAACGGAATAACCTTTTTGTTTTGTTTTATTCTTAAAGGCTCTGAAGAGCGAGTGGAAACTTGACGGGCCTCTGGTGACGCTGCTGTTGGACCGATCCCTGAAGAACATACGGATCGCTCATCAGCTGTACTGGTCAGTCGGACTTTAAGCACAAAGACTTTGATTATGTGTTAAATTAAAGTTACAATAAGATGTTTTCTGATTAGATAATATATTTTATTACAAGAAGCAGCTGTGCACAAATTGTGCCTGATCAAATGTTGTGCAGGACTTAAAATGCCACACTGTTTAGATCCCATATGATTAAGAAAACGATTAACCAACAGAACCTACACTAAAAAAACATAAAATGTTTGGTCTAGATTCTAGTGCAAATATTTTATTACAAGTAACTATTTTATTACTAAAACAAGTATTTTATTACTAAAACAAGTAACTTTTCAGCAATATTTAGGCATTGTTTTAAGCCAGTAAATTCTTTTATATTGATGATAAATAACGTGGGGGGAAAATGCGTTGTTATAAGTTATAACTCTTAGTGGATTTAGTATGTTTTTTAAAATCAATTTAAAAAAATTACTGAAAACTAGCTCCAACATCTTGCTGGAAAAGTACTTGTACATTAATTTTGTCTTATTTCAAGTGTACTAAAATATTTGAAATAGAAACTAAACCAATAATTGCAATCAATCCCAAAATGTGTAACTTATGACACATTTTTACCTGCCAACTTTGCGTTACAGTAACTTTGCGATATTTTGCTCTATCTGAAAACCTACAGCAGTTTCTGTAAGGGAAGACGTTGCACTTTCCAGCCAATATCAGGTCATTACAGTAATTTCACTCCCACCGTTGCAGGAAGAAAGTTTTACTGTTTTAATAGATGGTAAATTGTAAAATAACTGCTAGATATTCAACATTTCAGTTGCTATGGAGAAATGGGCAAAAGTATTTACTCACAGACCATTTAAAGAACTTTGTACAATTAAAATAAGAGAACATATCCAGGTGGAGATTTGAGACTTGGCCTTCAAGCGTTAATCTAAATGTTTTTGGTATTTATATGTCAAACTCTGTTTTTCCAGATCCCTTTGTTCACATGTTTGTGGTTTAAATATCCCGGCAGGCTGCTGGAGGACACACACACTGACCGCTACTTTCAGAGCTGGCTGAGTAAAGTCCAGGCTGCCTTGATGCACTGCTGTGGCCGAGCGCTGAGGAAGGAGCTGGAGCACGAATCCCATCTGGTGCAACGTCTCGTTCAGGTGGCCCAAAAAATTTACTCTGCCGACAAGCCTCAACGTAAGGTTTGTAAAAAAAAAAACATTTAAAGTTGCCTTTTATCAGAGCGGTAAAATAGTTGGTTACATGTTTTCTTTGGTTTTAATATTTTTGCACCATTTGATTCTTTTTGCAGAATGTTTTGGACAAAGAAAAGGGAGTTATTGATGAGTTTTTCAAAAGTGGCATCACCTGCCGTCTGCCTCTAGATCCTGCAGTCAGTGTGAAAGCTGTTAACTTGGATGTAAGCGTGCACACTTCACTGCAAAAACACAACATCTAACCAAGAGGGTTTCGTCTAGTCTCTAGTCTTAGTACATTTGAAATAAGAGAAAATGAATGTAGAAGTAAGTTTTTAGGGAGATATAAGAGCTTGTTTTATGTAAATAATGCCATAAGATTGTTTTTTAAGTTGTACTAGTTCCACTGATAAATCATCAACACGTTGTTCCCCATGTAGAACTAGTCATTTTTTTACCAATTCTAAGGAAATATTGACTTAAAACAAGCTCCTATATCTTGCTGAAAAGTTACTTCTACATTAATTTTGTACTATTTCAATTGTATTGAGATATTTGCACTAGAAACTAGACCAAAAATACTTGGTAAGATTTAGAGTTTTTGCAGCATTTCACATGATGCTGCATATCATCTGCAGAGTTTTGTCGTCGTTTTCACTCCTCTGTGCTTTTTTTTTTGCAGAAATGTAAGTTCTACACCTCCAACGCTGCTCCTCTGGGGGTGACATTCATTTGTGAAGACTCTCTGGCTAAAACCACCAGTGTCATTTGCAAGGTTAGTGACGATCATCAACTTCCACGGCAACAAACCGCTTTTTGATATCGCTTATGTTTCCTGCCTAATTTCTCTTTCGGTTCTCTCACTTGGAGTGAAATTGAGACCACAGTGTCTTTAAAAAGATTCGGATAAACACTTCCTCACAGTCTCAGTAGTTTACAAATAAAAATGTCTGTTTTCAGGAAAAGCATCTGTCTTTGTTGCAGATTTTTCAGTTTTCCATCAAATCTTTTCAGTGCACAAAGATGTCTGCCATTTGACTCTGGTGTGTTTTGTGTCTGGCTGTTTGACAAGATTTTTATATTATCATAAATTCTAATAATGGCTCAAAACAAATTGAATTTAACATAGTTTTCCCCTGGTAAACCTGTTTTTTTAGGTTACCGTTTGATATTTCTTCTTATAAATGTATTACCAACCTGAACTGACAACTTCTCCAGCTGAAAATGTCATGGATTCACTGAGGTTCAACATATTTCTGTCTAGCTGCACTCGATTTCGTTGTGGTTTTCTCAAGCATCCAGATGTGGAACCCAAAAATCTGTGTTTTATGACTGAAATTGAAGGTTTTGGGTTTCTGCTGGTTCTAAAAACAACCCACGTGCTTAAAAGCCGCTTTGTGTAAAAAAAAAAAGAAAAAGTTAACGTTTTTTTTGGTATCTGGAAAACGAGCCATTTCAAAAACCTCCAGAATGTAACGTGACAAATTAACGCTCACCTAGTAACCCCAGGGAAGGCAGCCTGTTGCCTAGCAACCCCAATAACGGTCGCCCGTCACTTAGCAACCCTAGCAGAGTTCCAGAACGGTTGGTATGTGCTGCACAGTGTTTTGTTGTTGATTTAACACAGTGGAGCCAAACTCATTTTCATTTTGGGCCATATTAAAAATCTGAATGTTCTTAAAGGGCCGATTGTGCCAGAATGTATTGATAAAATATCATTAAACAGCTGTTTGTTTTAGCATTCAACAAGTGTTAAAATTAAATATTATTGAACATCTTTTCACTCTGATCAGTCCATCCAGGATTTCTTGATTGTTTTTGTCAGATTTTGTGGTGTTAATTTAGAAATATTTGTAAAGAATTTTTACGATCTTTGCGCTATTGTGCATCGGTCACAGACTACAACTTGACATCACTCAAACCCAATGTTTTTGGCAATTTTTTTAGAGAAATATGCAGTAAAAATCTTGATTCTGTTTGAATGCTACAAATTTGTGAAAAGCTGGAGGGACTTATTGATGTAACTTGGAGTCTACAGGGCCACATTAAAATCTACAGTGGGCCAGATCTGGCCCCAAGGCCTCGAGTTTGACACATGTGACTTAACACTTGCACATCTGTTTGCAGCCATTTCCATCAGGGTAAATGTTGAGTTGGGGGTGTGGCCAGCAGCAGCTTATTTGAATTTAAAGTGACAAGACGCCCTAAAACAACTCAAAATTGGCAGATGTGACCAGACTGAAATGATTTTGTGCAAAAAAAAATTTAATAAACATAGTTTGTTATTCTTTATTTTTGTTTTTTTTGCTCACATTTACACACAACCTGATTTTCAGATGGGGGACGACCTGCGTCAGGACATGCTGATCCTTCAGATAATCCGTGTGATGGACTGGGTTTGGCTCCAGGAGGGGCTGGACCTGCAGATGATTACGTTCCGGTGTGTTTCTACCGGCAAAGCGCAGGGTAAAGGACTTATTGGCTTACTATCCCACGTTTTCTGAGATCGTCCTTAATCATATCGCTTGTGGTCATCAGGTCTGATGGAAGTTGTGCCAGACGCCGTGACGCTGGGAAAGATTCACCAGCAGTGGGGTGTGAGTGGGACGCTTCGAGACGACACGCTGGAGAAATGGTTCCACACGTTGAACAGAACTAAAGAAGGCTACGAAAAGGTTGAACCTTAAGGCAATGTGGACGTTTGGCCATTAGGTATATCTGCTATCAGTTTGTTTCAACCTTCTGCTGTGCATATGCAGGCGGTGACGAATTTCATCCATTCATGTGCGGGTTGGTGCGTAGCCACCTTCATCCTGGGGATCTGCGATCGCCACAATGACAACATCATGCTGAAGCACAGTGGACACATGTTCCACATTGACTTTAGCAAAATCATGGGAAACGCACAGAAGTTTGCAAAGATACCAAGGCAAGTTGGTGGAAAAGGGAATAATCAGGGCCGGATCTAGAAGGATAAGGGCCCCTGGACAGAGCCAGTGTTGGTGCCCTAAACAAAGAAAAAAAAAGCTTTGTGCTCATTAACAGGCAGGCCTACACATCAGCAAGAGGTTTATAACATCTCACATCTACACGTTGGTCCCAAAAAGATGTACAGTAACGTCAGAATTTTAAAATAGAGTATTGTGCAAAGAAATTATTTATTTGTAAACACAACAATATGCATGCAAATTGACTTCAGAAAGAGCCGACCTTTAAACTGCTGCTGGTTCCCATGGTTACTCACATTTCTCTTGCTGTTTCAACATCATCCAGCTTGTCGTCACAGTACAGCAACTGTTTGTCAAAGCGCGGTAAAATACGCTGTGCAAAACAACATTTAGTTTTGTAATTACTAATTCAGCCCTGAACAAGAATGGAGAAGCAGCAAACATTTAGCTTGATGCTTGGCCAGGAGAAGAGACGTGATCTGCACTGGCTGCAAGATGTAAATCATTTTGTTAGCCTAATTGTAAATAGTTTCAATAATTAGAGTATTGTTGCTTACTTTCTGGAGGCGAGATGCGCAGTACACTGGATGCTGATGCAGCTTGATCTCGGCTGGTAATCCCTCTATATGTAACGATATGCAAACTCCACACTTTATATCAGTTTTATATAAAATGTTATGTTTGTTAAACCTGCATTTATTGCACAAACACCCTGAGCTGCCCTGTTCGCCCTGTCTAAGGTCCGGCCCAGGGGTTAATAATTATAAAACAAAAGAATACAGAGACGTAATAAATCTGCAAAATTCTTTTCGCACATGACATCAGGGACAGAAGACCCTTCGTTTTCACGTCTGAGATGCAGCACTTCATCACGGGCGGCGGAGAGAAGCCTCAGCGCCTGCATCACTTTGTGGAGCTCTGCTGTGAAGCTTATAACGTCATCAGAAGCCGCTCTGCTCTCATACTCAGCATGTTGGAGCTGGTAAGACCTCAAACACACAAACATCTTCACCAAAATGCCGACGGTCTGCCTGAGAGCTCCTGAACCTTAAAAATTTGGATTTTTCCAGCTGCTTTCTGCAGAACTCCCAGAACTGAAGGACTTCAGTGACTTGCAGTTCGTCATGAACAACCTCAGACCTCATGACACAGACCTAGAAGCCACTTCCTACTTTACCAGGTAACATTATCACCTCACATATAATCCCAGGATGTACATTTTGTCTGCTGTTGTTCTAATCAAGTGATTGACTCTGCTGTAGAAAAATCAAGGTGAGTATGGACTGTGTGCCTGTCAAGTTTAACTTCTTCACCCACACCATGGTTCAGCCAAAGAAACAAGACACAATACGCCGGCACAGCCTCCCTGGAACCAACAACAACATCCAGAAAGTCGTCATCCAGGACTTTTCTGTCAAGGGACGAGTTGTGGTGAGGCCAAATTTTGGTTCTTTGTGTTCTTAGCAACAAAATATCACTGAATGTGAGCTTTGTGTTGCATCCTGAATCCTGAAAAGAAGAGCAAATTTTTACCAAAAAAAACCCCAAAATATTTTTAGCTTAATCTCAAGATTTTTCTAGAAAGCCTACAAAAGTTGAAAATTTGTGAGGAAAAAGCTTAGAAATTTTCAGATTTATCTTAGAAATTTTCTAAAAAAAAAAGAAAGAAAAAAGAACAACATTGAAATGTTTCAGTTCAAAAAATTTAAAATTTACAAGAAAAAAATCTCAGAAATTTCGAGATTAATCTTAAAATCCTTCTAAAAAAATAAAAACTTGGAAATTTCTTTGCTTGAAAAGATGAAAAGTTGCAATAAAACTAAAAGGATGAGATTCATTTCAGAATTTATTTAGAAAAAAATATTTGATTTAAAGTGCTGAAAATTGTTTTTTTCTAACAAATTTCTCAGATTAATTGCAAAATGTCAGATTATTTTGACAGAAATGTACTCCTCGTTTTCTGTGTCTAACCCCGCTCATTCAAGTGACGGCTTCCATGTTTGCTGTAGAAACATTTCTAGAAACACGCCGAGTTCACAAAGCCTGTTTTCCTGGTGTTGAATGGGGTGATATTGGTATTTGTGGGCGTTTTGCTGCTCTTTGATCAGAAGAGGTTTTCCTATGACAGGTTTAGTCATTTGAAGGCTCAGAGATTTGCTTGGTTCCTTTTCCCACAAGAACATTTACACAAAAAACATCAGTTGGTAATATTTTAATCCTGTCAACCTGTCTGTCTGCAGCAACGGCCTCTGGCTTATACTAATTCTCTGTATTCAATCCCCATGCAGCTGCAGACTGTTTTTGTGTGTGTGACTTGCAGACCTTCAACCTGAGAATAACAATTGATGACGGAGATTTGACGAGTCAGAGGACATTCAAGGAGTTTGAACTGATCCACCAGAAGCTCCAGACATACTTCATTGAATCTAAGCTGCCGCAGTGAGTAAAAGACAAACAATAATGCAATTCAAACTATACTAAACTTACAAGAGACTTTACATGAAGATATAGCTGTTTGTCTTAATAAATGATTCCTTAATACTGGTGAAAAAGAACTAGTTCATCAGATTTTATTAGAAGTTAAATAATCTGCCATTGGAAGTAGCACTTTTTCTTAAATACAAAAGAATTATTGACTTAAAATAAGCTCCCATATCTTGATCAAAAGTTAGTTTTGTCTCATTTCAAGTATACTAAGATATTTGCAATAGAAACTAGACCAATAACATGCGGTAAGATTTTGTTATTGCAGTCCATTTTTTGTTTCACACTTGTTTTTGTATTGACTAATGTTAATTAGCTGAACCTTTTTATCTCATTAAGGTTTCCGAGCTGGTATCAAATGTCGTTTACCCCACAGAAGAGGAAGGCTCTGCTGAATACTTACTTAAAGCAGCTCTTTGAGGGGCCGTGCAAGGGAGTAAGTGTCTAATCCAGTCTCAGGACAGTTTTTCATAATCCTCCCAAATCCCTAATTCTTACTTTGAAACGTTTCGTTGTGTCATCTGCAGGATGAATATGTGTGCAGCTTGTTTCTAGACGGTCCCAATGCCAAAAGAAATGTGGGAACAGGTAATATTAAAGGGGATCTATTATCCAAAATTCAGATTTTGTATATTTTATACTTCCATTTTGGTTTCTACTACTTTTAAAAGTGCTAAAAAAAGGAACCACCCCAGACATTTTTTGGTAATATAATAAGCTAATGCTTTTTGGTGGCCCTGTCACAAATCAGTCCACTTAGCAACTAAGAGAATTTCCAGCACGCTTAGTCAGCTGGTTTAACTGCTGTATGCACTGTGCAATGGCTGCTGGAAAAGACAAGTGTTTTGTTGTTGACTTTACTATCCAGGAACTACTTGCTGCATTCTTGTTAGTTGTGCAGGAGTCTCCACTTCTATTTTTCAAAGATGTACAGTTGTATAATTAGGGGGAAAAAGTAATAAACATGTTTTGCATCGCCTGTAGACCCATCCTAACCTTCACAGCATAACTGAAAACTGATGAGAGAGGTCTGATGTAAGTTCTGTGTGTTGCAGGAGAAAATCCTCAGATCCAGCTGCATATATCGTACTCAAACTGCAAGCTCTCTGTGTTGGTGAAACACCTGCAGAACATCGTTAGTGTGCATCATTCTTTGTACAGAGTTGTGTGTTCTGATGAAATATCGTAAAACAGGCTCTAACGGGTTCTCCGCTGTTGTGCTGTTTGACAGAAGTTGCCAAATGGTTCAAACCCTGATGCCTACGTGGTCACGCGGCTGAGACCAGACCCTGAGCAGACCTCCAAGAGGAAGACACAGGTGGTCAGCAACAACGACCACCCGACTTTCAATGAGCTGGTAAAGTTCACCCTGTACAGTACTGGAAAAGGATCAGAAACATTCACTTAGGACGACCAACGTCCTCAACATATGATGTGTCATAAAGTCCATCCAAAACCAATTATGGCGATATAATTGGTTTATCAGGGTAAAAAAAAAAAAAAAAAGCCGTCATCCTGAAATTCAAGTGCCAACTTGGACAGATGAGGATGCTAAAAAAACTTGCATGTTTTGAGTGAGGATGCTAATTTTTATGCTTGTAACCAGACATGAAATATTTTTACAGTAATATGCTGAACTATAAGGCTGTTTAGTTTGTAAAACCCTCACAAAGTTAAGTGTATTAAACAAAACAACCTTTATATAAACAAATCTGCCTCGTTCTCACAGCTGGAGTACAACTTCATCCCGCTGCTGGATGGGATTACGCTGAAGGTGACGGTGAAGAGCAGAAACGCCAGGAAGACATTTGTAGGTGCAACCAGTATTAAACTGGAAGAAGAAGTGCTGGACAGGGAGATGTGGTTTCCCCTGGGGAACTGTGTGATCTGACCCTGAGGACTGCACTGTGAGTCTGCCGCCAGCAGGGGGGGCCAGCACCCTTACTGTATTATATGTTATTATTTAGTCCAGGCAGGGAAATACAGGACACTATCCACTAAGAACTTTTATAAATTATATTTATCTACAAAAGCTATGTTAACCTACCTCCACAATTTAAAGCACTGACTGGCTGGGAGTTTTGGCTAAAGTTATGTTAAAATTGCATGTTTATGGTTAAATAAACCAAATCAGCTTTTTAGAAAATTAGTTTAGATCAAATTAAAATTATAGAAATGATTTATGAAGGAAAGAGCGTACTGCCCACATTTGCTGCTAAACCAGGCTTTTCAGCTTTACTCTCATATCTCAACTGCTGTAGAGAACTTGACAAAAAAGTTTGATATTTTTCTTTCATTTTTTTTAAAATGATTGAACATAATGAATAAAACCTCTTGCAAACTCAAGAACAATTAAATTTTCTGTACACTTAAATATTATTTCATCAGTGAAAACAAATCAGTTTTATTTCTATACTGTTAAAATTAAAACAATGTGAAAAGATGCTAAATGTAATTTAATCCTAATAAGTTCAAACTGTAAGCTGTAATATGTTATCAGTTTGTCAATATGTAGTTGTTGTGACATTGTGACCCAACCGGACCTTTGAGGACGATTAGGACCACTGGAGGGAAAAAAAGATCTTTATTCTCAGAATCTTAACTTTGGATCTCAGAAGATTAAAGTCAGAATTGGGATTTAAGAGAGAACTGACATTAATCTCAGAATTCAGACTTTTTTTTCCTCAAAATTCTGATGTTTTTCAGAATTCTGACTTTGGATCTCAGAAGTTTAAAGTCAGAATTCTGACATTAAGTAGAGAATTCTGACAATTTCTTTCTCAGAATTTTTAATTTGGATCACAAAAGATGAGTCAAAATTCAGAATTCTGAGAGGTTAAAGTCAGATTTTCTTGATGTTTTCCTATTTCAGTGACCCTAAGCCTCTTCCAAATAGGGGACATTTATAATCTGGATGTTGCCTTAAATGAAAATGACTCTTGCCATGCCCGGCACCCTGCTTCTGGTTGTAGTCTGGTTTTTTTGTTTGTTTGTGTGAGTCAAACTAGAGACCTTATGTGTTTTTATGTGACAGATTAAGAGTGAAGGGGTGCTTCAAGATGTCTGCTTCTTACCTGCACAGGCATGTCAGTCCCTCCAGGCTGCATGTCCTTGACCAGTGGAATTAGAGGCGAGAGGCGAGGCGACTGTGTGAGCAGGATGACAACTCAGCATCTCAGGCCGGAGGGGCTGAGTTAACACTCAGCCCGCCTTCCTCTCGCTCCATCCACTGTTTTATCCATCAGTGGCATTTAAATACAGCCGGACACGCGCCTGTTCACGCAGAGGCCACCAAAGCACCGACTCTGATCGACATGCACACTCGCTCCCGCTGGGCCAAACTGGGTCTTTGTGTTATCTTGATGCCATTCCTGTCCTGACAGGCCTGCTGACCCGTACTTTCCTTTTGCCTCATTTAAAGGATTTAGTGACGAACGGAGATGGAAATAGACTTCCCTGCACTGGATTCAGCTCAATAATGTATACCTCTTTGGAGACTATTTATAATACTCCCTGACGGGTTTCTCGAATGGGAATGGAACTGGTTGCTATTTTTTGATGACTGCGGTCATGTAGCGTTATTAAAATCGGTGTCACTCACCACTGTCAGCCCTGATATGTGAAAGCAACAGAACACAGACACATTTGTTGGCACCTTTGGTGTTAAAAGCTCTAAAATAAACGTATCTGTTGCTGCAGCAGCAGCATAATCTCACTGGAAACATTACATGAAGTCGACCTTTACTCAGCAGGGAGAGAGAAAAATCTGTTTAGAAATAAATGTTTTTTTTTACTGTAAAAGACCATTTGGCAGTAGGAGGACACTTACTCTTCTGTTTTGAAGCAGAAAGGAGAGCAAGGTTTTTTACTATTCTTCTACACACAGTCTCCTGAGGTCAGCAATGTCCAAACGTTTTGCTAAAAATATCAAGTTGAAAATACTCATGGGCACAAAAGTTAGTTTTTTTTTAATTAAGTTACTTTATATGAACTTCACTCTCTTTTTTTCCACACAGTATTTTAAAGGTGACATATTACTTCCTTTAACAGGTTAGGACATGTCTATGCCGTTCATTACATTTTTGCACAAAATCATTCTTTGATAATGAGTTTTATGTCTGCTCAGATTTGTTGTAGGACCTCATGTCACTTTAAATCCAAATAAGCTGCTGGCAGCGCCCCCCAACTCGATGTTTACACTCGCACATAAAAATGGCAGCCAACAGACGCACAATTATACAACTGTATACCTTTGAACAGCAGAAGTTGAGCCTCCTGCACAATTAACAAGAATGCAACAATTGTTTTCTGGTTGGTAAGTCAACAACAAATTGTACGGTGCATACAGAGGTTGAACCAGAAGACCAAACGTGCAGGAGCTTCTGTTGCTAGGTGACAGGCGGAATTTTGCTGGGGTTGCTAGGTAATGGGTGGAACTCTGCTGGGGTTGCTAGGTAACGGGCTGTGCAGTTAAAAAGACAAGAAAAAAACAACATTCAATGTTCCAAATATTTGGGGTTGATATCTTTGTCTAGACTTTTCTGTGCGTGTTTTCAGCAACAACAGCATACAGCTCACTCAACGGTTGAGCTCAAGTTTGGTTTTCAGTAAAATTCACCAAATGTTTTTTTCAGCCCAATTCACAAACTTATTAAATTAAAAGCAAAAAAAAAAAAAAAGTTTGATAAAAGATGAAAACTTTGTTTTGTACCTTACATTTTTCATTTTAAGACCTCAAATTAATGAACATTTGCCCCTGATGTTTTTTTTTACTTGTATCTGCATCAAATGCCTGAGTTTGTAAATTACTTTTTTTGGTAGTGGGACAAATAAGCCTTTTTTTCTATCTAAATGCCAAACAACTTGTGCCCATTGGTTGTCATGGAGATTTGATGAAGGTTTCATCCAGCCTAACTGCTAAAGGAAACGTCCCTCTTGTCGTTTATTATTAAAACCCCAATAAGGAAGTTTATTGAAACTGTGAATCACTTAAAAGTATAAAAATGTGGAACTGATTTATGCTGGGGACAATAATTGTGCTAAATGTGATTTTGTTAAAAGCAATAATTTCTTAACGTGGGTTTTTTTTCCTCTCTAGTGAAAAGACTCAAATTAAAGTTAGAATTGTTTTAATGAATTCAGTCTGAGATTAGGCTACAAGAAAACATGAAGCTCAAGTTTGTTGTTTTTGTACTCCATGTTTATGTCTTCAAGATGATTATTAGATGAAAATTTGTGTGATTTAATGTATGGACTATTATTGATTACCAAAGAAATTCAAGCAGTACGCAATCAGTTTCTTTTCTTTTTTCTGTAACTCTGTTATCCAGCAGTAGAAATAGACATTTACATATTTTGTCAATAAAATTTATATTTATATATCAGAAAATCATGCATTGTGTAACTTAATTATTGATATTTTGTTGCTCTTATTGGGTGTTAGATAATCCATCCATCGCTGTATCTAAACTTTTTGTGTGAGAGAGAGTCCATCTTGGATTGATACTAATACAAAACCAACACGAAGAGGGAAGCCGGATCCAGACTGCATCCTTGTCGGGACAGGAGAGGCACCCAGCGGTAGCCTGCAGGAGGTTAGGGGGCAAATGAAGTTGCATCAAACAGACAGACAAGACCATTTCCACGTTTTTAAAAATCCGTTCCACAGAGCAGAGCGAAGCCTTTAGCTGTGCTGACACTGCGAATGTCAGGCAATAATGGACCTACAGTGTTATGTGATATAATCTTCCCACAGCCACGTAAAGTCACCCCTTCTGCCCTGTGGCTCACCTTTCTTCAAACTGGTGAAGGGCATCGTGTACTGGCCCACAAACTCGCTCTTGAAGAGGGTCGTCTGGTCACGCACGCAGAAGCGGACGAGGCAGAGCTCAGGGACAGTGATGCTGAAGTTCATGTCGGTGTCCCAGCGTGGAGTCATAGCTGGAGCAGTAAAAATCACCGTTATTAGCTTCACAAAGGTTTCACTGGCTCATTTTTAGAGCCAGAAACAAGATAGGCAATCAGTCAAGTTTATTTGTATAACACTTTTCAGCAACAGGTCAGTTCAAAGTGTTTTATGTCACAAAACACAAACACACTGCAAATCTTACTAGGTCATTTGGTCTAGTTTCTAATGTGAAAATGTTAATTTACTTGAAATAAGACATAACTAAATTAAAAGTAACTTTTCAACACGATATAGAAGCTTGTTTTAGGTCAAAATTTCCCTTATATTGATGAAAAAGTGCTAGATCCATCGAAATAAATGTGTTGTTGTAAGTGAAATTATCCACCAATGGAGCAAGTATTTTTCATCAATACTACAGAATTACATCTTCCTAAAACAGTTACTTATAAGTTAGCTTTGTCTTATTTCATGTGTACTGACATATTTTCACTAGAAACTAGACCAAAATTACTTGGTAAGATTTTGTGTTTTTGCGGTGTAGTTGTGAAAACCAGTAATAGCCACTGCATTTTGTCAAGCGTCATTGTTAAAATACACATTAAATATTTTGGTCAATGTTCCATTTATTATGGTTGAAAAGCAACTAAACAGGTGGGGTTTTTTTTTCAAAGAAAGTTTCAGCTGTTGTGCAGTTTTCTGGAAGTTTGCTCCAGATTTGTGGTGCTGCTCCTTTGTGTTTGGTTCTGGTTCTGATTCTGGAAAGTCAGAACAGACATGAACCACAAGACCTCAATGGTCTGGAAGTTTGATACCACATCAGAACCTTGATGTATCGTATCAAAGTCTGTAATGTCTTAAATTAATTAAGCAAAATAAAAGATGGCTTTGTTAACTTTTTTTTCTTAATTTTTTTAATATGTTTATTAAATCTGTCACTATGTAGTGAGACAGATAATAAATGAACTCCAACGCTAACGACAGAAACACACAGATCAACACAATGGAGCCATGACTGCTAAGGCTAATTAGCATGGCCGCCGATGACGGTGGATAAATGGTTTTCCGGTCACGGAAAGTTCTTTCTCGGCTATTAGCACATTAAACCGTGTGTATCTGAAGATGATTGACATAAGAGTAAAATATGTAAAACATAAAATAAAATAATAAAAAGTTAAGAGACTTAAATTTTGTCAGGCAAAAGTTTAGACATTTTCATTGTGACTGTGACTCGAGGCAGTTGAGGCTACCGCTAACTAGCCGCTAATATATGCTAGACTGCTAACTAGCTTTTTGCCTCTGTTATGGTGATGAACTCGACAGGTGAGCAACGATGAAGGACAGTGACAACAGAAAGTCATCGCCACTCGGAGTGAAGCTGAACACACAAGAAGACAATAAAACACAGGTAGGTGACGAGGTATTAACAACCATAGGATTTCATATAATACCAAGTTTTTGGCTAGTAAAAATGTGCTTGTAAAAACTCAGAAATTATTAAATTAATCTAAGAAAATTTTCAGAAAAAAATAGAAAAATTTTGAGTTTGTTTTGAAACTCAAAAAATATACAAAAGTTGATTTTTTTTTTTTTACTTTTCAAACTCAGAAATGTCCTTGCTTTTTTCTTTTGCTAGTTTTTTTCTAGCAAAAATTTAAACTTTTTCTAGAAAAATAATTTACTAGAAAAACAAATTTCCTTGCTTTTTTTTTATAGAAAATTGCTGATTAATTCAAATTAAAATTAATTCCTGTTTATAATTCACAGATCCAGAATGAACTAATTCTCATTTATCAGTGCACATTTTTAAAGTAGTTCTTCAATCTGTCTCTCTTGGATACAGTTAAAAGGTTTTCCTGCAGCCACAAACCTTCAAAGACAAGAAGTAGGAAGAATAATCATAATAATAATCATCTGCCTTACGTGATGTCATAAGTAAGAAGCTTGTTTGATTAGGAGGGTGATTTTTACTTTATGTATGCATCTAAATTCAGTTTAATGGCTTTCACAAGAAAGTCTGGCTGGTATTTTTAGCTTGACCAAACGCTTTGATCAACCACTTCACAGTAATATCAATTCTTAGTGGATTTTAATGATTCTTTTTTTCCGCTAAGAAGACAAAAGTTGGGACAAATCAGGCTAAATAGAGCAGAGCCAGTCCTTAAAAGGAGTTTGCTTGGTGGTACTCACAATTATTCTTGACAATGTGAGTGCTTTTACTGCGGGAGTCGAATGCAATCCCATGAATCTCCACTCGGACAAATGGGTCCAGAGTGTTTCGAGACCTGACGACCGGAAGGTTGGACCCACTTATCACCTGTGAACAGAGAGAGGTGGAAGTCAACTCAGTTTAGATGAGGCCATAACAGAAAATCATTAAAAGTACATGTTGCTATCAACAAAACAACAGAAGAAAGAAATTATGTAATGTTTTTTTTTTCTGTCAGACTGTAATTACTACAGTCTGGCAGAAAGAGTGAACTTATCTGCGGTCCTGTCACACTGTGCCTTCCCTTTCACTGGCTCTGATCAAACACAAACCTGCAAGTACTTATCACGACATGCATCACTTGGTCGTGATGGAGCCTTACAATGTCCAGTCTCAAATTAAGTCCCTTCTTTATCACCCAAAGTCAAGCTAAATAAAAAAACACACTACATTTTACTCAGTAGCAACAATACCTTCATGTTAGTGTTTAAATCTCAGATTGGAATTGACTCAAAGCTTTGTCGTAAACATAAAAGGTCCTCATAAGCCTTAATGGAGTAATTAAACTCACATTCTGTTAGGTGACCTACTATGCTTCCTTGAACAGGTTAGAATAGGTCTGTGGGCTTTACAAAACATGTTCATTACATTTTCTCCACAAAATCGTCCTTTAATAATGAGACTTTAGTCTGCTCAGTTCTGCTTATTTTGAGATCCTTTCAGAATGAGCTTTTTAAGGGCCTCTTTTCACTTCACATCCAAATAAGCTGCTGCTGGCCATGCCCCCTAACTCAGCTTTTGAAAATGACTGGAAACATTCATTTTAAAAAATAAAACTTTTTGAAATTTGCGCAATTATACAAATGTAAATCTTTGAGAAGCATTAGTAGAGCCTCCTGCAAAACCAACAAGAATGCAGCAAGTGGTTTGTGAATGTTAAGTCAACACAAAACACTTTTGTTTTCCAGCAGCCATTGTACAGCACACACAGCAGTAAAACCAGCTGACCAAATGTTCTGGAACTAGGAGACGGGTGGAGTTTCCCCTTGGTTGCTAGGTAACCTGCTGGACGTCTCTGGGGTTGCATTCTGGGGGGTTTTGAAACGTCTCATTTTCCAGACACCAAAAAACGTCTTGCCAAAAATTGACTGTAGTTTTTTTAAGCGCTTGTCTAGATATTAGGTTAATACTCCTTTTCAAATACTGTCAGGTTTGTTTTATAATATCATTTTTGTATTAAAATAAAAAAATCTATCTGGTATTTACCCAAGTAATCTTTGATATAAACTTTTTAATTATCTAAAACCTTTAAATGTGACATAAAAAAATAAAACTGAAGAGATCTGTAAGGTAGGAAAAACCTTTTCTCAGCACTGTAAGTGCCAGTATGTTGAACCTATTCTTTTTTTTTTTCAGGATGTTTTCTGATGCAATCACAGGAAACGGCACGAAGCACAAAGTTGTCACTGTGGAGCAAAGGCTTAAAAGGAATTTGACCAATATCTGGGGATGTTAGCTGCTTGAGTTCAAGTTAATTTAAAGCTTGAAGTTCATTTAAAGCCTCTTCACTGCAAAAGTATAAAATAAGTAATTCTGGAGAAAATATCTTAGTACATTAAGACGAAGCTAAATTACAAGTTACTTTTCAGCAAGATGGAGGAGATTGTTTTAAGCAAATAGTTCCTGTAAAATTGATGAAAAAGTACTAGTTTCACAAACTATTTCACTCTTAGCAAGGGAAAAATGTCTTATGAGTGAAATAATCTACCAGTGGAAATGGTACTTTTTCATTAATAGTAAGTAATTATTTACTTAAACCAATCTCTTCTATCTTGCTGAAAAGTTAAGTTAGCTTTGTCTTATTTCAAGTGTACTAAGAAATTTGCTCAATACTTGGTAAGATTTTGTATTTTTGCAGTGTGTGTGATATTTCTGCTAATATGTTGAACTCTTTTCACTTAAGACTCTATAAAGGATAATCTTATGAAACACTGCCAAGGCAAAATCTGAGAAATTCAGATCATGCCACTTCTCTGAGTCTTTGCTTCGAGGCTTCCTTGAAGATCCAAGCACCGCTCGCTAAGATACTTAGAATAATGGAATGCAGTGATTTATTAATTGGACTGTCAGCCTAATTGCATTAGATTTCCTGTGTTTCCTCTTTCCCTTTAATTTCTAAAGGGAGATAATCTCATTAAACAGACACGCTCAGGAAGTTTTACATCATTGTTACTTCACAGCATCCAGCAGGGGATTGTTTCTCTGGCAGCTAAGAGTGAAATAAGGTCTGCTATAAAAAAACACCCTAGATTGTGAGGTACAGACAGCGGCGTACCACTGAACCTCAATCCATAATCCACCGCGGGGGGATTATTGAGCTTTCGTTGCTCCATATCTGTACCTTGAGCACCAGCTGTATGGGTTTGAGGTAGCGGCAGCTGGTGCTGGGATCAAAGCTCCTCTCACTGGACATCAGCACCGCTGGCTTCAGGACGTACCCGCAGCCGCCGTTGTCTTGGAAACGGCCGTTGTTGAGGTCCATGGACAGGCCCGGAGACTGGAAATTCAGAGCCACTGCAAAACACAGAGGGACAGTCTGAGAACAATGAGAGTCAGGAGCCTCACGGCAACATGAGAGCCGACGCTGCGTGTCTCACGAAGGAGGCCGGCGTGAGACGATCTCTGCTCCACCGAGGAGAGTTACGTTACGGAACAACTTCAAATGTTTCTGCAGGAAAGGTTGCGTCAGAGAGACGGAGATGTGTCTGCAGAGGTTTCTGTTGACCTAAACTTTAACCATGTCCACTGCATATACCAGGGGTGTTCAACGTGTGGCTCGGGGGCCATTCATGGCCCGCTGAAAGCATTTTGGGCGGCCCAAAGGGCGCCGATCTGGCTTGGACACTTTCTTCACATGATTTACAGATGAATAAATATTAGGTACAAAAATAGATCCCCACTTATCAATAAGGTTTTTGCATTCATCCTAATTTTAGATTTAATTAGAACCTTTTTTTCCTAAAGGAAAGCTTACTTTTCATATTTTTCTTTTTCAAGAAAACAATCAACCCAAAAAATGTAGAAATTGTCGAACGACTTCTTTAAATTTTGTATCAACAATGATTTTGTATTTTCTTACCATTTTTTTCATTTTATTAAATTGACATTTTGTGTATTATTGAGCAGCTAAAATAAAAAGGAACCAAGAGTCTGTTTTGCATTTTACATTTAACATTTTAAATGTGTAAAATAAACTAAATTTAAACTTCAAATAAAATGAATTATGAAGTCTCTGTACACAAAATTGTCCTTAACAAAGGGCTAGATGGAACCAAAACACTTTAGTCGTCCAATTTTTGATGAGAAAATAAAAAAACAACAAATCATGCAAATATCAATTATTGAGCTTTAAACGATGCTCTACCCTAACTCTGCAGACTGCAGTGGGTTTGCAGTTATTTAGGTGCATGGCACAGTTTTAATACCATGTATTTTCTTCATTTCACTGCACAACAATCCACTACTTTGACTGGGCTTTCTGTAAAAATCTCAGCAAATTACACTAAATGACAAAATCAGTTCTGCAAAGGACTTGACCAGACTTCTGGCACAAAAGAGATAACTCAAATAAAAGAAGAAATATATGCATAGCTGCCAAAATGTTTGTCTGAATTAACAACTTTCTCCAGCATACGGCGTGAAGCTCTGCTAATCTAACAGCGATTGATGTGTCTGAGCTGCTGCTTTGTTTGTCTGTCTCAGAGCTCTGCAGCTGCTGAGCTGCCCCCACGCAAACACGCGCCGTCTGCTCAGCAGGGCTCCTTTTCAAAGACGCCACCAACCTGAATGAGCGATGGAGACGGATGAGGAGGAAGTACAACGGCAGATGGAGTGACGGGAGCCTGCAAGATGCAGCGATTCAGTGAGTCAGGAAAACGCAGTGAATAGCAGCAGAATTGTACATGTAAAGTTTAATATTTTCACTCAAAGCGTAATTTCACTGAGAGAAGTTTGTTACTGGTGATGTCGTCAAACTCGATTCAGACGGTTGAGTGTGTAAAATGAGAATGTAGGGGGCTCTGACAATGGCACAGCCGCTGTGCAAAGGAAATAAAGAAATACATTTACACAGGAGCAAATCAGTCTGGAGGAGGTGTGATAGGAGGCAGCAGAGACGTTGCTGCAGGGGCTGATGATCCCAAATGGAAAACAGATTTCTAAGCCATTCCCTTTGAAGTTTGACAACTCAACCTCTGGACCGCAACTTCTCTCCGTCTCAGCTTGAAATGAGTTGCAAAGACGATTCGGTGAATGTCGAAAGCTTTTTGAATCGTCGTGACACTGCAGATGAAAGGAATCAAAAAGAGTCTTTCTATGTTCATTTGACAAGGACATTTGTGTCTGTACTTCGGATGTCGCTTAATGGTTTATTAGATTAAAATTAGTTACAGGTGATAAACTAATAAGGTCTGCTTCTTTTAGTGTTGTAGTTCGGCCTCCATCCAGCAAAGGGCTGGTCATGCTTAAACAGAGTCAGTTGATACAGAAACAAAGATGGCGGCGGGATACCAGAACAGGAAAGAGAAACGGTCTGGTGTGGGATGCACAATGCATTTAAGCAGTTCTGTTTTGAAATATAAACTCTCCAAAAGTTAAAAAAGAGGATTAGAAACACCGAAAAACTACAAAACAAATACTGACTTTAATCTCATACTCCCGACTGTCAGAATTATGTTTATGTCAGAAAGTGTTTTACTACAATTTTGACCTTTTTTCTTTATCAGAATTCTGATACATCTAAGAATTCCGAATTTTTTCTCAAAATTCTGATTTTGAACTAAAAATTCTGACTTTAATCTCAGAATTCTGAATTTTTTCCCAGAATTCCGACATTAATCTCAGAAGATTAAAGACAGATTCCTTTTTTTTCCAGTGGTCCTAATCCTGTTACATAACAAGCTCCTCAAGTTTCATAAAGTTTTTATTTTTAAAAGCTAAAATATAATGACAAATGTAGCCCTTTATAAAATGGAAACGATTGACCTTCATACAAGAGAAAACTTTTTTTTTTTTTAAATGGGCGCCTCTAAATTAATTAGTTGATCAATAAGCTCAGTCAACTTTATACAGTATTAACTTATCAATAACATCAGATAATACTCCACAGTGTTGCAACAGCATTAAAAAAATTTAAATATCAGCGTTTCCTCAGTAATTAATTAAGTCTACATGTTTGTGCTCTAACAAGTATGTCTAGAGGTTCTGGACTCACCGAGCTGCGCGCCGATGTTCCAGAACTCTTGCGGGTTGTAATTGGACGAGGACGTTCTCGAGCCTGCTGGATATATTCTGCTCAGGAACCTCTGATTGTGCTGAATAAAACTGGAAGCTGGAAGAGAGGATACAGAAGCCAGTCAGGGAGAAATGTTAAACATACGGCACTGAGTGCCACTTCCTTGTGATGCTCCACACTGTCACACTGGACGCCGTCAGGCGGTAATGGGGTTCATCTGGAAGGACATGGTCAATTTTTGACAGGTTTCGAATACATTTTTCAGCTTGGTATGAGACGGATCTTATTCTTGCTCTTGGGCTACAAATAATCTGCAGCTTCAACATGCAGTTCTGAGGAAAAGGTTTAAATAACTCTTAATTTCCTAACATTTTGCCTCCAGGGAGCCAGATAGTCCTGTAATCTCATTACTTGGTCTTGATGTATGGATTCCTTAGGTTTTCTGAACATCTCTAAAAGTTTGTCTTTGGTTCTGTTTATTCATTTTCTGTCCAAAAAGAGGAAAGTGGACAACTGGAGTTCAAAAGAAGGTCAGTTCACAGGAACAATAATTTCACATATAAACTTTTAACAGCCTCAGATTTAGAGAGAAGGTGTTTACCGGGTAAACATTTCCTTCGTATTCTTCTGAACTATTTATAGCTCTAATCAAGACCACAACGAACAGCATGAAAGAGAGCCTGGCTGTTTGATAACAAGCAGTAGAGAGATGTGGGATAATGGAAGATAACTCACAATGATTCCCAGATAAAAGTTTTAAATCCCAAAACTTTGTGATTTTCAGATGCAAAATCCCAAAGTTATTGGATGTATAAATGAATGGATGGATGAATACAGGATGGATAGATGACGGATGGATGTATTGACTGACACATGAATAGATGGACAAACAGATGGATGCAGGACGGATGAGTAAATAGACAAAAAGATAGACAAATGGACAAAAATCTGTTCTAGCACAAAAATTCGCATGACACGTGGACGGAGCCTTGCGCTGCAAATTTGGAGACCTTGTCCTGTTAGACGATGGGGCCTGGATAATACCCGTGTTAAACGGACGGCGGAGTCCGGCGACGAAAGGAGCTTAAATTCTGTAACAAAAGCATGTTTTAATCTTTTCAATCTTTTTCTTTTTCAAAATCTTTCTCTTTCTTAGTGTTTATTCAATGTTACATGCTGTTTTTATTTTTTAATTTTTTAATTATGTAAAGCACCTTCAAATACTGTACGTTGCTGCTGAAATGTGCTATACAAATAAAATTGGATGGATGGATGGATGGGTGAATGGATGCCCAGGCCTTGAAGACCCAAGACCTTTGCACAGCTCTTCTTTGTTTTTCACAGAACCAATCCTCCATTAAGGTCTCTGTCCCTAAAGTTGCCGCCCCTTAAACATCCAACTGGGTTTCCCAGTTCTGGATTCAGTTTCTCATCCTAATCCTCATGCTGGAATCCTCACCATGACATCATCACTCCTCACCATGAGATCATCACTCCTCACCATGAGATCATCACTCCTCACCATGAGATCATCACTCCTCACCATGAGATCATCACTCCTCACCATGACCTCATCACTCCTCACCATGACCTCATCACTCCTCACCATGACCTCATTACTCCTCACCATGGCCTCATCACTCCTCACCATGGCCTCATCACTCCTCACCATGACCTCATCACTCCTCACCATGGCCTCATCACTCCTCACCATGATCTCATCACTCCTCACCATGACCTCATCACTCCTCACCATGGCCTCATCACTCCTCACCATGACATCACCATGACCTCATCACTCCTCACCATGACCTCATCACTCCTCACCATGGCCTCATCACTCCTCACCATGACGTCATCACTCCTCACCATGACATCACCATGACCTCATCACTCCTAACCATGACAT
This sequence comes from Poecilia picta, assembly GCA_033032245.1. Lineage (NCBI taxonomy): Eukaryota > Metazoa > Chordata > Actinopteri > Cyprinodontiformes > Poeciliidae > Poecilia > Poecilia picta. The sequence goes on from CM065358.1 coordinate 26,863,285, forward strand.
CACCATGACCTCATCACTCCTCACCATAACCTCATCACTCCTAACCATGACATCACCATGACCTCATCACTCCTCACCATAACCTCATCACTCCTCACCATGACGTCATCACTCCTCACCATGACATCACCATGACCTCATCACTCCTCACCATAACCTCATCACTCCTAACCATGACATCACCATGACCTCATCACTCCTCACCATAACCTCATCACTCCTAACCATGACATTACCATGACCTCATCACTCCTCACCATGACCTCATCACTCCTCACCATGACCTCATCACTCCTCACCATGACCTCATCACTCCTCACCATGACCTCATCACCCTCATCACTCCTCACCATGACATTGCCATGACCTCATCACTCCTCACCATGACCTCATCACTCCTCACCATTACCTCATCACTCCTCACCATTACCTCATCACTACTCACCATGACCTCATCACTCCTCACCATGACCTCATCACTCCTCACCATGGCCTCATCACTCCTCACCATGACCTCATCACTCCTCACCATGACATCACCATGACCTCATCACTCCTCACCATAACCTCATCACTCCTCACCATGACATCACCATGACCTCATCACTCCTCACCATAACCTCATCACTCCTAACCATGACATCACCATGACCTCATCACTCCTCACCATAACCTCATCACTCCTAACCATGATATTACCATGACCTCATCACTCCTCACCATGACCTCATCACTCCTCACCATGACCTCATCACCCTCATCACTCCTCACCATGACCTCATCACTCCTCACCATGACCTCATCACCCTCATCACTCCTCACCATGACATTGCCATGACCTCATCACTCCTCACCATGACCTCATCACTCCTCACCATTACCTCATCACTCCTCACCATTACCTCATCACTACTCACCATGACCTCATCACTCCTCACCATTACCTCATCACTACTCACCATGACATCACCATGGCCTCATCACTCATCGCCATGACCTCATCACTCCTCACCATGTCATCACTCCTCACCATGACCTCATCACCATGACCTCATCAGCGAGTCTCTCTGTGTACCTGAGGCCTTGATGAGCTTGCGCGCCTTCTTTTCTGACATGGACGTGTTCTCATAGCAGTTCTGATTGTCCCTGGAGTGGCTGAAGCTGATGAACTTCACAGACCGTGTGTAAATCACCACGTCCGATAAAGTCCGGGCCACCTTCACCTTCGTCTGCTCAGTGCCGTTAAGTGAGACAAGGTTAAACTTCACATAGTGGTCATACTGAGAAAAAAATTAAACAATAACATTCTGAGAATAATGTTGTGCATTGCAGAAATAAAGTCATAATGACATCAAAATGCTCATAAAATTACAAGACAAAAACTACGAGATAAACAGCCGTGTTACGAGAATAGGGTTATGAGGATAAAGTGGAAATAAAATCATAAAATTACAATAATAATCATGAGAAAATAATTTTATGAGAAAATAGTCGCATTACAAGAATTGATATATAAAGTTGAAATAACATGAAAATGTCAAAATTATACGAGAATTATTATTATGAGAAAAACCCGTACAAGGAAAAGTTGTATTTCAAGAAGTCATATCACTAAAAAAACGATTAATATGAGAAGAGTGGAAATAGCACAAGAATAAAGTAATAATATTTTGAGAATACAGTTTAAATAATACCAGAAAAAGAAATACTACCAGAGTTAAGGTTGTAATATTATGACTTTATCCTCATAAATTATTCTGGTAATTTTATTTTTTAAGTTTTCTCAGCATGACCCTGATACTCTGACTTATTACACAAACATGCCACTTACTAGAATCTGTCTTAAACTGTCTGAAACAACAAACCCTGACTTACTTTCTTCTTTGAACTTAATTTTCTTGGAGACCAGAATTTTGCTTTGGGTTGAATGCTGTCCTCCTCATCCTCATCATCCTCATCATCCTCATCATCAGCATCCTCGCCCTCATCTGCACTGTCCTCTGTCTTGTCCTCTCTCTTAATCTGTGACTTTAGCTTTTTGTTCTTGATCAGGATCTTATACATCAAGTCCTAATGGTGCCACACAAACGGCACAAACTCAGTCATAAAGTTATGCACACAACCCTTAATATACATCATTAATTCATGCTCCTCTTTTAAAAATGATCACATACTTGCATAAGTGTAACAGCCAAGCACCACTTTTGCATAAATCACTACAGCAGAGATCATTTCAGGTCATATTCGCATTACTGCACACAGATTGGAGTTATAAAGACAGAGAAACAATTTAATCACATACCAATACATCTACTATTTACTCCATTTGTTTATTTCTATCTGTTTCTGCCACAAATTGTAATATACAACATTTTTGGGGAGAAAATATGACACATATAGGCATATTTACCATTGCAAGCAATGCTAGGGTCTATAAACTCTACAAATTACTTCCCTTGTTTAACAATATATCTTCAGATAACAGTTATTCTCAAAGCAAAGTTAAAACATCTTTAAAAAACTAACTTTAGTGTTTCCAGTGGACAGCTAAATAAGGGCCGTCACTTTTTTCTCAAACAAGCGACTCTCCATTTTTTTGTTGTCACTGGATACTCTTATGGCAACAAATGTGAAGCCAAGTTTCATAACCAATAGGAAAATGTGCCTGCAGTTGCCATGGTTCAACCAAAAGAGGGTAGCACAAAATTGGTTTTAGACAAATAACGCAGAATTAATATACCACAGAAACATAAAGATGTGCTATCGTTGAGCCCCAGTTTAGATATTTTATCTGCAAAGAAAGATTGATTTTGGGTTTAGTTTCTCTTCAAACTCTCATTTTCATAAACTCAAGGACATTTCCCTTCGTCCTTGTATAATCTCTGTACACAAGGACGTTTTTAGGATAATGGCTCTTTTCTTTCTGAGTGGCTTTGCAGCAGATGTTGGACCAGGACTCGTTCCTCTGTGGAGAAACATTATCACCAGCTTAAGCTAACTTTGTCACATGGTCCGTTGCTTTTATTTATTTAAAAAATGGAAAATGTTTTCATCTCCGAGACAAAGAACCCAATGGCCAAATGAATGATGTATTGCTCTGCACATATTTTCTGTCCATGATATCAGCTAAAGATTCCCATGAGTGGTCATCCTGCCATCAAGCTCACGTTCACACTACAGCCTGAAGTGACCCAAATCCAGATTTTTTTCTGCATTTCCAAATACACAGTCCAGTCACATTAATGTGACCACCACGTACTTTCCACTTCAGAGTTAAATAACCAATCACAGAAGGCAGGTGGCAGCACAGTGCAGTTGAGCGTATATAAAGGGTGTGTGTGGGCTTCGGAAAACATTTCAATCGTTGGCGTAATGCAGAAACGAAGCGATTTATCCGACGTCCAAAAGGGCATGATCATTGGCTTTCGGGCCAAGGGTGGAAGCATTTCCGAAACGGCTGAGTTTGTGAACTGTTCGCGTGCCGCCGTGGTAAAAGTGTACCGTGCATGGCAAAATGGGACTGTCCAAAATCAACGACGTGGCAAATGTGGTGCACCACGGGCCATAGATGACAGAGGCGAACGACGGTTGCGGAGATGCGTTCGGGCAGATAGACGGGCTACCGTTGAGCAACTGACCACTAAAATGAACCAAGGGGCTACCACAAGTGTCTCCCAAACCACTATTCAGCGAACATTGCTGCGTCTGGGCCTCCGAAGCAGACGCCTGGTTCGTGCACCTATGCTGACTGGTGTTCATCGACGACGAAGGCTAGAATTTGCACGCCAGTACAGCAGCTGGACGTCCACTGAGTGGCGACAGGTAGCGTTTTCAGATGAATCGCGTTTTATGCTCCATCGGACAGATGGACGTTGGCGTATAAGGCGTGAAACCTCTGAAAGGAACCACCCTGCAACCATTGCAGGAACGGTCCAAGCTGGAGGCGGGAGCATTATGGTCTGGGGAATGTTTTCCTGGCATTCTCTGGGTTCACTGATTATTGTGGAAGGCACGATGGATCAATACAAGTACGCATCTGTCCTTGCGGACCATGTCCACCCCTACATGCGCATTGTTTTTCCTCAGGATGATGGCATCTTCCAGCAGGACAATGCGAGGTGCCATACAGCTGCCAGTGTACGTGCGTGGTTCGAAGAGCACCAGGATGAGTTTACCGTCCTCCCCTGGCCAGCAAACTCACCTGACTTAAACCCAATCGAGCATCTGTGGGACCATCTCGATCGAGTTGTTCGCGCCATGGATCCTCAACCGTGTAATCTAGCGCAGCTGGCCACGGCATTAGAGTCGGCATGGCTCAACATCCCAGAGAAGACCTTCAGGGACCTAAGTGACTCTCTTCCTGCACGTCTCGTAGCAGTTCGCTCTGCGAAAGGTGGTTATTCTGGCTTTTGACAGATGGTCACATTAATGTGACTGGACTGTGTATATGCGACTTGTATGTGTTGTTCAGACTTCATGTAAAGGTCAGATGGAGGTCGCAATAAGGCAAAAAAGTGGAATTGGGCCACTTCAGGCTGCAGTGTGAACGTAGCCGTACATTCCTCAACACATCCACCGTTATGCCAGTCTTACATTTGGGCTTGGGAGGTCTCCGGTGGTCGGGTGATCCAAAGGACTCTTCAACAGCTTGTCCCCCAGGATGGAGGTCAGGTACTTGGCCATGACCTCCTGCTGCTCCTCGCTGCAGTGGTTTTCCAGAGACAGAATCACCGGGTAGGCGGAGACCTGTCAGAACGTAAATACAATCTAATTTAGCAAATCACAAGAGTCCAAAAAATAAAACTCCTGAAATCAGAAAGTGTGCAGTCAAAGTGTTCAATGCAAAAACACAAGATATTACCAAGTAATATTGGTCTAGTTTCTATTGCAAATATCTTAGTAAACTTGAAATAAGACAAAAACGATCTTACAAGTAACTTTTCAGCACAATATAGGACCTTGTTTTAAGTAAATTATTCCTTATTATCAATGAATAAGTTCTTATTTCACATATTTAATTATTATACACAAAATTGGATGTTTAGTTATTGTTTAATTGTCAGATCATTTAACATAGCTAGTACTTTTTCATCAATATTAATGAATCATTATCTTAAAACAAACTCCTATTCCTTCTTGAAAAGTTACTTGTAAGTTAGTTTTCACAACAAAGTATTAGGAAAAAATAAAATTACAAGAATTAAGTCATATAACGAGAATATAAACTCATACCGGAGTAGTATTATAATAGTCATATTACCACTTTATTCTCAAAATCTGACTTTATTCTCTTATTATTATTAGTCTTGTATTATTTATACTTTTTTTGTAATATTGTAGCTTTATTTCTCGTAAATGTATTTGTTATTACTTATTAGTGTGGCCTTAGTAGTCCATTGCAAGTTGCCTTATTTCAAGTGTACTAAGATACTTGCAGTAGACCAAAACTACTTGGTAAGACTTTGTGTTTGCTAACTGGACCAGTAGCATCTCATCAGAGATTCCTCGTGCTTTTAAAAGTGTGATAAGAAGCTGATTCTCGGCGCCGCAGCTGTTACCTCGAAGGCGTGTTGTTCCACGGTTCTGATGACATCCTTGAATAAAATCTTGGTGGTGAGGGTGTAGCCGTGGTAAACTACGGGCTCCATGTCTGGACCATCCCAGCAGTCGATCTCCAGACAGCGGCAGCCTTTCCTCAGCGCGCTGCGTCACACACACACACACACACACACACACACACACACACACACACACACACACACACACACACACACACACACTGAGTTCAGGCAGGGTTATCATAATCACAAACTTCACTACTTCCTTCCCATGCATACATTCTCACTCATCTATTTCTGTTTTTAATGGTACCATAGATGAGTATTCCTTCTGCTCAATATTTAAACATGAAGTCTTGTGGCAAGCAGCATTCTGCTTGAGCTGGATGATAATGATGTCACTTTAAATTGTTATGGATTTGATATATTTTCTGGCAGTGTAGTGAAGAGTTATCTCCGTTTTTGCAGATGCTCTCCAGAGGGACTGCTTTTGGTCTTCTGCCAGTTTATTGCCTTCATTTAAATCACTAACGAAGCGACGTAGAAAAGCTGTAGCCCAATGCAAGTCAGCATGTTGTTTTTTAAATCTTGCTGTCCAGTTAATGGAAATACTGTAAGGGGAAAAACAAGATAGTCCAAGTTAGGAGTGTAAGTTTTCTGTCCGGTCAGTGATTACCAATCTTTAAAAAGCCTGACCTGCTGATTCCAGTTTTAACTAATACTAACAATTTTTTCTTTTTGTCTGAAATGTCGTTAAATATAGCAAGAACGTCACTGAGTTGGCAACAGGTGGATGACTATTGTTTTTTTTTTAATCATTTTACCGTTTTACCGTTTATATGCATTTTCCACATTTGTTTACATATAAAGCATACATGAAAAATTCACATTCAACATTATATAACGTAAACTTTTTGATGGGAGCTGTTGTTCTATCAGACCTTTTCTCCCATCCAGTTTGTCCAGTCCTTTCTCCATTTTTCATCTCTGTCTTTTGTCTTGAAGAGTGTCCATTTTGTCCTATTTTCCTCCATTTGTTTTTGCTGTAGTCTCAGATGACATGTCAATTTTTCCATGATGTAGATTTATTCTATTATTCCAATCCTTTGTTGGTGACAGAGGGTTCACGTTTACCCATTTTCTTACTAGCTATTAGCATTATCGTACTCAGATAGCTGAGGTGGGTGTCTCGTTAACCGCAGATGTGACCTGATGGGCCTGTCAGTCAGTCAAACCTCTCACAGCAGAGCAGAAGAGGACAGAGGCAGATGAAAACAGGGCATAAGATCAACTGATCTTGTACCGATGAATGGATGCAACCCTCGTACAAGTTAAACATTCACTCTAATCAGTGTAACGATGCAATAAGTAATAATCGGTGCACGATTTCCTTAATTTTGGGAGATCGGTGATCAGCCGATACTTACATATGAAACTGATTTTATCTACATTAATAAAGGTCTAAAAATCAACCTCTGTCCTCTTCTGCTCTCCCATCAGAGAGGTTTGACTGATCCACCAGGTAATCTCTGCATGTTTTCAATTAGCAATAGTACCTCCACTGTTACCAACTCAGTCACTTTCTTGATATACAGTATTTAACAACATTTAAACCAAAAACAATCCATCCATCCATCCATCCATCCATCCATTTTCCTACACCCTTGTCCCTTAATGGAGTCGGGAGGTGCTGGTGCCTATCTCCAGCTAGCGTTCCGGGCGAGAGGCGGGGTACGCCCTGGACAGGTCGCCAGTCTGTCACAGGGCAACACAGAGACACACAGGACAAACAACCATGCACACACACACTCACACCTAGGGGCAATTTAGACAGACCAATTAACCTGACAGTCATGTTTTTGGACTGTGGGAGGAAACCGGAGTACCCGGAGAAAACCCCCAAAAACAATCAGTATCGGCTAAATTGGAAACAGCAGGTCAGGCTTTTTAAAGATCTGTAAAAACTGCGATCGCTGCACTCTTTAGGAGTAACGTAACAAAATCAGACTTTAAAATGTACATAAAACCGCATAATGTAATAACCAGTGAAAAATCAAATCTTGAATCCATTTTGGACCATTTTTCTTTGAACGACTTGCAGGTTAAAGCTTCAGTTGAAGACGTTTTCCTTGATAATTGCAGTTATGAACTGAGAATATGAAGAAAATTGGAAAACAGTGTTTTAGATAAAAATCCACATAAAACGCAGAAAGTCTAATGTAATAGTTTTCAGTGTAGTTTTAACTTTGTGCCTCAGTTCAGTTGCGTTCCCTCTCCAAAGGGTGAATCTAAGCTTTTTTTTATTATTATTTCCTTGCTGAGTCTCTAATCAGTAGCCTTCTGCAGCTGTAGTCCTGTTTTTCTTGCAGATAAACATTTAGTTATCAGGCCAGAGCAGAGCTTGAAGGCTGCTGGGGCTGAATGGTTAGTTTCTACCAGCTGGCCGGGGCATTCAGCCGTTCGCCGGATCCATAAATACTGAACTCTTGCTGCTGTCAGCTGCTTTGTAATCGCTCTCATTGTGCCACAGAGGTATCCACAGCAGATTTGCTGTCTGCCTCAGCACATGAGTAGGTCAGTGAAATGAGAAGGACGATATTCAGTGTTCAGAAACCAAACGTGCAGCTCTGCAGGTTCAGGATCGACTTACAAATAAAAAAAACTAGATTTCAGTGCTCTTTTCTTTTAGGCCACTTGTATTTTTAGATTATATTGAACAAATCAATAAAATCAATTAAAAACAACATAAACATGTACACTAAAAGCATAAGTTAAGAATCAATAATTTTAGTTACTTGCTACTTTATTTTAATTCCCACCCAGTTTTGATATTCTTCAACACTCCCCTTGTATCACAATACCTATATCTATAGCGTACATAGAAAATATAATTGTATCTTATTTTTATATACTACATTTATCCAAATCATAGAGAAGAGAATTAGGGTCACTGAAAAAAGAATTCCGACTTTTTTCTTCGAATTCTAACTTTAATCTTAAAAATCTGAAATTTTTTCCTCAATCTGACTTTTTTTTGTTAAATGTGACTTAAAAACGTCAAATTTTTGTTTGTTTTCCTCACAGTTTGGACTTTTTTTCTCAGTTAGAAAAACAATCAGAACTCTGAAAAAAATTCCAAACTGAGAAGAAAAAAGTTCAAAGAATTCAGAATAATTATTTTTTTTCAGTGCCCTGATCCCGTATTATTTTACTATTTATGTATAACTTTCATCCTTCACAAAGTTATGTAGAAATATTTTTTTTAAATATACTAATACTTACATATTGCTTCATTTCTTCATCCATGCTTTTTTTTAAATCCATATTTCTCCTTACATTGCGTCTTTGTAAGCAATTCTTGAATATGTTTGGATGGTAGATTATGTATTGCTCTATACATTAAGTAATTTGAATTCAATCAAATCCAGAGATTTCAATGCTCATTATTATATATATTGTGGGTTTGTGTATTCGTTGTATAATACTTTAATTATCGTTGTTGCTTTTTTCTGGTACAAATTATTGTTTATTCTTCTGAGAACTGCAGTACATTTTGACAGCTTTGATCTTCCATAGCTTTCACAAGATTGCACCAAGAAATGTTTTGTCATTCCCTCTTTCTATATACAGTAATATCCATCCTCATTTATAAATGTTGAAATGATAGATGCTTCGTCATAAAAACACTCCCTACCTAACATAGGCGTCCAGGTGGCTCTTCCCGACCAGCTGATCTCCGGTCAGGTAGGTGTTGTGAGACGAGGAGATGAAGTAGCTGGTGAGAGGCTGGTCCATGTCCTGGTACACCGTCTTATGAGTCCGGTTGAACACGCAGCAGTCTTTGGACTCCATATACCTGAGGAAGCCTTCGAACGTCATGCACCTGTTTTCTATAGCTGCAAGGAGGAAACAACAGGCTGAACTCTGGGTCAGGAAATTTAATAAAACAGGGCAGCAACAGCAAACCCAAGCAGAAAAAACTGCTGATCCCCTTTACATGTAAGGACACAGCCTGCTAAGTACTTCGCTAATGAGGTTTTATTTATTTATTTTTTATTGAAAAACGCTTTATTTTGTTCTAAGTGGAATATCTGAGCTGCAAAACCCCTTTTTGTCTTTTTACCAATAACTGGAGCTGCACGCATCTTCAAGTCAAAGTATTCCAGCTCCAAAATAGACATGTTGCAACCGAGCAATCACAGATCAATTTACATAAAAGTAAGAGAACAGTAAAGTACCCAAAAATCACAAGAGTAGCACTACTTCAACGTTTTTGAAGTAAAAAGTAGCTGTCCAGGAATTGACTCGAGTAAAAGAATGTAAGTGATCAAAACAGCAATCATTAAATATTTAACTTTTTATACTTTAAATGTTTAAAGGTCAAAATTAAAATAATTCATATAAAAAAATAACTACAAAATAACTAAAGTAGATAAAGAAAACATTTTTTCTAATCCGTTTCTTTCAATGGGAAACTTAAACTTTAACAAAAACTGCAGGTTTGTGTCTGAGTCTTGTGAATTTTTGGTTAAAACAAATTTTCTTGTGAAGTTACTCAGTAGGTAGAGGATCCAGAAACTTTCCTGAATGGTCATTTTATTTATATAGCACATTTTCAGCAACAAGGCGGTTCAAAGTGCTTTCATGTGATTACTGAAGTACTGAAGTAATATTGTTATAAATAAATATATTATTTATTAAATATATTTGTTTTAATAAATAGGTTTATGAAAAGAAATAAACGTCCTCATAAAATAAAAACTAAATAAAAATTTTAAACTGTTTTACATAATTTCAAGAATTTTTTGTGTATTTTCTTATTTATTTATATACTGTAATAATGGTGTTTTATTTTGTGACTTGAAATTTATTGAGATATTTTTATTTTTATGTTCATATAGTCAAATAACTAAATAAATACAAAAATAAATCCTGATATCAAAAAACTAAAACTGTGATTGACAAAATCCCCTTTAAAAAATATTTTTTTTATTTGATTTAACAATATTTATTTTAATTTTAATAAAACAGTGTCCCTAGAGTCCAAAAAAGAGAAACTAGCATCTATTTCATGTTAAATTTATAACCAGAGGAAACAGAAAATCAGTAATTGCTAAAGAAATTTTCCTTAAAACTTTGATCAACACAAATAAGTAAAGCACTAAAAATATATTATTTTATATTACTTTATGGGGATTGTTGGGTTTTCCAGTAACATCCAGTTCTTTCTGTATTTTTTTCACAGTTCTGTCTTTTTAAGATCAGATTGAATTATGTTCTTATGCTTCTTGCATGAACATTTGTTCCTGCACAGCTGCAGACTCGGTGTGACTGGAAGACACGTCCTGTTACATTTCCTGCTTTTTAATGAGACGTTCTGTGACTGACTCTGCAGCACATCAAGCTTTTAACAATACCTGTTCCACTTTCCCAGTGATGAATCCTCTTTTCTCCTGTCAGGTCCCAACTTACATGCCGTCTGAATCACCATCATTTTTCATTGATTCATCTATTTTCCAGAATCATTTTTAAACCTTCTTGATTCAGCGACGAGACGAGATTCCCCCTCGTTCACTCAGTCACTCACCTGCCTCGTCGATCTCGTATCTGTCGATCAGATCCTCCGCTGTGTCTTTGTTCGCTGTGAGCTCCATTTGTTCCTTACAGAGGAACGTCAGCAGAGCGCTCGCTGGTAAAGTAGAGAATCCTTCTGTGTATCTTTGAAACACAGTCAGGATTTCTACTCTCCTGGATTGCAGCACCTTGGTTCTCTTCAACATTTCCTGCATAAAGTAAAGTTTAATCAGTTGAAGACATAAAACCGTACTAAGATCAATTCAGGTTTATTGGAGGGATCAAAACTGCTCTTTTATGTTGGTCATAATTGATATTCTAATTATCTGGGCATTTCAGTTTTTTGATTTAAGTATAATTATAAAAATTTACAGAAATCAACACTTGATGTCACACTGTGCAAATACACTACACAAATAGGCAATAAACAATGAATCAATCACATTGTAAATTAAAAGCAGCTCAATAATTTCAATTTGCAGGAGTTATTGCTTTTGTCTTTTTAACTAGTCTTCTCAACCAGCTTTGATCTCAACTAGCCCTTTTTTAAAGGGTAACTTTGTTTGCAGCAACTTCGTAATTAATTTTGTTTAGTTTTTTTTATTTATTGTGGATATTTAAAATGTTTTCTGGTTCCAATGTTCATTTTGATCTTTGAGAATGTTTTTTTCCGCTTTATTACTATTATGTCACTTAAAAATCAAAACAACAATATCATCGTTTATCAGGATAACTTCTGGGACAATTTATCGTCCAGCAAAAACACAGAGTTCAATTAAGCGAGTATTTGTACACTTGAAATAAGACAAAACTAACTTACAAGTAACTTTTCACCAAGATATAACACCTTGTTACTTGCTGAGATTTTGTTTTTGCAACGTAATCTACAAGTTTCAGTTCTGGAATCAAATAAACTAACCTTTTAATCATTTATTGAGCTGCACTATTTTATTAGATGATTTTGTGAGTCTCAACTTTAAGTGACAGATTATATTTTCACAAAACTTCTTCCGGAAGCCGTGAACAGAGGTGTCAGCCATGAGATGCATCCCAGTGTTTACCTGTTCGCATCTTTAGAATACTTATGTCTCAAGCTCAACATGAAAGGGAATAAAAGAGAAGTCTGGATTTTTGCCTCCGCAGATAAAATCTTCGGAGGGACAAAAACTGCTCCTCCTGTCTTTGTCATTCCTCTCAGGCAGGAGGGAAAGTCTGTTACATTTTTTGGCTTATTTATATATATATATTTTCATTTTTCTGTATTATTTCTGCCACTTTTCCTCCATACTGTTCAGATCTGTAGCTCTACATGCCTTCAGAAAAGGTCTTTCATACTGAAAAGGCTTTTAATTAACTTTTAATACTCCTGCAGAACCTAAACATTCCCTTAGATTACTAATCATCCAAGAACCTAAAATAAATTACAAAGAAAGTAGATTAAATATACATGATGCTTCTACAGTAACAATGGCTTTCGTCAGTTAGCTTTAGCGCAGCTTGATTAATTTCCCCAAAACTCTCTGAGACAACCTACCTTGATTAAAGATGGCCGCTGAGCCTCTGCTTTGAAAATGTAAAGATAGATTTATATTTATATTAAAAATATGTTTAAAAAATAAGCGCTGTAGCCGTTGGGCATGAAAATAATCTCTAAAGTTTTCAGCCAGTTTCTCTGTAGGTACAGAAAGTTGTTGCCATGGTGACGGAACATTCCAGTTCTAAAGGCAGGAAATGTGAAAATCACAAACCAACAGTTTCTCTGTAGTGTAGAAACGCAACAGTTTCTCTGTAGCGTTTGCCTCCCTTTATGCTACTGGTGAGAAGTTTTCTCTCTGCTTTAATGTTTTTTATAAAAACTTCTTAGTTTTGTTAAAATCTTTTCTAAGGAAGAATCAGTACAACAGATTAGAGGCACAGCTGCTGTTAAAGCGTTTAATAAACCATCGTCTCTTAGATCTAAATTATTTTAAATTAACAAAAAACAGAATATAAATGTCTAATTTTCAGTTTTTTTCTTTGAATATATTAAAATCTGAATATAAAATACCCCAATTAAAGGTTAGTTGCCCTATCAGATGATGTCTTGGGAAAAATGTAGGAAACCCTTTGACCCGTCACACTGTAAAACATTTGAAGGTGGCTTAACTTGAAAATGAAAGTTCACCTGCTGCCTTGAACAAGAAAATTGTTTTGGTTTTAACTCAGAAATTAAAGTTCATGAAATTGATTTAACAACAAAAACAATGAAATTGTTTAACACACGAGTTAGGATTTACTTTTTCCCCTTTAACTTTGGCAGCTGGTTTCTGATTTTATTTTTGAACTTTTAATCTTGCATACATCACCATTCATGATAAACGGTGATGCTAACCTTGTCATCTTGCTGCTTACTTCTTGCTATAAGAACAATTATAGCACTGCTGCTATAATAGCACTGCTGCAGTTAAAATGATCATTTTTTCTGTTGAAAGTGCAGCTGAAAAACAATAATTCGGTTCCCCAGTGTGTTCTCTGCTTCAGCATATGTCTCACAAATGACTTTTTGCTTACAATTTTCTACAAGGGAACAGCATATATCATGCAAATGACTGCCGATATTCAGATTAGTTCTAGCAGCGTTAATTTCATGAAATAAAGTCCAGACCCTCCACAAAACCAAAACCACAGAGGATCAAAGTGTTGATGTGTCATGAAGAAATGCTCTGAGCATGTTGATGAGGTTTCCAGGACAATATCCACTCTTCCTTCCTTCCTTCCCTGGTTGTGTGATTAAATATTTTGATGCAACACCGAGTAGCTGTTGCCAAGTTGAAACGGGCAGAGTTGTTTCTGTCCACACCAGCCTTTAATTGTTTGGCCTTGGGCCTGTCAGAACAATCTGGAGCAGTAGTCTGATGTGATAATTCCCGGGCTGTGAGCATGAAGCCCTCTGTATGGCCCCAGTCTCTGCTTCCTCGTCCCTCTTTCTCCGCAGCCGGTTAGCTGGACTGATTTGAAGTCGCAGCATGTAGGTGTCGTGAAATCTGTCAGGTTTGGTTTTGGTGCAGCTGTGCAGATTGGAGTGTTGAAGAACAGATCAGTATAAGAATACATACATCTCAAGCAATGTCACACTTTCGTGAACTTTGTAAGTTTACGTTAACACTTCTGCCTGAAGTGAACCAAATCCTTTTTTTTTTCTGCGTGGTTGTTCACTCTTCCAAATAAATGCTACTTTTATGTGATCCGCATTGTGAACTGAAAACAACCTGAAAGTATCTGGCAGTAATGTCACACATAGAAAGCGTTCTCATTGTTTTTGCCAACCGCCATAAAAAAGAAGTGCTCAGTGTTTACGGAAGTAAACATGGATGCTAACAATGGAGCATAGCTTACTATTTTAAACTTGTTATCCAACCAGAACATCGCATTAACGACTTAATCCTTATTATAGTCTGCCATGGTTGCTGTTTCTCTTCCTGCTTGCTCGTATCAGGGTGTAGAACAGTGATAATGGTCGAGACTCAATGACTTTTGGGTCAGATGAATGCGACCTGAACGTTCAGATTCAGGCCACATAAACGACTCCGATATCCAAGTAGTCTGCTTTGAATTAAAAAAAATCCAGAAAACTGTAACATAAATGAGATCTTCTGACAGCCTGTTGTTCAGGCTGTCAGAAGATCTCATTCAGGTCGCATTAAGACAAAAAAAACAAACAAATTGGAATAGGGTCACTTCAGGTTGCACGTCTGAATGTAGCCTAACTGAGAGCCATATTGCAATTGAGTTGCTATGGCAACAATAAGCAAACTATAAGCTTAAAACAAGCTCTTGCCTCATTCCTATCTAACGTTTTGAGTACTCTACCCACTTCTGTGTAATACTAAGATAAATAGTGATATTTACTGCTGACCTGGTAAAATCAGCTCAGCTGATGTAGCTTTTATCTGCAAGCTAAGAGACATGTTACACGAAGACTTCGTACACCTTTTACAAATCCGTTTAAACGTTGATTGTATGCATCCATGGATTTCAGGCCACAAAGCTCAGTCTTCATGTTTACTCAGTAGTGAACTACATGAGATCAGAGGCAGCTTGTCCACATCGTCTCACATATTTTCCTTCTCCATTTCATACGGTCGATCCCGATAGCAGCCATTTTGTTCATGTAATGTTCTTTCTCTCTCACATGCGGTTAAGAGTGCCCACATATTTTCTTTTTGTTGGTCTCGAAGCCCGTATGAATTGCGCAAACGCTGTCCGGAAGTGATCTGCGCCATCTTGGTAGGCAATACATTCAACACAGATTAATAAAGTTATAATATGTTACCTGTTCAAACATTTGCAGCTAAATCAAAAAGTATCACACAGTTTTTATGCTAAATAATCGTTTAGTAGTAAGTAAAGGTGAGGTGAATTTAAAATTCAGTATTTCTTTCCATATTTTATTGCATTTTCTGTAGGCAAACCCACAGATTTGTTGTGGTTTGTTATGGTTGTTACGCAGATCCTCTGTGTAACCAATACCATGTTAAAAATAGCAAAACACCTAATCTTACCACTTAAATACCTGAAATAGTGAGAGTTTATGGCGTTCTCTAAACGACAATAGAAATAACAGGTTGCTCAGGAAGCAACAGTACCACTAGGACAGATCATGCCAATAATGCAGCATTAATAGGAGACAAACATGCTGGAGGTTTGGTTTGGTTTGCCACTGGAAAATAAATCAAAGTTCCTTGCTGGTTAGTATTCCTGTTATTTCTTGACAGATATTGCTGTGGCCTCGAGCAAATGACCATCTGTCAGGGAAGCGACAACGTGCATGTTTCTAAGGCTCTGAAATCTGCATTCTGTGGCAGTTCCTGGGTGTGGAGCGACTCTGGCAGCTGGGTTGTAGCTGAAATCGGCAGGTCAAAGCAGCCGGAACAAGAGACGTTCATCAGTAATCCAGCTCAGGATGGAGCCATTGATACTGATCTGGGCCAGTCCGGGTAACGCGTGAGTCCTGATAATACACGGATTCTGGAGGCAAGCCTGCAAGCCGCGGCAGGCCGGCCACACCCAGATTATGCTTTAAAAAGAGAAACGTAACCAACTGGAATGTTGAGTTTTACAAAAACAACAACGATGGAATGCAGGTTTTGTCACAACACAGGTCAAATACAAGTCTCCCCATATCGGATTCAAATTATTTAAAGAAGCAGTTCTATCAATCTGTCAATTTGTGTAGCTTATGTTTTATAAAACCCCAAAAATACAAAGTAATAAAAGCAACATACGATCACCAATTGAGAAGCAAGTAACAAAAATTAGTGTCATTTTATAGCACAGTCAAGTGACTGTTACCTTCAGTTGTTACACAAATGTTTACATATTAAATATGACATAAGAGAAATTTCACTGTGTAATTCAATGCCTTGAAATTGGGCCTCTGTCTCTTTAAAAAGTCACACTCTTAACAATGTTTCTACCACTGAGAAGCAGCTTGTACAATCAGTGTAGCAGATGTGCAGTTATACCAGGTGTTTGCTAATTGCTCTTGACTAGTTTGAAGGAGTTGAGTGGAGGAAACACCGCTCTGAAGCTTGGAGATAGACCTGTCACAATAAACTATTAATAAATTAATCGCATGATAAATAAAAATGAGCTCAATAATTTTCATTTGCAGGATTTATCATTTTTCCCATTTCTCTTTTTCTACCAAAAAACTGGATGACAAAAGTCTTCAGTTTGGTGTTTTGGTCTCAACTAGACCTTTTTTTTGAAGGGCAGTTTTGTTCACAGATTTCATAATTATTGTTTTGTTTATTTATTTTGTATATTTAAAATGTCTTCCAGTTCCAGTGTTAAATGTTCATTAGATTTTAAGTTGCATTTTTATTCCATCACCATTATATCACTTCAAAGTGGTCTCAAAACAACAATATTTTCATTTATCCCAATAATTTCTGGGACAATTTACCATCCAGCAAAATGTGTTATTGTGATCGGTCTACTTGGAAACTGCAGCTCTAGGGAGGAGCTGTGGCTCAAAGGCGGGGCTAAATCCATCCAGGCACAACTGAATGGTTGCCATGGAGATTAAAGGATTTTGCAAACATTCATGAAATAATCCAGGCAACACGCCAGGTCTGTTTTCGAAGAGTGGATAACGTTGCAACATGACGTAAAGCTCAAACGTATTTATTTTTTCCTTTTTACAAAATAATACCCCTTTAAAAATAAACACAAGTAATTTCCTGGTGGAATGCAAAACTGTTTTTCTCGGTTCATAACTGTGCAGAAAACAGCCTTCAATTGAAGCCACTTAAACCAAGCCACGTATAATTGGTCCACTCTGTGGCGCAGCTCACGAGGACCAGAAAGCACGACAGCAAGAGCGCTAATTTAATTACATCTGTAACAAATTATGGAATAATCGTCAAACTTTTGCTGACTGCTTAATTATAGCTGGTTCCAGCCAATGAGCAGTAATCCCCAGCAAATTACATATCCTCTCTCTGTCTCAGTGAGACTCCCCATTCATTTTCTGTGCCAGCTTGCCCCATAATAGACATGGGAGATTAATTGGTGTCTGTTAGCCTTGCTGGCTGCCAAGAGTTCTGCTGGAGGAGGCCGTTCACGTGGCAGGGAAAATTGACCCACTTAGCACTCCATCATAGTTCGTGCACCTTCTCCATCCAGGCAATTAGCTGCTGAACCGGGCCTCGACGGAATTAGCCGTCGTTGTGTGTCTTTCTTCCTCCTATGAATCTGCAGCATGGAAAAACAGATAATGTTAGGTAAATAAGTTATGTATTTGAGTTTGTCTGCTGCCTGCCTCCTGTGAGGTTGTATTCTGCTGCTACTTTTGTCAGGGAAGGGTGTGTTAGCCAAAATAAATCATATTATGGAAATATGGAGAATTATGTCAAACACTCCCAGTAGTAGGACTGTTTGTATTCCCCTTTAAATGTTAATATTATGAAACTTCAAGCTGCCTTCAGCATCCAACAACTCTTGTTGAGAGTAAGGAAAACTTGAAAAATGTGTATTTAGTGTAAAAGTATTTGCTCTCTTCTTAAATTTTTGCTTTTCTGGTCACATTTAAGAATGTTTTCACAACTGATTGTCCAGTAGACTCTGTTCTATTGGGAACCAAAATTGTGACATTGGTTACATTTTCAGCTGCTACACACAATGGAAAAACCAGTTCCCCTCCTCGCCTGTGGTGGTGCTGGACTTAACATGAAAACTTCAGAAAACATGTTTTCTGAAGTTGTGCTCCAGAAAACACTGAGCACAACTTCCTTCTTCTCAAAATGTAAACAAAAATGGAGGCGTCAGATTTTAGTGGTTGTAGGATTTCTCTGTTGTCTTTGGTAAAAGACAATGAGAAATTTCTCCACCTAGCGCTAAACTCTTGCATTTGTTTTGGTTTTATTTACCCAGAATATCCTGCGCTGTAGACTTTAAGACATGTCTCTCTTGATTAATTGACATGCTGGCTGCATAACAAAAATGTTTTTATCAAAAATATGGAAACCCTTTTTGCCATACATACGACTGAATATCTCTGCAGTCCTTACTGAACCTCTGTATTATAATATGAGTGAATACATCTTTGGGCTAATCAATATTCATGCTGCGCTATGGCCTTTTCTATTTATGCTGCTATTTATGTTACAGTTGAGCATGATGATGTTTATGGGCCAAATTTTTAAGGTTTGCTTTTTGTTTGTGTTGTGTCAAACTGTTGAAAAGTTGAACATATCCTGAGAAAATGATTGAACCTGTAACTCATCCTGTTGCTCAACTTTCTGAGGCAACCACTTTCAAACAATCAAGTGATTGTTTGAGAGTTGCCTTCAATAGGATTTAGTTTGGGTTCAGAATACTCCAGTGTTTTGCTCTTAGCCATTTTTGGGAGTTTTTAGCCGCTTGTTTTGGGTCATTGTCCTACTGGACGACCCATGACCTGCGACTGAGACCAAGCTTTCTGACACGGCAGCACATTCCTCTCCAGAATGCCTTGATTGTCTTCAGATTTCATCATGCCCTGCTCAGATTCAAGACGGGCCAAAATAGCAAAGCAGCTCAGTGACAGTATAATTCGGTAGTGCTTATTTTCCAGTGGTCTTGTAGTTTATTCCTCCTTACATTATTGAAGGTTATCGTCATCTCCATCAGAAACTGACAAAAAAACAAAAAATGATTTCTTCTGACCAATATTGCTTACATTTTAAACCACAGCAGAAGGTTATGACTAATATTATTTGTTCTGCAGGGATAAATTGTTGTTTATAAGATATCACACCATAAAACTGAGTGACAAATGTACCCAACACAAAAAGATTAGAATGCTGCCGTTTATGCAAAAACAGCTCAACAAGAACAATAACGCTGATGGCGTTCAGAGTCTGGAGAGCAGTTCCCTTAAAGATTGCAAAGTAGGAAGAACAAAGAGGCGCCGTTTTTCCACAACGATATTGAACACGTCGTTTTCTGGGAGCAATCCAAGCTGGATCTCTTTGTCAGTGTAGTGAATATTCTCTTTCTTGTATCGAATATATGTTGCACAAAATCTTTCTGCAATCTTTCTCTGGTTATTTGTTCTATAAAAGTGGAGCTGTGTTCTCACAAAAGCATGATGCATGTAGAATAAATCTGCCTGGTGAAAAGCTGTTAAAGAAACATAATGAGTTCAAGTCTCCAGATTCTGAATTTGCTGTAAATGTTTCCTTCTACTCTTGTAGGCACACTGTGTATGGTCTGAAGATCAATGATTATAACAAGGGTGCTGAGTTTCATTAAATCTTGGTTTGTTGGACAAGAAAATGCAAATTGGCTCAAAAAAAGCTGAAAAGACAAACTACTTACCTTTTATTTATTTCATTCAATAGCAATAAAGAATTCCTTTTCATCATCACTAATTTACTTTTTAGTGACAATGTTGTAAAAAAAAATAGAGTCCAATTCAAAAGCAAAAATATACAGTATGTACATAGAACATCCCAACATGTTTGCTAATATTGATTTTGTGTGTGTGTGTGTGTGTGTGTGTGTAATTGTATTGCGATTAGGGCTGTATAATAATATCGATATTGTGATATATATCGATATTTTCTTTCCTTGAAAAAAATCGATATTTATCTGCAAGTATTGTGACATCCAGCTGTCACCTTGTTCACTCACTGCTTGCTTCACCAGGTCATCAGGCTTAGAGTGATTCCTTCAGATGTTCAGGTTTAAAAGGTATCAAACTATTCAGAGCAGGAACTTGGTTCACTTTATTTACTTTACTAATGCATGTCAGCTACAGTTTGGACTGTTTCAACTAAAAGAAACATGTTTTCTCTCCACTTCTTTGATTCATTTTGTCCAGCTGTCCACTTTAAGTCTGTGTCCAACCAGAACCAGGTATTGTGTAGTTGGTGCTTTTAATCAGTTTTCAGTTAAATTAATTCAATCCAACTCTATAACAGTCACAAAATGTCACCAAAATCACTCTGTCCCTCTAAAATCTTTCAGAAAATCACAAAAGTGTATGAAATTGTATTGTTTGCTGAATATTGCAATATATATCGTATTGTGGGCAGAATATTGTGTATCATATTGTGAGATTATTGTGTCACTACAACCCTAATTGTGATAAGGTTTTAAAGGGGACATATTATGCAAAATTCACATTTTGCTAATTTTTATACTTCCATTGCTTCTAAAAACAGCCTAGGTGCTAAATAAAAGAACCCAGCAGGTTTTTGGCAATAAGTTGATGTTTTTACTATCTGGAAAGTGAGCCGTTTCAAAAACCTCCTGATTGTTACGTCACACTCCACAGGCACTGCGCCGTTACCTAGCAACTCCGGTAGAGTTCCAGCATGTTTGGTCAGCTGGCTTTCCTGCTGACTGAGCTGTACAATGGCTGCTGGTGGAAAATACAAGTGTTTTGTTGTTGACTTGCCATCCAGAAACCACTTTCTGCAGGAGCCAGCACTTTGCTTTTCAAAGATGTACGGTTGTATAATTGTTCATCTGTTTGCAGCCATTTTTATGTGAGTGTGCACCTTGAGTTGAGGAGAATTAGCCAGCATTCGATTAAAATCTTAATGTCAAAGAATTATTTTGTTTAAAAAAATAAAAGGTAGCAAACATGTTCTGTAACACATTTATCTATCTTGAAGCATAATAAATCACCTTTAAGAGCACATCATCTAATATCTACATGTTAGTGTGTTAGTTGATTCTTTATCATTTTAGCTTCTAGCGGCTCTGGAGCCTCAGGTTAAAACTGGAAATGGATGTGCAATAATGTCTAAAGATTTATCTTTTTCCAGCGCTGCTAAGATAAGCAGTGGCTGTGCTGGTTTCTTCGTCTCATATCCTCATTAAAAGCGTCATGTTCAAACGAAGCTGAACAACGAAGCCGAAAATCTCCAGAAGGCATCTTCTGTTATTATTGAGTAACTTTACGATTTACCTCTTGCTAGCTCTTCCCTGCAGGGTAATGACAGTCATGTGGAAAATCTTGGTGTTTTGCACTGATGTCTCACAGTTTTTAAAGATTTTTCCCTCAACATCTACCTCTTTGAAAATCTCTCTGACCTCTGTATGACACACATGTTGGTGTTTTCCAGATAAAATGATACAACAGGGTGTTTTAAATACATTAATGTACTGAAAATGGCTTAGAGCTATAACTACTGGGTGATATCTGACTTTGTTCTATATTCAGCCTGTATGAATTCACAGTATCTTTTTTATTTTTAAGGAAGCTGTTTCTACATCTAAATTTAAGTTTCTTTGAATGTGTTTTTCCTTTAATGCATCCCTAGAAGCAGAACATTGTGACGTTTTGACAGGGATTTTATGCTAAGCCTGGATAAAGTGTGCACAGTGCAGTTTGACTCTCTGAGCTGCTGCTAACTTGCTCATCACAGCTCATTAAATAAACCCAAGATGCATTAATTACACTTCACAGCGGTTATGATCCGCAATTTATGAAGACGTAGGCTCATTTTGTTGACACTGCTTTCCTAGTTGTTGCATGATTTGTCATATTGCAGCATCCAGAATGTTTTTGTTTTACAAAGAAAAATTTAATTTTGAGTCATTAATGATGGCAAAAGGTATTTGTAGCAGTGCAATTAAATTAGTTGTTCGGTTTTATGTTGCATGGATGATGATTCTGTGTTCAGGAAGAATCTCCAGTAGCAGTCAGTCTTGCAACAAATCTAAAAAAGCCTCCGACTGAAGACCGTTGCTGAATGACGGCCTTGTGACTGTCACAACATGCTAACAGCGCCGTATCCAGACAGCATAAATGATAATCCACAATAACTTCTCCAGGTGCTGCTAATCCACCTCTTTTGCTTTTGCCGCTCCTCTTTAAGTCTCCGTCTGGCCGTATGGATCCAGGAAGGCGCTGGATCTCAGGTGTCATTAGGGCTTTAGAGATGCTAATCGGATTCTTCCAGTTGTAAAAAAACCCCAAACAAAAACGAGACCTTGTTGCCACGGTTATGCGTCATAACAACCATCCAAAGGGAATAATTGTTCAGCTGTTCAGCAAACATTTATCAGGAGGGTAGGGAGTTTATCTAGACATCACAATAGATTGAAAACAAATATAGTTATAGCCTTCAAAGCCCATGCAGAGGAAGTATTGTGTAAAAAGCTGGAGGAATGAAGCCAGGTGAGGCAGGAAGGATAGGAGTTACAGCAAGATAAAATATGCGTTGCATTTTTAACATTCACAGCACAAAATAAGCAAATCTAGAAGATTTTTATGGTCCCACTTCACCACCTTCACATGTGGCTTTTTAAATCTCTGAACATTGAGCTCTTTGATCTGTGAGCTATGGAGCATTTGCATTTTCCTGTGAGCTTCTATGGCAATTTCAGCTGCTTTATTACCTCCTGCCAGAAACTGTATTGTGCCTTCCTTTTTTTTTTATATTACAATTTTGCTACAGTGTCTCTGCTTGTGTGAGAAGGAGTTGGATCAAAAAACCTTAAAAAGGTTATCTGTAAAGCTCTCCATCCGTCTATCCATCCGTGTGACTGTCACCGTAGAGGGTTTCCTTGTTCTCTATTTATTTTACCTTTCTGCTGAGCACAGCAGCTGCAGTGAATGTGAGCCATCCAGCCGACAAAGCGCTGATTAATTGTCTGCCTGCAATGAGAGAGAATGAAAGCAGCAGGGGGAGGCGGATCGGAGATGGGTAGCAAAAAGCAGCAGCAGGGGAATAACTGTCCATGCTAGCTCAGAACATGTCCAACCAGAGGAAATGGCAGTGCAACTATTAGCATACACATTTCAGAGACAAACGTCCTCACAGACATGACCTTTGTCCTCCTGTGTTTTCATAAATCAACATACTGTGTTTGCAGCATTAAAAAATATAGGTATGGATGTTCATACCTGTAAATGTTATATACCAATCTCTGCTCTGGTCAGATGTGTTGCATCTCATCAGCTCGGCTGTATTTGAGATAAGTGAGGAATCGATGGTATCGATTTCCCTCACGGCTTAGCTGGGCGTTGTGCTGCAGAAGGCAGATGGTCCTGGTGGCCAACGGCGCTCGGTCAACAGGACTTGTTTAGTGGCCCAGACGCAACCTCTCAGCAAGACCCGGCTGTGTTGTGAATCCTCTCCAACAGACCTATAAATTTAGATTCTCCTGCAGGAGACACGCACTACGGCACTCTGTCATGGCTTTGAAACATGCCAGTGTTTTTCAAGAAAATGATATAACTGTTTTGTCACAGGGCATTTGATTAAAGGTGATCTACATATTATGCTTCATTGTACTGGTTAGGATGGGTCTATGGGTGGTACAAAACATTTTGGGCACAAAATCACTCTTAGATAATGAGATTTCCATTCAGAATGAGCTGTTTTAGGGCCTCTTATCATTTCAAATCCAAAAAAGTTGCTGCTGGTCTCGTCCCCCCAACTCAACTCAGAAATCATTACTGTTTAAACTTTACCTTTAATAACATAAAGTTACCTAATTTTTAAAGCGCAATCAGTACTAATTTTATAACAAATTTATATCAGTAATGATTTCTTGGTTAATGTCAAATTGTCATAACAAAGACATTTTGAATAATGTCAACTTTGTATTAAAAGTGTCATAATTGACCAAATAACGCTTTATGACAACAGTCATAAATATTCATGAAGGCTTATTCATGTTCATGACAGATGTTATGTAATGTTTATGACAGTCTTATTCACCCCCTTCAAGTAAATGTTACCGAACATATAGCTGTATAATCTTCAGATTTTAAGGTTCCTGGTTATTTTTAATTTTATTTATCTGTAAATACTTTATTAATATACAGTTGTTTATATATATGTGTGTGTGTTTTCAGTGGGGTATATTTTGTTCCTGAGCTGCTGCTATGGTATTAATAAACACTACTCCTTTCCATTCTATTCTATAACTAGCTAACCAAATGTTCTGGAGCTCAGTTTGGGTTGCTAGGTAACGGGTGGAGCTCTTCCGTGGTTGCTAGGTAACAGGCTGGGGTTACTAGGTGAGGGGCAGTGCCTGCTGATTGTGACGTTTTTTAAAACGGTTAATTTCCCAGACACCAAAAAAGAGCATGGTGGGGGTTTTTTTTAGTGCTTGGGTTGTTTTTAGAAGCAGTAAAAACCAAATGACCGTAAAAAAAATCTGAATTTTGCATAACAGATCACCTTTCAGACACTTTCTTTCTACCTATACTGATGATGTTTGTTTTTTTTTTTCATTAGAGAGAGTGACTATAAATCATTGTTAGCATCTCTGGGGGATGTGTGGTAAACGCCTGAACGTTGACGTACCGCCCCTTTGCTTACTGGACCTCAACCAGTGAGGAAATGAGATCCCCGATTTCCCACAACCTTCACAACACTCCCACTCATCGATTCAGCACCAGTTTACTGTCCCGGCTCCTTCACTGCTTCTGACACGGATCATCGTGAGAACTGGTTACAGTAAATGAGGTTACGTTGTTTTTCAACCCAAAGGTGGAATATGAAAGTCACTGCACCTGATCTGCTGCAGAGGAAATACTTGGCTTTCAAGCTTGAGGAAGCAGCTGCAAAGGCAGAATAAATAAACCCAGAACAGAAATATGATGCCAACCCATAACAGATATAGTATTACATAAAGCTGCACAAAGATATATATACTTGTTTCAGGTATTTTTAAAGAGAAACCAAATGGAAACACTATATGATGAGATGTTCTTGCACTGATTTAATGAAACTGAAAGCAATGCAGCTGGACTTCAGGTGTATATTTAGCACAGGCTGAAAGCTGAATATTACATTAATATAGACACCATGTCTCTTTTAAAATGTATTTTATCATGTTTTACCACAAATCTAAAATTATTTAGAAAAAGTATTTTACCCCAAAGACAAAATGACAAAAGATTAAGTTTATTAATACTCTTTATTAATTACTAATAAAGAGTAATTAAAACAAGTAGGTTTGTTCAAACATCTGTTTAAATTAACATTATTATAGTTCTGTTTTATAGCACAATCATGTAACTGTTATTTTCAGTTGTTATAAAAATGCTTCACAATTTGACATCTTGAATATGGGCCTCTGTCTCTTTAAGAAGTTCCTGTTCTTTCTGACATTCATCACATCAACATTTCTGCCTTAATCATTTTACAAATGTTCTTTGTAACATTGGACTGAGAAATGATAATAAACACTGCAGGTGATGTAAAGGTCAAAATGTCGATTTTACATATCAAAGCCACTTTAAGCTAATCTTAAATTCCAAAACAGCGACAAACAACTAATGGAATGAAAACATAACAATCAAATTAAAAATATATATTTATAAAAACATAGATTACTCAGCAAAACACAATGGCAAATTATTTTTAAAATCCAATCCAATATTATTTTAATCAATAAAAACTCCTTATTATTGATTAAAAAGTACTGGTTCTACTGCCAGATTATTTCACTTTTTCTCATGTCTTAAGTGAAATAATCTGCCAGTGGCACTAGTACGTTTTTTAAAAAATCAATGTTTAGACATTGACTTAAAATAAGCTCTTATATTTTATAAATTTTTTTATAAAAAGTTATTTGTAAGTTAGTTTAGTCTTATTTCAAGCATACTAAGATATTTGCACCAGAAACTATACATTAATATTGCACTTTTGCAGTGTAGCAACATATTCAGACACACACCATCTGTTTTAAATTACCTTTGGATTTTAAACAATTCATGTTTGCATCAGTGTTGGTAGATATTAGCTTTTGTCTGAGGACAAGAACAGGTCACTGCAGAGTTTGAATGAAGCAGATTCAGCACTCTGCTGTGTCCTGACTGGAATTTCATTATTATATTACTTTCCTGATGGATAGAAAACCATTCTCACTTTCAGTTTTTTCTTTTTTCTTTTTTTTTTTTTGTGGGAGCGCTGAGTCTGGCTTAGAAGCGAAGTTGATTGACACTGAAACCCGGTGAAGCTCCATTTAAAAAGACAAGGTGAGTTCAGCTGCAGTCACAGAATCTGGCAGTGAGTCACAGGGAAACTACATTTCAGTTCTGGGTTCCTGCAGAGAAAAACAGGATGGAAAGGATTAGAGCCAACCCTACAGTTTCAGTGCCTAAAAATTGTGGCTTTCATGCACAACAGACAGCTTTATTCTTTTAGGAAGTTATCTGATTCAGGGTTCTAATTTGCTTGAGTGCTGACAAGGTTTTCTGAAAGCTGATATTGTCTGTGGAAGTTGATCGTTTTGCTTTCAGAGATGCACTTAAGTCGCATGATTAATCCTGACGACACAAGAATCAGCATGAGCTTTGGTAGCAGACAAAACAGCTGACTAATTGTATGTTTCGCAATCTCTTCCTTTGTCTGAGTTTAACGCTCAAACACAAATCCCTGAAATGCAAAGGCGTGCGCTAACGGATCGCCCTTTCATGCAAAGCATTAGGTTACTCAGAAAGGCAGCAATGACCAATTGATAATGAGAATAGTTGTATGATTGTTGCAGCAAGAGCATGACTTTGAATTTTAAAATCTGCAGGCCCAAAATAGACTCAACAGGAACAGATGTCCATGCATAAATATATGTAAAACTGTGATGTCAAGGGCTCCTTTGTTCAGGAGCACTTCACTTTGACTATTTTTGTCTTTAAAAATAATTAAAGGGCTTTTATCAACATATTAAAAAGGTGACATAGTATGCTTCCTTGAACATGTTCCTGACGTTTTTTCTTGCACAAAATCATTTTAGTTTCCTCAGTTCTGCCTGTTTTTAACTCCTGTCAGAGAGAGCTGTTTTAGGACGTCTTGTCACTTTAAATCCAAATAAGCTGCTGCTGGCCACGCCCCCAACTCAGTGTGAAAATGGCTCTAGAATTTACCACAGTATATCTTTGAAAAGCAGAAGTGGAGCCTCCTGCAAAACTAACAAGAACGCAGCAAGTGGTTTCTGGATGGTAAGTCAACAACAAACACGTGTCTTTTCCAGTAGCCATTGTACACTGGTAAAACCAGATGTGCTGTAGCTTAGCTTGGGTTGCTAGGTGACGAACTCCTTTGGTGTTGCTAGGTAACGGCCTAGTGCCTGTCGAATGTGAGTTTAACAAACAGGAGGATTTTGAAACGGCTCATTGAACAGACACCAAAAAACATTTAGTTCTTACCCAAAAACAAGTTGGGTTTTTATGGGGGGGGGGTTAGTGCTTGGGGGCTGTTTCTAGGAGCAGTAGAGACCCAAAGTTCGAAAATGTGCAAAATGTGAATTTTGCACAATAAATCCCATTTAAAGACACCTAAAAATACTTCTTGATGGCGCAGAAAAAATATGATTATATGATTTTTGCAACAAAGATCAGCTGAACAAGAATTAAGAGAAAGCTCTGAAGAAGAAGTTAAGATTATTTGCTGGACACACTTTCTGCCCCAGAATTATGAATCGACTGCAATCTTAAACGTACAGGGAAGCAGCGACTCAAAGCTAAGGGAAGAGGATTTATTCTGGGAGACTTTATCCTCCCAGAGTCATCGGCTAACATCAGAGCTGTCCTTGAGGAGTGCCTACCATCTGCTTTGAAGAATTTATTCCAAACCCGGAACGCTTCTCTCCGTCGCTCACATGACCCTCGGTGCCCCGAGAAGACGCTCATGACCTGCTCATCTCATTGCTATGCTTTCCCATCAGACACAGGATATGTGTGTCATCAGGGGACAACAACACGCTGAGGCATCGTAAATACTGCAGACGCCAACAGATGTTGTGGTTGAACCGCCACATAGCAGGCTGCATCAACTTGTGCGAATAAAGATTTTTTTTTATCAGCAGAGGAGAGTAAGTTTAGTGTCCCCTTGTTTCCAGAAAATGTTAAAAACATTGATCATGTGACCAGATAGCTTGGAGGAAAGCATATTTTATTCTGAAACAAGGATGCAGTTGTTGAGTTTTTTCCCTTTCAAATCTTAATGTTCACTTCCAAATTATTCTTGAAAGATTTTTTGTTTTGTTTGTGACATTTTTCTTTTAATAAACAGAAGTTTAGCTGTAATTCGCAACAATTAAAATGTTCTTGTACCGATTAAATTCTGTGCAACAAATACAATATACTTGATGAAAAAAAGTGCCTGTCACAGTAACAAATTTTGTTGTACGATAAATTGTCCCAGAAGTTATTGTGCTAAACGATAATATTGTTGTTTTGCAACCATTTTTAAAATGTTAATTGGATAATAATGCAACATTCCCAAAGATCAATAAACTTTAAATTCAAATGAACATTTTACACTGACGTGGAAGACATTTTATCCAAGATACATGAACAAAATAAAATTTTACACTGGACATGGAAGACATTTTATCCAAGATACATAAACAAAATAAAATTCATAATAAAGTCTCTGTAAACAAAATTGTCCTTCAAAAAAAGGGCCGGTTGAGACCAAATCACCAAACTGAAGAGTTTTATCACCCAGTTTTGGTAAAAAGAGAGAAAATGGAAGTTATTGAGCTTGTTCTAATTTATTGCTTATTGCATTAGGTCTCATTTCATCTTACCCCAGCCTATGCTGCTTCTTTTATATTTGCACAGCCTCACATTTACTGTATAATCACACTTTTGAGACTCTACTCCAAGCCTGCACTTGAGGTAGTTTTTGCTGAACTGATCTGCAATCTGCTACTTAAGCATAAGCACATGCTGCAGGGTGAAGGTGCAGCGGTGCACTCATGGAGATGAAACCAGGAGCACATCACTAGTTGTGATGTCAGCACATGTGAAGGGCTGTAATGAGCACTCCATGTTGGGGAATCACTCCAGCGTCGGGTTATTTACGCTTTGCTGCTAAGTAGCGCTAAAGACCCTGATCAATGTTAAGTGGCCCTTTATCTCAAATAAAAATATGCTCCATTACTGAAATGACACAGCAGGAACTTTAGAGTAATGATGCCGTCTGCAATCAGCGCAGGACCCACTCCTCCTGCTATGTGCGGATGATTTAGTGTCTGGAGTATTTACAGTAGATGTTTTTTGAAGCACTCTGCATGGAGACGGCAATTAATAAAGTAGTTTATGGAGCACAGAGAGAGCTAGAAGGGGCCAGGCTAATTTCATTATCTAATCACAGAGGTCCTTGTCTAAACCAATAATGCCTGAAGACTACATGTCTAAGAAAATCATAAGTATGATGCTTTAGTTGCTCACCAGATGAGAATCTTGAGTTTACAACAAAATATGGACCAGAGTTTTCATTATAGTTTTATTTCATTGTGACAATTCAGCTTTAATTCATTTGTACAGTGTTTTTATTAATTAAATATTGTTTAGTTTTAGTTCAGTTAGTATTAAAACATACTTTGGTTAATTTTTTTTCAAAAGGGTTTTCTATGGTGATTATGTTTACATCAATTGGGTAATGAATACTCAACAGAAAATTCAATTTTCATAAAATTTATTCAATTATTGTTAAACAACAAACTGAATCTGGTGCTTTGTCCCAAATTTTGCGGATTAGAAAAAGTGGAGGAATATGGAGGAATTTACCGACAGCTGACTTAAACTGCTTGTATGGGGGAAGAAATCAACTTCAGGTCAGTATGAAAGGCTAATAAATGGTTTCATAAACACAAAAACAAATGACATCATATCTATAATTTTGGAATGTTGTAGTTAGTTTTAGAAACCCATATTATAGTTCCAGTTGGT
Source organism: Poecilia picta (assembly GCA_033032245.1). NCBI lineage: Eukaryota > Metazoa > Chordata > Actinopteri > Cyprinodontiformes > Poeciliidae > Poecilia > Poecilia picta. Next base: position 26,893,594 of record CM065358.1, read on the forward strand.
TATAGTTTTTCCTCATTAGATATATTTTTTATTAATTTCAGTTAACGAAAATGTCTTCTCAATTTCAGTTTTTGTCATTTTGTTGGTTTTAGTTAACTATAATAACCTTGGACTGAATGATGTTATGCAATTAAAATCCCAAGTTTGTTTTCGTGATAAGTCATGTAAAAACATGTCACCCCATGATTCTCTTACCACTTCCTGTCGTTTTCTACTTTATGGTTTGCGCCAGTCGCAACATTTGGTTGTTTATTATGGAATTCTTTTCATGCAAAAACAGTATTTCCATTGCAGTTTTGAGAAATAAACAGATTTTCATATGGATGAAGACAACCAACTCATCCACATGCAAAAACTTTTATTGAAAAAGATGAGGTCTGTTTTAAGTGTTGTTTTTTTCATCATGAAAATTTATTTTTGTAAATAAAATTTGCGTAATTATATAGGCAGTGGAAATGCAGCTATACTTGTGCCAAAACCTTTTATTCAATAACAAGTTGTTTTTAAATTTTTTTTTAAATGGGCGTGTTTCCATGAAGCAAATATATTTTCGAATTATCAAATTGAAAAATTGTTTGGTCAAATCCTAGCACCATGTAAAAACAAAAGTTTTTCAAAATCATCATGTTCCCATTAAACAGATTTATTTTAGAAATGTCAAAATGTTCAATTATACGGCCAGTGGAATTTATTCTATCCTAGTGCCAAAAATGTTTTTTTGAAAAGCAGCTTTTTACACAGTTGTTATGCTTCAGTTAAGCAAATTTATTTTTATACTTCCAATTTTTCTGATTATATGGTCAGCTAGTGTTGGAGCAAACCTCTGCACCTTCTCAGAAATGCTTAACTCAGTCGGCGTAAACGTTTTGATCTGCTGCCATCAGGCAAAAACCCACAAAATCAGAAGCAGCTCCACTACTTCCTGCCTGCTAAAACTCTGCCGTTGTGGGTCTGCTCTTCATATTACTGCACTTATTTCATATGTTTCCTCTAGTTTGTGTTTGTATCTGTTGAACATTAAAGGATTTTAAATCTCATGGAAAGCTGGAAGGAAAACATTTGGGTTAGATCAGACCAGCATTTTTAATAGATGTAGCCTGTGAACGGTGGTGAAGAGTGAGCTGTTGGAGGGTTTGGTTGTTTTCTGAAGTGACTAACTGTGATTCAGGAAGACGTGTTTAGTGATTCAGAGGTAAACTGTGAGAAAAAACACTCCATTCAGGGCCTTTTCTTAAACCTTAAAACTCCTACAGACGTCTCCTAATCATACAAATAAATTAACTGTTAAATGATTTTTCCAGAGTTGCCCATTAACCTGGTTTGCTGACTTGCCTCGCCATAATAGCCGTCCTGGGTTGTGGTTTATGCATGCCGATCAAATGATACCATGTGTTGAGACTGGGGAGGCGCGGATGACTTTATGCTATGGACTTAAAGCGCTCTACTGTGAGAAATAAGAGTTTACATTCGCTACAACTGAACCCAGATATTTACATACACTTTAAAACCTTTTTTTCTGATTCTTTTGTCATGTAATTGGATTTGGCTTCCTGGTTTCAGTCAGGCATTTCTAATTTCTGAAAGCCAGAACGGTGAAAGAAAGACTTTTTAGAGGACTTCTTGTTGCTTTCTTTAAATTTAGTAGTCTGTCTTTTGTATTTAGTAGAATTGCTGTGCAAACCGCATGATTTGGATCAAATATTTTGTGTTACCTTCTCAAAGGCTACCATGTTAAGTTTAGTTGCTGATGGTATAAAGCGCATGTGTCAAACTCAAGGCCCGGAGACCAAATCTGGCCCACTGCAGATTTTTATGTGGCCCTCTAGACTCCAAATTATATCAATAAGTTCCTCCCGTTTTTTTGCAAATCTGAAAGATTCATGCAAAATTCACACAAAATCAGCAGATTCCCACAATTTTCTGATTTTACTGACTTTTTTTTCTCAAAATTGGCCAAAAACATTCGGTTTAAGTGACTGCTGCCTCAGCCTTACTTGATGTCAATTTTTAGTCTGTGTCCATTATCACGATTAATAAAAAGTCACATTTAACAACACGCACTAGCAAAGATATAATGAATATTTAGTTTTTAACCACAAAATCTTGGATTTTGATTGCAAAAAAACAAAAACAATCACAAGATCCTGAATGGACTGATCAGTGTGGAAAGATGTTCAATATTTAATTTTAATTCAACACTTATTGAATGCTGAAACAGCTATTTTTAATTTTAACAATTTAATGGGTTTTACCAATACATTCTGGCTCAACAGACCCTTTAAGAACATTCAGATTTTTATTTGGCCCAAAATGAAAATTAGTTTGGCACCTATGGCACAGTGAATACATTTTTGAGAGAAGGCGTGGTGTAAATAAGATATTATTCTTCCAACTAGTCCTTTTTATTCAGACCTTTTGTTAATATCAACATGTTTTGATGTGTATTTAAACTGTAAAAGAACAAAATAAACTTTGCAGGAAATTCTTCCTGAAATGAAACATATGGCTGAGTCAGATTTACTCGCACACATTTTTCAGCTTTATTTAAATGATATGTGACTATTTCATTATGTCCCCTTAGGTCTCGCAAAACTAAGTTGGGATCTTGAGAAATTTTTCCAAGAAAGTAAGTCTATTTTTTTCCCATATGTTTTATCAAAATCATAATCCAAATTCTGTAACTAAAGTCAAAATTCTGAGAAGTTTTGACTTTTTTTAATAATAATTTTGTGAAAATAAGAATTCTGAACAGTTCTGAATTCTCTAAATTCTGACTTTAAACTCGGAATTCTAATTTTTGGTAACATTTCAGTTTAAAGTCAGAATTCTGAATTTAAAGTCATAATTTGTAAAAGTCAGAATTTTGAGAAATTCTTAGTTTAAAGCCAGAATGCTGAGAAAAAAGTCAGAATTTTGAAAAAAGAAATCTGAATTTTTAAAATTTCGACTTTTAACTCAAAGTTCTCACTTTTGATATAAAAATTCTGGGATTAAAGTAAATATTCCGAGAATAAAGTCTGGATTGTTATTTTTTCTTTGAGTTGCCATTATCATCTTCCACACTTGCATCATTTTGTTTACATTCTGAATTATAACTAAAACATAAAAATCCTGTTAATCCCGTCAAAGGTGGAGAGCTGAGTGCTGAAGTGTCTCCAGTGTAAATGGGAGCGACTTCACTCAGATCAGACAGGAACGAGGTTTCTCTCCTGAGCTGGCACCACTACAAAGCCTCTAGCAGCTGTTTCATAATGTGCAGCTACTCATTACATTGTGCCTCATGTCTCGAGTCTGGCCCGAGTCGCAGAGGGCAGAACCCACGCGTTGCTCAGCATTGAGCAATTGCATAAGAATGCATTGCACAATCCCAACTACATAAAGCTCTGTGGCTTGCGGTGATTATCCTATATGTTTGCATTGTACATTGCACAAACACAAAAGTATTTTTGGTCTAGTTTCTATTGCAAATATCTTAGTTCACTTGAAATAAGACAAAACTAACTTACAAGTAACTTTCCAGCAAGATATTGCAGCTTGTTTTAGTTAAATAATTTCTTAATAATTGGGAAATGGTTCTAGTGTCTCTGGTAGATTATTTCACTTTTAAAAGACATTTTTTACTTGCTTTAAATTAAATGTCCTTCCAATTGAACAAGTACTTTTCAACAATTTTAAGAAATTGACTTAAAACAGGTTACTATTTCTTGCAGAAAAGTTGCTTTTAGGTTAGTTTTGTTGTATTTCAAGAGAACTAAGACATTTTCCCTAGAAACTAGACCAAAATACGTGGTAAGAGTTTGTGTTTTTGCATTGTAAACACAGGTTTTCCTTTAGTACTTGAAGTAAAATTCGCCATCTTCAATCTGACTTTATAACTGGAATGTTTTATAAAATTTCTTCAATTTGTCTTCTATTTATTTGTGCCTGTCTTCCCTATTTTTGGTCTAAAAATCTGATTTTGTATTTGCATGAAACACCAAACCATTTCTGGTAAGTCATCAGTATCTCAGCGAGACATCTAAATCCCAGACTAGTTCTCTTGTTTCCCCCCTTTAACCTTTTTGTTTTAATTCTCTATAACTGAGCAATTTCCAGTTGAAGTATTTAGTATCTTGTGAAAGTATTTTTACCACTTGGTCTAGTTTCTAATGGAAATATCTCAGTACACTTGAAATCAGATAAAACTAACTTACATGTAACTTTTCAGCACTTCTTTTAAGTAAATAATACCAATCCAGATGTTAATATCGGATCGGTGCATTTCTGCGTGTTAGCTTTGTTTTATTTCAAGTGTATTAAGATTTTGTGTTGTAATGTAACAAAATGTGAAAGTGCTCAGGTGGTATAAATACTTTTCCGAGGCACTTCAGCACCAAATGGACTGAGCTCTGTACTTATGCCTCCTCTAGAAGGTCGAACACGGCTTCCCACTTCCATTCAGGGCGCTACTTTAGCAAAATGGTTTTAGGCTGTTTCAGAGGGGATGATAAGCTGCGGCTTAGTGCAGCATTGTTCACCCTGGCAACTGTGGGCTGCGTCTGAGAAACGTCTGTTTCTGCCGAGAAGAACCCTTCGTTCACGTTTGGTTATGTCAGAAACGCCGGGCCTTAACGATGAAATCCTACACATCCTCCCTGTAATTTTTGTTTTTTTTCTGAAGAAATGATCAATAACTTTACGGGAAAAACTTATTTTTAGGTCATACTTTTGGAAAATGTGTCATATTTGGTTAAGTTGGTTTCACTTCTCTTTTCTGCTGAAGTTCTGCTCAGAGGAATTGGAGTTTAGGTTTTACGTGAGGAGCAACATCTTTCAGATCCTTTACAATCACAGGTTCGTTTCTAGATCACATGCAATAACCACCACCACGGAAGGGTTATTAACAAGAGTTGCTTGTTTTGAAAAATTTAAGATTGTCTGAAATTCTCTAGAATAATTAGGACATTTCTGGTTGAGAAAAAAACTCAGAAATGTGTAGATTATTCTCAGATATTTTCTTCAATATCCTTGGAAATTTCTGAATTTCAGAAGTTGAAAATGTTTGACATTTGAACATTACTTTTCAGACCTCCAAGTTTTTCTAGAGAATTTCTGAGGTGAATCTTAGAAAGTCTGAGTTTGGTCTAGAAAATGTTTGACTTCTGAAAATCAGAAAATTTCCTAATGTTGAAAATATTTGACTTTTCCAACTCAGAAACTCTCAATTTTCTTTTTCTTGAAAATTTCTGAGATAAATCTAAACATATTTTTTTTTTTGGGCAAAATTTTACTCTTTATTTCTATCTACAAGGTCCTTATTGGGCATTGGAGTTATGAAAGAAATCTCAGATTTTATTTTCAAGCCATATCGTCTTAGTCTGTCAGCTTACAGCTGTTTATTTCCAGGAAATCTCTCCCTCTAAATCTGATATGAGGATAACTTAACAGGAGATTATGAGATCAGTATCTTCTGTCCTCATGTGGAATATTGTCCCACTATCAGGGACAATCTGGGATGTTCCTGTCCAGGTAAACGGAACACAAAGTGTTCGATGGTCGATCTGGCTGAGTGTCGGCTGCCAAGCTGCGTCTGTTTTTGTTCAAGCTTTATGCGCTAAATGCATGACTGTCTATTTGGGAGAATTGTCCGTCTTCTGGAACCACCCATGATGGCTGCTGATGAGCCCAGAGAACAATACGAGGCAGCGCAACAACAGAACGGGCACAGTGGTGTTGGATGACCTGGCTTTGTGATGCAGTGAAAGCCTGATGATGCAGTTTCCATGCACAATAACAAAAGCAAAAAAAGAAACAAAACCTCAAGGTAGAGTTTATAAACATGGGTGTGTTTCTCAATTATGGCATAAGCAACAAATACAGTGCCTTGCAAAAGTTTTCATACCCCAACTCTTTGAATCATGTATCATTTTCACAATTGTACTGCACTTTGTGTTGGTCTTTCATATAAGATTCAACAAAATATTTCTATACGTTTGCAGTTTTAATGTGACAAAATATGGAAAAGTTCAATATTATATATATATATATACTGTATATTAAGGCTGTAGTGATACAATAATCTCACGATACAATACGATACACGATATTCTGCCCTTGATAGAATATATATTGCGATATTCAGCAAACGATATAATTTAATACACTTTTGTGATTTTCTGAAAGATTTTAGAGGGACAGAGTGATTTTGGTGAACTTTTGTGACTGTTATAAGTTGGATTGAATTAATTTAACTGAAAACTGATTAAAAGCACCAACTACACAATACCTGGCTCTGGTTGGACACAGACATAAAGTCGACAGTTGGACAAAATGAATCAAAGTGGTGAGAAAACCTGTTTCTTTTAATTGAAACAGTACAAACTGTAGCTGACATGCATTAGTAAAGTAAATAAAGTGAACCAAGTTCCTGCTCTGAATAGTTTGATACCTTTTTAACCTGAACATCTGAAGGAATCACTCTAAGCCTGATGACCTGGTGAAGCAAGCAGTGAGTGAACAAGGTGACAGTTGGACGTTACGATACGTGCAGATGAATGTTGACTTTTTTCTAGGAAAGAAAATATCGATATATATCGCGATACCGATATTATTAAACAGCCCTAACATATATATATATATATATATATATATATATATATATATTATATATATATATATATATATATATATATCGAAACTTGCAGCCGAAATTAGAACAAAATTAAGTCTGGAAATACATTCTCCTTTTTATTATTTTCTGTTTCAGTACCAGACCTGAAAAACAGTCAAATAAAATCCTGTAAGTTTCCAGACAAAGGAACCCTGTGATTGTTTGGAGGCTGTAGTCTTGAAGCATAATGCCTAATTATGCGATCAGAGTCCCAGGTGGCTCCAGCAATAAGGCAGGGGCTGCCGTCTGCATAAAGGGGCCCCATCTGTTGATGGCTTCTTCTGGGATTTGAGACTCTCATCAGAAATGTCTCCAGTGAAAAACAAAAACCCTGATGGGATCTTGCAGATCAATTTTATCCTGGGGCTCTGTTGCAGTTTTTTTTAAAAAAAGAAGAGATTTTATTCTTTTAAAAACAAAATATTGATGAAAAAATAAGAAACATAACCAGAGCCTTGCAAATGTTTTCAAATCATAAACTAGATTAAAGTTTAATCTAGTCAAAGAATACATTGTTTTAAAAAGTTTATACAAATGAAAAAGCATCTATCTTTTTTCCACTTTTTATTTGTCTTATACTGTCACAGCAGACTGCAGTCCAATACATAACTTTTATTTAAAAAATATTGCTGTAATACATTTTTTAAAACTGTCTTCATGTTTTAACAGTTTGAGACAAAAAATCTGAAAAGATCAATCTCCTCCATGAGCTAGTTGTCTGAACTAATGCACCACTATGACCAAAAACAACCAATCAGAGCCAGGAGGTGGGTCTTAACGCTGTCAGTCATCCTCATGTACTCGTTGCTCAATGTGCTAATGGCGGAGAAATGACGTACAGTTACAGGAAAACTGTTTTCATTGGCAGTGATAACTACCATTAGCACTCACCGCATGTTATGCTAGCTCCAGTGTAGCAGAGAGCAAAGAGGGATGAAGGGATGAGCAGCACCACACACATAGGGTGATTGATAGCGCTAAGACCTGCATCCTGGGTCCTAGTGGTTCTTATCAACCTTCCAGACCTCCCAGGGCTTCTGGTTCTGATCTGCATCCTGAGAACCAGAACCAAACATGGAGAAGCAGCATTCAGCTTCTATGTACCACAAATCTGGAACAAACTCCCAGAAAACTGCAAAACAGCCGAAACACCGAGTTCCTTCAAATCCACACCCACCTGCTTTGAGTTGTTTTTAACCATAATAAAAGGAACATTGACCAACATATTTGATGTGTTGATGATTTTGATGATGTCACTCATCAAAATGTAACGCCTGTTATCAATTTTTATGACTTCTTATTCTTGTGTTTTCATGATGTAGAGCACTTTGAGCTACCCTGCTGCTGAAATGTACTATACAAATAAACTTGATTGATTTATAAAATGGCTGAAACACTGAGTTCCTTTAAATCAAAGCTGGAAACCCACCTGTTTAACATTGATGCTTTCAACAATGGCAGTTGACAAAATGCCATTATTATTGGTTTTCACAACTGCTGACTATATAATGTTTTCTTTATATTTTCACAACGAAAAGCACTTTGAACTGCTGTGCTGCTGAAATGTACAATTCAAATAAACTGTTGTGACAGTTTCAATAATATTTGATAATGATATTTATTTACCGGAAAAAAAAATATGAGATCACTTAAGATGATCAGTTTCTCTGATTTTACTTTTTATAGGTCTATGTTTGAGTATAATGAATATTATCCTTTTAGTCTATGAACTACTGACAACATGTATCTGAAATTAAAAGCAAAAATTCAGTATTTATTAGCAGAAACTGAGAAATGGTCAAAGTAAGAAAAAAGATGCAAAAGAAAACAAATTCATGTTCATTTAGAAACAACACTAATGTTTTAACTCGGGAAGAGTTCAGAAATCAATATTTGTTGACGACATGGTCTCTTCATTTTATAAAAGCTACATACTGCAAGTTTAATCTTTTTGCTTTTTAAAAGGGATTTACAACACAAATATAAAGTAAAAATGTTTGCTGAACATCATAAAAAAAAAAAAAAAAAAATCTGGGGTCGCCCCCCAATAGATGAAGCCCTGGGCTACTGCCCCTCTAAGCCCATTCTAGAGTCTATCCAATGCAACCGAAGCCTCCCTCTACCTTGCCCCCCCCACCCCACCGAGGCTCTCTACCGCCCCCCCCCCCCCCCACCGAGGGCTCCTTCCCGCCCCCCCTCAGCTTCCCCCGTTGCCAAGGTTTCCGTGTACGCGCTGCCTGCACCAGCGGCGCCGCGCCGCTGTCATACATTAGTGCCAGACATGGCGGCGGAGCTACAGCCCGAGTGGATTTCTGCTCTCCCGTCTTCCTGGACTCATGGGGTTACTCGGGACGGACGCGTCTTCTTCATTAAGTAAACGCACCTTTAACTAACCCAGTTCAAGTCTTTCAAGCTCTCAAAAAAGGAAAAAAAAATAAAAAAGAAGAAGTCAGGGCTCGTTATTGGATGTATTTATTATCCCTCTCTTGTCTCTCAACAGCGAAGAAGCCAAGAGTACAACCTGGCTGCATCCGTTGAGCGGTGAAGCAATCATAACCGGACACAGGAAAACTCCAGGTAAGAAGGAGACGAAGAAGAAATGTCACTCGGCCGTCAAGTTTCAGTTAACCGCCGCAACGGCTGGCTGGCTCGCGCGCCGTCATGCGTTATGTTTCACCCCCGAGAAAAAAACACACACACACACACAACAGAAAATAAAAACACGATCCTTCCCACGCTGAGAGAGAGAGGGGGGCAAGGGGGGGGGGAAGCTCTGTCATCCGTGATTCTCAATGCACGAGTGGGCTCGTGCTGTGGAAAGTGAGCTCAGCTCGAGCCACTTCCCCGCGAGCCGCCTCGGTCACCTGAAGTTGGCGACGTCACGCTGGCGAACGTAACTTGAGAACTTGTAAAGGGACACGATCGTTCAAACGGCGACCAGCGTGTGGACCGGAGTTGGAAGCTAATGTTGACGTTTTCACCGCTAACCCCGGAGTTCCGGTGGGATTAGCTGTGTTTACGTCAACATCGCTCCAATCTGGCTGGGAGGTTAGGTTTCACTATCAGCAATGCCACGGCGGGGTATGGCCGCTATACAGAGACAAAATCTGTTAATTTACACCAAGAAACTCGGGAAATTAGAGAATATTCCCGGAAATTTTCTAGAATAAATGAGGACATTTATGAGCGAGAAAAGTAAAAAAAAATTTGTTTGAAAAACAGGGTATGGCCGCTATACAGAGACAAAATCTGTTAATTTACACCAAGAAACTCGGGAAATTAGAGAATATTCCCGGAAATTTTCTAGAATAAATGAGGACATTTATGAGCGAGAAAAGTAAAAAAAAATTTGTTTGAAGAAACAGGGTATGGCCGCTATACAGAGACAAAATCTGTTAATTTACACCAAGAAACGCGGGAAATTAGAGAATATTCCCGGAAATTTTCTAGAATAAATGAGGACATTTATGAGCGAGAAAAGTAAAAAAAATTTGTTTGAAGAAACAGGGTATGGCCGCTATACAGAGACAAAATCTGTTAATTTACACCAAGAAACTCAGGAAATTAGAGAATATTCCCGGAAATTTTCTAGAATAAATGAGGACATTTATGAGCGAGAAAAGTAAAAAAAAATTTGTTTGAAGAAACAGGGTATGGCCGCTATACAGAGACAAAATCTGTTAATTTACACCAAGAAACTCAGGAAATTAGAGAATATTCCCGGAAATTTTCTAGAATAAATGAGGACATTTATGAGCGAGAAAAGTAAAAAAAAATTTGTTTGAAGAAACAGGGTATGGCCGCTATACAGAGACAAAATCTGTTAATTTACACCAAGAAACTCGGGAAATTAGAGAATATTCCCGGAAATTTTCTAGAATAAATGAGGACATTTATGAGTGAGAAAAGTAAAAAAAAATTTGTTTGAAAAACAGGGTATGGCCGCTATACAGAGACAAAATCTGTTAATTTACACCAAGAAACTCGGGAAATTAGAGAATATTCCCGGAAATTTTCTAGAATAAATGAGGACATTTATGAGCGAGAAAAGTAAAAAAAAATTTGTTTGAAGAAACAGGGTATGGCCGCTATACAGAGACAAAATCTGTTAATTTACACCAAGAAACTCAGGAAATTAGAGAATATTCCCGGAAATTTTCTAGAATAAATGAGGACATTTATGAGCGAGAAAAAGTAAAAAAAAATTTGTTTGAAAAACAGGGTATGGCCGCTATACAGAGACAAAATCTGTTAATTTACACCAAGAAACTCGGGAAATTAGAGAATATTCCCGGAAATTTTCTAGAATAAATGAGGACATTTATGAGCGAGAAAAGTAAAAAAAAATTTGTTTGAAAAACAGGGTATGGCCGCTATACAGAGACAAAATCTGTTAATTTACACCAAGAAACTCGGGAAATTAGAGAATATTCCCGGAAATTTTCTAGAATAAATGAGGACATTTATGAGCGAGAAAAGTAAAAAAAAATTTGTTTGAAGAAACAGGGTATGGCCGCTATACAGAGACAAAATCTGTTAATTTACACCAAGAAACGCGGGAAATTAGAGAATATTCCCGGAAATTTTCTAGAATAAATGAGGACATTTATGAGCGAGAAAAGTAAAAAAAATTTGTTTGAAGAAAACAGGGTATGGCCGCTATACAGAGACAAAATCTGTTAATTTACACCAAGAAACTCGGGAAATTAGAGAATATTCCCGGAAATTTTCTAGAATAAATGAGGACATTTATGAGCGAGAAAAGTAAAAAAAATTTGTTTGAAAAACAGGGTATGGCCGCTATACAGAGACAAAATCTGTTAATTTACACCAAGAAACTCGGGAAATTAGAGAATATTCCCGGAAATTTTCTAGAATAAATGAGGACATTTATGAGCGAGAAAAGTAAAAAAAAATTTGTTTGAAGAAACAGGGTATGGCCGCTATACAGAGACAAAATCTGTTAATTTACACCAAGAAACTCAGGAAATTAGAGAATATTCCCGGAAATTTTCTAGAATAAATGAGGACATTTATGAGCGAGAAAAGTAAAAAAAAATTTGTTTGAAAAACAGGGTATGGCCGCTATACAGAGACAAAATCTGTTAATTTACACCAAGAAACTCGGGAAATTAGAGAATACTCCCGGAAATTTTCTAGAATAAATGAGGACATTTATGAGCGAGAAAAGTAAAAAAAATTTGTTTGAAAAAACAGGGTGTGGCCGCTATACAGAGACAAAATCTGTTAATTTACACCAAGAAACTCGGGAAATTAGAGAATACTCCCGGAAATTTTCTAGAATAAATGAGGACATCTATGAGCGAGAAAAGTAAAAAAAAATTTGTTTGAAAAACAGGGTATGGCCGCTATACAGAGACAAAATCTGTTAATTTACACCAAGAAACTCGGGAAATTAGAGAATATTCCCGGAAATTTTCTAGAATAAATGAGGACATTTATGAGCGAGAAAAGTAAAAAAAAATTTGTTTGAAAAACAGGGTATGGCCGCTATACAGAGACAAAATCTGTTAATTTACACCAAGAAACTCGGGAAATTAGAGAATACTCCCGGAAATTTTCTAGAATAAATGAGGACATTTATGAGCGAGAAAAGTAAAAAAAAATTTGTTTGAAAAACAGGGTGTGGCCGCTATACAGAGACAAAATCTGTTAATTTACACCAAGAAACTCGGGAAATTAGAGAATATTCCCGGAAATTTTCTAGAATAAATGAGGACATTTATGAGCGAGAAAAGTAAAAAAAATTTGTTTGAAAAACAGGGTATGGTCGCTATACAGAGACAAAATCTGTTAATTTACACCAAGAAACTCGGGAAATTAGAGAATATTCCCGGAAATTTTCTAGAATAAATGAGGACATTTATGAGCGAGAAAAGTAAAAAAAAATTTGTTTGAAGAAACAGGGTATGGCCGCTATACAGAGACAAAATCTGTTAATTTACACCAAGAAACTCAGGAAATTAGAGAATATTCCCGGAAATTTTCTAGAATAAATGAGGACATTTATGAGCGAGAAAAGTAAAAAAAAATTTGTTTGAAAAACAGGGTATGGCCGCTATACAGAGACAAAATCTGTTAATTTACACCAAAACTCGGGAAATTAGAGAATACTCCCGGAAATTTTCTAGAATAAATGAGGACATTTATGAGCGAGAAAAGTAAAAAAAATTTGTTTGAAAAACAGGGTGTGGCCGCTTACAGAGACAAAATCTGTTAATTTACACCAAGAAACTCGGGAAATTAGAGAATACTCCCGGAAATTTTCTAGAATAAATGAGGACATCTATGAGCGAGAAAAGTAAAAAAAAATTTGTTTGAAAAACAGGGTATGGCCGCTATACAGAGACAAAATCTGTTAATTTACACCAAGAAACTCGGGAAATTAGAGAATATTCCCGGAAATTTTCTAGAATAAATGAGGACATTTATGAGCGAGAAAAGTAAAAAAAATTTGTTTGAAAAACAGGGTATGGCCGCTATACAGAGACAAAATCTGTTAATTTACACCAAGAAACTCGGGAAATTAGAGAATACTCCCGGAAATTTTCTAGAATAAATGAGGACATTTATGAGCGAGAAAAGTAAAAAAAAATTTGTTTGAAAAACAGGGTGTGGCCGCTATACAGAGACAAAATCTGTTCATTTACACCAAGAAACTCGGGAAATTAGAGAATACTCCCGGAAATTTTCTAGAATAAATGAGGACATCTATGAGCGAGAAAAGTAAAAAAAAATTTGTTTGAAAAACAGGGTATGGCCGCTATACAGAGACAAAATCTGTTAATTTACACCAAGAAACTCGGGAAATTAGAGAATATTCCCGGAAATTTTCTAGAATAAATGAGGACATTTATGAGCGAGAAAAGTAAAAAAAAATTTGTTTGAAAAACAGGGTGTGGCCGCTATACAGAGACAAAATCTGTTCATTTACACCAAAAAACTCGGGAAATTAGAGAATACTCCCGGAAATTTTCTAGAATAAATGAGGACATCTATGAGCGAGAAAAGTAAAAAAAAATTTGTTTGAAAAACAGGGTATGGCCGCTATACAGAGACAAAATCTGTTAATTTACACCAAGAAACTCGGGAAATTAGAGAATATTCCCGGAAATTTTCTAGAATAAATGAGGACATTTATGAGCGAGAAAAGTAAAAAAAAATGTGTTTGAAAAACAGGGTATGGCCGCTATACAGAGACAAAATCTGTTAATTTACACCAAGAAACTCAGGAAATTAGAGAATATTCCCGGAAATTTTCTAGAATAAATGAGGACATTTATGAGCGAGAAAAGTAAAAAAAAATTTGTTTGAAAAACAGGGTATGGCCGCTATACAGAGACAAAATCTGTTAATTTACACCAAGAAACTCAGGAAATTAGAGAATATTCCCGGAAATTTTCTAGAATAAATGAGGACATTTATGAGCGAGAAAAGAAAACAAAATGTTTGAAAAACAATTAAATTAAAGACTTGGAAATTTTTGAGTCTGAAAAGTAAGACTAAGAAAAGTACGTGAGCTCATAAATCTAGAAAAAATGTGTCAAAATATTTTCACTTTTTAAATTCAGAAATGTCCAAGTTTTCCAATACAGTCTCTGAGATTAATCTCTAAACTTCTGACAGTCAAATCACAATTGCGAATGTAATTTGAGAATTTATAAAGCGACTGCAAACAACTAGTGTGTAATCTAGAATAAGCTACTCTTCATGTTTTTTCTGAAAGATGAAGAAAGACGTAAGACCATCGCCAAACGTTGAGTTCCTGTGGGATTAGCTGTGTTTACATCAACATCGCTCCAGTCTGGCTGGGAGGTTAGGTTTCACCATCGGCAATGCCACGGCGGGGTATGGCCGCTATACAGAGACAAAATCTGTTAATTTACACCAAGAAACTCAGGAAATTAGAGAATATTCCCGGAAATTTTCTAGAATAAACGAGGACATTTATGAGCGAGAAAAGTAATAAAAAAAAGTGGTTTGAAAACAACAGCAAAAACTAATTTTTTTTAAATTCATAATTCTTATAGTATTAGTATTGGAAATTTTTGAGTGAAAAGTAAGAGAGTTCATAAATCTAGAAAAAATTCTGATTCAAAAGTCAAATTTTTTTCACTTCTTAAATTCAGAAATGTCCAAGTTTTCCAATACAATCTCTGAGATTAATTCCTAAACTTCTGACAGTCAAATCACAATTGCGAATGTAATTTGAGAATTTATAAAGTGACTGTGCAAACAACTAGTGTGTAATCTAGAATAAGCTACTCTTTATGTTTTTTTCTGAAAGATGAAGAAAGACGTAAGCCCATCGCTAAACGTTGAGTTCCTGTGGGATTAGCTGTGTTTACATCTACATCCACAGCGCTTTAATCTGGCTGGTAGGCTGGCATATATCAACAATACTAAGGTGATTTATGGCCATTATAGACAGGAAAAGTTAATTCCCGCCAAGTAGTTCAGAAAATTGGAGTTTAATCTCAGAATTTTTCTTGAAAATGTGAACTTGACAAATTTAAAATGTACTTGAAAAACTCAACATTTTTAAAATTAAGCTAATAAATCTAGAAGAAAACATGGAAACCTCTGAGCTGCCATCTTGAAAATTTGCGAGAAAGAATTCAGAAATTTTGAGATTAATGTCAGAAATTTTCTAAAAAAAAAAAAAAAAAAAACCCAGAAATTTGTGAGGTTTGAAAATGTAAAATTTGCGAGAAAAATTTCAGAAATTTTTTGTTTACGCTCAGAAATTTTCAATAGTAGAAAATGTTCCACTTTTGAATCTCAGAAATGTCTGTGTTTTTTTCTTGAAAATTTCTGAGATTAATTTAAAAGCGTCATGACTTTTTTGCGGAAACTTACGAATGCTTTTTTTCTTCTATCTACACCGGCCTTGATACACCGTTTTATAGCAAAGCCTCTATATATGAGATATTCCTGTAAAATCACTGTATTTGACTGTGCTTTTGGTGCAACATGATATATTCATTAGTAATTGCTTTTAAATGTCCCTTTTCCTAATTATTAAGACCTAATAATCCTAATAATTAGTGGTTTCAATATTTTGTCATCATGTTGCAAAAACTTACATTTTGCTTTCCTGCAAAACCTTACCACAAAATGTACCGATATTCAAATTACTTATGGGAAGATGTGTAGAAACAACTCAATTATAGTAGTGAAGTAAAAGTACAAATTAGCAGATAACATTATACTCAAAAGTACTACATTTATATTTTTACTTGAGTGAAAGTAAGTTTCTTTGTATATTTTGCTTAGTAAATCAATAATGCTTTGCCATTTTAAAGAACAAACGTTCAAATTATGCATATTTTTTATGTGTTTACTCTCTGTGACAAAGTTTACACTTAAACTTGTGATTCTGTGCATCAAAATTTCAGGGATGACTTGCAGAAATCCAAATAAAGCAGGAATGATTATACCTGGAAAGTTTTTATTTAACACAAAGCAAAACCAACGTGTTATTTCAGCTGCATTAAACACATTCAGGTAAAATAAAAAAGGAACAATAGACTCTGGTCATTTCCCCGGCCACAGTTACAAAATACTTTATATTCAACCTTATAATTAGTCAATAAAAGTGAACAATATTTTAATTTCCTGACTTCATTTTCAAAACTTTGGCCTGAAAGCTGTTTTTTAAACATTTTTGAACTAATAAGTAAAAGAAAAAGCGTGTGATTGTAACGTGTAACGCAATAGATATATAAATAAAGATAATAAAGGTGGAAACGACAGATACATAATGTAAAATGTAGTGGAGTAAAAGCCACCACCACTTATTAAAATACTTTGCATGATTTCAATAGTTTCGCAGACATATTTTAAAACTTTCTGAGTGTTTGAGTAACTCCTCCGACTGCAGACAGCTGGTAGCAGCAACAGATGATTGTTTTCACTGAATAGAAAATTAACTGTCTAATCTGTGTAGAATTGGTTGGTGTTGGTGCCTTTTCCCAGTTGGGTGAGATGCAGGTTGGATTCCAGTCCATCACAGGCAGGTCCTGCTAGTCGGGGCACTGAGGCGTCCACCGTGTTTTTAAGTTGGCAGAAAATGTAAAATATTACTGGAAGACATTGCTGAAAATGCTTAAACCCACAACTATAGAATCTTAAAAACAACAACAAAAAAAAGTACAATAAAAATAAATATCGATTGTTTGCACTTTTGTTGACTCCAAATTAAGTCATCAGTTAGTGGATCTAAAACGACGTTGTAATGCTGATCGCATTTAGAACCGGCCCAACGCATAAATGAACTAAGAGAATATCAGCGCTGTTGAATTTGATTTAATGGTTTCAACCTAGATAAATTAAAATATTTTAAATTAACATTTAAATGTAAGATTTTAAAAAGATGGTAAGTTTACTTTGTAAAAGTTCAAAGAACAGTCTTCATAGTTAGATTGTTTTATTACCATAGCAACAATCTGATGCTGTGAGTTTAATGTTTGAGTTTTAGCTCCGTTTGTTCACAAAAAATCTTTTAGTTGACTACAATTATAATTGACTGCTCGGTTAATTAAAGTAAGCCCGCTCTCCCAGATTTCACTAAATGGTTGAATGGTGCTGATGTTTGCAGCAGCAAGAGGGGCCCCTAGAACATGTTCTGATCAGGGCCTCATTCAGCATCGGACCGGCCCTGCATGATGAGCTAGACCCGCAGCACAGTGCATCTCTGCTGCTGGACGTAGGGGGACAAACGGGAGATTTAATTTATGTGGCTTTAGTAGCTCTTCCTTTTCGTGTCCAATGACTTTTTAATAAGCGCCACAGAAACCGTTTTGGTTGCCTGAGCTCAACGGGATAAGTTATTCTGATCTTCATATGACTGCAATGCAACTCTACCTGACAGTAGACAAAGCATTTGGTATTCATTGCGGTAAGAAATAAAACAAAATAAAAACAAACCAGTGTGCTGCGTGACTATGAGGTGAGAGTGAAAACTCTTCCTTAACGGTCCAAAACACACCAGCTAACCGGGAACTCAAACTTCATCAGACTACAGGCAGAACATGGAGACTCCCTGCAGAAAGGCAGCTTGTCATGTCTTTATTGAATTTCTTTGATTTATTGTTTGATTTATTGTCAGCAATAAATACCAACTAATTATATTTGAACTGGCAACAAAACTGGCTTTATTGCCTGCATTGCTATATTTAGTATTTACTCCACTGTTTGTTCAAAGAGAGTATAAATAAATATTCTTACATTTGGAATTATGATTAACTTGCAGTTCAGTGATAAGAATCTATCTTTTTATATGCTACTTGTGAGAAAGTCTATTAAAGATGAGCAGAGCTGCAACTAACTTTTATTTTATTAATTGATTATTCTATTGAGTATTTAGACCAGTGGTTCTTAACCTTTTTTGAGGTACCGAACCCACCAGTTTTATATGCGCATTCACTGAACCCTTCTGTAGTAATAAATAAAATATGATTTTTCCCCCCCAAATTCAAGACATAGAAGTGACCCAACTAGAGTCTAGTTGGGTCAACTAGAGTCTGCCCAACTAGAGTCTAGTTGGGTCACTGGAAGATCACCAAGTCTTCTTAAAAGGTAGAGTCTCTGAGAACAGTTCTTGAAAATATAGTCAGTGTTTTCATCAAAGTTGATCTGACTGTCCAGGAACGACTCAAGGTGTTTAAAATTTGCCACAGTTTCAACAGGTTGGCCATCGAGAAAAACTGGAACCACTTTAAGGTTTAGATCATTTAATTAGCTCTATATCCTTAAGAGAATGAAAAATTAATAATAAATAATAAAAACTTTGCGGTATTCTGATTTAGGAATGTAATTATATTGGATGTGTTACAACCTCCACGCCACTAGAGGCAGTACCAACCCCGAAAAGATGGAGCAGATTTAGAAGAACACCGAAAGCTACAGAATTTGGTAAAAACTGTGAGTTTTGCTGAAATAAATAAAGACACAAGTTCAAATCCTGCTGAGAGTGGAGCTCCTCCAATCAGAGCTCCTCCGCAGCTCTGATTGGCTAAGCAATGTAACGTGATCCTCTGATTGGCTAAGCAATGTAACCTGATCCTCTGCAGTAGTGATGGCAAAGCTGGGTGTCATCACGACTTTACACAAGTGAGTCTTTACCTCCGCGGCAGCAGAGGCTCCACCGAACCCCTGAGACCAAACCCAGGTTAAGATCCACTGATTTAAACAATCAATCAAATTAACGGATACGAAAATTGCCACATTCTGCAGATTTTTCATTTAACCACTTGATCCGTATTACAAATACATCAAGAATGTAAAAATGGATATTTTTTTATTGTTATATATTAAAAGTACTTTTAATAAACATTTCTCAAATGAAACTAAAGAGGTTTTGTGAGGCAGAGTTGAATTGATTTGGGGATTTATTAGAACATGTTTAGATGGAAAATCCCTCCTAATGCTCACTGACATCATAGTTTTCTCCCGTCTACTCGGTCTGTAAGTAAGTGTTCCAGGTTTAACGATAATTGATTTCCTGTAAAAGTATTTACCTCTTGGTTTCCTGAAAACACACTGTTAATTGGTTTTCCCTTTTAAATATTGTAATTAATCAGACATTCGCTCCTGTTGTGGAACTGCAAATATCAGTTTTAGCTGGCGTCATTCTGCCTGCGGATAAAATGTTGATTTGTTTGTACAAACGTTTTACTGTGTCAAGAACCATTAAGTTAGTTTAAAATGTCGCATAAAGCAGATTTCCTGCCTGAATTAGGCAGGAGAAGCGATTATGTTTATGTAGGAAGCAGCATAAGAAGTTGGAGCATGGTGTGCTGTTTGTTAGTTTTTGTTTGGCTTTCTGCTTCCTGTTGTGGCATTTTTGCATTCGGCTTTAAACATTTCAAAAACAGCCACAGAGTCTTCAGGGACTCATGCAGGCGACTTTATTTATAACTGTTTATTGACATTTTTAGCAGGAAGAACACAGTCCAATGTTTTCATTTTCAGTTTGTAGCAGAAGCATGCTTCTATTATCTTGCTATTTTAGTGAATAAATCGTGAGTTTGGGACTGCTGGTTGAGTGAAATAAAGCTGAATTGAATTGTTTTGTTTTAAAGTCAAGAAAGTAGAAGATGCATAAGGTGATGATGAAAATAATTGATATAGTATTTGAAATATGCCCTATTTGTGTTCCAAGAAGCTGCTGTCCAACAAAGTATAAATGCTAAAACTAACAGCAACTAGAGTTTTAATTTTATTTTTTAAGCTGAATAAAACTTGGAATTTCTGATTCTCACAATATGATGATCTGGATAAAAAAAATTAATCCTTTTACTGTCTTATAAAATAGAAATGTTTACCATAATGTAATTGTGTTTATATAAAACTGCTTGTCAGCTTTAAAACTTTGAACTCTTAAAATTAACAGGAGTGACAATTTGGGCTCCACATCATGATTATTTCTAGGCTAACTATATACTTTATATTAATATTTGTATTAATCTGTTATAAAATAGAAGTGCAGTTTTTGTATTATGTTCAATATTCTTGTTAACATATTATCATTTATTTAGCCTTAATTCATGAGTATCATATGTGAAAACATGGGTATTAAAAGGGGCTTTACAATAAAATGTTTTCATATACACACAAATACTTATGTTTTTTTATGCGACTCCCTTCACTTAGATGGGAAGATTTGTGTGAATATGTGCATATTTCATGTGGTAAATGGTTTTCATATGTGATTTTGATATGTGAATATTAATTGGATTTTCTTTGACACATTGAATACGATCACCTGATCTTCACATGAAGACAATCTGTGGTGCAGATATGTGATCAAAAGTTGAATAAAGCACTGAACAAATTTACAAAATAAAGTAATTTTAGATGAAAAAAGTTGTGAAAACTTCCAGCAAAAACACTATTTTGAAATTAATCTAAGAAATTCTAAAGAAAAAGTTTGACTTTTTCTGAAATTAATCTTAAAATTTCTGAGTTTTTATCTCACAATTTTTTTTTCTTTTTTGAGCTCAGGAATTTCCCAGTTTTCTATAGAAAATGTTTGAGACTTTGCAGAAATTTACTACTAATTTTATTTTTTTTCATTTACAATGCCCTAATATGGCGTTGTATTTCAGATATTGGTGATCGGTCAGAAAACTGGAATCGGTGTATCTCTAAAGTTAACCAATTCTTCATAAAATCTTACCAAGTAATTTTGGTTTAGTTTATGACGCAAACATTGTATTCCACTTAAAATAAACATAGGAAAAATATCTTGTGAAATAATCAGCCAGTGGAGCTAATAGTTTTTTTTAATGAATAGTACGGAATTATTTACTTTAAAAAGCTCCTATATCTTGCTGAAATGTTACTTGTATGATAGTTAATTCAAGTGTGTTAACATAAACTAGACCAAAATCGCTGGGTGAAAGTTTGTGTTTTTGCAGTGCAAAGCCAAAGAATCTGTAGACTCAGGCTGAGATTCTTTGGCATCTCAGTCAAATTATTAAATACTATTATATAGTACTTTTTTTAGCAGTTTAGTCTAACTTTTTAAATGTTAACACCTCTGCCTGGAATTAGTTTTCACAAAAATAAAAAAAGAGAGAGAAAGCATCTAAAATCTTTTTACTGTAAAGTTGTGAAATGTCGCCTGAGATTTCGTATCCAAACACGTTTTCTCAGAACTGTGTTGACATGTTTTTGTTTTATTTTTATCTTTATTTCCTCATCACGCAGACCTACCCACTGGATGGGAAGAGGGATTTACCTTTGAGGGTGCAAGATGCTTTATCAAGTGAGTTCAACTTTACTCTACAAACCACACACCCATTACACCTTCACCCAAACACGGAGTAAAAGAATTAAACCACTTCACCGTTCCCATGCAGCTTGATTACCGAACAGAAATGTATCCATTTCCCCTGGCCTGCATGTTGCTTGTGAAACCCGGCTCTGTCCTGGCAGTAAACTCGTGAAAGGTTATAAATGCTGGACCTTTACTCCCTATTTCTTTGCAGTAGGAGGCTATCGCAAAGTTAATGATTACACAGAAATATGGTGCAAGTACCAGACAGACCACGGTTCCTGTCCTACTTTTAGCTGTTTGCAGATTAATATGTTTTCTGTTTTCATAATTTATTCTCGCGTTTTGGGTTTGAATGTTGTGCTAAAGTTTGGAATGATGTTTTAATGCGCCTACATACAATTTCACAACTTTATAAGCTGCAAGGCGTTGCAGCTTAGAGCAAATAAATGTGTAAAAGTGTTAAATGCATGCAATCAGTGCTGTTAAAAGGTAAATATTTAATATTTATTTTAATAAAACTCAGTCTATTATCATTTATTTCACCTTGATTTTAGTGTAGAGCATGTGCAAACATTAAAATCAGGTGTGTTTTTACCATGAAATGTTCCAAAAACGCATCAATACATGAGCTTTTTCATGTGACTCACAGCATATACATGTGAAAATTTGTGTGAACCTCATGTGCATTTTCTATTTAAAAAAGAGTATTCTGCAAAAAAAAAAAAAAAAAAAATCTGAAATTTTGAGATTCATTTAAAAAATATCAACTTTCGGAACTCAGAGATTCATCTAAAAATTTCTAAGAATTTGTTTCTTGCCAATTTTTAACTTTTGAAGCTCAGAAATGTCCTTGTTTTTTATAGAATGACATTTTAAAGCACCTACATGAGATTTCACTACTTTATAAGTTTGGTGCAAGCAAACCTTTGCAGCTTGGAGCAAATAAATGCTAACTGCATGCATTCAGTGCTGTTAAAAGGTAAATGGCACCAATGATCCCTGTGATGATGCGCCTCAGCTGTCTGGAATCCAGAGTATTCATTTCAAAGTGCAAGCAGCTTTTCTAATTGTGCGTCGTTTGGTGCTGCATTCTGGTTATTTGGTTTGTTGCAGAAGGTTTTTGCTGTTGTGACTTTGCAGCAACTCCATCCTGAGTTTTGTTGAAATTGTATTTAAAGGATTTTTTTTTTTTTATTCCAAGACCAATGAAAGAGCCCTTTTTTAATCGTTCTGACAGTTTGACCTGGGGCCACATTTTTGAAGCCAACAATTGACAAGATCTTTTCATAATGATCCTCTTTCTTCTGGGACGGCCCAAAACACTGCATACTGTCAGAGGCTGTTAATCTTTCTGGAAAATGGCAATCTTCATACCATGAAAATGTATATAAAGCTTCCCTTCATTAAGGTTTCTTGTGTATCATTCTTATTGAACTAATGTAACACATGTAAGTCCTGTCCACTAGCCCACTTTTGCACATATTTTCTGCTTGCTGTTGGCCACTGAGCTTGTCAGAAGTTTACATACACCCCAAAGTTTCCCCAGAAAACTTGCTAAGCTTGGTGGTCGGGGCGCCCGGCAGTCGTTCATCCAGCAGCCCGTTCTGTTTTCGACATAAAAAATGTTTAAAGTGGAGAGGGAGTTTGAAAATATCGATAATTACGTGTTATTGAAAGATTCATACCTGAACACCAACTATAAAGTATATAAAAAATGCAAACATTAAAAGAATGTAATCAATTCTATGCCTGGTGGGTGCACAAGTAATGCCTGTTGACCCGCCAGACTTATAATACTCTGAGGGAAACGCTGCCCCCATGATGTGCATGAATACCACATGCATTTTATGTTTTTAGTGATTCATCAACCACTGGAATGAGTCTTCCCTTACAAAATCCTTTGTTCTGGCTTTCAAGCAGATTCAATAATTCTTCATAAGATTGAGTTCAGGGCCATTCCTGAGGCTTAACCATAAATCTGTTGGCCACTATGCTTAAAAGCTTGGTCTACACTGAAAAACTGCCCAGTTTAAAGGGGACATATGGTGCTTTAAAAGGCTCCTTGTTCACTCCACCTTGTTCAGCTGTTTCTGTAGCTTGAGTAGCAGAATATGTCAACAACAAAAGACTCGTCCATCCTGCCCTACATCCTTAAATGCTGCCAGAATATAAACTAATGTCTCACAAACAAGGATTCTTCAACGTAGTTTGTGAGTTAGCTAGCACCAATCCCAAGCTGTTGATGTAATAATAATACTAATCACTAATGCTTATGTTCTCAAGCAGCTAAACTCAAGCTAACGCTACAGGAGGGACGATGCTCGTGGTGTCAAAACAATAAATTAATGTCTAAAATGAAGTTTGCTCTCACTGTAGCGTTATTTGCAGCTTATCTCTTTGCTGTGTCCGTCGTTGCCATAGATGGAAGGAATTGACCGTTCAATCCGGCGAAGTCTTTCTGCAAATCCTTCTTGTTATTGGCCGAGGTTCCCGAAGCAGTCGTCCTTGAAACAAAGATAACTTTCTCCACCAATGTAGGCGTATTTCCAAGAAAAATAAAGTTTAACCAGAGGCTTTGAAGAGGTTCAGATGCTGGGAGACGGTGTGAGGATTGTTACTATTTTCTTCACTATTTTTTCAATGATAGAATGAATAAATATGAAAATATGATTAAATGCAGTTACTGTGTGCTTAAGGCACACTTCTTCTTTACAAATGGTCACATTTTACAAGGGCAATATTCACATCTATGAGGTTATGATTGCCAAAAAGGAAGTAATAAATCACTTTTATCATTATCACAGTAGTAATACAAAATTTCACAATAAAACTTTAAGTCCATATCCACATAATCTGCTTTCAGCTGCATCACATTCAGTTTATGGTTCAGTAAAGACATATTTTATTTTCTACTCTCTCTTTGACATTGTGGTCTTATTCTGTGCTAATTCATAATCTGTCCTTCAGATCCTGGTATGTGAGTGAAAGATGTTATTTTGCATATTTTCTAGGAAAACCGTTCCCTTCCTAGATATTTAGCAGTCAAATTTGCCAAAATACTGTAATGCCGCTGCAGTGATATGAAAAATGAAGGATATTATGCTTTGTTATCCCCACTGAATCCTTTTCTGACTTCCTGAGCTTCTTGTGGCAGTTTGCCAGTAATTTCATATCCCCTATTTTACCACAGATTCTCTGTGCGAAACAGTTTTGGGGAGCGCCACATTCATTAGCCGATCAGTGTGGTTCTCGCCCTGCCCGATGATGCATGCACGCTGCGTTTTGGCGAGTGAAAAACGATTTGTTTCATGCATCAGCTGAATTTTAAACAAGTCTCTAAAAGTTTGAGGGAGGGATTTTGACATCCAGCCCGCGGTGCGCTGTTGGACGAAGAATGAGCAGCAAAAATAATTTCCTCACTTCTTCTGTTAAGCTGTCATAATGCCGCTCTTTCTGCAGCATAATCTAGCAAGCTAACGCGTCGCAGTTTTATTGCGTTGTGATGCATCTCGGTGCCTTCTAGCGACTCCCTCTCTTAATGTCTTAATTTGTCCTGCGGCTCATTAGCAGCACAAGTCGGCATGTGTCTAATTTATTCCTGTAGAGCTTATAAGGAAATAACTGAAGCTTCATTGAAAACCTGCACAGATATCAGCTTACATGTGACAAATGCCTCCCTGATCTGGTGGTGAGTGTTTTATTTCTGACACTTTCCTCCGGCTTGTTTGCTTGGTTTCCCCCTCCAGTGTTTTACTCAACAGAGTCCCAGTCATGTGGTCACTAAAGCCAGAGTCATAAAGATGGCTGCAGGCACGGCCCAGTGTGCCGTAATCATTGTCTTTTTCTCGACGTTAAGTCATAAAACTGTGTCAAGACTATTAATTTCAGTGTGACTCATTGTTTTGATAGGAGATTTGCTGACAGGTTTATGAGATAACTGCGACTTGGACAGTCTGTGGGACATTTTGAGGTTTTATGCAAGGCTGCCAATAAAATCCTCTGAGAAGTCTCCAATACTGTTCTCCTGCTGACAGCTGGATAAGCCTTGGATGTGCCTCGGGTTTTTCAGTAGGACCTTTACTACTTTGTCGCCGATTTTGTGTTTCCCAGTATCATAAAGTTAAGACTTTAACTTCCTTTTAAAATGTAAGGAAGGTGAAACAGTTTTAAATTCTCAAATAATCATCCATCTTCTCTGCAAAAACACAAAGTCTTACCATCTATGGTCTTGTTTGTAGTGCAAAGACAAAACTAACTTACAAGTAACTTTGTTAAGAGAAAAGAGCTCGTTTTAAGTAAATAATTCACTAATATTGATGAGTTCAAGTTCAATAAGTGGAATAATTGCCAGTGTAACTAGTACTTTTTCATTAATATTAAGGATTTAAACAAGCTCCAATATCTTTATGAAGTTACTTGTGAGATGCGTTTGACTTATTTCAAATGTACTGAGACATTTACACAAAAAAATAATTTAACATTTTGTGTTTTTGAAATGTATTTTATGCAATATTATTAGAAATACATTAAAAGATGCAAGTAAACAAATAATTAAATTACTTTAGGAGATTTTGTTTTACAGGATTTGAACTAGGTGAAGCTAAATCTGCAACTAGAGGAGCTGTGGGTAAAATAGATTAACAGACAAGGAAGGTTTTATTTCATCTTCAATGCAAAATGTAAATATTTTTGTACAGTTTTGGCTTAATTACTAGTCTTAGTGTGTTGTTCTTTCTACGAACAGCCTACTTTTGAGTCCTGTTCACAATTAATCGATTGGTGAGTATTTCAATAAACGATTACCGTATTTTCCGCACTATAAGGCACCTAAAAACCTTAAATGTCCTCAAAAGCCGACAGTTCGCCTTATAACCTGGTGCGCCTAACATATGGACCAATATTGAGCCACAGCAGGTCTAACAACTACGGTAGCAGCTGCCGACTTCATTTTCCCGGTAGAAGAAGCGCGCAGTGCATGCTGGGATAGTTGTCAAAAAACTGGTTTGTTAATAAAGTTTGACTGACCGATCTACCCATAGACATGTCTCTGTATCTACCTACCCACCTAATAATCAGGTCGTCTGCAGGTCATCTAGCATCACGTTCTCCACCAACATGCTCTGCGCGAACGGAGACGGGTGACCATCGTCCAGACGCCCCATTCCAGTCGCTCTCCAGGTTCTCCTCACGACCGGAATCGGACTGTTTTGTTGACATTCTTTATGTCAACAAAGTAGCTTTAGACATTTATCTGGGAGCTTCGGCTAGAGTTACCAAGGGACCAGCACCTATACATTTAAAGCCGTGGGGGTCGGTGGAAGAGAGACAGAGGCTGCGGCGGCAGCGTGTCGGTTGGTCTGTGCTAACCAGAAAGCAGTTGGGCACAATATCGCAACACCAAAACCGTGAGTGAAACAATGACTGGTGCAGATGCTATATATAGAACTCAGGACCAATTTTTTATTATTAGACATCCATATTTGTAGTGAATGGAACAAATCATGTCCCGTTCAATTACCGGACGGGTGGCAACATAACTGTGGCGTCTATTCTACACGCCTTATAATGCGGTGCGCCTTATATATGAAAAAAGTTTTTAAATAGGCCATTCATTGAAGGTGCGCATTATAATCTGGTGCACCTTATAGTGCGGAAAACACGGTAATCGTTTCATCTGCAGTTGATTGTTCAGAAAACAGTCAGATTTTTGAGTTTCTAGCTGGGCCAATCAAACTGAAGCTCATCCAGTTCCAGTTCAGCTGATCTCTAATTGGTCACTGAAGAAAGCAGCACGTTGACATCCATTTTCTCTTTACATTCATTGCTTTCTGCAGCAGCAGAAGATCTGGTGTGTTGTCATGCTGGCTCTGTGAGTTGGCTGTTACCATCAGGTTACACAGTGTGAGCATCAAGTAGCAGATTGTGCTGACGCAGTCTGTCCTCTGATGCTGCGTGCTAGCAGGGATGAGTTACAGGTTGTTAGTGTGACAGTGCAAACTAGAAACATGGCTTCCCCTAAGCTTCTTCTACAAACACACAGGTTTGAATGAAGCAGATGCATAAATAAACCTTGCTGCTTTCCTAAGACAAATGTGGTTTTCTTGTTGTTTTTTTTTTTTTATTGTGACTGGCTTAAAGCAAATTGGATAGATCTTCCTACACAGAAATGTACAGAGCTGGAAACGTTTTGGGCACCTGAAGCGGTGAAAATGTGCTCCTCTTTTAGTGGTATGCCTCAGTACAAAATGTCAGATTTAATTTTGTCAAAGTGCCTCAGCATCCAAAAGTGATTACTGCCATCTTAACCAGCTCAGTGTATCTCACCGAGGAGAGAGGAGTCACAGTAATTTGAGGAGAAGCTTCAAAGCACCAATTCTAGGCTTTTAGCAGGCATCTGTAAGACTTCTTCACTACAAATAAACCTGCGATCAATTAACTACCTCTAAACCTTCTGCTGCTGTGATTTTCAAGTAGACAAAATAGGGCTGAAACTAATAATTACTGTAGTTATCAATTAATCTATTGATCATTCTCACAATTAATCATATTAATACGATTAATCACATTTTTAATTTAAGCCTTTTTTATACAATATTAGAAATACATTGTTTATTTATACAAATAATTAAATTCCTTTTTTAAAATAGAATATAAACATTTTATTGCATAACATGCAGTAAAGTAGCATTCCTTTAGCGTATGCTTGATTATTTGTAGCAAAAAAAATACGATCAACTTTGTGAATAGCTCAGGCCTTTATTGTTGGGCTGATCTGTTTATGTTTAGACTAACCAATTAAAAAAGTAACAATGGTTAATTAATTTGCAGAATTTGAACAGTGTGAAGCTGAAACTACCGCTAGATTAGGAATTTTGGGTGGAACATATTTACACACAGGTTTGGGTTTTTTTAAATCTCAATTGCAAAATGTACATATTGCTTTATACATTTTTGGCTTATTTACTACTGGGAGTTATTCTGTCAGCAATTGGCCTTTTTTTAATTAATTGACTACTAAATTAGTGGATGATTATTTGAATAATCGATTAAACCGATTAATCATTTCAGCCGACCCTTATGATGGAAACGAACTTTGAATCTCGCTTTCCCTTGCCCGGACGCGGGTCACCGGGGTCCCACTCTGGAGCCAGGCCTGGAGGTGGGGCACGATGACGAGCGCCTGGTGGCCGGGCTTTTAACCACGGAGCCCGGCCGGGCTCAGCCCGAAGAGGAGACGTGGATTCCCCTTCCAATGGGCTCACCACCTGTCGGAGGGGCCAAAGGGGTCGGGTGCAATGTGTTACGGGCGGTGGCCGAGGGAGGGGACCCTGGCGGTCTGATCCCCGGCTGCAGAAGCTCTTGGGACGTGGAACGTCACCTCTCTGGTGGGGAAGGAGCCGGAGCTAGTGTGCGAGGCTGAGAGGTTTCGGCTAGAAATAGTCGGCCTCACCTCGACGCATGGCTCTGGTTCCGGAACCAGTCTCCTTGAGAGGGGCTGGACGTACTTCCACTCTGGAGTTGCCCACGGCGAGAGGCGCCGGGCAGGAGTGGGCATACTTGTTGCCCCCCATCTTGGCGCCTGCACGTTGGGGTTTACCCCGGTGAACGAGAGGGTAGCCTCCCTCCGCCTACGGGTGGGGGGACGGGTTCTGACTGTTGTCTGTGCTTACGGGCCGAACAGCAGTTCAGATTACCCACCCTTCTTGGAGTCCTTAGAGGGGGTACTGGAGAGTGCCCCTCCTGGGGACTCCCTTGTTCTGCTGGGGGACTTCAACGCTCACGTGGGCAATGACAGTGAGACCTGGAGGGGCGTGGTTGGGAGGAACGGCCCCCCTGATCTGAACTCGAGTGGTGTTCTGTTGTTGGACTTCTGTGCTCGTCACGGTCTGTCCATCACGAACACCATGTTCAAGCATAAGGGTGTCCATACGTGCACTTGGCACCAGGACACCCTAGGCCGCAGTTCGATGATCGATTTTGTCGTCGTTTCATCGGATCTGCGGCCGTATGTCTTGGACACTCGGGTGAAGAGAGGGGCGGAGCTGTCCACTGACCACTACCTGGTGGTGAGTTGGCTCCGGTGGTGGGGGAGGAAGCCGGTCAGACCTGGCAGGCCCAAACGTGTAGTGAGGGTCTGCTGGGAACGTCTGGCGGAGTCCCCTGTGAGACGGAGCTTCAACTCCCACCTCCGGCAGAACTTCGAACACGTTCCGGGGGAGGTGGGGAACATGGAGTCTGAGTGGACCATGTTCCGTGCCTCCATGGCCGAGGCGGCTTATCGGAGCTGTGGCTGCAAGGTCGTTGGTGCCTGTCGTGGCGGCAACCCCCGATCCCGTTGGTGGACACCTTCGGTGAGGGATGCTGTCAAGCTGAAGAAGGAGTCCTATGGGGTCTTTTTGGCCTGTGGGACTCCAGAAGCAGCTGATGGGTACCGGCGGGCGAAGCGGCATGCGGCTCGGGTGGTCGCTGAGGCCAAAACTCGGGCGTGGGAGGAGTTTGGCGAGGCCATGGAGAAAGACTTCCGCACGGCTTCGAGGCGATTCTGGTCCACCATCCGGCGTCTCAGGAGGGGGAAGCAGTGCAGCACCAACACTGTTTACAGTGGGGATGGTGTGCTGCTGACCTCGACTGGGGATGTTGTGGGTCGGTGGGCGGAATACTTCGAAGACCTCCTCAATCCCACCAACATGCCTTCTGTTGAAGAAGCTGAGCCTGTGGACCCTGGGTTGGGCTCTCCAATCTCTGGGGACGAAGTCGCCGAGGTGGTCAAAAAACTACTCGGTGGCAGGGCCCCGGGGGTGGATGAGATCCGCCCGGAGTTCCTTAAGGCTCTGGATGTTGTAGGGTTGTGTTGGCTCACACGACTCTGCAATATCGCATTGACATCGGGGGCAGTTCCTCTGGATTGGCAGACCGGGGTGGTGGTCCCCCTGTTTAAAAAGGGGGACCGGAGGGTGTGCTCCAATTACAGAGGGGTCACACTCTTAAGCCTCCCTGGAAAGGTCTATTCAGGGGTCCTGGAGAGGAGGGTCCGTCGGATAGTCGAACCTCGGATTCAGGAAGAGCAGTGTGGTTTTCGTCCTGGTCGTGGAACACTGGACCAGCTCTACACCCTCAGCAGGGTCCTGGAGGGTGCATGGGAGTTCGCCCAACCAGTCTACATGTGTTTTGTGGACTTGGAGAAGGCGTTCGACCGTGTCCCTCGGGGGGCCTTGTGGGGGGTTCTCCGGGAGTATGGGGTACCGGGCCCTTTGATACGGGCTGTCAGGTCCCTGTATGACCGGTGTCAGAGTCTGGTCCGCATTGCCGGCAGTAAGTCGGGCTCATTTCCGGTGAGAGTTGGACTCCGCCAAGGCTGCCCTTTGTCACCGATTCTGTTCATTACTTTCATGGACAGAATTTCTAGGCGCAGCCGAGGTGTTGAGGGGATCCGTTTTGGTGGCCTTAGGATCGCATCTCTGCTTTTTGCGGATGATGTGGTCCTGATGGCTTCATCAGATCGTGATCTGCGGCTCTCGCTGAAACGGTTCGCGGCCGAGTGTGAAGCGGCCGGGATGAGGCTCAGTGCCTCCAAATCCGAGGCCATGGTCTTGAGCCGGAAAAGGGTAGAGTGCCTTCTCCGGGTCAGGGGGGTCGTCCTGCCTCAAGTGGAGGAGTTTAAGTATCTGGGGATCCTGTTCACGAATGAGGGAAGAAGGGAGCTGGAGGTCGACAGGCGGATTGGGGCGGCGTCTGCCGTGAAGCGGGCGCTGTACCGGTCCGTCGTGGTGAAGAGAGAGCTGAGTCAAAAGGCGAAGCTCTCGATTTACCGGTCGATCTACGTTCCCACCCTCATCTATGGTCATGAGCTTTGGGTCATGACCGAAAGAACGAGATCACGGATACAAGCGGCCGAAATGGGTTTCCTCCGCAGGGTGGCCGGGCTCTCCCTTAGAGATAGGGTGAGAAGCTCGGTCATCCGGGAGGGACTCAAAGTAGAGCCGCTGCTCCTCCACGTCGAGAGGAGCCAGTTGAGGTGGCTCGGGCATCTGGTCAGGATGCCTCCTGGACGCCTCCCTGGTGAGGTGTTCCGGGCACGTCCCACCGGGAGGAGGCCCCGAGGAAGACCCAGGACACGCTGGAGGGACTATGTCTCTCGGCTGGCCTGGGAACGCCTTGGGGTTCCCCCGGAGGAGCTGGAAGAAGTGGCTGGGGAGAGGGAAGTCTGGGCCTCCCTTCTGAAGCTGCTGCCCCCGCGACCCGATCCCGGATAAGCGGAAGAAAATGGATGGATGGATGGATCATTTCAGCCAATATCCTATTCTGTGGATCAGGTCACTAGTTGCTGCATTTTGCATTTAAATGTTAAAGTCCAGGTTGTTTTTCTCTGTAACCAAAACAACATTTTAATGACTGCTTTTCAAACTGCAGTATAAATTAGATAAACACGCTTGCATATTTGTCAGGTTATACCTTTAAAGGTTATTTAGCTGTAGAAGTGTTGCAGAAATTGATGTTTTGGTGCACAAAGCCTGATTGTTGTGTTGGCATGGTATGCGTTGCAATTAGGTTTTATGTTGCTGCGTGGATGCAGGAAGTAGTTAGAGAAATTATGCTGAGAATAAACAGGTGCACGTTGGTGCCAGTTCCCTCTCTCGGTTTTCTATTTTGGTTTCATTAATTCTGTTTGGGAAATAAAAGAAGAGAACAAAACTCACCGTACAATGCTAATTGCTTCAAGCAATGCTTGAGATAGCTGCTGCCTTGTTTTGAAGAACGGGTTGCTAATAAGTAAGCCTGTGGCTGAGCTGGAGACTAGTTTTATTGCAGTCCAGTTCTTAATGTTTCATTTAAAGACCTTTTGGCAGCTTCCTTTGAAGACACTTTATTGTTTCTGGGAGTTCATTGTTAGGATAAATTACGATGTAAATTATAGTTACTCTGTTGAATTTATCTATGGATGACTCAACTCAGAATAGAAACAGGATACCAAAGTCTCTCCAGGGCATCTCGTGTTTAGTTTCTGGTTTATTTTCACCTTTGAAGATCAACACTGACTGACTGCACATTTAATACTTGTGTTCAGTTCCTTTTTGTCCTGGTTGATGTTGTGACGTAATTAATTTAAAGCTTAAGAGTAAATTTAGAGAGGACCTATTATACAAATGTCACATTTGCATAATAGGTCTACTGCTTCTAAAAACATCCCAAGTACCATCTAGAAACTACTTGTTGCATCCTTGTTGGTTGTGCAGGAGGCTCCACCTCTGCTTTTCAAAGGTGTACGGAGCTCAAAATAGGCAAAACTGAGCAGACTGCGAATAATTTGGGACAAAAAATTTAATGAACATGTTTTGTGCAGTCCTACCCTAAACTATTCAAGGAAACAACTTTTAAAAAATTACTGTCCTAATGTAAAGATTTGCTAATCAGTACGCACATACATAGATTTATTATTTCCCTACAGTAAAAAAAAATGTCAGTCCTTTTTACTGTGACTGTCTATGTTCCTGCAGCCATCTCTCCATAAATCAGGTTTACTCATTGAGGAGAAAGCAGAAGCAGGAGCCGAGCAGTTGTTGTTGTTGTGACGCGTTTCTTGAAAGCACCAATTGAAGTTGTTAAGCTGGCAGCTATGGATCCTGTCACAGCTCATAAAATTCTTGGTAAATCAAATAATAATGAATTCTACGCGTCCATTCTGCTGCTGCGAGTCTGAGCAAGCTCAAACAATAAATCACACATTACAGTAACTGACATCCTCCCTGTGGATCAATGTTTCTGTTGCTGGGATGATACGGCAGATTAAAACTTTGGAGCATAGACAGTGGTCTCACGTTGAACTTTGCTTCTTTTCAATCATCTCTAGTTGGGCGGTCTGCCACTGAAGAGAAGAAGAAAACCTGTAGAAAAATGCGATCCTTTCACAAACGGTAGAGCTTTTCCCAGATTATTTTACGCTAGGGACTAACGATTATTTTAATAATCGATTATCCTTACGATTAATCAGATTTTTAAAAATTGGCTCATTCTTCAAATTTTTCATTTAAGCCTTTTTATATAAATACATTAAGGGATGCAGATAAATAAATACAAATTGTTTTGCCTGAAATAAAAAAACATTGCATTCCTTCATGTACTCTTCATCATTTTTTGGATTAACTGATTAATAATTGGATAACAAATTGTGATTAATAGGGATTTTTGTTTTTGTGACAGAATTTGAACCAAGTGAAAAATATCCCAACTTGAGGAGTTTTGGGTGGAACACAAGTATTGAATGGAAAATATATATATCACAGTTTTGGGTTAATTATTGCTCTAATTGAATTGTTCGTTTTATGAAATTACCTTTTTTAATTACTTACTTAATTGATGATCATTTACATAATTGATTAATCACGATTAATGCGACTAATCATGATCAATGACTTCAGATTAATCATGATTAATCCAATTAATTGTTTGAGACCTATTTTACTCTTCATTTTACTTTTCATTATGACAAAAATCAACGTTTTGATAACATCTTGTTGCAGTTTGAAATGAGATATAAGACATCTGTCATGATATGCAAGTAGGATTCTCTGTCTGGACGTTTTTAGAGAATCGGTTGAATACGTTGACTCCAATTAGGATTTTACAGGAAGAATAAACAGGCGCAGACTCTGGCTATATTTCCCTCTCAGTTTGATGTTTTGATTTCCTTAATTCTGTTTTGGAAATGAGAGTTAAACTTAGAAGATGAGATAGCTGCTGTCTTGTTTATAATCCTGAAGGGCAGAATAATAAGCACACCTGAGTGAACTGAAGTTTGTTTGTTTGGTTGTTGTTTTTTCGGCTTCCATTGAGCAGTTTGTGGTGTGCGAGTGCTCATCATAAGGATAAACTGGCATATAAAATATAAATATTCTACAAGTTTACTCTGTGGACCTTACTTTTGCATAATTTATCTCTCACCAGAAAATATATGCAGCATATCTCTGTTCAGTTGTTGCTCTGTTTTCTGCTTTGAAGACCAACGCTCACCGGTTGCACAGTTGAAGGTTTGTGAACCAAAAGTTGGAGCATGCAGAGAAAGAGATTATTGATAAATCTCCATAGTCCTAATCCCACTCAACAGATTTTAATTGGATTTAGATGTGTGGACTGAGTTGGGTTTGGTCTTATTTGTCCAATTAAACAAATTCTGTGTTGTCAGGATTTAGATTATTATACAGCTGGACTTAGTATGTTGTTCTTTCGACAAATGGTCTTTTTTAGTTGACAATTATTTCAATAACCAATTGATTGTTTCAGCCTTAATTCACATATATCTTTTATTAGATTTTACTCT
Organism: Poecilia picta; assembly: GCA_033032245.1. Lineage (NCBI taxonomy): Eukaryota > Metazoa > Chordata > Actinopteri > Cyprinodontiformes > Poeciliidae > Poecilia > Poecilia picta. Next base: position 26,928,364 of record CM065358.1, read on the forward strand.
TTTTATCTTCATTATGTGCATTAAATTATTAGATTTTTTAGAAATTGTACACATCTTTGTAAGTCTGAAAGGTTATTTTCACTGTACTTGCAGCTGTTCCTGTAGACCAGAATGTCAAACTCATTTTCATTTTTTAGCCATATCAACGATCTGGGCTTGTTGAGCCAGAATGCAGTGATAAAACCCATTAAATTGTTAAAATATCAGTAAACAACAGTTTGTTTCAGCATTCAATAAGAGTTTCTTAAAATTAAATAATATTGAACATCTTTTCACACAGATCAGTTTCTTTCATCCCAAATGATAGATTTTGTGGTGCCAATGTACAATATTTGCGCTATTGTTTGACATTAAATGTGATTTTTTTATTAATCTCTGTATTGGTCGCAGACTATAACTTGACATGAAGTAAGGTTGAGGCTGCAGTTACTTTAACCCAAAGTTTTTGGCCAATTCTGAGAAAAAAATGTCAGAAAAATAAAAAAAATGTAGGGATTGCAGATTTATGAAAAACTGGAGGGACTCATTGGTGTAATTTGAAGTCTAAAGGGCCACATAAAAAGCTACAGCGGGCCAGATTTGGCCTCCGAGCCTCAAATTGGATGTCAAACGTTGACAATTATGTTTCTGTTCTTGACTTCCCTAATTTCTTTTACTGTAGTTTCATGTTCAGGACATAAATCTGAAGCTTCAGTGAAATAAGAGGTATTTTCAGTCTGCAGAATGCTCCAGGATGTCACCATAGGGTACTTGTTAGACAAAGTGAACAAAAAAATCAGTCACGACTGCGCTCACATCGGTCCTCGTTTCTGTCTGCCGGTTTGAACTGATTCTCTTTGTAGCTTCACCTGAAATCTAGGAATAGCTGGAAGCCTAGGTGTCCATCCTTCAAACCAGAGATGATGAGTCCCTGTGAACCTTTTTTACTGTGAGACAGACTGTTACGCCAGACACGTAAGGCTCCCCTCTACAGGGAGTGAGTCGAGCCTCAGACATTATTATGTAACAAGAAAACTCAGTTACATCACTGAAGCTGAGAGAGATCCAATTGTTGGGACAAAAATCCAGATGAGGTTGAGGAAAGCATGTAGATTTTTAATTTATTTTAATGCTGGCATATGTTTTCACAGTTTGGACTCTACATTAAACTGATTTTAAGCCATGACTAGTAAGCAAATATGAAATGTGTGCTGCGAATGTTAGAAAAAACAAAAACAAAATGAAGGTTTTGGAGTGCGCTATAATCAAAATATGGATGTAAATTTGATTGAAAACCTGTGGATCATGCTCAAACTCCCTCCAATGTGATGGAAATCTTCATTTAAAAACCATTTGTAACATCTGAGGTTATCTTAAAGGAAATCTGTTATTCAAAATTCATATTTTTCATGTTTTTATTCTTTCATTTGGGTCTCAGCTGCTTCTAAAAACAGTCAGATGTTTTTTGGCAATAAATTCATGTTTTTTGTTGTCTTGAAAATGAGCCATTTCAAAAACGTCCCGATTGTTCAGTCACATTTGATGGTCACTGTGCTGTTACCTAGCAACCCCAAGCCAAGTTGCACCCGTTACTAGCAACCCAAGCACAGCTTCAGCACATTTTGTAAGCTGGTTTTACAGCTATATTCACTGTACTGCTGGAAAAGTCAAGTGTTTTGTTGTCCAGAAACCATTTACTGCATTCTTGTTGGTTGTGCAGGATGCTCCATATTTGCTTTTCAAAGTTGTGTGGTTGTGTATTTACACATCTCTTTTCACGTGTGAGTGCAAACGTTGAATTGGGGGGCGTGGCCAGCGATTTAAAGTGACAGAGTCCCTAAAACAGCCTGTTCTGAAAGGAGCATGAAATAGGCAGAACTGAGCAGACTAAAATCTCATTATCTAAGAATGATTTTGTGCAATGAATGTAATGGATTTGTTTTGTATCACCCATAAATCTATCATAACCTGTTTATGATTGGTAAATGCACATGTTTGATAATCATGTGACAAAAGGGCAAAACCAGAAGGCATCTAGCAGGAGGCAAAAGTCCTGTAGCGTTTTACTGTAGATATTACATAACGTTTTTTCTTACCAGTGAGTTTAAGACAGCTAAATCTAAATTCATCTTTTGCTCTGCAGATAACCTGAGGTCTTTCTGACACACATTATGTGTCTCTTTTTATTAAATCTGTAACAATACACCTGTACACAAGACTTGCCCAACTCTGGCTCCTAACGTCAAAAACAGGACTTGAAATAAATCACCAAAGAACAAGAAAAGCCAGTTTCTCTTATTGTTGTTACCATAGCTACAGCTTGTTCCAGCATGCATCTGATGGGAGGCAAATCGCTCTCTTAAAACTTTGTCACACTAACAAAACCAAAATCATTCACACCTGTAGATGTTTTTGTTTTGTCATGCTGACATTTTTGTCTTGTTTGAGTGACTTTGAGGAGCTTTAAAAAGTCTTAGGTGAGAACGTTTTGGAGTCTGTTTAGCACCTGAGGATCTTCTGCATGTCACGGCAGATAAGATTTACTGGATGAAAAAGGTAAACATGTGGCTGCTCCAAGTTAAACATGATATTGATTTTCGCTTGTGGGTAAGAGTCCCCTTATGTGTCACTCGAGTCTGCGTGGAATAACACGAGAGATAATGAAGGTTTTTGTGTGACCTTTTTAGCATATTATGCAAGGAAAGCTCTCTGCTGTATGTTGGCTGACCTTTAAAAAAGCTTTAAAAGATGAAATAATCTTTTAATCAGCTGAACATAAAGTGCCTTGGAAAGTATGAATACCCTTGGAAATTTCTTCACACTTCTTTTCAATGTAATGTTTCAGACTAACACATTATGAAGTAACTATTAAAGGACCTGGTTTTCCAATCTTTATACAACCAAAAGGACGGCAGGGGGCGCTGGCAGACATTTTTACAAAAGGGGAGCGCTGGGATTCCTTTGGGGGGCTTTTGGTTGAAGGTAAACTTTACACCTTATATGCACAACAATGCCAGTTTAGACTTTGAGCAACTTGGTAAAACTGTATTGTGTAACATTAAATCATGCTTGGCTGCAACTGTATCGATGGCAGCTCTTCTTCTTCTATTCAGTGTTTGTTGCCTTCTGTTAGCTTTTTGGCGCAGCTCCGTTGTCCTTGACGATTATCTGAAGAACATTTAAAAACCATGATATACTTTCCTTTCACTTCAGCCCTGTGCTACTCTTTGTTGCTATAATTACATTATGACTTTGTAGTTGCAATATGACAAAGTGGTAAGTAAAGGGTATAAATAGTTTTGCTAATTATTGTAAACAAATGTGGTCCCTGATTAGAAATTTTAACCACAGTTATTCTCTTTTTTTAAATCACTGCTTTGTTAAATCGCTTACGCAGTCATTCACACACCAAATATTAGCTAATATTACGCCTATTTTCAGCTGCAAAGCACAGAGAGAATTTTTAATCACCCTTCCTGCAGAGGGGATGCTCAGATTGCTGACTCAGCGGATCCGTCAGCGCTCTGTAGTTTTGCCGCTCTCTAACGTGCGAGGCGTGATTTAAGGGGGAATCTCTGCAGATGTGGATCTGCTGTGCAGCATCCAGCCCGTCTCGGGCTGCGTTGCTCTCTTTTGTGAGGTTTGGTGCTGACTGGGAGGCAGGCAGGCGGCTTTGAGGTGCTCAGACTGCATCTCTGTCCCTGTGGGGTCGCCGCCATCTGTCTCGCACAGGAAGAAAACATTGTGTGGTGTGTTAGCCGTCTGTGCGAATGTATGAGTTAAAAAACCCTCTGATGTCGCTGCTTGCCCCAGGTGCTAATTAAGACAATTTCACAGAGAAAATCCACACAGGAACAAGTAAAATGTCTTGTTTACAAATGCACATAATGCTTTTTGGTGTTTATCCTAAAGTATTTTTACTCAGTGTTTAAAACAAATGTCTCCCTCTAATTTATTGAGGGCCCTTTTCTCTCCGAGTGTCCAATATTTGAGACCATATGCTAAAACCACATATTTACATAAGAAATGCTTTTTTTTCACTGACATACATCTAATTGCCAGAGCTCAGAAATGCTGGAGCTTGTTGTAACGAGAAAGTTTCTCAGTAAGACAAGAAAACTTTCTGGTGTAACAAAATGCAAAAACGAGAAAGTTTCTTGTTATAACGAGACGAGTTTTATATCTTATTTTGAGAAAGTTTTGTTATAACGAGAGATTTTCTCGTTTTAACGAGAGATACAAATTTGCTCCTCTGACATTTACGACTTGTTACAAACATATAAAGCGGATCATTGCAATACCTTTTTCTCTTTCTGTTTCCTCTACGATGTCTAAAAATTCCAACATATGTTTCATTTCTTATTTGAAAGAGGTGATATTTTAGTCTTAATGAGCTATAAATCTCATTATAATGAGTTTCTTTTAATCTCCTTAAAACAGGAACCAGAAGTTTTTTTCTTGTTTAAATGAGATTCTTCTCCTGAATTTATTTCAGAGCTCCTGCAGTTTAACGCTTCCATGAATTCAGGCTAAACATTTTCTGAATAAGTTATTTAGGATTAACTAAGGTATTTATATTTGCTGATTGTCAGAAGAATAAAAGGGATATTTTAATTATTTCTTTCAAAAAATTCAGAAGTTTACTAAACTAAAATGATTAGATGTTTGAACAATTTGGAAAACGTTAGAAAAATGATCCTTAAATTCAGACCTAAAGGTTCGGTGTCAAGCAACTTTTTAATGTTGCTAGAGATGCCTTAACCAAATACTTTCAGTTTTTATCATATTCTAAGGAAAATTTCTGAATATAAATCAATTTTATTTTGCATAGAACATTTCATCAACAAAGCAGTTCAAAGTGCTTTACATTGTAAAAACAGAAAAAAACACAGAAAACCAGTGAACATTACATTTTGTGAAGTGCCATCATGTTGGTCTAAACAGGTGGAGTTTCAGTCTAGATTTGTAGAAACTCAGTGTTTCAGCTGTTTTGCAGTTTTCTGGATGTTTGTGCCAGATTTGTGGTGCACAGAAGCTGGCTGCTGCTTTTAAGAGAAATTAATATCCTCTAAAGAGATTCTCTCGCTCCTTATTCTGGCAATTATAAATACTTTTTGTGATCCCAACTGACCTGAAACAGGAAAATTTTAGTGTGATTTAATGTCGACCAGTTTCAGCTCCTCCAGGTTTCTGGGCCCAGTAAGGAAAGCATACAAGGAGCAAATTAATTATTTTCTTCTAAAGCCTCTTAGTAACATGGTGTCTTTGATTTAATGCTGAGAAAGCTGTCGGACTCAAATAATCCCTACATTAATCTGTGATGAGCCGACCTTTTTGCTGATGTCGGGCCGGTTCAGTCTGAGGCCAGCTGTCTTCATGGGGGGTCGCATCGTGCTTTGTCACCATCTCAGGCATTGCCTTGTCTCAATAGGAAAAGTTTCCCAGATTTGTTCTTGTTAGATTGCTCACATCCGTCCGCTTCTGCCTTCGCCTCAGTAACTATTATTCAAAATTTAGAGTTTGACTGAGATCAGCTGTTCCTGGTGCATCATTCAGCCACATTGCCTGCTTCTGAAAGGATTGGGGTTTTTTTCTAATAAAAGAAAAACAGATGGAAGTTGGAGAGCATTTACACCAGCACTGTTTAGTCCAATTTAATTGAATTCTAGTTTGTTTGACTAGAAAGTCTGGGGGAAATAAAGGAAAATGTTGATTCTGGTTCACCTAAAAACCTAGATCTCTGTTCAGTTGAAGTGAACTTTGGTGCGATTCCAATGCATATGTGGATCCTAGCGGATCGGAGACCGCTCCAGAAGCAGGAAGCCGACTATAGCGCAAATAATTCTGGGTAAATGCAACCGAAACAAAAGAAATTAGTTTTGTGAGCAAACTGCTTTCTTCAGAGGTTTTTGAGTTTTTCCTTTGGTTTTTTTTTTTTGGTGCAGCGCCACCACAGGCGGGGAGGGGAACAGGTTTTTCTATTAGACCACAGTGCAACGTGAAAGTGCACTGCTCCAACTGAAATTTTGGTCCCCAGTCGAGCAGAGTCTACCAGACTATCATATGTGAAACTCCTTAAAATATGTGTTCTGTGATGTGCAGAATTTTCTTGTGACAATAATATGTATTTTTTTGCATCAGATGCCTCCAACACATCTATATTTCTATTATTGCGCCCCAAGAAGCCGGGCCTCTCTCTCCTCCTCCAGTTCGGTTCAGCGGACCGCGCTCGGCCCAGTTGTTTTCCAGATGGTCTGTGATGATTAGGGAGCTCTTGGAAGGCATCGCTCAGCTGAAATCCTCTACAGCTGTGAGCTTGTGGGACTTCATGTTAAAGTGTCCAAAGAGAACTTTGGACTAATGGACAGCTTCCTGAGACAGATTGTGGCGAATACAATCTCTTAATTTGCCTTTATCCACATTTAAAGAGGCAGCCAACTGGCTTTTTTTTCCCCCTGTCCCCATCTGCTCTGCGGATAGATGAACCAAACCTCTGATTTCATTCACACCCTCATGAAAACGACTCTTGGAAATATTGCAGCCCTCATTTTTTTTCACAGGTACAGTGCTATATTGATGCACTGGTTGTTGCCAAGTTTTCAATTTAGCTGCAGCAGTGGAGGGATTAATATCATTCCCCTCTGGTGCTGAGGTTCGGGTTTGTTCACTCTCTGCTGTCTCCTTGCAATCACCTGCTCTCCCCTTGCACTCCTCAGAAGTCCCACAGCGGTCACTTTCATGCTGTTTCTTTTCATGAGCTTTTAAATCTGCTCACAGGTCTCATCTAGATTTTATGAGCTTAGTGACAGTCTTGGTTACATTCATTGCCTTGCAAAGGTAGAGAACTTTTCCACATTTTGTCTTTCTAATCCCACCATAAACTTTAGAGTGCTTCATTGGGATTTTGCATTTTTGGGAGGTAAACCAACACAAAGGGGAGCATAACTGTGGGGTTGAATGCAATTTAATCTCAGCATTAGAACAGTAGTTTTGTGAAAACCTCAGAGCTTTGTTAGAAATGTAAGTGAAAAATACCATAATGAAGTTTAAGGGGGATCTATTATATACATTTTTTGTACTTCCATTTAGGTCTCTACTACTTAAACAAAACAAAAAAAAACAGTTCAAATGCATAAGCTAAAACACCCAGGTGGTTTTTGGTAAGTTATTTGGCATCTGGAAAATGAGCTGTTTAAAAATCATTCTGGATGTAATGTTACAAATCAGCAGGCAGTGCTCATTACCTAGCAATCCAAGCTAAGTTCCAGCAGATTTGGTCAGCTGGTTTATCCGCTGGATGTGCTGTGCAATCACTACTGGAAAAGACAAGTATTTTGTGGTTGACTTACCATCCAGAAACTACTTGCTGAATTCTTGTTAGTTGTGCAGGAGGCTCTACTAATGCTTTTCAAAGATTTATGGTTGTACAATCCGGCATCTATTTTCAGCCATTTTCACCTGCAAGCGTAAACGCTGAGTTGGGGACCATGGCCAGCAGCAGCTTATTTGAATTTAAAGAGACGGAGGGTATAAAAACAGCTCGTTTGGAAAATAACCTAAAAATAAAATCTCATTATCTAAGAATGATTTTATGCGAAAAAATGTTGTGAACATGTTTTGTGTAGCCATAGACCTATCCTAACCTGCAGCCATCATATAGCACATACAGTTGTAAAACCAGCTGTCTTGGAGCTCAGCTTGGGTTGCTAGGCAACGGGCGGAACCCAACTTAGGTTGCTATGCAACCGGCTGGGCTTGGCTGGTGTTGCTACAAATCACTGTGTGCTAATTAGTGACGTTACATTTGGAAGATTTTAGAAATGGCAAATTTTCAAGACAAAAGAACAGAAACACTAATTGATTGCTAAGAAACACTTTGGGTTGTTTTTAGAAGCGGTAGCGCTCCAAACGGAAAATGGGAAGTTCAAAAACATGCAAAATGTGAATTTTGTTTACTTAAAGGCTGAGTAATTGCCACAATTTTGAAATTTAGCATCAAATGCATTCACACTTTCTATGCATACAGTTGGATATGAAGTCACAATCAGTTGATCATCAGAAGACCTTACTCTAAGAAAACGTACTCGAGTAAGGAAGATCTGCACTGGTTTTCTGCTCAGTCTATCACGGTTGCTTTGGCACTTGTAGAAGTCCTTCATATAACCATTAGACCTGGATGAGGAGCCTCTAAAGTCGCTCCCAGTAGCCACCAACACAAAGTCAAAGTGCTTTTTCAACCTTATCAAACCTCTTGTGTGCTGTTTTAGTGTTGCGCCTGTAGTAAGCTGAGTGCTGCTGCTTGAAGGGGCGCTTTGCAAATATAAGCGGTAACCCAGGTCATCTTGACTTGTCAAACAACCCCGACTCCCAAAAGAGACAAGTAACATTTAGAGCCTACTGGGATACAGAAAAACAGTATCATGTTTTATTGAACATCTTTTGTACATAAATAATTTTTATTCTTCATTGGATGTAACAGCGATACTGAGCATATAGAGTTGCAGTTTCACAGATGACTTGTTGGAAAATCCTCTCCCACACTCTGTCCTCTGATGCTCTCGCTTAAACAAATATTTGAACTCAGTCTCTATTTAAATAGCATGCTGTGATTGGCTTTATCTAATGTCATCACTGGAGTTACCACACAAGGAATGCACCATAGTTTGAGTTGTTAGATGAAACGTCAGATGTTTCAGGACTGCAAAAACTAAAAGTTTGCAAAAGTCCGGAACAAATACTGTGTAGAAGTTTGTGTTTTCACATCCTGCTCTCACACTCTGTGAAAAGATTTCATATACCATCTGCAGGCTCCTTGTTGCTTTGTTTACATTGAGTCCATTGTGGACTTTTTTTGTATGCTTAGTTTCCTTATTCCTGATTACTCCAATTTAACCAAAATTCAACACTTTGATCCTTTTCTGAAATTAAATTAACCTTTAATGAGCACAAGATTTAATCTAAAGCAGTATATTTTCTAATAAAAGCTCCCATCTCCCTTACACAATTAGCTCTAATGGCTTTTTGCTAAATACTATTTTTATCCTAATGCATATTAATTTGACAAAACAAGACAATGATATATTAGGGATGAAACGATTAATCGTGATTAATTGATGTCAGAAAAAGGCCAATTGTTGAAAGAACAACACAGTTGGAGCAGAAATTAAGCCAAAACTGTACAAAGTTACACATTTTTCAATATGTAACAACTTTAGCAGAATTTACAATGTCCAAATCAACACAAGAAATATGCACAAATGCACATCCATACATTTAAAAACAAACACGAAACAATGAATATGATTAATCATGATTGCTTGATTAAAAAGAAAACAAAACGTAATAAAGGTTTGCAAAAAGAACGAATTAGAACGAATGATGTAGGAGTTTTTGTGCTCACATCCTGTGAAAAGATTTTATAAACACTTTTCAGTCTGCTTGTTGCATTGTTTACAATGAGTCCACTGACTTTTTTCATTTGTTTACTGCAGCTTATAAAAGTGCATTATTAAGGAGACAAAAACCAAAGATTAAAGTAATGTTAGGTTTATTCCAGCTGACCACTGTTGTAGTCTATCATCAAACATTTGGCTCAGAGAAACCCATCTGTCCCACTCAACAGGACCTGGGTTTTTTAGTTTCACTTAGAGGACGTGTGTGAGATGAGACCAGAGTGTGCAGAGCTGACAGAGGCTTCATAACTGCAGTAATGACTTCACCTCCCAGTGATCCATCAGTCTAATCAGCTGTCGGCCTTCTGTAGTGCGTTTCTGCTGGAAGTCAAGGGTCTGGTTTAAATATCAGCTCCACTTACTCCAGGATAAATACAGCCTTCCCACGTTCCTGCTGTAATTCACAAATTGATGCGTGTGGGTAATCCCCCCTCTGAGTGAGAGGAAGCCCAGTGTTTCTGACTGTAATACCTCTGCTGGTGGCTCAGATAAATACACCTCACTTTGCACCGCTACGTTGTAATTTTAGTGTTTTTGTTCGCCTCTGTGCTGCTCGGGTAAAACTCCACTGCTACACTTCACAACTCCTCTACGATGACGTCTAAGGACTGGGAAATGTGTTCCTTATTAAGTTTGGGAACTCAAAAGTATCACTCACAATCACAGACAGATGCGTCATATAATTATAAGCTAGAGTTGCAATAGCCAGATGAATTATGGACTAGATTATTGACCATTTAAAGCGTGGATATGCATTATTTAAATAGAAAATACAGCCGTGTTTTGCTTGTTTTGCTTAAATCTAATGTAATTTTGCGTTATTTCTCTAGATAATTTGTTGTTTATTTGACACATTAAACAAACATTAAGCTGTGTTGCATTATTAATTAGCATTCAAAGTGTGATTTGGAACTACAGCCTCATTAAACGAGCTAAAACCGCATACATTAACGAGCTGTTGCGGTATCTTTTGATGAATGTTTAGAGAGCATCTTTTTGCTACATGTCATCCCCCTCAGATGTTTAATCCACAATTAAAGCCATATTTTTAGTGGATAACTGATTCCCTGTTACTGACTCTCATGTTTTCAGGCCAAGTTGTTGTTTTTCAAACTTATTTGATAAAACTTTGACGTGGTTTGTCTGAAAATCTGAAAGCTTTTCACCTAAAAGTTCCTGTGTTTTGATCTGGATGAACTCTGTGGTCTCATTAGGTTTATTTTATTGCCTCCCTCTCCTCATGTATTCGTTGTTTATTTATGAAGGAGGAGGACTCATTAGTGATTCACTGTGAAATCCTAAATTTTTGTAAATTTACTAGCAACTACTGCACTTTTAAATCTGCTTTACTGTCAAGAGTAAATTATCTTTACCTCCAAGCAAAGGGTGTAGTTTGTGAAAATATATTCACATATATTTTAAGAGACATAGGCTTCAGGGAGCTTAAACAGCGGTTTAAGCTATTTATATTGATTTATATAGAATTGTAATAATTGTATTTTCTATTTCTTATTATATTGGATATTAAACTATATAATTTAATGTCAGATGTTGCCATTATTTATGTGAGATCCCTGGACAGTGTTTGATTTAACAGGAAACATTTATGCATCCATTTTAGGCTTTAACACCGAAGAGTGTTGTCAGCACTGTTCCCAACTCTACAGCAAGGAAAGTAGCTATTGGCTCTCCTAAGAGCTGCTAGATGAATTTGCATATCGCCTAATTTGCATATTTGGTCACATGAGATCTGGGCAGTAGAAGACAGGAATCTCAACATTGGCATGACAAAATTTTTGTTTAAAATACTCTAAATACATCTAGATATAAACTTTATGAAATAAGTAAATCTTTTTTTAATTAAGTCGCTAAATGTCGCTAAATGTAGCGGAAAGTCGCTAAATGCAGCGTAAAGTTACTAAATTGGTAACAGTGGTTGACAAGGCAACAGGGTAACGTTTGCTGATAGGAAAACAATTAGATTTTTAAAAATTCACCAGCTGATTTCTTGCTTCATCTCCTTTAATATTACTGAAACTATGAATACTAGATTATAACTCCCATAACATATTGTTGAAGCCAATCATGTTTCCTCCCATGTTTGGAAATGACTTGAATGTTAATATTGTTCCAGGTTTGTAGCTGGAGATCAGTGAGTTTCTCTTCTGCTTAATTAGGCATGAAACTCGGGCTGCTGGCCTGTGATTATGGATGCCTGTGCACATAGAGTAAGCTAAGGAGAGAGTCAGCTGTGACTCCAAAGCAGCGTTTCGTCAAACTGCAAACAGCCGCTGAGCTCAGATTCTGTTGTTTGTGTTGGTTGCAGTAAACAGCTGCTGCTCCAGTCAGGTCCGCAGTGGCTCTGATTGGCTCATGTAGTCCTTTCCTGAACCAGATATCTGCCATCGTAGCTCTGGAGAGCGTTGTTAGACTGAATGAAATGGGACTTTTAGCCAAAATGCTAAATTTGGAACCTTTTGAAATGAAAATCAACATTTTAGGAGGTGAGAAAACTCAGTAGAACAAGCTATGCAGTATATCTTCTAATAAAAGCATCATACATTCTTTGTTAAATACTGTTTTAATGTTATAAATATGCATATTATTTTGACAAAGTGAGACAATAATATTTATTAGAGCTGAAAAGATTAATTGTGATTAATTGGGTATATACAGACTCAAAAACAAGACAATTACTCAACGAGCAACACAACCAGAGCAGTAATTAAGTCAAAACTGCACAAATAATGTACATTTTACATCTAAGATTGAAATAAAACCTTTGTCCATAATTATGTTCTACCTCAAAGGTGTCCAAAGTGTGGCCCAGGGCCATTCCTGGTCCTTGAAATGGTTTTCTTTGGAAACTGTTTCTTCGAAACTGCAGAATGTGCCAATATTCTATCCGATTAATTGATAAATTGTCAGAATAATTGATTACTAAAATAATTGTTAGCTGCAGCCTTGATATATGTAACGTAAAACTATAATTCAGGACAGTCGAAGATGTGTGTGATCATCAGAAGACCTGTGTCAGAAGACCAGAAGAAGTGTGTGTGTGTGTGTGTGTGTGTGTGTGTGTGTGTGTGTGTGTGTGTGTGTGTGTGTGTGTGTGTGTGTGTGTGTGTGTGTGTGTGTGTGTGTGTGTGTGTGTGTGTGTGTGTGTGTGTGTGTGTGTGTGTGTGTGTGTGTTACTCTGCCTCAGTTGCTGCCATTAGTTAAGGATGAATTATTGGCACAAATGTTAAAATATGCAGCCTGTAAGTTTGAAACTTGTTTCAGTTTGTATAAAAACAACTTGATGACAGTCCTAGTTTATATTAAAATTGCTCTTTGTTTGTTATATTGACTTTTTGGCCTTTTTCTGTGTACATAATGACATAATTTAGTGGATTTTTAAAGGTTGGGACGCGGTGCCTTTCAAACGTTTAGCAGACCGGAGTGTTTTTACTTCCTCATTTTTCCTCGTGATCCCAGATCATGTTCGATTGCGTTCATTTTTTGTGTAACCTTTGACTCAGCCACAATAAAGCCTCTGTCTGCAGGAGGATATACAATTTTAAAGTAAACCTCAAAGCCGCACCAGTTTAAACATAATTTTAATAATGCAATTATATTGAAGTGCTGTGTTCTCAGACTGATTATCGAGATAAAACTTGCAGCACAGCCAGCGGCTTTTTAAGCTTATGCGTCTGTTTGCTTGATTGCATTGTGTTGGTTTGCACAAACCTTTGCATCAAAAGGCTTTTGTGTAATTATGTAACTTTGGCTTTCAAGATTTTCTCCTTGTGTTGAAATGCCATTGCTTTTTCACAGTCTTTTTTTTTACTATTCTGTTTTGTTTCATCCAACACTTATATTTTATGTAGTCTCGTCCTCTGTCCTTACTTTTAAATTTAGTGTTTATCTTTTGTCTGTAAAATAGAATATTGGCTTTAGAGAAAAAAATCCTTGAAGTGGAGCCCAAGTGCTACCTTAGTTATCAATTATTAAGCTTAATTAAAAAGCATTAGAAAACACTCACCATTCTCTTGGGAGACATTTAAAATTCTTTTCATGTTCTATTTTGGTTTCAGTTGAATTTTACCTTTTTTCCCACATTTTCTAGGGAACATTGATGTGTTTGACATAAAAATACACTGAGGACGTTTTTATGGTGTTCAAAGTTACGTGTTGTTTGCATATAGGTTGTATATGGAAACTTTTATTCCCTGCTCCCGCATGGGTTCGGCCTTTCTGCAGTTTTTATCAGCATTTTTATATAGATGCAGATAAGAAGAATTCAGGTCAGACTGAAGAGCAGTTGAGAAAGGATTTTTTAACTTTTATCAACCTTTACCATAAAGTAAAAGGTTTAATGTTAAGTTTTGTGGTGGATATTTTTGTATGTGAACTTTAGCTGAAACGCTGCTTTAAACAGAGCCCTTATTTATCTCTTTTGTCGCAGTAAATGTGCTGTTTCTACACTTTTTAGATTATAATTCAGGTCTAAATTCATTATATTTTTCTTTAATTTCACAGCCTCTGTGTAAAAGCAATTAGACTTTTAGGTTTGACCTGCTGGTTCTGATTATTTTCCCCATTTTTATATACATTTTGTTTACATTTAGCAAATTAACACGTTAAAGAAATGTGGAAAACATTTTGAAATTATTTAGCACAGACTCATTTCTTTACATCCCAAAAGCCTGACCTTAATTCAGAGCAGTGGTGTCCCCAAAGGGGGGACCAGCGGAGGCACCGGCCCCCAGAGAAAATCATGTTTGAGTCATAAAGAGAAAAAATGTCTTTAATCAAGACAAACCTGTAAAACTTACTAAATAAAATGTAAATACATGCTTAATGTTGCTGTGTTTATACATGGATGATGATGGGAGATTTTCTTTCTGGTACATTTAATGAATAAGAAGAAAAACACTGTTTTAAGTATTTTATCTGCTGATCACCGATGAAGGGATTATTTGTCAAATTATTGGTCCAGCTTTTATTGCTCATCTTTGACAGCTTGTTTTTTAAGCTGTCAAAGAATTAATCTGTCATTATTGTACAAAAGCACCATGTTGACCTGTGACTTGTGGCCCTTTTTAGCTTCATAATATTAAAGAGGAGCTACCTGTCGATGCAGAAAACTTTTATTGTTTAACAAAAAAAGAAGAAGCAGCAGCAGCAAAAGGGTTTAGTGAGAAAGTCTACCTCATGATGCGTTGAAAGGTTGAGCCAGCTCTTCAGCTCACTGATGAAAAAAGAAACACTAGACTTGATAGACAGCTCTGGATTTTAGAGACAGAAAGCCCTAAAGTCCTAAAGCTGTTCGGTTTTAACTCGCTGGCAGCTTGGCAGCGAGTCCTTTATCTTGATACACGTTGAAAAATGACAAGCAGTAATTCAGAGGCTTCTTCTCATATCTCCAGATAACTATTTGGTGGCACTGGCTCTTTTCTGCAATTGTTTTGTTACTTTCTTGAACAGTAATAAAGATCCAGCAGTGTTAAAGACAGCTGCATGTGTCACCAGGTTTTAATAAGTTGGCAATATTTTCCTTCAAACTTTGCACTTCTGCTGACTCCAACCTCCGTTCAGCAGTAGTATGAAGTGTAAAATTAAAGTTTCCATCACTTGTCACCAAAAGATGATGGGTTTAGTGACCCTGCTGGACCTGGAGCAGATAAAATCAGTATCGAGTCAGGCGTTTAGAAGCAATCATTGTCTCTGTGGCTGTTTTATTTTCCTGCAGCTCTGCCTTTTTTAGAATGAGTTTCACATCTCTGTGGAGAGATAAAAAGATGCTTTGATCTTTATTATTTTGAGGGTTCCTTATTTGATTGAAGTTATTTTGGAAAGTTACCCATGGGGTTCTTGTTTGATCAAGGTTTAGTCTGGATGGTTATCTAATTGAGCTTTTAAAAGCTTTGTCTTGTTGTTTTTTATCTGGATAATCCCATGCAGTGCTTCTTTGAGCATTACAATTACTATTATGTGATTATGCAAAGGAGGAAAAGAACCCTGAAGGCTTTTGTTAGGAGTCTATGCATTTTATTAATATGCTACTTACATGGTCATTAGTGCTGCATCTAATGATTATTTAGTATTTAATTAATCTATCAATTTTTCTGATGAATAATCATACAAAAATGATTAATCAGAACAAATTGACACCATTTTCATGCAATATTAGAAATGCATTAAAATATGCAAATAAACAAATAATTCAATCCATTTCTAATTAAAATTAACATTACCTACAATGCAATAACATTGTTCCTTTAGTATCAATTAATCAACTTACAAAATTGCCATTAGGGCTGCAACTTTCAGTTATTATAGTAATAGATTAAAGGATGGATTTTTCAATAAAACGATTAATCAAGTAATTGTATACAAACTTTGTCACTTTTTGCACGTTTTTTATTTGACTAAGCCTTTTCTATATAATATTAGAAATAGATGATATTAGTCATTGTTAGTTGCAGCCCTAATGACTGGTAAACTGAAACTTTACCACTTGAGGAGTTTTGGGTAAAACATATTTACAAACCAAAGTGTTTTATCTGAAATACAAAATGTACATATTTTTTGTACAGTTTTGGCTTAATTGTTGCTTTGAATATGTTTATTTTTAAATAAATTGCCTTTCTTTGAATCTAAATACTCCAGTTGATGATTAATCAACAATTATTTTAACAATGGATTAATTGTGACTAATCCGATTAATCGTTTCAGCCATATTTGTCAAAAGAAATACCTAATACTTTTTTAAAACCAGCCATAAATCACTGGAAGCTTTTTGTATTTTCCTCACTTGGATTCATTCACTCAGTGCTGTAGGTCTGTGCAGGAGAAGAAACTGGTAGCTGACAGAAAAATAGGCCTATTTGCACTTGAGGGCTGTGTTTATTTGTTAGACTTCTTCTCCAAACCAAGATGCGCCTTGAACAGAGAAACATCTGCGCTAAAGAAGCACATTTCTTTGTTATTGCCGTGATGAATATGCTCTGAAATTGCACAGATCTCCAATCATGTGGAGTTAATTGTGTGTGCCTACAAGCACTTTGAGATTGGCTCCAGATGTCAGAATGCACGCTGTTTGACTTTTGCTAAGCTTGTTGCACTTTTAACCCTACAGAGGGCGCCAAAGTTGAACAACCTTTTTGGATAGCCCTGTTTTGTAAAATTCAGCCTTATGTTGGATCTGAACAGTCCGTCTCTGTTGTATCCACCTGAAACTGTAACGTTGATGTTAGAAAATATTTCCTTTGGGTTTTGAATTAGAATATTCTCTACCACTATAATTAAATCAGCAAAAAGGTGCATTAAAATCTTAAATCACATCTTTTTTCTCCCTTTCTCTCTCCTTTTATTGAATTTATGCCATCAAATAGTTTAATGTTCTGCCTCAGGAAAGTGTAGCACATTATTCCTACCAGGAGAGGGCAGTGTTGGATTTTGGCCACAACATGAAGAGTTTCTGAGTGTTGCTGAGATCTTCACCAGTATAAGGAGAAACGCTACCACAACACATTTGCTGTTTCCTTTTGCCCCTTCAAGCTTTTTTCTCAGCTCTGCCTCTTCAGTAAATACAGCTAAGTGGCTTTTAAGAACATGGATTACTTAAAAAATAAAAAGCTTTGGTCTGCCAGGAGTAGGAGGCTTAATGGTGGCGTTTTTGATGTTCTAACAAGAAAGTCGTTCAACAAGGAACACTTTAATGCGTTCTTGTGTTTTAATTTAATTATCTTGTTCCCTTTTATGTGGTGTTTTGTGTAGCTTGGTGTCATTTCTCCTTCCCTTGGCTCAGACATATGAATGTGAATATTCATACAGTTTTTATTTTTTTCTTTGCTTTTTAAGTTATTTTCTTGAGTTTTTAGTTATTTCCTTTATGATCCCATGCAGCTGTTGGACAGTAAACGGTAAACCAGAGGGACCTGCAGCCTACAGACTTCAAATCTGTCAAGATCACGGAGATTGTTTAAACGTTCAGGAAACAATACACTCCTTCTGTAGTTAATATGAAAGCTGGACATGCCTAGGGAGGTGTGTTGAGATAAACAGGAATAGCTTATTATGCTTTTCCTCTAAAGTTTTCAGTAATGCAGCTGCACCTATAAAAATACAAGTGGGTGACCTGGGAGGAGACGCTCCCTAAATCAGATCAGAGTGTGGTTTTCCTTTTAATTCGCCTCTTTTTGGGCAAGCTAGTAAAAAATAGGAAACAATACAGACATTTAAGAAGATCTTTAAGTTTTACTGTTATTTTTTAATGGTCTGATCTGATCTAATTTAGTGATCGATTGATCATTAATTGAAGTATAAAGACTCAAAAAATGCAATTTGCTGAAACATAAACACATTCAGAGAAGTAATTAAGCCAAAAAGGTTTTTTTCAAAACAAATTTGTCAATAAATATGTTCATAGTTTTAACTTCACTTGATTCACATTTTGTGCTATTAATCACCTTTTTGTCTTCAATTATTAACTGGTTAAGTCAAAAATAATCAACAGATCAGTTCTGTTCTTTACTGATGTTACGTCAAGCAGAAAGATGTCGATGTTAAAAGAATTTATTTAGCACCAAATTCATACTTTGCTACAAATTACCAAGCTTTCACTAAAGGAATGCTATATTTTATTTTAGAGTATACAATGTTTATTTTCTTAATTAAAAAAGGAACTGTCATAACTATTTGCATTTTTATGTATGTCTTGTATATAAAAAAGGCTTAAATGAAAAACCTGCAGAATGTGACAGTATTTTGTCTGATTAATCGATTAATTAATAGATTAATAACTAAAATAGTTGTTAGTTGTTAAACCTAATTTTTTACTTATCATTTACTGACTTATGTAAGTTCTTTCTATGTAATAATAAGGACCAGACTTAACAAAAATCCTTTAGTCCAACTACATAAATATTTACATAAATGTTTTGCATTATTATTATATATTTTTTCACATCTCTGTTTGCTCTAATTCTAATCTCTAGCTCTGCAATTCCTGAGAAAAACAAGGTAAGGAATATAAACTATGGGGACGTTTACTGTCACATCTCAGACTTTAGTGGAAAAAAATCATATATTGTTGGGGCTTTTTACCCCAAAACCCAACAAGTTTTTCCTAATAAAGTCTCGTAGTTTATATCAATTCAACCAACTAGTCAAATACAGACCTTAGAGACCAGAAATGAAGTCCAGCACATGACAGTTGCAACATAATAATCTTCTAATCACTGCATGAGGGAATTGTTATTGTAAATGGTTTGCATTGATTTTGTGATGAGAAAGAGTCACAACCTCAGATGACCGTCCCACCCATCGGCTGCCCTCAGTTTGTTTACCATGCCTTTACGCTGCGCTCCTGTTCAGAGTGCTATTGATTGTCCCTGTTTCAGCCATGGATTAACAGGGTTTTGTCAAATCAATATGAAATCAGGAAGTGCAACAGGAAAATGAGATAACGTTTCGCCATTTTCCCCAAGCACTTTATGTAATGAAAGCTGAAGAGTGAGGCTACAAAAGGAAGACGAGAGCACATAAAGTTGACGGATGGCCTGTCTGTTTGGATTGGTGAAGGTAAAAACCGATGTCTTAAACATCCTACTGAGTAATACCTAATAGACTTCCCTAGAAGCTCTGGAAGCGGCATTTTATTGCTGCTTTCCAAAGGTCTCCAGAGGTTTCCTTTGGAGATTGACTGATTTTCACTCCTTTTTTCTCCATAGACTGTTGTTAAAAAGGCTAAATCTGTTCGCTCTTTTGCACCTTCAAGAAGTTTTTTAATAGCAATCAGTGTTTTTCCACCTAAAATGTGGGAAAGAGCTGTTACTCAAAAGGTTTCTTCTTTCCCCCCATCTACTTTACAACCTCTTAAAGACAATCATTAAAGTTTTAACCTTGGCACTTTTTGTCCTCAGGACTTTCCATATCCATTTTTCTTTTCTTTTTTTTTCTTTTTTTTTTTTAGATTTTCTTAACTGCGCACCTCTGAAAAGGAGCTACAACAAAAACCTGGGTAGGAAATGGACAAAAATATAAAATATAGAAAAATAACCTTGACTTTGTTAGCATGTCCAGAGCTAATGCTAAGAAATGTCTCGAAAATCAAAAATATAATGAAAAAGGGCAGACCATAGACTTTTGTAGGGCTGCAACCAATCAATATTTTAGTAATCGACGATTAATTGATTAATCAGATTTTTAAAAATTGGCATTTTACAGATTTTTTTATTTAACCATATGAGCCTTTTTGTACAATATTAGAGATGCATTAAAAGATGCCAAAAACCTAAATAATTACTTGAGCATAGCATTTGTTTAGTGCATTTGAACAAGGTGAAGATAAAACTAAATTAGTTGTTTACAGACGGATGTTTTTATCTTAAATCCAAATTGTGTACATATTTTGTATAGTTTTGGCTTAATTTCTGCTCTGAATATGTTTTTTTTCTCCACCAAATGGCTTTTTTGAATCTCTATAATCAGTTAACGACTAATCAATTACTGAATTATTTTGATAAGCGATTAATCACGACTAATCCGATTAATCACGTCTGCTTTAAACTTTTACGCACTTCTGCTTATCTGAATTTGCTTTTATACAACATCTAACATGACTTATACTGCAGCATCTTATATGCTGATGCGATTTCAAGAGCTTTCACTGAACTGAGTTAGATCAAAGTAAACAGAAAAAGGATGAAGATGATCTAAAACTTAACTTTATATCTAGAAAAAAGGGAGACAAATTTCACACGGAGTACAACCATAAAGTTATCAGTATTTGACTCACCATCCCCAGTAGAAAACTACTGAACACACTCTTGCACTCTCCTGGGCAACATGTTTAGATGTGTTGGCTGGAAATGGGAGAACACATGATTCGCTGTGAATGTGGAGCAATCGTATTCTGCATCAGCGTGCTTTTCAAGTCCGCTCCTGCTCGCCTGTGTGCTCTGTATGTGCTGACTTGGATTAGGACTGCTGATGACACAGCATTCAAGTTGACGTGTTCAAGCTGCAACTCATCTATTCTTTCGGGATCCAGCATGTAATGTACCAGGACGTCTGACTTGTCTGTCTCTGTCTGTCTGCACGCTGGTTTTTATCTCTTCCTGGTTCAGTGTCTGTTCAGAACTTCTGACTTAACTAACTAAAGCTTTATCACTAACTGCCGTTTTGCGTTGCTGTTTTTGTTTTGCATGCGTGAGACAAAGGGTGTTAACAATAGCAACTCTCATGTATAATGAGGAATAAGCCTTCAGAATACATTCTGTTATCTTGTTTGGTGTTATTGAAGAAATTTCCCCCTGTACTGTAGGATTTGTTGACCAGAAACTGTGTTTTCCACATTTTGCCTCATTACAACCACAAACATCAATGTGTTGGGATTTTATGTAATTGACTAAAACAAAATGGTGAAGTGGAAAATGATACATGATTTTCTTCTTCTTTTTATTTTGCAAATAGAAATCTTAAAAGTGTGGCATGTGTTTTTAATTCAAGTTCCTGGAGTCAGAATTATTTTTTTACTGCCAATACAGGTGTAGTTTTTTTAGTGTATGCTTGCTGACTGTGCACACTAGGAGATAGAGATGAAACAATTAATCAGTTATTGAAATAAAGGTCAACTAATGTAGTAATTAAATAATTGTTAACTGGACTATACAGACTAAAGAAAAAAAAACATTGTTTTCTGAAAGAATGATATACTGAGACCAGTAATTATAAAAATTTACCAAAAAATACACATTTTGTATTAAGATAAATTAAAAAATATTTTGTCTATGAATATGTTTTACCGGGCTGCACAGTGGCGCAGTTGGTAGAGCTGTTGCCTTGCAGCAAGAAGGTTCTGGGTTTGATTCCCGGCCCCGGTCTTTCTGCATGGAGTTTGCATGTTCTCCCTGTGCATGGTGGGTTTTCTCCAGGTACTCCGGTTTCCTCCCACAGTCTAACAACATGACTGTCAGGTTAATTGGCCTCTCCAAGTTGTCCCTAGGTGTGAATGTGTGTGTGTGTGTGTGTGTGGTTCTGTGTCTCTGTGTTGCCCTGCGACAGACTGGTGACCTGTCCAGGGTGACCCCTGACCCCGCCTCTCGCCCAGAATGTTAGCTGGAGAGACACCAGCAACCCTACCGACCCCACTGAGGGACAAGGGTGTAAAGAAAAGGGATCCATCGATGGATGGATGGAATTTGTTTTACCCAGAACTCAAGTGACAGTTTCACCTGGTCAAAATGATTAAGAAACAAAACCCTCACATTTGTCATTGCTGTTCAACTATTAATTTATTAATTATTATTGGTATGTCAAGCAGAAAAGGATGAGCTTTTCGCATGTTGAAATGTTTTTTAGCCGCAGATGCCTCCTTTGCTAACCACATATACACTAAATAAATGTCATGTTATTTTTAGGCAATAAAACATTTATTTTCTTATTTTAAAAAAAATAAATAAATTATTTGCATTTTTATGGGTTTATAATATTATGCAAAAGTTCCAATTTTCTTTATCTCATTACTCGATTAATTGTCCCAAATTATGGATAGATTAATGGATTACTAAAAGAACGATTAACTGCAGCCTTACTTGGAGCCTTTTTAACTTTATAAGCTATCATCAGCCCAATTAAACTGTATAGAGCGCTCCTTTGTACACCAGTTTTCAAGTCCTACCATAGATTATTAATTTTATTTAAGTCTGGAAGCTCAGAGAACCTACTTTCTATTGGTCCATTTCATAAAATACCAGTAAAATACAATGAATTTTGTGGTTGAATTGTGGTTCTTCCTCCTATATCTGCATTGACTTCCATCCCCCTCTGAGCCTCTGTTTCAGTTCAACAGTCTTGGCCTCTCACTGCTGCAGCTGACCCAGTTCTGTTGGTCATCTTCTCTGTAATCAGTTGCATAAAGTGAGTAAACGCAGTCAGCAGCTATCTCTGACTGGAGACAGCAGGAACTGGAGCTCAGCAGATCCTGCATCACTTTTCATTACGTGGTCAGTTAAAATCTCTCCATTTCTCTGCTAATTTGGGAAGCGAGTCAGTTTCTTTTGTGCGGCGGTTCCTGGAGTTTTATTTTAGATAAATTGACTGGGCTGCTTGCCATTTGTCATATTTTTGTTCCTGGGAAGCTCCTTTCAGTCACTCATCGTCTGTCATACATACATGTTCACAGAGCCTTGACAGAGAAACTTTCTATGATAGTATTTGTTTGTCAAATGTAGGCTAACGTGGGATCCTCTCCCTCTGGCAGGCCTACTGAGCATGCTCAGTTCTGCTGGATCAAATCCTCGTTTTGCTTTTACCAAAAACTTGCGTTTTATCCACGCTTGTAAGAAGCAGCAAAAAGGATAATAAAAAGATTTCAGTGTCTGGGTGTCTCCTTCTGGGAGACTGTATTGTCTGTGAAAATCAATAAAAAAAATAAACCAGTATACAAAAACATCAAACTGTGCATTCAGAAAAATGGATGAAGCTCCATTTTATTGTCCTTTTCTCCTCTCCAAAGATCATCATTTCTGCAGTTAAATGTGGTGCTGGGCTTTAGGTGTCATATTTTATATCTCAGCTGTGTAAACATCATTTTTAACTTGTTTTTGTTGTGGACTTTGATGTTGACATTGACTTTGCACCATGTGCTCCCAAGTGACTCATTACACTGGAAAGGAAGAGCTGATACAAGAATTAAGCTCATAATGAACTGTGTTCATCATTTTTATGAGTCTTCTGTGCAAACCAAGGTGAGTGAAACCGGATTTATCCCACTTCTTACTCTGCATTTACCTGGAGAAAAAACTTTGACATCTGGATTTTACTGTCTGGATGTGCTGATCAGAAATTATGTATTTATTTAATATATTAAAATATTTAATAAGTAGGGCTGTAGCTAAGGATTATTTCAGTGATTGATTATTCTTTCGATTAGTCTGACGATTAATCCGATGAATCATTTAATCTGATTAAAAAAAGAAAAACTGCAAATTTTTCAGAATTTCTGATACAATATTAGAAATACATTAAATGATGCATATCTTCTTTTGAGTTGGTTAATCAGTTTCTGACGAAAAATGCAATCGATCACAATTAATTTGTTTCTACATTGCAATCTGAAT
The DNA here is from genome assembly GCA_033032245.1 of Poecilia picta. Lineage (NCBI taxonomy): Eukaryota > Metazoa > Chordata > Actinopteri > Cyprinodontiformes > Poeciliidae > Poecilia > Poecilia picta. The sequence continues at coordinate 26,951,906 of CM065358.1, forward strand.
TGACAGTGAAATACGGTTTGCTCTTAATTAACTACTTACTTTCTACGCTTCTGCTTACACTCTGCAATAACACAAACTCTTGCCAAGTACATTTGGTCCAGTTTCTAGTGAAAATATCTTCGCACACTTGAAATAAGTCAAAATGAACTTTTTAGTAAAATACACAAACTTGTTTTAAGGGATTCCTTAACATAGATTTTAAAAAGTTCTCGTTTCACTTGCAGATTATTTCTCTTAGACATTTTCCACCTGTTATAAGTGAAACAATCTGCCTGTGTATCTACTTTTCATCAATATTTAGGAATTATTCAATTAAAATAAGCTGTTATTTTTTTCTAAAAAGCTACTTGTAAGTTAATTTAGTCTTATTTGAACTGTACTAAGATATTTTCACTAGAAACTGGAACAAAAATACTTTGCAGTTTGTGTGATTTTGCAGATCTTGTTCTGACATTTCTGTTGCATTAACCACTTTGTAAGTTTGAGTTTGTTGCCACTGCAATGCATCTTCTCCTTCACTGTGTTTATCCTTTTGTTCCTCTCCTAACAAGAGATTTTCAGACACTATTTGTCCTCTGAGAGTACAGCGTACTCTTTGCAGGACCTTTGATGATTGAAGCTTTCGGTTCCGTAAGAAAGTCTTTGTTTTTGTGTTCCCTCTTTGTTGGCATGTAAACTGAGCTTGGTGTTTTAATCCTCTGAATGTTGAGTTTTTGCTCTGCCTGATCGTGCTTGAAATACCACTGATCCGGTTCTCGCAGTGTTGTCGAGTCATGTGCAATCCCCTTAGAAACCTCCAGTCTAGTCATGATTTGCTGCTGAGAAAGTCTCTCTTTCCCTAGAATCACAATCTTCCTGTGGAGTCAGATTCCTGCTCCAGAGCTGCAGCTTCAGACTTCCTGTAAATGTGGTTCAGTGTTATTCATTGGAAGTTATCAGTTATCAACTTTAACACATTTTGTCATGTTACAAACTTCAGTCTTTCTTTATTGGACTTTATGAGATGGTACAGTGTAGTAGTATAATGTGAAGTGGAATAAAAACATTGTTTTTAAAACCATTTTAGTAAAAAGAGTCCACATGTGTGTAGGCCTGAGACGATTAATCGTCCTGGAGTGTAAAGACTCTTACAAAATGGAATTTGAGTTGCTGAAAGAACAACACACTCAGGGAAGTAATTAAGCCAAAAATGTATAAAATATGAATACATTTTAAGATTTAAAAAAACAACTTTGTCAGTAAATGTGTTCTATTCAGAACTTCTCAAGTGGTCTTAATAAAATCCTAATAATTAGCTTTTGCTATCTTATTATTAATTGGTTTATCAGAAAAGTATTGATGTGAAGTCCAACAGGCTGAACTTTTCACATCATTGAACGTGTTTATTTAGCTGCAGATGCATGCTTTGCCACAAATCAAGCATTCATGGAAGGAATGTTTCTTTTTTATTTTAAAAATGAATCAAATTGTTTGTTTGCATATTTTTAAGTATTTCTAATATATTTTAAGTATTTCTAATATTGTATCATTTCATTTGTTAAATGAAAAATCTGCAGAATGTGACCATTTTTTTCATCCAATTAATTGTCAGAATATTTGCTAAAAAGAGATTTTTAATTGTAAATGACTTTAGTAATTTCCCTTGGGGGCATCGGTATCGGACATTATGATAATTTTATATCGGTTCAATAGATGAAACTGGGCCAACAATTGATTTGTCTTTCCTTCTTGTCATCCTGTAGATGGAGAAAGTCGTCCTGTGATGTTTGTTTGATGATTGTGGGGAGTTTATCTGAAGCAGAGAAGCAGTAAAGTCAGCAGTGTTGTTGTTTTTTCTTTTTTTTTAAGGTGTCCAAAGGGAAGTTAAATAACAACATAGATGCCATAACAGCCATATAAGAATCAGATATTGATATAGGCCCAAATTTTTACATGATTGCATCCCTAGTTTTTCTTCTGCCTGATAATTATACAGTATCTTGTGGTGCTTTATTATATAAAATCCCAGTAAAACACAATACAGTTTGAGATTATAGTGTGAGAAAACTTGCAGGGCACTTAGTAAAAACATCTTATTTGTGTTTTTAAGGCCACTGAAATCTGTCATTCTCCAACCACTTTTTGTTTGCTGAACATTTGTGTATAAAGTGGCAGACATCCACAGAAGTTGAGCAAAGTTTATATACTTCAACATAATTGTAATGTCTTGAAACAACTAGCACCTTCACTCCTGAAGCTGAACGTTAAATTATTCATATCCAAATAATTACCTTAGAGTTGCCTGAGTGCTGTAAAGCCGAGCTGGCAGGTTTCTGTGTGATGACAGACATAAAGTGCTCTGTTATTTTTAGCACCAACTGCAGAAGGAGGCCCTGAATCTACCTGATCAAGGAATGAAGCGTGGTCAGCATGCAGACCTGAGCTGCTGCGGGGCGCGGCCTCATGCTACAGCGACGCACTGTTGGTGTTTTGACTTGCAGCCTGTGGAATTTGTGAATCTTTGTGCTGCCAAGGCTCACAAAGCAGCCTGAACAGCAACGCAAAGCGGTTTTTCACAATGACCCTAGGAGAGATGCCACCAAGGCCACTGGGGTTGAGAAATGTTGTGAGTTCATTGATCTCCTGGCCTGATTCACTGTATTTACATGTTAGTTTTTTCCACCCTACCTTCACCCTGAAAGAGGTGAACGAAGAGAGAGATAAAACCGTGTGTTTGAAGTTGCTTGTTCTGTAGTGTGTAAGAAACGATTCCCGTCCTTTTGGGTTTGTAACAGAACTCTTCTCTTTGATCCCTGCCGTTATGTTACATGATAAAACTTGTCGTCTCGTTGGATGTCTCAGTTCTTATCAGGTTTGTTTCCATCACACAGATGGAGGAATATTTGGACGTTTCTTGGTCTCATATCCTTTTATCAGACTGGATAGCATCAGTCCTGATGTTTTTCTGCCCACTGCTGGAGTCTGTAACTTTTACAATCTAAAGAGCCATTTTTATCCACAGTAAAGCTTAATAAAACCTGTTTACAGCAGAAAATGTTACATCACTTTTTTTAATTTTTATGAACATCTGCTACATAAGCTGTGCTATTTTTAAATATCCACTATTTAAATGTCTTTCATTGCGAAAGAGCTGCACATTTCAGGCCCCTGACCCAGAGAATAGCATGTTTGTCTCATAGTACCAAGAAATCCTTTGAGTTTAAGCCCTGGTGCGTTTACACCAGCTTTGTTAAGTTTGCTTTAATCCAACTGAAAGAGGACTACATTGCGATTGCTAGAGCCTAGCATAACATAGGGCTGGACTATAAATCAATAACGGTATATATTGCTATAGTGATGAGAACTGACGGATAATACGTCTGATAGAATATTCAATATTAAATATATAGAATATCCACTGACCTCCGATTCAAAACCGCACAGCATTCTGGGAGACGCAGGCAGAGGAAAGGCTTTGGCCGCTCAACTTCTCACGGCTAGCTAAGCAAAGTTGGTGGGATTAGCAACTCACTCGCTCTTTGGTTACCTAGCAACTCAATCACTCATTGGTTACCTGGCAACAACCAGTTGAGTAACTTGCCCAGCAGCAGTTTAAGGTTTGTGTAGCTGCTCCCCAGCACTCGAATAAATTGCGCGGCCTCGACGGGTGAATTTTCAAGGTTTGTTTATTTTCCTTGACGTGGATCATCATACTTCAGTCATCATAATCACCGTGAAAACTAAACTGATACACAAATATTAGAATATAAACATAAACTTACAATACAAACAAAATAAAATAAAACGTACCTCGCTGCCTTCACCGGGGAACACCTAAGTGTTGGTAGTTTCAAGCACCTTTGGCAATTCGTTCATTTGCCAGCTTCTATAGGTCTGCCCTCGTCAGCTACGGCAGCCCGTGAGGTACAAGAAAAAACTTTACAAAGTGCAAATACAATTAAAATACAAATCAACAGTGGTAATCAACAACAAATATCATTAAACAATCCGCAACATACTTAAATAATTTACAGTGAATAATTACCAATTTGACTAATTTAGGAAACTTAATGAAAATGATTCACTATCCATTACAGTTTGTTTCTCCTCCGTTCCTGATAACTGCTTAAAAATAATAATAAAAAAAACAGCGTTGAAAACTATGGATAAAAGAGAAAAGATCACACAACCGTTTTGGCAGTATTTCAGAAATTTAAAACAAAAAATTAATCAATAATTATTAATATTGACTGATTTAAAACAATTTTATCCATATTGTCCAGCCTTACGCTAGCAGGCAAAAAATTGCGTGTGGTTTTTAAACAAATACAAAGGAGAAATCCTCTAACTGGTAAAATCTGGCATTATTCCATTTTTAGCTTTCATTTCATGAAGAAGGAAGTATTTTCTTCAGAGGCTTTCATGTCGTTTCCTTCAGTTGTTCTTGGTGCAGCACCACCGCAGACGAGGAGGGGAACAGGTTTTTCAAAGGGTTTGGTTGGTTTGATCCATCCATCCATCCATTTTTTTACACCCTTAGTGGGGTTGGGAAGGCTGCTGGTGCCTATCTTCAGCTAACGTTCTTGGGTGAGAGACGGAGTCACCTGGACAGGTCGCCAGTCCATCGCAGTGGTTTGATACAGCGCACTGTAAAAACAAACTGCGACAGCTGAAAATGTAAGAAATGTTTCAGTTTTGCTCCCAAATCAAACCAAGTCTACCAGACTATCTAACCCTGGCAGATTTTACTTAAAATCACTTTCTTTTAACCAAGAAGTTTGTCTGCGATTAGAAACTTTGCTGCGCTTATAATGTGACTAAATATCTAAACATGTAGAGGTTACGAATACGTTTTGAGCTGCTCTTTTGCAGAACCTATTAGTCTGGTGTGTCTGAATGTGACCGTTCAGGCAGCTGGTGCTTTTCCACCTCCATTTGACACATTCTGCTAATTACCAGAGCACAAACACCCATCTTCCCCCCCCAGGCGCTTGCTCACTGGTGTGCATAAGACTGGTCATCTCAGCCCCAGCTCCCTGAGGACAGGCAGGGAGTGGAACTGTTTATGCATGTGGTTCTCTTTCGCTACCGCTCAGTAGGAGCAGAAGCCCCTGCAGAGTGCATGCAAAGCGGCTCTGGCTCTGGATGCCTCCCTCTCTCCATCGGACTCCAGCTACTGGGAGTTGCAGTCGCTGAACATGCAGCTGCTCAGAGCAGCAGCAGGTAATATTTTGCACCTCGGTGACAAAAGGGGAGAGCGTGGGAGTGCAGGTGGAAGAGGAAAGAGCCAAAGACAAGAGCGTGTGGGCAGAAAGAAATGGCTCCTTTGAGAGTGGATAAACATGTGAACACTTAGTACTTCCTGTCTCTGTCCGACTCTGAGTGGGCCGTTAATGAGTCTGAAAGCTTCATCCTTGGCACCTGTCAGCCAAGATGAAGATGAAACATCTAGTGCAGGCCGCAGCTGAAAAGAAACACTTCATTTCTCTTTAATAAATAATAGTTTATTTCAGTTTTAAATGTCTTTTACCCTTTCAGCTCCATTCTTTTGATGGTGTGTAGCTAACAAACTGAACATGACAACTGGTTAAGACGTTCAAGGCTATTAGGCACTTCAAAGCACTGTGTGGTTGTTGTAGCATAGAGGATAAATATTAACCAATAGCACTTAAACTGACTGGTTTTGATGCCTCTACTTTCCAAATACTGAAGAGGGAGCTTATAAAATACATGCTTGCAAAATCTTTTACTAAACTGATCTGTATATTTATTATGATAAACATTATGCACTTTCCTGATTCTCTTTAAGCGGAAGTATTATGTAAAATTAATACATAATTAATACATGTTGACAGGGGTGGGGTGGGGGGGGAATGCGCACGATCCCTAGAGAGTCCGATGATTCTGTTGACGGGGGGGGAAGGACTGAGAAATTAAAGTTGTTTCAATCTTTGAGAGGGTGTATTTGCATTGTTATGCTTTTACTGTTCTGGACAATATTGTCATTTATCGCAATAATTTTTGGAACAATTTATCGTGCAACAAAATTTGTTGTAGTTGGTTGTGAGGAGGCTCCTCTTCTGCTTTTCAAAGATGAATAGTTGCATAATTACATGCCTGTGTGTGAGTATAATTGGTCCCTTTTTGAGCTACTTGACCACAGATATGTTTCATCAGACATAAAATCAACACAGGACTTTGGAGGATTTAGAGAAACAGTACAAAGAGTAAGGTTCAAAGATCCTGCTCTCTGCATGCTCCGTTATTGTGAAATACCATGGTTTTAGCATGACGCTGTGCTTCCTGTAGCTTTCATTTTAGTCATCCTATGATTTCTATTCCTTTGAATGTAACATAAATATTAAAGTGCTTTAATTACTTTGATTGATGGTTTTGCTTCTTTGATTGTTCCCCTTGCTCCTGTGGTCTCTGGCTTTTACGAGTCAAACAACCCAACAGTGATAACATCAAGGAATGTGAGTCCACCAGGTTATGTTTGCTATGTTGTAACGTCTAATGGCGCTCTGCACCAAAATAAAGTGCAGTCAAGTTTTTTTCTGTTGTTGTTTGAGAATAAACACTCTTCATGGCCTTGATTTGACCGTACCCCCACTTAAGTAGATTCTTGGAACAGTAGTTTGTAGCTCCCACTCCCACTGAAGTGGCTGATGAGCTGACTGCTTTGAAATGTTTCCACTGTGAAAGGCTGACCCAGGCGGCGCTTCCTGATTTATTAAAAGAAAACAGCAACAAACAACACGTCCCTTCAATCAAAGCAAACCCTCAGCTACTGGCTTGATCTTGGCTGAGGAGATTTTGAATGAATCTCTGCAAAAATGTGAAACACCCTGAGCTACTGACGGTGAAGTTTTTCTTGGTTGCCTCAGGGTGACTGAGTCAGACTTCGTGGGTGTGATGGTGACGTTTTTATCGCTTGTTTGAAAACCGGATAAATGCAATGCCCACGAATATTTTTCGTAACTTTGCATCAGTTACACTTTGATAAAAATCTTTTTGGACACATTAGGACAACTTTCAGCACCAGATTGAGTCAGAGATCCACTGAGTAATTATATTTGCTTGTCTTAAGAGTTTTTTATGGAGTTAAATTGGAGCCATGAAGTTTGTCCCAAAGAAAAGAAAATTGAAACTTGAAAAATTGTTTTGAGACTGAAAAAACTGAAGCCACAAAGTTGTTAAAAAGAAACTTAAAAATGATTTGAAACAAACAAAAGTTTTGAAACTAAAAAAAGAATCTGAAATGGGAAAACAAAATTATAAATCTGAAATAGTCTTTTTTTTTATTTTATTTTTTTAGCTTTGCATCTTTTTCTGGTTTCAAATCTTTTTTTCAGCTTCAAAATAATTTTCAAGTTGCAAATCTTTATTTTCACTTCTTTTTTCAGTTTCAAACTGTTGTTTCATAGTCATTTTTCAGCTTCAATTTTTTTCTTATTTTCAAAACTTCCTCAGCTTAGTTATTTTTTTATTACATTTTCTTTTTCATTTTGAACAATCATTTTGTCCCCAATTTAGCTCCATATTTGCAGTCATTGAAGTTGTTCTTAAAGGCTCTTGTGTAAATCTGTGAGATGATGGTGTCTTTTTGGGAGTGGAAATGTTTTCCCCAGATGATTAGAAACTGACAGCTAACGCTGATGGCAGCTTTATGAATTTTTAAAAAACTCTTCCACGTGACACAGCACTCACACAGATGGTTGAACAGCTTGCTTTGACTTTTCTCTCTGACACCTTTTTATTGCACAGGCTCTTTATTCGCTGTGCTCTCATTTTCAATGGGTTAGGTTATTAGATATGTCACATATCCTCCAGATAATTGCTGTCCCCTTCCCCTCCTTCTCGGGGTCTGGAGTTTTTTCTGCGTCCCAGCTGGTGGTCATGTGCGCTGCCAGCATTGGAAGACCTCCCTGGAGGGAAGCAAGACCAAGCGCTTTAACTGAGCCCACACCCCTCTGTGAAACCGAACCCTTTTGCATTATTTATAAAAGAAGAATTGTCAAAGTAGTTCACAAATGACTTATTATTACACATATGATCTACATTTCCCATGTTTTCTTGTTGTATAAAGCAGATTTATCCTTTGTAGATTGGTTATATTAAATGGGACCTACTATGCAAAACCCACATTTTGCATCTTTTTGTATTTTCATTTTTGCCTGACCATTGATTCAAATCTCTCTTTACAGACAGTCTGGGCTTTCTCCCTTTCACTTGGATTTCTCTGACAGAATTTCAACCGGGCCAATCAGCAAACAGAAGGAGAAGTTGTGAACAATGACATCAATTTTCTGCGCTGTTTTAGAATTGTAGCCTTCCTGTAATTTAGTAATGGCAGCAGAGGAAGTGAAGGAAGCAGTTCAGTCCATGTTGGCCACACTTACAAATATTGAATTAACTTTAGCAACTGCCTCGTTCGACTCTGCACTTCTCTCTCCGCAGTGAAGGGTGGTTGTTTGCAATGCTAGTGATGAACTGGCACATTTACGTAGTAACAGACAAACGTTAGCGTTATAATTGAACAACTTGTTTTAATTCAACATAATCCACGCCTCCAGGAAGCAATTGTTTCTTGATAGCCGAGTGTCCAGACTCCCCGGATGAAGCAAAGTGTAGAACCGGGGTCTTGTTTTTGCCAGGCCACACCCACTTGGGTTTCTACTGATTCTGAAAAGGTTGTTTGTTTTTATTTTGGCAATAAGTTTTGTGCGTGTGTCTGAAAAAGGAACTGTTTCAAACTCAAAAACTTCTCGATTAAGTTACATTTGACGGGCCGTGCGCCTGTTACCTAGCAACCCCAGCAGAGTTCCGCCCATTACCTAGCAACCCAAATGGAACTCCAGCAGGTTTGGTCAGCTGATTTTAGATCTGTATAATGACTTGTGGAAAACTCATTTGTTTTGTTGTTGACTTACCACCCAGAAACCACTTGCTGCATTCTTATTGGTAGTGCAGGAGGCTCCACTTCTGCTTTTCAAAGATGTACGGTTGTATCATTGTGCATCTGTTTGCAGCCAGTTTCGTATACAAGTTTAAATGTTGAGTTCTGGGGGGGAGGGGGGCAGCAGCAGATTGTTTGGATTTAAAGTAACAAGAGGCCTTAAAACAGCTGATTCTTAACTGAATGGACTGAAATCTCGTTATCTAAGAATGCAGAAAATATGTAGCAAACATGTTTTGTGTAGCCCATAGTCCTAGCCCAACCTTTTCGAGGAGTTTTAAGTTACATTTAAAACTTTATTTTTCCGTGTAACGCTAAGGAGCAGTGAGTTGCTCTGAAGATAAGTTTATGTCTGAGTGTGACCCTTTGCTGCACCCAGCAGGTTGATGAGCTGAAGAGCTGTTTAGCCTCTTGCTTGGGGTCGAGGTCATTGTCCGTGTTTTCTCGTCCTCCATAGCTGCAGGTTCCCCGCTGAAACTGCTTGATATTCAGTTCTTCCTCAGCTTCAGCCAAGTCTCTTCTTGTTAACACAACTGCCAGCAACTAGGGAGGACTTAAGTAGGATCCAGAGGTAAATGCATTGTTTTTAGGTCTTAGCTGTGTTTACAACAGCTTTAAGTCTTCCTCATTCTCTGGCGCAGTGCAGCCATAATCAGTTGGCTCTCCATCATGCACCATCTCTGTCAGGACTTGCTAAAGAATGAGCTGGAGGAGGAGGAGCTGCACTCTGAAAACTGTTGGGATAAAAAAGACCCATCCGGTTCATCCAGGTTCTTCTTCAGTGGAAAAGAGTTTGCTAGCTCCAGATTTTAGAAATGGAAGCAGAAGACAGTAAACAATTTTTAAAAATTGTACGTTGGTTCTTGGAAAAACACTAAACCCAAATTTTTTCATGTTTTGTCTGCAAGTTAAAGTGCCAGTTGACCAATTGGCAATTAGTGCACCTGTTTGCAATACAATGTAATAATGAATTTCTCAGAATTTATATATTCAAGCATAAAAGCAGCTTATTCACTAATATATACAGCTAGAAATGCTTATAAGAAGTTGTGCGCCACCTCTGTTAGATGTTTGAATCCAGCTTGAGGGAAAGAAATGTCTTCAAAAAAAATTTTTTTTTCTATATTAATGATTTTAAAATGTCTCTACAGTGTAGTTGGAAACAGTAGCATTTTGTGAAGTATTAGTTTTTATGAAGAGTTTGAGTATAAATGGGTTAAAGAAACAGCCATGTAGTTTTTAAAGTGTACCTGCATACAGAGTTAAGGAAATACTTTACATGACGCAACTCAGTGATGGAACGTGATTAATGCCCTGATGTGCCAGTTAATAAAGGTGGGTAGTAATCAGTTACATGTTACTAATAATTTACTTTCAGAAGTAGCTTTACTACACTGTACACTTCAGTTTAAAGTGTAACTAACTCCCAAATAATATTTTCTTTGCTGATAAACTATCTAAATGGTTATTTAGAGTTCTACCTTTTTGTTTCTTTGGGAGTTTTTACATTTTTGTGTAAATTTGCTTAGTAATATTATAAAGTATTCCCATAGCTCACCATCTACAATAACTCTGAATAAAGTTTAATTAATGATTTAAAGCAGCATATAATCTCCCTTTGGAATCAACCAGAGTCGGCCAAAGGCATATGCGGCTGCTAGGGCCTCCATACCCAAGAGCACCATGATAAAAATGCGTAAACATATTTAAAATAACATCGAATAATACAAACTAGATGCCATTTCACACGGAACAATGATTTCCATTATTCTTAGAGTTGTTACACAAATAATGGATGATCTCGTCCTGATGTTGGCTGCTGCTGTTGGGAAAACACAAGATATCAAACTTGCTAACTTGTTTACTGTAAATTTTGTGTTTATCTACTGACGTTACTTTGAAATAATTGAAACCATATGCCTTAAACACCACTGTGCATTTCAAAATACAAATATATATATTAGTTTGCTACTCATGTAAGGTGAAAATCAGTAGCCATTGGTACGACGTTAGCTAATTACAAATGAGTAGGTATGCTACACATGTAGAGTAGCTCAGGAATTATAAAGAATCTGGTGTTGACAGGTTGGTGTGGGGGGACCAAATGAAAATCTGCTTAGGGCTCTAAAAAGGCTTGGGTCGGCCCTGGGGTCAGTTAAGTATTTTTTTATTATTATTATTGGAATTTGAATTAAAATGACAACTCCTATTTCTACACAAGCTCCCAGAAGTTATATGCTTATAAAGTTTTTTGAAAGTGTTTCTTCTGCCTTGTTAAATAAATTTATTTAACAATTTATTTATTATTTTTTAAATTTACTCTTTAAGAAATCATAATTTGCACATCAGATTAATATTTTTTGTCAGCACACACACTGGCTTAATTGACAACGCTAAGACCTTCCTCTGTGTTCTGATTGGTTGTTTCTAGTTGGTACTGGCAGCAGTGGGAGCTCGTTTTTTTCACACATTAAAACGAGTTTCAACAAATATTTAAAACATACATATATCAATCAATCAATCAAATTTTATTTGTATAGCACATTTCAGCAGCAAGGCATTTCAAAGTGCTTTACATAATTAAAATAAAAACAGCATGTGACATTGAATAAACAGTGAAAGATATTTTTAAAAAGAAACAGTGAGAAAGAAAAATTAAAAAGTAAAAATAAAAACTTTAACATTTAAAACATCTTTAGTCAAACCGCCATTTGACAAGGACTCAAACCTTAAAAACTTTTGTCAAAATATATATTTGATTACAAAAATTACATACTGCAGCTTTAATCAAAACTGAAGAAATTTTACAAATTACTTTTTTACTCTTGTTTGAGTAATTACTTGAACAGCTACATTTATTTAAGTAAAAATATACGCTGAAGTTGTTCTACACTTATTTTGGATCCTGTACCCTCTTTTACTTTTTAAAATCAAAGCTTGGACGCGCATCCAGATAAATAAATGAAGGAATAATTCACCTTAAAAACATTTTTTTTCCTTTTTCTTAGAGATAAATTCCTGCTTTCTACTTCAGTTTTTTTTTTTTTTTTTTTTTTTAAATGAACATCATCTAGGAAGCGTTCCTTACTGTGCAGCGCATTCACACTGGGCCGAGCTGGACCTGCTTCACATCCGGGCTGTGACGTCATCGCCTCGCTGGTTCCATTGCGTCGTTTTACTACTGGCGCACGCCGCTCTGCCCCGCACATCAGCAGCAGCGGCAGCGGCAGCGGCGGAGCACCGACAGCGCCGCTTTCACACCAGACGCTTCAACTATCAAGCTGCTGCCTCATTTCTGGATACGGCGTTCTTGCTTTTTATTTTTGATTTAATTCCTCCTCCTCCTCCTCCTCCTTCTTCTTCTTCGCCTGTTTCGCATCGCTTGCCCGGACAGCCTGGACATTTCGCGGAGCGTTTTTCTTTGTGAGTAACTGACTCCGGGCTTTGCCCCGACGCGACAACAACAGGGGGCGTTAATTGTATTGATTGTGTGATGGTTGTTGCTAGCAGAGAGCTATGGAGATGCCGTCCGTGATGCGGTTGCATGCGGCTCGGTCCAGGCCACCACAAGCCCCTGCTTAGCGTTTTCTTTCTAATGTGGCTTTTGTGTACAAACAGCTTTGCTGCCGTACAGATTCTTTGATTTTTGTCCCGCGTTTGCCAGAAGCACCTCGTTATTTTTGCTGACTGCGTATCCTTCAGGGTTGCGTCTTAATTGCTACCCTCATTTTTATTTCTAGGCTTTAAAAAAAAAAAACACACACACAACACAAATCAGTATTTCCAGCCCGCAATCCTTAGAAAGCCCCTCAGATAGACCGAAGAACACATTTGTAACTGTGAAAATATTGTTTTAGTCATTCAGAATACTAAGGTTTCTGTTTGTTTTTAATTTGCAGGACTCCTGCAATATTTTTTGATGCTGATTCACATCTGGTTTGAATCTAATTTTGAATCATTGGATATAAATCCTGATTTAACACACAGTTTGCTGCTGTCGAAACTGCATTTCCATATTTCTGAAGTGTTTGCCATCTCCTTAACTGCAAACAGTCCTGAAAGCATTGCTGTTTTTTCCCTCCCTCTGTGACTCCATTCCAGTAATCTGCATCAAGATCCCAGTTCCCTTTGCTTCCAGCGCTGAACTGCGCTGTGGTTTTCTGGTGATCTTTGAAAGCTAATCACAGTCAGTGAGGGTGTAATTATGCTGCATTAAGCTACCTTTCCTGCAGTGGCTCAAACTGACCTCTCATTAACCTGCCACACACACACACAGCACTAACTAGCTGAACATTTTATTATGATGGCTGTTTTGATCTTGTGTTTTGGAGCAGAAATCCTGGAAAGAAATAAACAAGTGATCAGCTGAACCTGTTTCTCGTGTTTTTGGAGGATGTTTGCTGAGGCATTTTGCTGCCGCTGTCATGTGCTCAACTGGAATCATCTGGAAAACAACCCGTTGTTTCTCACCAAGTGCAATACTCTGGGTGGGACTAGTTTGATTAAGAAGGTTTAATTGGCATGAGTTATCACTGGGTGTTTATGAAAAGCTTCAGTACGCCTCATGCTTGAAACACACTTTCAGTTCTGATTTTTAATGTTACATTTATTTCTGTATGAAGAAAAAAGAGGAATCATGCCTGAGAATAAATTCTTACTTCCCATTTGGTAAAGCAAGGGATTGTTCTGGATTGTTGAATTGAAAAAAGGTTCTGGAAAAATGCTGAACAGTTAGTATTTTTACTCCTTGACTAGTTCTGTTTGCACCAGTTTGATAATTTTATGCCTGCGTACAAATCATTTTGTCTCCACGCACTTAAACCACATCATATTCGTTTACTTTGTAGGTTTTTGTGAATATTTTTGATGAATTATTGAGTTAAATGTACATAAAAATGCTCAAATCTTTTGTATATTTTAACCCAGTTGCATATTAAGATTTGAAAACTTTGTGTCATACTTCATTCTTACAAAATTTGACAAATAATGATTTGTGATCCAGACAAAAATAGCTGTTCTGCTTGAGTCATGCAGCCAAACTTCATTAGATTAGATTATGAGCAAAAGAGACAAAAATATTTGAAGTTATTGCTTGATAAAGTATCAACTAATAAAAAGTTGGAGACAAAACAAATAAAAACCTGTAAAGGTAAGACATTTTTGAGGCAGGATGACCAGCACCCCTCATATTTTTTTAGCAATAATCTAGATTAATTGGTCCCTGAATCTGATGCTAACATGTAGTCTGAGTGGATTTCTGCCACCTAATTTACAAAAACCACAGCAGTTTATGCCAACGCCACTGATAAAACCTCTAAACTGTCATTTTATATTTGGCCTGAAAAAAAAAACATTTAGACAGAGAACTGAGGTAAGAGCTTCAGGGATTGTTCTGTATGTGATCGGACATGTAAAGATGTTTTAAATTTGATAAAATCATGTTGAAACGCATCAAATGTGAAGATAACATTTCCCAGTTCTTGCCCCCTTAACTGCAGACCAACTGAAAATAAAATGGTTCACAAAGGTCCAGGCTAGAGCTGCTGTTCATTTGCTTACAATGAAAGGCTTTTTCAACATCTTAATAATCTTTTAAATGTTATTACAGTTAATAAAGGAGTGGCATTAGCTTGACTCAAACTTATGACCCCTGGATTATTAACACAGCCTCCTTTCCTGTTGAGCAACACAAATACATGTCATGATTGGCTGTTTATTTTTATAAAGTCAAATAAAAAATTATTTGTCATCTAAGATGGAAATACTCTGTCATCACCGCATTGCTGCAGCTGTTCCAACTGGAAATGACGATACTTGTGACAAAACGGACACCTTTCTTTTATAAAACAGTTTCTGTCGTTTACATGTCATAAATAACTATTTAAATGTGATTTCTCTCTCTGTGTTATGGCTCTGGAGAAGCATGTAGCTTTTGAGCTTGAATGTTCAAAAAACACCATCTGAAAATGTGCATACAGCAGAAATATGTAAGTGTACCACCATATTTATGACTACTTTGGTTTTATTTATTGCTAAAAAAAAAAAAAAACAAAATGATAAAAACCACAAAATCGCAACTGAAAAATAAGGGTGACATTAGTTCATTCATATTTAATCAGATGAAATAGTTCTTGCTTTCCAGTTTGAGCTTTTGTATTTCTAAGATTTTTTGGGGTCTTAAATTTTTAATTCAGATGAAATATTTATATATAAAACATAGATATCTATTTAAAATAAGATATTTCTGTTTGGAGATATAAGTTTAAATGCCCCAAACTGCAGCAGACCTAAATGCACAAAGCTGTTCCCAAAATAAAAATAAGTCTGACAAGTGTTTGTTTTTGATGTTGCCTTCTGTAGAGTTGCTTTTATTGGGGCTTGAGATTGAGCATTGACTTGTCAAGAAGGGGAAGTTTCACAGGCACCGAAAGTGAGGTGGAAACTGATGGTCATCTAAAGTTGGGAAGTTGAATTGCGGTTCATATTTTAGCCTTTAAAGGAACCCTGACTTTACTCGCATGAGCAGCAGCTGCAACAGATGTCTGGTCAGCGAGGGTCACGGTCTTGCTCTCACATGCCTTAAAGGACTGTCGTGACTAAAGGGGAACTATTAAATTTGCTTTTTGCACATTTTCATACCTTCATTTAGGTGTCAACTGTTTCTAAAAATAGTCAGAGGACTTAAAAAATCCCTACCCAGCTGTTTTGTGGCGATAAGTTTATATCTTTTGGTGTCTGGAAATTGAGCAATTTCAAAAACCTGCGGAATGTAAAGTCACAAATCAGCAGGCACTGATCCTTCACCTAGTGACCCCGGCCCGCCTAGCCCGTCACCTAGCAACCCCAGCAGAGTTCCGCCCCGTCACCTAGCAACCCCAGGAGAGTTCCGCCCTGTTACCTAGCAACTCAGGCGGAACTCCAGAACGTTTGGTCGCATTAAGTAGTACATCAATTAATCTCATGATAAATTAAAATGAGGTTGATCATTTACATTTGCATGATTCTTTTTCTTGTTTCTGCCGTCTGGTGCTTTGGTCTCAACAAGACCCTTTTTTGAAGGACAATTTTGCTTGCAGCGAGTTCAGTTTTCATTTTATTTGTTGTTTTGTAAATGTGAGATATTTAAAATATCTTCAAGATCCAGTGTAAAATGTCCTTTATAAACTAATGTTTACTGATCTTTGACAAGGTGTTCTTGCATTATTATGCAAGTGTTTTGTTACTGACTTACTGTCCAGAAATCACCTGCTACATTCTTGCTAGTCGTGCAGCGGGCTCAATTGATGCTTTTCAAATATGTACGCTTGTATAATTTGCATTCATTTTCAAACATTGAACTTACACTTGTTTTAAGAGGCCCTAAAACTACTTATTCTGAAAAAGTTCAAAATTGACATAACTGAACAGTCTAAAATCTAATAATCTAAGAATGATTTTGTAATGAACATGTTTAGTATCGCACATAAACCTATTCTAACCTGTTCAAGGAAGAATAATAACAAATTTTGATAAAAATTGTCTGCAAACATTCAAAGGCTTAATTGGTTTGTGGGATTCTTACATAGTCATTGATAAGTGAAGTGTGAATTCTTGTACAAAAAGGCTAAACTTTCTTATCATTTGCTACCACTGTTTTTTGTAATGTTGAGGGCATTTTTCTAAATGAAACACAAAAACAGCATGTTGTCAGAATCTTATTTTTCTGATCAACAGTCACGTGACACTGGCGTTTATTACAGTTGCTCGCTTTTATGGGCTAAAAGCTCAGTAATTCCAATAGTTTGTCTTGTTAATGCTCTGTAATTAATGCTAAATATCATGTTTGTTTTCAGGTTGATGGTCTGTTTGTGATCGTTGTGCTCAGGGCTACTAAATGTGGCTAATTCAGAGCAGCTTTCCAGATTGAACAAGGCCTGCTGGTCGTTGGTTGATTTCTGTTTTATTCTCCTGCCTGTTTCTATGGATTCACGGGTTGCTTGATCGGCTGTGTCACCTTGACCCACTTTACACACAGTCGCAGCTGCTCTAAGCAAGATGCCAATTTAATTATATGAGAACAAAAAATAAAATCAGATTTGTTGCCCAAATTGGCAGCTGCATTATGTTATTGAATATAAAGGTCTAAGGTGAAATCTTAATGAGCAAGCAGCTGAAGCAGCAATCTAATCTATGTTCTTCCCTTGGAATGAGTTTTGGTTTATGGTAATATTCCCATGGATGTTCTGCTGGATTCTTGAAATATTACACAGTAAAAGATAAGAAAAACCCAAAATAAATGATAATTTGAATTCCTTGTTTATGTTGACATGTCCCAGTTAATTTCAGTGAAAAATGTCCATCCTTGTTCCTGTAATGAGCTTAATTAATTTAAAGATGGCCAGTCAGTTTGTGTAGAAATGCACCGATCAAGGTTTTCCTGGGAGAAAAAAAAGTAATCTTTGAAAGCTAACATGCAAATTACAATTTTTAACCACATTGAAAAAACACAAAATTTTACCAACTATTTGTTGTACTTGTATAATTTGCATTCATTATACAAGAAGGAATGCATGAGATTATTTACTCACAAATAGGACACTTAAAACTTCATTACAGTATTTTGTGGTACTATAATGCTAAAATGACTAAAAACACTATTTATTATTTATTTTTTAGGATGGCACATCACTCGTAATGATACAAACACAAATGTTTTTCTTGAAAGACAAAATAAGCTCCTAAAGAAGTGAAATTTATATTCCTGAACTGCACATAGTAACTGGAGAAAATAGTAAAAATAGCAATATCATCAGTGAAATAATCTGGCAGTGGAACCAGAAAAGTTACTTGTAAGTTACTTGTGTCTTATTTCATCAGAGAAAATTACTCTATCCTTCTTGTGATTTCCTCAAAATGACATCAAACTTGTGCTGTTAGTTGATGGGATGTGATTGAAGTCCCATTTCTGGCAGTTTGACCTGTTTCATTTTAGTTTTATGTCACATTTTCGTTTATAAGTGACTCTAAATGCCCTTTAAATGCTCTGCATACCTGCAGCTCCCTCCCTCAGATATTACAGTAGATATTCCGGTTAATCCCGCTTGGTGACAGCACATTGCTTTTTGCCATGTGGCCTCCTTGCAACTGCAAAGCTCCCCTAATGTCTTTTTTTGTCTTTTCACTCGGCGCCCCCCGCCCCCAATGCCCTCTCATAAACTGCCCATTCTGCCTATTCAGCTTAACCTTTGTGGGGACGGCTATTCATACTTCTGGTGGTACTTTTCGTGGACGGTTGCAGCTCAACTCTTGCATGCTTGTTAGGAATGCCTACCTGATAACATGAAAGCCTGAATCCGTTCTTGGTGCTCTTGTCAAAAGATGTGTTCAGGTTTCTTGCTTTGTAATAGGATTAGGACTGTGAGCATTAACAAGGGTTGGACTGGGGTTACAATAGGAGCCGTGTCTGGTGAGTTTGAGTTGGATTTGCTTTAGGGATCTTAACGTTTTTCCTTTGCACTTTTGTAGATTTAGTTTGTGGATTTTTGTTAACTGGTGATTTAGAGAGACAGCATAAAGATTTATGTTTTCGGACAAAGACAACGTTTGTTTCAAGTTTTGTTTTAAACAAACATTCAGAAACAAGTTATAAAAGTCTTACGGTTATTTATTCCTGATGATATGAAAAGATCGATTAATTTTCTCACTAAGTTTATTGTTGCCATTTGGACCCAATTTACTTCAGTTTTTACCTGTAAACAAATAATTTCCTAACCACAAAATCCTGTTTAACCACATTTGTTTTTCTTTGGAGTTAAATGTTGTAAAAATGTTAAAATTTCTCAAACTTTTAATAGTATGCCATGTTTCCATTTATTTTGCAGCTGACTTAAAGGAAGGTTTTGACCTCTGAAGCTCAGTTTACTCTGAGTATAAATTGCTACTGGCAGATGTTGTTTATGTGTGTCATACAAACATATTCCCCAACAGTAGACG
Source organism: Poecilia picta (assembly GCA_033032245.1). Taxonomy (NCBI): domain Eukaryota; kingdom Metazoa; phylum Chordata; class Actinopteri; order Cyprinodontiformes; family Poeciliidae; genus Poecilia; species Poecilia picta. The sequence continues at coordinate 26,970,816 of CM065358.1, forward strand.
TTACCAGATTATTGGGAATTACCTTTTAATCATAGGTTCTTAATGCCGGGCAAAGGCCATTGGGAACAAAACATTCACTGGTTTCTTTCGTCCAAAGCTAGCCAGTCACATAAATCGCAGATGTCTTTTTCTTTTTAGCTTCTCGTTGAAAAGCAGCAGTTTAACTTAAGGTTCATGGTTTGGCTCAGCTTGAGGAAGTTTGTTGGTTCTTATCAACTGCTTCACTGCAGGAATTACATGGGACGATGCATTATTGGTAAGGACATTCACTGTAGTTCACTGGCGACTCAAGCACATTGTTGCCCCCTACAGGTCAGCAGTAGGAACTGAAGACCGTTCTGTTGTTTGAGCTGCAAATGCACCACTAGCTTCATTTCCATTGACCACATAAGTGAGGAATTTGACATTTTGAAAATAAACTCTCCTTTTTTTATACGTTTTTGGCAAAACTGCAATGGAAACACTTTTTTCTCATCGCACAGTTCACATAATCAGCATCTGGATGTTACTATGAAGAAAACAGGAAGATGTCTTCTAAGAAGAATCTTCTGTTATCTTATTGCATGAACAAACTTATTCACGTATGATTTTAATTTAATTCCTTATTTAATGGAAATACAGCGATTACAAAATTGTTTTTTCAATACAACCAGAAACTGGACAAAGATTTATGCTCATTTGTAATGGAAACACGGCTACTGTTGCTTTTCTTTTGATCAACTTTATGCATACATCTGGCCTCATTTGACCTGTTGGCTCTTATTTCCAACTTTGCCTAAATATATATTTTTTGTTTAATAATTTAAGGATATCTTCTGAATCCCCTGCGCTTAGAATTTCCTGATCCCTAATTTACTCTTGAGCCTGCAAAACAGATCAAGTTTTGTTTTTGTTTAACACTGGGATGTTGAATGAATCTTAAATTTATTCCAAGATCTTCCATACTCAGAGCTACGAGTTCAGTCTTATGTTGCCAAAACTCATAGAGGCCATTCTTCCTTTCTGTTATGTATGGATCCGTCTTAGAGAGCCTCAGTTTATTGTGGTTACGCTGCAGCTAAAGGGGTGCGAAGGATCAAAGACCCACTCACAGTAATAAAAGCTTACCCTGTAGAGTGCTGAACTGACCCCCAGACCTTAAGCTCTTTATTACTGCAGCTCATGGCTAATTATTGTGGACAGCGCCAGAAAACTGCCCAACCCCTCCAACGCTGCAGGGTGGTCGGCTGTGGCTCCCCCTCCCTGTGTTACCACTTCTGTACATTTGAGGTCAACATGGAGGGGACTCTCTGGTTCCCCTAACCTATTTCGACCCCAAGAAACAACAGCTTCATCTAGAAGGTAAAGAGAAGTTTTCAACCTGAACAGAAAAACAATGGTCTTCTCTTCAGCCAAAGGAAATAAAATGGTCCCATGGCTGTACAAATCTGGACTCCTCAGACCACATCCTCCAGACCATGTATGGCTATTATAGTGTGTTTGAGTCTAAAGTTAGCTGAAAGTTATGTAAAAATACTTAATGTGTAATGTAGTTTTTATCTTAAAAGGGACCCATTAGGCAAAATTCACATTTTGTATGTTTTTATGCTTCCATTTGTACTCCATTTCTTCTAAAAACAGCCCAACTGCTTAAAAACACACACACGCAATTATTTTTGGGCAATAAGTTCATGTTTTTTGGTTTCTGGAAAATGAGCCATTTCAGAAACCTCGCAATTGTTGAGGCATGTTAGAAGAGTACTGCGCCGTTAGCTAGCAACTCAGTGGAGTTCCGCTCATCACCTAGCAACCAGAGCGGAACTCCAGCATGTTTGGTCAGCTGGTATTACTGCTTTATGCGCTATACAATGGCTGCAGGAAAAGTCAAGTGTTTTGTTGTTTAGTTACCATCCAGAAAACATTTGCTGCAACCTTGTTGGTTGTGGAGGAGTCTCCACTTCATTACCGAATAATGATTTTGTGCAAAAAGTGTAATGGACATGTTTTGCATAGACCATTGGACAATCCTAACCTGTCCAAGCCAGCAAAATAGGTCACCTTTAAGACAAAGCAATTACACTAAAAAGTGCTCACCACCTCAGAGTGCCATTTAATTAATAAATAAATACAAAACGTCAGGAAAATATGTCACTAAACACTAGAACACGTTTTGGCGACTTTTATATTTTGCCTCTAAATTTAGACTATTTTCATGAAAGCAGCGTCCCAATGTTAGCCCACATGCGAGGTGCCTTGTTAAATATGTAGCCCCATGTTTTCCTCTGAGCTGCAAGAACTCGCTGTCCTTCCACATCACATGTTTGGAAACATATAGGAACCTCTGAAATAACTCCCGTATATAAAGGTGTGCTGTAAGGAGCTTACAGCACACCTTTATATATCGTGCGATAGTTGTCATGTCTGCATTAGGTTTTGACAGGACGGTCTTCTTCTTGAAGTGATTTAAGAGCCTTCAGTTTGAAGGTGACATTTTGACTGTCTTTGAAGCTTTATTTCAAAGACAGTCATGGTATTCATGGATTTTCCAGCTGGCCTGTTTTACCCCCAATACCCTAAACAGGCCTGGTACTGGGGGCGACAACACTTCCGCCATCAAAATTGATCCGGACATACTATTAACTTTAACCGATATAAGCAGATTTAATGGAGAGAGACTCCTAAATGGCAAAAACATTTCCAACACTAAGCAACTAAATTAAAAAGCAAAGTCTATACTTGTTTTGAAATCCGTTACAAGGCTTAATCTTCAATTAGGTGTTAGACAATTTTCAAGTTAAATAATGGTAATATAACCATAAAAATCCAAAAACACATGCTCAAAGATCAATAAACTTTAAATCCTAATGAATATTTAGCTAAATAAATCAACAAAAACACAAATAACATTAATTATGAAGTTGCTATAAACAAAAAAAGGACAGGTGAGGCCAAAGCACCAGACCAGTTTTGGTAGAACAATAAATCATGCAATTGGAAATGATTGAGCTGGTTTTAATTGTTTTGTGATTAATTGATTTATTGTTTATTGTGACAAACTCAATGTTTGGAAAGTCCTTTAAAGTGAAATACCCAAAGCTTTTTCTCTCTTTGGCCTCCATGTCGGCCTGGATGCTTGTTTACATTGTTCATGGTGGTTTTCGCTTAACAGTTGATGATGTTGGGGCTTGCAGAGCAACATGTGAAGCATTTCAGACTGTCATAGCATGTCACAAGCCACTAGAAATAATACCATTCAGTGCTCAGTGGGGCAATTGTCACATTGCATCTGAAAGCCTCTTAAGATTGTTCACTACACAAGAAAAGCAGAGCAACTTGGGCTTCATTTTAGCCCTGCCACAAGTCAAAGCCTGAATAATGGCCTTTCATTGGCCTGGCTTTCATAAGGTTGTAAATTAAAACATAGACACAGTACCATCATTCAGACCCGTAGGGATTTCACCACTTAGCGAGCCAAATCAAAAGCTAAAACTGTCTAATCATTCACAGTCGGGTTGGCTGCTCTACTGTTCACTGTCATTCAGTTTTAATACAGAAATATGCATTAATTAAACAGTTTTGTAAATTAGTGTTTTCACACCTCATAGACTTGGTTCGATTAGGGACTGAAAGTTCAACATTTGTTACATTTTCAGCAGCTGTGGTTCACTTTCACACTGCACTGTGTCAAACAAAACAAACCGATTGAAAAACCCGTTCCCCTCCTCGCCTGTGGTGGCGCTGCACCAAGAACCACTGAAGGAAATGACATGAAAACCTCTGAAGAAGACACTGAGTGCAACTTCAGTCTTTCCAAAATGTAAACAAAGCTGGAGTAGCGTTAGATTTTAGCAGTTGTAGGATTTTTTTTTTCTCTTTGGTAAAAGGCCGTGAGACATTTCTCCCTTTAGTGTTGGACTCTCTCCTTTGTTTTGGCTGTGTTTAACCCGAATTCCCTGCGCTGTAGTCGGCTTTTAGGCCGGAATCTGGTCTGCTTGGCGTTCACATATGAATTCAAGCAGCTCCAGAATCCACTGCAACTGAACTGAGACCAACACTGAGTTTGTTCTTTTGTCAATTTCCAAACAAACTTCACTTTCTTAACAAACGAACTAGAGTTTGATTAAAGTGGACTAAAGCGGCTGGTGTGAATGCTCCCTTAATGTTGTGGTTGACCCTGTGTGAGTACAGGCCTTTGTTTATACTTTACATTATGGTTATTTAGTGAATTATTTGTAAAAAGTTTCAAAACTAAATGAAAAATACAACGTTTGGAATGGGTTAATTGCTGGAAATACTTTTATAGAGTTGTATTTAACAGTATGGCATGGAAATATTCTGTATATCCAGGCTTTCCCTTTTTCTCATAAATCTTTACCAGCATATGTGTGCAGGGTTGTATAGGCATGTGGAAAGGATACTAGAGAAGTTTGGTGCCATTGGTCTGCCCCAAGACCGCACAGTGTGCTCTGCTGCCAACAGTGCCTCCAATAATTATAGAGCAGAAGTTTGGAGGCTGCCGCTATCCAGGCCGAACTGAAACTAAAACCCCCATTTCATCGTTGGTATTTGCTTTTTTTTCAGTACACAAGAACCCCATGTTTAAAAATTGTTATTTTTGGACTGCAGCTTGACTTGCTCTGAATATCTCTAAAAAAAAAACAGAGTAACTATTCACCATGTTGGAAGAGAAGGAGCTCTAACATGGAGCAGCCTTGTGCCTTTACATTTACACCTGTTTGATTATTACTGTGGAAATGATTCAGTCTGCTTGTGAACCTGTGATTCTTCATCTTACTCATCACAACATGTAACCTTTAGATGAGAATCTAATAAATTCTAGAGAGAATGTACGAACTGTGAATTTAAGTCACCATTACTAAAAGATAATCAGTTAATCGAGTTTATTTGTGTAGCACATTTCAGTGGCGACCCAGTTCAAAGTGCTTTACATGATGAAAGCAAAAGTGCAAAGTTATAAAGAAAGCAACATGCAGTCTACATTTTTATGAGAGCAATCACCAAATATGCTTGTCAATTTATTGTGGTTCAAATACAGCTCTGATTTTTTTTTGTCTTGATTTTTTTTTTAATTTTTCACGTTTTGCAGTTTTCTGGAAGTTTGTTCCAGATTTGTGGCGCATAGAACCTGAAAAAGAGGATGGAAAACTTACTGCTGTGGGTTGTCCATTGTTTGCACATCCACAGCTACGCTTCCTTTATTAAAAACTGTGTTCAATTTGACATGAACAAGATCGCTAGCTGCCCAGGGCGTCCGCATGTCACGGGGCGTCACCCTAACTCCACAAAACGAGAGAATATTTCGTTAGGTTAATTCAACTCTGCCTTCATCTCCCAGAATGCTGTTCGGTTCTGAATCAGTATTATCTATTGATACTGATCACGTGTTTATCGCGATATATATTATTATTGATTTGTTGTCCAGCATCGCAATACATAAACTGGTAAATTTGGGCTAAATTATTCAAACACAACGGTAACACACATCTTCACATCACATCTTATCTCACCTGAATTCAGTGAATTTGTTGAAATTGCTTGAAACGTAGAATGGCAGCGTTCATGAAGGGCCACCACTGACAGGCCAGCTGTCTGTAGCAGAGTTATAATTATGTCAGGGTGGAAATGAGTGTGGACGGCTGTAATTGTCGGGAAGAGTTGATGGCCTCCTCAATACCCCCACAGCAGCTTGACCTAAACGCAAATCACTCGAGCATATTCCTGAAAATGGACGGCATGTTTTGTGTTGAGCTTGTTTGTGCATTATTGAATAATTTATTCCTTCTTTCTTTTCCTCTTTAGCCACAATGAGCGGAAGGTGACCTGCAAGCATCCCGTCTCAGGCTTACCCTCCCAAGACAACTGCATCTTTGTCGTCAACGAACAGTGAGTGTGTTGTTTATTGCTGTCAGAATGCTGCCGGGTTACATTTTTGGAGCTCTGCGAAATGCTGGAGAAACTCTGAAAATGTCGAAAACATGGCACAAAATGTTCCCAAGTTATTTTCTATTTGCAGTTCTACTCTTTGTGTTCAGTCAATGCACGCTCTGTTATGTAACCGAACAATCAAATTTCCAAGAAATTTGATTGGTATAAAAACATAACTTTCTGAGACGCTCATCTCAGATTTGATCTGTTGCGTAACTAGGAAGGATTTCTAATCTAGAAACGAATGACAAACACTTTAAAATTTCTCGTCTCATGTTTTTGCAGATGTTGGGAATGCATTCATTCACATTTTGAGCAAAACTTTATTGTTTTATTATCTCTGCTACTCTTTTCTTGGACATGCCTGCACAGGAAACAGCCATCTTACTCTTTAAATATGTCAGATTAAACTAGGTGCATGCCCACCTGAGGAATTATCAGTGTTCCTGTTTGCTTACTTGTAACTATTTAACCTGCTGATCAATGGTCAGCGGCACGTTTTTACGATGTCCAATAAAGAAAAACACGCAGCTGTTCCTCCAAGTTTTAGCCCCAACATGCTCCTCTGTTTGAAATTGTAGGCGTACTTGCCATTCACTTACCCAACTGTTTGCATCACAACCCACACTGCCATTAGTGATTGCTTTAATCATGCACTCCAGCGTCTCAGTTTAATGTTGTGCAACGTGCATCAGCTCTGCTCAGTACGCAGGAAGTCCTTGTCATAGTCAATCTTCCACAATCCTAAACCATATCACCTACGGTGATGAGCTAAAAGAATGTCAGACATTTTTACATTCAGTTTAGAGTTCAAAAAACAAGCTAAAATAATTGTTTTGTGTTTTTATTACCCCTAATATTCACTAGAGAGAATTTTGTTCAGCGGTAGAAGCTTGTCTCGCTGCATTTTCTCGTCACATTCCTCTTCTCACTGTGTTGCTCTCACATCTCTGCTGTTTTTCACACCAAGAAATACAACACATGAGTGAAGATGACTTCTAACTTAGAAACTGGATGCATATATTTAAGTAGTCTACAAAAGGGGGGTATACACAGTCCAGTCACATTAATGTGACCACCACGTACTTTCCACTTCAGAGTTAAATAACCAATCACAGAAGGCAGGTGGCAGCACAGTGCAGTTGAGCGTATATAAAGGGTGTGTGTGGGCTTCGGAAAACATTTCAATCGTTGGCGTAATGCAGAAACGAAGCGATTTATCCGACGTCCAAAAGGGCATGATCATTGGCTTTCGGGCCAAGGGTGGAAGCATTTCCGAAACGGCTGAGTTTGTGAACTGTTCGCGTGCCGCCGTGGTAAAAGTGTACCGTGCATGGCAAAATGGGACTGTCCAAAATCAACGACGTGGCAAATGTGGTGCACCACGGGCCATAGATGACAGAGGCGAACGACGGTTGCGGAGATGCGTTCGGGCAGATAGACGGGCTACCGTTGAGCAACTGACCACTAAAATGAACCAAGGGGCTACCACAAGTGTCTCCCAAACCACTATTCAGCGAACATTGCTGCGTCTGGGCCTCCGAAGCGGACGCCTGGTTCGTGCACCTATGCTGACTGGTGTTCATCGACGACGAAGGCTAGAATTTGCACGCCAGTACAGCAGCTGGACGTCCACTGAGTGGCGACAGGTAGCGTTTTCAGATGAATCGCGTTTTATGCTCCATCGGACAGATGGACGTTGGCGTATAAGGCGTGAAACCTCTGAAAGGAACCACCCTGCAACCATTGCAGGAACGGTCCAAGCTGGAGGCGGGAGCATTATGGTCTGGGGAATGTTTTCCTGGCATTCTCTGGGTTCACTGATTATTGTGGAAGGCACGATGGATCAATACAAGTACGCATCTGTCCTTGCGGACCATGTCCACCCCTACATGCGCATTGTTTTTCCTCAGGATGATGGCATCTTCCAGCAGGACAATGCGAGGTGCCATACAGCTGCCAGTGTACGTGCGTGGTTCGAAGAGCACCAGGATGAGTTTACCATCCTCCCCTGGCCAGCAAACTCACCTGACTTAAACCCAATCGAGCATCTGTGGGACCATCTCGATCGAGTTGTTCGCGCCATGGATCCTCAACCGCGTAATCTAGCGCAGCTGGCCACGGCATTAGAGTCGGCATGGCTCAACATCCCAGAGAAGACCTTCAGGGACCTAAGTGACTCTCTTCCTGCACGTCTCGTAGCAGTTCGCTCTGCGAAAGGTGGTTATTCTGGCTTTTGACAGATGGTCACATTAATGTGACTGGACTGTGTATAAATTGCTTTAAGAAAGAAATATGAATTAATTTATATTTAGTTTTTCAGAAACGAAAAAAAATATCAGAGAGAAGTCTTTGTCTAGCATGAGTAATTGGAGCTAAAGGCAGATTTGGACGTCACATGGATAAAAATCCCTGCCTTAAAATCTCTACTTAATCTTCTCTTGCCTTTAAATACATCCCAAATACAAATCTTCATCTCAGCTCGGTATTGTGATTCAAACCTGCCTTATTCAGCATAAAGAAAGACATCAGTTCAGCCCATCTTAAGACATCTTCAACACTAAAAGCAGCACTGTGCAGCTAATAGGAAGTATGAATAATTCAGGACAACCCAGATTAGTTTCAGCAGCAGATCTGAGGAGGCAAAGAGCCGTTAGTGTTTAACAGCTATAGGAACAAGAAGCAGAGTCTGGTTTCTGTTATGTTGTCAAACTAATAAATCAAAATTGACACGGGCAGTTTGGTAGAAACAAATGTTTTAAGCTTTTAATGTTTCAGACATCTGTGGCCCACTTTCTACTCCTTTAAGAGCATGACCACATGTTGCTGCTGCTGCTGTTATTGTGAGACACAAATAATTTTTTAAAAACTACATTTTTCACCAATATATGCATCAACATCATTTACAATGAACCCGTCTACTCGCATTCATTAGTCGACAATCAACTTAAAATTAGTTGTCAATCAATGGTTTACTAGAGTAAAATAAGTTTCGATTGATTAACTAAAAACGTTTTCTTAGATTTTTTTTTGTTAAAGTTTGGCCACCATCCAGCAGAGGGAGCCGCTGCTGGATGGCGGCATCCTTAAGGGGAGCCAGTTAATTGAGAAATAAAGATGGCGGTGTCATACAAGAAAGAAAAATGGTTCAAACTCAGACCAGTGTGGGATGTTTCATATATTTTATTAGTTTCATCTTTTATTATTCCATATTTTCCATATCTTTTATAAATATGTCTAAGTTTAATACTGAGAAAAAACAGAATTTTCTTTTTTATTTAGTCAGTATTTAATATACAGTAGTTGACACAAAATAATGTTCAAATTACTATTTTTTTTTTAATTTATTTTATTCTTCATATTATGAAAAATCTTGCCCATTATGTTATGGAAAGATGACCAGCCCTCAAGATACAATAGAAATAACCATTTATGAATTAATTGTTTGTCGAGTAATTAATTACCTTAGATTAACCCATTCCTAGTATTTGTGGATTTTTCTCCAAGTTACTTGCAGATAAACTCACCTATTCACAGATTTGTTTCTTTTGCAGAGCATAAATTGTTATAAATCGAAGAGTGCCATTTAATTAGCTTGGTGCTATTAGCTACTGTGGTCATGCTAAGGAGGTTTACACTGTGCTTATTAATGCATATTAAGGCATATTTGATGTTTGAACTATTAAAACAGGTCGTTATAGACGTTTTTAGAGGAGATCTTAAGTATTTTCAGATATTAGCTATTTGTTGTGATCCCTAACCTCCACACAGACCTATTCTGATGTATACTTGACCTATCAGGTTGTTATTGACATGACTTCCCTCACCTCTAAATCCCACTCGAAGCATTCTGCTGCCATCATTGTTTATGTCTTTGTCTATTTTTAGTGGTCTGCATGATCAAGTGCCTGCTTACAAATCCTATTGATTCAAGGCAGGTGTAAAACATGTTTACTCTGAGATCATTTTAGATCAATAATTTGAAGTGTGTTACTGCTGGAATTGAGTCACACAACACATATTGAAACGTATAGAAAAACACATGCTGCGTCAGTAGATTTGGAGGATTTTATAAAACAAAAAGCCTGTAGGTGTCTTTGAAATATGACAATTATTTTTGATGAACTTCTGTTCTGAATAGTGCAGGTGAGGTAGGAACAAGGATGTCACCAATCAGTCAAGTTTATTTTGTAGTCGATTGAAAACAGTTCAAAATGCTTTACATTATATAAACATTTGATGTAAACACATCATACAGTCAACAGTTGTGAAAGCCAGTAACAGACATTACATTTTGTCAAGTGCCATCGTTAAAATAATCAAATATGTAGGTTTATATACCATTTATTATGGTTCAAATAATATACAGGTGGGATTAGAGTTGTTGTTTAGATATTTGCTGTGTTCAACCGAATTTTGTTTTTTGTTACCTTCCTGATCTGATTTACTGTCTTCATGTAAAAAATTTGGACAAGTCTGTGTCTGCGTGGTCAGTTTTAATGATACTGAGGTGCCTGATGTCCTTTGGTTGTATTTTTGCACCATAAAATCTTGTAAGGTTTACCTTCTTATCTGCACAAATGTGTGTGTTTACTCTAGGGTTTTTATAAACTAGGCACAGAAGGATGCTTATTTAGTTTTTCTGAAGTGCATGTTTTTTAATTAGGGAAAATTTATTTTAAATTAAAGCGTTTTGTTGCTCATTTAATAGACAAAACTTCTCTTCTATTTCATTGAGTTCAAACAAAGCAAGGCTTGTTTTGAAATAAGATTAAATAGATTAAATATTATGGTCCTAAAGCACTCTGTGGTACACATAGTTAAATGTTCACTTTGTTTGACAGACTGTCTGAAACCTTAACCTTGTGAACTCCCTTTAATCTTCTGTCCTTAATGAAGGTTCAGGCTGCAATATACGGAAACACTGAAGAGTCAACTAAATGCAAACAAAAAAAGACACACACACACTTTGCAACAATGTAGCGCAACAACACAGCTTCGAAAACCACAAAGGAAGTTATTGTGAAATGGTTGGGATGCTAAAATGGTACTTGTACCAAATTTGCTAGCAAAACTTCCATTCTAGCATAAATATGATTTTTTTTTTCTGAATTCTGTTTTGTCATAAATTCCATATTTGTATAAATTCCATTTTATGCTAAAAACATAATTTATGGTAAACCTGTTAGCATAACTCACTTTTTAGCATAAGTTCCGTTTTAGCATTATTCTAAAATAGCTATCATGCTAAAACAGCACAAATCCGCTTTTGTATAAGTTCTACTTTAGCATAAATTTCATTTTATGCTAACAGGAATTTATGAGTTGCTAACACAGCTTTGATTTTAACTTCACTTGTGGCTTTTTTGTTTTTGTTAATTTGCTGTTGTGTTGTGGCTTTTGCATTTTGTTGACCTTTCTGGGCCACCATAGGACTTGAATCACTCTGAAAGGAGGTTATCTGACACATTACTGTCATTTTTATAGGGTTTCTACTCAACCTGGAAAAGTTTCAACTGAAGTATTTCCAGGTCAGGATAAGCATAGAAGGAAAATAGAAAAAGGGGGAAATTTTTGTATTTCCAGGATTTATTCTCTATTCCATTTTATGTGCATTACACTTTAATATAAAAAATGTGTTGGAGGCATTTTTGTTGGTTTTATCGGTGGCAGTAACCATTTATAGATTCAATTGTCCATTTATAACAAAAGCAAAACATTTGGTTTCCTTGTTTTTGTTTGACCAGTTTTCATAAGCTGCGTTAAATTAGCAGGATTTATTTTAGAGTATGTATGTGGAGGTTCTGTCTCAAAGCTAAATGGGCTCTGACACCATGAAATCTGTGTACTCGCACACAACCAGAATGCGCCTGTCCTGCTTTCTTCATTAAAAAGATAAAAGTCCAGTTTTGCATCACACAGATGTGCTTAAAAGCAGCCTCACCTCTTTGAAAGTGCTGTGTGTTCATTTTAAAATGCACTCTCAGCGAGTCAGTTCACTGTTTCCCCCCAGTGGGCTCCGATCGCCCAGCTTCTGCAGCAGCAGAACCGGGCCACACCGTTTTTGGACAAACAGACTCACACTTTGACCAAACAAAGATCTGACACTTTGGTACTTATATGTTGGTTCCATTATCTTGATTTGATGCAGATAGAGGCAGGTATTTATCCTGTTATCATTTATTGTAAAGAAATTTTGTAAAGAAAACGGTCAATATTATCAGAAATTTTATTTTTACTATTTTCTTCACATGAGAACATCAGTAAACATCTTTAAATTCAAAATAGATATAATTAAAAGCAGCTACTGTGGAGTGGTGTTCCCTGACAAAACATTTTTCAAATGGGAATGTTTCTTATAAGGTCAGTATTTTGTTTGTGGTGCTACAAATTTCTCCTCATGGAGTCACAGCCATACAGTAATCTAAAAATGAAATAAATATTCTTTAATCATAATTTTTATTATCACTATAGCACCATAACATATCACGATAAAACTCTTATGTCCTTTTTTTTGTTATATCTTAAACTCCTTTCAAAACATTGACATTAATTTTACAATTAGTGATTTATATTGTGATTTTTATTTTTCAAAATTAACTAATTTTGTTCCATTTATATGAAAATAAAGAGTGATAACTTAACCAGGCTGCTTTCTTGCAGGTAAAATAACAAATGTCTGTTTGCTCATTTGTGAGCGAAGCCATTAATGAGGAATGAACTTTGCATGGCGTTTTCAGCTTCTCTTGAAGGTTCATTACCTCTGCTGTTGACTTACAGCCACGGTAAACAACTAACGACGACTGTTACCCGAGGTATTTTGCTACATCTAATGCTTTCCTGCACTGCAGCCATTTGCATTGTGGGTTTGTGCTGGTAACAGGAAATAACTGCGTGAAACCAGAAAACGGTGAATTAAAGCGCCTGTTCTGCCAACTCAGCTGCCCAGAAACCCAATCTTGTGTTTTTTCTGGTAATGAAATCTGTTTTGTGATCTGAAATATTTAGATGTGACAAAAAAGCAATGTATGTTGTTATGAGGGAAAAGTCAGAATTATGAAGTAAAAAATCTGAATTCTAAGAAACAAAAATCTGAATTCTAAAAGAAAACCAAAAACTGAATTCTAAGAAAAAAGTCAGAATTCTGAGTGAGAAGTCAGAATGTGGTATGCATGTAGTTTGCATACATACCACAGTTACAGACTGAGTTACTGGTTGCCACTGTAACCACAAAGAGCAGCACAACATAACATATATATATAAATATATACAAACTCCAGTAGAAAACAACCTTAAGGCTGCATGTCAGCATTTTAACAGTAAACATCTCAGTCGGCCTGTTATCTTTTGCCAGCTCATATCTGTTTGACACACTCCCTTCTTTTCAGCTTCACTGCATGAAGATTGATTATGAGGTCCAAACTAATTATCCGCTGCTCGCAGCCGAGTTGTGGCTTGGTGCCAAATAGAGCATCAAATGGAGCCGGACCTCTGCGGACAACAGGCCGTCCACTCCCTGCAGCCCTCCCCGGGTGTCCGTGTTTGATCGCACGCCTACACGTCATCGATTACTGGACCGCTTTGAGCTTCGTCTGTCACGGCGGCGTAGGGAATATTCAGAACTCGTTCACTGCAGCGAGCCCAGAAGTCGAGTTTCAGGCGCTCTCGTCTTTCTGAGTCAGAGCGCTGATTGAAAATGTGTGGATTTCACCTCAAGAGAGCATTAGTCACACTATGGCTTCTCTACGTTTCCAGATGTGTTATTCAATTTCATAGGCGATGAAGTGAGAAAACTGTCTGCTGCGTTTGTAATACTCAGATTTATGAGGCAGTGATCAAATCTCAGGTATGTAGCGATGTCAAGTAGCTGCTTCTTTCAGGTCTGCCTTAACTTGTAGCACATTGGCTAACGGTTCATCGTCCACCTTTTTTTATTCCTGGTTTTTCCTTATTTGGGTTGAGGCAGGAATGATGCACAAGAAATGGAAAAAGAGATAAATTATATTCACTCATTCATATCTTTATGACTATTCTTGTAATTTTATAACTCTATTCTTGTACGACTTTATTCTTGTACAAGTTTATGATTATCTTGACTTTATTTTCTTATTATAATTTTATTATTATGACTTTATTCTCAAAATCTTTCCATTTTACTCCTGTAATTTTTTCATTTTTATTTTTGTAGTATATCCCTAATAGTCTGTCATGTAGCAAAATGTTTGGCCTCCCCTGAAGGAGCATTACAGCGGATAAAGCAGCAATAAAGTTAAATTGTATTATACCTTGATGCAGTGACCCGTTGCTAGAACACACTGTTCTTTTTCCAATGCTGAAAACCAATTCTAGATTGGAAGCTTCCTTCTTCACTGTAGCTTTTCTGCTCCAATCTGGTTTTTCTCATCAATTTCTTCTCATAAAAATGTTGGAACTCAAATCCTAAGGAAGTGTACCTAATTTATGTATTTATTTGTTTGTGTATATTGTTATTATAATTAATTGTTTTCTCTTTTTAAACCCACAGCCCTGTCTGTCAGTTGGACAGACCTCACAAGCCATTTACTATAAAAGCTGTCAGAGAACTGGAAAAATTATCTGTCCTGACATACTGGGAGTAATTGGTTTGATTTATAAGCCCATGCTGGGATCTCATTATACAGAGGGCTTTGACTTCAGAGGAATGAGGGGGAGCGGAGCGTTAACCCTGCGTCCTCCTCGTTTTCCTGTTTTCTGAGAGCGACTCCCACTAAATGAGTTGGAAACAGTACACACTGTATTTACCGACGGAAGATTTGTCTTCATGTCTTGTTGTTTAGAACTGCCTCCAAAGTGCCAGCGAATGAGAAGAAGGAACGGCCGATCAGCACCATGAGCGAGGCCCCAAACAACACGCCGGTCCCCGACTGCGCCAACAGTCCAGCAGGAAGAGTAAGTGATCATGAAAATGCCGGGCAAACGATTACATCTGGCAGGTAGGCCTGAAACGATTAATCGTGATTAATCGATTGTAGAAATATTCGTCAACTAATTTAGTAATAAATTAATCGTTAACTGGAGTGTTGTTGGAGAAAACTTTCAGTTGATCTCCGGAATAAGGCTGCTGAGAGTCAAAGTTTCAAGGAACAAACACTTTCCTGAACATCTGCAGGTGGAGAAACACTCTTGACAATGTCGGAGAGGGATCCCTCTTTTGATGCAGCTCTTTTCAAACATCAACATGTCAACCAACTCTGAGAACTTTCTGACAACCAAGTTCCTTATTCTAAGAAATTAAAAGGTGTGATGTACCTCAGATGGGTCGGAGATGTATCTATAGGTTATTCACTGCGTGTCCTGCAAGGGTGGGTCTCAGTATTTCCCCTATGATCAGCAAAAGGTCTAGCTGACGTCTTTGTTCTCTATTATAGGTGCCAAAAACTGACCTTTAACTGAGACTTACATGTGTGAGTTTAAGCAGCATCCAGCTTCAGCCCTGAATGAGGCAGGAGGCTGAACCTTTTCCTGCTAAATCAGTTTCATATTTGTTAGTTTCTGCTGACAATTGGCTTATGAGACCTTTTGTTCTTTGCACACATGTAAGACTATTTGGATACAAGTATATGTATGAGCTTCACTAAGCTTAAGAAACTATGTGCTCCCTTAAGGGGTAAACTTCCTGTAACTTTGTGCAAAAGTTGATCCCAGGACTTTGAGAGTCTCAGGGTAGCTTCCTATGTTAAAACTAAGCAAAGTGAACATATTAAAAAGTATTCGCACACTCATAACGTTTTGGCACCCTGGTCAATTTTGATGCTTATGAGGTCAGGAACATCAGGGAGTGGTCAGAAATGGTTTTAATTCAACAGTATACAGACTCAAAAAATGCCACTTGCTGGAAGAACAAACACTCTGAGAGGTAATTAAGCCAAAACTGTACTAAAAATTTATTCACTTTGCATTTAGAATGAAAATAAAGTCTTTTGCTTGTAAATATGTTCTACTCAAAACTACTAAAGTGGCAGAAATTTAGCTTCACCTGGTTCAAACTGCAAAAGAAAAAAGAAGACCCTTTTTCTCATCAGTTATTAATCAGTCCTGTATTGGGTAAAACAGGAAAAACATTTCATATGTTCATGTCAGAAGTATTTATTACCTTCAAATGCTCTTATTGTATTTCAGGCAATTAAATATTTATTTTTAAAAAGGAATTTAATGATTTTTTAAATATATTGCTAGTGATGTAATAAAAAAACACTTATGAAAAATACACAATTTTTTAAATCTGGTTAATCAATCAATTAATCGTCCAAATAATAAATAGTTTAATTGATAACTGTAAATAATTGTTAGTTGCAACAAACTTGATGTATTTTATTGGAATATTTGCTATAAAATAATACAAAGTACTGAATAATGGTGAAGTAGAAGGATATATATATCGATTATAATATAGAAAAATATAATATAGAAAAATATATAATATAGAAAAAATGTTGACATACATTTGTTTTCTGCCGCTTTTACTCTGACACCCTTAATATATCCAGTAGATCCAGCCATTAGCAGCTTTTTTTGGATTAAAGTGTCAGAACTCCTAAAACAGCTCAATCTGGAAGGAGCTCACAGTGGACAGAACTGAGCAGAATAAACTCTTAAGACTGATTTTGTGTAACAAAAATGTAATAAATATGTTTTGATTGGCCCATAAACCCATCCTAAGCTGTTCAAGGAAGCATTACAGGTCGCCCTTAAGCTAATTTACAATAAGAAAGAGCAAAAATTTCAGTCTGTAGTTGTGCAAAGTGAGCAGAAATATTCTCCAAAAGCTTTGTGGCTGTAATTACAGTGAAATGTTGGTTCTAAACTTAGAGTAATGAACACAAATACACAGTTTTCAGATTTCCATTTAACAAACTATATATTTTCTTCCACACTGTAATTTGCTTGAGTTGTATAAAATCCTAATTAAATATATAGAATTTTGTGGTTGTATCGTAGAAAAATGTGAAAAAGTTTCACAAGCAACCAGTTAAAGGCATATGGAATTGAACTAAAAATAATTGTAATTCTTGTTAAAATGTCTTTTCCAGCCCTCAAGACCGTCTAAGAAGATTCACAACTTTGGGAAGCGATCCAACTCCATCAGGCGGAATCCCACCGCACCAGTAATGAAGAGAAACTGGCTTTACAAACAGGTGAGGACGTCATGTTGCATTTAATCTAACTTACTCAGAAAATGAAATGGCATTATTTATTAACTTAACAACAGAAACACTCAGATTTTCTGCAATGAACAGTTTACAGAACAGTTGTTGTAAAATTAAACAGCTAAAATCCACAATATTCATTATGAGAATAGTTAATAATATGTCCAGTATATGCGAAACATAGAGATACCTATGGAAGAGGAATAGTGCCACTGGGAAAAAAAAAATTCTGGCTTTAGTCTGAGAATTTTGACTTTTTTTTCAGAATCCTAAAAAAAAATAAGTTTTTTGGTTTGTTTGTTTTTTTTTTTTCATTGGCCCTAATCCTCTAAAACAGTTTTTCTGTGTGTGACTTTATAACCACATAATTAATTGGTATCCTATGGCAAGCCAAAAGTGCCACAAATGATCACTTTTACAATCTGTCTGGTTAAAAAGTTGCCTAAAAAGTGCTGTTCCATGAGTCAGGATGCCATAAAATCCCACAGTTTTTTTGTTCGCCGACTTTCTGAAACATGCTGCAGTTATTCGGTTCAGTGCTCTGAATAACTGTGTTGTTTGAGATTCTGAGAAAAAAGTCAGAGTTGTTTTGTTTTTGTCTTTTTTAGTGGCCCCAGTCTTCTTCCACACAGTTGCAGAACAGAGAAATGGGGAGGGGGTGTCAGTTACTGGTTTCCATGGGAACCCCACCAACAGTCAACAGCACCATATAACTTAAATACCAATAAATGTCTGATGAAAATTTAACTTTGTGACTAAACAGAATGAATTTGAAGAATAAGCAAACCAATTTGGACAAACTTCACATCCATAATAATGTTAAAATAAAACACTGTGGCAGATAAATAATGCTTTATTATGGAATCCTCCTGCAGCAACTGTGCAGAGAGGATTTTTTTTTTTTTTTGCTTTGTTTTTTCGTGTCTCGGACAATGTGAGTGTTGTTTTGTCCAGAGACATTGTAAAAACACATCACACCTGGGCTGCATGCCTCAGGTTGAGAGGTGGCACTTCGAACAGCTTTGGGCTAAACTGGACGCTAACGCTTCCCTGCAACAAGGCTCAATTAGTTGTGATCGCAGTTCTCTGCACACGAGACGGTCTCTTTTTGCTGCAGCTGGCAGCTGCTTCTCTTTGGAGACCGTAATCAGGGAGATGGAGATCGTGCAAAAGACTCACAAATCTGCTACCCTGAGTAAAAGCTGGATTTGCACTTTTATTTTCCTGCCTCATTGAAACCTGAAAGCCACTGAACTCCACACGGCCGAGGGGAAAGCTGCAGCCCCGCAGCGGATCCACTGGGAAATCAACATGCCACGGTGATTGATGTGAATCCTAAGGAACTTTTAACACATAGTAAAATGAATCCTTAAGAGTTTGGTTAAATTTAGCAATGTGTGTGAATAAATAGACACAAGATGTCCGACTGCGTTTCGTATCCGCCTGGATCTTAATGTGTAAAACACTGTGGGTTGTGGAGGAGACGTTTCTTTTAAGGTAAACTGCAGCCCACATGCTGTTTGACCATAATGACAGAGTTGCTGTCGTCCCTCCTCCTGCTTTAGTCTCCAGGATAAAATCTACGATTAAGGATCCTGCTCAAGTTTCCATTAAAGGGTCGGCTAATACTCTTTACACAGCAGACTAAAAAGCTCTTTGAGCTGATTCTAAAAGCCAGTACTGGTAGAGAAAGATTAGTTTGGTGTATTTTGTTGGCTCTTCTTTAAAAGTAAATTGGAAACTAGTCTGTACAAGGACATAAATAAAGAGATTTTAAGTGAAAAGTGGACCAGTTTACACTTAAAACACAGTCTTACCCAGGAAGATGTTGACTTTTGCAGCCTGCAGATCAGTTTAAACACAGCAGAGTTTATTATCAATGCTTACTGTCTATTTAGCATATCCGCGATCGCTGTAAAGATTACGGTCGGTTTTACTGCCTGAGCTGAAGGGATTACAGCAGAAATTTCCTGTGTTTTATTTACAGGACAGCACAGGCATGAAGTTGTGGAAGAAGAGGTGGTTTGTCCTGTCTGACCTGTGCCTGTTCTACTATAGAGGTAAGTCCAACTCAAGTGCTGCTCCTATCTACAAAACCTCACAAACCTTTCCTTATTTCTAAGATATTTTCTATCAAGTAAATGAGCTTTCAGGACAAACTGAAAGGACCTAAAGGGTACATATGATACCAGACTCACTTTTTTCACGTTTTTGTACTTACTCTTGAGTTTCTGGTGCTTCTAAAAACAACCCAAGCGCTTAAATAACCCGCCCAGATGTTTTTTAGTGTCTGGAAAATGAGCCGTTTCAAACACCTCAAAAATGTAACGTCACAAATCAGCACCAGCAAAGCCCATCCCGTCACCTAGCAACCCCAGCAGAGTTCCGTCCGTCACCTAGCAACCCAAGCTGATCTCCAGGACGCTTGGTCAGTTGGTTTCACTGTTGTATGCGCTGTACAATGGCTGCTGTTGTTGACTTACCATTTTGAATCCCCTTGCTGCATTCTTGTTGGTCGTGCAGGAAGCTCTACTTCTGCTTTTCAAAGATGTACGGTTGTATATCTTTGCGAACATTTTCACATGAGAGTATAAACGTTGAGTTGGAAGTCGTGGCTAGCAGCAGCATATTTGAATTTGAAGTGACAGAGATTCTAAAACGGCTCTTTTGATTTTGTCCAAAAATGTATCAAACATATTTTGAGCTATAGACCTGTGCCAACGGGTTTAAGGGAGCATAATGGGTCATCTTTCTCCCAGAGCCAGAAAAGCAGATATATTTTTTACATCTACAAAGAGTAGAAGCTAGTACACAAAAACAATGAATATCACATCTAGTTAAGATAGATTAATCCTCAAAGGCTGCATACGTTTCTCTTCAAATAGCTGCAGTCAGCAGCAGTCCTTATGCGTGTTTTCAGGTCTTGTGTTCGCCTCCAGACGTTGGTCGGCTTCCTCTGAGCTTTGGTCACCAAAGAAAAGGGAATTGAAGCGTCTGCTAATCTGGGAAGTGAGCCAAAGTTTTCGAAGGCAGTCTAAACTATGAGCCTACTTTGAGTTAGGTGACAGTAAACAGAGAGTTTTAAAGCTCTGTCGGGGTATAACACCGTAGCAAAACCCGCCATGCACTATGAGCAGCTGAAAAAACGAGATTGGCAACTTGAGAGCCAACAGTAAAGTCAAACCTAATTTTTAGAGCTGAATGCAGACAGTGATGTTAGATGGGTCGTCTGTCTGCTGCGTTTTCCCCTGAATATTTCTGAAAACATTTAGACCAACGTGTGATTGATGCTGTTTCTGATTTTTTAACTTAATTAAATATAAACCAAGCAAACTAAGGCATTTAATAAGTAGAAGTTGTTTGTAAGTTACAGTGTTTGTAAGTTAGGTGTCAATGGAAACAGATTTGCTTTTCATTCTGCGTTGCTCTTATTAGTGTTATTGTTGTTTTTTTCTGTCATTTTCACCATATTTGACATTCTGAATACTCTGGATATTTTGTCAAGACAAAACAAAATAAAGACTTGTTCTATTTGTATTAATCGTGGTGGAGAGCATACTTTCTCCACCTCAAACCTTAGGTTATATTTTGTGGGATGCACTAAATAAAAAAATCTATCTAAAAAAATCCTATTTTTGGAGGAAAAGTTGATGATTAATCAACTTTGACAATATAGTAGGAAAACAATAGTTAGTGGCAGTCTTGCTATTATCTGTTTTGACTCTGTCTGAAGAGGAAGTGCAAAATCTGAGGTTTAGTATAAGTCGGTAAAAATCCGATACTGAAAAACAGAGTTGAATTTTCTTAAAATGTTTCTTTAAAAGAAAAAATTACACATTTATTTGACAACTCCGCATCAGTACAGCACACTTAAAATCACCAACAGCTTCACAAGCTTCGTCAGACATGTAACAGCAACTTTAATTTGTTCAGTCAGTGGAATTAAGATTAAACCAGCCAATGTAAAATAAACAATGAAATTGAAACTGATGAAAACAATGAGTTGACTACATTGATCAAAACATCTAAAAACATAAACTGCAACAAACCGTCTGTCAAATGGCTCAGAAAGTGTAATTAGGAATCCTAAATATAATGTAAAATAAATAATAAAGCATGACGTTGCTCAGAGGACATGCTATTGAGTCTAGATCTAGATCTATTCAGTCTAGCTATTCAGAATTAGACCTGATAGATCTTGATTTTTTTTTTTTTTAAACATCAGGACCGGTACAGGTATTGATATCAGATCAATTCATCTCTAATCGATCTGAACTTGGATTTTAATAGTATTTACAACTAAATTTTAATGTTTGTTTTTTGTTGTTGTTTATTAGAGTTTGACTTCAGTGATACCCCAAGAAAATTTCTGTAGGAATGGACAGACCAGGCCAGAAAAAAATTTATAGGGCAGAGCTAAAAAAAAAAAAAGTCCATAATTACTTAATTAGTTATCAATTTTTTCAGAGGATGAAGATGACTCTATACGTCTTTCTATAGCATGAACATGATTCTCTGGTGGGGGGCAGCATTTTTCATGAGGGGCTCATGGCCCTCTGCAGTTCCCGTTTTGGTCTCCACTGTTTGACTCACTGTAGCGTTTCTTCTACTTCAGTAAGAAAATATGTTTCTGATGTAAATTTCTTTGCCTGAATTCAGATCTCAGCTGTGCCTCTGAACGTCTTTGTTTTCGTCTCTTGTTCTATTCAAGATTACGTCTAGTCTGTGTTATTTCCAGTATATAATTCCTGCCACCTCCTTTCCGCTCACAGGTTTTCAATCGCCACAGAAAGCACAGAAATGTTGAGAAAATGTATCCATCAGCAGCGAGTAGGCAGCCAGGTTCTTAACTTTGCTGCCTCAGCTGTACAACTGTTATCTGCTAAAATTATTATTGTTCACCCAGGAATCCCAAAAGGCTGCTTTTGTTCTGCACACATCTCTGCAGCGGTGTGTGTGTGTGTTTTTTGTATAAATATACTGTATATAAGAAAAAGCAGCAGAGAAAGAGATTTGATGTGTAGCTACACTTTGAACCATCATGTTGGAGGAACAGCTGATTCTCGCTTCAGTAATAAATCTGAATGTCTGACTGGAAACTAAAGCTTTAAGCAACTGAAGCCGTTTACCTGCAGACAAGGAGAAATTTGCTGCCACACATCTGGTAAATTCATAAACTCAGAACAGATGTAATAGGAAGGAAGGATTAAGCCTTTTAATATGAGAACGGATTTTAATTTGACCAATCCCACAGCTTTTTGTTACCCCTAAATGTAATCAGAATGTTGCGTTATTTTATACCTCACTTTTCTAAATTCATCAGTTTCAATGAACTTCTAAAAATTAATCAATGACTTTATAATTACGTGTTTTGGTAATAAGTTGATGCTTTTTGATGTCAAGAAAATTAGTTGTTACAAAAACCTTCGAACTGTAACATCACAAAGGTTCACTGAAGCCGTTACCTAGCAACCCCAGCAGAACTCCGCCTGTCACCTAGCAACCCAAATGGAACTCCAACACAGTTGGTCAGAAAGTACGCGCTGTACAATGGCTGCTGGGAAAGACAAGTGTTTGGTTGTTTACTTGGCATCCAGAAACCAACTCCTGCATTCCTGTTGGTTGTGCAGGAGGCTCTACTTCTGCTTTTCAAAGATGTACGATTGTATAATTGCACATCTGTTTGCAGCCATTTTCACCTGCAAGTGTAAACTTTGAGTTGGGGGATGAGGGGGTGTTGCCAGCAACAGCTTATTTGGATTTAAAGTGACAGAGGCATCAAAATGGTTCAAAATAGTCAGAACTGACCAGACGAAAATCTCATTATGTAAGAATGATTTGGTGCAAAAAAACATGATGACGACGACAATAAGTTTCGTCATGTTCAAGGTAGCATAATAGGTTAACTTCAAAACTTTGGTGACCTCTGCCAAAAGCAGCAATAAAAGGTATAATTAATTTAAGGCTTTTTGCATTTTTGTTTCACCAGGTTTGTCAATACATTAGTTATATTGAATCTCTTCCTCCAAGCTTTTAAGAAAATGACCTCTAACCTGTTTTAATTTTGTTTCTTTATTTGTTTTTCTCTGCAGATGAAAAGGAGGAGGGGATTCTCGGCAGCATCCTCCTTCCCAGCTTCCAGATATCCCTGTTATCTGTGGACGATCACATTAATAGAAAATTTGCTTTCAAGGTTTGTCCACTGCTTTCAAAGTTGGAGCAAAATTTAATATAACAAATGAAGTGAAAACAGATAGAAGCTTTAAGTTATTGTAGGTTTTCCACTAGTAATACATTTACCACTTTTTTGATTTTTAGAGATTTCTAGAGATTTAAACTATTTTATGTGACTTTTTTTGCAATATTAATTAGGGCTGAAATGATTAATCGGACTTATTGTGATTAATCCATTATTATAATAATCGTCAACTAATTTATGGAGTATAAATAATCTACTGAAGGCAATTTTCTGAAATAACATCACACTCAGGTATGTAATTAGGCCAAAACAGTGGAAAAATAGATTTATTTTACATTATTTGTGTGTTTTATTAAAAATCCCCTCTGTTCATAAATATGTTGTACCCAAATCTCTTGTTGTGTTGTTGCATTTTAGGCAATAATCCTTTAAAAAATATTATTTGTTTATTTGCATCTTTTAATATAATCTAAAAGGCTGAGCATTTTCAGAATGTTGATTTTTTTAAAATCTGATTAATCAATTAATCATCAGGATAATCGATAACTAATATAATCGTTTGTTGCAGCCCTACTATAAATCTTTCGTCTAGGGAAGCTTATTTTAAGCTGATTACATAAGAAGTCTGATCTGTTTCTATGTTAAATGTGTCGCATGGCTTTGGTTTGTCCCATGATATTCATAGAAAGATGCTTTTCTTAAAAAACTTTGTGATGTATATAGTAGCGGTGCATTCCTAACAAACCCTTGGAGACAACCAAGTTACCATGGCCAAAAACAGCTGAACACAGACGTTTAGGAGTCTGCTGAAGGTCTGTGTAACCACAGAAAGAGCTGCTTTTCCAACTTACACTCAGGATAAAACAGAGAGAGTTTAAGAAAACAGGAAAACCGTAGAACACAGGGCACAACCTCCTCAATGCAGGAATGAGATGATTCTCCTATTCTCCTCGTCCTTGTCGACTGTGTCATTTTTAAAGACTATTTGGGGTGAATTAGAGAAACAATGGTTCTTTTCTTGCTCAGAAACGTTGGTAAACAGGATACTGAGGTTGCTGAGTAAATGTTTTTTGTCTCTGTTTTGGATTCTCACAATATCTCGGTTTGTTCGCTGCGAGGGAACAGAAGAACAACACGTTGTCTGCACAATGCACCGCATGGTGAGTCCTACAGTATAGTACCAGGCAGATTTACTGCCCTAATCTGATGGTATGCGTGAAACCTTAGTGACTCAAGGATTTGATTTATCTGCATGGCACAGATGGTCGCAGTCAGCAGTGTCTCACAATCTCTGCTTATCATATCACTTATTTAAAAAGAACATGCATAACAGCGGCAGTTGTTATTGGCTTATTATGAAGCAAATTGTCTGCAGATAAAGGCTAAACTGCTTCTTTCTGTCTGTTTCAGGTAATAGTCCTGTCCTTCATCCCTCTCAGGCAACACATCCCAACATGCGGACGTACTATTTTTGCACTGACACTGGAAAAGAGATGGAATCGTGGATGAAAGTCATGACGGATGCTGCGAATGTGCATTCAGAACCGACCAAAAGGTTTGTCAGAGCTTCGTTAATGGGCTCTTTGCTGCAGTTCGTAGCAGAGCAAAGAAAGCAGATCTTTGAGCAGATTTTTAAAAACATTCCCTAATGACTCCTCTTTGCTTAGTTTGCTTCTCCACCCTGATTTTTTCCCCTCCTTTTCTTGCAAAAATGCTGGAAGAGAGTACTTTTAAATCCCCCTGTTTAATCCTGTTAAGGTCTTTGGCAGCAGCTCAACACCCACTTTTGACATTTCTGGTCTCTTGGCTTGTTTAAGAAGCTGCCATTCTTCCATGTTTTTCAGTTGGGTTTTGCTGTATTTTTAATTTTTTAAAAAGAAAACAATGAAGAGGACAAAGCCACATGCATGATGTGGGCATGTTAGCTTGCGCTGCTGGTGCTTCTTGAAGATGATGATAATCATTCTCACTGGATTAGGCTACATTCACACTGCAACCTCAAGTGACCCAAATCCAATTTTTTTGTGAAATCAGAATTTTTCTGCGTGATTGTCACGCTTCCAAATCAACTCGGCTTGTACGTGATTTCCTATGTGAACAGCAAACGACCAGAAAGTGCGCAGCAGAGGGCACTATAACGTCACAGAGAAGGTGCTGTAGTGATACATTAATCTCACGATACGATACACAATATTTTGCCCATGATACGATGTATATTGCGATATTCAGCAAACGATACAGTTCAATGCACTTTTGCAATTTTTTGAAAGATTTTAGAGGGACTGAGTGATTTTGGTGAGATTTTGTGACTGTTATAAAGTTGGATTGATTAATTTAACTGAAAACTGATTAAAAGCACCAACTACACAATACTTGGCTCTGGTTGGACACAGACATAAAGTGGACAGCTGGACAAAATGAATCAAAGAAGTGGAGAGAAAACATGTTTCTTTTAGTTGAAACAGTCCAAACTGTAGCTGACATGCATTAGTAAAGTAAATAAAGTGAACCAAGTTCCTGCTCTGAATAGTTTGATACCTTTTTAACCTGAACATCTGAAGGAATCACTCTAAGCCTGATGACCTGGTGAAGCAAGCAGTGAGTGAACAAGGTGACAGTTGGATGTTACGATACTTGCAGATGAATATCAATTTTTTTCTAGGAAAGAAAATATCGATATATATTGCGATATAGATATTATTATACAGCCCTACAAGTCATATATATATTTGGAAGTATGGGCGACCACGCCAAAAACCACCCCAAAAAATAAAAAATCTGATTTGATAAAAAAAAATCTGCATTGTTTCCGGCTGCAGTGTGAACAAACAGAGATTTGTAGATTTGTAGGGGAAATCGCATCAGAGTTTGATTGTGCAATGAAACCGCTTTCTGTCGGTTTAAATGCATAAACTATAAACTTATCTATTATAAACCTATCCTTTAGGAATAAATCTGCTCTGCTAGTGAAATGCTAAGACAAAAGAGACGCTTGCAGCCCGGCTTAAAAAAAAAAAAAAAAAAAAGCGATTTTTTTTTTTTTTTTTTTTTTTTTTTTCCCCTAGAAATGTAAACAAGCAAAGCAAAGCTTAGCCTGGCGGCTGGGCTAGTAAAGCATGGCGGGCTGCCAGGCTTATAATACACTGCGGGAAACCCTGCATTGTAGTCGTTAATTATGAAACAATGAACGTTACATTTTGTCTAATATCAAAATCATCCAGCAAATATGCAGATGAATGTTCCTGTTAGCAATTAATTAAAGGTGACTCGAGACAAGTCGGGTTTGTAACCATCATTTAAAGGAACTCAGTGTTTCGGCTGTTTTTCAGTTTTCTTGAAATTTGAGATTTGTGGTGCATAGAAGCTGAACTCAGTTGAGTTGGTGGACAAACAAAGCTTATAAAATTTTATTTATCGGTTTCTGTCATACTCTACGGTGAATGTAATGATTTTTGATTCCCTATTGGTTTAATTGATCTTAATAGAAAATATTGCCAGATATTATGTTGTTTCCTCTTTACCGGATTGTGTTTGTCACAGCATTTTTAAGACGAGAACAAAACCAGACAATTTGATTAAATTACCATTTGGATACTGGTAAATATTGACATCAACATATTTGATGTTTACTGAATAATTTGAAGGCAAAATGTAATGTTTGCTGCTTGTTTCATTCTGTTTACTGCGCTGTGTTTTTACAGTGTACAGCACTTTGAACTGCCTTGTTGCTGAAATGTGCTATGCAGATAAACTTAACTTGACTTAAAGGGGCTGAATGCAAATGCTGACCCACTTCTCAGATTCCTATTTTTCTTGACAATAAAGCTCTATGTATTGTTTACTCATCATATACACAGTCCAGTCACATTAATGTGACCACCACGTACTTTCCACTTCAGAGTTAAATAACCAATCACAGAAGGCAGGTGGCAGCACAGTGCAGTTGAGCGTATATAAAGGGTGTGTGTGGGCTTCGGAAAACATTTCAATCGTTGGCGTAATGCAGAAACGAAGCGATTTATCCGACGTCCAAAAGGGCATGATCATTGGCTTTCGGGCCAAGGGTGGAAGCATTTCCGAAACGGCTGAGTTTGTGAACTGTTCGCGTGCCGCCGTGGTAAAAGTGTACCGTGCATGGCAAAATGGGACTGTCCAAAATCAACGACGTGGCAAATGTGGTGCACCACGGGCCATAGATGACAGAGGCGAACGACGGTTGCGGAGATGCGTTCGGGCAGATAGACGGGCTACCGTTGAGCAACTGACCACTAAAATGAACCAAGGGGCTACCACAAGTGTCTCCCAAACCACTATTCAGCGAACATTGCTGCGTCTGGGCCTCCGAAGCAGACGCCTGGTTCGTGCACCTATGCTGACTGGTGTTCATCGACGACGAAGGCTAGAATTTGCACGCCAGTACAGCAGCTGGACGTCCACTGAGTGGCGACAGGTAGCGTTTTCAGATGAATCGCGTTTTATGCTCCATCGGACAGATGGACGTTGGCGTATAAGGCGTGAAACCTCTGAAAGGAACCACCCTGCAACCATTGCAGGAACGGTCCAAGCTGGAGGCGGGAGCATTATGGTCTGGGGAATGTTTTCCTGGCATTCTCTGGGTTCACTGATTATTGTGGAAGGCACGATGGATCAATACAAGTACGCATCTGTCCTTGCGGACCATGTCCACCCCTACATGCGCATTGTTTTTCCTCAGGATGATGGCATCTTCCAGCAGGACAATGCGAGGTGCCATACAGCTGCCAGTGTACGTGCGTGGTTCGAAGAGCACCAGGATGAGTTTACCGTCCTCCCCTGGCCAGCAAACTCACCTGACTTAAACCCAATCGAGCATCTGTGGGACCATCTCGATCGAGTTGTTCGCGCCATGGATCCTCAACCGCGTAATCTAGCGCAGCTGGCCACGACATTAGAGTCGGCATGGCTCAACATCCCAGAGAAGACCTTCAGGGACCTAAGTGACTCTCTTCCTGCACGTCTCGTAGCAGTTCGCTCTGCGAAAGGTGGTTATTCTGGCTTTTGACAGATGGTCACATTAATGTGACTGGACTGTGTAAATATATAACAATAAGAATACATTGCGTTTGTGACAAAATGAGTATAAATATGTTTGCACAGCAGCTTTTTTTATCAACCTAGAAGAGACAGAGTGCGTCTTGTGTGTCCAAAGTAGAATAAATACAGACATCTAATTTCCAGCTTGTCTTCTGGGTAGTTAACTGAGTCACAGGAAGCTGGAGAAGACATTATGTGACTAGTGTTACTATTTAAAAATGTCTGAGTGGAAACTCTGAAGGAATGTCTTTTCTTCTGCGCTCCTATTGGTAACCCACTGAGCCGCGCCACTCAAAGAAACGGCTGAAACTTTGAAGTTTGACCTTGGGCGTGTCGGAGGCTAAGCAAATTGGGAAGCTTTTCACCTCTGAATGCATTTCTGGAGATCATAAAAAGGCACAAAACTTTCTGGAGAGGAGGAAGATGGGCGGTACGATGGGATGGACGTCAGGTTTTATTGGAGATATCTGATCTGCTTTTGAACGCCTGGTTCTCTCTGGCAGCTGGAAGAAACATTTTGACCTCTGCTCAGTCATAGTTTGAAGCTGTATCTGTTAAAATAATTACCAGAAGCATTTTTTTATGTTTCGTCCAAACCTAGTGTCAGTCAGACATACAGGTGGAAGATATAGACTTAAAGTTTTATCACAATATTTTGTGGTAAGGATTAAAGTGACGGTAAGAACTTTTTTTTTTTAAGTAACTGTATGTTTCTGCTGCTATGATTGCTCAGGCTAGTTAGCGTAGCCACCGATAAACGGTTTGTCTGTAACGATAAGTTGTTTCTCCGGAATTAGCGCATTGAGGAGCGAGTACATGAGGCTGATAGACAGCACTAAGACCTTCCTTCTGGCTCTGAAAGGTTGTTTTTGATCTGCAGTGGTGCATTTATTCAGACGGTAATAGTAGGACAAGAAGGAGATCAATCTTTTATCAGATTATCTGTCTCATAACAAACTGACACAACATGGTGACAGTTTTTACATTTTTATAAAAGTTACACAGCTAATTCATCTACAACTTCATTCTGGTCAAAAGATCTAGAAGAGTTCTCTGTTTGCCATGTAACATGTTCAGTAATTTCCCGGTTGGGATGAATAAAGTACTTCTATATAACATTTTCCTTCATGTCTTTTTTTAGGCTGGACAAGCTAAAAGTGGAGGAGTGTGGACCCAAAGAAATCAGTCAAGTAGCAAACCACAAGCCGCCGCTAACACAGCCAGAAATCCAAAACAACGAACGCAACCTTCAAGTCGACCGCGAGCGCAGCGCGGCCGTGACGCCCAGCAACGAGCAGGACGAGCGCAAGCAGCGCGACGCCGAGCGCTACGGCTTCCAGAAGGACGGCGCCGAGCGCGAGCGACCCCTCACCAAGATCAACAGCGTCAAGCTGCAGCCGGAGCAGGCAGCGGCCATTAAAGCCAACATGGCCTCGCCCCAGACGCCGAACGAGACGGACAGGACGCTCCACCTCCCCCAAGTGAACGGCTCAGGGGAGCCCTGTAAGGCTAACGGGACCGGGGTTCCTGTCCAGCAGAGTCCAATCAGCGAACCGGACCGCAACCTGAGCAGAACCAGCTCCATGCAGCAACTGGAGCAGTGGGTTCGCAC
This sequence comes from Poecilia picta, assembly GCA_033032245.1. Lineage (NCBI taxonomy): Eukaryota > Metazoa > Chordata > Actinopteri > Cyprinodontiformes > Poeciliidae > Poecilia > Poecilia picta. Next base: position 27,000,811 of record CM065358.1, read on the forward strand.
GCAGAGAGGACGGGGTCAGGACGACGACGCCAGGAGGTAGGGATTACCGTATTCTCTGGACTCTACGTGACTCTGGGTCAGTGCTGACAAACTCAGTTTGGGTCGTATTAATGTCATGAAAGTTCTTAAAGGGCTGTTTGTGCCAGAATGTATTGATAAAACCCAATAACACACTGCTAAAATATTAATAGATAACTGTTTCAGACTTTTTTAATGGGATTCTTGGGATGTTTTATGGCGTCCTGGTTCAGTCCACTGGAAAAAACCCCTCAGAATTCCAAATTTAATCTTAAAATTCTGAGATTGTCAGAATTCTGACTTTTTTCACAGAATTCTGACTTGAGAATTCAGATTTATTTTTTCTAAGTCTAAGTAAGTCTTTTTCCTCCATATTTTGATTTTAATCTTGTTGTTTTATATGGCACTAGTCCTAATCCTGCTGATAAAACTTTTTTTTCATGTATGACTTCTTAACCACATAATTCATCAGTAGTCTACGGAAAGCCAAAAATGCCACAAGTCACCACATTTATCATCGGTCTTGTTAAAAAGTCAAGCATAAAAACACTGTTTTATGAGTCAAAATGCCATAAAATCTGGCATAGTTTTTTGTTTGCTGTTTTAAGAGTATTTTCTTCACAATGAAAAACATGCCACTTAGGTCACTGAATGCCATTACAGGTGAAATGCGGGGTATGTTTTGCTATTAACAGGGTGGTCTAAAAATGGCATTTTGACTGGATTTTTGCAATGTTTTGTATCCATAAACGGATATGCATAACTTATACGTTTCATGCATATACACCAGTTTTTTTTTTTTTGCTTTTTAACCAGATGCACAGTAAAAGTAGCAATTTGTGCCGCTTTTGGTTTTCCATAGTATTCAAAGATAAGAGCAATTTAGAAATAATCAACCATGACACGAGTTTGACACATGTGCTCTATTCATTTAGAAATGATGAAACATGAGGGAATCTTCTCCATGTTTAGTTACATCCAGTTTGTGATTTTTAATTGGGTTCTAATTCTTTCTAACATCCTGTAGCATGAAAAATGAAGATATTCATCTTCATTCAATCAGTGTAAACACTTTGACTCTATCCACTGGAGTCTATCAGTTATTATCAGTGGGAATAGACAGACGCTTGTTCTTTGTCAACTGGGAGGACCTCAGTTTTAACGAGTTAAAAAAAACTTCCTTTGTCCATTTATCAAGGAAATTGGCTGACAGTTTGTCTATATTTCTCTTATTATCATTGACACTACAGGACGTCTTTGACCTCGCTTAAATCTATTCCGAAAAGAGGATTTCATGCATTTAGTTGAAAAGAAAATACAATTAGGAAAGAATCCATTCAGAGGTAAAAACATCTTGTTCTAGCACTACATATGAGTATTATTCATATTCATTTATTAAAACTATTGAATATTATAACTATTTTTTAATAAAGAAAGAAAAGCAGCAGAAAGCCTGGCCTGTCTGTGTCAGTCCTCCCTCTGCTCCTCTCCTCCAACACAGCTTGTCTCCTCCAAACTGATGTGTAGTTTCCGTTTAGTCACGTGTCTTTTTTAAAATGCTGCTGCTGCTGAGTTTTACAGACCAGCAAGCGCTTTAGCCTGGATCTGTCAGGGAGCCTTTCTGTGAAGCTCTCCCGATGCAAACCGCTCTGACGTTGAACCAAGCGAGGAAGTTGGGCTTTTTTTTTAGCCGTGTTGTCACATGAATGTTTGATTTGTCTGAATCTGGCGGCGTGACGCTACTACTGTTTTCTGTTGTTTATTTGAGAAAAAACTTTACTGCACCATACTTTGAACTTGATTCTGAAGTATAGGCTTTGTACTGTACTTTTATTTTGTTGTGCATGGGCCTGTCTGTCACAATAACAAAATTTACTGCTGCGAACTCAGCAACTTTTCAGACAAAAAAAATTAAAAATTGGAATCGGCAGGTCAGGCTTGAATATCGGTAGTCGACCAGAAAACTGCAGTCAGAGCAACCCTGTCATTACGCTCCTTTAGAAGTTCAAGAAAGTTTAATATTTTTGTAAATAAGCACATAACCCAACTTCGTTATAAGTAATTAGTGATTTTATTTGTGTTTATTCAAAAGAAAAAAAATATAAAACTTTACATATTTTAAGCTACCGTATTTTCCGCACTATAAGGCGCACCGCATTATAAGACACACCTTCAATGAATGGCCTATTTTAAAACTTTTTTTCATATATAAGGCGCACCGCATTATAAGGCGCATAGAATAGACGCCACAGTTATGTTGCCACCCATCCAGTATTGAACGGGACATGATTTGTTCCATTCACTACAAATATGGATGTCTAATAATAAAAAATTGGTCCTGAGTACTTTATATAGCATTGCACCAGTCATTGTTTCACTCACGGTTTTGGTGTTGCCATATTGTGCCCAACTGCTTTCTGGTTAGCACAGACCAACAGACACGCTGCCGCCGCAGCCTCTGTCTCTCTTCCACCGACCCCCACGGCTTTAAATGTATAGGTGCTGGTCCCTTGGTAACTCTAGCCGAAGCTCCCCGGATAAATGTCTAAAGCCACTTTGTTGACATAAAGAATGTCAACAAAACAGTCCGATTCCGGTCGCGAGGAGAGGAGAGGCTTCCGACTGGAATGGGGCGTCTGGGCCGGACGATGGTCTCTGTTCACGCACAGCATGTTGGTGGAGAACGTGATGCTAGATGACCTGCAAACGACCTGATTATTAGGTGGGTAGGTAGATACATAGACATGTCTATGGGTAGATCGGTCAGTCAAACTTTATTAACAAACCAGTTTTTTGACAACTATCCCAGCATGCACTGCGCGCTTCTTCTACCGGGAAAATGAAGTCAGCAGCTGCTTACCGTAGTTGTTAGACCTGTTGTGGCTCAATATTGGTCCATATGTTAGGCGCACCAGGTTATAAGGCGCACTGTCAGCTTTTGAGGAAATTTAAGGTTTTTAGGTGCGCCTTATAGTGCGGAAAATACGATACATTTATTTATTTAACATTGTAACGTTCCCTCCTGCCTTATTTCATATTTTTTGTGTTTTATTAGCATCACCTCATACCAGACTCTGCCTAGAAACATGCCGAGCCATCGGGTTCCCTACATGCCTCATTATGGAGACGGCTACCGCAGCATGCCCAGGAACAGCATGGCCCAGCGGGACAGCATCTGCAGCATGTCGCCCTCGCTCTACGATCAAGCCCTGGGCTCTTCGGCCGCCGAGAAGCGGCGCTCCATGCGGGACGACACCATGTGGCAGCTGTACGAGTGGCAGCAGAGGCAGGCCTACAGCCGGCAGTCGGGGCTCTACAGCAACATGGCCAGCCCCAAAACCATGATAAACCTGTCAGAGCACGCCGCACTGAGCCACTCCATCCCCCCCTCGCCTTCACACGGGTCGCTGTCCATGTACGGCGCCTACTCTCCGATGAGATCCTACAACATGGCCAACGCCAGGTCAGAGGTCGCCTCTCCGGTCTACAGGAGAGACCTGAGCATCGACAGGCGGCAGCGGCCGCAAGTCAACAAGGTCTCTCAAACGGTTTTTATCTCTTATCTGAGAATGTTATAAATAGCTGTGGTTTTAGATTGTGTGTCTTTAGAAAGGCTACATGAAGCAAACGACTCAAAGGGGAACTGAGCGGATCGGAGAGGCGAAAGTTGGGTAGATATTTATGGAAGATCAGGGCCACAGAAAGATAAAATAATATGACTAGAATCACCTGATTACAGTCAGAAGATTAATTCTGACAATTTAAAAAAAATCAGAATTGTGACTTTTAAATCTGATTAAAACTAACAACTCTGACTCTTAAGTACTAAGAGGAAAAAAGTCAAAATTCTGAGGTTCAAGACATAATTCTGAAAAAAACACTTTACATTTTGATGAAAAGTCAAAATTCTGAGAAAAAAAATCACAATTCTGAGGTTATAGTCAGAATTTTGAGAAAAAATTACTTTTTTCCCGACTCATCCTGATCCTCTAGAACAATAATTCTATTGTTCCGGTTTTCTGTTCTCGTGTCACTTACAGATACAAAACAACCCGTTAGTGGACTAGTTGAAACAGAATAACAGCTTTGCTCTCCAAAGCACATTTCAGCATGAAACACGTCCACAACACATCTCACAGATCTTTGAACTGCAAAAACACCAAATATGACCAAGTATTTTTGTCTAGTTTCTACTGCAAATATCTTAACATTATTGAAATCAGACAGAACTAAATTAAAATGAACCTTTCAGTGAGATTTAGAAGCTTGTTTTGAGTCTTTATTACAGGGCAGATTTTAGTCTTGGTGTAAATTATTCCATCACTGACAGAGAAATCTCTTCTTCTTCTTCTTTTTCTCCTTCTTCTTCTTCTCCCTCTGTGTTTTGCAGTACGCCTACCCTCCCGACAGGCGATCGCTGCCTGCAGGGATCCCAGTCCAGACTATCACTGCCCAATCTCTTCAAAGCAAAACTGTAAGTCTTCATCTGTGCCGAGTCTCTTCCTCGTGTCAGACTGTAAATGTTTATACGTCTGCAGCTCTGTTGAGATACTTTAAGGTTTCACGGTTTGGTTTGAACCTGACTTTGTTCAAAACAGTGCTATTTCTGTCACGCAGCCTGGCCTCTCCCTCTTCCTGTTTCACTGAGTTTTGCGCTCCAAGTTGAAGGATTTAGCATCCGTCCTCTTCAGGAGCTCCTAAGGCTCGCCTCACATCAGAGGAGACTTAACCCCCCCCATGTCACTCACAACTCTCTAAGCCAGATCAGGAGTTTATGTCAAAGCTGCACACAATGCTATGTTTCTATAGAGCTGGTGAAATGTGACCTGGATTCTGCAGCATATGCTTACTCCTCTGTTTTTAGCTAATGCATAAAGCTTGTGTTCTTCCACTTGTAATAGCATGTTGGATAAAGTGCATGAAAACCCAACACCGGGACATTTAGACAAACTCCTCTAAATCCTGGTGTACTCGTTCCTTTACTATTTAATCACGATTAATTGGCTTGGTCATGATTAATAGGTTATTGAAATAATCATCTACTAATTTAGCAATTGATTAATCATTAACTGGAGTTTACTGACTCAACAAAAGGCTATTTGTTGAAAGAACAACATACTCAGAGCAGTAATTATGCCAAAACTGTACAAAAATATATATATATTGTATTCAAGATAAAAAAAGAACCTTTTTCTTTAAATATAATACAAAAACACAAAATCTTACTAAGTATTTTCATCTAGTTTCTTGTGCAAATATTTCAGTGCGCTTAAAATAAGAGAAAATTAACTTACAAGTGACTTTTCAGCAAGATGTAAGAGCTTGTTTTAAGTCAATAATTAATATTGATGAAAAAGTTCTACTTTTATTGGCAGATTATTTAACTTCTAACATGGGAAAATGTCTTTTTATTAATCTGCCAATGGAACAGGAACTTTTTCATCAATATTAAGGAAGTATTGACTTAAAATAAGCTCCTACAGCTGACTGAAAATGTGCTTCTAAGTTTTCAGATTTAAGGTGTATTAAGGTATTTGCACTAGAACAAAATAGTTGGTAAGATTTTGTGTTTTTTGCAGTGCGTGTTCCACCCTGCTTCACCCAGGTGAAGCTTAGTTTTTGCTTCACCTGGTTCAAACTCTAAAAAGTTCTTACTAAGCACCTTTTGATATCCAAAAAATAGTTAATAAATCAGTCCTGCTGAGTTAATGTGGAGTCATGCAGAACAGGCTGAGCTTTTCACATTATTTAAAGTAATTATTTTTTAGTTCAGATGAATATTTTGTTACAAATGATTCACTAAAGGAATGATATGTTGTTGCATTATAGGCAGTAGAAAATGTACTTTCTTTTTTTAAGAAAGGAACTGAACGCATCTTTTAATCTTGTCTATAAAAGGCTCAATTATTTAAATCAAAAATCTGCACAATGTGCCTTTTTAAAAAGTCCGATCAATCAAATAAGCAATAGATTAATCGATTACTAAACCAGTCGTTAGCTGCAGCCCTGCTTCTCCTCCGCCTCCCTCTCCCTGACGGTGTGTCCCTGTTTCATTGTGGATGTGTCCCCTCCTCTCTCCGCCCTCCCTGCAGCCTGAGGAACTGACTTTGCTGCTGATAAAGCTGCGGCGGCAGCAAGCAGAGCTAAACAGTATCCGGGACCACACTGTAGCACAGCTTATGCAACTAAACATGGATCACAGCAACCCAAAGGTCAGGCCCAGGGTCGTCTCTGCTGGCGTGTGGCGTATGTGTCATCTCCACCCACTCTCATAATCCGCCTTCGTCCAGAAGATTTGGTTGGTCTTCATGCATGGCCGAGACGGAACCAACACACTTTAGGCTCGGAAAACGACTCTTTGTCGAGTTTGGAGGTCGTATTTAAATTATACGCTGCAAAAACACGAAAAATTACCAAGTAATTCTAGTTTCTAGTAGACTTGAAATAAGGCAAAACTAACAAGTAAATTTTCAGAACAACCTAGGAGAAGATTGGGCAACACTTTATTTGAAGGGGTTAAATATAAGTCTCATGCAAATCCCTTCAAATAAAGTGAAATTGTTTTACGTCAGTAACTCTTGAATATTAATCAAAAGCAGAGCGATGACTTTTGTTGCTCAGTCTTTGATAGAAAGAGGGAAAAGAGAAAAGCAATGCAAATTATTAAGCTTATTTTAAATTGTCGTGCGATTAATAGATTTCATTTGGCCTAACCAAAAGCAATAAAGCATTATTTTAAATAAAATATGCTACGTTTGTAACAGTAGAGCACAATAATTTATCTTAGTGCGTTGATAATGTTCACTGATCATCGTTTGGTCTCTTTCATATTTATCTTCCTGTGCTGTCAGGGCTGCATGGGGCCATTTTGTCATAATGCACACATCCAGACGCAGACTCATGTTGTCACGTTCTACAGTCTTATATGGTGCCTGACCTGCTTTCTCCACATCGGCTTGTCCTGCTTCCTTTTCTCTGTGGCTATATTTGGATACATGACATGGTTCTGTGGTTCCTAAGTAAAAGAGAGACGCATCCTGGTAATAAAAGGACTTCTTTTTTCTCACTCTGTTCCTTTCTCTTTCCGCTGCTTTGCTGCCGACTCTAGAGCGACATTCTCTCCCATCACCTCCAAAGGAACCTCATGTATTTGGACAATCAGGTGGGATAGTGCATGAATGCATGGCCTCCTTCCTGTGGTGATGATCTGAACTAATTCAATGTTGTGCTTCTCAGTACTTTCTCTTCTCTTGTATATATAAATTTGTACATTTATGTAGTCTTTTTTTAGCTAAAGCCTTTAGTTTTTCCTTTCATCCATCTTAGTTTCCTTCCTTCCTTCTTTAATTTTTCTTATTCTAAATATTTCTTTATGTTAAACACAAAATCAGCTGAAATATCTGAAAGAAATTAGCAACTATCGTGACGTATTTCCTCTTGTTTTGATGGTATTTCAGACTTAAAGCCTACTGATCTTCTCACTCGTTCATTCCTGTACTGGACATATTTATATTATTTATATGTCCTAGACTCACTAGACTCACCTTTATTTGTATTTCCCAAAGAAATACAAAAGCAGTTGCACACATACAACATTTAATTCACATATTATTCTTTTATCAGTTTATATGATTTACACAAGGAGGTTTGTAGTGACATTTAAAGGGTCAAAGCAATGCTTATGTTTTCTCAAAACTATGAATTATCTTGTCCTTTTTCTTTCTCTGTTATTGCACGTCCTGTGGTGGGATCACTAGGGGTGTAACCATGCGCCACAAACTCTCATGATATTAAAATGGCATGATAATTATTGTCAGACTGGAGGCTGTCTCAGGAAGAGCCATTATTAGAAAGTATTGTGATGGAGATGTAATTGGTAAATACTGTAATAACAGCATCAGCTGCGATAAATCCACATCTGCCTACCTCCTCTGGTTTCTCTGCCTCCAGCGTTCTTTGTAGCACGCTAATCTGTATTGGCTATGAACGTTTTCTGCAGTGAGACTCCATTCGACAGGCTGAAGGTCTGATTGTCAGTGGTGGGAACTATTAGCCAAAAGGTTGGATGCACTAACACTAAACAACTAATAGTAAACAGTAGTTCTGCTAACACTAAAATGCTACATGGTATGCAGGAGATGCTAATACTGAAGTCCTATAACATAGTTATTAGAAGAAATCAATGCTAAAGTGTTACACCAACATGATATTTAGTTGAACCTAATGATAAAGCACAATACTAACATAGTTATTAGCAGAAGCTAATACTAAAGTGCTACACTAGCACAGTTATTAGTGGAAGCTACTGCTAAAGCGCTACACCAACATCTTTATTGGTTTAAGCTAAAGCGCTATAGCAGCTCCTTAAGAGGCTACTCTCCCATGTTTTGATGGCCCTGAAAGAGACAGTCATCTACTTCTCTGCTGATGTTGCATGGAGAGGAAAAGCAGGGCAGAGCGCAACACACAGGAGACGCACAGCGTGCATGTGGCAACCACATGTGGAGCCACGTGGTGAAACACAACCTGGGATGTGCAGCAAGCTGGCTCCTGCCACTCCCTTCCTGCATGTTCATTTATTTCTACCCAGATCTGTTCATATTTGGATGCTCCACTGTAAAATTGGGACTATTTCACAATCTTTTAATGTAAAATAACCCATTAAAAGAATTTGTACAAAATCGATCATAATTATACCAATTATTTAACCTATTTGTGAAATTTTATTTTAATCCCTATTTCCATTCTTCTTTTTAAGCATTAGAACCTCCTAAAAATGATCAAAGTATAAAAATTGCAAATTGAATACTGACTTTATAGATTTTGTGATTAGCATTAAATTTGCTCTAATTAAAAATAAATCAAAACAAAACACTTGGGGTGCTTAAACACTTGATAGTCCAGTGGACTGGGACCAAAATTGCAACATTTGTTGGATTTTCAGCTGCTGCCGTTCACCTTAACGCTGCACTTTGTCAAAAGATCCAAACTGATTGAAAAACCAGTTCACCTCCTCACCTGTGGGGGCACTGCACCAAGAACCACTGAAGGAAACAACATGAAAACCTCTGAAGAAAACAATGAGCAACTTCCTTCTTCACAAAATGTAAACAAAAATGGAGTAGCGTCAGATTTTAGCGGCTGTAGGATTTCTCTTATGTCTCTTGCTAGCACTAGACTCACCTTAGTTTTGGTTGCGTTTACCCAGAATTCACTCCGAGTTTTCCCAAAAAATAATGCTAAAGTGCTGCCTCATGAACGCAGTGCTGTCTTGTCTCCTAAACTAGAATGCACCGTTACACCCCTAACCACCACTGTGTTTGCAGATACATTCTTTCAATAATCAATCATTTAAATCTGTCTAATAATTTAATTGGTACATCAAGCGTTCATTGGTTAAATTAAAGCACACACGCTTTGTTTGGGTTCTGTAAAAAGTCTTATTTCCTTCTCTGGAGAATGTTATAGGTTTTATAAAATGCACAAAGCAACACTAATGCGTTCATTAGTTTTAAGTAAGTAAGTTTTAAGTAAGTAATTTCTTAGTAGATTCACTGACAGATTATTTCACTTAAAACAAGATATTTTTCCTCTTTTATAAGTGAAATAATCTGCCAGTGAAACTAGAACCTTTTCCTCCATGTTAAAGAATTATTAACTTTAACAAGCTGCTATATTTTGCTGAAAAGTTGTAAGTTAGTTTTGTCTTATTTCAAGCACCAGAAACTAAACTAAATGTACTTGGTGAGATTTTGTGTTTTGCCGTTTAGTATTAATACAATAAGATTTTAAGAGGCGCTTTTCACTTCTAAGACTTAAAATCCTCTTAGTGCTTTGCACCACAGTTCAGTTTGCAAGTTTGACTTATTGCCTCTTAGATCTACATCATTCCTGTCCTTTCTGGACGCACATGTGTATGTTTGAGTCGCCTTCATCGGAGAGGTGTGATCATGCTGTGGCTTTTGTCTCACAACTCCAGTTCACTGCTGTAAACTTTCTGACACTTTCTGTATCGCTCCTCTTCACACTGTACTAGATGAAGGAAATTGACCCTTTAATCGTCTTGACTCACACTTTGATTGAGAACTCTGCCCCAAGGCCTCAAGTTTACCAGCAAGTAAGGCCAGCCAAAGGTCGCTCCAGCTCATCCTCACCAGTCGCTGCCGTTGTTTTGCAATGCTCCTCCTTTTCGATGTCCAAGTCCTCTCGGCATCTTGAGACTGGTCTCTTTGTTTTGTTTGTTATGCTAGCAGCTCCTCATCCATCGCTTTTGACTGTTCTCTTTATTAGGAGAAGTCATGTTCTCGTGGGCATGACTTTCAAGACGAATAAATCCGATGTATGTGTCCTCGCCACAGTTCAGTCTAATCCCCCCTCTTCATTTTCAGGTTTGTGTGTTGGGGGTTATATAAGGGCTGGATTCACATTTTGTTTGCATTTTATTAGAAACGTTAATTTATTACACAGAGCAAAAAAAAATATTTCAATCAGCTTTTTTTATGTTAAACATGATGTTTGTGGCTTACAGTTAGCAAAAATCTGTTTCTACTTTTGTTTCACATCTTAATTACTTTTCAATATTCTAATTTAGTGAGATTATTAAGTGTAGACCTCAATCAGTATGCAGTCACTCCCCGCGCCATTATAATGTTTCAGAAACCATGTGCAGAAAGTCTTCACCTGTATGAGTAAAATGTTACTTTCTCAAACTTATTTAAGTGTCTAGATTATCACTTCCTCATTTTCCCATGTTAAAGCCAGAAAGATAATTTATTTTGCTATTATTTTACAGTACAAAAGTATGACGTTCTGTGTGTTTAGCAGTTAAGATTCTTCATTATTCCTAAAGTCTGAGGCCAACATTTAAAGGGGACCTATTATGCAAAATTCGTAATTTGGCTCACTTTTATACTTCTGTTTGTTCGCAAATGCTTTGTAAAACAATCCAAGCACTTACAAAAACAAACAAAAAAGGACTGTCACTTTTTGGCAAGAAGTTAATATTTGTGTGTGTGTGGAAAACAAAACAAAAACAGCCCGATTATTAAATCACACTCAAGGGGCACTGCACTGTTACCTAGCAACCCCAGCCAAGCCCATCCCCGTTACCTAGCAACCCCAGCTGAGTTCCAGCAAGCTGGTTTTACTGCTGTACAAAACATGCTGTAAAAGACGAGCGTTTTGTTTTTGAATCACGATAAAGGAACCGCTTGCTGCATTCTTGTAGGTCGTGTAAGAGGCTCTTCTAATGCTTTTCAAAATGTACGTTTAATTGCGCGTCTGTTTGCAGCTATTTTAATGTGCGAGAGCCAGTAGAGAAATATATATGTAATACTGGTAATTATGGGTTATCAGCCAAAGCAGCAATATTAATATCTGATATCAATATCGGCTGAAATTTTCACATTGATTCATCCCCAAAAATCTCATTAGATGGGTTAAAAAAAAAAAAGCATCCAGACTGTTTTTGACATTTAATCCATGTTCTCTTGTGTCTGGAAAGTGAGCCGTTTCAACAACTTCACACATACAGCGTCACAAGTCAAAGAACCCCAGTCCTGTTACCTAGCAACCTCAGCGGAACTCCACCCGTTACCAAGCAACCCAAGCAGAGTTCCAGAACACTTTGTCAGAACAAACTGACCAAACTAATGAAAAGTGATTTTGTGCAAAAAATGTACAGACCTTTTCCTAACCTGTCTAAGGAAGCATAATAGGTCACCTTTAAAGTTATAATATACTTCAGGTTATATAACCACTGTGACAGACTGGCGACCTGTCCAGGGTGACCCCTGACCCCGCCTTTCACCCAGAACGTTAACTGGAGAGGCACCAGCAACCCTCCTGACCCCACTAAGGGACAAGGGTGTAAAGAAAATGGATGGATGGATGGGTTATATAACCACTCAGCACTTTAAATTATTCTGGTATATTCTGAGTAAACCTTCCTTTACCATTCTCTCTGCCTTCACCTCTTGTCATAAAGCGGTTGCCCTGTTGTTGACATCACTTTGCCACCTCTTTGACCCCCTGTGGGACCCGTCTCACTCCTTCATTGACATACCGGCACCACTCCAGCTAGCTGCATTCCCACCTGTTGCGTGGCCAGAAGTGTGTGTCCCTCCCCTGTCCTCCTCCCCATGTCGCTGGTAGTCCACATGACCCCACCGTGAGGCTCTCCGGGCTGCAGGAGAGCGTGCATGTTCTCTGTGGAATGCCATGTGGTTCCCGCTGCTTTAAATGTACCATGTGGTTGAGCAGAGGGAAAGTGTGTGGACCACTCAACGTGTGAGAGGAATGTTGCCGTAGAGTCTTAAAATATTTGGGCGGTGAGTTATTTTGTGGGTTATTTTTTTATTTCTCTCATATTGGACTTAAAATTAACTGTGAAACCAAACAGGTCTTCTACCAAAACAAGTAAGATAATTGTACTTTGATAGTAAAAGCTGCAGTAAACATTGTATTTATACTGCAAAAACACAAAATCTTTCCAAGCATTTTTGTCTAGTTTCTAGTGCAAATATCTTTGTACACTTGAAATAAGACAAAACTAACTTACAAGTAACTTTTCAGCAAGATATAGGAGATTGTTTTAAGTAAATGATTCTTGTATATTTATTAAAAATAAAATGTACTTGTTCCACTGACAAATATTTTCACTTATAGCAGCATACTTCTTCAATAGAACTAGCACTTTATTGACTTAAACTAAATATAAACTTAACATTTATATTTTGTTCCTAAATGTTTAGAGATGGATAAGCTCCTATATGTTTCTCAAAAGTTACTTTTGTCTTATTTCAAGTGTATTAAGATATTTGCACTAGAAACTAGATAAAAATATTTGGTAATATTTGGTGTTTTTTTCAGTGTACTCTGTTTGTATCTGATCTTTTGCTCGTTCTGCTGTTTCATATCCAATGTGGGTAGAAACATAAATCAACTCAGAAATAAGTCACTGTCTCAATATTTGAGGACTGTATTGTGTTATATTTTTAAAGAGTTGGTAAATGTGTGTTATGTGCACATTATTTTTGTGGAAACGAGGGATCCAATGCAGCTGAAATCTAATGTTTCTTTTGTAGTCTAACAAATTGTTTCAGGACATTTATTTACTTCCATAATCCGTCACATTTTGACCTCATTAGTGTTTTTTTTGTCTTCAGTCGAATCAGTTAAAGGGGAAAAAACATTCATTTTGATCTCCATCTGTTGTTTACGCGATACATTTACACTTTGTTCCTATGCGCTTAGAGATGCATTGATTTTTTTATTTGCTCTGTCAAAACCAATATTGTCCAATTTTCAATTTAGAAACTACAATATGAGAAGATAAAAATGCAGCAAACAGAATATTTCTTGGGAGTAAACGTTATTTCTTTTAGACGTGACTACACCTTGCAAAGCAGGTTTTTACCAATATTCAGAACCAAAGATGGTGATTTCACAGTTTTGCATCTTTGTTAGTGATTAGCATGAACAACCAGAGCTTGACTTGTTATATAAATCGTTTTTATTTTAAATGGCTCCTCAAATCTTTGTGTTTTGTTCAACCTTATTGCTAAATACTTCAAGGATACAGTAAAGAGATTACATTATGGTCCACAGTGAAGAGTTTTGATGTGTTACTTCGATCAGATCTGATGTTTTAATTTTCCGTCAGCTTCTCACCAGTCAGTGACGGCCAAGCTGAATATCTACACACAATACATTTCTTAAATCTCATTCAAGGCGACCCACTAACACCAGTTCTACCAATGTGAAGACATTGACACAGTAAATAAATATCTGACATATTCTCTCTCTCATCATTGAGGATTTCAGAAAATATAAATAATTTTGGTAAATCTAATTGACCTAAAAACAAGAGAAGTTTGGTCTTGTTTAACTTCAGACAGTGAGGGAAAAAAAGTGTTTTCAGTAGGTGTATGTAAATCTCTGGTTTCATGTTCATGCCTTCCTTTCCCCTTTCCAATAATACGAACTTGTCTCACTGATGGAGAAAAACGACCTGAGAAACGTGATTCACAAGCTCCACCTGCAGAGAGATTGTGTTTGGGCCGTCTGCTTTTTCCACTGCGGGTTTTGGGTAATGCAGGTTTTCTGATGTAGTGAATTATGAGCTCCCGTTCAGGGTTTAATCTTCTGGCTCAGTGAAAGAGCCGTGTAACGGCACTGCATTAGATCTCCAGATCCTACAGTGTATGTGCAGATCTGTTACCTCCATCTAAAGCTGCGCTCGTCTACACAGATGAGTCCAGAAGACTACAGGGAACCGGTCTACACATACATGCCAGAGGTGGAGGATATTGATGCAAGTTCACTCCTCAATTACTCATTTATTCATTCTGCTGGAAGATATATTTTTTTAACTTTTGTTCTCTGTGTATATGTAGAGTATAATTAGCAGGCTGTGTGAGCAGGATAAGGTGGTGAAGATGCAGGAGGAGAAACTTCAGCAGCTGTTAAGGGAGAAGGTGAGGAGACATTTGTCATCATTAAATCCTCAGACAAAACGGCAGCACAGGCGCTGACAAATGGTGGCGTCATTTTGAAAAGAATAAAGCTAAATTATATATGCAATGTAGTGCTTATTTGTTTAAAATTGTTTATTTTTGTAGGTTTTTAAAGAGTTGGGAGAAAATTTAATCCGACACATTCATTTGGTTAATCACAAACCAACTTAAAACTGGGTTACAAGTTAGAGAAATAGGACAGCGAACAAGGGCCATTGTAGACAGAAAAAAATGGAGGACATTTCCACCTAAAAAAACAGTTTTCTCAAAACAAGGACATTTCTGAGTTTCAAAATTTTTAAAAAAAATTGCTAGAAAGAAACTGTAATTTTGAGATTAATCAAAAATAAATTCTAGAAAAAACATGGATGTTTTGGTTTCAAAAGTCAAACATTTTTAACTTCTCAAACTCACAAATTTCCATATCTTTTCTTGAAAATTTCACAGATCAATTTCAAATGTGCTCAGCTTTTCTACCAGATTTCTGGAAGTTTTAGTCACACCCAGGTTTGAGGCTACCGCTAACGGGCTGCTAATACGATAAAAAATTAAGTTCTGTCACCATTTCAGACATATATATCTGATAACCTGTATGTGTCTTTTGTAGCACACATTGGAGACGGCGCTTCTGTCGGCCAGCCAGGAGATTGAGCTGGGCTCAGAAAACCCGGCCGCCTTGCAGGGCGTCATCCAGCAGAGAGACCTGCTGCAGAGCGGCCTCCTCAGCACCTGCAGGGAGTTGTCCAGAGTCACTGCTGTGAGTTCAGGCTGTTCTCTCGCTGTTTTTTTTTTTTAATGTAATTTAAGATGAAAGTTTTTACCTTATTGTTTTCTCTCACTCCTAGGAGTTGGAGCGCTCCAGTAGGGAGTCTGAACGGATAGAAGCAGAAGTGATTGTAGCTAAGAACAATTTACTGCAGCAGCTTGAAGCTCTTGGTAGCCCACAGGTAAGATCCTTTATCTTCCACGAATGACAAGTTAATGCAGCATTAACACTGAATACAGAACGGTAAATTTTAGAGCCTCAGAGAAAACTCTGCGAGGTTTTTTTATTGATGCTTCTGGCAAATACAAGATTTCTGCTTGAGGGCTCTTGGCTGAGTGCAAAGTGAATTATTGATGACTGTATTGTTTTGCAAGTTTTAATCAAGTCTGTATTTTATCTTGTCTTTTATTGTGGGGAAAGTGTAGCAATAAAGAGCTCGACTCTCATTCATTTTAGAGCAGAGAAGTCAGACACTTGCATGCCATTTTGGGCAACCTTTATTTCTCACAAACCCACCACTGTTAATCACAAAAGGTTAATCCCAAAGAAAACCTATGGGATTTTCTGAGTCACCATGTAACTGCGTTTCCATTAAAAATGTGTGAAGTGTCGAAATTATACAATTTTGCAGGTGTTGTGTACAGCGGCTGTTTTAAGGAAATGAGTCGGTGATTTTACAGAAGAGTTATGGAGTCGACAGAAATTTTTTCTGAACTCTGAGATGCTGTGAGAGCTTTGGTGGAGCCAGAAAAAAAACAAAAGCAAGTCATCGTCCTCCTACCACTTCCTGCCGTCTTCTTTGGCGTTTCCACCAGTAGTAATATCTGGTTGAAGAAGAG
The DNA here is from genome assembly GCA_033032245.1 of Poecilia picta. NCBI lineage: Eukaryota > Metazoa > Chordata > Actinopteri > Cyprinodontiformes > Poeciliidae > Poecilia > Poecilia picta. Next base: position 27,016,950 of record CM065358.1, read on the forward strand.
TGTAGAGCGAAGATATAGGAATCTCATGGCTATATGTCTTATAGAGTGGTGGGTAAAGTACCCAAATATTGTAGCACTGCTTCAACATATTTTAGTGAAGAAAGTATTTGGCAAAAGTAACTGATGAAAACATCAGTCATTTAATATTTTTAAAAAATACATAATCAGACCAACCAAAATTTAAGGTCATGTGGAAACGTTGATATTCTAAAGACCAAACTGCAAATAATTCACATAACAATAATTACCAAAAATTAAAATAAGGCAAAAGAAACATTTTCCAAATCAGTTTCTTTCAATAAAAAAAACTTATGAGACTTGATTTAAACCTGCAGCTGTCTGTCTGTGTCTGGTGAATGTATGCTTAAAACATGTTTGTTTTTCATTCAGTGGCTAGAAAATCCAGAAATTTTACTCAAGTAAGAGTAGAGATACTTCAAAAGTAAAAATACTCCTAAAAGTACATTTTTTCCAAAAGGTTAATAATAATTTAAATGTAATAACTAGGTGCTGCCCAACTCTGGTTGTATATGCTGACCTTGATGCAGCATCGGTCAGACCAGTGACCTACTGGTTTGCTTTCTCAGACGGAGCCTCCCAGCCAGCAGCACGTCCGCATCCAGAAGGAGCTCTGGAGGATTCAGGATGTGATGGAGGCCCTGGACAAACAGAAAGCTCAGAGAAATGCTGCCGACGGGACGGCTTTCTACGGGTCCAATTCCAACTTCAGTAAGCACAAAAATGAGGTGAGGCGCTTTTAAACTTTGTTGCAACAACTCATGATTAATCAGATAAAAAAGTGGCACATTCTGAACCCAAAATAAACATTTTATTCCTTAAAATGCAACAACTTGGCATTCTTTTAGTGAACTCTGAATTATTTGTATCAAAGCGACTGCAGCATTTATGTCCTTCGAACATAAATGTGAAAGGCTCAGCCCTTTCTGCTTAACATTAATTAAGTGTAGAGCTGATTTGGTGGTTATTTTTTATATTAACAAATTAATAATTGTTAGCAAAAGGGGCTTTTTAGAACATTTATTTATTTATTATTGAATTTGAACAAAGTGAAAAACTTCCACTTAAGGAGTTCTGGCATATTTAGAGATTTTTTCCTGATCTTAAATGTAAAATGCACATATTTTTGAACAGTTTTTGCTTAGTTATTCCTCTGAGTGTGTTGTTCTTTCAGTGAATACCTTTTATATGAGTCTATATACTCCAGTTAATGATTAATACATTTCTAAATTAGTTGATGATTATTTCAGGAATTGATTAATCACAATAAATGTGATTAATCATTTCAGCCCTATATTTTTAGCCTTTCCTCTTAAATCAGAACAGAAATTGGGGTTCATTTTGTCTTTGTTTTTTTTTTTTATTTCTTTGAAAAGTCTGAATACGTCAGTAAATAATTAATTTGTTACTGAATTAGTTGATTAATATTTCAATAATCGATTCATGATTAATCTGATTGATTGTTTCGGTTCCACATTTTAGAATGTCCTTCTGAATCTAAACTGAAATTTGGTTACATTTTTGTCTTTTTATAGATTTCTTTGAAAATCTTTTCAATTGTTTGAGTGTGTACACTCGAGTTAAAAGAGTAATTGATTATTAAATTAGTTGATGATTATTTCAATAATAGATTCATCATGATTAATAATTTCAGCCCTAAATTTCTAGCCTGTCTTTTTGAATAGAATTGAAAAGTTGCTTCTTTTTTTTATAGATTTTTTTAAAACGATTGAATTAAAACAATTGAACTCTGAGACATATTTTCTAGTAAAAAAAAAAAAAGCGTTTAATCTTCTGCAATAATGAGTCCAGAAATAGCCGGTTCATCTTGCCCGCAGCATAAATCGCCCTAAAGATCCGCATCAGTCAAGCAGCAACAATAGAGGAGGCGCTATCTGGCTAATCAGATGGTCCGCACACACCATGGGCTAAAACGGCTCAGCAGCAGATGGCTGCTGCCCTGATCCTGCATGGTGGCGCCATGTGTCCCTTTGCTTCCTGTCCTGTAATGCCCTATATAATCCCCAGGAGGAGGACTCGGCACCCCCGCGGCCGCCTCTTCCCCATTCCTACGAGCCGAACTCCCCCGTCGTTCCCCCTCTGCCCGCCTCTCACTCTGGTGCGGCGCGGCCCGAGTCGCTCCACAGGCCGGAGGACAGGAAGGCCAGTCATAGGAATAGCTCACAGAGCGTAAGCTTGTTGACCTGTTGACCCCGCCGCCCTCAGCCGCTCCATCACATCCCTGAGTTCACTGGATTTCTTTAATTATTATTATTATTTTTTAGTTGGGTCACATCCATGTTCCTCAAAATGATTCCATCTTTTTTGATTTAGTTTCATTTTTGCAGCCAAACTTTTGCTTATTTTCTGTGTTCTTTTGTTGTGTCATCTTATTCTGTTCATGCTATAAACGAGGGATGCAAGTTATCGATTAATGAGTTGAGCTAAAGTTGATTGATCTTTAGATTAAATGATAAGCGGAGAGTTTCTTAAAAACCTTAGTTTTCTATTTATCAAGCTGGACAACCTTCTGTACATAACATAAAGGCCTACAATTTGATAATATCCTGAAAAAAAGCATTATTTTGTCAGCTGTATTAAACACTGACTGGATACACAGAAAATTGTGGTTTTCTTATATTAATAAACTTTGACATGTTTATGAAAAACACAGTTGAGTAAAGTATCCAAAAAATGTACTCAAGTAAAAGTAGCGCTACTTCATTATATTTTTACTCAAGTAGAGGAAAGAAATAGCCATTCAAGAAATTACTCAAGGAAGATTAAAAAAGTATTTGGGAATAAATCTACTCAAGTACTGAGTAACTGATCAAATTATCAATCATTTAATGTTTAAAAATTACATCACCAGAAGGACCAAAATGTAAAGTTAAGTGGAAATGTTGGCATTTTAAGGACGAAAAATGACAATAATTTATGCAAGTAACAAAAAATAACATCAGACACAAAAAAAATTATTCAAATCTGTTTCTTTCAATAAAAATCTTATAAAACTTTAACAAAACCTGTGTGTCTATGTCTGGTGAATATTTGGTTAAAACATGTTTGTTTTTCATTCAGTTGGTAGAGAAACCAGAAGTTTTACTCAAGTAAGAATAACAATACCTAGAGATAAAATTATTCTACTTACTAAGTAAAAAGTACAATGTAGTAAAAATACTCCTAAAAATAAATTTTTCAAAAAAGTTACTCAAGTAAATGTAATTGAGTACATGTAGCTAGTTACAACTCAACTCTGACTAAATATAGGAAATGGGATCCTCTTGGGTTGCTGCATAGAAAAATAGAAAAGGTTTGGGCTGTTTTTCCTTCCTTTCTGGGATGGCCTGCCATCTTTATTTCTGTATCAATTGACTCTGCTTAACGATGACCAGCAGCGCCCTCTTGTGGATGGCAGTCAACACTAAAATAAGGTTGTTACTAGTTAATTCATAGTTAATCGATTGGAACTCATTTTAATCCAATAAACCATTAATCGACAATTAATCACAAGTTGATTAATTGTTTGCATCCCTGTTGTAAACCATGCCTAAGTTTGAGTTTGTCCACCTGCTTTCTAACTGAATGGTAACCACAGTTGCATGTGTTTCTGTTCTCCATGTGTGTTAACTTTGTTTCCGTCTGCAGGGTCCCGACTACAGGCTGTATAAGAGTGAACCAGAGCTGACCACTGTGGCCGAGGTGGACGAGAACAACGGAGAGGACCGATCTGAACACCCGTCTGACAGAGAGCATGCGGGAAACAAAGGTGGGAACAAGTAAAAAACATACATCTTAATGGTCTAGTGCAGATCACTGCTGGCCCATGTTAAAATGACAACAGTTTGTAACCCTGGCAACCGGCGATGGTTTAAAGGGAAGCTGGCTCTTTGTAAACATCCGCCATGTTTACAAACAAATAATCCCTCTATAGATATTGCATCTTTCTGATATTATTTGAATGTTAATAACATTTTTTACTATTTTTTTAGGCATGTCTTACCCTGTTGGCATCGTCCCACCCAGAACCAAATCTCCAGTGCCTGAATCTTCCTCCATCGCATCTTACGTCACACTGAGGAAAACCAAGAAGCCTGATCTCAGGACGGTCAGACACCAAACGTGGATCAGAAACTTAATCTCAGTGTTTCAGTTGTTTAATCTGCAGAAATGGAACAAAATTACTGTTTTTGATTCTATCATGGTGAACTTTTTGTAGGCAGCTGTGAACTTGACACCATCTAATTTTCTCAAATTGTATTTATTCCCATTTTAATTGTGTGCAAGTTGTGCAACACATGGCCAGGCTGTTACTCATGCTCTTAAAGCAGCTTTATGCAGTTTCCAGCCTCAAACACTATCATTTGACATACACCAACCATATCATTAGTGCACCACGCAGAAGGGTGTGTCCCCTTCCAGTGTGTCTGCATGGCTTTCTGTTTAAAGAAACATGAATATATGACACAATTTATCCCTTGTAAACGCTTGTTTATGTACGGTTCATCGAAATTCCAACTGGATTGTTTCTGAAGCTAGTAAAGTTTAGCTACGGTCCAGCTTGGACGGTGCTTGGACTTAACACCAGGTCCACATCTGCGAGTCCTTCAGCAAAGCACAAACCGGAAAATTAGCAGCTTCACATCATCAGCCTCTCCTATTCAGGCAGTAATAAGCCCCAAGCCCTCAGAGCGCAGCCATGTGTGTCTGCAGGAGCGTGCCAGCAACAGCAGCCAGGCTGTGTGGGCTTCACTTCAGTCTGGTTCACAGAACGGAAACATTAATAAAACATGCAACAGTCTAAGAAGTCACTTTTTCTCTATTGTTGTTGGTACATTTTACCGTATATTCAACAATCCCCAGTTTTACAGTGAAAGCTGCATAAGGGGGGTGACCTATCTAGAGCGTGACACCATTTCCCCTCACACATAAAAACAAGTGACTACAGTGGTAATATTGTCGCAGTGCTGGATGTCTTGGCCATATTGTTGTGCTATTTTTAAATTATATTCGCTGTGTGTGTTGTCACAGGTTCGGTACTTATGATGGAGTGTTAGGGCCATACTAATGAAAATTATGAGAATAAAGTAATATTCTCATAAAGACATGATGCTGTCTTTATGACAGTATCATGTCAGTCTTATTTATGCACATCCTATCAAATAAAGTGTTACCATTTTAGTTTTATTTTAGTTTAACTTGTCCCTGCTGTGGAATGTAGAATATTATCTCAAGATATTAGTAACAGTTATAAATTGTATCGTAAAACAGTGAGTTTAAACTGTCTTTTGCAGTTGAGTTGTATTGTTTTTAATCTCCAAAGTGTGCTGCTGGAACAATTCGAACACTAACCTTGAAAATGCTTGAAAAGTGCTTGAACTTTACTGTGGGAAAGCCCAGCGCTCTCTGGTTTGGGTGAAGTCACGGTTCAAATGGAGACTGTGTGTTGGTGTGTGTCCAGGACCGGCCGCGCAGCGCCGTGGAGCAGCAGCTGTGCGCGGTGGACGGCAGCCGGCCCAGGATGAGCGTGGAGGAGCAGATGGAGAGGATTCGCCGCCACCAGCAGGGCTCCCTCAGGGAGAAGAAGAAGTCGCTGAGCTTCCGGGGAGGCAGCCTGGAGAACACGCCCTCGCGCAGTCACTCGTTCAACAGAGAGAATCATTTCCACAGCATGAAGGTGCTGGCCGACCGACACCCATTTAATGATTCAATGACCGATGGTCATGTTCAGTTTTCTTTGAGTTCGGATCTGCACATTTCAGTGTTTTATTAAAGGCGACCTAATCATAGCTCTGATGTGACGTCACACATCCGTGAACTTTGTAATTGACAGCCATGTTGGCAGGCAGTTGCTAAGGGGTTGCTATAACAACAGCAGAAAAGAAACAAGCTTACAATTAGCGCTCTAGTCATTCCTATCTAACATATGAACTATATAAATACATTCCACATAATACTCTATCACAATTTCTGTATACTCTGCCCACCTCTGTGTAATACTAAGATAAATGTTAGTGATATTTACTGCTGGACTAACAAAATTAGCTTTTCTAATGTAGCTCTTATCTGAAAGCTAATACAGCCTACATGTATGGGTCCGTTCACACTGCAGCCTGAAGTTACCCAATTCAGATTTATTTGACGTAATGCGACCTGTATCCGATCTTTTCATGGCAGTGTGAACAGCACAGGTTGGATTATTTTTCGAATTTGGCCCATATCTGATAGTATATGATTCAAATGTGACCATAACGTCCAGGTCACATTCATCCGAATTGAACGCCACTGTTTCTCAACAAATCTCACTATTCTGTGTCCTGATACGTGAAAGTGGGAAGAAAAACAACAACCATGATGGACTATATGAGGATTAAGTTGTTAATATGTTGCTCCTGCTGGACAACAACTTCAAATATGTAAGCTAAGCTCCACCGTTAGCCTCCAAGTTTACTTCTGCAAACACTGAGCTCTTCTTCTTCTTATGACGGTTGGCAGAACACTGAGAACGCTGACGCTATTGCGCCCTCTACTGTGCATGCGGGACACTTTCAGGTCGTTTGCCCGTTCACACTGCAGAACACATACAGGTCCATTTACTGGAACTGTGAACGGCCCCGGGAAAAAAATTGGAATTGCCAAAAAATCGGAATTGGGTCACTTCAAGCTGCAGTGTGAACGCACCCTATGTCACTACATTTACTTACTCTGCTGGTCACCAGAACCTTGTTATTCACACAGAGAGTTCGTACTTGCTTTACAAATTTGTTTAAACACTGATTGTTTGAGTCTATAGATTTCAGGCCGTTATGATCTTCAACCGATTGGTGAATTTGTTCCTTACGCGTCACATCAAATCCTGTAATTTTGTCCTTTTTTTTTTTCTTTTTTTTTGTTTGTTGTCATGCGTTTAGTCCCAAATGAGGCGCAGAGATGAGGTGATGAGCAGTGACATTCAGGAGCTGGAGGCGTCGCTCAGACACCAGAACCTGGTGAGGGAACAGGAGACGCCCGCAGAGGAGATCGCCCGCCTCAAAGAATCCTCCCAGGACGACCATTTCAACCTGGACCGAGAGGTAAACCGGCAGAACGCCAGTCACCACACTCTGGCATGACTAGACAGGTTTGGTGTGTGTGTGAACTAGGGCTGAAATGATGAACCGTATTAATTGTGATCGATATTTAAAAAAATAATTGTCTTATAATTTAGTAACTGTTAAATCGTTAATGCAGTATGACAACTGCAGTTAAAAATATCCATTTCCTGAAAGAACAGCACAGTCAGAGCAGTGTTCAAGCCACAATACAAATTAAGTACTTTTGCATTTAAAATGAAGTAATAAATCTGCAGCCTGTGAATATATCCTGTCCATAACCCCTCAAGTGGCTTTTTTAGAATCACCTGCTTCAGATTTTGTTTAAAAAAAAAAAACAAAACTCATAGGCACCTTTTGCCATCCAATTACTGTATTAATTGAAAAAAAATCAACAGGAAAGTATTGTTTTAGCATCCTTTGCTACAAATGGTCAAACATTCACTGAAGGATTACTATGTTATTGCATTTTAGACAATTGCGTTATTTTTGTTATTTAAAAAGGAACTAAGTTATTTGCTTATCTCCATCTTTTAATGTGTTTCTATGTTGTGTAATAAAGGCTTAAGTGGTGAAGGAAAATATCTACAGAATGGGACTTTTTTATCTAATGAATTGATTGTCAGAATAATTGATTACTAAGATAATCATTAGCTTCTGTCCTAATGTTAAAACACAACGGGTGAGGAAATCTATTAAACTGTATCATTATCAGTTTTGTTTCCTTTATTTGTCATCTGCAAAGCAGCTTATTTATATGAAATGTGTAACAGGTTCTTGCTTTTCTTTCCCAGCTTTCTGTTCCAGACAAAGTTCTGATTCCTGAGCGTTACATTGAGTCAGACCCAGAGGAGCCGCTGAGTCCTGAGCAGGAGGCCGATAAGCGACGGAAAGTGGATCGTATTAAAGCCCTAATAGCAAAAAACAGGTAAATATACACGAGTCGTTAACATTAAACCATGGACATTTCTGTTCAGGCACTTCATAAGAGAAATATTCCGTATATAAAGCAGCTTCTTGCAGCTAAATAATATTTCTCAGCAGATTCAGTAATTAGGCTTTACGGATAAACTTGTGTTTGTAAAAAGTATTTTCCCCCTTACAGATGTTCAGATCATGAAACAAACTTTAATGTTAGACAAATACTGTATAACCTGAGTGAATACAACAGTCTGTTTTAAAAGTATGATTTTGCTGATTAAAGGGGAAAAAACTATTAAAATGTGATTGCTACCACTTGTTAAAGCTTCAATAAACTGTGGTTAACTCAACTTAAAAAAATGCAACAGCTGACAACAATTTTAGAAGCAACATACTCAAAGAAATCCCACAACAGGTTGGAAATAAAGTCATTCACATCCGTCTGTCTGTGAAGGGTTAGAAAGACGTTTCTAAAGCTTTGGGACTCCAGAGAACCACAAATAGGAAGAACCTTCACAACAAAACGACTCCAGTCTGTAAAATTTTCATTTTATTATTCAAAAAAGGAACTTAGCTGTTTATTTGCAACTTTTACTTTATTTTTAATATTCCATTATAAAGTCCAAGTGGTTAAATGAAGAAATTACAGAATGTGGCAACTTTTACGTTTTATCAGATTTAGATAAAATAATAATTAGTTGTAGCCCTAGATTAAATATTGATGAGCTTATATTTACTTAGGTTATCTCTCTGATATTAACATTTACCAATTAGAGACTCTTGGTTTGTTTCCTGACAGTTTTCTGCATGTCTGATAACTGTGAATAAACTCCACCAGTGCTGCAAAATGTCTAAATAAAGGGAAAATTTACATTTTGTGTGTTTATGTGCTACTTTTTGGGTCTCTACTGCTTCTAAAAGCAGCCCAAGCGCTTAAATAAAACCATCCAGACAGTTTTTGACATTTAGTTAATGTTTTTGATGTCTAGAAAGTGAGCCGTTTCAAACATTCTTCATATGTAATGTCAGAAATCAGCAGGCACTGCCCTTCACCTAGTAACCCCAGAGAAGCCCAGTCCCGTTACCTAGCAACCCCAGTGGAACTCTGCCCGTTGCCAAGCAACCCAAGCAGAGTTCCAGAACATTTCATCAGAACACACTGACTAAAATCTCATTATCTCAGAGGGATGTTGTGTAGAAAATGTTGTGAATATGTTTCGTTGTAGCCCATAGACTGATCCTAATCTGTTCAATGGGTCACCTTTAGATAAAATTAATAATCTAAAACACTTATGTTCTTCCTTATGTTTTTATGACACTATAATTTATTATTATTATTATTCAACCGTGGCAAAAGAAGTAGGAAATAAACAAAATATAAGCGGGCAAATACCCATATATAGCCCATAGACTGGTCTTAATTTGTTGAATGGGTCATCATTAAATAAAATTAATAATCTAAAAGGCTTATGGTCATCCTTATTATGTTTTTATGACACTATAGTTTATTATCATTATTATTATTATTCAACCGTGGCAAAAAAAGTAGGAAAAAAACAAAATATAAGCGGGCAAATGCCCATAGACTGATCTTAATCTGTTCAATGGGTCACCTTTAAATAAAATTAATAATCTAAAACACTTACCTTCTTCCTTATGTTTTTATGATACTATAGTTTATTATCACTATTATTATAATTCAACCGTGGCAAAAAAAGTAGGAAATAAACAAAATATAAGTGGGTAAATACCCATATATACTGCACTGTATATATAAAAGCTGCAGTAAGCACTACTGAAGCCATTTGTGTGCTTTTTTCCTAGCATGGCGAATGTGCTACCTAGTTTAGCTTTAAGCCCAGAGGACGTGAATGAAGAGGAGGTTACTGTACAGGAGAAGGAGAAGATGATTAATATCTCCTATGAACTGGCAGCGGAGGCCTCCAAGCGCAGTAAGCTGGTAGCAGGTACGTCTGCAGGGACGACAGACACATGGAGGGGATTACACTGAAGAAACGCATGGTCTTGAACAAAAACTGGTGGGAGGATGTTCTTAGACACAAACTTTCTGCTTCTATTAGTAATTAACTTCTCCTAACACACTCTTTTAATTTCCTAATTTATTTCATCAACCTTATTGTTTAATTCTGCTGTTTGGTCATCTAGTAATTGCTTATTGACCTAATTATTGTTTTTTTATTATTATTATTATCATTTGTGTGTGTGTTCAACATGTTGCTTTTTTTTAATTGCAGTGAAAAGCCTGTCATCTTCTTCCCCACCCCCACAGTCTCCCAACACACCCCCTCAGCTCACTGACGGCTCTCACTTCATGTGTGTGTAGTGGCACCAGTAAGGTCCTTCATCATCCTGTTTTGTTCATAATCATATTTCTGTACAATTAATTTCTCAATCATAATTTGTAAAACATGCTATGATGAAGGAAACGGTTATCAGGTGCTGTTATGTATTCTGTGTTGCTGTGTGTCAGCATGGTTTGACTTAGTGTTACTGTCCAGTATTTCATACATACCTGTGCCTTTCAGTAAATAACTTCAGTGTTTATTATTGGGATTTTATCTTACATAGCAAAACTTTTTGATGATTTAAGATCTGAAAGTCATTTGGTGTACATAAAGTTGTATTCCTCAAAATAAAATCCAGCACAACCAGTTGCCTTTAAAGGGGTGGTGTTATGTAAAATTGACTCTTTTGAATGTTAAAATGTTACACCCTCATCAAAAACATACCCGGAGTATTGCCTTTATTCTTTAATGCATGTTTGAGGAATCCTTTAATCGCCAGGGCAACCATTCACCTGTGCAGAACACCTGGTTGGACCTAGCCCCGCCTTCCAAGATGAAGCTCCTGCACTGTATTTCACTTGTCTTTATGTTAAAACGTCATTACAGTTGAGAATCTGACAAAGATTTAACTTTTCTCCCTCAGATCTGAGCTTCATCTGTTTTGTAAAGAATCATTAGAAAGCCTTGCAGCTGTAACTGCAGTAAAAGGTGCTAATTTGCTAATGCAAACTTTCAAAAGTCTGTTAATATAAAATTGTGAAAACATTGTATTACGTTATGGCAATTATTCACTACTTTGTGCCAGTCAAAATCCCAACAAGACACATGAATGACTAAACATAAAAGGTTCAAGTCTGTTGCGAAGCATTTTTTGTTTTAAAATGCTTATTCTATCTGGTAAAAATCCACCTGAAAGTAATTTTGATCTCCATGTCTGGCCCTCCAGCACAGGCTCTGGCCTCAGTTAAGACCTACACATGAAGGAAGGAACCAGGGAAGCATAAACTCCTCCTGAGGATCTTCTTCCTGGAGATCAGCACAAGGCCTTCACCTACAGAACGTGAAACTGCCAACTTCAGCCTGGCAGCGTTTAGCCTCGGACTTCTGTATCCTCACTGTGACATCTGAAGCGTGTACGCCGGTCTTCGGTTACATTTCCTCGCGTCGAGAGGAAACTCTCTCCCCATTTTCTTTTTTTTTTTTCCTTTTTTTTTTACTGTTGATGCTGCAGTTTCATTTTCAGTTTGTTTTTATTAAATTTTTAGTTTTAATAGGTTGTTGCAATATAGGTCTATCTGTATATATGGGAGGCTACAGACTGAATACAGAGTATTTTAGGCCTTTTTCCACTCGCGTTTCAACACCTTTTCCAGGTTTTAAGATGCTTCTACGTATTATTTTAGCTAAATTTAATCTTTAATATTTAATTCAGATTGCTTTTCAGATGTTGACATTTAGCTAACTAGTTATATTTATCAATTTATTGTAAAAAAAAAAAAAAAACACTTGTCTATACTGATTAATACCAGATCTGTATTCCTCATATATAATATTGGAGCAACTTTAATCTTGCAGACTAAATTGATTTGTAAATTTCGATGTTTCCAGTCAGCTGCCGATATATATACATATTTGAATGTTCTGACTTAAGTCACTCTCTGTTCCCTATGTCTGAGATATATATTTAAATTGAGAGATGGACAAAAATTTCAGAGTTTGGTACTATTTTAGGACATGTCGGTTTAAAGCCCTGGAGCTGAAAATAATGCATGTCTAAAAGAGAAAAGCAATAAAAAAAAGAAGCCTTTGTAAATTGAAGATATTTTTGCGTGTGTGTATAAAGTGTAACTATCAGAGGTTTACTGTGTATATAATGTACATGGTGCATCAGGATGGGAATATATACCCACTATATAGGTACGTACATACAGATTTGATTTGCAAATGTTCATATCCCATCTGTTTTATATCATGTTAAATAAACATTGCAGTTTTTAATAGTTGTTTGCGTTTCAGTTTTCTTTATTCTTTACTCTTTTTATGATTGTGGAGAAGCTGAAGGTGCAGCTCGTACTCAGGAGGTACAAGCCGTTCCCAGGCCATTCTTGTTTCTCCATCCTGATCCTGGGTCTTCATTTTGTGGTTTAACAAAATTACCCAAGTAGTTAATGGCTTTAGCTGTTTCTTCTACTTCAGTGTATCTTCCTCTTCTTCTGGGGTTTTACCCCACAATGGTGGCACCGCTCACTAAGGTCAACTGAAAGTAATGAAATTTATTATTATAATTTTATAATAACTGCAAAGTGTTAGGCTTAAAATGATTAATTAAACAAAAGGTCACCAGAATTAGTTTGGTTTCACAATAAGTTACACTATGATCATGATAATAGCCATCATATTATTTACTTTTTATACTTAGGAAGTTGAAGAGCGAGAAATTGATCACCAACAGTTTGGTTATAAGAAAAATGGGTTTGTTCGGCTTTTTCTTAACCTTCCTCTTCTTTGAGGAAACTCATGGTGTAAAATCAATGCAACAGCGCCTCCAATGGTCACAGCGTGCGCTGCTCAGAAAATGACACCCAGGCCGGGCTCTAATCTACCTAGCGATCTCCCGCTTCATGTTTCCCACATTGGTAAACAAGATGTTCCGTTTTGGTTATAATCTCAATCATTTCACTATTTTCTACTGTCCCTTATGTTTATTGAACAATTATACCGCAGTATTTCCAGTGGAGCAGCTGATCGAGGACTTCTGGCTAACTAATTTGGTGAATCCGCCATTTTTATTTTGTAATCTCGAATTCAAGGATCCCGAAACTCCCAAGTAGAAGAGTCGAAATGTTTGTTGTTGGGTGTATTAACCCACACAATTCATTACACCAACAAATGAACCACTTCGAAGTTACTGGTTACATTTTATATTTTTTGGAAATATAACCATATCGGTGGAGGATAATTATCTTTGCGAACCATTTGAAGGAGGTCTGCTTCAGCAACATCCACCAGTACCAAGACTTGGCCTGATTGAGGGGTCAACTCCTTTCATTCATAGCAGCGACAGACACAGCAAAGTGGTAAACCTCAAATAACGTTAAAGCAAACTGACTTTATTTTAGACATTAATTTATTGTGTCCTAGCTGTTGTTTTGATAGCGCTAGCATCATCCGTACTACTATGTTAGCGCTATGTGTTCTCGGTTGTAGCTCCTGAGGACATAACCTTACATGTTTTAAATATAATTATTATTATCAGTTTGGTAATGATGATTTTCTGTGGTGCTAGATAATCATATCTCTGCTATGAAACTACAAAAATGGCTGCGGTGGAGTGGAACGCTCAACGACCTGGAGAGGGGCGTGGCCTGAAGTTCATTTAAAGTGACCGCAATAAACGGGTTGCACTCAAACGCACCACAGAACAGGGCGTAAGAGGGTTTATAACGAGAAATTCAGACAAAAGCATTCCAGTTAAATTGGTAAATGTTTTTGTTGTTTTTATACTGATTAACAACGATGAGCTTGAATAAACATATGCATGTAAAGTTTAGGTAAAATGGAGATTCAGCATCTAAATTTCAGCCTGTTGTCGGGATGAGGGCCGGTCAGAAAATAGAACTGTGGCTCCCTCTAGTGGCTCTTACGGTTTCACTTAATATACAAAACCTTTCGACGGCATATGACATAGAAAAAAAGGAAATATAATGAATACTTGGGACATTTCTGAGCTTGAAAAGTCTAAGATTTGATAGAAAAAAAATATCAGAAATTTAGAGATTAATCTCTAAATATCTAGAATTTTCTGAGTTTGAAAAGCAGAAATTTGCTTGAAAAAGTCAGATTTTTTTTAAAATTAATCACAGAATTAAACATTTTTAACTTTGGTACTTGAGAGTTTGTTTCTCTTTGGCTGGAAAGTTACTCCTTGTTCTTTTATAATATGTAGTAGTACTTTCAGGTCAGTTTGAGGTTGTTTCACAATGCAATGTTTAAAAATTTTGTAGCTTTAAATTATTTCAGTTTAACTCCTTTTCTTCCCCACTTTTCTTTCCAAATCAACCTATTTTAGCTTTCTATGTTACTAAGTTTATAATTTTAGCCTAAATGTAAGTAAACATATTCTCTGGTTGTTTTGTTCCTAATGTTACCCAGCTGAGCAGAAGATATTTGGGTTTTACAAAAGTGAAGCTCAGACTCATTTAGACGTGAAGTTGCTTCAGTTTCTGTGAACTTTACATTGAATTCCTCTCAGATGTTTAACACCTCATTCATTCATCTGCAGCCTTACGGTTTCATCATTGCCATGGTTACAGCACAGCTCCTCCCCGTCCTCTGTGAGCTGTAGCCTGCAGCCAGTTTAGCAGATATTTAGTTGTTTAAGTGACTTAATGAAATTAGCTGCAGGGGTTTTTTATACAACCTTTTTTATTCAGTGAAACATTAAAGTTTGTTTAATCAGAGTGAGGAAGATGCTTTTTCTTTCTTTTTGGAAAACGATAATCTGAGTGAAACGCTTAATGCGTCTGTAGTGTTTGTATGAAGCCGCAGGGAGGTTTGCATTTAATAATGCACGATTTTGCACATATATTTATTTCTTGTAATTTTGATGATTATTCCTATATTAGGGTTTGGCTGTGCAATAAATTGATATTTTTGGTTTACATATGATTTTTTTTTTTCTACCATTATACAAATGAAGTCCGTGGGTTTCACAGCCCAATTTATTATTTTATTGTTTATTATTATTTGAATTCAGGTGAACTCTACCATGAAATACAAGGGTCAGAAAAAGATTTTTTTAAATCTTTTTTTTAATAAAGGTCAAGAATACAGTTGCAGTAACACAATAAAAGTTATATGACAGTAAAAGTGAAATAATGTGAGAATAAAGTGGTAATATTACCAGAATAAAGTTGTAATATTAGGAGAAGAAAGTAGACATTTTGTGAGAACTCCAACACAAAAAATAACAAAAGATAAAATGAGGAATGTTGGTCGTTGTGAAGTTATACTTTGGTGTCAGTTTAACAGATTTAATCTTTTAACGCATCATTAAATTATTGAAAATATTTTCTGTCATTTGTACTTTCTCTTTTAGAAAAAGTGAGAAAATGAAGTAGCCTCAGTCGTTTCAAAGTGAACCAGAATATATCTAATTCCAGTGAAAGCTGTGGCTGTCCCTGTTCCTTTTGCACCTTTTATTACATGTTTTCCTTCTACTCAACTTTCTCTGCATATGCTTGGATTTATCACTCTGGAAAGAAATGTTTCTTTAGCAACGTCTTGCGCTTGTAAAAATTTTAAAAATAAAATAAAATAACCCCCCCACCCCCAGAAATTACAGAAGCAGTTGATTGATAAAATTATCTAAATTTGATTGATCTTATCACTTGGCTACTAATAAGTCAAAGGATAAAGCTGACAACAAAAAAAAGATTCTTCTCTAATGTCAAGAGGATCAAACTACATTTTTCATAAACTTCATTAAATGTTCTTCATCTTTGAGTTTCTGACAGAATAAACACCTGGATAAACTGAAAATTGTGGTTTTCTCACAATAATAAACAAGATATTGATATTTATAAAATATAACAGCAGGTGAAACAAGGAGATTGTCGAGTATTTTATATTTCAAACAGAATCGCACTGTTAAACCGTTTCGCTTCCGCCATCTTTGTTTCTGTATCAACGGCTCCGCATAAGGATGACCGGCGGCGCCCTCTGCCGGATGGTGGCCAAACTACAATAACAAAAGGTTAATGCTGTTAGTTAATCGATTTGAACTTATGTTAATCTAATAATAATAGGTCGATTTATTGTTTGCAAAGTGTGTGACTCACAACAATGACAAAAGAAACTAGTCAACTGCAGCAAGAATATACTGAAACGCCGGGAGGTGTAACCTGGAAAGATTTGAATTTGAAATCTTTCTTGATCACTCTGCAGTCCATTATGGTTCTGAGATCCGTAGAGGGTTCGGTGGTTCCGTTGCCGCCCGTCCCCTCCATCATCATCATCATCAGCAGCAGCAGCAGCAGCAGGAGGAGGAGGATGATGGACCCGGCAGATGAGCGCCACGGAGCGGCCCGGTGTTTCCTGCCCTGCGGCGAAGATCTCCATCTATCAGTGCGCATTAATTGAAATGGCGCATTTGGCCGCAGGCTGCGGTAGGCATGAAGCGTGACGCCAGACGCCATTTGGTCCAGAACCAGGGGGATGTTGGACCTCCATCTCCGGGTGGATCAGCGTCTGAGCCCTGCGGATGGTGGTGAGCCTCACCCGGACCGAGCAGCCCAGTTTATCCCCGGCAGAACCGGAGCCGCGCGCTCCGCTTTCCGCTCCTCAAAAACAGGTCCGGGCAGGAGGACCCATTCCGGGCCCAGAGGCCCCGAGGCCCCGAGGCGCCCCGGGGCAAACCCGTCCTGCAGCCCGCGCTCCTCTCTGCTGGTTCTGGTTTGTTTCTGCTTTACGCACCATTACCAAAAGGACGGAGACGAAGTCGAGCGGGCCTGGAGCCGAACCCAACCGAACCTCAGCTGGAGATATCGAGCTGCTGTCCATGTCTTCCGTGTCGGTTTCCTCCCAGGTGAGAAAAAAAAAAAAAAACACGCGCTGCTCGTTTAAAGCTGATATTCAACACTGTCGATGGTCCTGACGTAAAACCAGACTTCATTTAAAAACCTCCAGTTTTATGCTTTATTGACTCTTTATTCCGTTCAAAGAACCGATATCATCAAACTCAACACGAGCTACTAAAAACATGACACGACTCTAAAATCGGCACTAGATACCAGTTTTAAAGTTGTATGTTTTTAAACTAAAATGGAACTTTTCCATCTCTACTCGCTACATGTTGTTGCCGACAGAAAAGCGGCGCTAGTTACTTAAAGCGGCATTTGTAATACGGTGGACGTCCCTGCTGATAGATATTTTACTACCCGAATTCTCTTAAAGGCCTCGGAGAGCCGTAATCAGCAGAAATATATCATCCAAGTCGCTTTTTCAGTTTTAATTTGTAAGAAGAGGCTTAAATGTCCAGATTTCCTGACGGGGGCTGGAATAAGGCGCAGAAAGCTGCTCGTTTGGCCTTAAAACCTGCAGATATTTCATCACACAATGTGTCTGTGCACACGCTCCCATCTAGAGGTCACATCGCGGCACATGCACGCGCATGGGGGCGTTTGGCTGCAGGCAGCATTCAGACTGCAGGGCCTAGACTCCTGTTTCCCTCATGCTTCACAGCCTCATGGTGCCGGAACGGGGAGTGGAGAGAGGTAATCCAGTTAGACCCTCCCATTACACCCCCAGGACATCATGCTAATGTCTCCTCTGTTATTACCCAGAGCTGTTGCTGCCACTTTATGAGACTAACCGTTCTAATTCAAAAATACTTGATTTATTCCAAAAGGAGGATTAGATATCGGGGCACCTTTTATAATTCAAGTATCTTCAGCGAATCATTGTGGATGGTGATGCTGTGAGCAGGAAGGATCTTCAGTTTAGCCCTTTGTTACAGAAAGGCGATTGTCCCTGGTGATACAAGAGAAGACCTTAGATGACTCACAATGGACTCGGAGTTTTTAATGAAACAGGAAGTAAAGCTCTTCTTTTTAATGACCCATAATTCCTCTCACCTGTTCCCTCTGTCCAGCAGGAGGGGCGGAGCCTGTCCAGGATGTCTCTGAGCCACTCACCTGTCTCCCCCATGACGGCGCAGGGCATCCCGTCCCCCGCCCAGCTCACCAAGGCCAACGCCCCGGTTCACATCGACGTGGGCGGACACATGTACACCAGCAGCCTGGCGACGCTCACCAAGTTTCCAGAGTCCAGGTGAGACGGAGTGGACAGGTGTGATGAGTTACATATCATCATGACACACCTGCAAACTCAAACAGTTGGTTCTGAGGAACAACTTGGTTCAGACAAACTTTGATTTGTAGTTTGAAGAGAACAGTTTTGACTAGAGGTGGAGAAAAAAGTCAGTCCTATTGAGATGACATAGATCCCACAAGTCTGAACTGAAGGTGATCCGCACCATCTTGGTAGGGAAGCGAAAGCTTAGCTAAACCATGACTTCCTGACCAACAAAAACAAAGTGCATTGACATTCTTGATCAATTTGGAAAAGAAATATTTATCAACAAAATACAATCAGTGATTCAATGGTCAGCAGTAAGTACATAAGAGTAAATATATGATCTTTATCTTCATATTACACAGAGATGGGTAGAGTACTGAAAAACTACTGGACTAATAGTTGTAATGTACTTATATTGGGCCACCAGGGGGCGCTGTGGAGGCTCAGCAAGTTGGATGGGAAAAAAGTAAAACTGAAAAGAAATTTTAATTTCATACATTTTTAAAATAAATGTTCATCATATTTTTTGTTTACTGTTATTGAATCTGTTTTTATGATAAAATATAAGTAAGAGAATAAATTAAAAAAAATTCTGATGTTAAATTTCTGATTGGTGGAGCTAATGTAGCGAGCAAGAAATGGAAACATATCTGACAAGAAAAAGACCAAAGTGGGGAAAAAAAAACAGAACTGTAGAAATAAAATAAAATTTGATGTGATTAATATAAAATGTTATATAGTTTCTTACAATCAAAAGAGGATTGTGATGAAATATTGTATCATCTGGTAATAAAGTCATAATATATTATCAGATAACATTTTTCACCACAGAATTCATGGCCATCTGAAATCGGACGTTGTGAAGCATCTTTTATGATAAACTAATGTAATAATTATTCAATAGTGAATAAAAAAACATTCTAAATGTTTAGGACCGTACAGAGACTCTGTTTCTCTGATCAGATCAGCCGGTGCGGTATTGATAAGTGATCGGTTTCCAGGATCGGCCGTCTGTTCAGCGGCAACGAGCCCATCGTGTTGGACAGCCTGAAGCAGCATTACTTCATCGACAGAGACGGAGAAATCTTCAGGTTCATCCTGAGCTACCTGAGGACCTGCAAGCTGCTGCTGCCAGAAGACTTTCAGGTGGGTCAAAGGTCACCTACAGGGGGTCACCTCCTATGTGGACCGGGTCAGAACATTCACCACTCATAAAGAGTTAGAGGAAGGAAGGACAAATAAATAGGTTGTGGAGGGGAAGAAAAGAAAAGAAAGGAATGAAGAAAATGAAGGAAAGAAAAGAGTGAAGGAAAGAGTGCAGGAGAAAAAAGCAAAAATAAAAGGAAGGAATTTAGATTATATGTTGGTGACTAAAGCCTCGAAAGCCAAATATTTCCCAATAATTTCATTAACAGACCTAAAAATTTTGAAATCAGATCCAGAGGATTTGAGTCTTTGAACAGATTCCTGAGCAGATCCGGTTCCTCCAGCAGCAGATTCACATCCAGCTGTGCGTTCGTGTCTCAGGATTTCCCCCAGCTATACGAGGAGGCCCGGTTCTACCAGCTGGCGCCGATGGTCCGGGACCTGGAGCGATGGCAGGCGGAGCGCGAGGCCCGGCGGTCGGCGGCGCCGTGCGAGTGCCTGGTGGTTCGGGTCACGCCCGATCTGGGCGAGCGGATCGCCCTGAGCGGGGAGAAGGTTCTGATCGAGGAGGCGTTTCCTGAGACCGGAGACGTCATGTGCAACTCGGTGAACGCCGGCTGGAACCTGGACCCGACCCACGTCATCCGCTTCCCGCTCAACGGCTACTGCAGGCTGAACTCCGTACAGGTGAGCCAGCCAATCACAGAGCAGATACCTGCGTTGACGGAGTATCAGGGCCGTTGTGGATTTAGAAAAATAGCACATTTCCATCAAAAAAATTTAACATTTTCTAGAAAAAAGAATGAAATTGAGTTCAAAACTGAAATTTCCATGTCCTCATGTAAATTTCTTGTTGTGGTTTTACTCCGCTATCTTTGTTTCTGCTCTGTTTAATTATGGCAAGTGGCGCCCTCTGCTGGATGGCAGAAATGGTTACATTAGGGAGACACTTACTTTTATCAATTAATGAATTAATCTGAAGTTTGACCTCAAATACCTATTGTATTGATAAGCAGCCATTCCGCTAAAATCAAGAGTCAACTGTGTTTCCACAACAAACGGTTAAATTTTAACATTTTGTCACCTGACCAAATAAACAAAATTGTGATTTTTCTCACAATAACACACCTATAAATATAAATAAAATATAACTTAAGGAGCTTGAGTGTTTTACTTTCACACCGGAGCAGCATAAAGCGTCTTCTCCATCTCTTTCCATTCTGCTTTGGGAGCCATCTTTGTTTCTGGATCTATAGCTCAGTTTAAGAATGGCCAGCAGCGCCCTCTGCTGGACGGCAGCCAATCTGCAACAACTAAAATAAGGTCTAAGGGAGAAGTGACAACTTATTTGTGGCCCTAATCAGAACCCTTACTTTGGTCTCTGCAGGTTCTAGAGAGTCTTTTCCTCAAAGGCTTCAGCATCAAGGCGTCCTGCGGCGGCGGCGTCGACTCGACCCAGTTCAGCGAATACGTCCTGTGTCGAGAGCTGAGGCCGAGCCGGTCCGTTAGCAGCACCCCGGTCCGGATCAAACAGGAACCGCTGGACTGAAATGGGAAGCAGCTGCTGCTTTCAGCGTCTTTTTTTCTACCCAACCTGTTTTATAAGCTTCTTATTTAACATTTGTGTTGCAGATAAAAAGTTTAAAAAGAAACACAAGGAGTTTCTTCTTCCTTTATTTTATTTTGTAACAAAGGTACAAACGGTGTAAAACTGCATCAGGCTGAATGTAGGAAATATAAATAAGTCCTGAAGCTCAGGAGCTGGATCCAAACTAAAAGCTGTTAAAGCTTAAAAAGTCCAAGTGCGCTCCATCATTGAGAATTTTCCAGAGTCCAGGTTCAGCTCAGTCTGCCGGGAGGAGGAGGAGGAGGAATGTCGGACCTTCAGAACCTGAGAGAGTTCCTGTGTGTCGGAGAACCAGCTCCCTGCAGGGGAACGCTCCAACACCAACCGACCGGCCTCCACCAGTTCCTGAATTGTTGAACTGTTCCTTTAAACCGTCTGCGGCTCTTTTTCTCTCTCACACAGACACACACACAGACACACACACTAAAACAGCATCCTATAACCGGGCCGACCGTTGGGAACATTTAAAACATGGCAGCAGTCAGAAGGCACCTGTTCAGGTACAGCGCTGAAGGGGGTGGGGGGCGTGGCCAAGCCGGCAGCCAATCAGAAAGCAGCTCACAGTCCAACAAGGCGAGAAGTTAAAACAAAGCTGCTGCAGATAAAGGAGCGTTCCACCTGTTCTACCACACACCTGCCTCGTTTCTCACCTGGTTCTGCTGCGCCCGGATGGAGTTTCAGTCCAGAACTGGTTCTGGAGTTTAAACTACATGAATGAGGCTCATTATTGGTTCTCTAATTGATTAATGAGGATCAATCACACTGCAAAAACACCAAATCTTACCAGGTGTTTTTTACAACAAGAGTGTTGGGGCCATATTAAGAAAATATAATCAAATTAATATGGGAATAAAGTCAAACATAAAGAGAAAGTCTATATCTAGGATAAATTCATGATATGGTTTAGCGTAGCGCTAATATGCGTAGGATCACACTAAGAAAAACACTAAAATTACAAAAATAAAATCAGAAAATAGTCAATATTTCAATAATAGCCATGATGACTTTATTCTAATATTTCCCTCTTACCCCTAAAATAAATTTGATTACAAGAACAAAGTAGAAACATTATGACTTTATTCTCATATTTTATAATTTTCCTAGTTGGTCCAAATATTTTATCATTGCACCATACCAAGAAAAATCTATATTATGAGAATAAAGTCATATGAGAATAAAATTTACAACATTACAACTTTATTCTCATAATTATTTTAATTTTATTTTCTAAATGTTTTTAGGGTAGCCCTAATACTCCTCTGTATTTTTCTTCTAATTTTTAGTGAAAATATCTTAGTACACTTGAAATAAGAAAAAAACAACTTACAAGTAACTTTTCACAAGATATAGGAGCTTTTAATTTATAACAAAGGAAATATGTCTGATATAAAACCAATACTTTTTTGTAAATACTCAGAAATTATTGACTTAAAACAAGCTCCTATATCTTGAAAACATTTACTTTTGAGTAAATTTTGTCTCACTTCATGTGTGCCAAAAGTATTTGCACTAGAAAGTAGAGCAGAGCAGAAATACTTTTGGTTTTTTGCAGTGCGTCTTTATCAGGCCGATCCAAAACAACCAAACTGTCCCTGAGTGAGAAAACGTTTCGTCTAAATGTTCTAACATGATTCTGGTTCAGTTCTGAACTAAACGGGTTGAAAGTCTCTGAACAGGTCAAATCCAACAGAACCTTCCCTCCTCAGCAGAACCCGTCCTGGGGGTTGGGAGTTCTCCTTTTCCAGCAGCCTCTGTAGCCGGACCGCTCCCGTCTGCCGTCGCTGGAGGACCAGCAGGGGGCGCCAATCACTTCAGGAGGGCCTTGTAGAGCATGAGGGAGCGGGCGGTGCTGCGGTCCTGCTCCAGACACAGGATGAAGTCCCTGAGGTTGACCCGAGTGATCCGCTGCCGGAGCTGCTGCCGGGATGAGGAGGCAGAGGAGCCGGAACCGGATCCCGACGTCACCTGAAGGGGGCGGAGTCAGAGAGTTAAACTACAGGAAGTCAAGAGGAACTTCATGAGCTTCTGAGATCCGTCGCTCTATAAAATAAGTCCAAATCAGAATGTTCTGCTCTGGTTCTGGAGCTGGGCAGCATCAGACTGGGTTTGGGATTTTCCCGTTTTTCCTGCCAACAGGAGGAAAACACTACAGCAGATTCCAGGATGAAGCTATCAGGGTCACCAGGACGTTGATTCGTCTCCGGCTACATTCACACGAGGGCTAACGATTATTCTGATGATTAATCAAATAATGAATTCGGCACATTCTGCTGACTTTTCACTTAACTACTTAAGCATTTTTATACATCAAAAAAGAGAATATTTCAATTATTTTTTTGAAAAAGAAATGGAAAATTTTATTGCCTAAAATAAAATAACAGCATTTATTTAATGTACGCTTGATTATTTGTAGCAGGGGATATTTATAAATACAGTGTGGGGCTAATCTGTTGGATTAACTACACAGAAAACGGAGCTTATGTTTTACAGATTTTGAACCTG